>SRSM01000154.1:1271015-2542031 GCA_019593545.1 Apocynum venetum | reverse complement strand
ACAACAACCTTCTTTTCCGTTATCGAATTACTGTTTCAGTAAATTATGTTGCATGCATAAAGTTCAATTGCCTTTTCACAACGAAAACTTTCCTATTCCTGGAAATTTTGTCTTTCACATACTGGAATTCTTTTGCTTTATCATATGAAGAGGCCAAGTGTTCGGAATAGATGTTAAAAAAGGAAGTGGGAACTCCAGTGGCTATATATATATATAAACGTACACTTCCCGAATATGTACTATAAATTATGCATATATTAGACTATATATATATATTTCATGCCCACAATTACCTTTTTTGCTGATATGCAATGTAAACACTAGAAATTATCTTTCTCCCCACTTCGTCCTCTATTCTTTGTTACATTTATTTTATTTTTTAAAAAATGCCACATGTCTTTCTCTTTTTAGAATTTATGAGTTAATTATATTAAATTTAATGTTACAGTTTTTTTGCAGATGAAAAGAAAAAAGAAAAAATAAAGATGTGTGATTCAAAGCGCGTACATATCAATTGGTTACAATTATAAATAGTTAAAACATAAGATTAGTAAGGCATGAAATTCTATATGGATAATTTGGTGCACAAACTAGCCGAAGAAAACCCACATTATGCATGTGATCTTAATTTTCATAAATTGCTTCCAGGCTCTATTGAAATGTATATATTGCATGAAATGATAGGATAAAATAAGTTCCAAGATGGCTTGTGTAAAGAACCAAATTACTTTGGGCATGATTTTGCACTCGTGGGAGTAATTTAACCATCAAACTCTTTAAAGACTCTCCTTTTACCTTCATCTTTCTTCTTTCTTGTTTTTGAAGAGCCCCTTTACCTTCATCTTCACGTGTGGGATGCATGAAAAATGAGAGAGAGAGAAAGATAGAAGAAGAAAAGGAAGGATTATGTGTGGTGGAAGCAAATATCCATCTTGGCTTGGTTATAAAACAAACTTTCTGTTTTTTAACTCAGTGTAAGACATTGGCATATACAAATAATTAGCTTGAGTTTGAAGAAATATATGCATAGGAAAAGACAATGTATGGAGTCAAAGACAAGACGACCACCTATCTCATTCCAAACCGTTTTTTTACTCGACCCATCAACCAACCTCTCTCTCTCTCTCTCCTTCTCTCCCCCCATTTCTAAGCAAGCCCCACAAAAGCCATCAACATCATGATGATCATGATTTCAATGGAATTCCATTTTGAGTGTGATCTTTCTCTCTATAAAATTATCACTCCCACGTCAAAACAGTTGGGGAAAAAGGGTTCTGAAGAGGACAGAGAAAATTCCATCCAAAAAAAAATGAGGAAACCAGAGCCCTCTGGGAAGAACAGTAGTGGAAGTAACAATGGTGTCAAGCTGAGAAAGGGGCTTTGGTCACCTGAAGAAGATGATAAGCTGATGAATTACATGCTTACTAATGGGCAGGGTTGCTGGAGTGATGTAGCAAGAAATGCCGGATTGCAAAGATGTGGGAAAAGTTGCCGTCTCCGGTGGATTAACTACTTAAGGCCTGACCTAAAACGTGGGGCATTTTCACCTCAAGAAGAAGAACTCATTATCCACCTGCATTCTCTTCTTGGCAACAGGTTTCTCTCTCTCTCACTCTCTCACACACACACACACATCAACCTGCATGCATATATTTATTTAATTTTTTATCTTCCTAGGTATTATTCAGTATTATTCGACATTTTTGTCATGTCTTGAGGGCAATAGGTCAGTTCACTTCTTAGTCACATGATATTATCCATGTGTTTCCAGTCGTTTCGGCTGATTTCTCTCTTTAATGCATAATTTTTAAAAATAAAAAAAAAGATATTGTTCAGTATTTACCCTAATAGACGGATATAGAATTGGTTGATGTCATATCATCTTGTCCCTTTTATTTGCTATCTGTCTCATTCTGATAGTAAATGAGTTCTTATTCTGTTATTAGAATCTATCTTCTTTTTTCTAAAAATGGGCTGAAGTGTAATGCACTAGGTTTTGGAATAGTTTGCTCAAAGAGGAAAAGTAGGCATGGTAACGATATAACAGTGACTGTGTACCTATTATACATTAAATAACACTACTAAGAGTAACCATGCAACATGGTTTTTTCAATGATTTAAAATTATGTAAACTTTGGGATTGGGTTTGTTGAGATATAAGGACAGAGGAAAGTGGTCCTTGAATCCATTTTTTACTTTTCATTAGTATGGTAGAGTCGTTGAGATAAGCAATTACAGGGGTAATGGAATAAAATCATAATGAGTTTGGTTGAAAAATTAGACATGTACATTCTAAAGAGAGATAAGTGCATGCCTACATGATTATGTGTAGAGAAGTCATATTGAGTGTGCATATTTATTTTTTTGCTTATTTCTGTTACACGATCTAAATCAATAGCTTAATTCCATCTCATAGTCGATTAATTTGAAAAATGCTTTTGTAGCACTGGAAAATACTAGAATTATGTTTAAATGTCCATCCTAGAATGGATCAAATCCGCAAGTGGAAATTAATTGATAGCATACAAGAAAAATTTTCACCTCTAACTTGCACACATTTTCTCTAGTTTGAATTTTTTTTTTTTTTTTTTTGAAGTTAGCTTCGATTATCTTATTATTTTCACTAAAAATAATTGCATGTGAATATATTAATCCATCAACAAGGTTCCCTTTTGTTGTTAAGAGATAATCTTTGCCTAATTAATTTGTTGTTATTTTAGATTAGTTCCAGAAACTACAGTCAAATTATAATTGGTTACCAGATATGTATGTAGATTATAATGTTGATGACTCTTAACAGTGACATTGTCCATGCATCGCTTTAAATAGTAAATTATTAGGTAAATATGGGACTTTGATTCCATCTACCATAAGGTGTCCATATCTGCCCTTGGAGTTTAAGATACTCCAAAACCCTCTACTGCACATGCAATTTTTTTTTTTCTTTCTAACTAATCATCCATGCAAACCATGCAATTTCCAGTCCCTTTCAAATTTAAATATTTTAATTGATGATCTTCCTTCTCTGTGATTCATGCAAAGGTGGTCTCAAATTGCAGCAAGATTGCCCGGTAGAACAGATAATGAAATAAAGAACTTCTGGAATTCAACCATAAAAAAGAGGCTCAAGAATTCCTCATCACCAAACACAAGCGATTCATCCTCAGAACCTAGAGATATCATGGGAAGGTTAATGTCAATTCAAGAACAAAGCATAATAGGATCAATGTATGGTGATTCGTCATCCGCTTCTTCCTCGGTTCATTCCATGGCTCTAACCAGCATGATTGATCCATTACCAATGCTTGAGCAAAGCCTTAACATTTCTGCTGTTAGCGGTGGACTGTATTTTAACCCACAGTCGTGCATGGGACAAGGTGGTATGAATAATGCTAGTGTTTACTGTGAAGAAAATGCAATATTTGGTGGTGGCAGTGTTGGGGGAGAAGGGCAGATTTATGTTCCACCATTAGAGGCTGTAAACATTGAAAAAACAACAAACACTGATAATTTCATTATTGATAGGAACAGTACTGACAGCAACAACATTGTGGATGAGAGAAACAACATCATTAATTACTGCAACAGCAGCAAAGTAGAAAACTTGGGAGGACTTGGGAATTATTGGGAAGGAGATGAATTAAGAACAGTTGGGGAATGGGATTTGGAGGAGTTGATGAAAGATGTTCCATCTTTTCCATTCCCTGATTTCCAGAAGAACAATTGGTGACGTACCCCATATTCTATATACCATATCTTTCCTTATTATTTTTCTTTTGATTTACACTTTAGGACCTTTTTTCTTCTCCAAAATGATAACCCACAGAACTTTAGCTTTAAGGAAAGAAAATCTTCTCAGTTGGTGCAGCAGGATATATATATCCCTTGTGGCTTCTTGTTAAATGTTCTAGAAATAAGCCACTTTTTTTCTTTACTTTTTCATGAAACCCTTGTGGTATGATGTAATTTGAACAGGAAAAAATTACACAAAAGTGAATATTGAGGAATAAGGCCATCACAGGTAGATACATTGGTGGCATTGTAACTCTTGTATAGATGCTTTACCGTGTATGTTACAAGCTTTGTAGATTGGGCCCTCATTTTCAGTTTATAGTGAGAAAAGTTGTAATAATATTTGTCAAAGATATGTTAACCATATACATATGCTCATATATATGTGTATATATATATACATGAGTCGAGTAATATGACTTTTAATATTTTGTGAAAAATGATGTTGTATTACGTAATAGTTCAATGAGTGATATTTGACTCAAAACTCATGAACAATAGGATTTGGCTATAAAACACCGAGATAGATATATATATATATATATATATATATACATTTAAAATTTTGAAAAATAATAGAAAAAAGAGAAAGTTGTCACAAGTGGGCTAAAGCATTTGCAATACATATGATAGATATGGAATCTCTTAGCTTCATAGAATTCTTCTGAGATTTGATTATATGTTATCAAGTTAGTATAAGATTTTATTTGAAAGAGATGATCATTTTTGCTTCTAATGGGGTTTAAATTTCCTTGGTGATATGACCACTTGGAATATGAAAGGCTAGCAAGAAGCAAAGTCAACCTGCTTTAATTGTAATTTGGACACTATAATTATAAAACGAATTAATTAACCATCATGATTAAGGTTGGTTTCTTCGAACTAATGATGGTAACTTTTCATCTTCCTTTAATGTACAAAATCAGACAGGTTAATTAATCAATCAGTTGAATTAACGAATTTTTCAACCGTTTTAACCTGTTTACTAATAATATCCTTTGTAAACAATATGAATTTAAGAGGAAAACAAGGGGAGGCAGGGGTTGAATCTGGCCTGCTTGAAGTACGAGTATTTTTTACATGATATACAAACAGGCTCATGATGGTCTTGAATTTTCTGATTAAGTCCAATTGAAAGTGGAAAGATATCATTTTTCTTAAAAGTTATCAAATTATCAAAAATTAAGTTAATATAAAAATTCTCTAATTATCAAACAAATTAAACCGACTGATTTATTCACAAGAATTAAGTAATTATCTATCAAGTTAAACCGCCCCGGCTAACAAATTTATCACATATTTAGATTTCTAATCTAAACAACTAGGAAGACTTGTAGAACCGTAGCAATATCAAAGATGGGTTGATTGAGATAAGAGAATTAAGAACATTTTGCCGAAAAATTACATGAAAAGCAAGCTATGAAAACGACCTCGTAGAATTAGGTTTATGTAAGAATACCACTTTTAGTTGAAAGCCAGAAAAAGGCATAGTGCTACTGGAAATGATTTCACCCGAAGATTTATGAATCTTTTGTCATAACTAACATTGGTGACTTTTTAAGTATCTATGTGGAAGTTCGTTATTGCTGATGGTAATTCTCGTCACTTTTGATTACGAAATTACTACCTGTAGGTGAAGTCAGATAGCCTTGACTTCTTTTTCTGGTAAAATAGGATTTGCCGACAGATCTTACTAGTCCTGTAGAAAAAAACAGTTAGTGATTTTTTTACCGAGGGGTGCATCTTGAAATGATTTTCCTGGAATAGATTTACTTTAAAAGATTTACTTTTTTATCAACATTTTTTTAAAAGATTTACTTTATGAAAATAAAATAAATTAAATATCAATACTTTTTAATGCTTATTTTACTCAAATAAACTTTTTTTTTTTTTTGGTCAAAGGAATTATAACTCAGTGATTAGCGCAGATCACGCATGATCTAAATATTTCAAGTTCACATGTAATAAAAAAAATAATTCTAGTAACAATTTCCTTAATATAAAGGATTTACATATTAAGAACAAATAGTTTTACTATTAACTAAATTATAATAACAAGGATAATGCTGTAAATAAATTTCATAAATTGAAACAGATGGAGTGAGTTTTTAGTGTTGAGTCTTGTGCAGGCTTCATAAATTTTATTGACACGATCCTCTTAATTAAGTCTCCTATCAAATTAAAAGAAAATTTAATATAAAAGGTGAATAGATAAATAATCACTCCACCTTGTCTCATCAATTGTCCGAATGGAATTAAAGAACGAGATTCAATTTCTTTCCTTTCCCTTTCTCTGTAAGTTGCTATGTTTGGCTCCACAGTGGGGAAAAATGTACAAGAAGTCACAAAGCAATCAAGTGCAATGAAGTCATTTTGCAAGCGAATGAGACCCTGTTTGGTTCAGGAATTTAAAAAGGAAAAAGGAAAACTATTATCTTGTTTGGTATAATCTATATTAATGAAATCAATATTAATGGAATGCGCTAATCATTTATTTACAAATACTTTTTTCTGTTTGGAATTAAATGCTAATATTTTTATTTTTAGTTTGTTTATAAATGAATGTCTATTTTTTAAAAAAATAAATATATTTTTATCTAAAATTTCATTACTAACTTTATTAATTTAATGAATTTATATTTCATTCACTCATGATTTCTGATATTTATCACTTTAATAATTTAAGGGAATCATATTTTACTAACTTATAAATCTTATAATATATTATATTAATATCAAGAATAATTTAATAAATTAATTAAAATCAATAGTTAGAGCGGAAAGCAGTAAAATCAAGAATAATGTAATAAAAATTAAATTCAATTAGAGCGGAAAGCAGTAACTATTTTGAGTTATGGTATCTTTAAAATGGCTCCACTTTATAAGATATTTTCTCTTTGTTTCCTTTTCTGAACCAATATGCAAGGAAACCCATTTTCCACGGTTACCAATAACCATTAGCATATTTCTCAACTTCATTTTCCATAATGTTTTCGTGCAAACCACAGTTTGCAAGAAACCGCTTCCTTTTTCCCCCCACCAAATTCGAATTCCGCGAACCAAGCATGGCCCAAGTGTTGTTGGCTCACTGGTAATAATTTTTGGGTAATTGCGTTTGAATTTATTTACTGAAATTAAAAATCAATTGTATTATTTAAGATTTTCTTTTTATTCACCGAAAGTTATATTAATTTTCTAGAAAAATATAAGTTATTTTAATATTTTACACATTAAAATACTAAAGTTTGGTACCTAAGGTTGAAAATGTCTTTCAACTTAATTTTCTCTTTTTTTATTTATGAATATATTTTTCCCTTTTTCACCATTGGTACTTGTTTAAATGTGACAAATAACATTAAATAAAGAGGTAAGACTAGAAAAGTAGTTTAATTATATATTGATACTTATATAACGATTTATATTTGAAGTGGTAAAATAATGATCAAAATGACTTATATAGTTTATAATAATATTTAAATTTGAATTTCATAATTACACAACGAATTAAATTTAATATAAAGTGTTACACGAGTTACTATATAGGTGCAAATGGACCATTAACAATAACAATTCACCTTGGATACGTGGCCATTTATCTATAATAGCACTATTGAACTATTGAAAAAACAATGATGAATCTCTCTCCAAAAGTGGTTTTGGATTTTTCATGTTATTTTAACCTTATATTTTAAATGAACGTTTTTGTTTCTCTTTCAAGAGGTTTAAGATAATATATGTCTAAATAAATTAAAGGTAAAGAGCAAAACTAAAAAGAAAAATGTAAATTTGTCCACTCTTTTATAGATCGGATTTCTCCAAATATTCATGGGTATGACTCATATTGTTGGGCTTGGATTTAAGTTAGTTTCTCCTTCTTTTTTAAAAGCAATAATCATCTATCAATAATTAATTCCGTAAAAATTATTGAAGTATTAGTTCTTTACTAACGTTTTCTTTCATATAGATTTTCTAAATAATTTTCTAAATTATTTTTTATAGAGCTTCCTCTTTTAATTTGTAACTCGATCTCCCTCCTCCCCTAAAATTCTCAATGGGTAAACTTAATTTAAGAATTTTACAAATTTCTATAAGTTCAACATTTGCTTGTCATATTTCCATATTAGTTTAGTTTAATTTGATGAGTGTTGAGACATGCTGATCAAGGATTGTTTTCAACCTCTCTGTCTCATGTTCTCCCTACTCTAATTATTTTGAACATTTTGAAAATCTCGCTGCCAATTCTTCTTTGATGAACTTCTCCCATTCCTTCAGCAATTACATTTTCTTATTTTAGATTATCTATATAGGCTTACATTTGATCATGGTATAATTCATTAATTCCTCCATTTCATGCAAATGAACTGCAATTAAATAGAAAAACTCTCTTTCATTAGATGCTTATATTCTTTACATCGATAGTTGTTCTCCTGGTAATCCAGGACCACCTACGGTTGGAGGACTCATTTGGATAGGAGATGGAACTTTTGTATGAGGTTTTGCGGAGTATATTGGATATGAAATTAACAATAAAGTGAAAATTTTGGCCTTGATGCACGAAGTATCAATGTGTTTGAATATAGGTAGTGTATATGTATATATACTTCAAGAATTTGATTACCTTAATATATCAAACTATATGCCAGGAAATAATGAAGAAAGTGCCAAAATTCTCTTTTACTTTTATATGCAACAAGCATAAATATTTTAGTATTTACTTACATTAAATATGCATTCAAGTGAAGCACGTTTGTTTTTACCTTCTAGTATTTATTTATTCACATTGAAAGTCCCTCATGTGGCATACCTCATTCTCGTAGCCCTCTTATATCATAGAAGGTGATGTACATGCACAGAGAAAATATGTATTATACATAACACTAACTAAATTAAAACTATAATACATAACGTCAAAATACTTCGAAGTTACATGCACAGAAGAAGTATATACTATATATAACACTAGATAAACTATAATACTCGAAGGTGACCTAGCCTTTTCCTACATGGCAAATCATTCATGCCAAAAGGATTTTCTTAACAATATCCTATACTTGGAAACTCACTCTTTTACAAAAGAGCTATTACAAGAAAATACTTTAATTGTTTTGTACGTGAAATCACTCTTTGATATCAAAAGAATTTTGATAACAAATCTTCCCAAAACTCTTGAAATAACATACAAGAGTTATAAAAGGGAAGTCATTTTTCAAACAAGAAATGTTTACTAAAAATGATGTTTGTCTTTCAAGGTTAATAGCTTAAGAACAAGCTTAATAGCTTATAAAATACCATAAGAAGAATGGCATCATTTCTAATACTTTCTTATTTGAGGGTCTAATCCTCAGCAAGACAACTAAATACAAGCTTCAGGGATACAGGTCTTTGTTCAATCCATCATTATAAAGGATCAAACCACTTTTATAGGAACAAGAGTATAAATGAGTTTTGCACACTTTAAAACTTAATTTTTAAAACCTTGGAGTAATATGACGCAGCCACTCACATAATCTTCGTCAAAATTGAAGGTTTCAAGCGTCCAGGTGGACCTCTGCGGCCAAAACTGATCCTTGGACTCGACCACATGCGATTTTCACATTTTCTAGAGTTTTATATCAAACTCTTGGGGAATTTTCATCCTAACATGTTCTATTTTTCTGCCAAATCACTTGACTAAACTTTTCACCAACTTTTAAACAAGTTTAGCCCTTTTCAAGTTTACAAAAACCATTTTCAAGTTTGCATAGAAAACTAGTTCTATCTATCTTCATCTAATTCCTTCCAAAATCATTCTAAAAAAATTTTCATTCCATATTGATCTATTCTAAGCATTAAGGAACATTTCTCATAGCTCAGAAAAATTAATCATCCCATTTCATATTTCACATGACTCTTTGTTCAAAATCATATTTCAGAAAAATTAATCCTCTCATAACTCTATTTTATAAAAATGAAAATAAAATCATTTCTCAAGCATTAGGAATTTTTCTAGCTAATGTAATCACATAACAAATCTTCTAAAACATGTAGGAATATAATCCAAGTCTCAAAAAAAATATTCATGAAGGTTTAATTTTCTGATGAATAGTACTTTACATCATAATAGTAACCTTAAAAACAGAGAAACTGTTTTAATAGCATCCCAAAGGCTTCAAATTCATATAGTTCACTCTTAGTACTTAATATACATAGAAGCAAGTATAAGATATATTATAGTACAACTTTGAATCAAATTTTAACTTTTAAATCAAAGTTTTACAAAGAAGGAAGCTCACAAGTTTCGATTAGTGTTAAACTGGTTTTAATGACTACTTCACTTTGCTTCCTTCATGTTCTTAGTTTATGAGGTTTCTCTCTCTATTGTTTATCTTGGTTAGCAAAAGGGAGAAGAAGGAGCATATATGTGCATATACATACTCCAATTTTTTTGAATAAGTTAGAAGAAATAGGTCTAGACTAAGGTTTCTTGATTCAACACTCTATTTTTTTCTCCAGAAATATAGAAGTGTAATGCTTTCAATTACAAAAATCAGCTCACCCTTTTTTTGATAAAAAAAATGATGAGAAGATAAAAATCTTCTCTGCTTGAGGGAAAATGAAAAGGTCCATAAGGAAAGAAAAAAACTACAAAGTTTTCCTTCCAATCTCTTTTAGGCCATCTAGGTTCTAAGTATTTTCATATTGATCCCTACAACTTTCTATTGTCAAACATACTATAAAATTCTAATCCAATTCCTAAATAATCTTAAGAAATATTTATTAAAAAAATGAATATATCTAGACATTTGAGATGTTACACCACCAAACAATCATGAGGAATATTATTATAAGAGAAGTTGATGAGACACCCTAGTAGATAAGTGTTACTTTTTTCCAAATTTTATACTTTATCATTGCATTTTGATATATTACTCACTTTTTCTTCAGAGAGTCTTTGAGGCCTACACCTCCAAGACCAACTCATCTTTATTTACTGTGAAGTGACTCTTGAAGCCACGTGGAAAAGCAACATCAATAGGAATCAAATGTTCTATGTTCAATATGATTCATTATTTCATGTGAACATTAATTATGCAATGGGAGAAAACCAAAAATTGAGAACTTTCTCTCTCTATGGAAGGACTGCTCTGGTCACAAGAAGCTAGCCAACACCAGTTAGTAAAGAAATACAAAAGAAAGAAATGTGATAGGGGGATATGAAAGAGATGCAACCTCAACGACCACGCAATTGGCACCAGGTCAGGCTACCTTCTGGCGAATGGGGGCTAGGTAGGACGGTCATTCACGGATATGGTGCAAAACGGACCTAATTAGGGTACCTATGCCTATGAATGCTCCCAGGTGGTCGGCGATGGTTGCATCAGACGATCATGAGCGAGAAGAATTTTGAAACCAACTTGAGACAGGCCAGAAATAACTATTCAAACACAAACTTAAGCTAACCAAATTATTGGAACTCATATCATAAAACTAAACGAGTTGAACACAAATAAAATTCAAGTATCACGAAACAATAATCTAACAAACTCAATCAAAAAATTTAGCTCAAGTTAATAATCAAACAAATTCAAGACTATTCGAATTATAAACAAACAAGCTCAAAAAATTAAAAAAATTGATTGAATATAAGTGTAGATAATAAAAATTACACTAAGAAACTTAATTAATATAATAACAAATAATTACAATTATATGAATAAATAGATATTTATAAAAATTTATAAATTATTTAGATTCAAATCATCATAAATGAATTTGACTCAAATAAATTAATATTTATTTAAATTTATCAAAATGAATTTGAAGATCCACTTGTCACCTAACTTATTAATGGGCCGGTGATTAAATGGCTTGGTTGTAATATCTAGCCGGTTGGTTTTAATATATTTACGCCGATTAGTCTGTAAGCTTAATGGGTCATTGGGCCTGTTTCTAATTAATAATAATAAAATATGTGTCAAGCTTTGGAGTCTTTTATATTTTGTTTCTTGGGCTCTTAGTCACTTTTGGATCTTGGACTCTTGGCTAGTTTTATCTTTTTGGAATTTATTTTATGAATTTTTTAATGGTCATTTTCTTTTGAGGAAAAAAGGAGATGAATTCATTTTTGTTTTAGGAAAAAAGGGAGAATTCCATTTTTTTTTAAATCCTTGAGATTTTAATATTTATATTATATGGCCATTAATTTTATTCAATGGACCTTATAATTATTTATTTGGTTTGTTTGATTTATTTATTTTGGGTAATGCTTTAGTATTTAAGCTAACCATATTTCATCATCACTTTTAGAAAGTGTTTGGATAATCATGTGTTGAATATTCTTGAGTGCTACATACATACATGTTATGTTTGTTGCAATTGCAAAGCATTCAAGATCTAATATGATTCATCAACCTGCTCATAATATGATTTACATGCATTAAAGTCCCTTCGATTGGAGGAAGGACAATTAAGTCCTTCGTATAGAAGGTGATAGATTTTCCAAGTTATTGGAGACGTCTTCTAGTGATAGCGAGGTTGTTAAAATTTATTGTATTTTGATTTATTAGTGAATTAATATGAATTAGCATCTATGTAAATAATAACTTACGTATGTGTCAAACTACTTCAATAACTCTTTTTTTTTTTTTGTATTAGATAGTTGATAGGATGTGCAGAAATAAAAGGGGATAGAATTAGCTAATTTCCATCCTAGCTTAGCGAGCCAAAGAGAATGAGACTCATAGGCCTAGAAAAAAAAAAACTTTTTTAGAGATATTTTTATAAAAAATTGATAAAATTGTTTTCAGTGTTAAGCGACCGTCAAATATAGCTCAAGACTTTGCTTAATTTGAAGAGTCACCAACTGGCCACCTCTCTTTCTTATATTTGTGGATTTTGTATCTATGCTTGCATAATAAACTAAGTCTAATACTACGGATTTGATAATTATGGTATTTATTAAGTTTATTACTATCCTTAGCCTTCTTTTGAAGGATCCGAACATGAAAAACATAAGAACGTAATTCACTTGGAATTACATTATCTATATCTTGTAATTCAGTTTAGTTACTATTCTCTCGGTTTCATTTTTATATTAAATGTTATTTTAGTAGCTTTGTTTTGTTTTATATTTAAGTGTATTTCTAAAATGATATATTATTATATTTTAATTTTATTTCTATTTAAGTGAGAAGAAAATGTAAGTAATCATTAATATAGAAAGAGACAATCAAAGAATAATTTAGAATATTTATTAAAAGTAGATTTGAAATTTAATATTAAATTTTTTATTATTTTTAACATCCTTAATTATTAAATGCGTAAATGTCTAAAACACATAATTCTTAAATTATTTATTTATTTTTATAGAATATTTAGTATTCTCATCTTTTGTAAGACTAATCTCAACTCAGTTCAGATTGTATCACAAAAGTCGGACTCTTACTTAAAAAAAATTCAACTATAGCACTTTCAATTTGACATTACCTGCAAGAAATAAACACGTGACATTACCTAAGTGAGAATGGCCCCTTAAGCTTAAATTGAACGTTGAATAGGCCTTTGGAGGGGCATATTTAGGACCATGTGGCGTAAAATGAAGTCTTCCAAAGCTAACCCACTTGTACCGCTAACTTCCCAATTTTGGCCCTTCACTTTTCTCCATTTTAGATTCACTATTGCTTCTCTCTACTCTAATTTCAGTCACAAAACTCACACTGCCACTGCAGGCATCGTGCACGTGCATCCCGTTATTGTTTCTGTGGTCAATATTCGTCCGAGCCCTTTTTTGTCATTTTCTCACCGCCCTGTCAAGTGTCAATCTCCGTCTTTGTCTCCGCCCACTTTTTCTTCACTGACCTATCAGCTTCCAAGTGAGCATTGACCAATACCAACTATACACGTCATTAACTTCGAATCCCTTCTGCCATCCGGATGTGGACGCGCATGTTAGCAAGCGAAAATAAACAGTTTTTTTTAATCAACTATGTACTTTGTTCTCTCATTTTAATTATTTATATTTCTTTTTTTAATTATCTTATTTTAATTATTTACATTTTTATTAACTTAAATGAATTATTTATCATTTATTAAAGAATATATTTTTAAAAAATGATTAATATTTCTACACTAATATTAAATAAAAATAATTTATAAAATTTAATTATATAATTATCATTTCTTTATTAAGAGCATTTCATACATATTATTGATATTTTTTATTATGTCTTCATTTTTAAAATTTTGAAATTAAACAATTTAGTGTCTCTCTTTTTATTAAAGAGTAGGGATAATATTGAAAATAATACAAAAAATAGCCTTTAAAAGTCTCAAAAAAATTTATATTTTGAAACAAAAATTTGTTTAAAAGATCATATATTTGGGAATGGAGGGAATAAGTCTTTTTTATCAACTAGTGATATTGTTGTAAGTCATGGTAGTTTTGTTATTCACTTGTGGTATGCCCTATACATCTTTTTTTTTTTTTCCAATATACTTTAAGACGTGTTTTATTTATTGATAGGACACTGGGGGGGGGGGGGGGGAGGGAACAAGTGTTTGATCAATTTGGCCAATCAAAATTTTTTAAGGGACTACAAAATTGATATAAAAAAAAAGAGTCACAACGTGGCGAAAAATTAAATTAAATTAAATTAATTTAGAGAATTATCATTTTCAGAACTTTTTTATTTTTAGGGTCAAAAGCAAATGTATTAAGAAAATAAATCAGTCATAGCTGCTAATAATACACTAAAAAGAAAAAATCACTATATCACTCAACAATGAAAGTATAGGATAAGCTTAGTCTAGCCAAAAGATTGGAGTGAATAATTTGCTCTCTCTCATAATATAAGAAGTCTTACAAAAATCAAATAAACACAAAAGAGACACGCCAATCAAATATAAGTCTAGAAGTTGTCCAGCTGAAGAACAAAAAGAAAACTGTTGGTTAATCTGCTTTATAATAACTTGACAATCCCTTTCAATAAAAACTTTATTGAAATTATGAATAAGACCAAAACGAACAACACATTATAGTAGAGCCATAGCTTTTAGAAATTATTTGAAACATCAGTTTAAACAATCAAATAGGCAATAGACACTAATTTTATTCTTTCTAAAATGGTAAATCTATTTGGTTAGAATCTATCCAGATAAAGAGGGGTAATTAGGGAATAAAAGTGGTCTAATTTTTTTTTTCTCTCTCTCATATTTAATGTTTTGTTTATTCTTAAATTACCCTTCTATTAAAATTAGTTCTATCTCTTCATATTTGAAATTTGAATTTTAAATTATATTCTCTTTCATCTTTGTTTTTCAACACATTAATTAATTTGAATTTAATTAATGTGTTATATTAGAGAAAAATGTGTTTAGATTTTTGTTGAGAATGACAAAAATGTCGATATAAGTGCATTTTTTTATATATAATTTTGTAACATTTGAATATATGCATTAATAACAAAAATGTTCAATTGCACTATTTGATAATTTTAAAAAATTTTAGTGCATACATCGATTAAAAAAAAGTTCAAGTGATAAAATTAAAATTTATGAAAGTTTAAACACATGTGACACTTTTTACCCATTTAACAATGAAGTACAAGCTTTTTAATAATGAAGTATCACATTTTGAATGCAAAAGTATAATTTGTTTGTAAATTATTTGTGAACTTAATTATAAGAAAAATATTACTTTAATTTTCATCATAAAATTTCTTCGAAATAATTAATTGATACTCCTTCCGCTAAAAAGAAGATATTTTAATATATTTATTTAAGTTTTGATTTTTTATATATGTAAGTTCAAAATTAGGAATGTTTTGATGCTTCTCACCTAACACATAGACATCGTATTTCACATTCAGTATACATGGTTAAATATTTACAATTTCAAATCTATACATTCTCTAATTTAATCATTATGTTTTAATTTTTTTACATTAATTAACTTATGAGATTTAGTACATAATAAATTATTTATCCAATTCATAAAATCAAAATACTTATACAATTACTTTTTAATAACTTTTACATTTTATTTAAATAAAAACATTTTTCCTAAAGAGAATAATTGAAATAAAAACATTTTGTTTAAAAAGTAAATTAAATTATTAATATTTTAAACATAAAATTATTTTAAAATAAAATAAATTAATATATTTTGAACTTATATATATATATATAAGAAAAAACTTAAATAAATCTATTTAAATATCTATTTTTTGTAGAAGAAGTGCCAAGTAATTATTTCACAACAAACAATAGTATAATTAAAGTAGTATTTTTCTTTATAGTAAAATTCACAAAATAATGTACAAAAGAAATGATAGTTTTGCATTCAAAAGTTAATACTTCATAGTTAAAACGTTGATACTTATACATGCTGATAGCTAGTTGTTAAAATGTTTATACTTTTGATCTCTAGGGCTATGATCTCTTTAGTTTAGTATTTTTTCTATTTATATTATATATATATATATATATCCATCTATCTATAATTAATATATATTCATATTTATGTAATTAATTATTAGAGTTGATTCAATTATCTAAAAACTTATTTTTATTAATATTTTAAAATTATAATTATTAAAAATAATTTAAATTAATATAATTTGAAAGTATATATACAAAAAATAAAAACAATTAAATAAATATATTTAAATATCCTTTTTTTGTAGAACAGTGCCAATTAATTTTATCACAACAAATTGTTTGATAAATATAATTAAATTAATATATTTTGAACTTTTATATATATATATATATATAAGAAAAAACTTAAATAAATCTATTTAAATATATATTTTTTGTAGAAGAAATGTCAATTAATTATTTCACAACAAACAATAGTATAATTACAGTAGTATTTTTATTTATAGTAAAATTCACAAAATAATGTACAAAAGAAATGATAGTTTTGCATTGAAAAGTTAATACTTCATAGTTAAAACATTGATACTTATACATTGAAATGTTGATAGCTAGTTGTTAAAATGTTTATACTTTTGATCTCTAGGGCTATAATCTCTTTAGTTTAGTATTTTTTCTATTTATATTATATATATATATATATATATCCATCTATCTATAATTAATATATATTCATATTTATGTAATTAATTATTAGAGTTGATTCAATTATCTAAAAACTTATTTGTATTAATATTTTAAAATTATAATTATTAAAAAAATTTAAATTAATATAATTTGAAATTATATATACAAAAAATAGAAACAATTAAATAAATATATTTAAATATCCTTTTTTTGTAGAACAGTGCCGATTAATTTTATCACAACAAATTGTTTGATTAATATAATTAAATTAGTATTTTTTTATAGATAAGTTCACAAAATAATGTACACAAGAAATGATACTTTTGTATTCAAAATGTGATAATTCATAATTAAAACGTTAGATACTTTTTCATTGAAATACTAATATTTCGTTGTTAAAACTTTTGATTTCTATGACTATGAACTATTTAGTTTAATATTTTTCTATTTATATTATATGTATATATATATATATATATATCTATATATCCATCTATCTATAATTAATATATATTTGTATTCATGTAATCAATTAAAAGACCTGATTCAATTTTCTAAAAACTTTTTTTTATTAATATTTTGAAAATAAAATTCTGAACTAATAACTTAAATTTATAGGTTTTGAACTTATACATAATAATAATAATAATAATAATAATAATAATAAATCAAATAAATCTATTTAAATATTATTTTTTGTAGAAGAAGTATCAATTAATTATTTCATACAAAATGTTTGATGAATATAATTAAAGTATTTTTTTATAGTTAAATTCATAAAATAATGTACAAAATAAATGATAGTTTTGCATTCAAAATGTGATAATTAATTGTTAAAACCGTTGATATTTTTGTATTGAAATACTGGTACATAGTTGTTAAAATATTGATACTTTTTATCTTTATGTACTTAAACTATTAAGTTATATTTTTTTCTATTTATTTATATGTATATCCATCTTTCTATAATTAATATATATTCATATTTATGTAATTAATTAATAGAACTAATTCAATTTTATAAAACCTTATTTTTAATTAATATTTTAAAATAACATATATTAATATATTTTTAACTTATATATAATTTAAATAAATCTATTTAATTTTTTTTAGAAGAAGTGCTAATTAATTATTCATAACAAACTATTTGATGAATATAATTAAATTAGTATTTTTTATAGTTAAGTTCACAAAATAATGTACAATAGAAATTATAATTTTGCATTAAAAAGGTGATACATCATAGTTAAAATACTAATATTTTTATATTGAAATAATGATATCTCATTGTTAAAATGTTTATACTTTTGATCTCTATAACTATAAACTATTTAGTTTTATATTTTTCTATTTATATTATATTTATATCCATCCTTCTATAATTAATAAATATTCATATTTATGTAATTAATAATATAGCTGATTCAATTTTATTTTAAAAAATTATTCATATTTTTTAAATAAAATTATGAAAAAATAACTTTAAATAATGGATTTTTAATTTTTATATATACAAACCCAAAACTTAAATAAATCTATTTAAATATCTGTCCTCTTTTCATTTTTTTTTCAAAAGATGTGTGAATTAATTGTTTGACAACAAACTATATGATGAATATAATTAAAACTTTAGGCATTTCCATTAGTGTTGGGATAAGTCATGCTATGATTTCTTTAATACCAGTGTGAGCTTAACAAAGAAGGTTGCACATTATGATATATGATGAATTATATTTAGGCACAACATTGTAAATAAAGAGAACATTGGCAATCTAATAAGCATTGAATAATGAAATGACTTTGTTTTGGAGGGAAAATATGAATGATAGATATGTTGGGGGTAAAAGAATAAGAATGGTATTATTATACATTGCATTTATTGATTCTATCCGAATAGCACTGTCCTTTCTAAAAATATACAAGCTACATAAAGATCTCAAATTTAAAATGAGTCTCACAAATTAAGTTGATGTTTGGATTAAGAATACACTTTTACACAAAGATTCTTTTGGCTTGAAAAAATATTTATTGAAGTTCAACTTTATTCATTTTAAGACAATTGACTTTCAAAATAACATATTTTAATTTATTTTCTATTTAATTTATTTGTTATTTTGTGATTTTTAGAGTATATGAATCATTCTTTAAATGAAAACTTCTTATATATAATTTTTTATTTATGAATATATGCCTCAAGTTTATTTAGGTACCTAAATTTGTCATGGAGGATATCCTAATTCATGTTTTCCTCATTTTATAATAAACTATCTCATTTTTCTATTCTTTGCATTAAAGAGGATAATATAGAAGACATTGTTTTAACATGTACAAGAAAATCTTTTATTTCTATTTATATATATATTTTTGTCTAAAATCAATACATTCATTTTTCTTCTTTAAAATGTCAACACATGTTTGATAAAAAAAATGTCAACATATTAATGCCAATTTTTAAAACACACACACACACACACACACACACACACACACATATATATAACATTTTGAAAAATTATTCTTTTAATTTAATATTTTTCAAACAAATAACCTTTTGTTTTTTGAAAAAGTTTGATCAATTGAAGCATGCCACGTGTCGGCGCATGCTAGGAAGCAAAAAGTCCAAAATCTGCAGTATGAAGTAGACGGACACTGCGAAATCAGAAGGCGGACTTCACAAAGCCACAGCTGGCCCCTTCCAAAGCCGTATATTCGGAACCCAATCACTACCGTACAAGATTATCATCGAACGGTCCAAATTTCATCTGTCGATCTCTCTGTCCCTTTCCCCTCTCCCTCACATTTCCAATGCTGCTTTTAAGTCCACTCTTTCAGATCTCTTCCCTACAAGCGCCACCGTCCACCACCACCGCTAGGATGGCGTCTCTCAGCCTCACCTCCTCCTTCAACCTCCGCTTCCGCTCCCTCTCCGCCCACAAATACGACCTCTCATCTTCCCTACCTTCCCTCAATCTCAAATCCCAAAAGCTTTCCGAGACTAAATTTCAAAAACTCCAGATACTCTCCCATGAAACCACCCGGAATTTGTTTTCTTCCACTACTAAACTTACTTTAACTCCACCAGTACGAGGGCTAACGGTGAAGGCTTCGGCAGCTGCGGCATCGGTTACTCCAGCTCCAGCAGCGAAGCCGCAAGAACCATGGCATGGTGCGGCTATGAAGCCATTAGTGGCGTCTATAGCTACTGGAGTTTTGTTATGGTTTGTGCCGGCGCCTGCTGGCGTCTCAAGAATTGCGTGGCAATTGTTATCGATTTTCTTGGCTACAATTGTTGGGATTATTACTCAACCTCTGCCTCTTGGTGCTGTAGCGCTAATGGGATTGGGGGCTTGTGTGTTGACGAAAACTCTCACTTTCGCTGCTGCTTTTTCTGCATTTGGAGATCCAATTCCATGGCTGATTGCCCTTGCATTTTTCTTCGCAAGAGGGTTTATTAAGACTGGTTTAGGGAATAGAATTGCGTATCAGTTTGTGAAGTTATTTGGGAGTTCTTCACTTGGATTAGGTTATAGTTTGGTTTTCAGTGAGGCCTTGTTGGCTCCTGCTATTCCTTCTGTGTCTGCTCGGGCTGGGGGGATTTTCTTACCATTGGTGAAGTCACTTTGCATAGCTTGTGGAAGCAATGTAGGGGATGGGACTGAAAACAGATTGGGATCTTGGTTGATGTTGACTTGCTTCCAGACCTCGGTGATTTCATCGGCTATGTTCTTAACTGCTATGGCTGCGAATCCTTTGGCTGCAAATTTGACACAAAGTACCATTGGTCAGACCATAAGCTGGATGGATTGGGCTAAGGCTGCCATTGTTCCCGGTTTGTTGTCTTTGATCGTAGTGCCATTCCTTTTGTACATCATTTATCCTCCCACGGTTAAAAGTAGTCCTGATGCTCCTAAGCTTGCTCGGGAGAAGTTGGAGAAGATGGGTCCAATGTCGAAGAATGAAATTATCATGGCTGTAACTCTGCTTCTTACGGTATGACGTTAACTCTTTTTCCAACGGATTTGATCTTACTCTGAATTCTTATTTAATGAGCTATCGTCAATTACGACTTCATGTTTGTGATCGAATATGGTGGTTTGAGTTCATTGGTCGTTAATTTTTTTTCCTTCAATATTAAATGAGATTGGTCATGCAAATGCTTCTATAATACTGCGACCGTAGTCTAGAACTTCAATGAACAAGGATCCTAGTTTGGCTGGGCTGGAATTGTAAATTTGTAATGTCAAGTGGGGATGAGCAATTCATGTTCCTTAAATATGAGTTCTGTTTGGTAATACTGTTTTGTGCACCTTGCCTGGTCATATCTTGAAACATTAGCTGCTAATATTTAAGACTGTAGTTGAGTAGTCTTGTTCTTTTACTTAGGATTGAACAGAGCTTGTCAACCTTTGGAGAGTGGTTTTTTGTATTATTATACTTATATTGAAAAAAGTTTTATTTCTTCTTTGAGACCTTTTTTTTTTTTTTTTCTTTGAATATCTAAACATGATAGGGAAATAATTAAGGTTAAAATCAATATGTGCTACATCGGTTGATATTGGTAGCTAGAGTAAAGTTTTAGCTAGTTCACAATTCATGTATATCTTTATATGTATTTTGGTTGGGATTTATCTTGTTATCACCTACTAGATATCATTTTGTAAGGCAGCAAAAATGTATTTTCTTCATGCTAGTTCTAGTAAATTCTTTCTACTATTCTTTTCAGTGAAGTTGAAAAGCATTCTCAGAATAGCATTGCTATCCTTTACCAATATATTTTTTTTAAAAAGCTAAGTAATAAAGAAAAACTTAAAATGTTTTTATTATTGTTGTTATTATTATCTTTGAAGTTAATTTTTTTATTTTTATTTTGAAGTAATTGAGAATGGGGCTTGAGATGCCATTTCAAGCTCTCTGTGAACTTTTAACGCTTTCTGTGACCTTTTAACTCCCCATAGTTATTGATTGATACTTTACCTCTGAGGCATATCTGAGTTATCACTACAGTGAATATCTTCTGTAAACGAGTGAGGTAAAGATTAATGGTAGATATAGCATGTGGTTCACATAAATGTTTACTGTATATCAAGATGTATAGTCCCCTGTTCCCCAAGAACTCCCTCCAAAAAAATGATAAATAATAAAACAGAGAACAGATAAGAAAATAATTGACAAAAGAAGAAATCCAGAGGTCTATGTGAAATTGAGGCCTGTTCAAAGTAACCATTGTAATTAAACTCACCTTCGGATTTTGCTTACAAAGGTGCACAGAAACTGTCATCTTTTTGACTTGCTTGAACCTGTCAATTTTCATTGTTGTTGGTTCTGATTCCCATGTGCTGTGTGTATGTGAGATCTAGGCTTAGTTGTTTAAGCAGCATATGATTTTATCAAAAAAGATTGTCAAATTGATTTGAGAACCGTACATGGTCTTTTCTTGCTCATGTTATATTAGGTGGGTCTTTGGGTTTTTGGAGGCGTGCTAAATGTGGATGCTGTTACTGCTGCTATTCTTGGATTGTCTGTCCTACTTGTGACTGGTGTTGTCACATGGAAAGAGTGCTTAGCTGAATCAGTTGCTTGGGACACCCTTACATGGTTTGCTGCACTAATTGCCATGGCTGGGTATCTTAACAAATATGGCCTCATCTCCTGGTTTAGCCAAACTGTTGTCAAGGTTTGTTTGCCCTTTTTTTTCATGCCACTATGTTGTTAGTGCAGTTTAATTTGTTTAATGTCATTTAACAGAGTTTGTTGATTGACTTCCTATTGATCACTTTTAATTTTTCAGACTGCCATTAATGTGTTTATATATGGGTATACTGAATTCCAATTGACCATTTACAATATTTTTCTATAACTATGTTGTGTAGTTTCTTGTTCTTCATTCGCTTCATATCTTGCTCAAACATGTTGCAGTTCTTTGTTAACCTTTTAATATTTGTGAATGACAGAACTTATGACATGCATGTATACATGTTTAATGAAGTTTTTTGAATTCTGACCAGAAATTTCTGGTCAGTGTTTATTCTAGTGAACACCTATATTATGTATTGGGAGTTCTGTTATTTTAATCATATTAGGCAATGCTAACAAAGGGCAGATGCAGTACAAACCACTCCCACTTCAGTAGCACTGCGCAGAAACATCAAGATTAGATAATGATATTGTGGCACAATTTTTCCCCTTTGGTATTTTTTTGTTCCCATACTCCCACTTCAGTAGCACTGCACAGCAACATCAAGATTAGATATGATATTCTGGCACAAATTTTTCCCTATTGGCATTTTTTTGTTCCCATGGAAGTTTTCTAGGGATATTTATATTAGAAGGAAGCATATGACTCAGGTGTTAATATTCCTTTATAGACAAATTATCCGCAATTAAATGAAATTCCAACTAAAGGTTATTGGCTGCAAATAGTCATGAATTTACATATAGCTACTGAACTTATATGTTGCAGAACGTTGTCTTTACATGTACTCAATCCAGCTATTCACGTACCTAATTCATTCGAACTTTTGTGCAGTTTGTTGGTGGATTGGGTCTATCTTGGCAGGCTTCTTTTGGCATTCTTGTGCTTCTCTACTTCTATTCTCATTACTTCTTCGCGAGTGGAGCTGCTCATATTGGTGCCATGTTCACAGCATTTTTATCTGTTGCCAGTGCTTTAGGCACTCCACCTTATTTTGGTGCTATGGTGCTTTCCTTACTTTCTAACCTTATGGGTGGTCTCACACACTATGGAATTGGTTCAGCTCCTGTATTTTATGGTGCAAACTATGTCCCCCTTGCACAGTGGTGGGGATATGGATTTGTCATCTCTGTTGTCAATATTCTTATCTGGCTTGGAGTTGGAGGGGTTTGGTGGAAGTTCATTGGCTTATGGTAGAGTTTCTGGTTTTGTACACCTAGAATGACTCGAAGGTCCCTATTTTCTCTTCAGGTGGCTTTGTTAGTATGAGGTTTTGGTTCTTTATGTGGAAATAATATTCCTGTGGACTTGGAGGAGTCTGCGGCTGGAACAGATGGTATAGAGAAATGAGGTCGATTTATATAGTTGAATTTAGGATTTGTATTAAAAATTTTGACATTACATAGAAACTGCATAGTATAATTGTGATTTCTGATATGGGATGGTTATTTTGGTCTGTCATTCCTTCTCATTTTGGGTATTTGCTCTGAAGTAGTCATTCTTTATATCATCATTTCAAGTCTTTCATTCTTTGCTGTTTATCTGATAGTGGGGTTCTGTGACGGAAATGGGTGAAAAAAAGCTACAGAGATTAGGCTGCAAATTGATAATTGTTGGGAAATATGAAATTGAATTGATTGTTTCTGGTCTTGTACATGTGTCGCTGAATTTTTATTTATTTATTTATTTTTTGCATATGGCTGTTAGAAGCACTCCTTGAAACTCTCCATCCCTTTAGGATTAAAGGTGTAAATTTTTATTTTAAAATGTTAAAAATTAAATGTTATTTTTTATAAAAATTTTAAATTATGTATTTATCATCGAAAAGTTTTAATAATAATTTTTATTTGTAGAATTTATATTTTATTAATTCATTTGAACTTGTTATCATCAGCAGTATTGGTTTCACTATTAATCGTATATTTGAATTAATGATAATTTTTTATGGTAAAAAAGTTCTTAGTAATTTTTAAATAAAGCTGAAGTGAATATTTAATTTTGAAAAGTAGTAATACTTTTGCCCTGATGTATAATGTGTGGACTCATGCCCTGCATTCTTGTTGATGATGCTTTGCAAAGCATTCGTAGGGCAATCGGGAGATAGCTGTTCCTGCAAAAGATGAACATAAGGAGGCTCCAACTCTAAATTTCGGGAGAGGAGTATTCTTGAGTCAGTGCAGTGCTGGATTATCCAGCTCATCGTATTTTAGATGCAAATCAACTTGTACTTTCTTTTAATCCTGGCTCTTTTAGGTCTTCCAATGGATGCTACTTTGCGTGTTTCCAGTAAGATCAACCTTTTGGATGCAGTGAGTGCTGAGAATCTTTCCTTGTTGCAACTTGCGCTTGATCTGATCCTAAATCCTACTGGGCCAATTTAATTACAAATATGGGGAAAGTTAAAATATCAAACTTTTGATAAGCCAGAGATAGAATTTACTCTATTTTTATCATAATTTCTATAGCCATAGCCGAGAAGAGTGACAAACAAATATGACAAGAGCCGACAGGATTCAAAGTTCAGGTAAATCTTTACAATATTTCAATAAAAATTTATCCTATATGAGATTTGAACTTACGTTGCTGAATGATTTTCTCTACGTCACCAAAAAATTTATCCTATATGAGATTCAAATTTACGTTATCGAATGATTTTTCTCTAAATCACCGTATATCTTATGAAGGATATGAAGAAGATGGGAATAGACTAAATTAGAGGTTGCATATGAAAAATGATAAAAGAAAAAGAAGAGATCAAATAAAAATTGAAGATAAAAATAATACTATGAAATATATGGGTTTAATCACAAGGAAGATTAGCAAATTTAGTTTTCAAACTATTTTTCATTCTCAGAGTAGATTCTTTATCTTTTATTTTAAATTTTTAAGATTTTCAAACTATTTTTTGTCTACAAATTAGATCCTTCTGACTATTTTTTTAGTAGCCAAAGTCTATCAGTTCTATTCCTAAAAAGAGAGCAAGCCTTGTCAGTAACTGGTTTGGCTTGCCATGTCTCATAGTCTTTGTTTCCTCTGACAACAAAAATTACTCCTAAAGCATCCCCCTCAAAGATAGCAGACTTGAAATTGAGCTCATCAGCAATAATAAAGGCCCTCCTCAGCAGTGCTTCGGCTTCAGCAGTATAAGCATCATAAACTTCTATGTTTTCTATCCAAACATGAGTAAAGGAGCCAGATGAATCTTTCACCAAAACAGCAGCAAAAGCTCCCTCATTAGAGAAAGCAGCATCGAAGTTGAGTTTAAAATATCCCAACTTTGGTAGAATCCACATGGATTGTGGAGCAGTTCTTATTTGCCCCTGTCTAGCAATACCTCTAATGCAACAATACTCCATAGCCTTTTTTGAGACATCACATAACTCCTCACTAGTCTTCAATGAACCTCCTAATCTCACCTCATTCCGCAGCCACCAAACATGTCCCATACAAACAGCCATGAAGTGACAAAATTCATCTTTTTTACCATCATCAAATGGAAGCATGGCTGTGGAGTTAAACAGAATGCTAGTCCATTCAACAATAGTCAAATGACAAAATGCCTCTAGTCGAAATTGCCAATGAGATAGATAACAAACCTGTTGAATGAAAGGACATTGTAGGAAGACGCGTTCAACTGATTCAATGGCATCATTACATAGATAGCAGTGAACCTCAGATATGTCCATAACTTGAGCAATTCTAGATGTTGTTGGTGGAGACTTGGAGAGCAACTTCCAAAAGAACCGTTTGTGTCTTCCATGGAGATTAGAATGCCAACTTATTCCATAATTTCCGGTCGATATCAAAATTTGAAGTAAAACGTTGGTGATTAATTTCTCTGTAAATAGATTTAATAGGAAAATTCCCTGACTTAGAGGGAACCCATAACCACTCACGGGGTTCCAGAGAATCTGGAATTTGGATGCTAAGGATGGCCTTAGCAATATCAGCCGGAAACAGGTTAAAAATGACATCACAATTCCATGTATTGAGTTGAGGCAGCATTAAATCAGAAACCTTAGTCAAAGCATTGGTAGTTCTCAAGTGGGCTGGTGGGGAGAAACCTGGAATTGAGGGGATCCAAGGATCCTCCCAAATATGTATATTTGCATTTTTCTTTGGTTTCAAATAAGCACCAAGACGAAGATAGTCTTTCACTTTCCATATACTCTTCCAAACCCAAGAAGCGCACTTGAGGCATTTTTCCTCATTCCATAGTCTTCGACCTCTCAAGTACTTGCACCAGATTAACTTCACCCATAATTTTTTGGGTTCAGTTAGTACTTGCCATGCCAACTTAGTAATCAAAGCCACATTTACCTCCCTTGTCAATCTAAATCCCAAACGATCAGCACATTTTGGAGTACAAATAGACTTCCAACTTTTGAGAGAATCAAGAATGGGAGACGCGGGCGTTGATTTCGTACAGCCGCTGTTGATATTAAAGAACCAGTACCAAGAACTCTGAGGATTTCTAAAATATAACATTCTTTAAACGTTTCCCACACATGATGTATTTTGTTATCTAAAATAACATACCTTCATTCATTATACTCTTTCTTAAAAGTCTGAAACTAAAATATATGCTTTTTTCACTTTTTTTATTTAAGAGTAAGTGTAATATTATAAATAACATAAAATAATTTTTAAAATTAATAAAATATATTATATTTTGGAACGGAGAGAGCATTCCATTATATCCCAAAACATAAGTAGACCGAATGACTTTTTTATCATTTCAAAATATAAATCGTTTTATGAAATCTTATGAAAATTTCATCATTGACTTTTAATATTATTCTTATTTATTTTTATTTATCCTCTTACCTATTTTTTATTTTTAAGACAAAATCTTTATATTTTTTTCTTCTCAAAACAAACTTTCTTTTTCCTTTTTATTTCTAAAATATAATAAATAAAGGCAATTTAAACTGTAAAATGTTTTCTTGATCTATATAAAAAATCTTTGAATAATTTATATTTTGGGACGAAAATAGTATCATAAACTATGCAAGGTATAATAAATTGGCTAATGCTAGGAATTTTAGCATTTCTTTTTAAATATGCAAGACATTTATCAATAGCATATAACTCAAATTCATATCATTTAGGCATATATGATATCACTTAACTAAATTGTACCTTGTTGTCGACTTCAACATCTTAGTCACTACTAGCATAAGGTCGTAGTGATGGCAAATATTAACGTCAATAAAGATTTTTAATTTTTTTTATTAATAAGATAAATCAGCCAAAATTGTTGATATTATAAAAGGGTTTCACTATTCAGAGTGCCGAGGGAAAGAGGAATAGAGGCTGTTATCTATCTTCATGTCTTGTTGGAACGTGATAGCCTAGAACTTGTCCAAGAGTGATCACGCAACATATCTCTCTCCTTTCTAGGCCATCTTATCTTATTCACTTACTATTGATCAGTTAAGAAATATATCTATCAATCTATTCACTATGTGAATGAATACCTATAAATCTTTTCAGATAACAATCTTGCGTACAATTTGGGTAGCTTTCCACAAAAAAACCTTGTTGTGTTTGGCTATCCCCTTGCCTTCTTTTGTACTCTCTTCATTACATTAGGGTTGTTTGGTTGGGAGGATTTGGAGGGGAAGGGGGATTATTTTAGAAATCCCTTGTTTGATTCACTTCTTTAAGGGGAAGAGGAAAAAAATTTTGGGATTAAAATCTCTCCGCTCTCCTCATTTTCTTCGATCACTTCCAACAATGTATAAATGTTATATTTATAAATTGTCCCTATTACATTTTTGATAATTTCACATCATCTTTCTATTATTTTTCTTAAAAAAACTTCATCTTTTTTATATTTTCTCTTATTCTAATCTCTATTAAGTCTTCCCACCTACTAAATAATATTATATCAATGAAAAAATAAAATTTACCAAAAAAAAAAAAAGAAGAAGAATGAACATTATGAAAGATATAATAATCAATTTAATTATGTTTTCTCTCCCTCCCCTCTCCACTTTTGAACCAAACACTACCTTTTATTGATTTTTTTTCTCAAAAAAAAATTTCATTAATGTAATGAAAAGAGAGTACAAAAAAGGCCAAAAAAAAAAAAAAATCCAGAGGAGGAAGAAAGGCCTATACTAGCTAAACTTTACCATGTGTCAATTTAAATAAATAGAAAATGTGATGACTTAGAAGGGAGGTTTTAGAATTAGGACCTCGAGAACATTCATACCCACGAAAGTTTAAAATACGTCTTCTATGTTTGATGTTAAAATAATAAACTCTTTTAAGTGTTAACTGCTTGAGCGAGTGTGATTTTGTAAATTCTTTTTTAAATTTTAATTATAAAAATAAATCTAAGCCATCAATATCCAAAAAAGAACTTAATTTTTCAAAACATTTTAAATATTGAAGCAATAAATTTTCAAATTGTCATCGTCTAATGACTTTAATTTTTAAAAATTAAATAAGAAACAAAAAAATCGTGATATTGTTGAGAATTCTCAAATCTAATCCTCATTGTAAAAATAAAGTATAGAAATAATCTATTTTAAACACTCTTCAATTGATTGACTTTTCTAACCTATCAAAAAAACAAAAAGACTTGTCTCGTTAAATTGTTTTTTTCCTTCTAATGATTAATTTTTCATGAAAAAATGATGCTATTCCTGTTACTTTTGCAGTCCTTTTAACTGAAATAATTGCTGATATAAATCTATTTTCCCTGGATTTTTTGAAATAAGAAATTACACCTTTTAATTGACATATATAACTAAAGATTGACATAAATATAAAAGTTGTTAGTAAGGAAAATTTCTATTATAAAGAATTGTTTATTTTGAAAAAAGAAATTACACCTTTTAAGTGACATATATAACTAAAGATTGACATAAATATAAAAGTTGTTTGTAAGGAAAATTTCTATTATAAAGATAAATTATTTAACAATTATTACTAATTATAATTAAACTAGTCAATATATGAGTCATATTTTCAAGGTTTAATAAAATTTATTTAAAGAATAAATAAAGATCGATAAATAAATCTAAAATTTGTCTATTATAAATTTTTTTTATGATAATATTTATTTATTTAAAATTTATTAAGTTAATAAATATGTGAAGCTTAAAGCTAGAGTCATAGGCAACTACCTACCTAAAGATAGAGCCTGGGGTGTTTAAAATTATTTAAATTATAAAATTTTGACCATTTTAAAAGGCATATTTATAACGGATAGAGTTCAAGTTTTTTAATGTATTGTGACAAGATGGTAGGCTAATTAATTGCACACATTCTTATTCTCTCCACTAATATACAAGAAAGAAAATATTATTCCATGCATCCATTTAATGATAAGAAAATTAACCTATTTAGTCTTTCATGATAAAAATGTTAAGGGGCCAATTTCACTAATCTGCCTTTACGTGACTCCTGGTTTTGTTTTTGGTCACCTCTCAACTCCATCAAACTTTGTTCTTTTTGATTAGCCACATAATTATCTTGAGCCACTGGACTAATATTTCTACAATCTTTTGGAAATCAAACGTGGACCATTAATAGCCTAAACTCAAAGACTTCACAGCATCCACTGAAATTTACATAGAATATATATATGTACCTTTTTCTTTTTGAAAAAAGAAAGAAAGAAGCACATAGAATATATACTTGGAATACTTTTCGACCAATCTTGCTGGGCAGAAGAATCTACAATATGAAAGCTAACATTCTGCATTATGCATTTCAACTAGAGGGAAACTTCAAAGACTCAGAGCATTTATAGAAAGCTCAAGTACAATAAGAGAAAAAATAGGTATGGTTTCTTTGCTCTTCCTTTGCCTTATAATTTCCATCTTCCTATATGATATTGATGATCCCTTGAGAAATTTGTGTATTTCAAGGATTTTAGACACTACTGCTTTTATGCTCCACATAATTAAACATAACCCTCATTCTCAATTCAAGCAAAAAACACTGCGCAACAGTACAAGGTTCTTGCCCTTAAATTGTTTACTCTAAGTGGGAGTTCTTCTTTGAATCCTCTTCCAAGACTCCCCATATAATGCATGACTGCTACATGAGAAAATTACTAGTACTAGGAGACCTATAGGCACGAGGAGGGAGATGGCCAGGAACCAAAACTTCTTTAACTTGGTAAAGTTTAATCTTTACCTATCAAGTCATTGTCTTCAATTCAATCCTTGTAAATATCTCTGGTCCTGTTTTTGGCATTTCTATTTCTACGTTCCTCCCTTAATTTTTTTTTCTTCCCTTTTTATCGAAACCATTTGAGTCCGAATAATTAGGAATTCAATTTAAAGAGAACTTGTAACTCTGATTCTCTAATTCTTATTTCGAATTTATACTATGTTCCAAAATGTTTTGGAACATGTATAAACAAGAGCCTTACGCAAGAGTCAAATATCGTTTTGATTTTACAACTTTGCTCGATGCTATATTTACCGCCAGTGATAATTGTCATTTTTCCCCTTTTCAAAAAAGGAACAGTATGCCAAAAGACTTTCCAATTTCCATTTCATTAAATGCTAAAGAAATGCATGCGTTGGTGTAAAAGGTTGCCCCACTTGAGGAGTTCTGAGGATGAAAATTTTTAGCAGAATAATTCAAAAATCAATTGATTTTGTGGTTTGGTTTGTCCGATAGTGCTAATAGAAATAAAACAATCAGGAGCATTACTTTTTTGATTGTTTTTACTTTATATAAAGTTCTTAAGAAAAATGGATAAAGAAAAAGATTCTTCAGATCAATTAACAATCTATTCAGGAAAACAAATGAAGAGTTTCTCTTTTCTTTTCTTTTTTGGGTTTTTAATTCCGAAATTATCTTTACATTAAGGTTGTGAAAAGAGAAAAAAAAAAAACGAAAAGAATATTTCATCTTTCTTGTGATGACAGAAACCTTCAGAAAGAAATTTAAGGGAAAAAATTACCAAAATGAAGACAAATTTATAGAGAAATCAGTGTAATCTTTCTCTCATTCCTCTCATCTCATGGGTATTTTACTGAAGATTAAACGAATAATAAGCAAAGGAAGGCTAAAGAGTTGAAAGATTTTGTAAGGATGCAACTTTATACCTAACCTTTCGTTTTCCTAATTTTGGAGTTTCACTGAATTAAGTTATTCCTACTCAGATATGAAAAACGTATACGCCTCTTTATTTTTGTTACTGCATAAAGATTTGCAATAATGTAGTATTGTTTTCTTGTGTTATTAGTTTAGTACTTCTTTTTTTTTTCTTCCTCCTATTATTTAATGCTTTAGGGTTGAAAAGGAATTATTAGTATAGAAAAATCAAGCAAATTAAATATTCATATTTTTATTTTAAAATGTTAAAAATAAATATTTATTTTTTAAAAATGAGCATGATCTTCATATTAATTACTTTAAATATTAAATAAGTACAGTCTATTAATTTACTTATGGTCAAAATATTTTCTTAAATTTTTTATTAGCAATTTAAAAGTAAAGATTTAATTTTTAATATTTATTATTCATAGCAAACTAGGGCTTCACATCTCTTAAATAATCTTTAAATTTATATATTTCTAAAGAAAAAGATTAAAATATCCTTCTCTTGACATTCTTAACATTAAATATGTTAATTAATTATTTTCTCTCTCTTGAAAAACCAAATTTAATACTAGTTGATAAGTTTACTTATATCCATATTATTTTCATATTAAAAATAATTTTAAAAAATATTTAAATAATTAAATAAGAATAATAAAATAAAAGGATTAATAAGTACTCCACTCTTTCCTAAATATAATTTTTAAAAATATTTTTAAATGTGAATATATTATATCAAAATACACTTGAATTTAATTTTTTCCTTCTATAATCTTCACTTTTTTTTTAAGAGAGAATATTAAATGATAGGTTAAAAAAAATTTAAAAACAATACATTTTTATATTAATCATTCAAAACCTTCATATGCGCTTATTTCTAAGTTTGGAAAAGAAGCTGGGTCGGTCAGAATCACTATTCACTAGGCCTACTAATCCCCATCATTCCACGCATGTTCCAAAGTGAAAGTGACACGTTTTCACAAACAATGCGTTGTCACCAATGGTGATTCTAATACAAAGTGCTCTTTCTTCTCAAGTTCACTTAGGACACGTGTCTTTTCCTTATTGCCTATATCATTCTGGTTTGCTCAGTCAGATCAGGAACTTGACGAACCTTAACATGGAAAGCATGGTCCGCCTCATGCCTGGAGCTAGAAAATATTGTGTGGCCCAGAAAACAATTTCTTTCTCTTTAGAAGAGTATTTACAAATCAGAGGTCTGCGTTTTCCAACATACTTTTTCATTTAGTTTGTGTTAAAATTGAAAAGAGTAAGTAACACAATAATAATAAAGAGGAAAACAGTGTTAAAATTTTAATTTTCAGACTTATGTTGTTAGTTTAATGCATAGATAATAATAATTACACAAAACCTCTTACTCTAATAATGCTTCGAAAGTTTAATATAATTGATTGAATTTAACTCTTTAATCGAAAAATAGATAAGAAAGAGAGTATAAAGTTCTCATTTTGAAGTAGAAAAAAAGTTAGAGAAGGTAAGGATAATTAGGATAATAGAAGAAATAAGAGGTAAAGTATTCTTATAAAATTACTTATATATATTATTTTAAAAAAAACACTTAACAACTTATAAAAAAATTATTTATCAAAAAAGTTTTATTTTGTGTATATATATTTGTAATATTTTATAACAGATTATGTATTTTGGTAGAAGTTGTGACGGGTCAAAGAAATGGACTAAAGGAAATAATAAGGGACTTCCGTCAATAAGCTTTGGTGTGAGAAATTTCTACCTGAGTCTGTTACACAGTCACATTTGCCGTGCAACTTAGATTCTTTAACTGATGCAGCGATTTCAAAGTTTGTTTGCCTTTTTGTCTCGCGAAGTGGAGCTATTAGTACTTGCCAAGTTGAAGCTGAATTCTATGAGGTGGACTTGGTTCTGAATTTTCTGGGGTGGACTTGTTCTTTCCTTGTGGACACTGAATTTTGAGGTGCATTTCATTAATTGCATGAAGAAAAATTATATGGAGAGGGTCTGTCTTGCTGTTAAATTTGAGTTTGATGTTCAATAATACGCAGTTTTATCTGCATCTTTCAGTACCGTTTATAAAATGCTTTTTTGGGTCTGTAGAATTTTAGGAGTACAGATTTTTGCTTGTTGAATTTTCACTTGGGTTTTACCTATATATGTTCATTTTGGGAGTTTAGAATTCCTGTAACTCTGAATCTTCATTCCTGCAGCAATGATATAGAGCCTTTTGTTTGATCAAGTTGGCTGCTGTGGATTTTAATTGCTGATTATGGCAGAGAAGGAAGATACTTCTTATAAGGGAAAACCCTTTTGCATCTTCTTTAGGGATGCAAGGTAACATTTCTTGCTGCATAGAGAATTATAGATATACATTGGCAATTGATGTAGTTCTGTTTGTGGTGTATATCATTTTGTATATATAGAGGAAGCATAAAATTTCTCGTTTCTGATTAAATTTATTAGTCAGCTATCCAGATATGTGTTTAAATTAAATTAAGTTGATTTTTGTATGGTGTGGGTTTTTTCAACCTTCCTTGATGTTTGGATGTTTCTGAGCTCTCAATGTTAGTTTGCAGAACTTCCATGTTTGAAGTAAGATAACTGCAGGCCTCTTAAATCAACTAATTCTCGCTCTATCTCCATCCCTATCTCATCCATAGAAAAGCTGCTACTGTAACATAATCTCCTCCTGTTTTAAAACTGTTAGGACCTAAAATATACTAATTTGACTTGGCAAGGGGAGATAGGTGATCCAGAGTGCTTAATTCTGTTAAGTAATTGAGCTGTAAGTGTTATTTTTCTTGAATTCTGAGCTCTATTGACAATAATGTTCACCTTATTCATTAGTGGTGTATAATGATGATAAGTTGGCATGAAGTGAACTCATCTCTTAGCAAGGAGTATTCACTCTTCTTAGAGAATGGCTAAAACATTTCTGTTGAACACAATCATATTTTTCTCCTGCAATATTCAAAGTGTCCTTGACACATTTTGAGTGCCTAAGCTGTTAAAAATAATTGAAATAGAAAACTAGTGAAAAACTAGGCAATCTAATTCAACATTTTCTAAGATTTCAGTGCACCATCTGCTAGAAACAATAATACTGAACAGACTAGAAAGAAAATGAAATAGAGTGGATAAATCACTTTTCTGGAGATTCCTTACTCTTGTCTTGTTAAAGATATAGATGATTTTTAATGGGAAACCATTTAATTAGTTTCTTATTCATGTTAACAGATCAGTTTTTAAAATAGATGAGCTTGGTTTGGAAATTGGAAAGATCGCTCTCCCTGCTGCTCTCGCTCTGACTGCTGATCCTATTGCGTCTCTGATTGACACAGCATTCATTGGCCAAATTGGTACTACTTCGTTTTCTACTATAATTTGTCTCCATCTTTTGATAGTTAAAGAATTGAATACTAAAATATTACTAGATATCATTTTGTATCATCAATCTTCAACTTGAATTCGGTTCTCTTTTATAATTGTTGGTTTATCTGTAGTTAAGAGTGCTCGCAACCTATACTGTGCCCTTCTATGTTATAGGAGGGAAGAAGTTGCAATTGGAATGAGAGGAGGGAGATAGAGGGATAGAGGGGAGTGTACCAAGTGAGGAAGAGAGTTACGGGAAATAAAGTGGATACTGCTGAAGTTCAAAGCTAGAAGGCCAGAATTATAGACAATCTGAAATTAAGTACATGTCTACTAACCCCTGGAGATTGCTTATCATTTTCTAGGATGACTTGAGTTACTAAAGCTTTTCCATATGCTGCTGAGATTCGAGTGCTTATCACAATAGATGGCAGGTTGCAACTGGAAATGGTTGTTTGAAGTGCAATAGTTATTATTCCAAGGGCAACCAATTTGATTAACCACCTATGTTAATTATAACAGGATCAGTAGAACTTGCTGCTGTTGGAGTCTCTATTGCACTCTTCAATCAAGTGTCAAGAATTGCAATATTTCCTCTTGTTAGTGTGACCACATCTTTTGTCGCGGAGGAGGACACAATGGCAAAAGTCTGTCCAGATATACAAGATAATGGAAATTTGGAAATGGGATCATTAGAAAACACTGAAAATAAAAGGTTGATATCAAAAACTCAGAATGGTATGGAAATTTCTCTGAAGCACATTTAATTTCTATTGCCGTGATTTTGCAAGTGATTCATATGATTTAATTTTGGTTAATTGATGGAGAAACTTTTGAATATTCTATTAGATGCTCTTGAGAATACATACGAGTCACAGTCGCTTGGTACTAGTCTTGAAGTAGCTAAAAGTGAGCCTGAAAAGAGGCATATCCCAGCAGCATCATCTGCCTTGTTTATTGGTGCAATCCTTGGCCTCATTCAAGCTGCATTTTTAATTTCTGCAGCAAAACCTTTATTAAACTTCATGGGAGTTAAATCTGTAAGTTAATTTCTAGAGAAAAGTAAATCATTATTTCATACTAGGCTTTTTTTTTTTAAAAAAAAATTATCTTCCTTTTTGGGGAATTTTTTGTACTTGGAAACTGACTTACCATTCTTATTAAATAGGATTCGTCTATGCTAAAACCAGCTCTACAGTACTTGACTTTGAGATCACTTGGTGCTCCTGCTGTTCTTCTCTCATTAGCAATGCAAGGAGTCTTTCGAGGACTTAAGGACACAAAAACTCCATTGTATGCAACTGGTAAGTCACTCTGAAATGTGGTTCAGACGCAGACAGAAAACACAGGGAATAGAAAAACATCAATTAAAAGCATGGTATAAGTGTTAATACCACTCTTGGTAGATGGTAATGTTTTTCCCAAGTGATATTACTTTCTTGACTTCAATGTTGATACCTAACTGTCTGTGTTGGGATGGAAACAAATACTTTTCAATTTCTATTGACTGACATAATCATGGTTGTTTGGTGAAATGCAGTGATAGGAGATCTTGCAAACATAATTTTGGATCCCATTTTCATGTTTGTTTTCCGTTTGGGTATCAAAGGTGCAGCTATTGCACATGTATTATCTCAGTAAGTCACTCAAATATTTAATACAATGCTTTTCTCTCATGCCTTCTTTATGTTGAGACTTCATTATTATGGAGTAGGAAGATCACGGGCACATTTTCACACTTTCATTTATATTATAGGTACCTAATTTCACTTATACTTTTTTGGAGATTAATGGAACAAGTTGATCTTTTACCTCCTAGTATCAAATATCTGCAATTCGGTCGATTTCTTAAAAATGGTGAGGATTTTTTTCCTGATTTACTAATGCTTTACCATGACACATATGTAACATAGATAATGTCACCTTCAACGTAATGAGGCTTCTGTAATTATATGCAAGGAGGTAATTTGGGCAAATCATTTTGTTGATTTAGCAGTATATCTATACATAAGGATGGGTCTCTTAATCATAGGCAAATGAATTGCAACTCATGATTACTTTTACATTGGTGTATATGTATTGAAGCAAGGGTCTAATTGGAAATTTGTTGCTATTAATTATATTGTTTCAAAGGAGTTCAAGAAGAACTCTGAAGGCAATTTTTTGTCAGTGGGACAACAATAGATTTTTTTATTTTTTTTTAAATTTTATCTAGGTGGGTTCTGGATTACACATTCTGACTAATCCACTGTGGGAAGTTTTCGAGAGAAATCCCCGCAAGCGCCAACACATGGCCGTCATAGCAGCACAAGGCTGAAATTGTCCCAACTACTAATCGAACCCGCGCATGTTCAGTAGGCAAGCCCCCTGACAAACGTGGGTAGGCCAATCGCACTGAAAGGCCTTCCTCGGGGGGCAACAATAGATTTTGTGTGACACTCCCGTTTTATTTTTTATTTTTTCTGGATATCAATTCCTTATTCCAATTTTTTGAAATGAATCTTCAAAGAAAATACTGTTTCTATTATAGTAAGGTAACATCGATCTGACTCATAAAATTTATGTTGATATTTATTGTTGTTAGTATTCTTGTTGTTGCAAATATAGATTCATTCGTTGCCTGCCATGCTCTGTTTTCTCATTCTCACCTAGGTTTCTTATTTAAAAGTTCCACTGACAATGAACTTGTAATCCAGTTTTAGTATTCAAATGCAAATTTCGGTAAAGTATGAAATTTCCTTTTCACTTTGAACTTCAGGATTTTTATTGTTGATGAGGGTTATAGCAGTGACATTCTGTGTAACCCTATCTGCATCATTGGCTGCACGGCTAGGACCAACATCAATGGCTGCATTTCAGGTCTGCTTGCAAGTTTGGCTGGCTACATCTCTTCTGGCTGACGGTTTGGCTGTTGCTGGGCAGGTTAGAAGTAATATGAATGGCAAATCGATGCTACACTACTGCTCTTTGATTGATTTTTTGGATAAACACTATCTTCATGGAACTAGTTATCAATCTAATGGAAAAAGTACATCAATCAGGAAAGAGATCACTTGATATTCAGTTTTCAAGGACTCAGTGAAGAAATTTAGGTGGCTTGCACACTAAGACAGCAGTAGTGAATTCACATGATAGCAAAGTGATTCTTTTGAAACAGAATGTTTCTGAAGTAGGACTCTGAATCCCTGGCTGCAACTTGTAGCCATTAGGGTACTGGTCCATGTAATGGATTTTCAATGTCATGCTGGCTAATGACAAAAGGAATACTTTCAAAAGCTCTTTAAAGGTTGAGCCTTAGTTCGATGGTGGCTTGGCAAAACTTCTCTCCCTTCTATCAGCAACTCTTGTCAAACAGGATAAATAAGATTGATGCATTGTCATAAGATTTAAGCGTGCTAGTCTTGCTACCCACCCCATTCTACAACTCTCAAGTTTCATAATTGAATTTGCTATGCTATAATATGCACCATGTGTGTGTGTGAGTGCGTGCGCGCTTTATTTTATTTTCTTATCTGGTTTTAAGAATTTGTACTCTTATCTTCTCATGACGCTTAAGAGTGGAAAACATCACTTCTAGCAAATGAAACAAAGTATAAATACTATTATTTTCTGTTCTTTCAGGCAATACTTGCAACTGCATTTGCCAAGAAGGATTATAGTAGTGCAATAGCCACTGCATCAAGAGTGCTACAGGTTTTGAGCATTTCTTGTAGCAAGATGCTTCATGTCCTTTACCTCTGTAGATGGATTTTTCTGACGCTTGTAAAAACTGCAGTTAGGACTAGCTCTGGGCTTGGGTTTAGCTGTCATACTTGGAATTGGACTAAAATTCGGAGCACGGTTGTTTACCAAAGACACTGATGTTCTCCACCTTATTGGTGTTGGAATTCCGGTATCTGAACTTTGCAACTGCATATGAGTATATTATAATGCCCTGATAAATTCAAAATTAGCATGTGATTAACAACCTCTTATCGTACCAGTTTGTTGCAGCTACCCAACCAATCAATGCCTTGGCCTTTGTTTTTGATGGCGTCAATTTTGGAGCATCAGATTTTGCGTATTCTGCATACTCGATGGTAATCACTTCCCAAAATGCAGCCAATAAAATAAGCTGAGTCTGTAATGATTCGCAACTGTTTTTGAAACTATGAAATTATTTCAATCAGTTCTTGTTCATCATAACTAAGAGCCGAAAATAATTACTTTGTTTATAGATCATTTTGAAACATCAAACTTGTACATGATAATTCCAAAAACGAAGTTATTGTTTCACAAAATACTCCAATTAACATAATGAAATGATAACATTATTTTCAGGTATCAGTAGCCATGTTCAGCATTCTGTTTTTGTTCATTCTTTTCTCCCACAAGGGATTTGTGGGAATATGGATTGCTCTCACCATTTATATGAGTCTGAGAGCATTTGCAGGCTTTTGGAGGTAATTATGTATCTCTGGATAAAATTTTCATGGATTATCAGGTTGGTTGGGTTCTATGCTAACCATAGAAAATTGTTAATTTTATGCTTCAACCAATACAGGATAGGGACTGGAACGGGTCCTTGGCGATTTCTCAGGAGCTGAATGCTTTTTGGGTTAATCAAGAATTTTGTATTTTCTTAAACATAATTGGATCAAGCTGTTGCAACATGGGAAATTTTTAATTGCTTACTGATTTTACTTTCTGTACTTTGATCTTCAATATTCAAGCAAGTTGCATTTTCATCGTTCACTGTACATATATGACTTGAGAGCTTATTTGAATGGCTCTGATCCTTCCTTAATAGTAGAGCTAAAGAGAAATCATCATGTTAATTTTATAGAGTTGGATTTTGTGTTATCAGTCTCTCTCGAGCAAAGTTGTATGTCCAAGCCAAGTATTTTCTCGTGTTTTGGCACAAAAGTAATTTGAAATTGCAATGGTATTGTAAAATTTAAGTAGTATTCATTTTTGAAAAGGATATTAGAAGTATAAATACATAATTTAAGCATATTACACCCCCCCTCCCTATTCTTTGACTTATTTATTTTTTTGATAGAAGGGAAATATCATTGTGAATGAATTAAGTGCTTTTGGACTGAAATTTATGTTTGATGTGAAGTTTATTGAATGGATAAGTTGTTGGGTTAATATATTTTGTTGAAAAAACCAGAAAATTGGCTGAATTTTGGGTGAGAAATTAGAGCACCGTGGATGGGGAAATGGGGGATCCGGAGGGACATCTAGAGAGGGGAGTGGGGAAGGGATTGCTTAGGCCTTCCAACTATGTCCTTGCAGTTTTAAATTCGGGTTTGGATTCCTCTTTAATTAATTATTACCAATATTGATCTAATAATTCCTAGAACAAATAATGCTAGTCGTCGGTCCCAATTCTGCCCCATTAATCTCATTAATATCCTTTATAAAATCATTTCTAAGGTTTTGTGTAACAAATTGAAATCAATGCTCAGCTTTCTTATGCTCAGAGTGCATTTTATCTAATAATGCTATGATTGTATTTGATATTTTTCATCACTGATAAATTGACAATGGCACGATTGTATTTGAAATTTTTCATCGTTTTCAAAATCTTAAACATGATATGAAATGTGTTTGCTAACTTTTCATCAGTGACATAATTAGTTGTTTTAGGGTCTAGTTAAACATAATACTTGAATTAATAAATGAAGCACCCTTAAATATGTAAAAAGGCATATATGGGCATCTTATAAATAAAGACTTAATTGAACTAAAAACACACACTTCACTATTTCTCTCTCTAAATACTACGTGTAGTTATTCGAACAATGAGTGACGGAAATAGAAATTGAGACTCAAATTATATCTATAAACTACTATCTTTTTACTTCAAAAACATAATAAATTGTTAATTTTTATGATTTTTGTTTTAAAACAAGTGTATGTGTTCCTGTCTCACAGCGAAAAAATATGCTCCGTGATCTGGGTCATATGCTGAGAAAGAGCTCTAGACTACTAGGGTTGTGCGCCAATAGCACTACAAGAAATCCAAAAGTTGTCATTAAAGGTGTTTAACTCTCATTTATGATATATATGTTAGTCACATGATGGTTTTGCCACTATTAAGAAAAATACCGTCATTTATATTATATGACTGCTCCAAGATCGTCATATATAATTTATATGACAATTCACTTTTCCCGCCATAAAAAGTTTAAAAAAGTATGATATAAAAGAATTTAGCATGACACTATTAAATGGAGGTCAAAAGACTGCCATATATAATTTATGTATTTATGGTGGCCCTTTTCCGCCATATGTAATAGTGTTCTCAGACTACCATTTCATGTTTTCCATTTACACCCAATAATGGTGGTCTAATGACTGCCATATATAACTCCTTATTCTTTTTTTTTTTTTTGATGTGATGTAAACATGATGGTTGTTATAGTGCCATCTTGAAAGAAATTTTCTTGATTATCATTTGGATTCGCTATATCTTAATAATCTTATATGGCCATCCAATACCGGTGGAGCTAAATCTAGTGGCACCATTTATATTCTCTCCATGCCAGGAATTTTTCTTTATCAACCAAAAATGTGTATCTCGAGACAAAACAATTCTCTTAGATGCAAAAGCATACAACTTATATCCCTTTGTTCACTAGGATATCAACAAAAATCCTTGCTTGCCCCTCATCAACTTATTGGTGTTTTCTTATTATGTGCATTTGTCAAACACCCAAAAACACTATGTGATCAGTAAACCAGGGTTTTTTTTTGTTTTTGTTATATAAAACTTCATAACATGTTCTAATTTTTTAAGACCTTTGATGGTAGTCTCTGTATGTGTAAAGTGATTGTAAGTATGAACTCCTCCCAAAAATCAATTGGGACCATTCCTTAAACCTAATTGATCTTGTCATTTCAAGAATAGTGTATGTTTCTAACTCATTTTATAAACCTATATTCCAACTAAAATCATCAACAATAGTAAAAAAATAATGAGCACTAATCATAGAAAGTGTTTTATATACTCTCCAAATATTTGTCAAAAAAAAAAAAAACTCCCCAAATATCACAATTCAACAAATCAAAACAACTTATTGTTTTTATTTCATTATTGTTAAAAATAAATCCAGTTAACTTATCTCTCAAACAAGCATCACAAGACTTCAAATCAAGTTTATTGACATTACAAATATACATTGTTTTCTCAATAGAAGAATGCCCCAACCTTTGTTGCCATATTAATGCACACCTATCTTACCACAAAGGCCCCAAGAAATACAATCCTCATTCTTGTTTACCCACCACTTTAATTAGATTCTTCCAAGATAAGTCTTACAAAAACAAAAACTTGACAAAAAGTCAATATGATTCTAAGAGGACATGAGTTTCGATATTGAAAAAAGATTGCACTTAAAATTATGTATAAAAAAAATCCTTCAATACTAAGCAGTTAAAAATCCCCACTCTTCCAATTCCTTGAACTTGAACCCTTCTCCATTGGGTATTTTAACCAAGTTGAGATTAACATCAAGCTTCAAATATTGCAACATGCTTACATTTGAAACAATATGATCAGTTGTCCTCAAATCTATTACCCAAATCATTTTCTTTCTAAAGTTACTTTCGATGTTCACTACTGGTTCTTGGTTTGTTGATGCTTTGGTATGAATCTCTTGCCTTGGATTGAGATATCCTATGAGTTTTTTATAATTGTCGGATGACAAGCTTGATATGGGACTTGTTTTTGACTCCACATTTGTTGTTCTTCTTTGTTGAAACTTCTTCTCTATGTTTGATTTTCATCAATTTAGTGGGTAACCTATTATTTCAAAACATTTGTCCACTCCATGTCCTATTTTGTCACAATGGGAACATTTTCATTTTTCTTTACTCCATATTGCCTATGCACATCTCTTCTTTCAAAATCTTTTTTCATTGTTGTTGTTGTTGTACTTATTGATGCTCTAGGATGTCTACTACCAACAAAATGCACATTGAATTTTGTCGTTTCAAGTATTGGCCTGTGACTTTGGGCTATAGTCTTTCTCTGTTCTTCTTCAGCTATCATGTGATAAGTCTCTCCTATGCTTGAACTTAGTCGCATACATAGTATATGTGAAATTAGTGGATGGAAACCTTCATCTAGTCCCTTCAAGAAGTCATAGAATTGTTCTTTTTTTCTAATCTTGGCAAGCTCTTTGTCTATTTTACAACTACATTCATTGCATGAACACTTTGGAAATGGAGATAATGCTTGGATTTCTTCCCACAACCCTTTAATTGAGTGTAATATGATGAAACGTTAAGTCGTTCTTGCTGTAATAAATTCACTGTTTGTCGCAACTTATAAATTCTGGGAGAACTTCATTTTCCAAATCTGTCTTGAAGCTCATTCCGTATCTTTCTTGTTGTTTTGGAAAACCGAATACTATTCGTAATTGTCTTTTCCATAGAACCCTTGAGTCATCCTCTCACCATAGCATCAACTCTTATCCAATTAGCCAAGTATGATAAATATGCATTTGACATTGATATTGTGCCATCTACAAATCCAATCTTATTCTTGGCAAATAGTATTGTAGATTCATCTGATTACGCAAGTTAAGTGTTTGTAGATAAGATGAGTGGATGTAGAAAGGGGATATTACATCCATTTTACTTTGTTGCCCAAAATTGATTTTTACAAAAGTGTTTTAGTACTATCTTGATTGGAATTTGTATTCTTCTCCATCTACTCTATCGTGCCGGAAAAACTTAAAAATCCATTGGATTGAGATTTTGCTTTGATACCATGTAAGAGTTTTGAAGAAAACTTCAATATCAATTTAATATACATCAAATTTCATATTATATATATACCCAAGTTCCTAGAAATAAAAAATAGAAAACTATTGTACATGTTGCATAATTCTCTGTCCCATAATAACTACATACCTTCAACCAAAACTTTAACATTATCATATCACTATCTCAAAAGTCACAACACACTACAAATGGAATATAGCTCACATGGAAATCACATCAAAATCAAACAACAGCCAGATAGTGCTGAATTCCATCACTTGCTGCATTACAACCAAGTCTTTATGATAACCAATACTCACCAAGACATATTCATAATTTCTAGTCAGGTTCTATACAGATGATCATCAAAATATTCCATGGAAACCTTGGACTATCTATGCTCACTATGTAATCCTGGCGAATACAAAGTCCAAGAACCTGTGCCTCTTAGTGTTTTCAAGCTAAATATTTTTCATAAAAAATTTCATCCAAGCAAAGGCGCGACATGGAACTTCATATATTTGACGTTGCCTACTCCATGGTAGAGATAAGTTTTTGCTCGACTTAATGGCGTTGGTGCAAACATTTGAGTATGGTTGTCCTCTTTTCCCTCATTCACGTTATCTCCTTATATGGCTACCAATATTTTCACATATTCTGCAACAGTCTCATAATCTATTGATTTCAAAATTGTATTTGGAATAAACCATTCTTTTATTATCTTTTTAATTCTTATGAAGTGAATGAGATCCTCAAAGTTCAATTATGTCATTCTCATGGCCAAAAGATAAATTGACTTGGCATATAGTCATGATAGGTAGTTTGCAATTTGTATTTCCTATCACATTCTTTTCTCCCACATCTTGGAGGATATTTGACATGTCCCATTTCTTACTCCAATAATGATTTTTCATTCTCGAAATATTTATGGAGAATTAAAGCTCATCCCAAGATTATTCATTTTTTTATGGCATTATAGTCATGTCATTTTATCTATTAAGTACAATCGTAGTAAGCAAATCGACAAAATTCCTACATAATGTGCTATTTGTGGTCAGGGTATTGATCACTACGCCATATCTTACTAGATTGTCAAATGGTTGTCCAAGTTTTGAGTTCCTATGATGTTAAGTTTCCAACTAATCTTATCCATTGTTCATTTACTAGAATGATGTAAGAGATACTCATAATGGAACCAAGACAGGTTACACTTTTATCTCATAGAATCTTTGGCTTGATAGGTATAACGCTGCCATCTAAAACTTATCGTGCATTCCAATCCTACTCCTTTGATGATCTATAAAATTTTCCTTTGAGATTAAGTACTTGAAAACTGTTAATGGATTCTCAACTAAAGCTAATGTTTCACCACCTATTGAAGTATTCTTTGGACATAGCTCACCCCCTTCTGATTTTGAAGCAGCATTACACCTCCATAGGAAAGGTAGCAACTACATAATGACAGCCTTCTTGATTTCCTAGCTTTAGATACTATCTTAATGCCTACTAGCCGTATTACCTTCAAAACTAACACCTATCTTGTCAGTTGCCTCACTGAATCTTGATAGAGTTTGATTACCTTACTCATGAGCAGGAGGGTTTATTCTCCGTACTCCAATGGCATCAACTTCTTGTCAATGTTGTTAAACTTGTATAGTCCACCTCACCATTCCACTTAGAAGATAATGACTACATTTGAGGGTGTTCATAGTGCACGTGGCATGGGTTTCATAATTTAATGTTGAAATTATAAAAGGATTTCAAATTAACCACTAGAAATCTAATAACTTGAATTCTCAAAATTTGACAATTAATAATTTGGAATTACCTCAAATATATATTTTAATAGAGATGAAAAACTTTCATTGATCCATACTTTGATATTTAATTATAATGTTGAAATTTCTTAGAATAAGTCTTCTCTCCCTCTTGAACCCTTTCTATTCTATCTTATTGATAGATAGAAAATGAGTTATCATTAGTTCTTTTTTTGTTTTTTCTTAATCTATATTCTTTATTCCTTATATTTTTGAAATAGTGAAGACAAATATAGTTGTGTGCGCACAACAGATAGATTTATTTATTTAAACTTCCAATCAATTTTAATTATTTTAAGGCACACTTATCCATCAAAGTTTAGACTATTATATTAAAATTAAACATTAATATTTAATACACTCATTATATGTTAATGTTATGTTTGCCTTTAATAAGGAGTTTGAAGGTATTATGATTCTTAATGCGTAGATTTTGTCTTTAGTTTTTGAAGTTCAAATTTGTGCTCATAAAAGTTTTACAAATTTTGTGATAGAAGTGGATGGTTCTATCTCAGTTACAATACTTCTTTCTCCCATGTAGATAATTGGTTGCTTCGTCACTGAGTTAGTTTGTCTTCAACAACATATTCATGATCATCAAATGTTAGTATTTCACATTTTTCGTCAAGCTAATAAGTTGGTAAATGATTAATTAGCAGGTTTAAAGATGGATGGTACCGTTATTTTTTTTCAAGTAATAACCTTCCTTCCAAATGAGGTTTTTTATATTATGCGTGAAGATTCAATTTGCTTGCATCCTCTTATGAAGATTTATCTGTATAGGTTATTTGTAAAGGAGTAGTACTCCTTTTTTATTTTTCTTCCTTTGGGGGTTTTACCTCTTATCTTTGTATTATTATTATTTTTATTTTAATAAAATTAGGAGTGACGTTCCTCCTTAATGGTTTTGCCGATTAAAAAGAAAAACAAAAAAGAAAAAGAAAGAAAGACTAAAGGAACTCTTAGAGAAGATCATCGATTGTTACCCGCCATGGAGGCACCCATATTATTAAACCTGCAAAATCTTCCATTTTCTCGGGAACGAAGTCCAACCCACGATTCGAAACAATGGAATTTACTCATAAAACATCAAGCAAAGCTCAAAAATGACAACGCAATACTCATAACTTATACCCATATGGAATCTTCGGGATTTTTGCCAGATAACACCACAATGCCTCTCATTCTCAAGGCTTGTGCGAATTTAAAAGCCCTTGAAAGAGGCAAAAGAATACATCATGATTTGGTCAATGCGGGTTTGATTGATGATGTTCGAATCGGGACAAGTCTTGTGGACTTCTATTGTAAGTGTGGGTGTTTCGAGGATGCCCTTTATATGTTTGACTCAATGACCCAGAGAGATGTGGCAGCTTGGAATGCAATGATTTCAGGGTGCGTGGAGTGTTTGGAGTATGAGGAAGCAGTGCGCCTTTTCATGGAAATGCAGAAGGAGAATTTGAGGCCTAATTCAAGGACAGTGGTTTCACTACTTTTGGCGTGTGGACAGCTTTTGGAATTGGGTCTTGGAAAGGAAATACATGGGTATTGTTTACGGAATGGGATATTAGATGTTAGTGTTCATGTCGGTAGCGCTTTGGTTAGATTTTATTCCATATTTGATGTGTGTTTGGCAAATGGTGTCTTTAGGTTATTGGAACCGAGGAGCACTGTGATTTGGAATGCAATGATTACTGGGTATTTGCAGGCTGGTCATTATCTAAAATTGCTGAAACTTTTTATTTTTATGCTCAAGAAGGAAGTAAACTATGATGGTGTTACCCTGCTACTTGTTATTCAGGCTTGTGCTGAATTGGGATGGTTTCCTTTTGGATTACAGGTGCATCAATTTGTAATTAAAAATGACCTCGGTGCTGATATGCGTATATTCAATGCACTGATTAATATGTATCAAAAGATGGGCCGATTGAAATCCTCATACAATCTATTTGCTTCAGCACCTAACAAGGACGTTGCAGTATGGAATTCTGTTTTATGTGCCTATGTTGAGAGTGGCTTTCAGGAGGAAGCAATCACTTTGTTTAGAAAAATGCTTGTAGAAGGCACTAAACCAAATGAAGGTTCTATTCTCATCATGTTAAGTTTGTTTGCAGGTCTGGAAAATGGTATGAGAAACGGAATAAGCTTGCATGCTCATGTTATTAAGAGTGGAATGGAGATGACTTCATGCTCTAGAAATGCTTTGCTGAGTATGTATGGAAAGCTGGGCTGTGTTGAAGAAGCCTTGCAAATTTTTAATGAAACAGGAGTTTTGGATGTAGTTTCTTGGAATACTTTAATCTCCATCTTAGCTCAAAATAATCGAAGAAGTCTTGTTTGGGCATTCTTCAGGCAGATGACGGAATCAAATATCATGCCTAACTCTCACACGGCAATTTCCATCCTTACTTCTTGCAATGATAAACCATTTCGGTTTGCTGGTAGATGTCTCCATGCTTTTGTAATAAAAGCTGGTTTTGAAATAGATGCACCACTGAATACTGCACTTTCAGAAATGTACATGAACTGTGGTGACGAAGAAACAGCTTTGAATTTATTTGAGAGCTTCAGGAACAAAGATATTATCTCATGGAATGCTATGATTGCTAATTATGTTAACAATGATGAAGCTCATAAAGCTCTTCTACTTTTCCATCGTATGGTTTTAGAAGTGGAACCCAATTCCTCTACGATTATTAATGCTATCTCTGCATGCACACATTTTGCTAATCTTCCTCAAGGCCTCTGTTTACATGGATACACAGCACGTAGAGAGTTATTTTTGGTTTCTGATCTGTCTGTGGGAAATGCTCTTATAACTATGTATGCAAGATGTGGCAAAATGCAATATGCAGAAAAGATTTTTAAAGCCTTGGCAAAAAGAAATTCTGTCTCATGGAATGCCGTCATTGCTGGCTATGGTATGCATGGCCGAGGATCTGATGCTGTTCTGACCTTTTCACGAATGCTAGAAGAAGGCTTCTTTCCGACTGATATAACTTTTGTTTCTGTTTTATCTGCTTGCAGCCACTCTGGTTTGATAGAGGATGGTCTGCAGCTTTACCACTCTATGATTCAGAATTTTTACATTACCCCAAAGCTTGTGCACTATGCTTGTGTTGTTGATCTCTTATGTCGTGGAGGGCGCTTGGATGAAGCTATGGATTTCGTAAATTCAATGCCAATTGCACCAGATGCATCTGTGTGGAGAGCTCTGCTTGGTGCTTGTCGAATTTATGCTGAAACCAAACACGTGAAAATCATCTTTGATGAGCTTGTTGAACTAGAACCTACAAATGCAGGTAACTATATTTTGTTGTCAAATATATATGCTGCATCAGGCCTTTGGTCAGAAGTTAAAAGATTGCGAGTGCTTCTTGAAGAAAATGGTCTTGTGAAGCCTCCAGGTAAAAGCTGGATCGTTGTTAGAAATAAACTTCACCAGTTTACTGCAGGAGACAAGTCGCACCCACAATGTGACGAGATATATAAAAAATTATCTTCTTTGTTGTCATCAACTAAAGCAAGAGGATATGTTCCTGATCTTCGTTGGGTTCTCCATGATGAAGAAGATGAAGAAAAACTCAAGCGACTCTCCAGTCATAGCGAGAAGCTTGCTATTGCTTTCGCATTGATTAGTGTCGGGGGTAGGGCACCGATTTTGATAACAAAGAACCTCAGAGTCTGTGGTGATTGTCATGAATTCAGTAAGCATGTATCCAAATTCGTTGGCAGAGAAATAGTTCTAAGAGATAGAAGCCGTTTTCATCATTTTAGTAATGGTGTCTGTTCGTGCAAGGATTATTGGTAAGTTTGATCTAAATGAAGCTCAAGATTGATATAAAAATGGCAGGAATAAGCTACTCCCATCTAGCCAATCTTGATCTGGGATCTGAGCAGCGGCCATTCTTGGATATGAACGAAAAAAATTCCAGGTTAACTCTCGTTCTCTTTTTATTTTTTCATTTTCTTTTTCTCCACCCCAATGCATAGCACATATATTTTGGTAGATCACTCAAATTGCAATTATGGTACTTCTATGCTTTGCATTTTTGTTTATATTGCAGCTTCATTACTATGTATAGTCAAAAATCTCCCACATATATGTTCACACACACTGATATATGTAACAGGCACCTAATTTCTTTTGGAAATTAATTTCACAAGTTGATCTCTTACCTCCTAGCATCAAATATCTGCGGTTTGGTAGATTTCCTTTTCCTAAAACTGGTGAGGTTTAGCAATATATAGCGTCCACTTCCATATAGTTAGACTATTTTGATTGTGGCCCAAGATAGTTTGGATAGTTTAGATTCATACTTAGTAAACCTTGTGTTTATTAATAAGAGATTGTTTAAAGTGAAGAATGACATCCTTGTGTTTGAGAAAAAGATTTTAAACAAAAAGTAAGAAGAACTCTAATAGTTAGTCAGTTTCTCCCCCACACAATTGACGAGTCCATATCAACATTTTCTATAGGTAACAATATCTGTTAGATGTTATCTCATTGAAGATAATTAAAAATTTGCCTTTTAGGCTTGATGCCCATGATAAATCATAAGTGGCATTATTTGAACGGTAAAATTTTTCTCCTCATTAGTCAATTGTTTCAATTTGATCTTTTGAAGAAAATGAGAATGAAAATAATTTGTAAAAATCCTCAGAAAACAAATAATTGTGTAAGGAAATTATAGTATTTAAATGGTGATCTTTCAATGATGATTCACAAATATTTCTTGACATGGAGTTTTCCTTTTACATTTCTGTAACGAAAAAATTCCATGATCCAATGGTGAGTGAAATAATTTCCCCGTGTCCTAAAAGTAATGTAATGGCAATAACCTTACAAAGTAACAAAGTTGTTACTCCTAATTTAGCTAGCAGTGTGGTGGAGGATGAAAAGGTGGATATTAAGAATGATATTGTTGTTGGGGAAGTTGTGATAGAAGATATCAGTTCAAGTGGTGAGGTTGTTGATAAGAAAGGTAAAGATGAAGTTGTGGTTGACAAGGTGAAGAATAATGAGGCCAAGGGTAAAGTGGAAAAAAAAAAAGAAAAGTTGATGAGAAGGTTGATTTGAACAATGATGAAAAGATTATTGACGAGCTTGTCATGCTATCAAATTAAATAGCAAATTGAACTAACTTTATGGAGATACAATTAGGTAGGACAAGTAAGGGTCAAATCAAAGAGATTTATAATTCTTTAATTAAGTTAACTAATGAAATTTGAGAATTTTTTTTTGTTTTAAACAAATATGAAAATCAAAGCTTATAAAAATTAATCACAAGACAATTTTCAAAAATCAATAAATAAAAAGACATTAGTAAGAGACTTTGAATATATCTTTTGAATCTCAATCTCTTCGAATGCCTTCAAAAACTTTTTTATATCCTTCCAAATATTATGATTAGCACAAAACAAGATTAAAGTGAGGAATCAATTTAAATACAAAACACATATTTAGCTAGATTTTAACTCAAATATCATAAAATAAAACTTAGAAAAATCAAATTAAATATGGTTTAATCAATTATTATTGCAAGGGGTCCTTTTTCCCAAAGGATAATGAATGAGAGGATGAAAGACGCGTAGGGAAATTTTTGGATGTTATTTAAGTAACTCAAAATCATCATTCATTTTGTAGAGGCATTATTGAACATTCCCAAATATATGAAGTTCATGAAGAGTATTGCGAGTATCAAGAAGTCGTGTCAAGAGTTGAGCTCAATAAAGATTGCTCCACAATATTATTTAGTGGCAAACTACAAATGAAAATACAAGATCCAGAGAGTTTCTCTATCCCATGATCAAGTGATGATTTTTGTAAATAGTAATGGTTTGCGCGAGTTATAAGAAACGAATATGCTTTTTTACAAAAAAAGTTGAATATATGAGACCCCTTAGACCTACCAAAATGACAATACAGTTGCTGAATGGATCCATTAGATCATACGAGATAGTAAAGCATTAACTTGTTAAAGTTGAAAATTATTATTCCGTGGATTTTGTTGTCTTGGATGATGATGTTAAGGTTAATATTATCCCATTCCATTGATTATATTATCGACAATATTTATACTTGAACTCGTATTGTCAATTTAGCACGAGAAAAAAGTGGAAAAATCGAAAAAGAATTTGACCAAAATTATCAAATATTCCATGTACACTCTCTCTCACACTTAAGATCAACATTGTCCACAATGTGAAAGAAAAGTAAAGAAATTAAGTTACTATTGCTTATTTTATTCAGTATTGATCTAGGAACACTTTATTTTCAATAAAATAAAATAAAATGGAAGTTTTGTTTATCAAACATCTGGAGCATTTTTCGAGAGCCATTTAGCCAATTGCATTATGATACAACAGTGTTTGAACCAGCCAATGTGTTACTTGCTACATTTATGTGTTATGTCCACGAGGCATTGAAAAACTTCTGCTGGCTTTGAAAGCATGGCCATGTGATCCCCGTCTTTGATATCTTTTACATGTGCCACTCCAATTTCTTCAATTAACCAATGCTGAAACTCAACTGGAATTGCTTTATCTTCATCGCACACAATATAAGCTCGTTTCACTGATCCAAACCTTTCAGTTGAGAACTTTCTGTTCTTTTTCAAATCTTGAAGAAATAATGAACCTGGTCTGAGCAACATCTTGGCCAATGCAAGATCCTGAAGAGCAATATTTGCAACTCAAATTAGATTGAACATTTTGCTTCCTTTAATTTTGTGAAAAAAGAGACGGACTTACAGTTGGGGAGCAGGTCGTGTACAGTTTGAATGAGATAAATTGAGGACCAAAAAGCATTGATGTTCCTGTCTCTTCTGGGCTCCCATAGTCCAAGAACTCTGTGTCTAGCATAAACTCTATTTTATACCGTTCAAAATACTTTTTCAACACAAAAAGGAAAAGAAATATTATGTCAGTCGGAGGAAAATTCAGTCATTCTAGTACTAGATACAAAATTTTAGTACTAAATCATTTTTTTATTATTATTATTAGATATGGTTATTATTATATATCAAGATGGGGATTGGGAGGACAGATTCCAACGCACTGTGTGACTCGTGGGTGAGTGTACCCGGACTAAGCCAGCTTTATTTGTGGAAAAGTGGGGCAACTGTTTTTGGCACGAATGTGCTTGCTTTCTATCACAATATTTAACATTCAAACACGTTTGTGAATATGACATTTACTTGTTCCATCCTAACATGGGCTATTATTTTGACTTTAAGACTGATAAATCAATTCACCATTTTTTAATTACACCCATCAGAATGCAAGACAGGAGAGGAAGAAAAAGGGGCGGGGGGAGGGGGGTACAAGTTGGGGCCTTAAACTATCTCACAATTTAAAAGGTGTCAATGAAAATTTTGCCGATCCAATGGTGAAAACTAACTCATCAAAATCGGCTTAATTAAAATGAACTTATTTTGCATCTGTGCAGTATTTATTATGCATATATCTGTAATATTTGTTCATAAAATTACACAACAATTTCTCCGATTAAGTTGTAATTTGGCCCCTACTTGGAAAGATAGCACGGTGAAACTGAAAACACATATAGCTAGAGGTTACATAAGCTGTTTACCTTCTCAATTGGATAAGATGGTGCATGATCATAATCAGGCATGAAGGCTGCCAAAAACACAGCAACTGAGATCTTCTCTGGGTAGTGTTCCATGGCAATGCCTAAGCTAAGGCCACCAAAACTATGGCCAACAAGTACAACTTTCTCATCTGGAGGAATTGTAGCCATGAGCTCCATCAATGGTGCACTGTAATCTTCTAATGTATGAATCTCATGGATGCTTTTCGTGTTGATGCCGCAAGCCGATAGGTCAATTGCCGTTGCTCTATGACCGGCAGACTCCAGCAAAGGCTTCAGTTTGTACCAACTCCAAGCTCCATGGCATGCACCATGTACTAGAACAAAATGCTGTGGTTGTTGCTCGGAAACATCCATCATGTTTGTGATTGTGAATGGTGAGGTACAAATTGATCCCTTGAATATATAGATGCCATGAGGTACTGATCTACTATTGTGGGGATTAACCGTGAATATTAAAAGACAACGAGTGTTGGATTAATTTACTATTTGTTAAATTTTTTATAGGAACTTTCATGAATGATTGTGAATTGCAATTTGATTATTTAAAGTCTAAACAAGAACAGTAATAAAAAAATAAAAAATAAAACCAATTTGACTTGATTAAGTTAAATTATTAGATATTGGTCGATGACTCAAGATTTGTCTTAGAAACTCGGCAATAATTTTTCATGATTTTAAATAAGTGTAGCAATAATTGCTACTATTTTTATGAGGAAGACACAATAAACTTTTCAATTGTATCAGAGTTTATTAGATCGGTTGTAAATCGAATAATGTTTCTGGAGGATAGACATATATGAGATAAATTAATATGATTCAAATTTTATCACAAAATATTCATAATATTTTAATAAATATTTATTTCGCATTAAATTTGAAACTGAACTAAAGGTGAATTTCCCCCCATATAATGTCTTATCAATTGACTATACTTATTAGGTGCACTTATTGAATGACTCAAAGAGTAGCATGATTTTAAAGTAAAGTATCAAAAATACCCTTACCCAAAATACTCTCTCTCCTTCCTCAAGTCCTCAAACCATTAAACACCCCCAACTCACCCTCTCATGCAACTCTCTTTCTTCCCCTCTCACCAGAAGTCGGTCTTCCCCTCTTCTACCTTTCTTTGCTCAAATTTTGGACAAAACAAGTAATCTAATCCCTTACAAATGTTTCTTATATGATAGGTTGCCAAAAAAAAAAAGGAATTGAGAGAAAATAGGAAAAAAAAAAGTTGTTGAACTCTTTACAAAAGAATTGAGACCTTTACTGGACAACTCCACTGTTACGTGCACTTTTTCCTCAAATTGAACATGAACCCATGAAGAGAAAACCAAAAAATGCAATAGCAAAGCACCATAAGTGGAACTACTCGTTGAAAAAAAATTCAAGAACAAACCCAAAAAAGAAAACAAAAGTCTGGAAAAACAAACCCATAAAAAAAACAACATGTTGGAAGAGTCGCTGTGATATGGGCCACGATTTCTTCCTCACCTTGCAGTGTCAATTGCCATGGATAGAGTAGGGACGTGTGATGAAGAGAGACGCTGGAGAGATGCTTGTGCGTGGTGACGGGAGCCGCTGGCCTAGATTTGGTGTGCGGATAAGCAGGCCGCGCACTAGATTCGATTTGTGTCATTTTTTTTAAAAAATAAAATATATTATTAGTACTAAAATATCGTCATTTAAAATAATGTTATTTTAATATCAAGTTAAAATAATATTATTAGTATTTTCAAATTTAATAATATTAGTGTTTGTTATCCCCACATACCACACGTTAAGTCAATGATATTATTAGTACTAAAATATTTTCATTTAAAATAATATTACTTTAATGTCAAGTTAAAACAAGATTATTAAAAAAATTAATATTTTTAGTATTTTTCAATGATATTTTGTATTATGCATATGTACTATTGTATTATGTATATGATGAATGCCACTAAAAATAAATAAATATATATATATATATTTAGGGTTAAGATTAGTTTTTAATTTTTTAAACATGAATAAAAATTACTATATATATATATATATTAAAATTTCAGATTTTCATTTATGTGAAATTCAAAAAATCAAAACCAAATACATCTAACCATATTTTTAAAAAAACATTTGGTTATCCAAACTTAATAAACCTAAATCCTTAAATTAGGGGTGAAAACAAGTCGAATCGAGTTCAAGTTAATCCAACCAGTAGCTTGAGCTCGAATATATTAGGCTAGCTCGAGTTGGAGCTCGATTGAGTTTGAAAATTTGAACTCGAACTTAATTCGTCAAATTTTTAAGAAGCTTAAACTTGATTCAAACTTGAATAAAAGATAACTTTTATACCGAGTTTGAACTCGAGCTCGAGTTTAAATTATTTTAAAAAATAATTTTAATTTAAAAATTGAAAAAAAATTTTATATGGCTCGACGAGCCACAAGTCAATTAATTTTGAGCTCGAACTCGAGTTTGGCTGAACAATTTGTGAACGGCTCGACTCGTTTACTGTGTTACCTTAGACCAAACCATTTTTAAATTTACAAATTATTTCGATTAATTTTTATTGTTCAATTTTGTTTTTGAACACCCTCCTCCCAACTATGAGAAACATTGTTAATAGTAAATACATCTCTCATGAATCAATGAGATATCGGATGTTACCTGATCATAAAACACCCGTCATAAAAATAAACTATTTTAAATTAAGTATTATTCAGTTACTAAAATAATAATAAAAATTATTGTTCCATTACTTCAATTAAATACTAAAATAAAATTAAATATTTGCAGCTCGAGACGCAACCCTTGGTTCATCAAGATAAGAAACAGTAATATCATAGTAAATTCAAAAATACTTACTTCATCCGTCTCATTTTAATTATCCACGTTTTGTTTTTGAAATGTCTCATTACAATTATTCAGTTTCTAATTTTAGTATATAATTTTACAATTATACACTTATCATTAATGAAATTTTTTGATCAGTTGTCAACTATTTATTGAATAATGCAGTTTTTTAGGATGATTAATAAGTTCATGTAAACTATTAAAAATATTATCAATAATAAAAACATATTGTAAATTAACGAAATCTTCTTGAAAACTTTTATTTATTGTCATATTAAATTGCAACTCCCAAACGCCATAGAGGCTGGGTGACTGCCTCTATATATCCACAAAGAAATGGAAATTATGAGCACTTCGGTTATAACAATGGGAAATCAGCTTTTGTAATTCTCCACCCAAATCTTACATTGATTTCCTCAAAATAATAATAATAAAAATTTGTACACTGATATTAACTTGGTATATCGCATATTTATATATATATATATAATGTTTTTTAATAGGTATAATATATATACAAAGTAAATTCACTATATGAAATTTTATTCTTTATTCTTAACTCTTTCAAATTTTAATGGAATATATCACTCTGATTAAGTATGTTCGATAAGTCGTTGGATAAATCGTCGGATGACTTATGTGTTATCTATATTGATAAGAAAATCTTTAATACTAAACTATTAGCATAAAATAAATTTTGTTATAGTAAATTTTAAAAGTTATATTTAATGCATAATGTTAATGACAAATTTCATTATCTACGTGTTATTTGTTAATTATTGAATTTATTTAAAAGTGAGACATATTTATCCTCATAGTCAACATGAGGTTAATAAATGATATTTTTGTTGACATTATTCTGAACATATTAGCATGATATTAAATCAAGATATGTGTATTGGAGAGAAAAATTTAATAACACTGTTAATTTTAGTAATGTGATAATTTTTTGATATTGACATTAAAATATTGAAACTTTTTCAAATTTTTTATTGATTCTTTTCAATATTACCTTTATTTATATTTATCTTTCTATGATATAAGAAGAATATTAATTGTAAAGAGAGAAGTCTAGTAAAAATAATTTTAATAAAAATAAATACACAATAAATATAAATATCTTAAGGAAAAAAAGTTATTTAATCGGGGTAAATTTAGTTAAACAACTTATAATAAGAGATAAATAGACTACACTTGATAAAAATTGTATGCACACATTATATTTTGAAATGTTAAAGAAAAGAACATTTTACTTTTTCTTTAAGATATATTAACAACTTTTTGTAAATTTAGCTAGTGAGAGCATTAAATTTCTCCGCGAACAAGCTACATGGTATAGTTGGCCCTTCTTGCTAATATAAAACGAAAAAAAAAGAAAAAAGAAAAAGGAATTGATCCGACATGAAAGCTCAGACTTGTAAAGAGGTATATAAAACCGGCCCTAAATATATATAAGTTGGTTTACAATTATCAATTATATATGTAATTGTGATTTTTTTTTCAATCATTCCCTTTATTTAGTGAAAATTAAAGTCACAAATTAGAGAAAAAAATTAATTCAAGGGCATTTAGATATAATATATTAAAGTTCAAAGATCCTTAATGTATGTGCAAAAAAAGTGAACATACTTAACAATTCTTGTGACCCTAATCACTTAATCAGCTTTTAAGATTTCCAGCTACATATGTGAAGTTCTACTAGGGTTAGCCTAATTTGGTAAATAATTTTAAAACAGGACGCAAATTGTATTTATTTAATATGTAGGTTGCTTAAGGAAGAGAATGCTTTCATCGAATATTTTCTTTTGATTTTACATTTAACAAATGTATTCTCTCTCATAAATTATTTGGTAAATATATTCAATGGAAAATTTTATTTTTCTTCTAAAAAACGTTCTAAAAAATTATGGAAATGAATGTGATGATGCCAAAAGCTGAGAAGAAATAATGAGGATTGTATTGAAATCCGACTCAACCATTAGACAATTAAACAATTGATACAATTCACTAAGGTCTTGCAATTGACTAAGGTCTTGTCTAAAAATTAAACTCCAATAGTTATTATTTTAATAATTTTAAGACATAAAAATTAGGTCTAATATAATTATCAAATTTGACCCTTATAGTTATCATTTTAATAAATTTAATTGTTGATCATTATTCTAAAATAATTTATTATCCTAAGGAACTTTTAGAGTTATCAATATTGATTTTTTTTATCAATTTAATGGTAATTGGTGGGTATTTGTTATACAATTAATTAATTTAATAAATTTTTTTCACGAAAGAAAATATAGTAATTGTTCATGTGCCTAACAAGGGAAAGAATAGAAGGTAAAAACAGTCTACTTAAAAGGAGAGCGCCCGTGATGGAGGTATTTCAAATAATAATAATAATAAGAATAAGTATCAATCAGAGTAGTTTGATAATATTATTAAAAAAAGTGAAATACACACTCCACTTTAAGAATAATATATTGAGATTTTTTTTTGAAATTGACACAAATGCCCTTTGAACAGAAATAAATTACTAAAATGAAATACAACTCGATCTTCTTCTATATATGTAATGGAGAAGAGGGAAGAACTGTTGTTTTTTTAAAAAAATTTCTTGCTTGTGTTCCAATGCAATAATCCCTGAATTATCGGGATCACGCTTATTCATTTGGGGGGCCAAGCATGTACTCGATGTCATCAAGTTAGTAAATTGGATTTGACCTTTTAAATGGGTTTGAATGTCCCTTCATCTTCTTTTATTTTATATTTATTATTATTATTATTTTTGCGTTGGGAACTTGGGCTAGATGATTATCCTTCTTCAGTTGCATGGACACTTGAAGTAACTCTTATGGACTAATATATTCATGTGAGATGGGCTTAACTCATCAGTAACCCCTTTTCAAATTAGACTTATTTTAATGGACATGGAGGAAATCATAGACATTCGTGGCTTAGATTCTCAAATCTTTCTTCCCAACTCATTAGAAATTATTGTGAAAGCTTCTTCCTTAAAGTATGAACTAGGTATTCTTAAAAAAATCAACAGAAAAAAGTATGAACTAGGAATACCGTTTGCAGATGACGACTGACGAGAGAGAGCAACTTTTCTTTGTTAAAGTGTATACCTTTGCCGTATTATAGGGACTGCAAAATCTGAGCAAAGAGTTATTGACTGCCAAACAACCTAACCTGACTTGCCAATGTCACACGCACGAGTCCTTCCATCAGTAATAGGTGGGTATTTTACTCTATTCATTTGACCAGAATTGAATATACACATTTAAATTAGTTTAAAAGTTAAAAAAACACGTAATTGCTGAAGATTTTCTCAATAATATGGTCCGTCGCAGGCCTGAAGATGTTCGATTGTCCGTCATGGACCCTTTCAGTATTGCCAAAAAGGGACTGGTAAAGACAGTCCGTTAAGGACATAAACGAACCTCACCGCACCGTTCGGGAGAATAACGGACTTTAAGGCTCACGAATTCCAAAGATGGACCCTTAAAGCTGCCCTGCAAAAAATCATTTCAAGTCAATGTCTCCAACTAGCATTCCCCTTGCAATTTGTTTTCTTTCTTTGCTTTGTTCTGCAGGAGACATACGTTTTTGTTGGGATTCTAGTTCACACTCTATTATATTTTTTTTAACATTAGCATAAACATTAAATTTATTTTATTTTTTAGCAATAACTTAAATGACATATGTTTTAACATAAATTATATATTTATACGCTAATTAATTAATTGATTTTTATACTATTTAATAGCGATATTTTGATTAAAATTCAATTAATTATGTTATTTTATAAATATTTTCACATTTTCCACTTATTTCTTTATTTGTAAGTTTTTTATTTACATTCATTTTGAAAATAAAAAGAACAAATGTGAAAAAGAGAAGTAAAATAAAAAAAAACAATAAACAGTATTATCGATGATGACGTTATGATTAGTGCCACTAGCCGTCCATAGTTAATAATCACTTACTATTCGTTGTAAAATAACTATTTTACTCGTAAAATTTTCCTTATAAATATTCTAACTTTCTTTCTCATTTTAACAACCAATTTAACTCTAATATTCTTCATTTCTTTTGCAATTTATTTATCTACATATCAAGTTTATAGAAAATAGTTTTAAGAATTTTTAGATTAGTTTTTGAAGTCTTTTTGTAATGATTAAGAAGGAAATGCTTGTCCGAATAAATTCAATATTCCATAAAGTTTTTCTTTCAAGTTTTCTTTCCAATTTTTTTATATTACATCTTATATTTTTTTAATATATGTTATGAGTAGCTTTTGTTAGTAATGACATGTGTTAAGTTATTAATAAATGAGATTATGAGATAATTTTCTTTGTACCTAATTTATGTTTGGATTTAATTAATTGGACTGATGTTTGGTTTATTTGCCTAGTTTTTATTTTTATCATATAGAGATGGGTAAAAAAATCCAATTTTACTTTATGCAATTTTAATATAACAAATGGTTGGTCCGAGTTGCCTAACTAGTTTAATTTCTTTTTATCACAGGTCTAGCCTTCATATTTATAGATTTTAAATGACATGTTGAATATTTGTGTATAATTAAATTAGTTTAGTTAATATAATCATATTTATATATATATATATATATTTTGTGTATTTATTAAATATACATATATGTATATATAATTGAGTATTTATGTAATTCTTGTTTTAATTAATATAATTGTGTGAATTAATTGGATTAACAATCTAGTTAATAAACATGATTATATAACTAGGATTATTCATCTTATATTAATGATTCAAGAAGAATCTACTAGTTTAATTGAGTTACTGCTCTTGGTTTAATTAAATTAGTAGCGAAATAATATATTTTAAATTATATATAATTCAAGTTGATTGTTATATACAAATTAATGTTGGTGATGTATTTACTTAATGCAATTTGATTAAAAGTCCTATTTACGCTGGTTGATAGTAGTGTTTAATTAAATTAGAGATTAATTTGTCTGAAATGATCGTGATTGATCTAATCAGTAAATATAAGAATCTATCTGAGTTGATTGATATTCTAAAATCAACTACTCAATAATGTCTCTATCTATGATTAAACCCAATGAAAATATAACTTGATAGTATCATTGCTAACTGCATTTTATGAACTTTGTAGTCTAAAATCATTTTTAATCCTGTTCACAAATCAAAACTTCAAAAGTAATTTCTTTAAATATTATTTAAATTAGTGTTTAAAAAAAAGATAAAAAATCCCAAAACCTTTTATGATTAATTATTTTAATTTTAGAGTTGACAAATTTATGTAGGAACTATTAGGTAAAATTTGAAAGTCGTGTGATAGACTTTTTCATATATTAATTATATAATTAACATAAGTACATTATTAACTTTTAATTATTATTATTTTTAAGTTTTAATAAATTATACTTTTAAAATCATATTTATTTAACTCCTTTTAACATAAATTATATTTCTTCCGTCCCACAAAAATAGTCCATTATTCCAATTTTAGTCATTCCAAAAAGATAGATCACTTTCTAAATAAATCTCATATTTTATTTTAATTTTCACATTTACTCCTAATTACTACTCATTGTTATCAATCGTAGATTAATTTTATGTTGGCATCACATACCTTAAAACTAAACCATAAAACAAATCTATATAACTAACCATTCATATTATTTAACATTTGAAACTATTCCAATAATGCATCTTGTGAGCAATGATAGATTAAGGCCCTTGTTGTCAACTGAAAGATGTTGAAATTATATGTCTACTAGAACTTGATTATCCTACTAGTTACTAAGAAGTCAATCTCCAATTTAGTAGATAAAGCAAAAATCGGTAACCTTTATCAACAAAGACTATTTTTCAAACCCAACCATTCATTTTTCAAATTTCATACATGAATTGGAGCCAAGAAATAATTCAAATATTTTGGGTTTAAATGCTCCTACAATTGAATAGCTTTTTGAATAAATACATCATTGATAGATGTGTTTTCAAGAAAATATTACAAGATTAAATATTAAATATAAATAAGGGTATATGTGGAAAAACATATAGCTTAATTAAATTAACCATATTTTTTCTTAATCTGTGTGAAAAAACTATCTGACTATCTTTGTAGGATAGAAATAGTATATTTTTAACTTTTAACCAAATTTCATACTATTTTCTTAATATTTATGTTAGGTTTAATCTAATATTATAACAAAATTCAAATTTAATAAATATCATTAACATATATATATATATATATATATATATAACATAAATTATCTATTAATTTTATAATAAACATCAATATATTTTTAACTTTTAGTTATAATTAGTTTTTAAAGTTTTAATAAATTATTCTTTTAAAATCTTATATTTTTATACTTTTAAAAGCTTAGTTTATACCTCATAACCAATAAATCAAGAGTTAACTTTTATTAGAGTACTTATTCTCTTTTAATAATAGTATTTCTATGAATTACTTAGATATTTGTAAATAATGTATAATTTTCAAGCTCTAATAAACATTTCTTTTTTTTTTTAAATAAAAAACACTTGTATTTTTTTTAACCGTTTTTCCAGGCCGGCATTGAGGTCTGTTTTTGGGAACACTAGGTACTCATATTTTTCTTTTGGTTCATTCTTTCAGTTGGTGTACTTTGAGGCTCGTCTTTCCGACAGAGCTTTCACCGCATGATAAGGTCCATCTCTATTATTAACGGAGCTTTCACTGCATGTTGAGATCTATCTCTATTATTAACATAGCATCTTTTCCATGGTGAGCTCCATGTTTTTCAATAACAGAAGGGTTTATGTTGGACCTTCTCGCACATTGGGGGTTATGACGGATCACATTTTTTTAAAATGATACATTTTATGTAAAAACTTCAATAATTTGGAGTGAAAGTTGTGTTTTTATTGATAGCCATTGTAAGGTATATAAACACAACTAGGAGCACAATTACATGAATTAATTACGTAATAGGAGTAATCAATTACATGGCAATATATTTGCAATAACCATCATCATCATTGATCCCTTGAATCATGAAGTTGACTTTCAACATGATTACAAGAATAATTATGTCCTTTAACAAATTAGTCTATTAGGTTGTTTCAGATAAAGCTTCCAAACCAAGCAATTAGGTGAACTTAGTTCAAACAGGTATATTACAAGTAAGGAAATCATATATCTTAACTAAAAATAGAGATTACTCACAATTATCAGCCAACAATTAGGACAAATACAATAATCAATCTATACTATAAAATTCATATTTGATTAAGTTAAAGTTAGTTAACCCACTTATCAATTAAGCATACAATAAGCACAAATAATCTATTACTAACTCAATCAAGTCAAAGGAATAGAAATTAAAGAATAAATCATCAATACTCAATTAGAACTCTCTATATAAATATGGTACTTTCATGAGGTCAAGACTTATCATAAATCCTACTTAAGATATATTTTGTGCTGGAAAAAAAGTATATCTAATTCTAATACACACTCTAACCAAGTACGTTCTCAAGAGAGAGAAGTGAGTTGCAAATGTACTTAAGAAATAATTCTTTCCTTAGCCACAATATTCCTTAATGTACAATCACTCTACTAATACATTATAAAAAAATAGTGTCATACAAATAAACAATACCCACACAATGGAATAAAATCCAACAAAAAGTATTGAATATTATTTAACAATGAAAAAAATCTTTAAAAACAAAATAAATAATTAAACAAAAGATAAAAGGAAAGAACACACAAGAATTTGACCAATATTACCTACGTCTACTACCACGATAGCAGACCTATTTACTTCGCATCGAAGAAATATTACAATTAGGATATTCTTGTTAAAAAAATTCCACAAATATAGAAGAGATAATGTTTTTGGTGTAATTAAAACTATGACAGCTAAGGTATTTTTATTGGTAAAAAAAAATGCTCTTTTTATAAGATTTCCAATGTGGGACTAAAACAAAACCACCAACCAACAAATATCCACCTTGGTGTGTTCTTCAGTCCTTTCAACTTCGAAGTCTTCCATCTTCAATATCGAACAAAACAGTATTTAGTCGTGCCATCAAATGCGTCATCGGGCGCCAATTCAACAATGCAAGATAGTAACCAAGTCCAAACAATACTTGAACTTGATTGTCGTTACCACTTTAGTCAACATGATTGCAGGATTTTTTGTAGTTGCAATCTTTTGAAGGAGTATTTCATCTTCTACAAAACTCTCTTGCACAAAGTGATAGTGAACGTCAATATGTTTCGTCCTTGCATGATAGACTTGATTCTTGCTAAATGTATTACACTCTGACTTTCACAATGGACATTAATGTGCATTTGACCAACTCTCAAGTCTTCTCATTGAAGCCAAACTGCTTATTTAACAACATATGTAATCGACATGTACTCGGCTTCTACTGTAGATAAAGCTACTAGTTGACTGTATAATAGACATCCAACTAACTGGTACCTTGGTTATGGTAAACATGTAGCCTAGTTGTAAATCATCACTTATCCTTATAACTTATACAGTCAGATTCACAATATCCAACAACATACTGATCAAATGATTTGTCCTACTCAAATAGTAACTAACATCCACGGTGTTTTACAAATACCGTAGAATTCATTTCACAACTTGCTAATGATATTTTCTTGGATCATGCATATACCTACTCACAACACTAATTGCTTGTGAAATATCCAGACGTGTCATATAATCGCATACATCAAGCTACTAACAATATTAGCATACAAAACTTTCTCCATGTATTCCTGCTCCGCATCAGTCTTAGGAGATAACTTAACACTAATCGTCAAATGAGGAGTAAGTAGGGTACTTACAGGTTTTGTATTTTCATTCATGCCAAAACGTTGTAGTACATGCTTCAATTACTCTTTTAGAGTCAAATAGAGCTTGCCATTCTTTCTGTCTTTACTTATCTCTATCTCGAGAATCTTTTTGGGTCTCCTAAATCCTTCATCTCAAACTATTTGTTCAATCAACCAAGCCTTTAATTTGTCTATCTTTGTTTGGCTCTTTGATGCAATCAATATATCATCGACATATAAGAGTAAATAGATGTAGAAAACATCTTGTAGATTGTGCAAGTACATACAATGATCATATTTGCTTTTGATGTACTTTTGTCCCATCATGAACTTATCAAATCGCTTGTAACATTGTCTTGGAGATTGTTTCAATTTGTGTAATGATTTGTTCAATTTGTAAACCCATTTTTCTTTACCATCAATCTTGAATCCTTCAGATTTAGTCATACATATTTTCTTATCCAAGTCACTGTGTAAGAATGCGGTCTTCACATATAATTGTGTTAGCTTCAAATCCATATGTGCTACTAAAGGCAACAAAACTGTAATTAATGAATGTTTAACAACTGGAGAAAATACCTCATTATAGCTAATTTTATCATTCTAGACATAACCTTTGGCCACCAATCTTGCTTTGTAGTTGTCGTCGTTCTTGTCGGGAAATCCTTCTTTCTTACAAATACCCACTTAGTTTCGATATGCTTATGTGATAAAGTTGTTGTTCTACACACCTCTTGGACGAATTTGAATTTAGGAAGAAGGTTTTTTGTGTGCTCAAATTATGGGGTAAGTATTCCTCTTTTGTTTTTCCATTTACAAATACTCATGTCCCAATACAAACATCAAGTCATGATGTACATGTGTTGTGATAGGTGAATGGTGGGTGCAGTTTCTTCAGCTGGTTCAACACATCCACGTGTTAAAAGGCAGTTGTTGATTTAGGTGTTCCTAAGAAAGTTGAGGAAAATCGATGCTCATAAGAAAAAACAATAAAAAAAGAAGAAATCTATGTGGATTACCCTATTTATAGATGCTATAATTGTTTTTGTTTTATGGTTTGTGGTGTATATGTAATGACTTCAATATAGACATGCAAATGTCATTGAAGGTGAATGTGGTCTGTAGTATATTGTGGAACTTTAGTGAGCAGAAATTGTAGGGATTTCTTTAATCATTTTTTGTTTAAATGTGTAATATTAGGTGTAATAAATGTAGTTAAATACATATTAGATGTGTTGTTTATGTCTATTTTGTATTTTAACAAATGAACCTAGTGTCATTTGGATAACATCATCGATCAATTTTGTAGATTCATCTTGATTAATGAAAGATTTTCCCATTTCTATAGTTTAGTTTATTCATGTTATGTTCTTTATAGGCATGACTCATTAACAATAGTACCTAACAAGTAAATGCACTACAACAAATGAAATCAATATGTATCCACAAACATATTTTCAAAATGACAAGGACATCAATCCATATACTAAATAACACAAATGTCATTGCTTTGGAAAACCATGTAATGGTAACCAACGTGTTTCTCATGCAGTGAGAGTTTACACCATTATAATAGATAAAACAATATATATATATATATATATATATATACATACACCATGGTCCATGACATTACATTGTTATTTTTTCCTAACAATTGTTTGTCATATAGGTATTTTCTTATTAACGCATCATCAATATGTACCCCAAAAATAAAAAAGCACATTGATTCACACTCTTCACCACCTAATTATTGTGGCACCTATGAATGCATATTGTCAAATTAAAATACACTAAAAATAGGATTTAAGAACAACATACCTTTGGTTTCCAAATTGGAATCTTCTTAATTAGTCCTTTTATTGTGTTCATCTCCCAAGTATTCATGTTAAATTAGAAGTGGAATATTAAAAAAGAATTGTGTCAACTAAAACCTCAAGTAGGCAATACATATGCTAGTAATTTTTTCTTATATTGATGTTCTGCTAAGTGTAAGGAGTCAAGAAGTAGCATGCAAGGTCATTTTTCTTTGACCACTTGTTCACCAAAGGCACATAAAATGAAAAGACGCCAGTGGATCCTATTGAAGTTATAAGTAACACTATTAATTGGATGAATGAACATGATTAAATAAAGACATTATGCATGTCAACATCACACAATAATACTAACCACAAAACTATTGGTATCAAGACAAAATTCTTGGAGATTGTATCATTCTTTGCAATCCATTGCAACACTTTGACATTTATTGTTTAGTTGTTGAATCACAATGAGTGATGTATTCATTTATATTTTTTTAATATTATTTAATGACTATATTTTGTTTAAAAATCTGTTAATTTTTTTATTTAATGGATATATTTCATGTTTCCTTTCTATTTCTTTGTTTGTAAGGTTTACAGTGTATTTTAATTCATTTTGGAGATAAAAAGAAGACGAAGAAATGTTAGAGAAGTAAAAAAAAACATTCACATCATCCGATGATGTGGCACAACCAAAAGATAACATGTGGTGCAATTAGAAGATGACGTTTCTAGAAGCCGCTACGTGGACCAATGAGGATGCAACACATGGCAATATGTGGAGAAATTAGGCCACCAACTGAATTTTCAAGATTTTGGGGTGTGAAATTACTATTTTGCCCCTGATTTTTGTGTTTATAAATAGCAAACTTATTTTTATCATTTGAATACCAATTTAGCTCCAATCTTCTCTATTTCTTTTGAAATTTATTTCTTTAATTACTTATTCATCTTAGTGTATTTTCAGAATTTTTACAATAATATTTCAAGGCTTTTATAATATTTAGTAAAAAATTATGTCCGAATAATTTCAATATTTTCGGAAAGTTTATCTTTCAAATTTTCTTTCTAATGTTAATAAATTTCATCTTATATTTATTAAATATGTATTGTGAGTAATTGCATTTTGTTAGCAAGTGTTAAATTATTAATAAATTAGATTATGAGATAAATTTTTGTGTACTTAATTACTATTTGGATTTATTTAACTAGACTTATGGTCGGTTTACTCGCATAGTGTTTATTATTTTTACTTTATGAACTTTAAATATCGCAAATGAATTTTCAAGCCACTAATTAGTTTAATTTACTTTTATGTCTTTTATTTTCTTTTTTATGGAAAACTGAACCTCATAACTAGTTTAATTTCTTTTTTATGGAAGACCAATCATAGATACTTTTAGTTTAATTTATTTAAATGACCGGTTGAACCGCCTAATTTGTTTAGTTAATATAAATTCAATCTTTATATATATATATATATATATATATATTAATTGAGTATTTATATAATTCATGTTTTAATTAATATAATTATGTGAATTAATTGGATTGACAATCTAGTTAATAAATGTGATTATATAGCTAGGATTATTAATCTTGTATTAATGATTCAAATAGCATCTACTAGTTTAATTGAGTGTCAGCTATTGACTTAATTAAATTAGTAGTAGAATTATATAATTTAAATTATATATAATTAAGCTGATTGTTATATACAATGTAATGTTGATGATGGCTTACTTAATGAAATTTGATTGAATATCCTATACATGTTGGTTGATAGTGATGTTTAATTAAATTAAAGATTAATCTGTTTGAACTGATTGAGATTAATCTAATTTGTAAGGATAGGAATCTAAAACCAATTACTTAATAATGTCTTTATTTATGATTAATCACATGAAAAATATAACTTGATACTTGTTCTTTGCTAACGCCTTTTTATATAATTTCTATTTCAAAATATTTTTAATTTTGTTTACAAATCCAAAATCCATAAAAATATTTATTTTAATTATTTTTATTTTCTTGTTCTCAAAATACCAAAACCCTCAAAATCTTTTCCGATTAATTGTTTTAATTTAAGAATTGACAAATATTTGTGAATTTGATCCATACTTTACCTATCTACATAGGAATTGTTAGGTTTTAATTTGAGAGTCGCATGACAGACTTCGTCAATGAGTCAATACAACCTAACATATTTCTCTTGTCCTTCGGCAAACTTTTCTAGATTTGTCTACAAAATTTGCAACCTCGGTTTAGAAAAACCCTCAAACACACAAATAAACATATCAATTATGATTATAAGTGATTTTACTCGAGGTGCTGATCAAATCCTTGGGAGCCCAACATTCCAACCATTTTCTTATATCAAGTATTTCCACTTGTAGTCATCTTTGCACAATTTGTTCAACCAACTGAACCGTAAAAACACTCAAAGAAACAAACAAGGAAATATTCACTATCCACACATTAAAATTAATTTGAAGTGAACAAATAGAAACATTAATTAGTTAGTAGCCACATAAATGACCAAAATGTAGGGGCACACACATACAAACCACAAGCATTCATTCTCTTGGGCCACTATGACTACAGATAGATAGAAAGCAACAAAAAGATAATTTGTTTAACAAAATCCCATAAAAGAACAAACATTCTAACCCAATCTCATACTTTCGATATTGTAGCAGAAAAGATGCGAGGCTTCGTTCCACACAAAGCATAATATGCACTCTTTGACAACAATTTTAGTGTTAAATTTGGGGCATCAATCGGTGTTCAAGGAAGCGAAGTAAGGGTTTTTTTCATTTCTACATACATTAGAAGCGGGAAACCAAATTTTACATCTTTTGTGGGTATTTCGACCACAAATTTGCAGAGATTCCACGTATTTGGTAAACATTTCGTCGTTCTGTTTCTAGTAGATTTCCCATTTGACAATGCCACTTTTTTTGTTGGGAGAACAACAATGTTATTTTGATAAGTTGCATGTCTTTTTAAGCATTATGTATATAATTGTTGCATTTGTTCTTAAATTGTAGGCCAAGTTAAAAATACCCAACTTGTGCGGCTCTCTGTGCTTTTCCATATTAAATTTTTCTTTTTATTTTATATACTTTACCAAATTCAAATTCACCCCCTAAAAAATAAGTTCATCATTCTTCACAAAAGCATCTCTTAAAATATATATATTTTTTACTTTAAAAAATTTCTATCACATCTAAATTTTAAATTTTCTCCTAACCCCACATATTCACATAAACAATACATTTTTCATTACGTTTTAATTAAAAACATAACTTCAAACAATTTATTAATTATATGACCCAAAAAATTATATCAAATTTTCAATTCCAATATGTTTTTTATCCCAACACAAAAACTATTTTTATTTAAAAAACAAAAGAAAAAACACTTTTCTAATTTCAATCCAAATTCACACTTTAAATCCTACTCTTTCTATTTAATCATTAATTTCTATATTTTATTTTTATAATATTCAATAATAAATATTTCGGATACATAGGGATTTCGATAAAAAATAAAAATATTTATTTTTGTATTATAAACATTTTTTTCTCATAAAATATTGCAAATAACATCTTTAAAGATATTCATACCCAGTTACGTATGGATTGATAAGAATAGTAAAATAATTTACTTACACTTCTTAACTTTTATATTAGTGAATAATAAATTAATTGTTTTAGAAAATATTTCACAAGTGATGAAATTGAATATGAATATATTGTTTTCAATTAAGATTGATTGGGTAGTTGATAAAAAGATGTAAAATTTCGTTTTCCTATAAGAAAAATATACTAGTTTATGCAATAATTGGGGTTATAATTTACCTATCAAATCTTGAATCCTAATCACTCATTTGTATTTTTTCCATAAAAAAACTTCATTGATAATGTGACGTCACGCAGATGCTCCAAGTTTGTCTTGAAATCGGCCTTTCTAATATGTCTTTCTTGTAAAAAAAGAAACAAAAAAAATCAGCTGGACGGCATTTCAATCTTTTTCAGTGCATAGACATAATTTCGATCAGTATAAGACTTAAGTAGATGTCAAAAGAATCCATTTTGAATATTGCGTGGAAAATGACTTTTTTTAGAAAACAAAATTTCTAATTCAATCATTTTCTTTACTCACTTAATAATAATAAAAATTGTTAATAAATACTAAAATACTAGGGAATCAAAGCAAAGCACCATCCTCCACGAAAAAGATCAAGAAAAGAGAGAAAATCTTGAAAATCCATTTCCCAAAACTCAACATATAATGGGTTCTGATGCCATTAAGCTTCCCATTATAGATTTCTCCAACCCCAATCTGAAGCCAGGAAATGAAGTTTGGGACTCAGTAAAAGTTGAAGTGAAAAAAGCCCTTCAAGAATTTGGTTGTTTCGAAGCATTGTTTGATAAAATTCCTATTGAACTTCGTAATTCACTTTTTGATTCATTAGCTGAGCTTTTTGATCTTCCTTTACAAACCAAAGCAAGAAACATCTCCAAAAAGCCTTTTCATGGCTATGTTGGACAATATCCCGTTGCACCTCTGTTTGAGAGTATGGGTGTTGAGGAACCAACCTTACCAGAAAAGGTCGAAAGCTTCACAACCATCATATGGCCCCAAGGAAATTCAAATTTTAGGTAATTCTATTCCTATACTAATTCTTATGCAGAAACTACAAATAATCTTATTATAGAAATTTTGACGAGTACAACTTAGCTGATAAAGTGCCATCAGAATCCTGCTCTCAACAATTATCATGTATTTTTTTATAAAAGAAAATAATCTTATTATAAAAATGTAATACTATATATTAGACTTCCGCAACTTTCAATTGTTTTTTAATATATTTTGGCAGCAAAACAATACAGTCTTACTCGGAGCAACTTTCAGAATTGGATAAGACAGTAAGGAGGATGATTTTGGAAAGCTTAGGTTTGGAGAAATACATGGATGAACACATGGATTCAACGGACTACCTTCTTAGAATGATGAAGTATAAAGGACCTCAAACTAATGAGAGTAAGATTGCATTACAAACTCACACGGATAAGAATATAGTGACAATATTGCATCAAAGTCAAATAAAGGGACTCGAAGTTCTAACGAAAGATGGTCACTGGATTGAAGTCAATTTCTCTCCTAACTCCTTCATTGTCATGATTGGAGACTCTTTCCATGTAAGTATTTCCAAAACTTTTTTTTCTTTTTTTCCCCTTCAAGCATAGGATATTCTAATTAATTTTCATATTTTGTGTCCTGTTTTAGAATAAGTTTTTTCTTGCCCCTAATTACGTTGGAGAATGCATTACCTTTGTTCATATTCTTCGGTAGTTTCATGTATTTAATGGGTGGTATTTTTTAATGAAAAATACTACGAGACATCAAAATCTAGTCAACTAACTGTGTTTTGGATGGAGATTTTTAAAAGGGTTTTGATTTTAATTCAAATTTTAAAAAATCTAATTACAAAAATCCTTCGAATTTTTAAAATCTTGACCTTTTTACAGGGATTCACAAGTAATTAGTATTTCGAAAAGATTTTTTTCCCCTTCAAACATATATAACAGATATTAAGAGAAACCTTTTTGTTCAGGCATGGACCAATGGGCAAGTGTACTCGGCTTATCATAGAGTAATGATGACTGGAAATTATCCGAGATACTCAGCTGGACTATTTTCAGTTCCAAAAGCAGGTTACATAATAAAAGCTCCAGAGGAGCTTGTAGATGAAGAGCATCCTTTACTTTTTAAGCCTTTTGACCATGTCGAGTTCCTTGGATTTTATTTTACAGAGGCTGGACAGAAATGTCAATCTGCTTTGAAGACATATTGTGGTATCTAAGATGAAGAAAAAAAGATTTCCCGAAAGCTTATTTCTTAGTTTTTCTTGTACTTAATGTTTTCCAGTGTGCACCTTGGATAGATGTACTGCTAAATGTTTTCTATAAGAATGCTACTCTTTTGTTTTTTTGTTTAATTTATTCCACACAATTTGAGGAACTCCGTTTAATTTGTTAATAAAATGGGTTAATTTTTGTTTTAAAAAATTAAGTTATCATTCGATAGTATAAATTAATCAAAGTCTTTGTAAATAAAAAACTTAAATCGAAACTGAAAACCATCTATTTATGAAACTTTATGAACTATAAATTTAGTTAGCCGTTTTTGAACCCTTTACCACGGTTCGATTCCAATCCCGTTTAGCTATTTAGGTTTAACATTGATCAGGTCTACAAATAGATTTCTGAGTAGTGGGAAATCTTGTTAGATATGTAAAAATTTTAGCGATTAAAGAAAATAATTTGCAAGGAAGGTCAAAGTTAGATCGATATTTGAAAGGAGAACATGTATCACTTCATACAAACTTTGATATTTTATCATAGTGGAAGACTGATAGATCTAAATATCTTATCCTTCAAATGATTGCAAATGATTTATTGTGTACATCAATTTTTACAATAGCTTCAGAATTTGTATTTAGTACTGATGATATAACGGTGAATCCATATCATAGTAGGCATTCAACAACACTAGAAGGTTTGATGTGTTGACAAAGTTGATTATCAGCGGACATTAAATGTAATTTTTATTTATCTTTAATTTAAATTTGTAATTATTTTATAAATTCTAAATAAATAATATTTCTTATTTATTACATATCGGAATGATGGAGTTTTAATGTCTATTTTAGAAGATTCACATGATGATAATGATTAAGGGGTAAATTTATTCTATTTGCTATACATTAATTTTATTATGGACATGCAAGGTTTTATTAATGGAACTCTCTTGTTTAATATTTTTATTGTGTACTTAGTTTTAAAGAAATATTCATTTCAACCTTTTATATATCATTGGATACTTGTAATATTGTTTTTTTAAAAAATAAAATAAAATGAAAATTAAAGCCAAGTTTACAAATTGGTAATCTTTGATTGAGGCTAGTAAAATTGAGACATACATTTTTTTACGAGTAGGTAACGAGAGTTGTTCAATACCTATGAATTAGATTGGCAAGTTACTTGTTAAAGTTTATTTGGGAATGAAGAAGAAGATGAAAACATTAATTTTAATGGGGAATAGGATTAGAGACATATCCCGACTCCATCCATCTATATGGCCATCCCTTTTGTGAGGTCAGACCCAAGTCACGATCTGATAACAATCTGATAAGACTACGAAGGATAAAAAGGACTAGCAATAGACTTTTAAGATTGCCGCCCTAGATGGAAACCAATTTAATCCGACTTAATTTTTCCCTTTGGCTCAGTCGTGCTAGCTAGCATAAATTGTCACATCTGGCTTTGTCTCAAGATATATTTTTAATTTATTTTTATATATCCATGTGTATATATATATATTGTATACATAGAGATATAAGTATCTTAATTATTTATATAAACATACACATATATAGTATATTTATTTTTATCACTAGTGATTGATTATATTTACATTTTTTTTAAAGCTTGTACTTAAAAAAATTAAAGCAGGGAAAGCGGAACGGGCTGGATACCTAATAAATTGAAAGCAGAGTGGAGCCAAGGACGAGGATGACATATGTATGAAATATGAATGCGGGGCAAGGGACATGGTAGGTATCCAAATCAATCATTGTTCAATAATTTGGCTATTTTGATAAATTATGGATCATTGTTTCAATCATTCTGCTAGTTTGGTTGGTTCATATTGTTTTGAAATGATGTTGTAATCTTGGTATTCTCTTTTTATTATATCAATAATATATCAGGCTTTCCAAAAAAAAAATAAAAAATTGTTCAATAATTTAGTCGAATCAAAATCATTTATATACAAAACATAAAACTTCAATCCAAACACATCGTTGGATTTCCGTTATAAAACAAAATACAGTTTTATTTTAAAACATAATCCACATCAAGCATCAAATGCATGATCGATCGAATCTTGATGGGTTATTGCGAATACCTGACCTCAGAAATCTAATTGTATCTTTCAGCTATCTCTAGGAGATATTGACAAAGTTCTTGTGGCTGCGAAAACATTGGATAGTGATCTGCCTTCCTCATCTCCTTCACTTCTGTCACCCCAATATTCTCAACAAGCCACTGCTGAAACTCCAATGGAATTGCTTTATCTTCATTGAGAGTTATATACACTCGCTTAACTGAGCCGTACCCTTCCTTGGAGAAGGCTTTTAATTTCGACAAATCCTCAGGAAACAAGGATATTGGCCTAACCAACATTTTTGCCAATTCAATGTCCTAAAGAAAACCAACAATCAAGCCTTCAATTCACGGCTATATATTGTTTGAAGTGAATTTATAGGAGAGAAAAAAAAAATACAAGAGAGCTATGAGAGGGCTTAATTGATTACCTCATTGGCGCATTTGTCATACACTTTGGATGATAAATATTGGTGCCCGAAAAAGATTGCTCTTTCTGGATTCTCTGGGTTGCCGTAGGGCAGAAACTGTGTGTCTACCATGTGTCCTTCTGGAATCCATTTCAAATACTATACAGAAAAACATTATTTGGAAAATAAAATGTGAAACAGAAATAAACAAGTGTGAGATATATTTCGAATATAAACAACTTGATTGAAATTAAATGTTCGGTTATCTCAAACTTTCCCTTCATGTTCGCAGTCCAAGGAATACAAATGAAGCAATATTTCTTTTTTCTCCCAAAAACGTAGGGACCAAATTTACCAAAAATAAAAAGTTTAAGACTAAATTCACTAATAATTTAAAGTAGGGACCAAAATTACAAAATAAAAATAAAAAAGCTTCAGACTAAATTCACCAACTTTTTTAAATAAACAACAACAAAATGACGATTTTACCCCTCATCAACTCATTTGTCCGGCTTTGACTTAAGTTAACTTAGCGTGAAGAGGACCATAGTTACCAAAATCTAAAAAAGGTAGGGGCCAAAAAGTTGAAGAAAAAATGTAAGGACCAAAATTACTAAAAGTAAAAAGAAAAAATAGAGTCTAAAATCACCAACTTCTCAGGGAAAAAAAGAAGGTAAAAAGAACCTCTATTGCAAGATCTACTATCCCAACAATAAATAAATATTTGATATGCCACTTTTTATAACATGTTTTAAGTAATTTCACATAAATTAAGAAATTTTTTTACTTCTTATTACATCCTTATTTATTATACTTGACACAATGAGTACTTGATTTCTCTCTCTCAAAACAACATTTATTGTATTTGGAACAATGATAAAATAATTTATAATATACAAAATAATTATAAAAAGTAACCGTATCTTATATTTAGTGACTTATAAAAGGGGAACAAAAATAATATAAATAAATAAAAAAAATTATCATCTTGCACTGCCCTGTTCCCCTCTAGACCTCAGATTGATACATATATGTAGTATATTGCATTGATCTCATCAATATATAAAATAAGGAAATCTCAAAATTTATAAAAATATAAATTAAAATGACTAGAATAATTTTATGCATCATGCATACATATTTAACAAGAAACTAAATTTCACTCATTATATCTTTTCTCTCACATTTTGCACCATCTATTAGCTAGAGCATATATGCTTCATTTAGCCATCTTAATTATTCCCTTCACGTTCAAAAAATAAAAGTTCAAGTTAATCCCAATATTATTCTCAGCCGTATAAGACATGCCAAATTAAATGGTCCACTAATAATTACCTCATCCAAGACGTATGAGGGTGCATGAATTGTATCAGGCATTAATGCTGACACAAAAACAGCAACTGAGACCTTCTTTGGATATTTCTCCATAGCAAGAGCCATATTGATGCCGCCATAGCTTTGGCCAACAAGTACGACCTTCTCTCCGGCAGGAATTGCAGCCATTATTTCCAGCAATGGTATGGAGTAGTCATGAAGTGAGTGAACCTCATCGAATCTTTTCGGGTTTACGCCGGAGGCCGATAGGTCAACTGCAGTGATCTTATGGCCTGCAGCCTCTAACAATGGCTTAATCTTGAACCAGATCCAAGCTCCATGGCCTGCACCATGGACAAGAACAAAATGCTTTTGAAGTTTGGCAGTGACTTCCATTTTGGCTATGTTTCTTGCAAGCCCGTAATCAAATCAGACCTTATCTTAGATCTCATGACATAAAAAATGTGATGGGGTATATAAAGGATCTGTGAAATTTTATATTTGTTAAGTAAATACATATAAGTTCATGCAACTACTTTTATACTGATAAAAAGAAAATCCCTAAAATGACCTTAATTGTGTATTGAAAAAAATATAAAAGGTTGCTAATGATTACGTAAGGTCTGATTTCAATTATTGTTTGAGATACTTGAAAAAGCTTTAGGCCAATTCTTTACCCTCGAATAACGATTTGATCTTTTATTAGGTCAAACTTCGAATTAAACAACTTAAGTAATTTCGGATACCAAAATATTTTGAAATATATATATATATACTTATTTTTCATCTTTACGTTATCGGATATGAAAACCATCAAATAATTCAACCGGACCTTTATAGGCTGGTTTTGGTCTTGAATTGTGGATCCAAATATCTTGTTTTCTTTTCTTTTCATTTCTCTCTCTATTTCTATTTTTTCGAAAGACGAGGAAATTTTATTAAATGAAAGTCACTTATACAGGCTGCCCAAGACAAGCAAAACTTAAAGCATAATCTAGTCTTGTAGAGCAAAAACCAATGTTCGCCACTGTACAGCATTTTACTATTCATTAAAAAGTAAAATATATTACTCCAAAATATAAATTGTTTTTGTTATATTTTTATGAGTATTTTATATTCATTCTATTTGATTTCAATTGTACATATTCTTTAATGTTTCATTTCAATGGTTCACTTCTTAATTTTAGTACGTACCTTTACAATTATACTCTTATTATTAATAAGAATTTTGAATGAGTTGTTAGTTATTTATTGTATAATATATTTTTTTATAATGATTAATACGTATACTACTAACTATTAAATTATAGTAACTTAGAAAATTTATTTGCATAATTGTCATTTTTAATTGTCTTAATCCTTATACAAATTCCAAATTGAACAATTGAAATGAGATATAAGAATATAATATTTCTAATATTATTCATACTTATTTTATTTTTCATATTAAATACCTTTGGTTCCAAGAAGAGTAAACATAATAAATAATTGTATTTTAATCACTAAAATACCTCATTAATATGTGTACAACTTCTTCCAAAGTCTTATATTTTGGAATGAAAAGAGTAATGCATTTTATCTTTCAAATCAAAATTAGAATACAAAAAGAAAAGAAAAGAAAACCAATACCGGCATTAACATTTTTCTTTCCTTCCAATTCCATCTATCCAAATGCAGCAAAAGTGTTAAATGTTGTTATTCAATGAGAGAAATTTTGATATTCGCAATAAGGTAGCAATGTTGTTACTTTAGCAGACCCATTTCATATTCTTTCTATTTCCTTTTAAAAAAGAAAATCGTGAATCATATGAACCTTTGTAATCAACAACGATCTCAGACATGCAATGACTAATCCTCATTATATTACTATATAATAATAGAGATCTCAACTCATTGAACTAAAAAAATTTTATTATGATATTTTTGCGATAGGAATTTCACGAAAGATGTAAGTTTCAAATCACAACATGAATCTCGACTTTAGGTAGGACAAGATAAGATAACTCTTTGAATAATGAAATGTCAGATATCGGTTGAATTATTTGTTGGAGAACTCCAACGACTCTAATTATTGAATGATTGATTTGATATGTATTTTTATCATATATATTATATTTCAATGAAAAGTATTTTTACTATCATAGTTATTTGATAGGAAAATACATATATATAGTTATTATATGTATTTTTCTCAGTTTTCATCCTTTTTTTCTCCCTTTGTGTCTGTTTTAGGTCCTTTTGAACACTTTAGGTTGGAATCCATTTTAAGCATATGTGGATTTTGAGCTATAGATGTCTGAAACTTTTATTATCTTGCAATAAAAAAAAAATTCCTTTTATGGGCTTTTTTTTTGGCGCTTGCCGCCACTCAATTGAGAGGAAACAATAAAATTAGGGTTTCGGGGGAAAGAAAGAAAGAAAATGAAGTGGTGTAAGTTAACGTGAGGGGGGGGGGGGTTTGTTGAGGAAAAGTCATTTAGGACAAAAATATATGAGACCGGTCAAAGGTTCACTGTACTCGACTATTTTTGTTTGAGAGGGGGTTGGATTGGGATGGGATTGAGTTATGACATCTTAGAATTCTTTTGCCTTTTGTTTGAGTTGAATTTGGATCAGCCCAACTCTTCTATTCTATTTTCTTCTTTTCTCTTTTGTTCAGCCAAGCCTATTCTTCCTTTAGTAGCTTGGCCTTGATTTGCTTCTTGGGCTTTCACTCTTGCACTCTATTCCATCTGTATCAGAGTTCCCTTAATAGGAGGGTTGTAAATTGAGGGATGTGCCCGAGTGACAGACACATGTGAGAGAGAGCCAATAAGATTCAAACCCCAAGACAAACCTACACAATATTCTTCTTCTTGCTTTTCATTGGCCAAGTGTTCAACTAACATTTCAGCTAGAGATAGATTTTCCCCTTTTGTTAATGACTTCTGGAAATGGTAATTTGTGAAGGAGTGCTAAATGTAATACCCACTTGACAAAAAAACAAACACTCTCTTTCTAAAAAAAAAATCTCTAGCTTTCTCTATCTTCTTTCCATCAAAAGCTTATGCAATCTTGTGTTTTTGCAAGAAATCAAGTCACCAGATGTTTTCATAAGAAATTAAGTCACTCGGTGATGAAAACGCAAAAATAAGACCTATTTTATAGATAAAATTTGCTTCATTATGTCAAAAAAATCGATTTTCTTCTTGGAGGTGGCACTAAGATGACTAAATCGCACTTATTTAACAAACTCACAAACTATTTGACCATTGCCCATATAAACATCAACGTCTAATTTAACCGCATACTATGGAACAGTTCACAGTTGTTGGTACTGCAAGTTGCTTCCAACGCATAATATAAGTGAAAAATCACTAATGTTTATACTATTCAATAAATTTATTTTTATTAAATATCATTTAATTATGTTGTTTTGTCAATACTTTTACATTTCATGTAAATTTCTTTGTTTACAAGATTTTTTTAAGTAATATTTAATCATTTGTAAACAATATAAATATAAGAAAAAGAGTTGTGAAGAAAAATATAAAATAAACACTTTAAAAAAATCAACCAAAGTCAACTACTACATCAACAATGACGCGCCAACATAGCACCCGTAGCTTATTTCTAATCTTTTCATTGTCTGCTCTGGTAGGGTCATTACAAACAGGGATGAGCCCAACATAGTGAATAGTCAATTTTCAGGACTATTCAAAACAATTAGGCAGCCAACCACTTGAAAAAATTATTGTCAAATACAACAAGAAAGTTGATGTCGTTTTTTGAAGTTTTCTGCTGTTGTTTGTCGAAAAATTTCGTCAAAATTTTCGACCATTTACACTCCCTCAATTGGCTATAAATTGAGGCCCCATTCTCAGTTGTAAATCATCCCATTGAGAGTGGTGATTATAGATAATCAATCTAAGAAGAGATTGAGAAAGTTTGATAGGTTTTTTCTTCTCGTCAATTTTTACTTTATTTCATTGTGAATTCATTTTAATAGAATTATTTGTTTTTCTTTCAAAATATTTTTACAACACTACAATGATCCAGTGACTTACAACAACAATTGGTATCAGAGCCATTCATAAGTATTGTTCAACGTTTGCAGAAAAACAGAGAATTCGTCTAAATTTCGAATTGTTGAAATTTTGTTCAAAATATGTCTTTGAGTATATCATTAGATTTGTCTCATCAAAAGAAGTCTAACGCAACAAATCGTGAATCAATCCAACGTAAAACGAATCCAGAAATTGAATTTGAAATTTCTATTCCCGTAGCATTTTGCAGAAAATTGAATCAAGAAGATGACATTGTTCACTTGCTATTAGGTCCCCTGCAGCGGTTACTATTCATTTTGTACATAGGTCTGTGAACTATCGAATATGTTCACTATAGCTCTGGAACTATTTGATATTTCATTTCAATCCCTAAGTTATCAGATATTTCAACTTGACACTTGAACTTTTTGATATTTTCAAAGTGATCCCAAAGCTTTTGAAAATTTTAGATTGATCCCAAAACTTTTAGAAATTAAAGCTTAACTCCAAAGTAATTATTCCACCATTTTTTACCATTTCAGACGTAATAGTGCACTCTATTTTATGAATAAAGCTTTTAAGGTAAAAATAGTCATAGAAAAGCCAACATCATCTTTACAAGTTACGATTATGTTCAATGCCACCAACTACACCCTATGAAAATCTCGAATGGAAGATCTTTTTAGCTATAAAGAGTTATTCGATCATGTGGAACTGAAATGAGTAAACGTTGATGCTTCTAAGTCAATAGAGTGGAAGAAATTGAACCGAAAAACTATTGGTCAAATCCGGCAATGGATTGACCGTAGTGTCTTTCATCACGTTGCACAAGAAACTGATGCATATACTCTATAGAAGAAATTGGAATATATGTATCAAGCTAAGACCGCTCGGAATAAAGCCCTATTGATGAGGCGTTTAGTCAACATGAAGCTCAAAAGTGGAACTTCAGTTGCTGAACACACCAGCGAGTTCCAAAACTTGATAAACCAATTATCTTCTGTAGAGATGCAACTTGGAGATGAAACACAAACACTTCTACTTCTCAATTCTCTTCCTAATAGTTGGGAAACACTTGTAGTTTATCTTAGCAATTCGGCCTCATATGGCAAACTTACTATGACTATGGTTAAGTATGCTCTGTTCAATGAGGAAGCCAGAAGAAAAGACATGAGCATAGACAGACTCATGCCCTTGTGACAGAAAATCGCAGGAGACAACAAGGGAAAGAACAAAAGGGTAATAAAGGCAAATGGAGAGGCAGAAGTAGAAGTAAGGGCAGATCCACATATGGCAGAAAACCAACATACAAATGTCATCATTGTGGTATAGAAGGTCACATGAAAAAGAACTGTTGGAAATTGCGAGAAGAGCAAGCCCAAAACAATTCTCAATCAAATAAGGGTGGAGAAACACTAGTTCCTATTCCTAGTGATGTAACGTTTTGTTCAACATATGACAAGACATATCTTCGTGTTCCAAGAAAATATACAAAATGGGTGGTAGATACTACAATATCCTACCACGTGACTTTCCACAATGAATACTTTACATCATACAAAATTGGTGACTTTGGAGTAATGAATATAGGAAATTCCAGTTTCCTTGAAAATATATTAATTGGTGATATGCATATAAAGACAAGTGTCAGAAGTACAATCATTTTGAAGAATGTCAGGCATGTACCAAATCTTCGGCTGAATTTACTATTAAAGATAGTCATTGATAAACAATGTTATGATAATTACTTCAGCAAAGACACATGGAAATTGTCAAGAGGCGCTATGACAGTTACTCGAGACATGTATGTGGTACATTGTACAAAATTCATGAAAAAATATGTACAGAAAGCTTCAACATAGCAAAATATGAGGCTTCCCAAAATTTGTGGCACCAAAGGCTTTGTCATATGAGTGAAAAAGGGTTAACTACCCTGATAAACAAGAAGATTATCAATGTTAACAAAAACACTGCACAAGATCCTTGCAACAATTATTTATTTGGTAAGCAACGTAGAGTCTCGTTTAATTCCTCTTCAACGAGAAGATCAGAGTTGTTCAGTCTGATACACTCTGATGTTTGCGGTCCTATAGAAGTTGAATCACTAGGGGAAACAGATATTTTCTGACATTCATTGACGACGCTTCTCGAAAAGTATGTGTGTATTTCTTGAAAACAAATGATTAGGTATTTGAATACTTCAAATTGTTTCATGACACTTATTGACGACGCTTCTTGAAAAAGTATGGGTGTATTTCTTGAAAACAAATTCCAGGACTATCCAAAACAATTAGACAGTCAACCACTTGAAGAAATTGTTGTCAAATGCAACAAGGAAGCTGTTGCCGTTCTTTGAAGTTTTTTATCATTGTTTACCGAAAAGTTTCGTCAAAATTTTCTAGCGTTCACACTCTCTCAATTGGCTATAAATTGAGGTCATCTTCTCAGTTGTAAATCATCCCATTGCGAGTGGTGATTGTAGAGAATCAATCCAAGAAGATATTGAGAGAGTTTGAGAGTTTTTTTTCTTCCCGTCAATTTTTATTTTCTTTCACTGTGAATTCATTTTAATAGAATTCTTTGTTTTTTCTCTCAAAGTATTTTTACAACATTACAATGACCCTACAAATTACAACACATATGATTTAAATTTCAAGGAGTAAAGTCCTTTACCAAAATATAATGAATATGTCTAAAGATTGAAACATAAAATTAGCGAGGTTTAAGGAGGTAGTTGACTTAGAGTCAGTAGGAAACAAGAGTTTAAACCTGTAAATTAAAAAGGAAAAAGAATAAATACTTTGAAGGATCTAAAACAAAACTACTAATGGAAAAAAATGCTTCACACAAATATAAGTGATGCTTGTGGAACCAAGAAAACGAGCCATCTGGTGGAATGAGAAGCGAGGTCGTCATGCACATATAGAAAAGGACAAAAGTCAAAACCTTTGTTTATAGCCACTGTTTGGCATGCACTCCTTATTGTCTGTTTCAGAATCTATACATTTTTGCCTATCTCATGTCATAAATAATTATTTCATTTTATAGTTTTATACTACATTCGATCACATTCCAATTGCCCATGATTCTTTTTAAAATTTTTTTTATTTCAATTATTCAGTTTTTAATTTTAGTATGTACTTTTACAATTATATCATTATTATTAATGAATAATTGGATGAATTGTCAACTATTTATTGAATAATGTATTTTTTAAAAGGATTAATACATATACGCTAGCTATTAAATAAGACCAACTTAAAAAGTTTTCTTGCATAATTATTATTTTCAATGTTTGTCTTAATTATTATGTAAGTCTAAAGTGAATAATTAAAATGGGATGAAGGGAGTACTATTTTTCAAATATCAATACAATTCTCTCTCTTTCTTTTTTAATATCTTTATTTTCCTCTCGACTTCATATTTCTAATTTTTCATGATTGGAAAGTGCCTAATTCCAATGATTTACTGAAAAATTATACTCCTTCCGTCTAAAATTGATAGGTTTGTTTAATTTTTTTTCACTGATTAAAAAAACATAATTAATGTTGTTTAAATTGAGTATTTTTTATAAAATATTCCTAAAATACCTTTTTCACATTGGGAAGCTTGAGTATTAGAAACACTAATAAATTATTGGAAAAATAATTTCTTATTAATTATATGCATTTTCCCAACAATCATACTCGTCAATTGTTATTCAAAGTGCACTTAATACTCTCTCTTTAAATAATGATGTTTTAATTAATAAAGAAATATATTATCTTCTTATTAAATAAATAAGTCTATAATTTGAAACAAACAAAAAAGTAAAATAAGTCTAACAAATTGAGAGCGAATGAGTATATATCTTATACAAAAATGATCTACACCTTAGATGTGACTAAACGTCATTATATACAGTGACAATATGAAACCATTAAATCCACTTATCTTTTTAGTATTAACAAGAGAAACAATTGTGTAAACAGAAACAACCAAATTACACAAGAGATTACGATCTCTGGCAACCAAATCGAATGCATAAGATATAAAATAAAAACAAACACCCATCAATTTTCCTCCAATCGTCATATTTCATGTCCATAGTCCGTATCTTCTTGGATTTGCAAACTTCATCTCAATCCTTAAACAACAATTTGGAAAGCTTTAGACGTATCAGTGCCATCACAAATTGCCTAAGATGAAGATAAACAGTTAAGAAGTAGTCCAGATCTGAAATGGATAAACAAAGATCTCTCATATAAAGGAGAAACAAATATCAATCTACAAAGATCAATAGTCAATCATGAAAATACATTATAGAAATAGAAGAAAAATCATATTTCTAGAGTTTGTAAACAAAATAGACGATGACATAACAAAAAGAAACAATAAAAAGTGATAAATTTGACCAATATCAAGACTTTAATAGAAGTCAGAGCTTTAATTTGGCCGAAGAAGATGTACTCATGATTTGGATGTTGTAGAGAAGTAATAGTGAGGGACAATGAGAAATAAAGATGATTATTAAATCCACTTATCAAAAAAGGAAAATAATTGGTGAAACCATTAAATCCTAGAAAAATCCAATTCAAGTTCTCATAAAAAAGGTATGGATAAGAAGATCCAAATATCTAAAATTAGAATGCCATTTTACATTTGAAAGAAGGTATTATAAACTAAACACTCCTACTTTATTTATGATTTGATCAGTTAGACCTAATTAAGGTTGAATCTGAACTGTCGAATCGGATTGAAATCGAACTGCAGTCAACAATTTCAAAACTGTTAACTAGGTTTACAGTTCATTAAGGTTAATGAATCGGTGGTTTTCAATTTCGATTTAAATTTTTCATTTTGATAAATCGCGAATCGATAGTTCATGAACTGGAATCGAAGGTTCATCAACCGTTGAACCAGCAGTTCAAATCTTTAAAAAAAATATATAATTTTATTTAACAAGTTATGCTTTTTTTATGCATTAGTATTGTCTCTATCTCACCATTTTACCATAATTATATATACAAAAAATAATTTTTATCTTTTCATATTTCAAACTTTAGAAATGTTTTACAATTTACAAAACTATTCTTGTAAGCTTTAAATAAATGTTGTTTGGTGCTAAATACCTATGTTATTTTTTATCATTTTTATTGAATGAAGGAAAGAAATTCGAGAAATAAAAAATTGACATTTACACTATAGTCTATAGAGAGTTTTAAGAAAAAAATATCGATTTTTTTTAGTTATAATTCTTTAAATGCTCAATCTCGTCTTCATCATTAAGTTTAAGCCAAAGTATGTCAATAAGAAAATGAGACTTCTACTCTCATTGAAGTCGGAAGCTCATAAATATCGATTATGGTAAGAGATAATTTAAAGTAAGAGAATTACAAAGGTTTTGATTGATCTATACTCTCAAAAGATTAGTTTAATTTTTGGAAACAAAAATTAAATTTAACCTCATTTTAATAACAAATTTTTATTTTTAAATTAAAAGAAATTACCTTGAAATTTTAATTTTTTTCAAAATCAAAATCAAAATTGTATTAAAATCTAAATCGTAACCCTTCAAAATTGTAATTTTGTCGAAACTTAATATTATTGGAATAGTAAATTATCAATTTATGAATCATTAAAAATCGTTATTTTAAGATTTAAATTAAAATTTTTTATTTAATTAACGGTAATAATAACCGTGATCAAGTTACGATGTTCTCATCGCACTAGCAACCTATTTTTGCAAAAATTCTAATTCAAGACGAGGAGAGAGACATTTGGAAGAGTATACTAAGTATAATTTCCATGGCAATAATCCTCAACCAAGAAAGAATAGTTTTAAATCTCCTTGATTTGTGTTTTTTTTAAGCTGCTTTACTCATTCCTTGGTTAGATTTGGCATCATTATAGAAAAGTGTATTGGGGAATGGGTCCAACAGCAGCACATACAATAAAAGCATCGCTTCTCTCCATCAAGCCATACGAGACATTGAAGTTCTTCCTAGTAGTGGGGAATCAACTTTTGCAAAGTATGATGGAGCCAAAAAAATTGGTGGAATTTCACAAAATAATTAAAATCAACACAATAAAAGCATCGCTTCTCTCTTTTCCAGCCATTTGAGATATGGAGGTTCAACCTAGTATTGGGGAATCAACTTCTGCCAAGTATGAGGGAGCCAAAAAATTGGTGGAATTTCACAAAACAAAAGCTGGACTCAAATGCCTTGTAGATTCTGGCTTGGGAAAAATCCCAAGAATCTTCATACACCAAAGGATGACAACAACTTCATTCGCAGTACCCCACATTGATAATCATCTGGAGATCCCTCTCATCGATCTCTTAGATCTCGGAAGGGGTCAAAGGAAGGAATTAATTGATAAAATTCGTCGAGCATCCGAAGATTGGGGCTTCTTCCTTGTCCTCCCTCGCTTAATCCCAGATAGTGTAATGAATGAAGTATTAGAATGCCAGAAACAATTTCACGAACAATCCACAGAAATAAAGAAGACGATTTATTCACTCGACGAACAGAGAAGTGTAAGATTCTACAGTGGTGGAGTACTTTTTGATGATTCTGAGCCTGCAGATTGGAGAGATTCATTGGAGATAAATTTTACAGATGGGAGGATTGACACTAACGCTATTCCAGTAATTTGCAGGTATCATTCATGTATTCCCTTTTTGTCATTTACCTTTGATTCGTGTTCTATCTTGGCTACCCATTTTCCCCAAATATCTATCGATGCTATTTTCTTTCCCTTCAATTTATTTTCATAGAAAAGCAATTTTGGAATACTTAAGGAGTTTGGCGAGGCTGAAAGAAACACTCTCAGACCTATTATCAGAGGCTCTTGGCCTAAGTAAAGATTACCTTTCAAAGATTGAGTGCTTGAAAAGTGGGAAAATGGTCTGTGATTACTACCCAGCTTGCCCAGAGCCTCACCTGACTCTGGGAGTTAGCAGTCATTCAGATCCACACTTCCTAACTATAATTCTACAAGATTACACTGGTGGCCTTCAAGTACTATATCAGAAGCAATGGGTGAATATCCCTCCAATCAGAGGAGCTCTAGCAGTAAGCATTGGGGACCTCTTGCAGGTGCATTTCTGATTATTTTTTTTCTTTTTTTCCCTCTGGATGGTGAATTTATGATTATTTGTTGACGGGAAAGTTTCATTTAGTTGTTTTCTTTTTCTTTTTTTATTTTTAATTTTTCTTGAGGAAAAGATAAGTTTCATTTAGTTTACTTCTTTTTTAACATTAGTATATTGAAATGGAAAAATTATCCAGTCAAGATTTACTGGTCTATAAACATTTCATAAATGGGTACACTGTCATTGGTCCATCCTATAATTATGGTCTTAAGGATCAACTATATAATAAATTACATTATAAAGTTCATTTATTTATGTACGAAAAAAGAAAAGAAAAACTGATTATCTATGGATTAATAAACATTTTCTCCTTTGATCATTTTTTGGATAAAGAAATTGCAAATTCTCAGATAAGAACTTGAATGAGATTGAAATTTTCACTAGAATGTACAAACCATGTCAACCTACTTGAGTATAAGAAAGAACTTAGTGTTACAGTAGAAAAACCCAAGTAATATATACCTTCTATATGGCAATTAATTACTTTTTAATTTCCTGAGTTTTTGCAGCTCATAAGTAATGACAAGTTCAAGAGCGTGGAGTACAGAGTTCTGGCAAAGTCAGTTGGCCCATGCTTATCTGTTACTTGCTTCTTTGATCAAAGTTCTAAAAGTGCTTCAGAGCCCTTGGGACCAATTAAAGAACTTCTATCTGTTTCAAATCCACCTATGTATCCTGAAATTCTTACTGCAGATTTGAAAGCCCTTTTTAGATCGAAAGGTATGGATGGTACCTCATCACTTTCTCATTTTAGATTAGATCAGAAGGGTTGGATGGCACCTCTAGCTTTCTCATTTTAAACAATGAGAAAAAATTGAGGGAGAATTGTCAAACTTTGTGCAAATATGTAAAAGAGAATTTCTTGTTGATCAATTGACAGATCCTTAAATAGCATCACAAACTTGGATATTGAGGGTCCAATTTTGAACTAGTGAAGTGAGCCCATCTTTAAACTAGTACTTGTATTTAGTTACTTTTATTTGGAAAACTTTTTTGGAGCCCATGTTTATATACATATTTAATGTGTATGCAGTTTACTAATACTTGTATTTAGTTACTCTTATTTGGAAAACTTTTTTGGAGCCCATGTTTATATACATATTTAATGTGTATGGAGTTTAATAGGTGTATTTAATTGAAATTTTTAATGATTTTTATAGACTTTTTGAAATATGAGATTTTTATGAATTTTATAAAATTTTAAGTGATTTTTAAAGGTTTATTAGGATTTTGTTTAGATTTTCATTTAAGGCTTTTTTGGATTTATTGAAACTTTTATAAATTTTTATTTTAAAAATAAAGAAAATACACACAACAAAAAAAATTATATATTTTTAAAATAATTATTATCATGTCAATGCAAGAAAAAAAATCTTTTGAAAATCAATAAAAATTTATAAAATAAATAATCTAAATTCTTGATATTATAATAATGTTCATAATAAAATTCTAATGTTAAATATTATTAACATTATTCGGTCATTTCTCGTATTGGTTGTAATATAATATAATTTTTCTTTGTTATTTTTATTTTTCAAAATAGGGTTCAAAATCTCTTTCTTATCAAGTTCTAATAAAAGCTTCAATCCCATTCTTCTAGCATTTTATTTCATTTTTTTTTTAATTTTTTGAATACCTAAGAGTCTAAACCAATAAAATTCAATTCAGGTAAAATTTCAATTCTCTATATACAAGCAAAATGAACAACATAAAAGATAAATTTCAATCAAAATGATATCGTTTTAATAGTTTAAGTCGAGTTGGGTATGACTAGACATGGCAAAATGGGTCACTCGATTTGTTCTGATTTTCAAGACCTTATAATTATGTATTCCGACCCAATTTAAATGGTTAAAATAACTTTTACTTTTTTTTGTATAAAAAACTATTAATTTTAAAATTTGCTTTAGAAATAGCCTGGCCTAACGAGCAAAAAAAAAAAAAAAATGCAATTGAATTGGCTCAAATTTTCACGAGCCTATAATTATAAAGTCTAAGTGTCTTAAACTCGGGTCGAACCAAAATTATCACCCATACATATAGCTCAATCGTTAAACTGTCTTCAACTTTAAAATTTTGAATCGGGTTAGAGTAGAATGAATTTTCACTTTGAAAATATCTCTAAATCTCATATGAATAGATGAGATTTGATGAAATAATTTTCCTTTATATTTTTCATGTAAAGTCATGAAAAATCTTAATATTGTAGAAGTCATTAAAAATTCTTTTCAAATTGAATAAATCATGAATTATCTAGAAATTTAAATTGTTTTGATTGAATACCTTAATACTTTTAATTTTTTTAAAAAGTTTCAATTAAATACATCTAAACTTTTAAAATTCTTGAAAAGTCATTAATCTCAATTGAATATACTCCCATAAATATTAAAATTTTAGTATCAAAATAGAAAATTGAATGTTCATATATTTAACTTAGTTTAAATTTTTTTAAAAATTATATTAAGAAAATTACCACATTATCCTTGTTGCCCATTTTTAGTGATATTTTAATAAAAATAAATGACAATTTATTTTAGAAAATTTATCAACAAGATTTGCAAAAAATCCTTAATAGTAATTGAAGATATATGGTTGTCAATCACATAGGTCATGAAGTTTTATCACTTAGGTGTATCTTTATAAATATGTCAAGAATGATAATGCACAAATCCTAGATTGATGATGACATCTCTACCTTAAAATCATGGTGAAAGATTTGATGCATATCCTCAATATTCTAAAAGTGTAACTGAGTGTCATTGGAAGACTTACGAGTTTAAAAATTATTGAATATACCTGCTGAACAAAAGTTGAGGTGAGTTTATTGTTGTGTGATGAGTAAGTCTTCTCATGCAATGATCATTATCTTTAAGTTGTGAATTGTTTAGTTCAAATCATATTTTCTTTGGAGAGCATCATTGTGAGATTTTGACTGGTTCATGTCTATTATCACTCTCACACTCTGAAAGTCCTTCTAATGAATAAAGGGTAATTAAAGTTCTATTCAATCATGCTAATTGATTGAGTAGAAGTGCTGGTTTTGTTGAAGGTTAATTAGAGCTGTCAACTACAAAGATAATTGAAGAGAGAAAAAGGTTTTATAATACTCATGTTTTATGCATAACTACAAAGGTTTATGCATAATACTTAAGAAGAGAGAAAAAAATAAAGATAATCGAAGTTAAATGCTCATATTTTTATTATAAGTTATTCAAAATTGAATGTTAATTTTTTAAAAATAATTATATTTTTTACTCAAAATTTTATAATTTAAAATATTTGTATCTCCCTAACTTATATAATTTCAGAATTAATCGCCTCAATAATAATATTAACTAATTTCTACTAGATGAAAGACTCTCATTGACTTGCCAAAAATATATTATTTTATCCATGTTAAATATGACCCAAGTACAAGCTACTTGTACTTTTTTATGTACTTATATATATATATATATATATATATATATATGTATGTATGTATGCGTGTGTGACCAAGTACAAGTTAGAAAAAACACACATCTATATACATCCACTAGATAGAGATAGTACTCTATTTACACAAAAAGAGAAGAAAAACAAACACAGAGTCACAGACATGCAATATATATTATATACCCACGAGATAGAGGCAGTACTCTATTTACACCAAAAAAAAAAAAAAAAACAAACAAACAAACAAAGAGTCAGAGATGCATAGGATGTAGAGTTGTCAAGTATGAGACAAGACCCGCAAGAGGCCGCACTAGTCGTTAGCGGCTACAGACTTCTGCTATTTTGATGAATTTGGATGTTGTTAATTAGTTAGGAGAATCCACTTGGTATTGACAAAAGTCAAGGCAGTGGTTTGTTATATCTCCTTATATATATATTAACTCTTGTACTAACCAGAAGGACATGAGAATTCAAACTAAAATTGTATGGTCTGTTCTTACCCAAGTGGAAAGAGTATTCTTTCATAATAGTTCTAAACTGATTTGGACATATCAAACTCCACTTGCTGGGAACCTGTTTAGTTGAATAGGAATTCAAAGATAGGCCAATAACCATTTATCCTTCTAGAACAGATCAATGTGCACCTTGTGTCAACAAATAAGGAGCTTCTAGTCAAAAATTTTCTCCACCCTCAATAAATGATTTTATATATTTATATAAATAAATTTTTAAATTTTTTTAATTAAAATCATAATTTCATCCAATTTATTAATTATATTTATATTATTATCATACTTTCAATTTTCGAACTTCAAAAAATATTTTTTAAAATTCTCTAAATAAAAAATATCATTTAAATTTTCAATAAAAAATATATTATATTAAAAAACAAAACAAAAAATTCAATTCAAAATTCCAATTCCAATACACCCAAAGAGATAAATTATACAAATGAGATTAAAGCTAAAATTTAATATCTCATGATAATAAAAACTAAATTATATCTTAAGATTCGTTTATCATAGGCTAAAAATATAACAAACATTACACTCTAATTTCACCATTAACGCCAAATATCATTAACACTGCAACTGTGACACCATTTCGATACGTGTGGAAGAACTTCGAAAACCCTAAACAATAGTAATTATTTGTAATCTTGGACAAGGGAATTGGTCAATATTTCCAGCTGATTGATCTACGTACGGCGTATACTCTTTGGAGAGAAATATCAACCATCTCTTGAGGAGTAATGAATCTGTAATTAGGATGAGATATTAACCTTTAGATTATTATATACTCCAATTTATATTAACTAACTTTTAGGTTAACATCATCAAATAGGAGCTCCGGCAAGTTCCTATTTGATGATACAACTAAACAAGCAGATACGACTAAACATTTGCAGTAAATAATTCATTGTAAGTTTGTCCTTTTTTATGTTAAAACTTTTCCTATTGATCCCATAGCTTAAAGAACTTGTCAGAAACGAAACAGGTTCACTGAATCAAAACGTTTACAATTGGAGATCATAAATTTTGGTGTTGCTACTTTGACTGATTAGAAGTTTTGCCGTCATGCACGTTACACCCTTATGAGTTATGACATTAGTTTCACTAATTTTAAGGTTCGTTCGTAGGGACCATAGCAACTTACAGGAATATTAAATGCTCATTTTGTCCTAAGATAGATTAACTTTTTTTATTCATCTTAAATTATAGTATAAATTTCTATCATAAAAATAATAAACATTAAATTAAAGACAAGTTTTTTTTTAAAACTTAATGTCTATATTACTCCCTCTGTCTCAAAATAAATTCAAGTATTTGGTTAAAACTTAATGTCTATATTACTAAATTCGTCCTAAAATACAAGATACTTTGAGAATTTTACATGCATATTAAGGATGTATTTTAGTTTCCTAAAATACTCCAATTTATTATGTCATAATTGTTTTTTGAAAATTTAGAACTAAACTATTTATTTTCTCTCCCTCTATTTAAGAGTATGGTAATATTGAAAAATATACAAAATAACTCTTAAAAGTATGAAAAGATTTTATATTTTAGAACATAGAATTAGATCAAAAGATTTTGAAAATCTAAGAGGGAGGTGAATTAGGTTTTATTCCATTTTTTCAACCTAATTCAATTAAACACTTCTAAGACAACAATTATCAAACACTTGGTGCTCAAACATTGTGTGTAATAATGTGTTGAAGTAAATGACAGAAATAAAACAAAGAACACAATGATTTATAGTGGTTTGGTTTGTCCAACAAAATCTAATCCACTACCTTGAGTTATCTACTCAATGATTTTACAAAACCTTTCACTAATTAAGTACAAGAGATTACAAAAGAGAATCACCAAATTCACTTTAGGTTTTACACGAAAATCTCTCATCCAACTTTTGAGTTTTACAACACAACTTTGATTATACCTATCTCCAATACAACAATTAATGAAATATACAAACTTAAGATAATCACAATTATCTTCAATTCAATGCTCACTCTAACCCTTAGAGTCTTAAGCTAAATGCAACAATGAATCAGAATTACAAGAGATGGATAAAGAGAGTTTGATATAGATATCACCTTAGTTGTGAATATATCAATTCTTGTACAAAGACCTCTTTGAATAATTGTTCTTCAAGATTGCTCAAGAACATCAATGAATGTGTGAAACCTTTCTTGGATGATTTTCACAATGTAAATGTTTTGAAAGGATTTGAAAATGTTTCTAAGATGTTCTATAATGAATGTGTATCAAGTTTTAACTCAGAAAGTTGTGTTTATAAGATTTTCAAACATTTGGGCATTTATATATGTGTTCCAACGATTATAAAAATGACTGTTTAAATCCCACTAAAAAGACTTGCGGTCGTCCGAACCATAATCCGCAAGTATATACCAGAGAGTTTTGGACAATCTATGAACGATGAGTTGAGAAGTTCGATCAACCGTATGAACTGTGGTTGATCGCACATGCACTCAGGTCGACCGCTCAACACATTAACCATGCAACATAAGATTTCAATTAACTCTAAAAGTTGTGGAATCTATTTTATAAAATTTTTAAGCATATGTATGTATTTTGAAAACCATTTCAAATACTTAAGTCATATTTTAACTTATGAAACACATTTAAAAAAACATTTTAAGTTCATTGAGCAACCCATAGAATTATTACTTATAGAGATAAATTTAGAGATATCTAAGTGATATCAACATTTAACACTATACTTTTAAATCCTATCTAATCCAGAAATGATTGTCTTAAATTCTTGATAACAAATAATATTCCTTAAAGACTTGAAACTTCGAGCTTGTATGGATTAATCACTTAAATCATAAAATGCTATCACTTGTACAATTAAGTTATTAGTCATTATCAATGTTTGTTATTAATCAAAATTAAGATATTAAAACTTTAAAACTTTCAGATTTTATATTATGGAATCGAAGGAGTATCTAGTGATAATCACTTGAATGTGAAAGAGGGTACCTATAGTATTTAATTAGTGTGATATAAGTTCTCCTCTTATTTGTACACATATATACTGTCAATTAATAATTAGTTTAGTTATATGAGTCTTACTTTTTTTAAAAAAGAGCTTAATTGGTGCATGATTAATTGGGAAAATCATGTTCAATTTGCACGAGTACTCTCCTTTTGTGGAAAAGGAGGTAAGTGTTAGCCTTTCTAGAGGACTACCAACTCATCCTTGGAAATACAATACAAAACAAGTCCATCCATCGGGTTGAAAACCATCTGCCTCAAGAATATAGCGAAGGTACTTTGAACAGACCTCAACAATTTCAGTCCGCATTTCCAGTTAGACCCTTTTGCTAGGAAATTACAGATAAACGTTCTCATTTTTATTTTTATTTTTAAAAAAAAAAGAAGAAAAAATTAAAATTTCTAGTTAGTATTGTAAGAAAAATGGAAAACATGTATAATAGAAATTTAGTCAGTCAATTATATAAATTTATGAAGCCAAATTAATGGTGAGTTAGTTGAGAAAAAGAAAGAAAATGAAATGAGTGATGAAGATTTCTATTTCTATGGTTCTAGTAATTCCGCGTGCTCAAACCACTTCCTCATTCCTCAATAAAAGTCCACTCCTTTCCGTGTATGGATGGACCAATTTCCTCATTCCTTTTCAGTGCTATATTTCTTTGGGCGTAAATGAAAAGTAAACAAATTTTAAAATTTTTTGAAAAAAAATATCATCATAAATTGGTTGGTTGGTACATACCTTAGAATAGAATAAAGTTTGCATAATCATTTTTTGTTCAAGAATTGATTGAAGTAATCTCTCCCTTATGGAGTTTAAGAGTTAAAGAATGGAATTATGATAACTACTCAATATTATATGAATATATAATTAGATTTTAAATTTATTTGCTCATTCTTTTCCTTTTTATTTAGTTAAAAAATTATGTTTATCAAATAATAAAGATGGTATATTTTATTATTTTGAGAGAAATAATAAATTTCTTCATAAAATATTAAATTTGACATTAAATACAATTAAATAAAATTTAGAAATAAAAAACTACAGAAATATAAAATGTATATTTCAGTAACACACATAATAGTAAGGGAAAAATAATCTTTATATATTTGGACCAGTTCTTAAAATTAATTTTTCAATTTCTCATAAAAATATATTTCAAAATACTTTTTTCTAACTCTACACACGAATCTTACTTAATAACATAAATAATATTATTTTTATTTTTAATTATAATTACAATATCAAACAATTTATTAGTTATATTTTATACATTTTATAATATTATCAGACCCAAAACATATCAATTTGACTTTCAATTTCCAATAAATAAATTCTTATCAAATCATAAATTTATTTAAAAACAAAACACTTTCAAAACCCAATCCAAATATACCTTAAATCTTTTCCTTTTTTACAATTCTAACTTCCCTTGGAAGGTCCTTCCTCAAGTTTTCTAGTTGAAAATCCTTTCCCTCTTTACAAATAATCATTATTATTAGAACGATGAGATTATATCTCCAAAAAAAGGACGTTGAGATTATGTTGGGAAATATGCATTTCCAAATAATTTCTTTTCTTCAAAACAATTTCTTTTTGAGGGAACATTTCCCAATAATTAATACTTCATAACTTTTATTTAAATTCTTCACTTTGAACTTGTATAAGGATTAAAATAAGTATTAAAAATAATAATTATGAAACTAAAATTTTTAAATTGTTATAATTAATAAATAGTGTATATATATTAATCCTCTTTAAAAAATACATTCTCCAATAAATAGTTGATAACTAATTAAATTTTTTATTAATAACAATCATATAATTATAAAAATAACTATTAAAATTAAAAATTTAACAATTAAAATAAAATATAAAAATAAATATGAACAATTAAGATATACGGATGAAGTAATTTCTTCGTGCCTTTTTTTGTGACCGACACAACCATGTCAGTCCGTTTTTAACAAAGATATTTATTCCCTCCTTGTGATTCTTTTCCCAATTGTCAGAATTTACCATAAACAATTTGTTTCTCTGACCATTTTTATGACACTACAGAATCACTTACATCTTGAATTTCCCATCTCCCGTTGAAGAATGGTATTCAAAACTATAATTATTTTCATGTTAGTGCAAACTTTTTCTCCACCAATCATTTTCAATCTTCAATTTCAGTAGTCAAAGATTGTGCTTTTCCATGGAAATTTCAGCACTATACAAGGCCCATATTAAAAATCGGGCCTTTGGCCCGTTGGTGTTGGGCCATTTTAGCCTGGGCCCGGCCCGACATTTTTGGAAACTCATGGTAAATACCATTAGTTCTCCTGGAAATTCATAGTGGATCGGCCATATTTTGTGTTAGCTGTATTTCTTTTTTTCCTTCATTTCTATTTTGCCTTTGGGAAAAGGGCCAATAAAGGGGAAAAAAAACCGTTTCTATAAATTCACATTACATGGTACAATAGATTCCCATCATTCCAATTTCACCATAAATCATCATTAACCTTTCCAAATTGGATATCATTTTCTGGAATCTACAATGCCTCATCAGTTCCTTCTTCTTCTCTCCCTTGTTTGCTTTTCCTTTCTGAGTTCTTTACACCTAGCAGCATCAAACTCCAATTATGACAATTTTGCTCAATGCCTAGCAAAAAGTTCAATCCCAAATGACCAAATCAGTAAGATTCTTTATTCAAGAACCAATTCTTCTTATATATCTGTTCTTAATGCCTACATCAGAAACCGCCGGTTCAACACTTCTTCCTCTCCAAAACCAGATATAATTGTCACACCTTTGGCAGCAAACCATGTCCAAGCAACTGTTTTATGTACCAAAAGTTTGGGATTGCAACTGAAAATTCGAAGCGGCGGCCATGATTACGAAGGTATTTCGTATATATCTGAATCCCCTTTTGTCATTCTTGATATGTATAATCTCAGGTCCATCAATGTGGATATTGAAAACGAAAGTGCTTGGGTTCAATCTGGTGCTATACTTGGGGAACTTTATTATAGAATTTGGGAAAAAAGCAAAGTACATACCTTCCCTGCTGGAGTTTGCACAACTGTAGGCATTGGGGGCCATATTAGTGGTGGTGGATATGGTACAATTTTGAGAAAATATGGTCTTGCCGTAGATAATTTGGTTGATGCACAAATTGTTGATGTTAATGGCCGGGTTCTTGATAGGGCTGCCATGGGGGAAGATCTTTTCTGGGCTATTAAGGGTGGTGGTGCTGCTAGTTTTGGTGTTGTTTTGGCATACAAAATAAAATTAGTTCAAGTTCCCAACATTGTAACTGTTTTCCGAGTAGAAAGGAGGATGGATCAGAATGCTATTGGAATTGTTTATAGATGGCAAGAAGTTGCAGACAAGATTGATAATGATCTCTTTATTCGAGTCTTGTTGCAACCAATTACAGGAAAAGTAAAAGGTCAGAAAACAGTTAGAGCAACCTTCATTGCCTTGTTCCTTGGTGACTCCAACAGACTAATGTCTGTGATGAATTCTCAATTTCCTGAGTTGGGATTGGTAAAAGGTGATTGCTTAGAGATGGGTTGGGCTGAATCAGTTCTTCATTGGTCGAATTTCGACAACACAACTGCTGTCACGGCGCTGTTGAATCGAATCCCAGATTCTGTGAATTTCTTGAAGAGAAAATCAGATTATGTGCAGACACCAATTCCTAAAGATGGTCTAGAATCAATATTCAAGAAATTGGCTGAGTTGGGGAAAACAGGATTTGTCTTCAATCCTTATGGAGGAAGAATGAGTGAAATCCCAGAAAATGAAACCCCATTTCCACACAGGGCTGGAATCATATATAAGATTCAATACTCTGTGAACTGGGGAGATGAAGATCCTGCACTAGACAAGAAATACATTGCACAAGCAAGAGAATTGTACGATTTTATGACACCTTTTGTGACAAAAAATCCGAGACAGGCATTTCTCAATTACAGAGATCTTGATATTGGTACTACAGGCAATGGAAAAAATAGTTACAGTGAAGGAAAAGTATTTGGAGAGAAGTATTTCAAGGGTAATTTTGATAGACTAGTGAAGGTGAAGACCATGGTTGATCCGGAAAATTTCTTTAGGAATGAGCAGAGTATTCCTACCTTGTCTGGGTCCCTCCCTGGGAGGAAAGGAGGAAAATGACTAGGAATTCTCTGTGAACTTTTGCTTTTGCTACTGTTAGGGATTTAGAGAAATATCAATTCTATGAAGAGCAATACTTCTGTAATGTTATAGTAGTAACAATTTAATTATTGAATCAATTTCTTGCTTGATGCTTCTATTCATTGCCTCTGTTAGGATTGACTAACCTTTGGGTACGAGGTATGATTTAAGGAAGGAGGTATGGTTTAAGCAAGGTTTATGAAATAGGAATTGAATATCCAATTTGCTTTGGTTAAAAATGAAGTAACATTATTGATTTTAATTAATTTATAAAATTATTCTTGATTTTATAAAATAGGATTGTGGAATTCATAAGTTAATGTGGTGTAAATTTCTTAAATTAAAGGGGTGAGTAGTGAAAATCATGAATTAGTAAGATATAAATTTATTAAATTAAAGAGTTTATTAATGAAATTTTGAATAAAAAATATATTTATTTTTTAAAAAAATAAACATTCAATTTTGAATAAATTAAAATAAAAATTTTACATTCAATTTCATTTTTTAACAACTAAAAAGTGTCCAACCCTCAATTTTTAAAAACATTCCGTTTATGGCCTCTATTTTTTTTTTATCAATTAATGTCCTCAAACTTTTTAAATTTTTTAAAACATAGCTCTTCCATAGGGGTGTCAATTTAAGCTCGACTCGGCGGGTCGATTCGAGTTGTCCAATTTTTAGATTGGATTATGTTTTATAATAATAAATCCGTCAAAATTTAGGCTAGTTTGACTCAAGTCGAATTTCTATTTTGGCCTGATTGGGCCAAAATTCGAATGGGTTTGAACCAAACCCATGGATCAAATGCAAAAATGTAATTTTTTAAGCTAAAATGATGTCGTTTTTCATTTTCGAGTTAAGTCAACCCATGTATACAATCGGACTGAATTATTAAATTTTAAACTTGCGAAAATTCAAGCTAGTTCGGCCCGACTCGAATGTCTACCTTGGCCCTGTTGGACTAGCCCAGCTGATCTGCCAGCCAATTTGCCACCCCTACTCTTCCATTACATTTGGCCTTCAAGTCACAACGAAACCCTGGCTCACGCATCGCACAGGACAATATTAGTGGGTATTTTCGTCCAACCAAACACCTATCCAACCATTTTCACATTGGAGGAAGGTTTTGAAGAATAGTACACAATAATAATAATAATAAGTTGTCATTTAAAGTTTTTCTAAAGTTGGTTTTTCCTCTTTGATTTCTCTTTACAGGTTTTTGCTACACATAAATTATAAAATGTTGTCATTTCATTAGTTTTGTCTGCTCAAGGCTAACTAAAGTTAAAACCCTTTTTTTTAATTTATGATTTTTGTCTTCTAACTCACAAAAATGATAAAAAAATTTGCCTTTTCGTTAACTTTATTTATTAGAAGACCACTATAGCTCACATATGGCATACACATAGCTAATATAAATAACATTTTAGTAAAGACACCGTTCATGTTTACTTTATTCCATATTCAAATTAATTAATTATTTATTTATATCTCTTATTCTGGGTTAGTTGCCACAACTACAAACTTCCAACTACAAAAACTATTCTGTCTCCTACATCTTTTTTTATAAAATACATTATAATTGTAAAATATATTAATCAAACTCATAGGCGTGATCGTTTTAGTAACTTAATTACACCCACTTGCTTCCGGCTCCAATGCATATTCTGTTTTGGGTTTTTCTAACTTGTGCCGCATGATACATGTTAACATGATAAACTAACATATTTTTTTTCAAATATATTCTATCCTAGATAATCATAGATAATTTCTTATATACTATTGTTCTAATATTTATTTTCTTAAATAAATTTACTTTAAATACAAAGATATAAATCTATTCAAATCTCCAATAATTATCTATATATACATGTTAAAAGATTTAGCTACAAAAATGTTTGGTTACTTATGAATAAATTAGTCTTTTCTCATTTATTATACGGAGGAGATTGAATAAGTGATGGAGAGTTTAGGTTATACAAGTTTTGAGATACCAAAAAAAATCTCCTAATTTCTCTTTCTTGTTCGTTTTCACTCTCTTCGAGCGCATGGGATTCATGAGAATTGATCACTTTCCGTCATTCATTGTATCTAGTAGAGTGAAAGTTATCATCTTTTCACCTTCTCGGCTCTTAGGTTCCCATGATCATTAACCCAGAAATTAATTCTTATCTCTTCACCTTTTTCAAATCTCTGTGTCTTCTCAGATTGAGTGGTTGAGGTTGTCTTTTTTTTTTTTACCCTTTAATCAACGCAAGGCCATGCCACCATCTGATCTTCTATGCCATGTTTTGTTGGCTTGTGTTGGATCCTTGATTTGCTTGATGATTTGGGTTTTTTCACCTCAGCGATCAAATCTTGGCCTTTTTGTGATTCATCTGCATATTTTCCCCTCGTCTCTATTCTCTTGTTCTTTTCTTTCCTTTTTCCTATTTTATTGTTGAGGCTTATTTTCTAATCCTGGTTTTTGCAGTAAATCACATATTGCTTTTTGAGTTTTGCTTGGTTTCTTTATCTTTTTTTGACTATTTTATTTTTTTATTTTTTGGTGGTTTGATTTTACATGTCTGAATTTTTCTATCTCTTGTATATGAAGATTGAAGATAACATAACAAAATAGGAAAAAACCAAAATTGATTTTAAAAATCTTAAGAGGGGTGAATTAGATTTTTATTCGATTTTTCAACTTAATTTAATAAAATACCTTTTTGACAACAAATATCAAACACTTGGTGAGTTAGTTGTGTTAGTAATAATGTGTTTAAATAAAATGCATAAATTATATGATTTATAGTGATTTGATTTATTCAACAAAACCTAATTCACTATCTTGAGCTACCTATTCAAGGATTTATCAAATCCCTTCATTAATCAAATAAATGAGATTACAAAAGAAACTGATCCAATTCGTTTTACAAATAACCTCTTAATTATTCAAGACTCACTCAACCCTTGAATTTTACATTATAACATTGATTATACAATAATTTTACCACTCTCCTTAGTGAAATCCTCACAATGCAATTCAATTTAAAGTTCACCCAAAGGTTTTACGAATAAATCTTGAATACAAAACAACTGACACAAAGTCTCACCATAATATTTATGGTTTTATGCTATTTGCAACATTTATACAATTACAATCATTAATAAGGGATATAGAGTTTGATAGATATCACCTTAATGTGAAGATATATCAATTTGAAACACAATCACTTCTTTGAGTAATGATTTGCCAAGATTGCTCAATATTCACCTTTGAATGTAAAAAACCCTTCTTGAATAATTTAACAAAATTGATGTTTAGAAAGGGTTTTGAAATGTTTCTAGAATATTATAGGATCAAGATATACCTCTAGTTCTTTCTAATCCAACAAATGCTTGTCTTCAAATCTTGATAGTATTGACTTGTATACTTCCTTGAAAACTTGAAATCTTGTCATTGCATGGATTAAGTCATGAATTCAAAAACTTTATCACTTGTACAATCAAGACATTAGTCCTTATCAATGTTTGTTATTAATCAAAATTAAGACATCAAAAGCTTTAGGGCTTTCAAATTTACAATTTATTTTCCATTTTGAGTTAAGTTGTCTGTCATTTAGTGTTTATTGATGGGAATTGTTCAATTTTGGAGATGTCTGTTGTATTTCATTGCTGAAAGCATTAAAACTTTAATATCTTAATTTTGATTATTGACAAACATCGATGAGAACTAATAGCATTTTAGAATTCATTTGTCTAATCAAAGAAAAATCAAAATTTCATGTCTTCAAGGAAGTTCATTCGATGTCAAAAATTGAATATAAGCGTTTTTGGATAAGATTGGTGTAAATGTATAGTTTTTAGAGGTCATTTTCTATTTAGATATCTGTAGTTCACCTAATTAAATTGCTCTATGAACTTTAAAACGTTTCTTCAAAATGATTATAATCGATACTCAAAGGTGTTCATTCATTATTTCAAAGGTGTTTTATAGCAAATTTCATCACGCTAATACTCAAAGGGGTCATTGTTCTACACGATATATTTCACATTTAAGGTGATATCTATATCAAATCAATTTTATCTATCTCTTGTACTTGCATTCAATGTTGCATATAGCTTAAAACTCTAAATGATATGGTGAACATTTAATTAAAAATAATTGTGGTTATCTTATTGGATATATTTAATTAATTTGTTGTATTGGAGATTATTATATTGATAAGCTTATATTGTAAAACTCAAAGATTAAGTGAGCCCTAATTGGTTGAGAGGTTTTTTTGTAAAACTCTAAAGTGAATTGGATAAACCTCTTTTGTGATATATTGTAGTTATATTAGTGAGGTTTTGTGAAATCTTTGAGTACATTACTCAAGATAGTTGATTAAATTTTATTTGGATAAATCGAACCACTATAAATCTGTATGGTCTTTGTTATAATTTTTCAATTTACTTGAACACATTATTATACAATGAAAAACAATGATACAGGTTGACCAAAACAATGAAAAACAAAGGTTCTTAAATTATATGATCTAAATTCGATCCTTTGAGCAACATAATAAACAAGAAAAGGAAACAAAATAACAAAGAAAGGAAATAGAATAAAAAACTGATTTTGTGATTGCTAATTTCACTCCTCTTGCTGCTACAATTCTACACAAATTCTAAGATAGAATGTTTTATACCCTTCCAATAAAAGTTCTGTCGAAGACGTTTTAATGTCTTTTGTGCCCTTTCATGAGCCATGTCATGGATAGATGAAATGATTGTGGAAACAAATGAAGAGGTAGGTAGGAGGTATACCTTCCCTTTAAAGAAGATTAGGCCATCTCGTACATTCCAATCCAACCCTAATTCCCCTTGTTTAATACATTGGAAGAGCTGAGATAATTCTTAGAAAGTTGAAGTTTCGCGTTGAATAGCATCAAATATTTCAGCTTGAGGGAAAGAGACCGCTAGGAGATAAAGGGTGCCTTCATCCTGTCTAGACAAGGCATCAGCAGCTTTATTCAATTGTCCAATCTTGAACTCTTTTCTGAAGTCAAACACTATTAGCTTATTGATTCATTGTTGTTGCGGAGAAGTGGTGAGGTGTTGTTCTAACAGATATTTGAGACTAAAATAATTTATACGGATAAGGAAAGCCCTGCCTTATAAGTAGGGTTGCCAATGAGAAATAGCCTTGGCTAAACCAATAAGTTTCTGCTCATATGCTGCTAATTTGAGGTGTTGTTCTACAATTTTACGGCTAATTTTTTTGTGTCATACTGCCCCAAACCCACTACTAGAAACATCACATTCTACCACAAATTCTTCATCAAAGGGTATTGAACACAATCTTTGCTTCTGCACTCAATTGGAAAGCATTTTTCTTCAAGAGATTTGTCAATGGTGTTACCTGTCATGTTTTACAATCTTTGATAAATTTTCTATAGTACCCTGTTAAACCGAGGAGTCCCCTTAGAGCCTTAGGAATTTGAGGAATTAGCCAATTAGTGATGGCCTTAACTTTCGTTTCATCAACCTCCACGCTTGCAACATGGATGATATGCTCGAGATAGACGTCTTTAAAAATAACCTATTACTACGCAAGGTTTCAAAATGATTCTCACATGCTGCAAATGTGTAATCCATGTCTTGCTATAAATTAATATGTCATCAAAGAAAACGAACACAAACTTAGGTAAATAAGGTTGAAAATTTTCATTCATCAAACTTTGAAAAGTTGTGGGAGCATTAGTAAGGTCAAATGGCATAACTTGAAATTCAAAGTGCCCATGATGAGTATGAAATATTGTCTTCTCCACATCATGTGGTGACATTTGGACCTGGTGGTAACCAGATCGCAAATCTAATTTCGTAAAGTGTTGCGCCCCATGCAACTCATCTAGTAGTCTATCAACTACTGGTATTGGGAAGTTATCCTCAACAATCTGGGCATTTAATTCACGGTAATCCATACAGAAATGCCATGAGCCATCATGCTTTTTGACTAGCAGTATTGGGGAAGAAAAAAGAGATCTACTTTGTAGAATGATTTCTTATTCCAACATTTGTTCACATTGTTTCTCAATCTCATCCTTTTGAAAATGCGGATATCGATAGGGTTGTACTACTACTGAACCAGAACCGAGTTTGAGAAGAATGCGGTCATCGCATTCACGGTTGGAAGGCAATCCTGAAGGTTCCATGAACATGTTTGAAAATTTATTAAGTAGCCTACCCATCATTACTGTGGCTGAATTTGGGGCTTGCATTAAGCTAATGTGAAGTTATCATTAAGTATAAACTTCATAGACAAAGAGTTGAAATCCCATAGAATCGGACCAAGGATACACAACCATTTAACTCTCAAAACCACATCAAACCCCTCTAATGGAATTGTGTAAAAATCAGCCTCAAAAGTGTCACTCCTAACCTGAAGAGAGATTGATTTACAAATACTCATGCTAGGTACACTATCCCTATTAGCCACATAAACTTGCAATCCTGGTCTCTTCCACACTGCCAATTGTAAATATGGAATTAAACCTTCTCACAGAAAATTGTGTGTGCTTCCAGAATCAACAAGCACCATAACAGCAGTGCTCGATATTTTTGCTAATAGCTGCATAGTTGATGAATGGCAATTCTCATTAATGGCATTTATAAAAATTTATACATCTCTTACCATGTTTTCATCTAATTCTTCATTAGCTTCCAGAACCTCGATCCAAAGTAATCGTTTACATTTCTTCATTTGGCATTTGTAGCACAATCTCTTGGCCCTTCTTTCCGCCATCTCTACTCAAGTTAGTCGTTTGATAAATGGTGTAGAAGACCCTATTTTGTTCCCTACCATTGCTGGTGTGCGCATTGAACTCCCATTTTTAAAAGTAGGATGCAAGTTGTTAGTAGCAAGACTTCTGCTGCTGTTGGGGTTTTGTGGCTGTCCGACCATGAATGAATGAGAAGTGAGATTTTCCTATGAAATTCGTTGCTTACGCTCTAATGCTCGGGCCATGTTCATGGCAATACCAAGATTCTCGAGCTGTTGAAGCTTAATATTAATTTCCAGAGTTTCTGTCAATCCTACAGTAAATAGATCCATATGTTGGCGAGGTTCGGAAGTTCGAGCCAACAACAACTGAAAATGTCGTTGATAGTCCTCCACTGATCCAATCTATTTAAGGTTAGCGAGTTCTCCCAGCGGATTAATGCTCATTGGTGGCCAAAACCTCACATGACAATACTTCTTAAAACGCCCCCAATCTAGATATGCCTCAGCTTGGTCAACTTGATCATACTGTTATTGTGCCTCACCTAATAGGTAAAATGCAGCTAAGCCCATTTTGTCACATTCAACAATCATTTGATTAAGGAAAAAAATTTCACATCTTTTCAACCATTTTCATGGTTCAGTTGTGCCATCATAAGTAGGGAATTCCCTGTTGGAATATTGGAGAACCATAGATCCTCTTGATTGCGATTCCAATTGATCATTTGAACTCGAGAGTTTATTGCGGTAATGAACACCATTGCCCTGCCCTTCTGTGTGTTCACTGCCAGTGCCTTTGCCTTCCTTACGAGTTGAGAGGGAAAGATTTGCCATATGTTCTTCCAAGGCACGTTGGCGTATAGTCATTTGTTCCATGAAAGCATCCAATTTTGCTACAAGATTGTTTGTATCGCCCATGATTGTTGGCTCTGATACCAAGATGTTATGAACCTTAGCATAGGATCTAGTCACACGCCTAGAAACAAGAAGAATTTTTCTAGAATTTATGATGAACGAAAATATGAAGCTAACTTGTCCTTGACAGAGTCCCTCTGAAACATTTTTCTGGAGAGTTAAGCTCCCTTTCATTTCATATGTCAGTCTTCTTAAATAGGCTCACCAAAACAATGAAAAACAAAAGTTCATAAATTATAGGATCTAAATTAGATACTTTGAGCAACATAATAAACAAGAAAAGGAAACAAAATAACAAATAAAGGAAATAGAATAAAACATAATAAAAATATGATTTTGTGATTGCTAATTTCACTTCTTTTGCTAGTGCAATTTTGTGACTACTAATTTCACTATTTTATTGCTATTTGTTATCAATTTTCCTCCTATAATATTTTCATCCCACAAAAGCATCCATATCAGTATGCTTACGTGCATGTCAACATTGAGTTAAGTAATCTTCTATTTTAATAATATTTGAATACATTTTTCAATAATTTTTTTATATTTTAAATTAATAAGTTGATAATATAAAAATTAAGTAATATGCTAAATTTAATATTGTGCTAAAATATTAATATAATGGAAATGTGATGTAATATGCATTGCCTATCTATTATGACTTTTGAAATTGTATAATTGAAGTGAAAAGTTATAAAAAATGAAAAAAGTATATGAATTAATGGGATTCACAAAAAGTGGAAGAAATACAACTCTCCCCAATACCATGAATGGAGATACTCTTATCAAACAATCTCATAATGCATCTGAATTAATAAATGGGTACTTCAATAGAAAAAATTGCAAATACTTGAAAAGCAATTCCGTTGGAGATGCTCTCAACAATCACATTGAGATCTCTAGCTGCATCCTAGTTCTTTTTATCCTATTACATACTCTGCTTTATTACTTAATTACTTTATTTTAAATATTAAATATAATTTATGTAAATAGATGAGATTACATGAGTTCAATAATTTGAAATTTAAATGCCATAATTTTGAAGGTAAAAAATATTTTAAGAAAAAATTTCATTGGGGAACCGAAAAAATGTTTTTAGAAATGGCATTGAAATTTATAGTTTTTTTAAAATTCAAAATATAGCTTTATTTTTTAAAAGAAGGTCTTGTCTTTAAATACTACTTCCACTTTAAACAAGTAATAAAATAAAATAAAATAAAAATATTTGTAAATGAATAAATTTTCCATTTATATACTAATATTTTTTATAAAATTTAACAATACCAGGTGCCTCTGGATGCCTGATACATGAAGCAAGTTACTTAGTGTATATATATATATATATATATATATATATATATATATAATTGTTTATAATTGTTTAGCTACATTCATGGTACGCTTTTAAACGGGAAAAAAAATGTTTGCATTATCCCAATAACTTACTATAATAAAATGGAACTTCCAAAACTTCCCAAACACGGGCATATAATCGCAGTTCTAATATAGTGATTGTCCTACCTCCTTACCTACATTTTTAAATAATAGAATTGAGAGCAATCGAAACCTCAATTAGAATTTAGAAACTACTAAATATAGTGATTGAAAGAAAAAAAGAAAGACACCTTTTTTGAAAGAAATAGATTGGGTAAGTACTAAAAAGCCCACAAAATCTTTGAATACTTCTTCGGCGCCTTTTTCCCAACGCTTTTCTATTTCCTATTTGTTCTCTGCAATTCTATTCGATTACTATAAGGAAACCCACACAGTTAACTCCAATTCCTATGAGGATATGAAATGCTTCTATTTAAATCCTTTCCCTTCCTTCAAGTTTCAACTCACATTCCTTTTTGTCTTTCTTTCGGAATCCTGAAATATATATCTCTTGAAGATCTGGATAATTCCATAATGCCATCAGCTGCAGCAGCAATAGTATCAGCAGAGATGGAACCTCAGGATCGGAACCCATCAACAGAACAAGTAGCAGTTCAAAATCTTGAGATGGCTCTGAATTCAACAACAGCAGCAGAAGTTCTTGACATGGTTTCAAATTCTATTAATTCAACATCAGATGCAGTGGCAGAGCGAGGGGAAGCACCATCTCCTTCGCTGCCATGGACTGTGGTGGATACCTTTGGTACTTTTCCCAAGAAAGCTCGTTCCAGGCGTCGTCAAAAAGAATCCCCTCCTACGTCGGAAGAGTTAGAATACTTGGCTGAATGTCTTGCATACCTTTCTCGCAGAAATTGCAGCAGCGGATCATCCGCAAGAAAAACCTCCAATTCTGTTGATATCAATCCCAATTCGAAACCCATCAATAACGAGAAGAAAAGGGATTTTCTCGAAACCCAAAATCGATCTTACGAATGCAAAATTTGTAAAAAATCTTTCACAACGTACCAAGCCTTGGGTGGCCACAAAGCTAGTCACAGCAACAAAGCTGCTGAGAATAATGTTGTCTCAACTTCTGCTGCCCTTCATAATAATGTCTCTTCTCTGAACCCGAGTGAAAAGGCTCACGTCTGCACCATCTGCCATAAGTCTTTCAACACAGGACAAGCATTGGGAGGCCACAAAAGGTTGCATTATGGGCAAATTTGCAATGCCAGGGAAGGTGGTGGCAATGGTGTTCTCTGTGATGCATTGAGGGAGCAGGACATGGTTCAAACAGAGGACCTTTGCCTTGACAAAAAGTCTGCCGGTGATGTCATTGTTCATAATTTTGACTTGAATTTGCTGCCCCAATTAGAACCCGCATCGGGATGGGAAGAAGAGTTGAATCCTAATTCTGAGACGATGATGACTGAAGTTTCCGGTGATGTGGAAGAAGGCTATCTTCCAATGAAAAAACGGTGTTTAACAATCAAGCTGGATCTCCAATTATCATTACCAACTAATTAGTTAGGTGCCCTTGGTTCTTATTGTTTGTTGTAAATAGATGAATAGGGAACGTTTGAATTCTTCCAGTAGCATTCATCTGGTGCTTCAAAATTACTCTCTTTATTAATTCATTATTTGTTCTGTTAATTCATAGTTTAACTTAAAACACTTGGACAGATTCAGCATCAGAAGCACTCATCCATGCAATTTATACTTGGTTCTATCTAGAAGGGCGTCATGGGAAAATTGTAGCTGCCATTCCAATTATAAAGCTGCCACTTTAATCCCCCATGTTCAGGTTAATATCTTCTTGATAGGATTTCAGCCATAAAGCCTGTAAAATAATGCAGCCAATAACTTATGGTTCTTTTCAACTTAGAATATGGTCATTACAATTCACATCTCATAAAAGTTCACAGGAGATTGTGAAATTAATTTGGTTTTTTATTCTTAAGTAGTACAGCATTATTATGAATCAGCAGCAGAAGTTGAAACTAGAGAAGCATATAAACCATCTTTTATACTCATCAAAGTTTCATGGTTTCCTTTCTCAGCAATGACACCATTTCTAAGCACAGTGATTAAATCTGCATCTTTAATAGTAGAGAGTCTGTGGGCAACCACGATAGTTGTTCGATCAACCATTGCTTGTTCAAGTGCATCTTGTACGACTTTCTCTGATTCAGTATCAAGGGCACTCGTAGCCTCATCAAGAAGTAGTATCTTTGGAGACCTTATAATTGCTCGTGCAATTGCCACTCTTTGCTTTTGACCTCCAGACAATTGTATCCCCCTTTCCCCTACTAAAGTATCATAGCCCTGAATTATTATTATTTTTTTTTTGGCATTTGTCAAGAAATCGAATCAGAACATTAATTGAATTTCACGGATAAGAATGTTGTACCAAAAAATATTAGAAGAAAATAAGAATAACTAGATGGACCTGTTGTGAGCTACTGATAAATTCGTGAGCATTTGCAATCTTTGCTGCAGATACAATTTCAGCCTCTGTTGCATGGCCTTCTTTTCCATAGGCAATGTTGGTCCTGATTGTACCATTGAACAAAACAGGCTCCTGGCTGACCAAACCTATTCGTTGCCTTAACCATTTCAGATTCATCTTCTGGATTTCTACTCCATCTAGTGTGATTTTACCAGAATCAGGTTCATAAAATCTTAGCAGCAGAGAAATGACTGTTGATTTCCCGCTCCCACTTTCTCCCACTAGAGCAACAGTCTAATAACAATTAAGCAGTATACTATTAGTTTTTAATTTGCTAATTCCATTACCAATAAAAGTATGGCCTTCGTTAGTGAAATCACCTTTCCAGAATTTATAGACAAGCAAAGATCTTTGAAGATTTGAACATCAGGTCTACTCGGATACCTAAAACCGACATTCTGAAGCTCAAGCTCTCCTTTTACATTTTCCAGTGTCTCTCCGGAACTGTTGCTTGAGTCTATTTCTGATTTCTGATCAAGCAGAGCAAAGATAGAAGCAGCACTAGCCCTTCCTCTACTAGAATCTTGATTAAGGAAGCCTGATTGAGATATAGCCATGGCTGCCATACTAAAACCATAAAACACCTGCAAAACAATGCCAGGAAACAACATTGAATGGCAAGTAAAAACAACAAAAATCATTTTATGGTTGAAATTCATAATAACAACCATTTTCAGATGGATGTTGAAGTTTACCTGGAAAACTTCAGCAAAAGTTGTTTTCCCGGCCTCAACAAATCGAGCTCCAACATAAAAAATGGCTGCATAGACCGAGTATAGGAAAAACATGGCCAGACCATATCCTGTACCACTGTATAGTCCTTGTTTCATTCCTGCTCTCATTGGATCTTCACACTTTTTCTGGTATTGCTGTATCACCTTATCTTCTGCAGAAAAAGATGCAACTGTCCTTATACTTCCGACTGCATCACTAGCAACCTGGCTAGCATCCTCGTATAATTTCTGCAAATATCATAATACTTCAACTTCAATTGCATGCTTCTGTAATCCGTATAAAGAAAAGAAAATAAAACTGTGCTATATAATAAAGTTCATTTTGTACCCGATTGCCTAAAGATGCCTCAAAATGTGCAACTAATGAGGAAAAAGAATCCAGAATTGCAGTCAATGGAAGAAATCATGGCAATCTATAGCTGCTTTATCTAGGGGAAAGCTTAACTAGGCTCTGAAGTCAAAACAATGATACATGAATTTTGATATCTTTGAGGTTTTCTAAGCTGGGATTGCCTTCAATTCTGTTAAATCATTTAAATACATAAATTACAAGTTTTTCTATTAATTCAAGCTTTAGAGATAAGCGGTGATTTAACTGTTCTGTTCAAAATATTCTAACCTTTGCATCAGCAGAAAATCCACTGACAAATTTCATTTGTATATATCCATTAAGGCCAATCAAAGGCACCATGAGTAGAACAATGAGAGCCAACTGCCAGCTTGCTCCAAAACCAATGATCAAACCCGCAATAGCTGTAGCACTGTTCTGTACAAACATGGAAAGCGAATCTCCAACTAGGCTTCTCACAGCTGTTGCATCTATAGAAAGTCGAGAACTAATTGTGCCACTTGAATGTTCTTGCCTGTCGAACCAACTTATCTGCATGTGAACAATTTTCTCAAAGCACATTAATCTAATTCGTCTGATTAACTTGCATCCTGCCACAGCAAAAAAGTATGACTTTAATGGCATTGCTAGAAATGAAGCTACTCCAAGAACCACTAACATTAGTGCCCATAATCTAGATTTCTTTTCAAGTTCTTGAGCAGGATCAAAGAATACTTTTATCGCCTTGGAGATAAATATCCCATAAAGTGGTAGCATAACTCCATTGACAACTGCAGCAAAAGAGCCTAGCAGTAATTCAGGAATTTCAAGTTTGTTCAGATATGCCAATCGGTAAAGTGAAAAATTTTGCTCCATCTTTGATGGCACTGGAGCAGACTTCTGAAGTTCTCCAACATCTGTTTCCACCACATTGGCAATTGTGGCAATACCAGCTGATATAGTGAATGAGTGACCGCTACTGCTTCTGTTTCCTGATGAGCATCTACTCACGGACCTTATTAAGGAAATATTCTGGCTTGAATGTCTTGCAGAATCCACTCTAATCGCTGAATTGTCTTGATCGTTCACAATATTAATACTTGATCTTTTACTTAGTTCCTGCAAGTGTATAAGCTGGCTATATGCTCCTGTAGGATCTTGTAACAACTCTGAATGTGAGCCTGAATATTGATTGCAAGGATAAGACATGAGCGATCTACTGTGGATTTATATTATTTACACAGTAGGATTCTTCTACAAAACCATGCCTGAGTTACTAGGAATGCCACTTATAATAAGATTAATCGACTTACTTTCATGAAAAGCACACCAGACAAACATAAACAGACTAACCTTTTTCAACTATTTTACCATGATGAATAACAGCAATTGTGTCTGCATGTTTCACAGTACTCAAACGATGAGCCACAATAAGGGTAGTTCGATTGACCATGATCCTGTCCAATGCCTCTTGCACAATTTTTTCAGACTCTGCATCAAGAGCACTTGTAGCTTCATCTAGTAGAAGAATTTTAGGGTCCTTCAGAAGTGCCCTAGCTATGGCAATTCTTTGCTTTTGGCCTCCTGACAATTGAGTCCCATGTACACCTACTGTTGTTTCTAATCCCTGAAACACACTTAGCAGTATGGCCATTACTGAAAGAAGCGTAACAGGCAAAGTTGATTCAACATGGTGAAAGAAATCCTGAAATTATTACCTGAGGCAGTTTATCTATGAATTTAGCAGCATTGGCATGCTGAACAGCAGCTTTTATTTCTTCAATTGTTGCATTATCATTTCCATAGGCAATATTTTCCCTTATGGACGAAGCAAACAATGCAGGTTCCTGGCTAACCAGACCAATTTTGCTTCTGATCCACCTGAGTTGAAATTCTTTGATATTGATACCGTCTATCAAAACTTCACCAGCTTCTGGATCATAAAACCTCTGAATAAGATTAATTACAGTTGATTTCCCACTTCCACTTTGTCCAACCAAAGCAACAGTTGTTCCGCTTGGTATTAGTAGAGAAAATCCAGAGAATATATGTTCTTGTGGTCTTGCCGGATAACTGAAGTAGACATCCTTCAATTCAACAGAGCCACTAATATCATCCAATTTTAGTCCATCTTTGTTATAAGGATTGATTTCTGCCCTTCTATTGATTATTTCAAACATGTTGAAAGCTGCAGCTTTCCCTGAGGCAAATGCAGTTAAGCATGGAGTTGCTTGACCTATGGAACTGCAAGAACATATCCAAAAAAGCATTAGAAGGTATGAAATATAAAATTCTGGCTTAGAGACAAATCTAACACCCTTAATCAACTTAACAAAAAATTTTAAACCAAGAAAATGAAAGTTTGTCTGAATATTTCAATTGAATTTCAAATGATCTCTCATAGAGTTCAACAGTTCAACTATCAGAATGCACACATTATATTATGGTTTCAAATTTATCATTTTACGACAATTCAAACACTCAGAAGGCTAAATAGCAACTTGCAAGCGAGGTAATAATGAATACAAAACAAGAGGTACAACTTTTCATCCAAAAATGAAATTTTCTTCCACTATAAATGAAGATGAATTCATTAGTCGAAAACAACTGCCAACACCAAAGAGAAGAATCTCACTCACAATGAGCTAGTCAACACAGCCATCGTTATATTCAGCACATCACCTCCTGTATATGCTTTCTCCAAAATCAATTTTGCCCCAAACCACATTCCCAATGCATAGCTGAAGAAAAACACTGACATGAAAGTTCCAGCACTGAACCCTGCAGCCAGCCCCTGCTGCACTCCAGATTTATAAGCTTTTTCTAGTGATTTGTTATATTCTGCAACAGCTTGGTTCTCTCCATTAAAAGATACAACCTAATTTCAAAATTGCCCTTGAATCAAACTCATATACACATACAACACCAAATGGAAATTGTAAAGAAGCATGTTCAAAATTTCCACTCTAAAAATATGTTTGTTGTAGAAATGGTAAGAGATATAACTATATTCTAATACTTCAGTCAAGGAAAATTGGCAAAAAACTCAGTGCTTATATTGTAAGATTTCTTACAGTTCTGATAGAGCTTATTGTCTGTTCAACCACCACTGCAGCTACTGAATAGGCAGTTTGTGCACGGGATGCTAACTTTGTCATAACCATTGTCATTGCAGAGGCAGTGACCAGAAGAGGTGGAAGTGATGATATCAAGACCAATGAGAGTTTCCACCCCTTGATGAAAGCTACTACGAAGCCTCCAAAAAATGTTGATGACAACTGAATAAACTTTCCTACCTATGAATTCAAACGCATCACTAGTATTAGCTTGAAATGGGATATCAAAAGTGCTGATGTTATTTCAAGGTTTCTCTGTCACTGCATTGTCTTTGATTAGAAATACTAAATCAGATCAAATATCTTCTAATAGAGGCAGCATTTCTAGAATTATAATGCGTATTCATCATTTTCTAAATTTGTGAAAACCTCCCTATGAAACCCTTTTTTACATTTACATTGAAATAAATGGAGTAAAATTAGTTCATGCAATAAGTATATATTACCTTTTCACCCATGGCATCTTGAATAAGAACAGTATCACCTGACATGATCTCAATAATTTCTCCTGTACTGGTTTCTCTATCAAAAAATGCAATATCTTGACTTAATATAGCTCTCAAGTATAAACTTCTAATCCGAGCACTCTGCCTCTCCCCTGTGACCATCCAGCAGGACACCTCTGGCAAGAAGTAAAAATAAATAATTTGATTATCTTCTCATCAAACAGTTATCTGTCACTCTAAAGTATATTAGATTAAACCAACATTCCCCAGAACCTAATGCACTTACGACAAAACGATGCAAGGCCCGATCCAATAGCCAAAAATAAATACTTTAAAGATACCTGAAAACAGATTTACTTGTCAATAACCATGCAGAGACAAAATTTATTCATTTTCATGACAATTAATACATATTCAATATGAGATGCAAAAAGGGATGATAAAAGAGAACTGGTGCATACTCATATTCATGATAAATATGTCCATTGTGTTTATAATTCAATATCAAAAGATTTTTGCTACCTTTGAAACTTCATTTACAATGTCTTGGGTATTATGAATCTGACCAAAGGAGTTGACCATTTCTCCAAATAACAGAGCCATAAGGGGGATGCAGATCCCACTTCCAGCTGCTGTGATTGTGCCCAAAGTCATCAAGACATAGTCAAGAGGATCAGCAAAGGAGAAGAGCTTATAATATGGAACATTTTTAGTAACTTCCTTCGGCGTTTTGGGCCTATGATCATCATTTACTTCACCATTGCCTGATGTTTCTAATGTCGTGCCTTGTACTTCTCTAAGGTCTTCGTCTAGAGAGTTTATCTGGTTAGACATACTGGGAATTGCAGCAAACAAGAATGTAGTTCAGAAGCAATGAAAATATGCTCCATGGACGTGAATATTAATAGTGGCCATAGCTAAGGTAATTTACGAGTATATTATTTCTTATTGACAATTATTGGGAGTAGAAACTGATTCAACCCCATTGCAACTCACTTTCAATGTAGGAAAGGGATCCTTTGACCTTCGCTGAACTATACTCTTTGATACAAAATTTAATATTCGATGTTCAATATCGAATATCAAATTTAATATTCGCTAAACTGTCACACAATGCTAACATTTTTCGGTGAACTTGGTTTATCTATTTTGTAAAAAGAACTTTTTTAAGCACATAGTCTACAAACACTAAGTTCGAGTTTCCTCAACAAGATAGATAGAGTAAGGAATAAAGCACAATGTTAACAAGTGTCAAAAGGTTCAGTGTGTTTGCTCAAGAATATTATGTGCACAGTCTATTCCTGTTGGCCAACTTCTGGGAAAGTTCATTCTTAAAATGGTAATAGAAATCAAGTATGGCCATCTCTTTCAGGAAAAAAGGTTGTCTATTTTATCATGATATGGTAGAGTTTTTTGGATTGGGAGAGGCAAATTCTGCATACAGTTATACATAATGCACATAATTTTATGATAATTATAATATGATTTTTTTCAAAAAACTTTATGTAAAATAATGGAGTGATCTTACGTATGAGTTGATCACTGCTCACCGACATAATATATCAAACTTCTAAATCTTAATCGTTAAATCATCACAATTTTTAAAAAAAAAAATAAAAATCTAATTATGCAATCGCAAATCCAATTCTATTCCCAGAAAATCAAATTCTTCTGATTGTTTCCTTGTATACAAATCAAACTTCAGTTTTGGAATTTCATTGTTTTGAATGGAGTAGTAAAGAACACATATAATTAATTTACTTCGTTTCCTTTTTATTTTCATAGGTAAAAATTGAAAATAATTGTCCTTTCAAGTTTAACATTTGCAAATTTGTATCCCGGTTTAATATTAGTTTAATTACTTGGGAATTGATTTCATTTTGTTTATGTTACGGAAAAATTAGGATTATTCCTAAATCTAAATTGGAAGATTGATGGCAATTTATTTTGAAGATAAAAAGATATGCTATATCTTTTTATGAGCTATCTTTGGAGATAAATCTTTATTGGTTAAAGATTAGGAAGTCTAGAAGGACAAGAATATTGGAAGATATTGGAAGATATTGAAGTATATCCTTGATTGATTCCTATTAGGAGAAGGACAAGAATATTGGAAGATATTGAAGTATATCCTTGATTGATTCCTATTAGGAGAAGGATTGTTTGGAAGAGACTTCTAACTCTATATAAAGAAGATGTTCGTGCAGATTTATGTGAACCGAATGCAATCAGAAAAGAAGGTGAATATTGAGAGAATCGGTTCAGAGGTTGTGAAGCAATAATCAGTTGCACAATGCTGAGAAATTGCTGAGCAATAGTTCGAGTTTATTCTATGTCTATGAGTGCTTATTGGTGATACTCGAACAAGTAGAAGATTATTCTTTGTATTGAACAAGTCCCTTAGTTGTTGAAGGGCATTTTCGAGTAGACTACTTAATCAAGTTGTTGGATTAAGTAGTTTGTTGAATGGTGTGAAATCGAGGCTGTTTTATCAGCAATACTATAGTGAGGAGCTATAGTGATCGAGTGATTAGTTTGCAAGGAGTAGTCATAGGGAAAATTGTATTGAATCCCTTTGTACTTTTGAAGAGCAAACTAATCTGGGTGAGGGCCCCGCAGACGTAGACAAGAGGATTGTCGAACTGCGTTAACAAACGTTTTTGTGTGATTTACATTTTGTTGAATTGTTTTTCAGGTTAAGTCCTAGTTATAACTTCCAACGAGTTATAACTGACTGTTTGTATACTCAGCGTTTCTTTCAAGTGGTATCAGAGCAGAGTCACCGCCGTTGCAGTTGCTGCCAATTGGTGAGATCGTGGGAGAAACAGACGTTGAGTTATCAACATGAATACACAAGGACCGCCTTCATCCAAGCCTCCTATTTTGACAAGTACAAATTATCCTTTCTGGAAATCTCGTATGTATGCTTACATCAGTGCACAGGATAACTATGCTTGGAGAGCAGTTGTTAGTGGATGGACAGAACCAGTGGAGACTGAAACTACTGCTTCAGGTGTCATTGTTACTATGGCAAAAACTCCAGATAAGTGGACTGAACTTGAGCACGGCATGTGTCATGGAAATTTCAAAGCATTGAATGCCATATTTGGAGCTGTTGATCAAGACCAATTCAGACATATTCAAGGATGTAAACTTGCAAAGGATGCATGGGAAAAACTAGAGATCATACATGAAGGTACTGAGTTGGTTCGTGATGCAAAACTTCAACAATTAAATGCTGCCTTTGAAGATCTGAAGATGAAAGAAGATGAAAATATCGATGAGTTCACACTCAAACTCAGAGATATGTCAAATCAAGCGTGTGGATTGGGACAAAGTTGGGATGAATCTAAGCTTGTCAAGAAATTGCTTAGATCCTTACCCAAGAGGTTTATTCCAAAAATTGCTGCTTTGCAAGAGATCAAGAAGACCGATGACATCAAGTGGGATAATTTGGTTGGCTCTTTACAACAGTTTGAGACTCAATTTTATAGTCGTAAAGAATCAAAGGGAATTGCATTAGTTGCTGAAGCTATGAAAGGACTTAATGAATCAGATTTGGATGATGATGAGAAGATTGCATTGATTACCAAGAATATCTCAAAATTTCTGAAAAGAAGGAATCCAACAAAGAAGGGCGATAAAGGCAAGTCAAATTGGAAGGAAGAGAGATCATCAAAACCCAGAGAAGATAAACGCAACTACCCAAATGAGGATAAGTCTGGAGAGAAGAAGAAGAATTTATCAAAAATTCAGTGCCATGAATGTCATGGTTATGGGCATGTTCAAGCTTTTTGTGGAAATAAATTTATGAACCAACAAAAAGAAAAGTCTTTGAATACTTCTTGGAGTGATGATAGTGGGAATGAAAGTAATAATGATGAGCAGCAAGATGATGATGTGAGCAATTTTGTTGCGTTCACTGCTGCAGTTGTAACTGAGGGTACAGTTGAAACTGGTAGAACAAGCATTGAAACTGACAACTTGTGTGTCACTGATGAAGCTGAAGCTGACACTGATGATGAAATTAGTGACGCTAATATTGATGAATTGGAATGTGCCTATGAGAAGCTTGGTAAGGAATATGTTGAACTGAGTAAGAAATACACCTTGCTCAGAGAAGGGTATATGAAGTTGAAACTGGAGAAGAATGCACTGGAAAAGGAGCTATTTCAGCAGAATGAGGAGTACAAAGTCACAGAATCAAAACTCAGAGAAGCAGAAACTTGTATCAACCGTTTGAATACTGGAAAGGCAAAATTGGATGAAGTTATGTCATTTGGGAGGTCACCACATAATAAAGCTGGATTGGGGTATCAATCAGATCAAGGACAAGGTACTGTAGCTGTTCAGAAAAGAAATCAAAGAGCTGTTCATACTCGAGTTGCAGTTCAAACTACGGATGGCGCAAAACATAAGGTATTCAATAAACCTATATGTTTTTATTGTTCAAGAACTGGTCATATCCAATATACTTGCAAAGTTAGATATTCTGATTTGTTGAGTGGAGTAAGCTTGATGTATCCTAAACAGAATCAGAAATCTTTAAAACCCTTGATGAAAAAGATGTGGGTTAAAAAACAAGATTATCTAGTCTTTGCTGCACATGTTGCTTTTTCAGTTTGTACTGATGATGTATGGTATCTAGACAGTGGATGTTCTCGTCATATGACTGGTAGTAGACATCTGCTTACAAATTATAAAGCTTGCTCATCTGGTCATGTTACTTTTGGTAATGGTGCTAAAAAGAAAGTTGTTGGTAAAGGAACTCTCAATGTTGATGGGTTGCCTCCGTTGGAAGGGGTGTTGCATATTGATGACATGAAAGCAAATCTGATTAGCATAAGTCAGCTTTGTGATGAAAATTATTTGGTGAGTTTTAACAAAAACAAATGTATTGTTAATAATGAGAGTGATGATTGCATATTAACTGGAAGTAGAACAATCAACAACTGTTATAAGGCAGATGGTACTCGGAGATGTTTGTTAAGCACTTCAGATGAGTTTGATTTATGGCATCAACGATTAGGGCATGTTAACTTCAAACACTTGAGAAATCTGAGACATCTTAATGCTGTACGAGGAATTCCACAAGTCAGAAATGCTGTCAAAACTGTTTGTGGTCCATGTCAGTTGGGGAAGCAGTTGAGAACCTCGCACCAGAAGGGAACTGCAGTTTCAACTAGCCGCCTGTTAGAACTGATGCATATGGATCTTTTTGGTCCAATGCAAGTGGAAAGTTGCAGTGGAAAGAAGTATGTATATGTAATTGTAGATGATTTCTCAAGGTACACATGGGTTGATTTTCTAAGAGAAAAGTCAGATGTTTTTGGTTCATTCAAACGACTTTGTGTTCGGCTGCAAATTGAGAAGAGTTTGACCATTGATCGAGTTCGAAGTGATCATGGACGGGAGTTTGAAAACAGATTTTTTACTGAATTTTGTGAAGAATTTGGAATTAAGCATGAATTCTCAGCTCCAAAGACACCACAACAAAATGGTGTAGTGGAGAGGAAGAACAGGACAATTCAGGAAATGGCCAGAACTATGTTGCATGGAAAGAGGGTTGCACAACAATTCTGGGCAGAGGCAGTAAATACCGCTACACACATCATCAATCGTATTTATCTAAGGCCAAATACAAACAAGACTGCATATGAACTTTGGAAAGGTAAGAAGCCTAATCTTTATTATTTTCATATCTTTGGCAGTGCTTGTTATATATTGAATGATCGTGAATATCTTGGCAAATTTGATGCAAAAAGTGATGAAGGAATATTTTTGGGATATTCTTCAAATAGTCGTGCTTATAGAGTTTTTAACAAAAGAACCAGAGTAGTTCAAGAATCTGCAAATGTGATTGTACAAGACTATGAAGCTGAAAAGATGATTGAAGAAGATGATGATAGAGATGATGTCCAGCACACAAAGGAAAAAACAACAGTTGAAACTGAGGCAGATCAAACTGAAACAACAGAATCAGAACTGGTGCCAGAAATCACTGATAGACAACCGTCATCTAAAGTGAAGAAAAATCATCCTCAAGATGCAATTATTGGTAACTTGGAGGATCATATTCAAACTCGAAACAAGCCTAGATTGAATTATAGAGAGATGGTTCAGTTTGCTTGTTACACATCAACACTTGAGCCAAAGAAAATAGATGAAGCTTTGAATGATGAATTTTGGATTGCTGCAATGCAAGAGGAGCTTGAACAATTTGAAAGGAATGAAGTATGGACATTGGTTCCACGATCAAATGATTTAAATGTCATTGGTACCAAGTGGATTTTCAGAAACAAAACAGATGAGATGGGAAATATAACTCGAAACAAAGCAAGACTGGTTGCTCAAGGTTACACTCAGGTGGAAGGAATTGATTTTGATGAGACATTTGCTCCTGTAGCAAGATTGGAATCTATCAGATTGCTAATTGCAGTTGCAACTGTAATGAGTTTTAAGTTGCAGCAGATGGATGTGAAGAGTGCTTTTCTGAATGGATATTTGAATGAGGAAGCTTATGTGGAACAACCAAAAGGGTTCATTAATCCTGAATTTCCAGATCATGTTTATAAGCTCAAGAAGGCTCTTTATGGCTTAAAACAAGCACCACGCGCATGGTATGAAAGATTGACTAAGTATCTCTTGTTGAAAGGATACAAAAGAGGTGGAGTTGACAAAACCTTGTTTATTAAAAGGTCTGGAAGAGAAATTATGATTGCACAAATCTATGTAGATGATATTGTTTTTGGATCAACATCAAACGAGCTTGTTGCTGAATTTGTTGATTTGATGCAAAAGGAGTTTGAAATGAGTATGGTTGGTGAACTGAACTTCTTCCTCGGTCTTCAGATTAAACAGTTGAAGGATGGAATATTTGTGTCTCAAGCAAAGTATGCTACAAATTTGGTGAAGAAATTTGGGTTACAACTGAGTAAAGCAGTTAGATCTCCCATGTCCAGAAATGAAAAGTTAACTAAAGATGAAAAGGGGAAATCAGTAGATCAACATCAATACAGAAGCATGATTGGAGGTTTATTATATCTGACAGCAAGCAGACCGGATATTCAATTCAGTGTGGGAATTTGTGCAAGATATCAGTCAAACCCAAAGGAGTCTCATGTGAAAGCAGTAAAGAGAATATTGAGGTATGTAAATTCCACTCTCAATTATGGAATTTATTTTACTAAAGATACAAGTTCTGTTTTGGTAGGATACAGTGATGCAGATTGGGCAGGAAATGGTGATGATAGAAAAAGTACTTCTGGTGGAAGTTTCTTTCTGGGCAACAATTTGGTCTCATGGTTTAGCAAAAAACAGAGTTGTATCTCTCTGTCCACTGCTGAAGCAGAGTATATAGCTACAGGAAGTTGTTGTACTCAACTTCTTTGGATGAAACAAATGTTGGAGGATTATGGTATTAAGCAGAAAGAATTGATCATGTATTGTGATAATCAAAGTGCTATCAACATCAGTAAGAATCCGGTTCAGCATTCTAGAACGAAGCACATTGACATTCGTCATCACTTTATTAGAGACTTGGTGGAACATGGAATTGTAACTATGGAGTATGTTGAAACTGAGAAACAGTTAGCAGATATATTTACAAAGCCACTTGAACCAAACCGTTTTGAAGAATTGCGAAATTCTTTGGGCGTGTGTCAGATGTAGATTGAGAATTTTGTAAACCGTGTAAATAGTTGTATCAGTTGGTTGAATGAGTTTGATTTATTTGTTTTTGAATTTAAAAAAAAAAAAAAAAAAGGAAAGAAAGAGGGGTTATAACGGTTGGATTTTATTGGGAGGAAATCTTTCAATTAAGAGGTGCGAAAATTAAGGAGTCTGTTCGGTGTGTTTAAATTGATTGAGCATTCAAAATTGTTCTATCAATTGCATCTTGCAGTCAAAGTTCAGACTCTCTTTCTCTCTTATAGCAAGCATATTATCTCGGTTTTCTTTCTCTCTGAAAAACCCTAGTTGCTGTGTCTTTCTTCTACATCAATGGCGAAAACCAGAGGATCTTCAAAATCTCAATCTTCCGAAGTTCAAGCAAAGAAGAAATCCCCTGCAAAGAAAACAAGGACTTCTAAGAAACAACAGGAAGAAGTTGTCCCTCCTCAAGATCAAGAAGTTCTGGAATTGATTAATCAACCATCACAAGTTGAAGATACTGGGACTCACAAAGTTTCAAAGAAGAAGGAGAAGGTTAGTCATGCCAAGAAGTCATCTTCTCTGTCCACTCCTTCGAAACCCTCAGGTTCCTCTTCGTCCACCACAAAGACGAAGAAAACCAAGAAGAAGAAGAGCTCTCTACCTACGATTGCGGAGTCCTTGGAAGATGAAACTGAAGCTGAGGCTGAACTTCATCATTCTGATGCGGAATCCCCTGCACAAGATGATTCCAGTGACAAAGATTTCTCGGATGGTGGCAATGGTGAGTCTGAACCAGAATCTCCTACATCTAATGTTCCAGGTATTTCTGAAACACTGCCTTCTGAACCGGTTGTTGAGTCTACTGTTGGTATTCAAGAGTCAGTTGCAACTGGAAAGAAAATTATTTCTGAGAGTGAAATTTCTAAAAGAAGAACAAAGGCTAGAGCAAATAGGGGTGATTTTAATCTGTATGCATCAGATGAAGACATTGTTGAAAAATCTGATAGTAAGAGAAAGTCAAAAGATAAGGGCAAAAGAAAAATCACTGAAACGATTCCGGTTGTGCCTGAGAAGAAGTCTAAAGTGTCTGGAAAGAAAGTAATTGAGAGGTTTCAAGATACTACAAAATCTGAAAGATGGTCAAAGTTCAAAACTCGTATGTTGTTGCTGGAGAAACTTATTGATAGGTCATCTTTTGAGAAATATGATATGATAGAATTCTTTCAGAATGCTCGGTTATTGACTGCTGGAGAATTTGCTACAAGATATATTACTTCTGTTGTTACAGAATTTTATGCAAATTTAGATAATACAATTTGTGATGAAGACAGTGAGTCCTATCACAAGGTATTTGTTCGTGGAAAGTTGATTGAGTTTTCGCCAAGAATAATTGCTGATAGGTTGAATTTGCCATTTTATCCATCTATTCAAGGCAGTGGTTTGCAATTGGTGGAGGATTTGGATATGGTGATCAAAGAAATTACTGGTGGGCAAGTTCAAACTTAGCCTGAAATGGGACTGGTGCAGTCAGCTTTACTTGTTGGGCAGTATTCTGTGTTTAATAAGTTTTCTCTCTTCAATTTGATGCCATCAGGGAATATTACTTGGGTTAAACTTGATCGAGCTAAGTTAGTTTATGCCTTGGGAAATAGTGTAAAGATTAATCTTGGTCAGCTTATCTTTGATAGCATACTAACTTATGCCAATCTGAAATCAGGTACTTCTTCTATGTGTTGTCCCTGTTTGATAACAGAAATTGTCTTGCAGAATGAAGTTGTTCTTGGTCAGGCTGATGTGGAGCTTTCAAATATTAAAAATGTGCATCGGATAACCAAGAGAAGTTTGCAAGGATCTAAGGCTGGTATTCTGGGTACTGCTCCTCCTCCTCTAACTGTTGATGATGATTCTGACAATGAGGATATTGCTGCAGTTGATGTTCAAGGCAGGTCATCCACGAATGATTCTTCTCTGGCAACTCAAGTAAACCATCTTGCTGCTGATTTTATTTCTTTTAAACAGGATATGAGTCAGAAGATGGACAAATTGTTTGAGCTTTTGTCGAAGAAATCTTGAAGTCTTGGCATTTGATTGTGACCAAAAAGGGGGAGTAGTTAGTTGAGACAATTTGTTTTAGTGTGGATGACTGTAACTGCATATTGAGTATATTGCGTATTCTGTATATAATTCTGCTTATCAGTTCTATCTGATGTGAACTGCTCTTGTGATTGATTGATGCTGAAATGTTGTTTTTCCAAAGATACAACTCAGGGGGAGTTTTAACTGGTGAGATGCTGTGCTTGATCTCAATGGTGTTTTTGTTCAAAATAAAATGCCAAGGGGGAGATTGTTACGGAAAAATTAGGATTATTCCTAAATCTAAATTGGAAGATTGATGGCAATTTATTTTGAAGATAAAAAGATATGCTATATCTTTTTATGAGCTATCTTTGGAGATAAATCTTTATTGGTTAAAGATTAGGAAGTCTAGAAGGACAAGAATATTGGAAGATATTGGAAGATATTGAAGTATATCCTTGATTGATTCCTATTAGGAGAAGGACAAGAATATTGGAAGATATTGAAGTATATCCTTGATTGATTCATATTAGGAGAAGGATTGTTTGGAAGAGACTTCTAACTCTATATAAAGAAGATGTTCGTGCAGATTTATGTGAACCGAATGCAATCAGAAAAGAAGGTGAATATTGAGAGAATCGGTTCAGAGGTTGTGAAGCAATAATCAGTTGCACAATGCTGAGAAATTGCTGAGCAATAGTTCGAGTTTATTCTATGTCTATGAGTGCTTATTGGTGATACTCGAACAAGTAGAAGATTATTCTTTGTATTGAACAAGTCCCTTAGTTGTTGAAGGGCATTTTCGAGTAGACTACTTAATCAAGTTGTTGGATTAAGTAGTTTGTTGAATGGTGTGAAATCGAGGCTGTTTTATCAGCAATACTATAGTGAGGAGCTATAGTGATCGAGTGATTAGTTTGCAAGGAGTAGTCATAGGGAAAATTGTATTGAATCCCTTTGTACTTTTGAAGAGCAAACTAATCTGGGTGAGGGCCCCGCAGACGTAGACAAGAGGATTGTCGAACTGCGTTAACAAACGTTTTTGTGTGATTTACATTTTGTTGAATTGTTTTTCAGGTTAAGTCCTAGTTATAACTTCCAACGAGTTATAACTGACTGTTTGTATACTCAGCGTTTCTTTCAGTTTAGGTCTATCCCTAGTTTAATATTTTGCCTGTATTTACTGTTTTAGCAATTTAAAAGAAAGAAGAAAGCAAAATCTGAATTTTCATTTTCAATTTTCCCCTAAAACAGGACAAAAAGAAAAAAGAAAAAAAAGAAGAAGGAATTGTTCTTGGAAAGAATAACCATGAATGTGGTTTCCAATAATAAGGATATATTTGTATTGACTTGCCTGAGCTATCAATGTAATATAAAAAACAACTAAATAAATAAAACCATAAAAAATTATATTTAACTATATATATAAAATTGCTTAGCTAGTGCTGACGGCTGACCTACTATTATCGAACAGAAAACAAGAAAAAAGTGTCCACATTCTTCCAAAAGGTATGAAGAAGTTTTTAGGTTCTTTTTCATAAAGGTTTCCTAGTCAATAAGTAGCTTTCATACAGTTGATTTTTCTGGCTAGTGTCGTTCAACTGTTTTCTGAATGGATCTTTTACCGATTTCCAGAATCTATTTCTTCTCTTTCTTATTTTACAATACAAAAATTTTCTCCTCTTTTAAGACAAAATAAATAAAGGTTATCGAAATTAAAATACCTCATTGATTTATGTAAAATTACTTTCGAACACTTATAAAAAGGGAGAGATGAAAGCTTATTAATTTTGTAATTATATTGTTGTATGGGGATTTAATTCATGAAAGTTTCCCTTTGGAAGCAAATCTCGAGATGATTTTTATTTTTTTTATTAAAATTGAAAGGCCTCTAAGGTAAGCTTGATGCAATGATTAAATAGGAAGGATATAATGGAAAAATAATAAATTTTACCTTTGTTTCATTCTATAACAAGCTAAAAAAGCAGAGGGAATATCTTATTTGATTTTGCTAAGTGTTCTTTTTGTTAAGTTTGAAATGGTAAAGCAATGACCAATAACATGGCTATTCAAAGGACTTCACACCCCTATGCTTGAAAGGGAATGAAGTATTAGTTTCTTGTGCATCAGTACATGAACCTTTGAAATTATTAAATTTTCACCGTCACAATATATCTTAGAAGTAGTTTTCACTATGGCATATATGCTCCATCAGTTCGTTAGAAGATTTGCTTCAGAGATCTTCTGATTATCAACGTTTAATGTCTCTATCTTTTAAGGTCTTCTGATTTTGTAAATCCATGATTTCATTTTTCAAGATATGATATCGTCATTGTTCAATTGTTTTAGGTTTTTGACAACAAATTTTCTATCATTGTTTCTTAGGAGAAAGTTTTAGGACCACATATTATCACTCTTACGGTGTTTTGTTGTGATCTAAAGACTATTGCACGAGACGGGTTTGCCCAACTCACATTCTTGAGTATTAATTCTTGGTTACTTATCTTTTTAAAAAATAATTATTGCTGACGTTAATTTTTATCTTTCACACATTATAATTGATTATTCTTACATGAGTCTTGATCATAAATGCCTTACCATATACAAGGACAATAATAAGGATAAATGAAAAAGATAAAAATTTTGGCTAAAATTGAACAAATGGATTTTTTATAATTCATTATGTTTTAGATGTTTAGTGTACGTATTTTCTGCATAAGAAGCATGACAGCCCATTATTTAGGAAAATTGTTTCAAAAACAAGGAAAAAATTTACATAAATCTAATTTTATAAATTTACATATGTTAAAAATATGCACCTTCTTCAAAAGAGATAATATGCCAATACATATATATGTTTTAATCTAACAATATAAGAATATCGGATTTATATTTCAAGAGGAAGCTAAGAAACCTAAACATTACGCATTAATGTAATGATGAATACATTCCAAGTGGCAAAAGTGCATTAAGATAATAAGAACAAAAGAAGAAAAAGAAAAAGGAACTTACATTATAATGCTTCTACACAAATTTTCCAATACCTTTCCTCACTTTTGGGAAATTTGTTCATAAATGAAAGAAATGATCCCAAGAAATATTGGAGTTTCATCAAGTCCCTCCACATCTTATATAGCACTTTTGAGCTTTCTTCTTGATTAAGAGTTCAAAGAAGCAAGTCTCATGGTAAGGTCATCTTCATTACAACTAGGATCTGGAATCCAATCATGGGTCTCTAATTTAGATATCAGGCAGAAAAGCAATATTCCATCCACATCATAATTCAATTACTAATCACAATCTTTACTATCTTTTCCTATAATATATGATATCATATGGCATTGCTTGCAAAAAGCTAATACTATTCCAAGAGAATATATTTTGCTTTGCCACTAACAGTTATCTCATGCATTAATGCAGAAAATGTTAATATGAAACAGAAACAAAAGAAAAAAAGAAAGATTAATTAATGCTTAGAAAAAAAAAAGGTTAAGATATTTGGGTAAGTAAGTCATTAATTCTAGTTTTGTCGAAGTGTTATAACATATTTGAATTAACAAAAATCAAGATTTGGACAAATAAAATTACAATAAATAAACTACAATAAGTTTTAAAAGAATTAAAATAAAATACGTGACTGATATAATAATGCACCTCTTCTTTTTAGTTGTTTTTTCTTTTTTTGTGGGATAGCTGAATTTATTTGTCCCCATCACTCAAACTTAATCACATCGTCACTGCTTACTTCAGAAATCTGATTTTTAAGGATCAACTACTATAACCAAGGCTGTCCTCAATTATACAATTAACCCAAAAAAATAATAAAAAGGACTAATACTGACGATTTCCATTGTTGTTTTGTATTTCACACTTTGTGTAATGGAATTCTTCTGAACTTATGCATGCTTCACAAAAATAAAAATTATTAATATATATACTTTTTTTCCTAATGTTATGACCGAAGAAAAGACCCATACACCAAATTCATATAAAATTAATGCATGTTCTAGAATCCATACGTATATAACTTCATATTCAAAAAAATCACTTGACTATAAGAATAAGTACATCCAAGTCTCATGCCTTACAGCATGAAGATTACTTGGTATATATATATATATATATATAGGAGACTTGTACCAAATGAGTATCAAATCTTGCAATCCATGAAGTACCTGCATAACACTCGGCCTTTTTTCTTTCTTTTGTTTGATAAATGCATAAGAAAATACAAATTCATGAAATCCATACATCAAGAAATATGCATAGTTCAGGTAATCTTTGTAGATTACTACCTTAACAATGATCTTTAGCTGTTAGAATAAATTAGGATCAAAGATCCTTTTACACCCACTGAAAAGAAATTGCCATCTAATGTATCTTTAGTTAACATAAAAACATTAGAAGTTCCTTGATAATGGGAGTAGTGAAAAGGTATTCAATTTTCTTATCTTTTTTATTTTGAAAAAAGAAAAAGAAAAAGAAAAAGAAGAGCTATTACAGTAGAAATACAAACCACTGTCTATACTCAGAACTCCAATCCCATCTTAACTCTTGCATGTTGGATGTTTGCATTTTGTCATATATCAGAAATATTTCATTATGTGAGATTGTATTCTTTGACAATGATTTATGTTTTAATTTATGTATTTAATTGTTGCAAGCTTATTATTGGAGGGGACCGCGTGCAGGAAATATATTTTTCTCCTCTTAATTAGTAATATTTATTTCCAGTTGCCATTGTCTTTTTTATTTTCTTATTTTTTCTTTTTAAATAAAATTAATTTTAATGGAATAGGATTTGGTATGAATCATTGAATCTCCACCCGTTTACAACATAAGGACATAACATTATTTCCAAGTTAAAAAGTGAAAATAAAATCCACTATTACTAGAAAGAAAAAACCTAATAAAAAAATAAAGCTCCTATCAATATTACATAAACCTTAAATCATTGTGTCAAAGGCAGTGTAGAATTATTGGAAACAATGAATAGTTGAAGGGGACCAATTCATTGCTGATGCATTTCTATGTCACATAGTACATAAATACATATATAATTATTGCATTTTCTATTTCACCGTTCAACTTGATCAACTATTATGCAACTATATATATATATATATACACACACATAACCACTCATAGAAATTAGAGAATAAATTAAAATTGCACTGGTTTTTGAGAAACTAGTGGCGACACCGTCTTTAGGGATGCAACATGAACGGATGAGAACGGGAATTTAAACTTTGTATTATTCTCACTTTATATTCTAATCTCGTCAGTATCAAGTTCTTGTTTAACTTTTCACTATTTTAAATTCGTACAAAAATATCCGTCACATAAATATAAATGAGACCTGCATATTTATATAAATAATATTTTTTTATTATATTTTAATTAAAAATATAATCTCAAATAATCAATTAATTATATTTTATACTATTATCAATAATGTGAGATTCAGAAAATATTTTATCAAACTTTCAATTCTTTAATTTCAAAAAAAAAAATTCTTTCAATTCCCAATAAAAAAAATTAATTTTCAAACACAAAAATTATTCTCATTTCAAAATCAAAACAAATAACACTTTTCAAATTTCAAACTAAATACAGTACTCTCGTTCCGTTCCTAGTGATAAAGCCATCCCTCTCGCCATCTCACTCCCAAGTTGAGAAACTGGGCCAAAACTTCTCATTTTGGCTCACTGTAAAGCTAAATGTCCAAATCATTAAAATAAGTAATTGTCCAATTGTAAAATCTAAAAACAAAGAATTCCCTATACAAACAAAGCATTAAATAACAATGTAATTATCAAATAACTTCAAAAAATAAAGCATCAAATTATCAATCAATGTCAATAAATTGAAATCTTATAGAGGCACCTAAATAAAAGATGTTACAAGCTTTCTTTTTTGTCATTACTTAATTATAAGATTGTTTCTAAATTTTAGTCATATTTGATCATTTAAAAAAAAAACATATTATCATTATTTGTCATTATATCCTTCCTCACTTTTTTCTTATTTTCAATAGTTGACTTTTAAAAAAAATCATCTCTATCATATTCTCAACCCTAGAACTTTGTTTATATATTTTTCCCAAGACAAAAGTTTTTTTTTTCTTTCTCATTGTTAAGACAAAACAAAATAATGGTATTATTGGAACTAAAATACACCATTGGTATATGTGAAATTACTTCTAACATCTTATATTAGGGATAGAGGGAGTATACCGAAAAAATAAAAGTAATTAGTGATACTTTTATACAATTTTCAAAATACTAGTGTGACAATAAAGATAATAAATATAAATATAAATAATTTTAAATATATATTTTGTTGTCACTCACATTGCAATGAGTCAATAGGGACTAATTAGCAAGTTAAGCTAATAATAAGTCCTCAATCGGCTAATGAGTCAGGTTCTCATGATTTCAAAATAGTTTCGAGTCTTGGTTAAATAGTTAATAAGACTACCAAATTTGTCAAAACTTTTAAAAGAGCTGGTTCTTGAAGTAACTATAGAAGACCTTCAAATTCAATTGAAGAGTGAGTAAAAGTGTATCGACCTCGATAAAAACAATTTAACTTGTACATGAACTATCTTTTAGCTTATCAAACTCAATTGCAACCACGACTCAATGCAAGGCATGAAATCAACCTTAAAACTATAAATAAAGTTGTAAATGAAAACAAATCAACCTTAAAACTATAAAGAAAGTTGTAAATGAAAACAAATCAACCTTAAAACTCTAAAGAAAGTTGTAAATGAAAACTTGGATTAAAACTAAAACTAAACAAGCTATTAATCAAGGAAAACAAAGGCCTTAAGCTAAAAAAAATAAGCATTGACAAATTGAATTGCATTTGGTTGTGTGTTGTTCTTGATTGTGATGTTTTCCTTGCCTTCAAGGCCTCCATTTATCGATGCCAATTTCAGTTAACTTATGTGCCCCTCATCCTCCATTAAACCACTTCTCCATGTTCTAAGAACCCATAATTGCCACTTTTTCATTATCAGACCTTGATTAGAACTAATCTCGCATGTTTTGTGATAGTGGAAATATCTCTTTGGCATGGTCTTTAATCAGCAACTCAATATTATCTTTATCAACTGATTATGCACAAAATCAGAAAAATAGTTAGGGCTACCAACTATCAGCTAAATTTTAGTAGGCTATATTTTGTGTTAACAATATAAAAAATAAATATTCATTCCGTCCAAAAATATAAGTTGTCAGAGTCATTTGTATTTATCTCAAAATATAAGTCATTTTTAACTTTTTAGAGATATGTTACTCATTATTTCTCATAATACTCTCATTTATTTTTATATTTTCTCTCATATATTTATCATTCTTGTAAAAGAAAGAATCATGAGTTCCAATAAAACACACTCTTAATAATTAAAAGCATTTTAGGGGATGCGCAAGAACGAAATAATGATAAGTGGAGACAAGTGGGGTCAAAAGGGTCAATTTTCATTCCACTTTATCTTAACTTTATAAACTTTATATTTATCATCATCCCTACTTAAACTAGAGAATCTTCACCTCAATAGGTGGGACAACACAAGATAGAATAGGCTACTACTGTTTTTATTGGAGATTTTATTATGCTTACGTCCCTTTTAAATTTAGTTTGGTTCTCGAAAGAAAACAATAAGAATGCATACTTCTTTTAAAGGAAGTAAACTATTTAACATTCATCTTGTTTGATACGAGTAAAATGAGAAGTTGATGTAAGAAAGGAATAAGACCTTTCCAAAAATACAATATAAATAATTAGACCTTATTATAATAAAAACCTCATTAATTAAAAGTCAAGCTTTCAATTAGGGGTGGCAAAATGAGTCAGGCTCGACCAAGCCAAAGGGTAAAGTTGGGCCGGGCTGGTCCAATCCAAAACTCAACGAACCTATAATATTGAAGCCCAGCTCGGCCTTTGTACAGGCCACGGGCTATCGTGCCAAATTGGCCCACTACATAAAAAAGGTTTATCACAACACAAATATGACGTTTCTAGCAAACGTTGTTGGGAATAATTTTCAATGTTCTATGATAACGTTTAAGGAAAACGTCGCTACATGCACAATTTAGATGATATTTACAAACAACATTTGCAAAAATGTCGTTGTGTTGCTATCTACCTCGACGTTTACATGACATTTTCCCAAACGACATTATATGTTGACATTTAGATGACATTTTCAATCGACATTTCTATGATAAGTTGGCATAAACATGAGTTTTTTTAATATTTTTGTATACATTGGTTAGAATGATGTAATAGAACATTATTTGATGCGACATATATTGAGGATGTTTGACCTTCAACCGTGATAAAAAATGGATACAACGACACTGGTACAACATTTGTCAAGCGCTACAATATGTGAAATTTTGATGACATTTAAAGTTGACATAAGCACATGATATGCCAAAATTTTTATATATTAAGAGGAAATGTCGTAATAAATATGAATTGGATGCAACATATGCAGATGACATTTGACATTATGTCTCGATAAGACTAGATAATATGACATTTGTACATTGAAACGTTGTGATATGTGTAAATTTAGGTGACATTTGCAAATGACATTTTTATCATACATTGACATATTATATTCAATTTATTTTGACATATCAAATCCACAATTACACCAATCATGAAGAACAACATTAGAATCTCCCGTTAGACAAATGTATCTCCTCCACGTCTTATACTTGTCATCTATAAATTTTTTTTTAAAAAAGAAAAAGTTAATAACTAAAATGAAATGCAAATAATAAATTACAAGTAAAAAAAATATTATTAGTGTATAATTACTAAGAATTTCAACTTCTAAACCATAACAACCAATTACATAATACAAATGAGGGCTTTCACATTTTTTTGAAAGGAAACTTCTATACTTATTTAAAATTCAACCACTAATGCTTAAAGAATATTTCGAAGCCACTTTTGTGACTAGAATGCTTAAAATGTCAAGCCATTATTGCAAGTCGAGGAAAACGATGCTTATTAAACTTACAATGTTTATTAAATTATGCTTATTTAAGTCATTTCTAACCAGTGTACCTTTTTTCCAAGTATATTTCAAGTTGTGATTTTCCATCATTTGAAGACATTTCCCTCATTTTTTATGATATTCTTTAAAATTAAACGAAAAAATATATAATTACATTACCACAAAAATAAAAAAAATAAAAGCAATGCAATGAAAGATACCTATCTTACATCTTCAATGCACATCATCGATGAAAATATTGTTTCACTTCTTGTTTGTTCCACCTAGGTTGTCATATATATGACGATTTTTAAAGTGTTGTGATAAATAACATCATTTATATTAAATGACGGCTCTATGACAACCATATGCAGGATTTTTTAACAAGAAATATAACAACTCTCAATCTCAATCATAAAAAGAGCAAAATGAGTTTCATATATAAAAGAAATATTAAATGACGACTTTATATGACGATCATAAAACCGCCATATATACTTATTGTTATATATGACAATTCTTTGAGAGTCTTACATACTTCCATTTATATATGACCGTCATTGGACCATCATATATACTTTCAATTATATATAGCAACTTTTGAACACTTATATATACTTCCTATTATATATAACTATTCTTGAACCGGTGTATATAGTCAAATTATATATGAAAACTTCAAAACCATCATAAAAAATTTTTTAACTACATATACTTATCCTATTTATATTCTATTTATGACAGTAAATCCCACTGATGTAAAAATTATATCAAACAAAAAATAATACATTAAATGAATCCAATATCTCAAAAGATTTCACATTAAGTCAAAAATATTTACAACAAAATTATCTCTACATGTCCCATAAAAAATCTCCAATGAAATTATAACTAATGTATCTCCAACAATTTACAAGTCAAAATTCTCACTAAGCTTCAATTTAGTGCTGCATAAGCTTCCCATAGTTCTTATAAAATATATCTGCAATAATATCAAAGCAAAGTCACTAATAATAATATAGTTTCTCACAGTATCAAGAAGACAAGAATCCAAGAACCATTTCCCGTCGCACCTTACACCCAGATTATGCCCATCCCTGAAAGAAAATTATAGATGAATAGTTATTTGGAGAGGTCGTAATTAATTAGAAGACATGTAATGCATATACGGATAAAGTAATGAGGCATCAGTTATTATTCCTCACAAAATAGGAAGGGCTATTGAATTATTCTATAAAAGATAAAAGAACGGAAGACATGTAATGCATACAAGGATAAAGTAATGAGGCATCAATTATATTCCTCACAAAGTAGGAAGGGCAATTGAATTATTTTATAAAAGATAAAAGAAGTTGCATAGGTGTTTAACTATGATTCTATAGTTAGTGGTTCACAACATGAGCAATAATAAAAGTAGCATATTATTATAAATAAATAAAAAGTAGCATATTCAAAAGGTATTTGGGGAAAAAAGAAATACTAAAATACTAAAAAGTAGCTACGGAACAGGAGGCCCCGTTTGTATGCAAAAGATAACCACCAAAATCAGTTCAAGGAGACTTTTAGAGCTGAAAATTCTGCTATTTAATTTCTAAGTGAAATTGAATGAAAACTAGGATAAGGGGCTGTGCTAGAGAAACCTGAGTACCATAGCCTCGAGGCAACTGACAAATGAAGTTATGAGCATTAGAACCTTTGGCAGTTTTCATAATTCATTTCAAATGTCATAAAGAGTCATCAATATTTAGTGAAAATTTGAACAAAAAGTTTTAAGATTCTCTCCAACTACACTTGTAGCTACCATTGCCATACAACCAATCCTATAAACTATCAAAATACTAATCAATATAGTCATGAACCTTTAAGAAACCAACAATTAAAGTTAGAACTCAAAAATATATTAGCCTAAGATTGAGAATAAAATGATGAAATAAAGAAGAGTAATGTGTCACTGAATAATTCAACTAATAAAATTTTTACACGCCAAAGCCTTTTTTTTTTAGAAAGACAAAGCAAAATTTTATTGCAGAACATAGAAAAAAAAACCAAAGTACAACAGGAGCCATGCACAAAAACAGAAACTCTATCCCATAGCCACCTACCTACATTAACAAAAAAACCCCATAAAAAAAAAATTAACCTCAACTCACTAATACACCACTTGACCACCAACCAACACAAAACGAAGAAACAACAAAAAACAACACAACTATCTGAAATATATCACAACTCAATTGTTTGGTGATGAAATATTACCACATAAATTTCTTGCCTTATTATAACAAAACTATTTTGAATGGAAAATAACAAACTCAGAAAAATCAAGGACAGGTATGAAGACTAAAACATCATAATTACAATAAGTAAAAAAACAATCCCATTCCAAAAGCAACGAGAATCTCAAAAATTCCATTAGAGAATCACCATGAGAGGAGCTAACCAAACCAAAACCCTGCTACTTAATATTTACATCCACTCTAATTGCTTCAATAATTATATGAAGATTACAAGTACACAATGATATGCACCAAGTATAGTTACCCCCACATAAGGGTGAAGAAAAGAATTCATGGGCATTGAAGCATCTTTAAAAAACAAAGACTATGAGTACCTGCGTCAAGTTTAAAATCTCAAACATTCTGCACCAGCCAACTAATAGCATAACAAATTGAGTCTTGAATAACCAATGATATATCCGAGCTGCCATCATCATCCAGATCCATATTAAGCAAGTCAAAATAGCATCAAAGATCACCCTTAAGATCGTGAACAAGGGTTCGTCAGGAGAGAATAGAAAAACTAGGGGTTGCAAGATGGTGAAAGATTAATGATTGAAAAAGGTTTGATGGGTTTCTCTTCTTCTTCTATAAAGAGAAGTTTAAAATGCAGAGGAAAGTGGAAATTTTACCAAGCTGGAGTTTAGATTTATAAAAAATAAAAAAAAATGTTGAAATTGCAGAGGGAATGATTGATTAATATGTGTGTGCAATTTGCCAAGTGTTCAAACTTTTTCCACTAAAGAAAATTTTCCTAGAAATTTTTGAAATAAAGAAAATTTGTTTCTAGAAATATTTTCATTACAATCTCAAGCACTATTTTAAATTGGGTATACCTCACTCCAACTATTATTTCATTCATTTATATTTCCCAATCTCAACCTATCTCAATTATTTTTTAAATAAAGAAATTTGGACCAATATAAATAATTTTGAACTTGTTAGACTCTTGTAAAAAAATTAATAATATTTATTTCTACAATATATATATATATATATCTGTGTATTTATAAATACAATTGATTTCCTATAAAATTCATATTGATTTTTTGTATATTGTTTAAAAATATTTTTAAAAATTGATTAACAATATATATATATAAATAATTTTACAGTCAAATTATAATAACATGTTTATTAATAATAAAGATAATGTTTGTCCTCAGAGTCAATTATTATTATATAATTAATATTTCAAATAATTCACCATTATATAAATAAAGCTAAAATGTGACTTAAAATTAAATAAGCATATATTTAACTATATGATACAAAGCACGTGGACTAAATATGCACAAGTACTATAGATTCCACTCGGTTCTACCTTTTTATTAATTGACTTATATGATTATTCAAAATCATATTTAAATAATGAAATTACAAAAAATATGAGTCAGGAAAAGTAGTAATATTAAAAATTATTCCATCAAAGCTAAATAGTGTTCGATCCATTAAAATCCAAATATGCAAACATTATTTTTACAAATGATTCCAATTCAATTATAATTAATTATGTACATTGGTTAAACTTAACTAATTCATGACTTTTAAAATTATGTTATTGATATTTTGTTTTCGAAGATCATAGATATTTGAATATGTAAATTTAAATTAATAAAATATAATGTTGTGAACATTCTGAGTTTTTTTTTTTTTTGCAATAAAGTGTACATATATATACTATAAACTAGTTATATATATAGTTAACCAATTAACATTATATATAACCAGTTTAGAGAACAATGAGATTATGAAAATTATTGAATTATAGTATACTGAATGTTGTATATGGACAAAAAAAAACAAAATACATAAGGAAATAGATTATTATAAACTATGTACATTATATATTATATGCCAAAGAATCACAATTTGTATGGGACATTTTGATACATATAGATGAAGTTATATATGAAGGTTCAAAAACCGTTACTAATATTAAAAAAACATTGTTTAAAAGAAACTGTCACTTTTTAATTTTATATGGCAATCGTAAAATCATCATTTATATGCTCAAATATTTATGACGATATGAAAATCATTATTAATAGTTAAAATAAATATGGCAACTCTTGAACTGTCATTAGAAAGCTCCACAACAGCCACATTAAAGCAAATATGTATCATGGTCCAAAAAACATCACTAATAAAGGCTTATATATGATGATTTTACGAAACCATCATTTAAATTGCATTATACAAGGTGATCCATTAAGAAAAAGTCAATATATATATATATATATATGACAATCTATCATATAAGCTTATTTTTTAAATGACATATTAAAAATCATCATATATAATACTTTTAAATGACAATTTATCATATATAATGGCATTAATAGTGGTCTTAAGACCACCATATAAACCTCTATCATGATTGGGAGTATCCACTTTTTCTATAGTGCTCTTGAGAATGAGATTGGCAATCTCTTGACCAAGCCTCCATTATGTTCATATTCTTGAAATAGTTTATACAAAATATCCTTAACTCTATTCACTTTCTTTTCATAAGAATGTGGATAAATCTTCTTATAGACAAACTTAAAAAATTTCATTTTTTTGTGGGTCAACAATAGATCCTAGTGCAAGAATTACACTATCATCACTCTAATATTGTCAAATTTCTCTTTCATGCATGATGCCATGACTTTGATAACCTCATTTTTACTTGTTAAGCATTCATTTAATTTCATCTCAATATTTGAAACTTGCGTGAAATATAAGTTTGTTGTGAGATAAGATGATCCAAATATCAAGTTAGCAATACAATAAAAGGGACAAAAAAAGCACACATCGTATTTGCTCTTTCCCACGCTTCATTGCTTAGATAAAATTTATAATTTCTATCATGATGGTGAAACTCATAAATGCACGACGATATTTCAAAGAACTTTCAAGCAATATATATGAAACATTTCATCTAGTGGCATATCCAGCTTCAAGAAACCTCTACTAACATCATTTAATTGCAGTCCTTCAACACATCTAAGAAATTCTCTCATCCTTCCATCAAAACCCTTCACATACTTGATATTTTCCCTAATTTTTGTCAAATAATCACTTGTCACATGAAAAATTTAACCTTTACATAACAAAACATTTTGCAAATTTAGCTTCTCTTTTAAAATGTTTTGCATGTTATTGTTAGAGGCATTATCTAAAGTAATAAAAAAATATTTTAGTGTCTATCCCCAATCCCTAAGACATCCATATATCTTTCTAGATAATTCTAACCATGTATGTGGTCCATCCAAATTGCAAAAAGATAGCAATTTACTTTAAACTTCATTCTTCACCAACATAAAAGCAATTATAGTATATAACCTTATGTAGAATTGTCAAGGGTCCATACATAAGAGGTTAAAGAGATTATACCATAAATAGTAGTTATTTCCTTATTAAGTTTTGTCTTTTCACTTAAATAAACATTCCAACAATTAGTTTTGCAAGTCTTTCTAGTAGTGGGTTTAAAATTAGGTTGCAAGTATCTATCCACCTCATGTACCCCCTCATACTCAACATAATTAAATGGAAGATCATGTTGGATAATAGCTTTAGCCAATGAATCTCAATAAATTTTAGGATCAAACTTCCGAAACTTTTCCAATCTAGTTTGACCATCTAACAAGACCCCAACATAACGATATCTAGGGATTGTATGACATTTAGTAAAATGTCACATCAAATGGGTAGTACCTGAAGCACTTTACAACTATAATCCTTTCCACAACTATTACATTTACATGTTTATTTTCCATTTATTTCACCAAGTTTAGTAAAATATTCCCACACTCCAAATGTATTAGATTTACATTTCTTAGAACTTAAAACCTCCACCAATATCTTATTTTCCATCATCATTATCCTTTTTAGTCTGTCTTTAGTAGAAGACAAAACTACAACACTTTTGGGACTAAGAGGAGTCTGAGTCCCCAACAATTCAATTTATCATCTATACCCCCTATATCTAATGCAAAATTCATATTGCAAGAGGATTATAATGTCCTGAAAAATAAGCACCAATTCTGAATAAAAAAAATACTACATTAATTGAAAATGAACAAACCTTTCATCATAGAAGCAAAATAACGACAAACGAAAAAAGGAATAAAAACATGATATGACACTACAAGAAATATGATTTTAAACGAAGGCCACAAAACCATCGTTTACACAAATGTAGCTGTGATATATGGCAAAATAAAGGCTAAACGATGATTCTTGAGCCGCCCTATAAAAAGATGTGGTTTAAAACATATACCATAATGCGGTCCATTGTATAAAAAATGGGGGAGAGGTAGTAAATGATTTTCCTTATGTACAACAATCTAAGGATCGTTGTATATAAATGATTGTTTAAACAACGGACCAATAATCGTTGTATATAAGTAATTTTTTAAACAACGGAGCAATGACAGTTGTATATGGTTAAATTAGATATCATGGTCGTCAACCCATTGTATATAATTTAACTATTAAATATATACAACGGTCATTGGTACATTGTTTAAAAAATTACTTATATACAACGATCCTTAGGCAATTGTATATAAGTGATAACTTGTTATCCTTCGTATTAATTAAATAAAAAACCTTTCTTATACAACATGAAAAACCTAAAAGGGGGGTGAATTATATTTTTATCTAATTTTTCAACATAATTCAATAAAACGCCTCTTTGACAAAAAATATCAAACACTTGGTGTGCTAGTTGTGTGAGTAAAAATGTGTTCAAATAAAATGAAGAAAGTAGAGCAATGAACATAATGATTTATAGTGGTTCAGTTTATCCAACAAAACCTAATCCACTACCTTGAGTTACCCACTCAAGGATTTTACCAAATTCTTTCACTAATCAAATGAATGAGATTACAAAAGAGGCTCACCCAATTCACCTTAGGGTTTTACAAATAACCTCTCAACCAATCAAGGCTTACTCAACCCTTGAGTTTTACAACACAACTTTGATTATACAATAATTTCACCACTCTGCTTAGTGAATCCTCACAATACAATTCAATTCAAGGTCACCAAAAGGTTTTACAAACAAACCTTGAATACAAAACAACCTACACAAAGCTCACTTTAACACTTAGGGTTTTATACTACTTGCAACATTGATACAATTACAATCAATAATATGAGATAAATAGTGTGATAGGTATCACCTTAATGTGAAGATATATCAATTTGAAACGCAATCACCTATTTGAGTAATGGCTTGCCAAGATTGCTCAAAATTCACCTTTGAATGTAAAAACCCTTCTTGAATGATTTTAACAAGATTGATGTTTAGAAAAGATTTTGGAATGTTTATAAGATGTTATAGAATCAATATATACAATGTTTTTGCTCAAAAATTGTTCTTTGAAAGACTTCCAAAGGTTTTGGTATTTATAGGTTTGTTCCTAACGGTAAAAAATAAAGCTGTTGGAAACCCACTAGTAATTTGCAGTCGACCAGTGCATCGTCCGCAACATCATCCACAAGCTCATTGGACAACCTTTGTAAAAAACCTAAAAGGGGGGTGAATTAGGTTTTAACCAATTTTTCCTCTTTAAATCAAACAATGTTTTCTAAGACAACAAATATCAAACACTTGGTGCTCAAACAATATGTGAAATAATGCTTTCAAGAAATTTGCAAAGAACACAACGATTTATAGTGGTTCGGTTTATCCAATAAAACCTAATCCACTACCTTGAGCTATCTACTCAAGGATTTCACGAAACCTTTCAATAATTTAGTACAAGATATTACAATAGATGCTCACCCAATTCACCTTAGGGATTTACAATACAAACCTCTTACCCAATCAAGGTTCACTCAACACTTTGAGTTTTACACTACAACCTTGATTATACACTTATCTCTAATACAACAATTAATGAAATGCAAACACTTAAGACAATCACAATTATCTATAATTCAAGGCTCACTCTAACCCTTAGAGTTTTAAGCTCAATCCAACCTTGAATAAAACTAACAAGATAAGAATATGAAGAGTTTGATATAGATATCACCTTAATGTGAAGATATATCAATTTGAAGCATAAGTACCTCCTTGAGTAATATGTTTCTCTAGATTGCTCAAGAACACCAATGATTTTGTAAAGACCCTTCTTGGATGATTTTCACAATGTAAATGTTATGAAAGGGTTTCAAAATGATTTCAAGATGTTCTATAAAGAATAGGAATCAGATTTTTGCTCAAAAAGTAATCTTACTATGTTTTTCAAACAATTGGGTATTTATATATATGTACCAACGGTCATAAAAATGGCTGTTTGAATCCCACTCAGGAGAAGTGCGGTCGACCGCATATCAGACTGGTCGTCCGCACCATCATCCGCAAGTGTTCCAGAGAACTCTGGACATACTGCGGACGATGAGCTGAGAAGTCCGGTTGACCGCACCATCATCCGCAAGTGTTCCAAAGAGCTCTGGACATTCAGCGGACGATAAACTGAGAGGTCTGGTCGACCGCATGATCTGTGGTCGACCACACTTCAGTTAGGTCGACCGCACATGCATTAAAACTATGCAAAACAAGATTCCAAACAACTCCAAGAGTTTGTGGAATACATTTTAAGAAATTTAAAGTATGTGCATGTATTTTGAAAATCATTTCAAACACCCAACTCATGGTTTATCTAAATGAAATGCATTTTGAAAAACATTTCACTTTTATTGAGCAACCTATAGAACTTATTACTCATAGAGGTAGACCTAGAGACATCTAATAGATATATAAAGAAATAGCACTACACCTCTAGATCCTATCTAATCCAGAAACTGTTTATCTTCAACGCTTGACACCAAACGCTCTTTCCTGAAGACTTGAAACTTCGATCTTGCATGGATTAGATATACGAATCCTAAAAGACCAACACTAATACAATTAAGCCATTAGTTATTATCAATGTTTGTCATTTAATCAAAATTAAGACATTAAAAGCTTTAGAGCTTTCACTTCGGATGATGATTTTCATCTTACGGTCGACCGCATAGTCGTCCACAAGTTGACAAATGAACAAATTTGACAGTACATGCATCCACAAGATAAACTAACTTGTGGACGATATCTTGACCACTTTCAGTCGACTAAAACATGTTCATTTGTATATCAACAATACTGTAACACACAAATGATGATTTTAATCCACCATATAAGTTATGGTATCAATCCAACAAGAGTTTATGAACCATTTAATTTTTGAAATCACAATGCATGGTTTTCGAAATACCAAAACATATTTTAATGTATTAAAAACATTTTGAAATAACGTTTTAAGTTCATAGAGCAACCTTCAGAAACCATTACTCAATTAGAGGTAAAACTAGAGATATCAAAATATTTTAAACTCTAAAACTATACCTCTAGTTCCTATCTAATCCATTAAAAGCTTGTTTTCAAATCTTGATAGTCTAGACTTGTATACTTCTTTGAAGACTTGAAATCTTGTCCTTGCATGGATTAAATCATGAATCCTAAAAGATCAACACTTAAACAATTAAGACATTAGTCATCATCAATGTTTGTCATTAATCAAAATTAAGACATTAAAAACTTTAAGGCTTTCACAACATGACTAGACGGTTGTATATTATTAAAGACTCTTATTTAAACTCTTATTTTTAAACTCTTATTTTTCAATAAAAAAAATTTAATCATCGTTTATTAGTTGTTATATGAAATATTGTTTTTCCTTTATAAATGAATCTGTTGTTGATTTTCTTCTATGTGTCTTAATATGTTTTAAATTTTTTTTGTTGTCCTTGTGTATATCTTGTGAAGATCATTGTATTGGTTGTCTTATTATAAATCTCAATGTAGAGGCATGAAAGACATATTCATAGATTAAAATAGAGACATGGGAGACATGTTCTTCAAGCATGGAGACATGTTTCTTGAAACATGTGTTGTAAGCATGAAATAATGGGATAGTCTTTTGCATAGCTCAAGATAAGGCTTCTTGGATAAATAATAACTATCATCTATAAGAAAAACGACACACAAAAATTGAGATTGAGAGAGTTGATAGAGCATATCATAGTAAAGAGCTTTTTGAGGTAATATTCTACAAACCCTTGTTGAGAGATAGTTAAGACCAAGTTTATTATCTTTATGAGAGCTTCTTGAGGTAATATTCTATAAACCCTTGTTGAGAGATAGCCAATACCAAGTTCTTGGAGAGCCACAAAAATTGATATTGCTCTGCTGATAGAGCCATATCATAGTGAAGAGCTTCTTGAGGTAATATTCTACAAACTCTTGTTGAGAAATAGTCAAGACCAAGTTTATTATCTTTATGAGAGCTTGATTGTGAAAGCACTAATTGGGTAGTCACTAGTATTTTCATATATACATATGTGCAAGTCTTTTTACTGGGTAAAAGGAAACTTGTGCTCTGCTCAATCACGTTGGTAAATTGAGTAGAGGTTGGTGCTGCTGAAGGTTTGTTGTCAATTGCAGTATTGATTACAACTCATGACCGAGTTGTAAATGGAGTGTGTTCTACCTTTTCAAGCTAACAAATTGATGTGGAACTGTGCTGTTGATGGTTGGGTGAGAATTAAATGCAGTGTTGATCATAGTGCTGTTGAAGGTTAGTTCGTAGAAGCAACTGCACTCTTGGTTTTAACTCACACTGAGGTAAAACTGGATTCACTAAGTGTTGTACAAGGAAGTTGATATGATGTATTCCTTTGTATGGTACTAGTTAATTAATTTGGGTGAGGGCCTCGTAGATGTAGGCAAAAAGTTGTGCAGAACTGCGTTAACAAATTTTCTTGTGTCATTTTTACTGCTTTAAAGTTTATTATTTTGACTAAGTGTTGTAAATTGGATTTTTTAGTGTTATTTTTACTAAGTGCTTTAAACTACATTCACTAAGTGTTGTACAATGAATTTGATATGATGTATTCCTTTGTATGTTATTAATTAACTAATTTGGGCGAGGGCCTCACAGATGTAGGCAAAAAGTCGTATCGAACTGCGTTAACAAATTTTATTGTGTCATTTTTACTGCTTTAAAGTTTATTATTTTTAGTTTTAACTCGTGACGTAGTTTTAACTGAGGATAAACTAACTCAACGTTTCTAACATAGTCATTCAAAATAATTTGAACCTACTTCCAAATAGTTTCAAATATAGGTACCAAAACCAAAATATAAATTTACTATAATAAAAAATATACATGCATGATGACCAAAATACCTATCAATCATAGCTCATTCCAAGCATATAAAATGTGCCAACATTAGCAAAATTTTCAAATACTATTATCATTAACACTCTACAATATATCAAAATAGTTCTCTATTGTTGTTCCAGTGTGTAATTTGGATGGATAAATAGACTTGAAGATCCTCATTTGTAGTTCTAGTATCTTGTTTGTAAACAAAACTCATGTTGTGTTAGAATAAGAGTAAATATATGTATTGGGATAGAAACTCCATTGATTTTCAATTAAAAACTTAACAATGAAAACAATACTTGTCAACAACTCTAGTGGAAGTAAAAATTTTCACCCAACAAAAGCTTTAACCTGTTAGCCATCAAGTGAAACAATTAGCCTTGGTAAGTTCCAAATGGGAAATATCAAATGGGTTAAAAAATATATGATATATGTTAGCATTTAGACAAATATATATATGCGCACACACACACACATAAATACATATTACCAATAAATAAAAATAATAATTTGTTAATAAAAAATGTCAATTCCAAACATTTTACGTTCATGTTGCCACTTCCATTCGTTTGCCATTTAAGTCCACTTCTTCACCTTGAATTCCATCTTGAACCCAAGAACTATTTTGTTCTCAAATAATAGGTCTTACATCTAACTCTTTGGCCACATGCCACTGATTCTCAACAAGACACCATGAATACCAAACTTGTTCAGCTTGGTTAAATAGTATGAATGGTTCATCAGTCTCTTTATTTTCTTGATATAACAATTGATTAAAATTAACCAATATGAAGTTAAATACATCAAGTTTCCTTCCACGTTCCAAATCCATCCAATCACATTTGAACAATATAAATGTAAGTGAATAGTGTATTGTATTTTGATAATATCAGTTAGCACCCCATAGTAGGCAATACTATTTGCCTTAGGATTATTTCATTGTTACTTGAATAACTTATTGTGTCGGCCTGGCAAATGACACCATTATTATGTCTTGATCTAGTTGATTCATGACTTTTCATGCAAAACTAGAAACCATTGACAATATAAGCCTTGTAGCACCATCCTTGATTGAATGGACCACTTGCAAGGCACTTCACCTTATTAGAAATATCAATTAACTTATCATTTTCTTCAACCTAACAGACAAGGCATGCTAGTTGGGACACCATGATAGGAAAACTAAATTGCCATTGGTGAAACTAGTTTAGGGGGAATGAAAATCAATAAACTTATGCATCATGTGAATGAACTAAATCTACATAATTTTTCAGCCACGTATGAAATGTGGCAGAATGAATACGTTGTCTTTCATGCAGTTTAGCCCGTGGATTTTCCTTACAGATAGCACTCATGTGGATGTTAAAAAAAATGGTATTGCATCATAGCCAAAATAAGCTTAACTATATATGGATTTAATAAAAATAATTTAATAGGTTGACTCACTCTCTATATGGATTTAATTCATCATAATTTGCAAATACCAAAAGATGAGCTTATATCAAAGTGATACAGTAAAATAATGTAGCAATTCCTTTTCCAAGCGTCTTTCCACTATGGCAACAATCATTTTTATTCCTTGGAGGCAATAGATCCATGTGCAATAGATTCCTCTAGATGTGCACAATTATAGGCATATCTTTTAAAAGTCATTAGGTACCTAGAAACAAATGTCATCAATTCTTCCACGAGATATCCACATGCAATAGATCCTTCTGGATGTGCACAATTACCAACATATCTCTTCAAAGGGGTAACATTATTTTGAAAAGGTTTACAAAAAAAAAAGGAGAAAAGAGTCATCCCATCCCATTTACTCATGAGCCCATGTAGCCCACGGGTTAGGCAGGCAGAGCTATTTAGACCTTGTTCTTTTTGGGCTAACAATTATAAAGCCCAACCCAACATATTTTATGGGCTCGTTTTGCTACCCCTACTTTCAATGGAGCCCAAGAGAAAGAAAAGAAAATAAAGATGAAGGATTAAATAGATGAAGTGGGCTTAGCCCATGATGAAACTAAGAAAAGAAATCAATTGAAGAAAGAAATGTGGCCCAACAAAAAAGTTTGAAATGCAAAAAATAAAAAATAAAAAAAAAATCAACAAGCACAAACCAAATCCAATTTATATAAGGAAAATGCGTTTATTGACGAAACCTGTCGTACGACTCTCAAATTTAAACCTAACAATTCCTATACAAATAGGGAAATTAAGGATTAAATCCACACATAAATTTGTTAACTCTTAAATTAAAATCATTAATTAGAAAAGGTTTTGAGGGTTTTGGTATTTTGAGAACAAGAAAATAATAACAATTAAAATAAATGTTTTTGGAGTTTTTGGATCTGTGAATAGAATTAAAAGGAATTGGAATACAAATGATATAAAAATGCGTTAGCAAGAAACTAGTATCAAGTTATATTTTTCATGAGACTAACTATAGATAAAAACATTATTAAGTAATTAGTTTTAAAATCCCGATCAGCTCAAATAGATTCATATCCTTACAAATTAAATTAATTTTGATAAGCTCAAACATATTAATCTTTAATTTAATTAAGTACCACTACCAACCAGCGTGCATAGGGTGCTCAATCAAATTGCATTAACTAAATAAGGCATCACCAACATTAAATTGTATATAACAATCAACTTAATTATATACAATTTAAATAATATAATTCCATTACTAATTTAATTAAGCCAAGAGCTGCAACTTAATTAAACTAGTAGATGTTACTTGAATCATTAATACAAGATTAATAATCATAACTATATAATCACATTTATTAATTAGATTGTCAATCCAATTAATTTATACAATTATATTAATTAAAATATGGATTATATAAATACTCAATTAATATATATAAGTATATTAAATAAATACACAAATATATATTTCTATAAAGAAAGATTGGATTTATATTAAATAAATAAATTAGACGGTTCAACCAGTTATTAAAGACATTAAAATAATTAAAAGTATGAAGGCTTGGTCTTCTATAAAAAGTAATTAAAGACATTAAAAGAAATTAAATTAGTTAGGAGGCTCGTCCTTCCATAAAAAAGAAAATAAAAGACATAAAAGTAAATTAAACTAATTAGGAGTCTCGACCATCCATTTGCGATATTTAAAATTCATAAAATAAAAATAATAAAGACTAGGCGGGTGATATACTAATAAATTAACTGATTTTTATACTATTTAATGACTATATTTTGTTTAAAAATCGGTTAATTGTGTCATTTAATTGATATATTTCACATTTCCTTTCTATTTCTTTGTTTATAAGTTTTTCAGTGTATTTTAGTACATTTTGGAGATAAAAAGAAAGAAGAAGAAGAAGTGAAGATGAAAAAAAAAAAAATCGATGAACAGTAACTCCGGTGAACAGTACCACCGTCGATGATGACATCACTGCTTACGTCATGAACTAGTATCAGTCGGCCTGGTCAAAGTCAACAAGTCAACCTGCTACAGTACCTGAAGTCAAAATGACCATTTTACCCCTAGAAATTTCCCTATAAACATGCTAGCTTCATTTCTCATTTGAGACACCAATTTAGCTACAATCTTATTCATTTCTTTGTAATTTCTTTCTTTCATTATTATCTTCATATTAATATAATTTTTAGAATTTTTAGAATAGTTTTTCAAGTCTTTTTGTAAAATTTAGTAAAGAAATTATGTCCGGATAATTTCAATATTTTCGGGGAGTATTTCTTTCAAATTTTGTTCTAATGTTTATAATAATTTCATCTTATATTTATTAAATATGGATTGTGAGTAGTTTTCTTTGTACTTAATTTCTATTTGGATTTATTTAACTGAACTTATGGTCGATTTGCCCGCCTAGTCTTTATTTATTTTGCTTTATGCACTTTAAATATCACAAATGGATGGCCGAGACACCTATTAGTTTAATTTACTTTTATGTCTTTTATTTTCTTTTTTATGGAAGGCCGAGCCTCCATACTTTTAGTTTAATTTATTTAAATGGCCGGTTGAACCGCCTAATTTGTTTAGTTAATATAAATCCAATCTTTCTTTATATATATATATATATATATTTGTATATTTATTTAATATACTTATATCTATATATTAATTAAGTATTTATGTAATTCATGTTTTAATTAATATAATTATGTGAATTAATTGGATTGACAATCTAGTTAATAAACGTGATTATATAGCTAGGATTATTAATCTTGTATTAATGATTCAAGTGGCATCTACTAATTTAATTGAGTTGCAGCTCTTGACTTAATTAAATTAGTAGTGGAATTATATAATTTAAATTGTATATAATTAGATGATTGTTATATACAATTTAAGTTGATGATGCCTTATTTACTTAATGCAATTTGATTGAGCATCCTATACACGCTGGTTGGTAGTGGTGTTTAATTAAATTAGAGATTAATCTGTCTAAGCTGATCGGGATTCTAAAACCAATTACTTAATAATGTCTTGATCTATGATTAATCCCATGAAAAATATAACTTGATACTAATTCCTTACTAACGCTTTTTTTTTATATCATTTATATTCCAAATTCCTTTTTAATTCTATTCTCAAAATACCAAAACCCCCCAAAACCCTTTCCGATTAATGATTTTAATTTAAGAGTTGACAAATCTCTGTGGATTCGATCCCTATTTTCCCTATCTACATAGGAATTGTTAGGTTTAAATTTGAGAGCCGTACGACAGGCTTCGTCAGCGGGTAAACCGATCATAAGTCCAGTTAAATAAATCCAAATAGAAATTAAATACAAATAAAATTATCTCATAATCTCATTTATTAATAACTCAACTCATATCCTTACTAACAAAAGAAAATTAATCACAATACATATTTAATAAATATAAGATGAAATTTATATACATTAGAAAGAAAATTTGAAAGATAAACTCCCCGAAAATATTAAAATTATCCAGACATAATGTTTTTACTAAATATTACAAAAAACCATGAAATATTATTATAAAAATTCTGGAAAATACACTAAGATGAAGACAATAATTAAATAAAGAAATTGAAGAGGAAATGGAGAAGATTGGAGCTAAATTGGTGAAGAAATGATAAAAACAAGCTATCATTTATAGACACAAAAATTATGGGTAAAATGATAATTTCGCACCCCAAAATCTTGAAAATTCACTTAGTGGCATAATTTTTCCACACATCGCCATATGTCACGTCATCATTGGTTCACATTTCAGCTTTAGAAACGCCATTTGTCATCTTTTGATTGGCCTACGTTATTAGATGACATAGATTTTTTTTTTTTAAAAAAAATTCCAAGATTTCTTCTTCTTCTTTTTATTTCCAAAATGAACTAAAATACGCTAGAAAACTTACAAACAAAGAAATAGAAAGGAAGCGTGAAATATATCTATTAAATAACATAATTAATTAATTTTTAAACAAAAATAGTCATTAAATAACATAAAAATCAGTTAATTTATGATTAAATCACTTATATAATGAGACTAAAAAGCAAACAACAATGGAAAAAACATCATCTAATATTGCGGAAACATGTGATAAAAACAAATATATATATTAATTGAATAGAGAAAGAAATATTGCGGAATTTGTATAGAAGAAAATTATGTAACTTGTATTCACAATTCTCACAAAGTGAATCTTATATACATTAACTTACAACTACAAACCGTATAGAGTAAGCTAAGTAGTTCATCAACTAACTAACTACAACTCATTAACTTAATTGACAATGTACAACTCCTAATTTGCATACAGTAAAAGTACAATCAACGAATTCTCACTCAATCATTGTAGCTTGCTATCCTTTACCTGTTGAGTCTTTGAGACTTTTAACACCCCCCCTTTCAAGCTAAAACCTAGATAGATTGTACTCAAGGGTAATTTTTCCATCAAAGAAATATAAATTGTACGATCCAAAGCCTTCAAAGATATTTTTCTCTAATAAAGTGATAATCAATCTTTATATGTTTTTGTCTCTAGTGCTAAATCAAATTCTCTACTATATAGATTGTTGCATTGCTATCATAATATAAAGTAATTGGTTGATTGTATGAAAATTTGAGGTATGCGAGTCAGTAAAGAATCCAATAAATTTCTGCACAAGTCATTGTCATGGCCTTATACTCTATCTCTACTCAACTTCTAGATATTGTTTCTTGTTTCTTCAATTTCCAACTAACCAATCCTTCCCCAAGTAGTATACAATATCTAGTCAATGAACTTCTAGTTAGCATGCATATTTTCCAATCTAAATTTGAAATGCTTGTAGTGTTAAAGGGTTGTCAGTTCTATAGAATAATCCTAGACTAGGTGAAGTGATTGAACCATAATTAGTTTGATTTTTAGGAGCTTAATGTATAGTTTATTGAAATAAAATCTAGCTAATTGTGTGTTTGTGTGCTTAAATTGGTTCTTTACACTTTTATTCTTGTTTGTAGGTGTTTTGAAGGTTTTTGAATATGTTTAGAAGGAATTGGAGGAAGATAGTAGCCTTAAAAACTTGTTTTGCAGGCAAAATGGAATGGATGTACCTCAGAAACCAATTGGACGCGCACTTGAAGAAGTGGACGTGTCTATTTCCATTCAGACGTTCATGAATGTATCTAAGTCAAAAGTAAACTCAATCTCATTCAACCTTGTCAAAAGTGATTCCAAAAATCAAGATTTATTTGAAAGAGAACAAGCCATGTTAATTCAATTAAACTATTCACAAATCATCCACAAATAACAATTTTGAATTTTCACAAAAAACTAGTAGAGTATCAAGATTCTTCATAACAAATAGAAAATTTTAAGCACAAATAATATTGAAACTCTATCAATTAACATAAACTTGTACAATTTTCATCATTGGCATAACAAACACACAAACATGCATAAAACAATTTATTTATTTATATATTTTAATACAAAAAATACAAGACATAAACAAAATTCATTAAAACAATTTTTTAAAAAAAATAACATAAAAGACATAAAAAAAAACAAACACAAACACTAAAGATAAGACTCTTCCACACTGAAACGAGACATTGTCCTCAATGTCACGAAAATGCAAACAAACAAAATAAAAAATGAAAATGAAAGAAAAAGGATGGATGTCGCCCGTCTCAAGGCCGATGAAGATGTAATTGCTGATTAAGGGCTATGAGTGATCGGCTTTAGAAATATATTTCCTTTGAAAATCAATCGTTGTCTAAATAACAAAGTTGTTATGTGAGAGTCAGTTAAACCTGCAACTTGTGGGAAAAATTTCTCAAGAAAAGATAAATTGCCATTACAAACGACAAAGTTGCGTTCAATCGAGAACACGTGAAATAGAAGTTGAACTCTTTCGGTATTAGGACATTTTATAAACAATTTAGAACACAGGAAAAAGAAGAAGATAAACTACAAACTAACGAGGAAAAGGAAAGTAAACTCTATTTGGATGCCTTCCAACAAATGCATTTGTTTAAGGTATATGGCTCTACCTCAAGAGCCAAATTATCCAACGCCTTTCTTTTCATGGAATAGAGGAGCATTCATTTTCACTTATTTAAGCTTTATAACTCCATGCTTCCAAAATTTATTTGCTTGATGCACAATTCCTACAAAGAAATCCTAAATCAAACAATTAGTAGAAGTCAACGTAAGTTTTAGCAAGTTAGTATAACTCAACCCATCAAAATCATGTGGCATAATAAAATCAATATGTTCAATATTAAGCACATCATGACACATAAAAGCATGTAAGACACTAGGATTGGTATCAACTTCTACTTTGTTAGGCTTTTCTATGGTCTTAATATTTGATTCCTCAAACTTGCATTGGATGACAAAAAAAGGAGATTGTGAGTTATGCTCAATGGAAATAGGAGATTCTTCAAACTCATGAATGTTAGGAACTACTTTATCGTGGAAAGTATGTCCATCCTCTAATTCTTCAGCTTCACTAATATCAACATTAGACTCATTATCACTAGGACTCAACAAATGGAATAAAGAATCATGAGTGAGTTGGTCATTAATTTTACTAAAATCGAAAGCTACTTGTCCTAATTGACTTTCAAGGCTTTGGATTCTTGATTTGGTCTATTGTTGAAAAATAAGAGTATTAGAGGCTATGGACTTGATAACTTATTCAAGATACATGTCGTGAGATTGGTCTTGAGAGATAGAAAGGAAATCTTGAGGATAATAATTAGGAGGATAGTCATACCTAGGAAAGTTATCATAATTAGGCATATAGTCATAACTAGGCTCATAGATATAATTATGATAGCTATTTTCAAATTCATCCCACCTAGATTGAGAACAAGGCATCCCTATATGATAAGGTATAGAATAATGTGGGTTAGACCTATGAAAATGTGGATATGAATAACCACTAAATCCATTAGAACACTCAAAAGGTCTAGTATTCTCTCTTCCAAGAATATAATCCCTTACTAAAGAAGTAAGGTTATCTATTTTGTTCTGCAAAGATTGATAATCTACAATATCCATTCTAGAGTCATCATACTGAGAATAAGATGAATACATACAAATTTCAAAACCAAATAAAGAAAGAAATTAGCAACGTGGAAAAAGGAACATAGAAGATTCAAGCTTTTGAATTGGTCACTAGAGAGAAAAACCCGAAAAACAACATTAGAAAAATTAATTTCAGAATTTTAAACTAATCCCCAATAACGGCGCCAAAATTTGACGAGCGTGTCATTGCACTATCGAATTAATACCAAACTCAACCAACGTATGTAGATTGGGCAAGTAAGGGTCGAATCCACAGAAACTTGTAAATTCTTTAATTAAGTAAACTAATAAGAGTTTTTGGGGAAAAGATTTGATTTTTATCTTAAAAAAAAATTAAAACTTTAAAATAAATAATTCACAAAACAACTAGAAATCAATGGATAAAAAGACATTAGTAAGGACTTTGTATTTTAGTTTAATTTATTTGGGATTAATCATTGATAAATACATATTTGAGTAATGATTTAGAATTCCATTTAGTGTCGTAAATTTCTATTCCTATAAAATTAGGTCAATTTCTGAGAAGCACAACAAATTAACCCTAATCTTAATTAAACTAAGTTAATGAATCACTCGCATAAAATAGTCAATCAAGTTATTAAGCATAAAGGACAACATCAACACAAATTACATAAAATTAACGGCCGATTAAAATCATACAATTTGCTTCAAACAATTCCCTATTAATTATCAAACACCGGTTTAGATCAATTAATAGTTACTACTATTGGTTAGCGAAAACCGATTATGCATAACCCTAGTTAATTAACTATATAAAACAATTAAGATGACCAATAATAATTGAAACCACACAATTGATAGAATTAACACAATAATTGTTTCGAATACTCAATTAGATATATTAATCTCTAGAAAGATTGGTTTTCAATTAAAAAACATAATATCATAATCCCAAATAAAATAAACCTAATGCATGTTCTTGCTAACTAATAAATCTACTCACAATTCATAAAAATAGACATCTCAAAAAGAAAATAAGAAAAACTCATTAACCGGAAGCAACCTAGAAACATTATTTTAGCATTTCTGATAATCAAATTTTACTTGCAAAACAAGTTCTTATGGCTTCTATTTTCTTCCAATTCCTTCTAAATATGTTCAAAAACCTTCAAAATACCTACAAACAAAAATAAAAGTGTAAAGAATCTATTTAAGCACATAAACACATAATTAGCTAGATTTTATCTCAATGAACAACACATTAAGCTCTTAAAAACCAAACTAATTATGGTTCAATCAAATTCCCCCACATTAAATATTTGCTTGTCCTCAAGCAAAACAACACAAAAAACAAAATTTAAATTTAAATATCTTAGAAAACAAGTCAAACAATCTCAAGAACCTCAATTTAGTTGCGCCAAATTCTCTCCAATAATCCTCAAAGTCATCCATCAATTCTACTTTTAAAACAAATTGTGTTTTTGTGATAGATCATTACTATGGATTTATTGTAAATAGTTAACCATATTTAACATGACTAAAAACTTTGAAAACCAATCAAAATCCATTTTACATTTCAAAAACGTATACAAGTAACAAGAACAAATTCAATCAAACGACAATCAAAGTCAAACACATCGTAGTCATGTGAAAAGTAATGTCCACACTGCCATAGGCTTGTAATCTCACACATCTCTTCACTAATGGAAAAAAATAAGGTCAACTTGAGTCAAATTGGACTTGCGGTATATAACGTGAGGCTTGGGAGTTGGTTAACAGAGAAAGGTAAGGAAAACAAAGTAGTCAAGAGAATTAAAACAAAATGATAGAGAATTTAAAACAAAAGTTCTTCAATTGACACTTCTCTCTATTCACATTTAACCACATCAATCAACTCATAAACTTTGGAGAATCTTAGAATCTTTTTCTCTTCTTTTTTTTTTTTAAAAAAAACCTTTTTTTATAGCACTTAACCCTTTTTTTTTGTCTCTCTTTCTTTTGCTTTTTTCCTACTTCGTTTTTTTTAGAGAAGACACTTTTTTTAATAGTTCCAAGATAACTTTCATCATTCCTCAACACAACTTTGCAAAACATTTTCAACACATTTTATCACAATCATAAACTTCACAAGTGTCAATTTAAAGATATTTTAAAAAAAAATCTCTTGACAATTATGACGTGTAATTTAAACATTATTCTCAAAGGCTTACAAAGACGTGTAATTTAAACATTATTATCAAAAGCTTACAGAGAAAGATAATAATGGATTCATCCATCACAACATTAAGCTTAAAAAATAAAATCAAGGGATATAATATAAAAATGGTGATTCAAGAAAGGCTCAAACGTCTAAAAAAGGCCTTATGACATCCCCAACTTAACCAAATTCAATCATATTTCGCTTCAAGAGTGCAAGAAAACAAGTTCTAGAGTGTCTAAATTGACTATGAATGTATCTAAGTCAAAAGTAAACTCAATCTCATTTAACCTTGTCAAAAGTGATTTCAAAAATCAAGATTTATTTGAAAGAGAACAAGTCATGTTAATTCAATTCAACTATTTACAAGTCATCCACAAATGAAAATTTTCAATTTTCACAAAAAAACTAGTAAAGTATCAAAATTCCTTATAACAAATAGAGAAGTTTAAGCAGAAAAACTATTGAAACTCTATCAATTAACATAGATTTTCATCATAGGCATAACAAACACACAAGCATGCATAAAACAATTATTTATATATTTTAATACAAAAAATGCAAGACAAACAAAATTCATAAAAACAATTTTAAAAAAAACAAAAAAAAAAAGAACACAAACACTAAAGACATAAATATTTCAAATATCTTAGCAAATGATGTGCAACTTGCATACAAGCTTCTCTTGGAACAATCCAAGTATTGGCTCAATTGTTGAAAAGCATAACTGATGTCTGGTCTTGTATGTGTAAGACACAAAAGCTTTCCCACCAACCTTTTATACCATTTAATGTTTTTCATGAAATGAGTACATTTTTAGCTCAACTTCACAGTAAGGTCTAATGGTACAAAAACTGGTTTGCAATATGCAAAACCAAATTTTGTAAGTAAATCAATCACATATATATTTCCTCTTACATAACTTCAACTCAACCTTACTTCTTGCAACGTCCAACCGCAAGAAGTACTTCAAATCTCCAAAATCTTTAATATGAAACTCAATATGTAAAAAAAACTTGATTGCAATGATACTATTCCAATTACATTAATATCATCAATATAAACTAAGATTGAAAAAAAAAATGAAGAAGAATCACGAATAAACAAACTATTATCACTCCGTGATTGAAGCAAACCTTGACTCATTAATCCTTGTCAACAGCATTCCATTGTCTCCTTACTTGCTTGAGACCATACAATAATTTCTTTAATTTGCATACCTTTGTAGAAGTTGCATATTTATATCCCAATGGTAACTTTATATTATAAACCTCCTCATGTAGCTCACCATGTAGAAGAATATTATAGATATCTAACTGTTGTAGATATCAATTAAGAGATGTAGCTACTGCTAACAATGTCATATTGTGACAACTTTTGCAACTAAGAAAACTTTCTAAATAGTTAATTCTTGCTTACTAAGTATGGCCCTTTGCTACTAACCAAGACTTATAACGTTATAAGCTCCCATCATATTTGTACATTAACTTGTATACCCATTTACACCTTATGGAAAATTTACCTTTAGGTAAAGATACTATATCCCATGTTTTATTTGGCTCCAAAGTTGCTAATTCTTTATCAATAGCACAACACCATAGGATCCAAAACAACTTATCGAAATTGTAAGGTTCTGTTAATTGTGCAATACTACAAATAAAGGATCTATAATGCTCGTGGAACTTATCATAGTTTAGCACTTTGTCAAAAGAATGCTTCGAACTTAGAAACAAGAACTTGAGGTGTTTGAGGAATGATGGAACAAATATAATCGCTGAGATGGGTGGTGGATTATGTGCTCTAGTAGACTTTTTATAGGAATTTGAGTATTATTCAAAAAATTTGAAGTACTAGATGAATGATTTACATGATTATTAGGACTAACAGATGAAGAAGTTGAAGAAGTATGATGTTTAGGTTCTGAAATAGAATTTTATTTTCTTGCTTCAGGAAGAAACATATCCATATATGTGTCATATGAAGAAGAATGAGCTATGAATTTTTTATTAAGTAAATGATGAAGGATAATTATCTAGGAATTTGGTGGAAAAAGAGAAGACTTCTTTTTGTAAAAGACAGTCCCAATAGACAATGATTTGTTTACTTTGCAAATTGAGTAACAAATATCCTTTTGTAATCTAAGCTAGATCAAGATATATATACAAGGTTGAAGTTTTGGAGAGAATTTATGAACTAAAGGATCTAGAGATTTAGCAAACACAAGGCAGCCATTTTGAAATTATCATAGAAGGGCGATTGTTTGTATAAAAGCTAAAACTTTGTTTTGCATTTAAGAAAAGGTGTTGGCATAACATTGATAAGTTTGATAACATGTAAAACACAAAATCCCCAATATACTAAAGGCAAATTTGATTGAAATTTGAGTGCTCTTGCAACACTTAAAATGTGTTGATGTTTTCTCTTTGTTATATAATTTTGCTGTGAAGTATATAAAATAGATATGTCTGCCTGTAAAATGTCAAAACAATTACTGTTCTTAGTTTTGCTTAAAGGAAATACAACTCTTTCTTGCTTTGCCAAATGACAAACACTACAAAGTGACGGATCACAAAAAGATATATCTTTATGAGTTTGATGAATAAGCTCTAAACTGGAATGTGAAGGATGTCCTAAATGAAACTACCACAACATTAGCTTATTTATAATAGTATTTTGACTAAAGGAAGTATAAACAACATATCAATTTGTTTGAATAGAGCAAAATCCAAGTGATAGCTGAATATGATAGAGTCTTTGTGAGAGTTTAGCTAATCCAATTATCTTGGATGAAAGAGTATCCTGAATCATGCAAAAATTTAGTGTAAAAATCAAATTATAAGGTAAACTAGTAACTAGTTTGCTGATAGACAAAAAGGAAGAAGGTACAAAGAGAACATCATAAATGCATTGATTATTAGTAAGATGATCAATACATTTATGTGTAACAAGAAATCTATTAGACTAACAATCAATGCAGTAGCATTAGATGGTTGTGCTTGTGTGTTCTCTGGTAAAAATGTAGTAGCATTATTGGAGATAAGTTGTAAGAAAGCTTGATATTGTTCAGAGGTCAAAGTATGCCCAACTCCAACATTATTTTGAGGCATATCAACTCTATAATTAACAAACTCCTATATTCTATGCATTATTGTACATTAAAAAATGAGCCACAAATTTTACTTTGAATCCAATAAGATATTCATTTTTTCGTAGCATCTTTCAATCATAAATTCATTTAATCCACAATAGCTACACTGCCACTTTTGTTTAGAGTTTCTTCGATTCATAAAAGCCCTTCCAACTTTAGTAGTGGGTTTTGGAGCATTTTTAGCACCTGCAACATTGCTTATTCTCATTGGACCAACTTGAGTTTGAACTCCTTTACTAACCATAGCATGTGAAATACATCCTGTTTCATATAACATTTGTTGTTCAACATTAATTGTCATTCCAAACACTTGATTTAGACTTGGTAATGGTGACATGCACAACATTTTGCTTTTCACAGTCATAAACCATCATTAAGTCCTTTCAAGAACTTAATCACCTGATCGAACACTTCATTAGCTTGTATATGCTCCAAAAGACTAGATGAATATTGTCTAGAACAGTGACATGTAGGTAAAGGCCTTATGTTGCAATTCTCATATAGATCTACACCATGTGCTATAATTTACCCTAATTAGAATTGGTTGAACATTGAGCAATGAACTTATTTGGATATTAATAGAAGGGGCTAATAGGAGTAATCTCACCAGTATTTGTGATTTTTTAAATATCAAATAGGAAAATTGAGAATTGAATCTCATAAACAACTTGTGCTTACCAACAATCAACCAAAAACCCTACCAATTAGATACTTTTGATACAAACAGAAGTAAAAATTGATTCGATCAAAATGAATACTATATAAAAAACAACAGGAAACAATCAAAATCAAACATGAAAAATAATAAAAAAATCAACTAGCAAAAGAATTTCTATGATATCATGATAAAAATAAATATGCAAATCAATAGAATAGAGAGAGAAATATTGCAGAAAATACGTAGAGAGAAGAATTTTTTGTAACTTGTTTTCACAATTCTCACAAAGTGAGTCTTATAAATATATTGACTTACAACTACAAACCATATACAACTTATCATAAGCTAAGTCTAGCTTATCAATTAACTACTACAATTCATTAACTTTATTGACAATGAACAACTTCTAACTTGCAAAAAGTAAAAGTAAAATAAACTAATGCTAACTCAATCCTTGGCAACTTGTTATCATTTCTTTGCTGAGTCTTTGAGACTTTCAACAATGTGTCGTGTAGAATGGACCATGTATATCTATTTATGAATAGATTTAAATAGTTTGTATATAAATGGATTGATACTCATTTAATATCCAAATGGATATGGAAATCTATGTTGCCATCTTAGGTCATACACTATTGAAAAACCTAAGAGGGGGGGTGAATTAGGTTTTTATCCGATTTTTAAACCTAATTCAATAAAACACCTCTTTGACAACAAATATCAAACACTTGGTGTGCTAGTTGTGTGAGAAATAAAGTGTTCAAGTAAAATGCAGAAATTAGAACAATGAACACAATGATTTATAGTGGTTCGGTTTATCCAACAAAACCTAATCCACTACCTTGAGTTACCTACTCAAGGATTTATCAAATCCCTTCACTAATCAAATAAATGAGATTACAAAAGAGGCTCACCCAATTCACCTTAGGGTTTTACAAATAACCTCTCAAACCAATCAAGGCTAACTCAACCCTTGAGTTTTACAACACAACCTTGATTATACAATAATCCCACCACTCTCCTTAGTGAATCCTAACACAACAATTCAATTCAAGGTTCACCCAAAGGTTTTACAAACAAACCTTGAATACAAAACAACCTACACAAGGCTCACCCTAACACTTAGGGTTTTATGCTACTTGCAACCTTGATACAATTACAATCAATAATAAAAGATAGAGAGTTTGATAGATATCACCTTAATGTGAAGATATATCAATTTGAATCACAATCACCTCTTTGAGTAATGGCTTGTCAAGATTGCTCAAAATACACCTTTGAATGTAAAAACCCTTCTTTAATGATTTTAACAAGATTGATGTTTTGAAAGGGTTTTGGAATGTTTCTAAGATGTTATAGGATCAAGATATACAATGTTTTTGCTCAAAAAATCTTCTTTTAAAGAATTCCAAAGGTTTTGGTATTTAAAGGTTTGTTTCCAACGGTCAAAAAAGAAGCTGTTGGAAACCCACTCAGGAAGTGCGGTCGACCTCAAATCAGACTTGGTCGTCCGCACTATCATCCTCAAGTTCACTGGACAACCACCGGATGATGATTTTTCATCCTCCGGTCGACCGGACTTCATTTGCGGTCGACCTCACTTCACCTGCGGTCGACCTCATGGTCGTCCACAAGTTGGCAGATGAACAAATTTGACAGCACATGCATCCACAAGATAAACTAACTTATGGACGATACCTGGACCACTTTAGGTCGACTGAAACATGTTCATTTGTGTATCAACAATACTTTAACACACAAATGATGATTTCAATCAACCATATAAGTTATGGTATCAATCCAACAAGAGTTTATGAACCATATAAGTTTTGAAATCAAGATGCATGGTTTTCGAAATACCAAAACATATTTTAACATAAAAAACATTTTGAAATAACGTTTTAAATTCATAGAGCAACCTTTAGAAACCATTACTCAATTAGAGGTAGAACTAGAGATATCAAAATATATAACTCTAAGACTATACCTCTAGTTCCTATCTAATCCAATAAAAGCTAGTCTTCAAATCTTGATAGTCTTGACTTGTATACTTCCTTGAAGACTTGAAATCTTGTTGTTGCATGGATTAGATCATGAATCCAAAAACTCTATCACTTGTACAAATAAGACATTAGTCCTCATCAATGTTTGTCATTAATCAAAAATAAGACATTAAAAGCTTTAGGGCTTTCAATCTCCCCCTTTTTTATGATGACAAATATTGATGCAATGTGATAGGTAAAACAATTAAGTGCAAGGATTCAAAGTAAGAAAGAGTTTATAGAATATGTATCAAACATTGTAAAATGCTCCCCCTTACAATATGCTAGGTATTTGTAAGATATCACATATAGCATATAGCCAATTAGTTTGATGATATCAAGAAATTGAATGAAACAATTTTCGAACAATTATAGGATCTCAAGATGAAAAGATTCATTGTAAGTATATGAGATCACTTCCTAGCTTATATAGGCTTGAAGAAGCCTATTTTTCCACCTACCTCCGTATCCTCCTTCCTTCCAGATTTAAGAGCATATAGATAGACTATAAAAACATTTATAAAGCTCCCCCTATCAATATGCATCAGTTTTGTAAAAATTTGACAGAGTTTCCTTTGTAACTCTTATAAAATTCAATATCACAATACAAATTCAACAATTCAAAAGAGATGAGATATATCACACAAAATCACATATGAGGCCAACCCGGCCGTTAACAACACAATTCTCATTCTCATTCAATCTCAATATCTCAAAAACTTAGAAATACATAAATTTTAAACCAAAGATAGCCATACTTAACCTTTTAAAGTTATTTCTTCTTCTTTTTTTTTTTTGATTTTGATGAACGTGATCGTCAAGTGCACTTCAAATACTTCAAGTTCCTCAAAATCTCTCCTTTGTCATTTCGTCCCTTTTGTACCTATTCTTGATTTTCCTCAAAAAATGATTGAACTTCAAGTATCTTTCTTTAGATGGTTTCTCCTCTTTGCATTGAATTCTCCCATTTTGTTGTAAGTGTTCTCGATCTTCATCTTCCTGCAAAATGTTAGTTTCCAAAAGAACACAACACAAATATAACTCCTAAACATTGCTATCAACACTTAGTTTTTCTCCCCCTTTGTCATCATTCAAAAAGAATGTGTATGAAGGATTAAAATAAGGTCAAAAGCATATAATAAAATCTCTATATTACCAAGGAGTCATCATGATGAACGTGATCGTCAAGTGCACTTCAAATACTTCAAGTTCCTCAAAATCTCTCCTTTTGTCATTTCGTCCCTTTTGTACCTATTCTTGATTTTCCTCAAAAAATGATTGAACTTCAAGTATCTTTCTTTAGATGGTTTCTCCTCTTTGCATTGAATTCTCCCATTTTGTTGTAAGTGTTCTCGATCTTCATCTTCCTGCAAAATGTTAGTTTCCAAAAGAACACAACACAAATATAACTCCTAAACATTGCTATCAACACTTAGTTTTTCTCCCCCTTTGTCATCATTCAAAAAGAATGTGTATGAAGGATTAAAATAAGGTCAAAAGCATATAATAAAATCTCTATATTACCAAGGAGTCATCATGGGGAATTAATCAAACCAATAAATTACATTACTTAAAAATATACGACAAGAAGAGATCATAATATAGCAGAAAACATATGAAAATAGTGCATTATAGATATAAAAAGAAAATGAAAGGTATTAAAGATGATCCTCAAGTAGCCAAAGCTAGAGTGCGAAGCTTAGGGAGCATAGACCTTATGAATGAGTGGTCTCCGGAATGATAATAGCATTAACTGGTAGATCATCAATAGAAGTAGTCACTACAGTAGTATCCTCTGAAATGATGGTAGAGAATGTATCAACAACAATAGATGGCTCAATACTACTTGATGACACAACAATAGGAGTAATAGGATTCTTTGTCATATATGTGGACTCCATATAATGCCTCAAGATGAGTAGATATATTGTCAACTTTGTGATGAAGAAACTTTACTCTTGATTTCATGTTGAACAACTTCTTCAAACACATCTTGGATTTTAGTATTAAACTTCTCAAAGATAATATCCATATTATTTGAGAGATGCTCCAAATCATTCCACAAGACATATTTTGTATGAGGAATAAAACCTATATTCCTCTTGCATCAAACATTTTCGTTCACTCAGTTTCTTTCTAACAGAAGTATCAAAAGGAGTTTCTTTTTCCTTTTTCCATTGATGTCTTCCCTTTCCTTATTCTTTCTCTAGTGGAAGTATCAAGTGATTAGCTTCTTCTTGACCAATTCCTTTCTCATGAATGCTCTTTCAAATAATAATGAGTACATTTTCACCCATCAATCTTGCGATTTCGGATAAGGCTTGGAGTAAATCTTCTTGAGATATTTTCTTTCTCAACTCCCAATCATCATTGAAACATAAGTCATGCACTATCTTGTATGCAACAAAATCACATTTATGAAGAAATCTCATGTCAACAACCTCAAGTAAAGATATTTCAAAATGTTTGAACACTCTTGAAAGCAACTTTCCATAAAGTAGGCTCTTTGCTATTTTCTTAGCCTTCTTAACAAAGAACGATATCCATAAGATAACCAAGATCTACTCATTTTCCTTTGAACATAATTAGCATAATAAACATGTGCAAATGAGTAATAGATGTCCTATGACCATCTATGAGTACAAATATAATAGTGCACATAAGACAAAGTATATTATATTCAAGACTAAAAACAATAGATTCCCTTTTTGCAAAATTCACAAAGGATTCTTTATTTGTAAAAGCATATTTAAAATCTTGAATGGAGAAAGCATAATAATGGCAAATTTTGGTGAGTAAAAAAAAAAATGTAATCTCATCAATAAGAGCACTCAAAATATCATCCAAGTTATAGTAATTGAAATTTAAAACAATACCATATAGTTTAGACACATAATATACAACTTGATATCCTTCAAGAATATTTTTCTCTGGATTAGTATAGCATTGAAGTATATAGTCATAATACATAGACTCATCATACACAATAATATCATATCATCCTTCCTTAGCAACATACTTCAAGATATTTTCAAAAAGGAAACTTACTAGAATAGATGGTACTTTCAAAAATCACATTTCAAAGCTCGAGATAGTCATAGAATCAAATTTAATACTCCTTACTTGTGAATAAGGTAGTGTTGTCTTCTTCTTCTTGGTACCATTTGAGATTTGGTTGAACCACCTTTTGATCCAATATATTTATCCCTTGTTATTTCTTCTTTCGGACGATAGAATCAGTTTCTGCGGTTGACCGAACAATTTGATTGTTGTCGTCCGCAAGTTCTCTGCTTACTTTGCGGTCGACGAGTAGTAATCTGCGGTCGACCGGAAATTTGATATTGGTCTTCCGCAAGTCCTCTGTCTACTCTGCGGTCGATGGCTTGTACCATACGGTCGACCGAAGATTTTCTCGAGGTCTTCCGCAAGTCCACTGACCATTCTTCGGATGATACTTCCGTAAGATGCGGTCGACCGCACCTTCTTCAGGTGTCATTTGAAATATCTTCTAAGGAACTTATAATCAACCAAGAATCGTTGTTTTGATAATTTTAATGAGCTATACAATGACAAACTCATTAGCAATTGTATATAAACACTCAATAGCTTTCTAAAAATAGAATCTTTTCTCGGCCAATGGATAAACACATCAATTTTAATAACAAAGATCACTCAAATATAATATCAACAAAAATTTGAACAATTAAAATGTCATGCACTTTATTTTTAAAAATAGTGTAGTGTCTACCATTCCTCTAGTCAATCCTTTTTCAATAAGAAAGATGCTAAGTCTTTCATACTAAGCTCTTGAAGCAAGTTTCAAACCATATAAAGCTTTTGAAAGTAAGTAAACATGATTTTCAAAAGATTCATGCACAAAATCAGGAGGTTGTTCAACATAAAATACCTATTGGATGTAACAAACTTAGAAAAGCACTTTTAACATCCATTTGAAATAATTTAAAACCTATAAAAATATGCAAATGCAAATAACATGTTAATGGACTCTAATCTAGTAATTTGGGGCAAAAAAAAAATCTCATCATAATCAATGCCCTCTTCTTGATTATATCTTTGAGCAACAAGTGTAGCCATATTTCTAGTGACAAAACCATGATCAACAAGTATGTTTCTAAAAATCCATTTTGTACCAATAATGATGGGATTTTAACGTTTAGGTACAAGTTCCCAAACTTTGCTCCTTTCAAATTGATTTAACTCTTCATGGATGATAATGATCCAAAAATCATCACTAAAAGCCTCATCAATGTTCCTAGGTACTATATGAGACAATAATGCAAGATTATCAACACAATTTATAAAATGTCTTCTTGTTCTTACCCCTTCATTGGGATTACCAATGATTTGATCATTTGGATGATTATGGACGTATTTCCACTCCTTTGGAAGATCATGATTTGTCTCTCCTTCATGTGAGGTTGATTATTGAATGTCAATGATCTCTTCACTTTCATTCTTAGGTATTGAATGATCTTCATTTGATTGAACAATATCTTTGTTCATTGACTCAATAGATAGCTCTTGAAAATCACCTTCATTCTCATCTCTTGGCAAGTAAATATTAGACTCATCAAATATAACATGAATAGCTTCATCAATAGCCATAGTTCTTTTATTGTAAACACAAAAAGCTTTTCTATTTGAAGAGTAGCCAAGGAGCATACCTTCATCGGATTTCTTGTCAAACTTACCAAGATTGTCTTTGACATTTAGAATAAACCATTTACAACCAAACACTTTAAAGTAGGAAATGGAAGGAGTTTTATCAAATATAAGCTCATAAGGGGTTTTATTAACAAAGGATATAAGAAGCATTCTATTAACAATATAGCGAGAAGTATTCATAAATTCAACCCAAAAATATTTTCGCAAATAATTTTCACATAGTATGGAATATGCCATTTCTTGTAAAGTACGATTTTTCCTTTCATCAACACCATTTTGTTGAGGAACTTTTGCAATTGAAAATTGTGAGATATATTATTCTTATCACATAATTTTGGTTAAAATACTATTGCAAAACTCTCTACCATTATCACTTCCAATGAAGATAAGTTTGCAACTAATGGTGTTTTGTACTTGTTTAAAGAGTTTGACAAAAGCTTTAAAAACTTCATCTTTACTCAACAAGAAATTAATCCAAGTAAATCTATAAAAATCATCAACAGTCACATAGACATATAGTTTGCCACCAATTCACATGGTTCTCATAGCACCAAATAAATCCATATGTACAAGTTCAAGAGGTTTTGAAGTAGACACATTTTCTTTGATTTGAAAGAACTCTTGACTTGTTTACATACATCACAAATATGATCTTTCTCAAAATTAATGTTAGGCAAAACTCTAACATACTGAAGTTTTGTAAAAATATGCAAAGTATATATGCTAATATGTCCTAATTTACAATGGCAAAGATATGCATCATCAACTTCCAAAGAAAGGCATATAATATTTTGTTCAACTAAATCATCAAAATAGATATCATACATATTTTCATTTCTTCACACTTGCAGATGATCATTCTTGAGCTTGCGGTCGACCAAAACGTTTCCTTGGATCGTCCGCAACCTTACTGTCCACTTAGTGGATGATCTATTTTTCCATGCGGTCGACCGAAACCTTCTCAAGGGTCGTCCGCAAGTTCACCAGAACCACCAGTCTTTACTTAAAGACAAAATCCACTTATATCATGACATTTATAGGATAATCAGTGTTTGTGAGAAAAGTTTGTAAGAGAATTATATCAAACAATATGACAAGACAACTCAATTATCACAATATGCAATTAACATGTTTCGTGAGGAAATAATTTAGCATGAAGAGCATATACAAAATACAAAAACCAATTAGAAAATTTATCAAGTATTTGTATTGAAAACACATTTCAACCACATATAGCATTATGATCTAATTTACAAAATTCATAATCAAGAAATTCTTACTAAAGATTCAATCTCAAAAGAATGAATTTCTTCATGACCTTCATGAAGAACATTGTATCTTAGTATAGCATATTTGATCATGTGGATTGAGCAAATTCTCTCGACATGTTGTATTGCTCCTTCATGATCAACATATTGAGTTACCTACAAAGAAGATGAAACTTTTGGTATCCAAGTGGCTTTGGATCCATGAGAATTAGTCGAATTTGTTTTGACAATCCAAATACTTTTTGTACCATTCTCGATTTTCTTCTTGGCATAACATATATTAACCTTATGGCCATACTTACCACAATAGGTACAACATATTCTTGATGACATATGAGTATGTGTGTGATGTGTATGATGTACTTTATGATGCACATGTGAGATATTCTTGTGTGATATATTTTTGTGTGTATGCAAGGCATCATCATGTGTATCAATAAAACCAATACCTCTCTTATCTTTAGAGAATCTTTGAGCACCAAGTAATTTATTTAAATTATCTCTACCACATGTGAGTTTATGTAAGCTAACACTTAAATCATCTATTCTCAACTTCATAGCATCATAGTCACTCATCATGTCATTCAATTTCTTGTTTCTAATAACAAGATCATTATTAGTATTTTCAAGAAATTTTACCTTATCACATAGACCAATAATATTTTCATCAAGAGTCACTTTGGAAGAAAGCAATAAAGCATTTTCATCAAGTAATTTAGCATTTGCCAATAACAAATTCTCAACTTGACATTTCAAGAATTTATTCTTCTTGATGACTTTCTTCATTTCATAATAGAGATTAGCAACAAATTCATCTTGATCATATATATCACAATTATCATTGCAATCATTTTCACTAATGTGTAAAGTTTGTGAGGTAGAAGTACTTACTTCATCTTCAAGAGCCATAAGACAAGTGTTTGCAACCTCGGATTGATCGTTTTCTTCATTTTCACTTTCTTCTTGATTTGATGTGTATGTCAATCCTTCATGTGCAACTTCAAGTAATCTCCACATTTCATATGCGGAACTACAACCACTTACTCTATTGTATTCATCTAAATCAAGAGCACAACAAAGAATATTCATAGCAATAAAGTTTGAAGTCATTTTCTTTTTATCCTCTTCATCAAACTCATTAAGAGTTTTCTCAACACTTCTTCCCTTTATAATCTTAGAGGGAACATAAGGACCATTTATAACAATATTCCATAAATCAAAATCAATGGAGGAAATATAAATATGAATTCTATCTTTCCATAAAGTGTAGTTATAGCCATTCAACAAAGGTGGTCTACTAGTAGAGTAACCCTCACTTATGATATTGTTGTCTATATGAGCCATAAAATCTTTACTTCTAGGTGATTAAACCTTAAACAAGAAGACCTGCTCTGATACCAATTGAAAAACCTAAGAGGGGGGGTGAATTAGGTTTTTATCCGATTTTTAAACCTAATTCAATAAAACACCTCTTTGACAACAAATATCAAACACTTGGTGTGCTAGTTGTGTGAGAAATAAAGTGTTCAAGTAAAATGCAGAAATTAGAACAATGAACACAATGATTTATAGTGGTTCGGTTTATCCAACAAAACCTAATCCACTACCTTGAGTTACCTACTCAAGGATTTATCAAATCCCTTCACTAATCAAATAAATGAGATTACAAAAGAGGCTCACCCAATTCACCTTAGGGTTTTACAAATAACCTCTCAAACCAATCAAGGCTAACTCAACCCTTGAGTTTTACAACACAACCTTGATTATACAATAATCCCACCACTCTCCTTAGTGAATCCTAACACAACAATTCAATTCAAGGTTCACCCAAAGGTTTTACAAACAAACCTTGAATACAAAACAACCTACACAAGGCTCACCCTAACACTTAGGGTTTTATGCTACTTGCAACCTTGATACAATTACAATCAATAATAAAAGATAGAGAGTTTGATAGATATCACCTTAATGTGAAGATATATCAATTTGAATCACAATCACCTCTTTGAGTAATGGCTTGTCAAGATTGCTCAAAATACACCTTTGAATGTAAAAACCCTTCTTTAATGATTTTAACAAGATTGATGTTTTGAAAGGGTTTTGGAATGTTTCTAAGATGTTATAGGATCAAGATATACAATGTTTTTGCTCAAAAAATCTTCTTTTAAAGAATTCCAAGGTTTTGGTATTTAAAGGTTTGTTTCCAACGGTCAAAAAAGAAGCTGTTGGAAACCCACTCAGGAAGTGCGGTCGACCTCAAATCAGACTTGGTCGTCCGCACTATCATCCTCAAGTTCACTGGACAACCACCGGATGATGATTTTTCATCCTCCGGTCGACCGGACTTCATTTGCGGTCGACCTCACTTCACCTGCGGTCGACCTCATGGTCGTCCACAAGTTGGCAGATGAACAAATTTGACAGCACATGCATCCACAAGATAAACTAACTTATGGACGATACCTGGACCACTTTAGGTCGACTGAAACATGTTCATTTGTGTATCAACAATACTCTAACACACAAATGATGATTTCAATCAACCATATAAGTTATGGTATCAATCCAACAAGAGTTTATGAACCATATAAGTTTTGAAATCAAGATGCATGGTTTTCGAAATACCAAAACATATTTTAACATAAAAAACATTTTGAAATAACGTTTTAAATTCATAGAGCAACCTTTAGAAACCATTACTCAATTAGAGGTAGAACTAGAGATATCAAAATATATAACTCTAAGACTATACCTCTAGTTCCTATCTAATCCAATAAAAGCTAGTCTTCAAATCTTGATAGTCTTGACTTGTATACTTCCTTGAAGACTTGAAATCTTGTTGTTGCATGGATTAGATCATGAATCCAAAAACTCTATCACTTGTACAAATAAGACATTAGTCCTCATCAAGTTTGTCATTAATCAAAAATAAGACATTAAAAGCTTTAGGGCTTTCAACTATGAAAAGAAAGTACAAGCATACAAAAACTATGAGAATTTTGAGGTCCCATATGTCAAGATGCAACAATTAAAAATTAGTTTTCGCACAAAAGTCATAGAGAGGAAAATATAACCATTTTTGTTCTATTAGAAGATATGCATAACCTAAATTATCTTTAGGAGGCATCATTCATCCTCTTTATTTTTGCTAATAAATAATCCTAAAGACATTAGGGATAGATGTTCTAGTAAAAAATGCCAAATGCATATGGGGTGTGGGTTAACAATAGATGGTAGATGAGATGAGAATGTTTTGTTAATTGAAGTGGGATTCAATAGTTGGAGGAATTATTAAACCCACATAATATCTTCCCTCTTGTTTAAAAACAAAAATGATGAATTACTTGTCTTTGCCATGGTAGTCTTTGAATAGGTGTGAATGTACAAGAATTATGTGCATTTTAGTGGAATTATGAAGGAACGAATGAGATTGTTACAATGATGAATTGTACAACTAACTCTTACTGGCAAGTTGCAAATAATAGATTGATGAAATGAGGAAAAGGCTTCTCATGTAAAAGTTGGTCTCCCTCTACATTTCTACTATATCAAACTCAATTTTAATATTGTAGTTTCAAGTTATAAATCTATAGCTACTTGTATTGCTAAAAATCATGAAAGGGACATCCTCATTTCTTGCACACGTAGCTACACACCTAACAATACCTTTGTAATTAAGGCTATAATTGTGTCACAAGTATTGAAATTAGCTACTTCATGCGACTAATATAAGGCTATAAGGGAAAGGGATGCATTGAGCTTGATTGATGGCGTTTTGAAACTCCACAATGTTAGATTGGAGAGGATTTTCCTTTATTCAACATGGTAAACTTTGTTAGAAGTCCCTAGATGGAAATATAAGCATATTAATCATTTATATAACTTTAGTGCCCATAACTTAGTTGCTTGACATATATCTTTTACCATGTTTTTTTGGATTGAAAAAACTCCTCCATCTAATTTCTTCAACGGACTTGTCATCCTTGGTGCTCTACACAATTTGAATGCAATGAATGATCATAGAAGGAAAAGTAAACCGTGAAAGGGTTTCGATGCAATTCTACCCAAAAATTGAAGGAGTAAATTTCACAATTTACCTTTGTAAGGGCCAAAACCCCAAAACCAACAAAATCCATACAAAAAACCATTAATTCCCCTCTCAATTTCTGACAACCCCCAAATCTCTCTCCCCCCCTCTCTCTGTCTCTACACACAGAATTGAACGTATTCTGTGTGTACTCTTTGCTGCATTTCATAATCTTATGAATTTCAGAGACGGTTCTTCGATTTGTATTCATTATTATTATTTACAGCGGTGGCGGCGGCAGCACCTTTTGTTTAATTATTAACCAAAGAAGAAGAAAAGGATGCCGACTTCAGCATCGGCTTCAGCACCAATTGCATCATCATCGTCGTCGGGTGTAGCGGGGCTACAGAGTCGGCCGGTGCCGGAGGACTTGATCAGACGACTGAGTTCGAGTACGACTTCTAATGAAGCCAAGCTTAAAGCCCTAAGAGATATTAAGAATCAGATAATTGGTAATCGGACAAAGAAGCTGTCTTTTCTTAAGCTCGGTGCTGTGCCTTCTGTTGTTGCTGTGTTATCCTCAGCCACCTCCACGGCTGCTTCCAGAATTGGATTGGGTGCTGGTGATGATCATGATTTGGAATGTATGATTATTCAGTCGGCTGCTGCGGTTGGGAGCTTTGCATGTGGTTTTGATGCGGGAGTTAAGGCTGTTTTACATGCCGGAGCGCTTCCAATTTTATACAGTTTAATTTCGCATCACAACGAGAAGGTGATTTTTTTAGTATTTTCTTTCAGGAACGAATTTGCTTTCCTTCTATTCATTTCAGTTATGCTACAGGAAATTCGTGAAAGCATTCATCTCTAAAGTGTAATTCTATGTGCGGATTCCCGAGAGTTTTAAGGATTCTTGCTTTTTTTGGTTTAGCATGTAAAGTTATACAAGTGCCTCTCCCCTGAAGTAGAAAGAGGAGTTCCTGTTTTCTCTGTCTTTGTAAGTTGCGGGTAAATTGTGAGTTAAATAAGAGATCTTAGACACACACACCTCACTTAGCTTGACTCGACACAGTGGTATTCATGGAAGAAAATCCATTATAGGTGGGAGGACGATATAGGCCTGAAACTGAATTTGGACACTTTTCCTTACATTGTAGCTTTAGTCTTCTTTTTGGGTGGAGAAAGGGATGAAAGGAATGATATATGTGGCTCTTCCTTTTTCCCCACTCATCTATTCCCCCCCTCCCCTGCACCCGTTTTACTTTAAAAAATACTCCCTATGCCTATTTTTATAAGATGTTATGAGTAATTTGAATTATTTACTTTTATGAGTATTTGCTTTCTTCTCTCTCAAGGACTATTGAGAAAACAAGTAGGGGTAAAATAATCAATAATAGACAAAACATCTTATATTCTTATATTTAGGACAAATAAGTTTGGTTATTGTGTGTTATAAAAAGGACGGAGGGAGGGAGTATACAAAAAATGGGGATTTTGTAATGCAGCAGCTGCTGGAGTAATGAGAGGTTACTATGATTTATATTTATTTGGTTTTTATGGATTTTTGATGACCTGTAATTGGAAGCTGTAAATTAATAGCTTACACCGGTAATGTCAGCCTTAGTCCTCTTTGACCAAATGAATGGGATGTGTAGAAACTGGAAAATACAGAACATCCTTAGGTGTTTTTATCCCTTGAAGCTTTATTCTCATTGTTATGGTTGTATATCAAGCTATATGAGGATAGAAGAGGAGAAACAAGTTGTAGTAGTATAATAAAGCCTTCAGCAGCTAATCACAATTTCCAATTTGCTTGCAAGTTCTAAAGCAGGCTTGTGCATTTTCCAGAGGGCATTAGCAGCAGAATGAGATTCCAAAAATTCTAGAAGAAGAATCTGGTTGATTTAAGGGAAGTTGGGCTTATATCTTGTTTCTGGTCAATTAGCCGCCAATACTACTTCTGTTGATTTTGCTACTATTCCGGCAACAATAACCAATTTCTAAGAACTGCACATACTGGAAATAATCTATATTTAAAAATCATTTTGGTACATGGGAAATTTTTTTATCTTGTTTTTATGAAGCCCTATTATAATTGATTGACATTCTCTTGCTTTAAAGCTTCTCAAATCCTCTTCTAGCTTCATGCGCTTTTGTGAGTGAACCAGTGTGCCTACTTCAAAATCCAAATAAGCAATTTCAGGTGCATCTGACAAACAGAAACAGACAAGTTCCTTAGCTGCGTAGTATTCTTCTTCTTGCTTACCTGAGGCCCAGAGTGATCTTAAAAGAAGCTGCTATTCAGATTTATCAGGAGAGGGAAAATGACATGCATAATACTCTGTTCTGTCTATATGGCATGAAAGATGCAAGCAAAGAATCATCATAAAATTTTCCTCCACTTGATCTTTTGTAGCTAAATTTGATTTACTTTTTAGTTCTGGAATAATTGGATATACCCACCTTTACAAGAAAAGACTGAACAACTTGTTTAAGAGCTCCCTAGTTTGTTCCAATTAAGGAAGTAACAAATATAAATCTAAATAGTTTATAGCTCTTGCCTTTGTTGTAAGGAGTCCTTAATGCTTTCTTGCTAGCGTCAAATCACTGGATTTTATTCCATTAAGAACCATCTTGCAGGTTTAAGTTTCGGTATGGGGAAGCTTATGTCTTAACACTATCTTTTCAAATCAAATTGGAGAACAGTGTCTAATAAGTTTTTGAAACAAAAAAGCTTCCTATAAGAAGGAAAAAAATATTCTAGAATTACTAATCCAACAATAATCTTGAATCTGGCTTTGAGCTTGGAATAAAACAGTTAACAAGATGCAACTAGATCTAAATTTGTTCAATTCCTTCCCTTTTATGAATTCTCAATAGATGTGGATGCTAATAGATAGAGTAATCATAGAGGAAAATTAGAAGAATATATTGATGCTTGTAAATGCTGATAAATATAATCATATTAATTAATTTGTCTGATTTTACCTGTTCGACTTTTCAATCAGTGCAAATCTGAAGGGATACAATGGTCATATAGAGGACAAAGGGAATAGATTGGTGTATCATGAAGATAAGTATGAGTACCATGCCCATGTAATGATCTTACTGAAAAAGAAAGTGAGATACTATCTCCGACTTTATGAGGAGCAAGTGGAGTAGGGAAGTAAGTGTGGCATGATCTTTCCTGGACTATCATGGAAGATAGGTCTGATGTTAGCATTAATGACCCTGTCCATTCTATTTCTGCCTTGCTCTTCATAATATCATCCAATTAGGAGTTTTCTCCAAAAGAAAGCACCACAATTACTTTCCTAATGAAATATCTCCAAAATAGGATTGAAGCCCCCTCAAATTACTATCTTGGGCCTACCTTGCAGCTTAGGTTTCAATTTTTGTTCTTTACCTGTAGTTTGTTAAAGACATAACCAGAAACATTTGTGATTTAATCTGGCTTGTAACCATTTTGAAGCCATTGCAAAATATCTTCTAATTACATTATTTGCATGATCAGCTGCCATCGGCATCTCATTCCTGAACAGCCCAGTTGAGGTAGCTCAGTATTGGATCTTCAATAGTTGAATCATATAATTACAATAGTGATGGACTTAATCCAATAACTGATAACTCATATCTTTGTAATCCTCCCTCTTTCTTGCACTGGAACAAAAATTGATAGAGTCCAAGAGTGCTTTGGTTCTGTTGAACAGCATCACTTGACCTTTTTTGATGTTTAGTTACTTAATTGGACGCTCATGATACTCTGAATGTTTAGAATGAATGCTGCTTTTAATGCCAAAAATGATCTTATTCTAGCCTAAATGAACTGTCTGTTTTGCAGGTTGTTGACGCGGGTGCCCGTTCTCTTAAATTGATTTATCAATCAAAACTAGCTCCAAAATTCGATTTCTTTCAAGATCAAAACATAGGATTTCTCCTCTCACTATTGGATAGTGAAAATGAGAATGTTGCTGGACTTGGTGCCAGTATTATTACGCATTCTTGCCAGACAAATATAGAGCAGAATATATTGGCGGATGCTGGAGTCCTAAAGAAGCTCACTAGTCTTCTTGGAGGTTCGTTGATTCAGAGGGATGCCAGTTTAGAATCTCTGGCAACCATTCTAAAGGAAAATCCTGAAGTCATTTCAAAACTTTTGGGACTTCAAAATGGAAGAGCATTAAATGTTGTAACTGAGTTAACAAAGGATAAGTATCCCCGAACAAGATTACTTGCCTGCATGTGTTTGACTGTTATTAGAAACAGTAACTCTTCTTATCTTCATGATGTACAAATCAAAACCAACTTGATTGCAATATTACTTGAGCTTCTTGATGATCCTGGTCAAGTTGGAGATGAAGCACCATTTGCTTTATCTAGTTTAATTGTGGGAAAAGAGGATATGCAGAAATTAGCCTTTGAAGATCGTGTTGCTGAAAAACTTTGCATACACTTGGAGAAAGTTCCACTGCAAGCTAAACGTCTCCAGGGAATATTTCTTGCATTGGCTGATTTGTGCTCTCAGTTGGAATGTTGTAGATCAAAGTTTCTGTCTTTAAAGGTCAGTGGACTTAAATGTGTTGGTATTTTCTATTCTACGTCATCTATTTCTCTTCTCATTTTTTCTTTGGACATGTTTGGTCTCTGCAATTGACTTCATTGCATTCACCCTCTTCCATATTGGCTCACATTTGACTGCTATTTTGCTCATGAAAAAAGTATTTGGAGATATCATTTTTATTCTGATGTGTTATTTCCTTTTCGATTCTGCTAGTTTATAGTTATTATGGCAAATAACTGCTATTTTAGCTGTTGAGCAGAACTGTTAGGTTATCTGGGCTTTGCTTGATTATTTAGATACTTATAATTAAATCACAAACATTATGTTTCTGTTGCCATGTCTATAAAGAGGGGATAATAAATTTTTATATATACGTGTTTCATTTAACAATAATTACAAATTCTTTTGGCCCCCTATTTTATTAATGGAAGGTAGTAAATTATCAAGAATAACATAAAAGGAGTTAAAATGTAAACATTAAAATAAAAATAAAAGGAAGTCCATGCTTTCTAGACTGAAATATATGGAGAATTTATTCCCTTATGTTTGTCTGTGTCCATCTATAATATGGTTTTACACATTGTCCTCCTCAACTTGTATACCCATGCATTTTGACTATAGAAGACTTGAATGAAGTGGTTTGGCTTGCATGTTTAGGGTTTGAAGGAAATATTTGACCTGACCTTTAGTTGGCTTGACACCTTGAGTAATATTGGACATAATCTCACCATCTTGCGAGAACTTATCCTTGTGATGGAAGCAGAGCAGGTACTAGGGAGGGTCCTGCAATGTGTTTCTGTGCAAAACTAGTTTTGCCCCTATCATGTCCTGTGGCAATTCACTGCGACCATTGGTAATATCGTTTATCCCCTAAAACAATGTCAGAGAGAACAAATTTTGAAACTTTGTGGATGAAGGACCTTGTTGATCTCATACATTGGATGGTTCAAGTGCACATAAACATAAGATACATGCCCTTTACTGTGGTTATAATTTCCAAGTGTCATCAAGCTTCATAAGTGTGAAAGTCCTGAGCAGAAGGCACCTCACCAATTGTAACTTCACTCTTTCTGATGATTTTTCTTATTGCCAGGGTTTATATATGAATCCTCAGTCATTTGGATAAGCAGAGATCTTGATTTAATGACCTTGTAGCTTTAATATAATTGCTCTTCACATGTTGTTTTAACTTTATGTTTTCTTTTGAATGCAGGGTTTGCAATTCATAATTGATGCCCTGAATAATGATAATACTGAAGTGCGAACTGCAGCTTGCAATTGTTTAAGAAATGTATCACGTTCTGTAAAGGTTTGCTGTTTGTTTTTAATTAATTCATCATTCCATTTATGTAACTTCCCATCCCGTCTTGTTATAACTACAATTGCTGATAAAATTTCATTCAGAATCTAAGTGAAGGCCTTTTTATGAGTGAACCTCTTATCATTCCCTTAGTTCATCTTCTGTATGATGCCTCTACGCCTGTACAAGTAAGCTCTTTCTCTTGATATGGATATTCCTCGATTTTATGATTTTTTTTTTGTATGGGACATACATTTTTAGCCTTGTCTTCTCTCCGACAATTTGTACAGTTTCTCCTTCTATTTGAGTGAATAGAATAAAATATGTTGGATAAGTTTGTGGAGACACTTTCCTTATGCTGCATTCTCGGGTGCATGTGGTTGTGTATTTCTTTAATATGGGTTTTAGTTGCAAAAGCAATGTGTATGGTATAAAAGTGGGCAAGGTTGATCTATGCATAGTTAAATGACCTGGTCACTAGTCAAAGGTGCAAATGAAGTGAATGACAATTAAATACTCCCTCCTCCTAGAATATAATGCATGCAATTGCAATGCCCTAAAATGAATATTTACTTTGTTAAAATAATATATTTTCCATCTAAACTTTTATAATTAGCCTCTTTGGGGGGAATATGGCACATGGGACAGATAATAACAGTGAGGGGGTAGCTTACATATAGTTAATTACTTCAATAAACCTTTTGTGCCATATCATAATAGGTAATTCAATTCTAGATGGATGGAGAGGCCATGTGAAAATGTGAAGTTTACAAAAACACTAAAATACCAAATGTAGAAAATAATGCCAAAATGCTAACATTTTTAAGTCGTAAAAATTGCAAAATAGATGGGGTAAGGGCTTCGGGCAGCTGCTGTGCTCAGATCTACAGTTGACACTTTCTCTCTATTGCATCTTTCTTGGTTGTTTTTTTCTTGATCCTTTAGCTGTCACATCATGACAACACACAAATTTTGAGTTTTTGCTTAGCCAATATCTGTAATAGCCACTGAAATGTGGTTTGAATAGGAGAAATGCTGAAAGATGAATATAGTAAAAGTGATAAAAACAGAAATGAGAGAAGAAGAAGCACATAAGCAATGACACCTATGGGGTTTTGTCACATGGTTTCTGATTGTAGTATTTATTTATTATATGTTTTCTTCTACAACACCTGAATGATTGTAAATTTATTTGGAAAGTTCCCCTTGCCATCACAAAATTTTCAACTTTTCTCTAATCAATATATGAACTCTTAGAATTGCTTGACTTGTCATCTTGTTAAATTTGACTGTCAATATATTACTAAAAACTTAATCAAAAGTGGTCAAACATGAAGGAGATTGAGATTGGTCATCGACAAAGTAAATTTTTTGGGAGAAATGTTAATGGAGAAGGCAAATTGAACCAATTTTGAGAGTTTAAATACCAATTTCTGAACATATAGAGGTGTGATGGCAATGTAGGGAGCTGCTATGTATTCAGATGGTAATGTGAAATTTCCCCTAGTTTTCAGCATCTTGTGTGAGAAAAAGTTACTTGATAATGTTATCACTATGGATCAGTTATGCATTATTACTATGTTGCGTACCTTAGACACAATGAAAGCCTACTAAATGGATAGACACCTGAAGGAATGTTGCCTTCCATGTTTGGATCTATGATTAATCTGACAACCATGTGTGTGGGTACACAGTGGATTAATGGGGACAATCTCCCCCCCCACCCCCCCCCCCTCGAAAATTCCTTGTCTGTAAATAGGATTAAAAATGCATTGAGCAGCGGCACTAAAAGACAAATATCAAGGCTTTTTGCCCCCACTGAAACTTGAGAAATTTAAAAGGTTCTCAAAGATTTGGCTTTAGAATATAAAAGAGACAATAATAAAATGCACTTTGTTTATTTCCTATCTGTTCATTTGTAATTCAATTTCTTTTCATTTTTTAAATCTATTTAGTTTGTCTATTTTCTCTGTGGTCATCTGTATTTCAATTCTTTTCATTTTTACTTTATTACCTATTTAAATGAGATTAAAATGAGGATCTGTTCACTTTATTCTTTTAGGAAGATTGATGAGTTTAGTCCCCTATGTTTTTGCATTTCGTAACTTTGGTCCCCTCATCATTTTATTTTTTTATTTCTTTAGGTCCCTACTTTTTCTTATTTTTCTTATTGTTTTTTTTAATCTTTTAAGTCTCCAATGTTTTTAAGTTTTATGAGTTTGGTCTATTTGGATTGATTTTGGCAAAAATGGTCTTGGGGTAAAAAATGAATCACACTTTTTCCCTACATTTCTAAGAAAGGGAATACTGGCCAAAAGGAATTTCCCCCGAAATTCCCTTTCATCCCTCTTAATCCTTTTGGGGAAATTCTTTTTGGGTGAAAAGTAGGGAAAAAGTGTGATTTCTCTTTTTACCCCTATTATATTGGCCAAAGTTGACCGTCATTGCTAACCTTGCCGGTTTTTGGCTAAATAGACCATACTCGTGAAACGTGAAAACATGTGGAACCTAAGAAGAGTGAAAAACAAACGATAAGAACCAAAGTCACCGAACATAAAAACGTTGGGATAAAAAAAAGAAACGATGAGGACCAAAGTTACCAAAGTAAAAATGTTGGGGACTAAACTCATCAATCTTCCTTTCCTTTCTGTGTATTGTTGCTTCAGGTAAAAATAGGTTCAGTGTTATGGTTAAATTCTAGCTCTATTGGCTTAAAAAAGGTCCAGCTACATAATGTAATTTAAAGCTATCTAAAATATTTATGTTAAATATAGTTAATATTATATGAAAAAGAATAAAAAGATATTCTTTTGGCCACTTTTCCAAATTTCAAGGCCTTTTGATGGCATAGAAATTTGTCCCCTCTAGAATAAATTTCTAGATACATCCCTGCAGACAACTTGTAGTAGTTTATTACATTAGTCATGTCCTTTGCTTGGAAGATAGTTTTCTCCACCATGGACATACTAGTCAATTTTAGTTATTGCTTACTATTTCAAGAACTTGCTGCTCAACCTCCATAATTATCCCTTTCCTTCTCACTTGCATGGCATTTAGGAGTTTCTCTGCTTCCTCCTGTTCACTTCTAAATGGTTTGATGTATCTTTTTTCAAATCTCAAATTTTCAGGTTGCTGCACTTGGTGCTATCACCAACGTGGTAGTTGATTTTAAGATCAATAAATCAATCTTCATGCAATGCGGGGGTTTGAGACAGCTTGTTCAGCTGTCAAAGTCAATGGATTCAACAATTAGGGTAAATTCCTTATGGGCTTTAAGGAATTTGATGTTCCTTGTTGACCGCAGGTGTAAAGAGGCAATCTTGAATGAGCTGACTCAGTCCACACTAAGAAGCCTTATAAGTGGTATTTTTCTTGAAATTCGTTTTTTGATTACATAATGAGTTGAGATCACATTGTTATCATTGAACCAAATTTACAGTAACTAAATTAACAAATGCAGATCTGGAGGCTTCAGTCCAAGAGCAAGCTTTAGGGCTTCTGTGTAACCTCGTTGATGGTTCAGTTGAATGCATTGAATACATCTTTGCTGATGATGGTCTTTTATTGCATGATGTTGTAAGGCAACTACAAAGTGCTTCTAAAACAGAAGTTTTGCTTCAGGTAAAATCATATGACAACATGGCTATTTATCTCTGCAACTTTCATGTCTTTAATACTCGGAGTGAAGAGTTACCAAATCTATCCATCTCTGAATGGTAGTTCCTAATTTGGGTGAACATATTTTTGATATTCTGTTGTATGTTCAAATGTTCAAACCTATGTTGCTTTTATATCTCTGCACAGGTAGGAATGCCATCAATGAGGAAGCTATCTCAGAATAATAAGAATCTCCAATTTATTTCATGTCCTGATTGGATTGTGATAGGTGTACTTATTTATTCCCAGCCAACAGTATTGATGCAAATGCTGGAACATGTGAAAATGAAAGTAGTCTGTGAAATGGGGGCCAATAAAGAAGCTGATGAAATATTAAAATGTGGCTAGACGCTTTATCTTTCTTATGTAAAAGTGTGAACCAAAACTCGTGATGCCCTTCTGACCAGACATCCATGAACTTGCAGGCAGTTCAGCAGGCATTTAAAGTATAACCAAAACTACTTCAAGTTTACAGGTTCTTGTTGGATTAAAGCGGAAATATATACCATGGACTCTTTCTTTGAGTGCCTTCCTATGAAATACTGAAAACTTAACCTGAATTTTTTAGTACGTTAGATAATGGTTGATCATTTACTGTTTATTTTTTTAAATAAGGCATTTAGAGGATAATTAGGGGCACCATAGATTTATCATAACTTCATTCTCTAGTATCTTATTAGGATTTCAAATTTCTTTTCCTTGTGATTGTTTTGAATTCTGTTAAATGATGAGTAACATTTTTGTATAGGGAATGTATGTACTTACCAATGTGACATCTGGAAATGAGCTCCACAAGGAAGCAGTTATGACTCAAATTTTCCCAACACTGCCTGGAGGTCCCCAGTCAATTATGTTCAGGTTTTTGCAGAGTAGTGACAGCCGATTACGGACTGCTGCTGCTTGGACTTTGGTAAATCTTTCCTTACCAAGCTGTCCTGGTGCATTTAGCCGGGTTCTGAGGCTAAGGAATGCTGGCATAGCTTCTCAATTGAAGAATATGATTCTTGATCCTTGCCTGGATGTTAAGGTAATTTTCAATTTCTTGGATTTCATTGTACCGGAATAATGATGTGTCATCTGTTTGCTAAATATGCTGCTTATATCTCTAGCTTCGAGCAAGGACAGCACTTGGACAATTCATGACTTTTGTTGATGCTGCATCTTGAATATTTTCATCATATTATGGACTCAACCATGGACAAAAGAAGATTCAGACAGGAAATGATGCTTGGGCTCCACCAATTGTTTAATATACCATACTGGCCTTCACTTCAGACATTCATTTGGCACCTCTGTCATGATCCATATCAACTTTATACAAATTACTCAAGTTGAGGCAGGACGATACAGCTGCGGAAGTAGTCCAAATGAGATCTGTCTTTTTGATTGAGTGAGTAACATCTTTGGTCAAATGAAGATGCAATCTGTGTATAACTTGGGGCATCTAAAATTTTCCTGGCCTTGCTGATGCTGAAATCTTGAAGCAAATTTATGGGAACATATCCTATCTCTCTTCTTGTTTGTATGTTATCATAATTAACCATACTTTTTTTTTGAGGAAAAACAAACTTGAAATAAATTTTTTCGTGCTATATTATTTTCTCAAAAATCTCCTCTATGCATTCCTATTTGCTTGGGTCGTCTGTCCTTGAGTTTCTGCTCTATTTCAACCTTCCCTTTTGCAGGTGTCATCCATTCATTTCAGTTTTTCGCATCAGAGGCAATCATGGGGAGCTTTTCTTGACTTTTGATTACTGCTGAGCTTTGCAATGATTTCCACGATGATGCTTGTTCGAGTCAATTTCCAATTCAAATATTTGTATATGGAAAATTTGCGTGTGCACTTGTTGAATAGTTTCCCGTCCCTGTACTCTGCTGGATTTTGGAGACGGCACATGAGCTTTAAGGCCTATAGCTGTATTCTATTTGGCCAATTTTGTTTGCTAAACTTTTAGTTTATCAATATTAGTGACAATTTGTAGTTAAATGATTAAGGGGAAGTAGTTTCGTGCCCTCCCCCCACTCTTTCACCTGCCGAAAGTAATGGGAAGTAGATTGCAAGTTAACATTCTTGACTTTTACTTAAAGAAAGCTCCAACTTTGAGTTAGGTCGGGTACACTTGCAGCCTGCCTACTGAACAAAGTTCTGAACTTATCTTCATCCTTAGGTAGCTAGTTAGTTTCCTGCCCATTTCTCTTTCATGCATAGGAGCAATAACCCCTTGCTAACTATTGAGCTGCAATTTTTTTTTTTTTTTTTTTACATTGAATTTTAGTATGATAAATATTCGAACAAATACTTGATTTGTGAAAGAAAGGAAAAAAAAGAAAAAAGATTTGAACTTTTGCAATCGAATGAATTCGAAGAATAAATGAACTTAGGAAGTTCGGATTTGACTTAATTAAACCTACATTTGAATTAATTTGAGTTGAATTCAAAATAGATTTTAAAATTAAAGGTTTGAATTAAATTCATGCTTTGTTGTGAATTTGATTTTTTTTTTTGAATCGTATAGATTTGGTTTGAGTTTGAATTGTTAAACACGAGTTGGATTCGACCTTTAGTTTTAATCTAGATTTTGCATTTGAGGTTAAATTTTTAATTGAGTTAATGCCAAATGTATCAAGAGGCATTTCAAAAAGGATTTTAGAATTAGAACTTCAAATTAATTGAGTTTTGTACAGAATTTGATAGGCCAAAGTTCTTTCAATACTTGTTTAACAAATTAACAATATATATATATATATATATACTAGGTGAACTTGCACCGTGTCTCTAGTATGCTTATTTTCTAAGTTGGATATTGATTAATAATATTATAATTAAAAGTTTCTTAAAAAAATAATCATTAAAGTAACAAATTCTTACTTAAAACACTCCATGAAATGTATATTGCAATCAGCATTTTTGAAGTTCACTATGTTTTGCTCTCAATGTATTTTTTAATGGCTTTGAACTTTATTGTCCTTTGTTGTAGAAATTAGAAGTATAAATAATGCATGACCATTAGATATACATACAAATATAAGGAGAAATGACATTTTTCTTAAATTGATTAGCAAAGTTAGAAGCACTCGAGGACAAGAGTTCTTGTACATCATGACCAAACACAATAACTTGAATATCTCTAGTGGTATCTTATATGTTTATGATTATGCTGGTACCATAAATCTAAAATTTGTTATTATACATTATATTACGTGTTTCAAATAATCACAAAGTTAGTAAGTAAATAAGAACTAAGTGTTACATATTTTTGATCAATTTGTGACAAATTATTGTAGATACACTTTTTTCATATTTATACAGTAATATCATGTGTTTCTTTTGAGTATTAAGGTGTTAATAACTTAGATCTTATAGTTATGTAGCTTTGTATCATGGAGGAACAACAAACCAAGTACCAAACTTGTGTTTTTATGCACATTTTAAAAAATGTGAGTGAGGGGAATAAGAAAAAGTACAATGAATTTTTCAAGAGTAGACAAAGCAGGGACAAGATAAAACTAGAAGAAATGTAGTTTCTTTTTTTGGTTTCCTATTATTGTAACGTAATTTAATATTATCCTTGTTTAAAACTTCCTATAATCAATTAATTACTCCATTCAAAGATATATACTTTATTTTACCAAGTTTTGAGGGTAGCAACTTCACCTATGGGAAGGTCAATCATGAATAAGGCTGCAAACGAGCCGAGCGGCTCGCGAGCCGCTCGCGAGTTGCTCGGTCAAAGCTCGACTCGAGTTCGGTCAAAGCTCGACTCGAGTTCGGTCAAACTCGAGTTCGAGCCGAGCTCGAGCCGGCTCGTTAAAAATTCGAGTCGAGCTCGAGCCCAAAATTAGTTGGCTCGTGGCTCGTCGAGCCGCTCGCGAGCCAAATAAATAAATATTTTTTATATTTTTTTAGGATTTTTTTCAATATTTTTATTATTTTTTTTAAAAAAATTAATTCAAACTCGAGCTCGAGCTCGAGCTCGACTCGAAAGCTATCTTTTATTCGAGCTCGAGTCGAGCTCGAGCTTGTTAAAAATTTGACGAGCCGAACTCGAGCTCGAATTTTCAAGCTCGATCGAGCCAGCCAAATATAGTCGAGCTCGAGCTCGAGCTTGGGGTGGCTCGAGCTCGGCTCGGCTCGTTTGCAGCCCTAATCATGAAGCACGTTAAATATTTTGTTGTCACACTTAAAACTATTTTTTTTAATAAAAAAAAAAGTGAATGTGTAGGCATTATGAGAAATTGTAAAATTTTAAAATGAAAGTGAATTGAAGTAAAGTGTTGGTAAATTGAATTATATTTATAATGGTATAGTGTTGCTTTAACACGTAACAATGCAATCATAGGGATAAATTAGAGTTCGTGCCTTATTGGTTTAAGAATTCTCCATACTCGACTAATGTGATAGCTATTTTGATGTACTCATAAATTAATTGATGTTTATGTCATTTAATGACTATATTTTGTTTAAAATTCTATTAATTGTGTTATTTAATAAATATATTTCACATTTCATTTCTATTTCTTTGTTTATAAGTTTTTTAGTATATTTCATCTTATATTTATTAAATATGTATTGTGAGTAATTTCCTTTTGTTAGCAAGGATATGTGTTAAGTTATTAATAAATGAGATTTTGAGATAATTTTCTTTGCATTTAATTTCTATTTGAATTTATTTAACTGGATTTATGGTCATTTTACCCGTCTAGTCTTTATTATTTTTACTTTATGCACTTTAAATATCGCAAATAGATGGCCGAGCCACCTAATTAGTTTAATTTTTTTATGTCTTTTATTTTTTTTTATGAAAGGTCGAGCCTCCATACTTTTAGTTTAATTTATTTAAATGATCGATTGAACCGCTTAATTTGTTTAGTTAATATAAATCCAATCTTTCTATATATATATATATATATATTTTTTTTGTATTTATTTAATACACTTATATATATATATTAATTGAGTATTTATATAATTTCTATTTTAATCAATATAATTGTGTGAATTAATTAGATTGACAATCTAGTTAATAAATGTGATTATATAGCTAGGATTATTAATCTTGTATTAATGATTCAAGTAGCATCTATTAGTTTAATTGAGTTGCAGCTCTTGGGTTAATTAAATTAATAGCGAAATTATATAATTAAGCTGATTGTTATATACAATTTAGTCTTGGTGATGCCTTATTACTTAATGCAATTTGATTGAGCATTCTATACACGTTGGTTGGTAGTGGTGTTTAATTAAATTAGAGATTAATTTGTTTGAGCTAATCAGGATTAATCTAATTTGTAAGGATAGAAATCTGTTTGAGCTGATCGGGATTCTAAAACCAATTAATTAATAATGTCTTTATCTATGATTAATCCCATGCAAAATATAATTTGATACTAGTTTCTTACTAACATCTTTTTCTATCATTTCTATTCCAAAATCATTTTAATTTTGTTTACAAATTCAAAAATTCCAAAAATATTTATTTTAATTGTTGTTGTTTTCTTTTTCTCAAAATACCAAAACTCCCAAAATCCTTTCCAATTAATTGTTTTAATTTAAGAGTTGACAAATCTCTGTGGATTCGATCCCTACTTCCCCTGTCTACATAAGAACTGTTAAGTTTAAATTTGAGAGTCGTACGACAGACTTCGTTAGTTTTATTTAACAAAGCACTACCACTAGCAGCATAATTGCCATCCTATCATATGAAAATAGACTCAATATTCATACAATGTTTCTCTATTTTGTTGTCTAATTCCACTTATATCTGTTTGGATTGTTGCAATTCTAGATGTATGATAATATTTTGCAAGAAAAGCTCATTGAATACCAGTAAATCTTGAATAGATTCAGAAGACAAATCATACAACTAATCTTTTGCACTATGTTGTAAGCTAAATTAAAAGACACAATTTCATAACTTTATCTCTTGTACCTTCTTATTGTCTATTTTACACAATTTCATAAATGTTGTTCATTTATAGTATGAGTAGTGAGTTCCTTAAGAAATATTTGATTTAAAGCCATATTTACAAAATGAGAAGATATAATATCACCAAATGTAAGTTGGTTATCCGACTAATCTTCTACTTTGTCTTATTCCAGATCAATAATTCATTCTCTGATTTCAATTGGCATTTTGCATCCTTATTATTCCCTAATGATCTTATCACATCATTTTATCAATAACTTGTTGTTTATGTCACCAAATAATGAAATCTATAAGTTGATATCATCAAAGGAATGAAATCTGCAAAAGAAAAAGATTAACAATTTTAATTGAAGAAATTAAAATAAATCCCCAATAACGGCGCTAATTTGATGAACTTTATTGCACGACACTTGAATTTAACCTAACAATTCTTATATATATAGGAAAAATAGATATCGTATCTAAAAAAATTGTCAATTCTTAAATCAAAATAATTATTCGGAAAATGTTTTGAAGGTTTTAGTCTTTTTTAAGAAAAACTAATTTAAACAATATTAAAATAAATATTTTTGGGTTTTGAATTTGTGAATAGATTTAAAAATGATTTTGAAATACAAAGTTTATAAAAGCGTTAGTAATAAGCTAGTATCAAGTTATATTTTTATGGGATTAATTATAGATAGAGACATTATTGAGTAGTTAGCTTTTTTATCCCGATAAGTTTAAATGGATTAATCTCTATTTTCATTAAACACACCTAAGTAAATAAGACATCACCTAATATAATTGAAGCTGACTGTTATATATAATTTAAATTATATAAATTCGCTATTAATTTAATTAAGTCAAGGGTTGCAACTCAATTAAACTAGTACATGATACTTGAATTATTAATACAAGATCAATAATCCTAGCTATATAATCGTGTTTATCAACTAGGTTGCCAATTCAATTAATTCACACAATTATATTAATTAAAACATAAATTATATAAATACTCAATTATATACATATATGTATATTAAATAAATATAGAAATATATATATATCAATAAAGAAAATATAATTATATGAACTAAACAAATTAAGCAGTTCAACATGCTATTTAAAGAAATTACTTAACAAATTAGAAGGCTTGGCCTACCAGTAAAAGAAATTAAACTAGTTATGCAGCTCGGCCAACCATTTGTTATATTAAAATTGCATAAAGTAAAATTCATAGTATTTACCCATCACTATACGACAAAATAAATACTCAGCTAACAAATCGATTATCAATCCAGTTAATTAAATACATACAAAAATTAAGTACGGAGAAAATTATCTCATAATCTCCTTGCTAACAAAGTTGACAACTCAGAACATATATTTAATAGATATAAGATGTAATATATAAAAAATTGAAAGAAAATTTGAAGAAAAAAAAACTCCCATGAAATTTTGAATTTAAACGAACACCATTTCCTTCTTGATCAATACCAAAATACTTTAAAAACTATTCTAAAAATTCTAAAAATTATATTTCTATAAAGTTGATATTTAGAGAAAGAAAGTGCAAAAAAAATGAAGAAGATTGAAACTAAATTGGTTGTGTAAAATACCTAAAATGGCGTAGTTTTGAGTATGATTGTTGCACTAGTCATCATTCAAACCATGTAGTTTTGTCACGGTTATTGTAGCGCATCTGAATCTGACTTTGATCAACTTCACTATTGATGACGTCAGCAGTGATGTCATCATCAGCGGATGTACTATTCATCAAAGTTAATGTTCATTGTTATTATTGTTTTTTTTACTTATCTTCTTCCACATTTATTCTTCTTCTTTTTATCTTCAAAATAAACTAAAAAACTTACAAAAAAATAAATAAGTAAGAAATGTAAAAATATCTCTAAAATAACATAAATAATTGAATTTTAATCAAAATATATTTATTAAATAACATACAAATGAATTAATTAATGAGCACATTACTAAGGTTGTAGAATTCTTCGCAAGCGAGATAGCCTCCTATCTCAAGTCTTGATAGATAAATATTTTTTCTCAATTTCTTTTATGCATGTACAACTTGATAGAAATCCCTCATTTACGTAGAAAAGAATTCTAAGGGTTGGGAAATGCATTCGAATTTGGAATGATAATTAGCTTTCTTTTTATGGTTGTTTTAAAACACTCATAGATGATCAACTATTTCTTTCTATTTAGTAACTTCTCTCATTGAAGTTTTTAGAGTAAGTTTTGTTGTCAATAAGAATTCAAAAAAGTTTTTAAAAAATAGTCCCTCGAACAAACATATAAAGTGTAAAGCACCACAATATATCAAACAAACAAACAAAAAAGAAAACAATATATATTTCTAAAAAAACTAATATATTATCGAAAACTTTATTTAAACATCATACTTCACACATCTTGTAGTTTTGGAAGTAAAAAAGCTAATCAAATACTCACGCTTGTGTGGCGGTCTTTAATAGAGAGCAACAATAACATAGGATTGATAAGATCGAAAAAGACGACAATATAAACTCTCATCTTCTTCATTTTTTTTTTCCCTTTTCTATTCTTGTTTTTAGAATGAATGATATAAGCTTAAAGAAGAGGAAAGGAAATCATAGAATACTAAAGCTGAAAATGCACACAAATTTTTATTTAAGGTGCTAACACATTTGTACAAGAAATACTCAAGATAACTTAAAATTGTATCTAGAACATTCTGGAAACTAAAATAGACTAACAACCTATACTTCATGGCTCATTCAAAGTCTAAACTAACACCCCAATCACTGTCGCAAAATCCATGGAAGTTTAAAGATCTTCCAAGCCAAACTACAAAATCTGTAGTGCCTTTAACATATCTAAGCACTCTTTTATCAGCTTGAAAATGTACTTCACTAGCATAGTGCATGAATCTGGACAAAAGACTGACAAAATAAATAATACCAGGCCGTGTTGTTTTCAAATACATCAGACAGCCTATGAGACTTCTATATAGACCTTCATTCACCTTTGTTGTTATATCATGTTTACTCAACTTCTCATTTTTCTTATAGACTTGCAATTTTCCAAGTTGAACTTCTTAAGCACTTCTTTTACATAATTAAATTATCCAAGAAAGATTCATTTCTCCTGTTGGTGAATTTCCATGCCAAGAAAGTAAGGCATCACCCCTAGATCAATCATTTAAAAAACTTGCATCATATGAACTTTAAAATCCTGCACCAGTCCTTTATTGCTCCCTATTATAAGTAAATCATCAACATACAAAGAAACTGTCATAAGATCACCATTAGCAATCTTAACATACAGAGATAATTCACTCAAACTCTTCTGAAAACAAATTCAAGTAGATGATTATCAATCCTGCTATACCAGGATCTTGGACCCTATTTTAGACCCTACAAAACCTATTATGTAGATAAACCTTTTTATCTTTGCCATTCACAACAAAACCATCTGGCTGCTCAATAAAGATCTCTTTCTCAAGTGACCATTTAGGAAATCTGATTTCATATCAGGCTGATAAACATTCCAATATTTTTGAGTTGCCAATGCCAAAAGCATTTTGATAGTATCAAGTCTTGCCACTGATGAAAATGTTTCTAAAAAATCTACTCCAAATTGTTGATCATATCCTTTTACGACTAGTCTTGCCTTGTATTTGTTGATTGATTCATCAGGGATGAGCTTAGTTAATATATACCCATATTCCTCCAATAGGTATTTTGTCGCTAGGCTTGTCCATCAAAATCTAAGTTTGACTTTTGTCTATTATCCTCAACTCCTTTTTTACTTCAACCCAATTTGGATCCTCTGCAACGTTTTTGTATTCTGCGGGCTAAAAAACAATGTTACATCTTACATAAATTTCAACAAGTGATCTTGTACCTCTAACAGGTTTATGATCATATATTTTATCATACCATTCTCCTTATCTTGTATCAAAATAGGTTTTGGAGTTGGCTGGTTAGGAATCTCTTTTGTTTTTTCTCAATTCCAAGTTGTATCTTCATTGAACTTGATGTGTCTGCTGACTATCAACTTCTGATTTGAAGGTTGATAAACTCTATAGCCTTTCTTGGTGGAGCTATAACCAACAAAAATTCCAACTTCTGACTTGTAATCTAGTTTATCTCTCTTCACATCAAGAATATTTGTGTAATATAAGCTTCCAAATACTTTCATATTTTTCATAGAATGTTTGTAACCATGTCATGCCTCAAACGGTGTCTTTCCCTTCAGAATTTTTGTTGGAAGTCTATTAAGAAAATAGACGTTAACAATCTTTGCCCAAAACTTCTTCGGCATTTTTTTCTCAAAAAGAAAACATCTGGACATCTCCATAATTGTCCTATTTTTCCTTTCACTTACTCCATTTTGTTGAGGATTAAAAATTGTTGAAAGTTGATGTTCAATTCTTGCATCCTGACGAGCGTGTCGTTGCGCTATCAAATTAATACCAAACTCAACCAACTTATATAGTTAGGGCAAGTAAGGGTCGAACCCACAGAGACTTGTAAAATTTTAGAACAAGTAAACTAATCAAGATTAGGGGGGAAAGATTTGATTTTAATTTTAAAAGAATAAACTTTAAATAAATTTACTCACAAATTAATTAAGAATCAAAGAAAAGAAAAACGTTAGCAAGGACTTTGTATTTCGGTTTTACTTATTCAGGATTAATCATTGATAATAACCTATTTGAGTAGTGACTTAGAATTCCGCGTAGCGCAGCAAATTCCAATTCCTGTAAAAATTAGGTTAATTCCCGAGAAGCACGGCAAATTAACTTTAACCTGATTAAACCAAATTACCGAATCGCTCGCATAAGATAGTCAATCAAGTTATTAAGCATAAGGACAACATCAACACAAATTACATAAAATTAATGGCCGATTAAAATCATGCAATTCGTTTCAAACAATTCCCTATTAATTAATCAAACACAGATTTAAATTAATCAATAGTTACTACTTTTGGTTACCGAAAACCGATTCTGCATAACCCTAGTTAATCAACTATGCAAAACAATTAAGATGGCCAATAATAATTGAAATAACACGATTGATAGAATAAAACCAAGAATTGTTCAAATACTCAAATATAAATAATGATTCCTTGAAAAGATCGGGTTTTTAATTACAAAACATAAATCTCATATTTCCGAATAACATAAACCTAATACATGTCCTTGCTAACTTAAAAACGTTTACTCACAAAGCATAAAGGAAAACATCATAAAAAGATTAAGGGAAAGAGAGAAACTCATTAGTTGGAAATCCGATTTCCCGAGAAGCTCCAACCCTTGATCTCCTACAATGCTCGGGAAGAAAATATCTAAGGTGCTTGACACCTAAACTAAGCTATTAAGGCCTATATAGTTATAAAAAGGTCCTAGGGTAGTTTATACAAGAATCCTAATTAGAAACTACTTAAAACAATCTTAAAACTTAAAATTCGGAAAGTGGACGCCCGAGTCCTCAAAGTGGACGCCTGAGTAGATGAGACGCGTCCACTTGACTGTCAATCTTCTGAGAGTGGACGCGTGAGATTTTGTGGACGCGTCCACTTTCTTGCCTTGCGCGTCCACTTGGTCTCCCTGCGCGTCCACTTTACTGTCCAACTTCTGAGGGTGGACGCGTGCAATTTGGTAGACGCGTCCACTTCCTGGCCTTGCGCGTCCAATTGGTTTCTGAGGCGCGTCCACTCCATTTTTTCCTGCGAAACAACTTCTTAAAGCTCCTATCTTCCTCCAATGTCTTCTAAACATGTTAAAATACCTTCAAAATACCTGTAAACAAAGAGAAAAGTGTAAAGAATCAATTTAAGCACATAAACACACAATTAGGTAGATTTTATCTCAATAAACAACACATTAAGCTTCTAAAAACCAATCTAATTATGGTTCAATCAAATTCCCCCACACTAAACCTTTGCTTGTCCTCAAGCAAAATAACAACATAAAGAAACAAAATCAAAATTTAAATGTCTCAGAAAACAAGTCAAATAATCTCTAGAACCTCAATTCATTTGCACCAAATTCTCTCCAATAATCCTCAAAGTCATCCATCAACTCTACTTTTTAAAATAAATCGTGCATGTGAGTTACATCATTACTTACAAACTCATTGTAATAGTTAACTATCCTTAACATGGCTGAAAAACTTTGAAAACCAATAAAAATCATTTTAGAGTTAAAAACCATTCACAAGTAACAAGAACAAATTCAATCAAGCCACAATCAACTCAAACACATCATAGTCATACCATAAGTAATATCCACACTACCATAGGCTTGTAATCTCACACATCTCTCCACTAATGGAAATAATAAGGTCGACTTGAGTCAAATTGGACTTGAGGCACGTAACGTTAGGCTTGGTTGTTGGTTAACAAAGAAAGGTAAGGTAAACAAAGTAGTCAAGAGAAGTACACAAAAGGATAAAAGAATTTGAAACCAAAGTTCTTCAATTGACACTTCTCTCCTTATTCCTCATTTAATCACATCAACCAACTCATAAACTTTGGACAATCTTGGAACTCTTTTTCTCTTTTTTTTTTATATTTTCTCAAGTGCTCTTTATTTTTTTCTTTTTTAAACTTTTCATAGCACTTCATTTTTTTTTTTTTTCATCATATGTCTCTCTTTCTTTTGCACTTTGCTCTCTTTTTTTTTTTTTTTAGAGAAGACAAACTTTTTTTTTTAAAACTCCAAGATCTTTTTCATCATCCCTCAACACAACTTTGCAAAACCTTTTCAACACCTTTTTAACACAACAATAAACTTCACAAGTGTCAATCTAAAGATATTTCAAAGAAATCTCTTGACAATTATGATATGTAAAGATTTTAAACATTATTCTCAAAGGCTTACAAAGAAAGATAATAATGGATTCATCCATCACAACATTATAGCTCAAAAATAGGATCGAGGGGTATAATATAGAAAGGGTGGCTCAAGAAAGGCTCAAACGTCCAAAGAAGGCCTTATGTCATCCCCAAGTCAACCAAATTCAATCATATTTCGCCTCAAGAGTGTGAGAAAACAAGTTCTAGAGTGTCTAAATTGACCATGAATGTATCTAAGTCAAAAGTAAACTCAATCTCATTCAAACTTGTCAAAAGTCATTTCAAAAATCAAGTTTTTTACTAAAAATAAGCCATGTCAATTCAAATTAACTACAACAAATCATCCATAAATAACAACTTTGAATTTTTACCAAAAACAAATCGTAGAGTGTCAAGATTCCTCATAATAAATAGAGAATTTAAAGCACAAATAATATCGAAACTCTATCAATTAACATAGACTTGCATAATTTTCCTCATAGGCATAACAAACACACAAACATGCTTAAAAACAAAACTTTTTTTTTTACATAAACGACAATAAACAAATAATAACAATAAACGAAAACAGAAAAACACAAACATTAAAAACAAGACTCCCCCACACTGGAACGAGACATTGTCCTCAATGTCACAACACAAGTAAGAGAAGAAAAAGAAACAAAGAGAGAAAAAGAAAGAAGTCACCCGAGGGGAGGTCTAGGAATGGAAGCTCGAAGTGCATAGACTTGTTCTTCAAGTTAGGGACGCGTGAGAAGACAGGGACGCGTCTACTCTCAGTAGTTCTTCCCAGAGGTGGCCGCGTGAAGTAGCTTGACACGTCCACTTGGACGCGTGAGAGGAAGTTCGCGCGTCCACTCTCAGTAGTTTCTGCCATCTGATGTTTTCTGTTTATTTCACAATAATTGGACTCTAGATCAATGTTAAACCTTCCCTATACCTGTAAAAAAAATAAAATAAAATAAAATAAAATAAAATAAAATAAAAAAAATAACACCTAAATAATAAAAACAAAATATAAAAGAAAATAGAAGAATATTCATTTGGGTTGCCTCCCAAAAAGCGCCTTTGTTTAAGGTCTTTGGCTCGACCTCCATAACCAAATTATCCAATGCCTTCCCTCTCATGGAATAGAGGAGCATCCATTTTTACTTCTTTAAGCTTTATGACTCCATGCTTCCAAAATTTATTTATTTCATATATAGTACCTACCATGAAATCCTCAAACAAACAATTAGTAGAAGTCATATAAAAATTTAGCAAGTTAGTACAACTCAACCCATCAAAATTATGTGGCATGATAAAATCAATATGTTCAATATTACACACATCATGACACAAAGAAGAATGTAAGGCACTAGGATTGGTTTCAACTTCTACATTGTTAGGCTTTTCTATGGTTTCAATATTTGATTCCTCAAACTCACATTGAATGACAAAAGAAGGAGATTGTGGATTATCAATGGAAATAGAAAATTCTTCAAACTCAGGAATGCTAGAAACTACCTTATTATGAAAAGTATGCCAATCCTCTAATTCTTCAGCTTCACTAAGATCAACATTAGACTCATCCTCACTAGGACTCAACAAATGGAATGAAGAATTATGAGTAAGTTGGTACTTAATTTCACTAAACTCGGAAGCCAGTTGACCTAATTGACTCTCAAGATTTTGGATTCTTAATTTGGTCTCTTGTTGAAAATTAAGAGTATTAGAGGCTATGGACTTGATAACTTCTTCAAGAGACATGCTATGAGATTGATCTTGAGAGATAGGAAGGAAATCTGGAAGATAATAATTAGGAGTATAGTCATTCCTAGGAAAGTTATCATAACTAGGCTCATAGATATAATTAGGATAACTATTTCCAAATTCATCCCACCTAGATTGAGAATAAGGCATCTCTATGTGATAAGGAATAGAATCATGTGGGTTAGACCTATGAGAAAGTGGATATGAATAACCACTAAATCCATTAGAACACTCAAAGGGTCTAGCATTCTTTCTTCTAATAATATAACCCCTTACCAAAGAAGTAAGGTTATCTATTTTGTTCTGCAAAGATTGATAATCTACAACATCCATCCTAGAGTCATCATATTGAGAATAAGAGGAATACATACAAAAATCAAAACCAAATAAAGAAAGAAATTAACAACATAGAAAAAAGGAATATCTAATATTCAAGCTTTTGAATTTGTCATAAAAGAGAAAAACCTGAAAATCAAAAACAAAGAAAAAGATTAGAAAACTTAATCTCAAAATTTTAAACAAATCCCCGGCAACGGCGCCAAAATTTGACGAGCGTGTCGTTGCGCTATCAAATTAATACCAAACTCAACCAACTTATATAGTTAGGGCAAGTAAGGGTCGAACCCACAGAGACTTGTAAAATTTTAGAACAAGTAAACTAATCAAGATTAGGGGGGAAAGATTTGATTTTAATTTTAAAAGAATAAACTTTAAATAAATTTACTCACAAATTAATTAAGAATCAAAGAAAAGAAAAACGTTAGCAAGGACTTTGTATTTCGGTTTTACTTATTCAGGATTAATCATTGATAATAACCTATTTGAGTAGTGACTTAGAATTCCGCGTAGCGCAGCAAATTCCAATTCCTGTAAAAATTAGGTTAATTCCCGAGAAGCACGGCAAATTAACTTTAACCTGATTAAACCAAATTACCGAATCGCTCGCATAAGATAGTCAATCAAGTTATTAAGCATAAGGACAACATCAACACAAATTACATAAAATTAATGGCCGATTAAAATCATGCAATTCGTTTCAAACAATTCCCTATTAATTAATCAAACACAGATTTAAATTAATCAATAGTTACTACTTTTGGTTACCGAAAACCGATTCTGCATAACCCTAGTTAATCAACTATGCAAAACAATTAAGATGGCCAATAATAATTGAAATAACACGATTGATAGAATAAAACCAAGAATTGTTCAAATACTCAAATATAAATAATGATTCCTTGAAAAGATCGGGTTTTTAATTACAAAACATAAATCTCATATTTCCGAATAACATAAACCTAATACATGTCCTTGCTAACTTAAAAACGTTTACTCACAAAGCATAAAGGAAAACATCATAAAAAGATTAAGGGAAAGAGAGAAACTCATTAGTTGGAAATCCGATTTCCCGAGAAGCTCCAACCCTTGATCTCCTACAATGCTCGGGAAGAAAATATCTAAGGTGCTTGACACCTAAACTAAGCTATTAAGGCCTATATATAGTTATAAAAAGGTCCTAGGGTAGTTTATACAAGAATCCTAATTAGAAACTACTTAAAACAATCTTAAAACTTAAAATTCGGAAAGTGGACGCCCGAGTCCTCAAAGTGGACGCCTGAGTAGATGAGACGCGTCCACTTGACTGTCAATCTTCTGAGAGTGGACGCGTGAGATTTTGTGGACGCGTCCACTTTCTTGCCTTGCGCGTCCACTTGGTCTCCCTGCGCGTCCACTTTACTGTCCAACTTCTGAGGGTGGACGCGTGCAATTTGGTAGACGCGTCCACTTCCTGGCCTTGCGCGTCCAATTGGTTTCTGAGGCGCGTCCACTCCATTTTTTCCTGCGAAACAACTTCTTAAAGCTCCTATCTTCCTCCAATGTCTTCTAAACATGTTAAAATACCTTCAAAATACCTGTAAACAAAGAGAAAAGTGTAAAGAATCAATTTAAGCACATAAACACACAATTAGGTAGATTTTATCTCAATAAACAACACATTAAGCTTCTAAAAACCAATCTAATTATGGTTCAATCACATCCTCACAAAACTTGTTAAACTTTCCAAATGTGTATTCAGTCATATTATTTTATCTAATCACTTTCATTTTTAGACCATGTTGATTTTCAACTCAATTCCTAAATTTCTAAAAGAAAAATAATAGCAACTTCAAACTTTGATTTCATGAAATAAACTAACACATTATGTTGAAATCATCTATAAAAGTAATAAAACACCTGCTTCCATTAAAAGAAAGGGTCTTCATTAGGAAACAAACATCTGCATGGACAAGTTGAAGCTTTTCATTTGCCTTCAAAGCTTTGTTTACTTGAAATGACAATCTGAATTGTTTTCCAAATTGACAGACTTTGCAAACTTCAAATTTGGAGATATTACTGGCATACGATGCACAAGTCTTTTTCTTTGCATAAAACAAAATGCAGAGTAATGAAAATGCCCCAGCCTAGGATATGCACAAGCAACATGTCCAAAGAGGAACGCGCATCTTTCATCTTTGTCATCTTCGAATAAAATAATTCAGAACCAATAAGATCATATATTGTGCATCTCTTATCTTTGAAAAAAAATTAATAGTTCTTTTCTAGTAATTGACCCACACTTAAAAGAATTTGATCAATTTGAAGTATATATAGACATCTAAAATGAATTTAGCACATTTTGAAGTTTCCACAGCTGCCACACTTCTTCCTTGGACTTCTAAAGAGTTTTCATTACCAATTCAAACCTTTGAGATGTATGCCTTCTTTAGTTTCTTGAATATACTCTCATCGGAAGTCATGTGATGACTATATCCACTATCAATGAGCCATCGTTTATTGTTTATGTTGGCTGCAAAACAGGTTGCAACAAACAATTGTTCCTCCTGCCCCTGTTGGTTTTCTACAACTTAGGCTTTATGACCTTGCTGCTTGTTCTTGCATCCATATGCCCCATTTGTTTACATGGATAGCATTGAATATCTGGTCTAAACCAACAATATTTTTAAGAGTGAGATGTCTTCTTACAATATGGGCATGGAGAAAATATCTCTTTATTTCCGCTACTATATTTTCTGAAACTCCTTTCTTACCTCTCTTGCTTGTGCTTCTTGATTGTGCATTTTTTTTTTGTCTTAGCTTGAAATGTTTCTTCAATTATATATTTATTTCAAATGGCCCTTTTTTGTTCTTAAGCTTCCACATGGCATTGATCAACTCCGTAAGACTGATTTATGAAAGATCTTTTGGGTCCTCAAGTAATGAAAATTTTGATTCAAATCTTTCCCATAAGCTGATAGGAAACGTCTTTTTTTACCTCCCGAGGTTGCTAGAATTCCATGTTGAATCAAACTATTTTTACCTTCTATCACTTATACAGTCTATACCAATTTTTCCCATTGATGTTTCTGACATTTTTGTATCGCATTATTTGAAGGATGGGGAATATAATGTTAGAACTTAGAAGTGGTATAAGCTCTTTATACATGCCAAGTTTACATTTGTTGAGCACAACCTACTTCAAATTATTCTTTGTCTGCAAACCCTTTTTGGCATAAATGGAATGCCAGTAATCATGCAAGTTTTTAGAACAAACCTATACAGATATCTTGTATTGTCCATTCTAGAGAAGTTCTGGTTGATAATTTTGTTGTTGCTAATGCAATGGATTCGACTCGCGATCCCTCTTCTTCTCTTCCTTAGTCTTGTCCTCCACCCCAAGTTGGATATTTTTAGATGAATTTTAATGGAACTTGTACTTTCTTTTGTATCAACAGGTCACAATCCGTGATCACTCAATGACTATCTTATGTGTCCATGCCTCTAACGTTCCGGAGTATGTTCAGGTTCTCTATTTGCTTCATGGAATGTGCCCTGCTACAATTCATTGTTATATGTCATTATGGAGGGTGATCGTCTTTATATTGTTAGAAAATTCAATAATGGTTAAAGATGATCAAAGACTTTTAATAACTTAATTTTGATTATTGGTAAACATTGATTATGACTAGTTGTTTTATTTTACAATGATAGAATTTTTATATTCTAATCCATGCACGATCAATATTTCAAGTCTTCAAGAACTTTCATTCAAAGTCAATAGTTGAAGACAAACATTTATTGGGTTAGATTGGAACTAAGGTATGGTTTTAGAGTTTGATATTTTTTTATATCTCTAGTTTACCTTTAATTGAGTATTGGTTTTAAAGATTGTTCTATGAATTTCAAAAATCTTTTAAAATGGTTTTAAAACTACAAAACTTGTTTTGGGCACATACATCTAGATTTTGAAATTTGTTAGGATGATACTACAACTTGTAAAGTTGATTGGGAATCTCATTTGTGTGTTAAGTAATATGGATAAAAAAATGACAGCTTTCAATCTATTTAAAGTTGTTTAGGTATCGTCCACAAGAATATTGACAAAATGATGTACTATCTATTAAGTTTCGGACGACCCAACTTGTGTTGCGATCGACCGAAACCCAGACATAAGGTCGACAAGACCTAGTTCTAGACAACCAAACTAGGTCCTTTGAGAGTCTCCAAAAGCACTTGGAGAGTTTGTGGATGATGGTTCGGACAACCATACAGTCAACCTCAAGTCCCTGAGTTGGAATATAATAATATGTATGTAGCCATAGAAATGACCCTATATATATCAAACATTTGAAATACTCTATACCAATGTTTTCTGAGATGAAATTCATACACCTACATTTTACAACATCTTGAAAATATTTTTTAACCATTTCTAAACTCATTCATTGAGAAAATAATTCAAAACGGATTTCATCATTTCAAAGGTGTTCTTGAGAAATTTTATCAAATTATACTCAAAGATGTCCTTATACTACAAATTTATATATCTTCATGATATCTATATCAAAATTTATTTATCTATCTCTTGTACATTTATTCAAGGTTGTATATATCTTAAAACCCTAAGGAATAGAATGAGCTTTGAATTGACGATAATTGCAATTATCTTATTGTGTGTATTTCATTAATTTGTTGTATTGAAGATTATTGTATTGTCAATGTTGTGTTGTAATATTTAAAGGTTGAATGAGACTTGAATAATTGAGAGATCTTGTGTAAAACCCTAATATGAATTGGGTAAGCCTCTTTTATAATATCTTGTATTATAATTGGTGAAAGATTTCTTTTGTAATATCTTGTATTATAATTAGTGAAAGATTTTTTGAAATCCTTGAATAAATAGATAACTCAATGTAGAATATTAGGTTTTGTTTGGATAAAGCAAATCACTATAAATCATTGTGATCATTATTTTAATTATGTAATTTACTTGGACGCATTATTACACACATAAACTACACACCAAGTGTTTGATATTTGTTGTTTGAGAAGTGTATAATTGAATTATATTGCAAAAATTGGATAAAAACTTAATTCACTCTCATCCCCTCTTAGGTTTTTTAGTATGACAAAACAACAAAAGTTGGGTTAGAGAGGAATAGGTATGAATTTTTCCCCTCTGGGGACCCACAGGGTCCTGCCCCTACTTTATATGCCCTTTTCATACCAATTTTTATCTCATTTTTTTTAACATTGTATATACGTTATGAATGTTGTATTGTTGAATCAATTTTTTTTCGTAATATTTTTTGTTTGTTATTTAAAGGTTTAATTATATGGATTTTAGTTATGATTCATTTTTTATTCTTTTTCAGTAGTTCCTATCGATCCTTGTACTATTTGCTTCGAAAAGAGGGCACTAAGAAAGTGTCAGATCTGACCACAATTATAGCATTGACGTTATTTACTATGGCTATTAATTTCCTTGTGTCCTATCTTGTAACAAAAAGAACATAGAATGTGATTGTCTTTCCCTTGAAATCTTGCTTAATGTTTGTTAGATTCTATATGTTGCCATTCCTTAGGAACTTTTCTCTTCTTTTCCAAAATTTGTTCCGAATGAATTGACTTTTGTGCCTTCAAAGTCATATCTTGGTTCTCAGTTTGAATAGTTGCTTCTACTATTGTTGCATAATTCATGGGTGACAGAGTAGCAAGAACTCATTGTAGTTCACCCCGCAGTCCTTTTATAAACTATCTCACCTTATTTTCTTCCGTGTTATTCATCCTTAGACGATACTTGGATAGTCTAATAAATTGGGCGACATATTGACTAACACTTTTGTTTTCTTGACGAAGAGCTTGAAACTCATCCTCTCACTTCTCTATTATCCATGGAGGAATGTATTCCTTTTTGAAATTCTTCTAGAAAATGTGTCAATGTCCATATTCTTCTTTTATTAGTTTTTGTAATTCGATTCCACCATTCTCTAGATATTCCACAAAGTTTGAAGGCTGCAAAGTTTACTTTCCTCTCATCTGAGTATTTTAGAGTTTTAAAAATGTCTTCCAATTGGTCAAGCCACTGTTCAGCTTCCTCTTCTTGCTCAACCTTTTTGAAGAATTTTGGAGAATGAAATTTCAAAAATCTTTCTAAGGCAACATCTTCTGCCACTATTAGAGTTGGGTTGTGATTAGCTAAGGTTTCTTTAATCCCAGTCATTATTTCCAATACTTGAATAATTGCCTCATTCGTTCCATAGTAATTTCCATTTCCATTTCTTAGATTTGGATTTGGATTTGGTTTGGGATATTTCCTTAAATTAGATCAAGAGGGTTTGTTTGCGGATTCATTCTATGAGGTCTGCCACACACTCGAGATGCCATATTCTATAATAATTGAACAGGTATTATCTAACAAAAATATTCACATTATTTCAAGAGCACATAAGTCCATAGAAAAATCATTTAAGTATGAACATAATAAGTCCAAAGATACCAAAATAGAAACTCAACTAGTTTTCTTATATAGGCATTGATGTGCTTATAAATTAATTGATTTTTATGTTATTTAATAACTATATTTTATTTAAAAATCGGTTAATTATGTTATTTAATAGATATATCTCACGTTTCCTTTCTATTCTTTGTTTGTAAATTTTTCAATGTATTTTAGTTCATTATGAAAATAAAAAGAAGAAGAAGAAATGTTGGAGAAGTTTTTTAAAAAAAAATCTATGTCATTCGATTAAGTGGCGCAATAAGACGGTGATATGTGGCGCAACCAGAAGATGACAAGTAGCGCTTGGACCAATGAGGATGTGACACGTGGTGAAGTTTGGGAAAATTAGGCTACCAACTGAATTTTCAAGACTTTGGAGTGCGAAATGACTATTTTGCCCCTGATTTTTGTGCATATAAATAAGAAGTTTATTTTTATCATTTCAACACCAATTTGGCTCCAATCTTCTCCATTTATTTTGAAATTTATTTCTTTAATTATTGTCTTTATCTTAGTATATTTTTCATAATTTTTAGAATAATATTTCAAGGCTTTTTGTAATATTTAGTAAAGAAATTCTATCCTGATAATTTCAATATTTTCAGGGAGTTTTTCTTTCAAATTTTCTTTCCAATGTTTATAAATTTCATCTTATATTTATTAAATATGTATTGTGAGTAACTTTCTTTTGTTAGCAAGGATATGTGTTAAGTTATTAATAAATGAAATTGAGATAATTTTCTTTGTACTTAATTTCTATTTGGATTTATTTAACTGGACTTATGGTCAGTTTACCAGCCTAGTCTTTATTTATTTTTCTTTATGCACTTTAGATATCGCAAATGGATGGTCGAGCCACCTAATTAGTTTAATTTACTTTTATGTCTTTTATTTTCTTTATTAAGAAAGGCCAAGCCTCTTAACTAGTTTAATTTATTTAAATGGCCGGTTGAAACGCCTAACTTGTTTAGTTAATATAAATCCAATCTTTCTTTATATATATTAATTGAGTATTTATATAATCCTTGTTTTAATCAATATAATTGTGTGAATTAATTGGATTGACAATCTAGTTAATAAATATGATTATATAGCTAGGATTATTCATCTTGTATTAATGATTCAAATAGCATATACTAGTTTAATTGAGTTGCAATTATTGGCTTAATTAAATTAGTAGCGGAATTATATAATTTAAATTGTATATAATTAAGCTGATTTTTATATACAATTTAATGTTGGTGATGTCTTATTTACTTAATGCAATTTGATTAAGCATCCTATATACGCTGGTCGGTAGCGGTGTTTAATTATATTAGAGATTAATCTGCCTGAACTTATTGGAATTAATTTATTATGTAAGGATGGGAATCTGTCTAAGCTGATCGGGATTCTAAAATCAACTACTTAATAGTGTATTTATTTATGATTAATCCCGTGAAAAATATAACTTGATACTGGTTCCTTGGTAGCTTTTTATATCATTTGCATTTCAAATTTCTTTATAATTCTATTTACAAAACCAAAACCCCCAAAACTTTTTCCAATTAATGATTTTAATTTAAGAGTTAACAAATTTGTGTGGATTCGATCCCTATTTTCCTTATGTACATAGGAATTGTTAGGTTTAAATTTGAGATTCGTACGACGGGTTTCGTCAAATTTTTGATAGATGGCACCATACTAGTTTTCATATATCTATTATAGGCATCCACTTAGCCTTTCTAAACATGGAACAAGAAAGGATCACAAATAAGTATATCAAAACATAGAATCCTTAGCTAGTCTTAAGCGGTTTTCTACAATAAAAGTATTCTTAGTTGATTTCTTCATATTAGTAAATGTCTATGACCTCCAAAAAAAGAATTCTAGAAGCATAGGCTTATATATTTAAGCCTATAATTTCTAACTCGAGTTATTGAGTTACCTGCTAGTTTCCTTAAACCTAGGCTCTAATACCAAACTTGTCACCCCACGCCCATACACTTTTATACCATGAAAGGTGAGGTACATGCACAAACAGGATGTGAACTATTGAAGAAACTAACATTAATAAATATACAACTTTATTTCATTATTACAAACTATAGTACATCGAGGTATGAGATCAAGTCTCATATGATATTTAACTGAGCAAAATTTCCAAATGGAATACAATCCTAATTGAGTCCACTCTTGACTTCTTCTAACCATCTATGTACTATATACCAAAAAATATTTTTATAAAATGAGGTGAGCTAAATAAGCTCAGTGAATGGAAATAAGGATAAATATTTTGAAAATCCTTTTTGGGAAAACATTTTATAAAAATGTTTGATGTAACATTTCTTTGGAAAACATAATCAAGAATTCAAATCCTTAACAAGATATCAAGATAACAAGACAATAAGATCAAGAAACTGGGACTCAAAGATAAGCTCATCCTAGGAGCGGGCTTAACTTCTATTCAAAGTACCAGTCTTATATCCCCAATGCGTGATCACGACTTTCAATCGTCGTCCAAGAAACAAGTGTGTATCTTCCCTAGTACCCAACAAGGGTCAATGTGTGGTACGTTTCTTCAACTTAAACCTCCTGATTTGGATACACGCTAGTTAAGCAAAATATATGTCCATGTTTTCACGCCCTTTGAAAAAGTCCTCCAGCCCTTGGCTAAGTCTTTTACAAGTCGAGAGATTAAAAGTTCATGTCTTATAAAGTTATTAATAAGCCCTAACAATTAATGTGTACATTCTTAATAGAAGGTTCACATAATCTTACAAACACAAGGCTTTCGGTCATCCCAGACTTGACCTAGCCTTTCACATGCACAAGTACGGCATTCACACATGCCAAATCATCATTTATCCAAATTAACAAGTCGAGACAAAAGTTCTAGAATAAATTCTTTTGAAAACAAGTCAAGATTTTCATGTAAATTCCAAGTCAAGATTCAAAAGGTTTTCATAACTTAATTATAAATCCAAGATAACAAGTTAAACTTGGAGGGATAGTAACCTCAAGAAACTTCATCAGGATCAAAATCTTATTTCAAATTTTAAGATAAACCGAACACTTATAATCCTATACCAAGGTTTACTCAATAATGATTCGTCAAGCGTAGTGCCAACTATAAACCATATAGTAACATTTAACTATAATCATAAAGATATAATCGAAACAAATAATAATAATAATAATCATAAAGTATTCTTACTCATACCTAAAGTTTCCAATCAAAGTTAATAAAATATAACATAAAACCAAAAGAAATATGACATGTTATTTTCGGCCATGTGAATAGTAATGCATTAAAACTTAAGACCACTAGATTATTATAATAACATATTATTATCATCTCATACTAATCTTTAGATACTTCATGACCATTTTTAGAACATGAAGAATGGTGGATGAATTCCTTCGGTCTTATGAACTTGGAAATAGCCAGGTATTCAACAAACAACTTTGATTGGCAATTAATTATCTAAATGGCAACTATAAGCTTACAAATTTTCCAGCTTTACTTATTTAAAATCCATTCTAACTCTATCATAATATCCTTAAATATATTCTAAACTTATTTTTAAGGATTAAAGGTACTTAATCCATCAAAATATTCAAGTAAACTTATTTCTAAGAATTAAAACATACAATTCATCTAGAATACAATTGAATTTATAAGAATTATAAACAAGCTTTAGAAATATGAAAAACTTATAAAAGAACATTTGAAATTTTCATAATAAATTCAAGACATAGATTCATATTCTTCAAGCATAAACATAATGAAAACAATATTTTCTTAAAACATTTCATAGAAACAAATTAAAAGCCTTGAAAGAAATAATTAAACTCACAATTTAATTTAAACCAAGAAACAAGAGAGTCAAATTGCAGATTAAAACCAAAGCATTATAACCTCTCACTTTGTTATGCTTTGGTTGAAGCTACCAAACTGCAGATTATTTCTGCCTATATATACCACCGAGAGAGTCACTAAACACTTGACTTACTACAAGTTTTCTAAATGTGGTGGTGTGACTAGCCTACAAAATGAGCTTTATTTATAGTAAAATTTCTGTCGTATGTAAGGTGTCACTTGTGTTTTTACTACAAAGCTTCAGCTTTCTTCAATCAATACTTGTCCCTTGAGTCATCTATGGAGAAGGATTAAACTCCCTTAGGTGGAGCAAATCTGTTGCAATTAGATAGAGAATCTACATGTGTAAGGTTGTGATGATAATATTGGAAGGATTCATTGCATATACGGTTTTCTTTCAGCCATTTCTTAATGAATTCCTTAATTCCCAAGGAATTTGGACAGCTATTTAACTGAGGTACCATATGAGGGTATTAAGTTCCAAAAAGGATTCTTAAGCACATGGGTTGTCTAAGAGGAAGCAAAATGGGAATTTTGCTTCTTGTCAGCCTTTGGTGCAAACAATGCACTTCGAAATTTATTTTCTCCATGAAGATGATTAGAAAACAGGGTAAAATATACATGGATAGAAAGTTTGTTGAAAGAGCTTTCTAAGGGTACTAAATACATAAAATTTGGTTAAGCGGATTAAAAAGTATAGACGTTTTTCTTAGATTGTCATATTTATGAATTTTCAATCTCTGTTCTTTTTCTGTCCTTGTTCATATTCTTAATAATGGTTCTTCTAATTTTTTAATGTTGGACATTTTCCACATGTTAGAGAAATTTCATGTGCTTTTGGCTCTATTCTCTATAAATTGTTTCAAAATATTTGATAAACATTTATTAATTATTTTCCTAATATAACCTTTACTTAAAATGCATTTTATCTAATTCTTAATTTGTGCTTAAAAGTCTAAACGAGCTATATAATAAAACAGAAATAATATTAAAACTTTTGGAGTTCCTCAATTAAGCATATCCTGTCAGAAATGGTTGGCTTTCAATATTGAAGTCATTGGTAGGTGACCAAAACATGGGCTGCATTTTTCAATATTTGTATAGGCATCTCTTATGCCTTGTAAAAGTACCCCATTTCTCAATTACCTTGAGAGAGAATTAGAGAGAGAGAGAGAGAGAGAGAGAGAGAGAGAGAGAGAGAGAGTTTTAAAAGAAAGAAGTCTCTCCTCTCGAAAGGACAAATAGAGAGTTTATAAATTAGAATTTTTTTACAATAAAGATTAAAATTGTTGTTTCATTATAATTAAAGACAATGTGTTATAACTTACATCATTTTTTAATAGTGAAATTCTTTTTTCTTGTCCGTAATTTTTATCCGATTTATTTGAGAGTTTTATACATAAATCTATATATTCAAATTATTTTCATTATTTAGTTCTAAATTATTAGGTATAGTATTTGATCTAATCCGACGTCAATTTCACGAGTGATATCATAACTTGGTTTGATCAAGTTACGATCTTTATGTACATGTTAACAATTACAAGATAATCTTTTCAATAGTAAGTTCAACTGTGGAGGAAATATAAACTAAACTAAACTAAACTAAAAAAATGCGTATACATATATTCAGCTTTTAACATAGAAACATTGGAATTCCCATCAAACTTTTGGTATAATTAGGTAAAATCTTCCTAGATGCTATAGCAGTAAGTACCATACATACAACCAGCAGACCTCATATGACAGCAGCAAGAAACTGCAGCTCTTCAACCAATCTTCTCTGTGTTTGTATCATCTGTAGGCCAAATTACTGTCTCCTTGAGCCTTTCACGCAACAGCTCCAAGTTTTGATCAGAGATTTCTTTGTATATAGCAGCATGATCACATTTCTTCAATAGAGAAAACCAAGAAATATATTATAAAACAGAGTTTTACAGTATCAAACATCATATTCTTGAAATGAGAAATTGCCCCAGAAAAGTATCAGACTAGCTAAAATGTCCTATTTCTATACCTTGATCCATTTTCCATACAAGTGAAGTCGAGTTATCATCACTCTTTCTGCAAGTTCACTCCTCTCCTATAAGAAGATGAAAAAAATATATATGGTTCAATCATGCCATATAGTAAAGATTGGTTATTCATTTTTCTGTCAGGAAAAATGGTAAAGATTTCTTTGGAGTTTCATAAATGACAGGCAAGATTCTCTACAAAAGAGTACCTTTGCAAGACTGCGAATGAAGCGCTTCCCATCATTTGGCTTGTTCGTTGCAAGATAACTGTTGAGATTGATGTACAATGCAAAATCATGAAGTACACAAAAAAATGAGAAGAGAGGGCTGCAAAATGTTCTTTTTGTCATGGGGCATGGTTTTGTATATTGGATACCTTTACATAAACAAAAGCAAATAGCAGAGGAATATTCTTTATCTTTCTCAAGACTCTGAACAAGTGAACATATTCTTGTGAGAAGATTCCGAAATCACATGGCTTTCAGAAGACCACGGATAGAAATTATGGTACATTTAAGGAAGGAAAAATTACTTTCAATATGTGCTGGTTCATATAATAGGTTCTATAAATAATTTATCATGTCTTATCGAGCTAAATTTCCAAGTACTACTACTACTAACTAGCAGATGGATCACAAAAGAACATGCAATATATTTAAATTATCCACTTACTCATAAAACCATCGGTATTGTGGAGGGTTCATCTCATAAAGCTGGTTAAGAACAGTCCTCACAGCCTTGTAAGTGAAATAGTTAAGAATTGTCTGCAAAAAATAAAACCATGTTCTATATTTTTTAAGGAGACAAGAGAAGGAACGGATATTAGGCAATAACTTTAACATGAATAATTGCAAATAATGAAGATGAAGTGATAAGAAAGATATTCAATAGCAAATTAAGAATACTCTGGTATCTCTTCTGTAAATAAATTACCATTTGAAAGATTTAGTAGCATACTGTAGAACCTTCACAAAAGAAAAAGAAAAAAAATTGCTCGTAATAATCTCTGTTTCTGTTATGACTACAATTGAAAGATAACAAAAATAGCGATTTAGTGCTCAAATGCTTTGCGAATCAAGGAAGTTGCGGTTTTGTCAATATCTATATATATATAAAGTAAATTCAAGAAAAAAACCAATAAAATATTCAACTTAATTTTTTCTACTCTATTCTAAACAATTAAACAAATAACTTCACGTTAAATAAGTATTTTCAATCATTCCAAAACAATAAGAAGATAAACAGAATTATTATAGCAGAATTTTTCATATAAAATAGAACCTTGAAGTTCTTGGATATTATGCACCCACCATACCTATTCTTCTAATTTAGTACGAAAAAGAAAAATGTTACTCGGACCTTTATCTAAATGGCATGGTCAGAATGCATCTTTTCTAAGAAATAGAGAAAAGTTTTACTCAAAAATGCATACAATAATTCCCTCATTTTCAGATCAGCTCAGCAGAAGCTTGTTAGTATCATTTGAATGCAACTTCTGGCATTTTCTCTGTATATATCACTAACTTAACTTCATACAGAAACTCAAGCTCATCCAAAACTATTAGGGTGTACTCAAAAGAACATCCCTTTCCATCTATGAAGTTTAAATTACAAAAATTATTAATAAATCAATGCATCATCTTAACACAAACTCAAAACAAAGCATATCTAGATTTCCTGGTTTCTTTGGAATCTCTCCTTTAATTAGAAAGTATTTATAATATTCTCCACTCAAATAAAGATGGTGACCAACAAGTTTCCCATCATCATACAAGCCATTCATACTATCTAAACATATATAAGGATCAGATATGAATTGAAATCTGCTAAATAGGGGAAATGAAGTTCTTACAGATTTTACATCCTCGAAATTGTCTTCATATTGACCCGCAACTTCATTCACAATCGTGAACCTCCTATTCTTTCTCTGTCTTTTCAAATTCTTGTTGCAAGAAAGAGCTTTCACCGAATCAAGAAAAGGGCTGCGCAACTCCAAAGAACCAATCCTAGGAATATTCCTTCTATTAATTGAACTCCTGTGTATTATCAAGTCTCTACTACTCAAATTGCTTAAAGGCAGAGCATCTAAACACAAGCATGGACAGGCATGCCCATCGGTCGTTGAACCCACAACAGAGATTGATCTGATCATTCTAATTCAAGCCCCAAATTCACCAAAAAACTGGTAGCTTCCACAATCTTTTCTGAGCTATGGCCAAACTTTCCGGAAACTAGAGCAAATAATTCAAGAGAATAAGAGATGCCCTTCTAAGAAAACCAACAATAGAGCAAGGTGAATTTCCAAGAATGTGGGAGATTCACTGTTGATGTCAGAGATTCGTGTACTTGGAACAAAAGGGCATCCCAATACAGGTTTTCGAGTTGAATATGTAAAGTTTGTAGCCCCAAGGTAAGTGTGAATCATGCAGAAAAGACGGGTAAACTTAGCATATCCTGTGTTGTATCAACACTGACCAGAACAAATTTTGAGGTCCAAAATTCTCCAACCACAAGTCTTCAAATCATCGAAGCAAAATAGGTGTACGTTGTTGTCCAACCTCTACTCCACCGGACGGTTGTACTTCTTCAAATCCGGAGGCTCTTGGGCCACGTGTACAGATTAGAAAATCTTCTTGACTCGGAAAGTCTGTGGCTTCCGTGTTCTGTTTTCAATTCACACTACCTCCCACCCATGCCATTTCCATTTGGGCTAAAGTATTTAGCTCAAATTTGAATTTTTTTAAATCAAACTTTAACATCTCTACTCTTTTTTTACCAAATTTAAAGCTCGAATTTTTTTATTCAATTTTAATCTCTCAAACTTTTTAAATATTTAATTTTTGTACTTTTGTTTAAAATTTCTTTATATTATCATTTTTATCCATCATTTTTTATGTAATTTTTTTTTTATTATTGATTTACATTTAGAAATGTAATTATGGTTTTTGTTTTTGAAATTTTTATTGATATATATAATAACAAAAATATTTTTAAATGATATATGAAAATAATAATATAAAAGAATTTTAGAAGTGAAAAAGTTGAAAATTTTAAAAAGTTTGAATGTTAAAGTTGAATAAAAAAAGTAAAGTATATAGTAAGATAACAAAAAGTTCTCCTTATGCACCACAACTTAAAAGTCCAAAAGAAATTTGATCAAGTATTCATGCTAATTATTCTGGTTTAAAAATATGAATTAAATGATTTTTATATTATTTAATAAAGATATTTTGTTTAATTATGTTATTTTATGAATAGTTTCACATTTCTCATTTATTTATTTATTTGTAAGTTTTAAATTTATTTAAGTTCATTTTTTAGATTAAAAGAAAAAAATGTTAAAGAAGTTTTTGAAAAATAATCACGTTAATAGATGATTGTGGTCCAATCAGATGAAGCCACGTCAGCAGCACCCAATCTAGTCACAGTCTGGCACCAAGGAATCACACAAGTATCATGCTTCAAACGTCGTCATTTTAGTCTTCGAAAAAGATAATAATAATTAGAAGTTGATAACGCATTTGCAGAATGAATTCTAAAGGATAATCATTTTGGTCGTCATTTTGGGCTTCGAAAAGAAATAATAATAATTAGAAGTTGATAACGTATTTGCAGAATGAATTCTAAATGATAAGTTAGCATGCCCCAAGCGGCCTCCAGAAGTTACAGAATCAACCAACCATGAGCTAGCATGGGGCACCACGTGAAGAATTTCCCCAAGCAAGTGCGGCTCATCTAATTTTGTTCACGAAATTACTATTTTACCCATTGTTTTTGTTCCTATAAATACACTAACTTTCTTCATCAAGTTAGCTACAATATTCTTTATTCTTTTACAATTTCTTTATCTAAATGCTAGTTTTATTTAAATATAGTTTTTAAAATTCTTATAATAGTTTTTGAAGTGTTTTTTTAATGATTACGAAGAAAATGTTGTCCGGATAAATTCAATATTTCATGAGAATTTTTCTTTCAAGTTCTCTCTCCAATATTTATATATATTATCTTATATATATTAAATATGTATTCTGAGTAATTAACTTCTATTAGTAATGACAGGTGTTAAGTTATTAATAAAAGGGATTATGAGATAATTTTATTCGTACTTAATTTCTATGTGACTTTAATTAACTAGACTTATGATCAATTTATTGTATAGTGGTGGGTAAAACCTCCAATTTTATTTTATAAAATTTTAATATTACAAATGACTGGTCAAACCACCTAATTAGTTTAATTTTATTTATTTATTTTTATGCATTTATTTCTTTTTATGAAAAGTCGGGCCTCCGTAGATTACTTTTTTTAAATGGCAGTTGAACCGCTTAATTAATTTAATTAATATAATCCTATTTTCTTTATCAATATATATATATATATGTGTGTGTGTGTGTGTGTGTGTGTATATTTGAATATTTATATAATTCTTATTTTAATTAATATAATTGTGTAAATTAATTGGATTGACAATCTAGTAAGTAAATATGATTATATAGCTAGGATTATTTATCTTATATTAATTAATCAAGTAGCATCTACTAACTTAATTAAATTGCAAATTTTGGTTAAATTAAATTAGTAGTGAAATTATATTATTTAAATTTTATATATAATTGGTAGCGATGTTTAAATTAAATTAGATATTAATATGTTAAAATTGATCAGGATTAATCTAATTAATAAGGATGAGAATCTGTCTGTTAGGATTGCGATTCTAAAACAAACTACTCAATAATTTCTTTATATATGATTAATCATATTAAAACATGACTTGATAATAGTTCATTGTTGACGTCTTTTTATATCATTTGTATTCCAAAATCTTTTTAAATTATGTTCACACATCCAAAAATCCCAAAAATATTTCTTCCAAATATTGTTATCTTTTACTTTAAAAAATATTCAAAACCCCTAAAACCTTTTTCAATTAATTACTTTGACCCCTACTTTCTTGTAGACACGATTCCTACTTTCCTTATCTATGTAGGAATTGTTATATTTAATTTGAGAATCTTACGATAGACTTTGTCAAATTTTGGCACTGTTGTCGAAGATTTGTTTTAATTTCTTCAATTAAAATTGTTAATATTTTTATTTTACATATTTCATCCCTTTTGGTGATATTAACTCGAAAATTTCATTCATTCGGTGACATAAGACAACAAGTTCATTATTGTATGCATTTACAAAGTGATAAAATCACTGAAAGCCTTAAAGTTTTTAATATCTTAATTTTGATTAAATGACAAACATTGATAAGGACTAATGGCTTTATTGTATTAGTGATGATCTTTTAGGATTCATATATCTAATCCTTGCAAGATCAAAGTTTCAAATCTTCAGGAAAGAGCTTTTGATGTCAAGCCTTGAAGATAAGCGTTTCTGGATTAGATAGGATCTAGAGGTGTAGCTTTAATTCTTTATTTATCTTTGGTTATCTCTAGGTCTATCCCTTTGAGTAATGAGTTCTATAGGTTGCTCAATAAAAGTGAAATGATTTTCAAAATGCATTTCATTTAGATAAAACATGAGTTGGGTATTTGAAATGATTTTCAAAATACATGCACATACTTCAAAATTCATAAAATATAGTTTGCAAACTCTTAGAGTTGTTTGGAAACTTGTTCTGCATAGTTTTAATGCATTTGTGGTCGACCTGACAAAAGTGTGGACGACCACAAATCATGCGGTCGACCATACTTCTCAAAGTATCGTCCGCAGGCTGTCCAGAGTTCTCTGGAACACTTGCGGATGATGGAGCGGTCGACCGGACTTCTGAGCTCATCGTCCGCAGGCTGTCCAGAGTTCTCTGGAACATTTGCGGATGATGGTGCGGACGACCCTCCTGATTTGCGGTCGACCGCACTTCCTGAGTGGGTTTCCAACAGCTTCATTTTTTACCGTTGGGAACAAACCTTTAAATACCAAAACCTTTGGAATTCTTTCTAAGAAGATTTTTTGAGCAAAAACATTATATATCTTGATCCTATAACATCTTAGAAACATTCCAAAACCCTTTCTAAACATCAATCTTGTTAAAATCATTAAAGAAGGGTTTTTACATTCAAATGTGTATTTTGAGCAATCTTGACAAGCCATTACTCAAAGAGGTGATTGTGATTCAAATTGATATATCTTCACATTAAGGTGATATCTATCAAAATCTCTATCTTTTATTATTGATTGTAATTGTATCAAGGTTGCAAATAGCATAAAACCCTAAGTGTTAGGGTGATCCTTGTGTAGGTTGTTTTGTATTCAAGGTTTGTTTGTAAAACATTTGAGTGAACCTTGAATTGAATTGTATTGTTAGGATTCACTAAGGAGAGTTGTGAGATTATTGTATAATCAAGGTTGTGTTGTAAAACTCAAGGGTTGAGTGAGCCTTGATTGGTTTGAGAGGTTATTTGTAAAACCCTAAGGTGAATTGGGTGAGCCTCTTTTGTAATCTCATTTATTTGATTAGTGAAGGGATTTGATAAATCCTTGAATATGTAACTCAAGGTAGTGGATTAGGTTTTGTTGGATAAACCGAACCACTATAAATCTTTGTGTCCATTGCTCTAATTTCTGCATTTTACTTGAACACATTATTTCTCACACCACTAGCACACCAAGTGTTTGATATTTGTTGTCAAATAGGTGTTTTATTGAATTAGGTTGAAAAATCGGATAAAAAGCTAATTCACCCCCCTCTTAGGTTTTTCAATCACAAGGGAATAACAAATGAGTAAAATATCAATTGAGATCAAAAAAGGAATTACATATATTGAAAATGGAAAGCAGAAGATCAACTAAATCAAAGATTTCTTAATCAACTCATTGTTTTAGCTCTAGATGAACAATCTTTATACATAATTTTTCCGAAAGTTGATGCAAATTTTAAAATACATACGGATTTTATACAATGTTTACCCACATTTAATGATTTACCTCAAGAAAATCCACTTTGACATATAAATGAATTTCACATTATTTGCACTAATCTAAAACAAGAAGGTACAAGAGATGAAATTATCAAATTGGGTTCCTTCTCATGAAGTTATCAAATTGGGTTCCTTCTCACGTTATAGTGCAAAATGTCAGTTATAAGATTTTCCTTTTGGATCTATTCAAGATAGGATTGGTATGCAAAGAGTTTTTCTTGCTAAATATTATCTTGCATCTAAAACTGTAACAATCTAAAATGATTTAAGTGGCATTAGACAACAAAATAGGAAAATGAACCAAGTATGACCGATGGCTTCTGCGATCGGTCAATTAAAAACCCAACTTTTCAACACACTTTTCATCACAACCACTTAATCCTAGAGAAAATGATAGTGTCATAACCTTGAGAAATGGTAAAGTGTTGGAAGAATCCAAAAGAGAAGAAAGACACGGAGAAAGCACTTATTCCTAATCCTAACTCAACACCTTCTGACAACATACCTCAGATAGGAGAATCTTCTTCTAATCCCAAGGTAAGTCTATATTTTCCTGACATATTAGCAAAGAATAAGAAAGATAAGAAAGAAAAAGATGTCCTAAAAGTCTTCAAGAAGATTAAAGTCAATATTCTTTTTTATGTAATCAGACAAACTCTTATTATGCTAAGTTCTTTAAAGAATTGTAACAAGAAACTTAGAGGAATGTGTCTCTATTGTTCTCCAATAGAAACTTTCCCCAAAACAAAAAAATCTACGTATATTTGTTATTCCTTGCACAATTAGTGAGAAAATAGTCTCAGGTTATATAATGATAATAGTCTCAGGTTGCATCTATCAATGTCTTGCCTTATACCACCTATAATTCCTTAAATTTGAGACCAATGAAGCCTACTAGATTTGTTATTCAGTTAGATGACAGGTCAATGGTTTATCATTAATGAGTCATATAATATGTCTTGGTAAAGGTTAATGATTTAGTATTCTTTGCAGACTTTTACATTTTAAAAAGTTAGGACAGTCAAAATTCTTATTTATCTCATTCATCTATTTTGTTAGGTAGAACATTCTTTAAAACTGCTAGAACTAAAATTGATGTCAATGAAGATAATTTATGAAATTCGATACCATGAAGTACTATTCTGATTATTTTTCTACAATTTATGTTGTGGATATTATTGATCCTCTTGTTGATAAAATGTTTGATTTGAGTAATATTAAAATGATGCATTCGATTATGAATTAGATCATATATGAAAATATTTTTAACATTTTATCTGTGGAATGTGACAATGAAATTAAACAAGTTGTCAAGGATTTATCTGCATGCCTTGTTAATAATTCGAAGATATCGTTACCTAGTTCTCATGATAAGATGATTAGGGTTAAAACCTTTAAAACCAATTTTTGAGAAACAAGTAAATTATTCCCAAAATGCCATGAATTTTGTTCTAGAACTTGGCTACGATCATCTTCATAATTAAGATAAAACTAAAAAAACATTTGATGACAACAAGGACGGAATATGCAGGAGCACATGGGATGAGACATATTTGGATCCAATTCAAGTTTCAATTGAGCTTGTTACAAGAGCTCGTGCCAAGAAATTTGAAAAAGAACTTAGTGGGTTAGTTCAAGAAATTTGGGTTCGAACTATTTCGTGGAGGCCCATTGAAATAACATCAAGTGACAATCATAACCTAATGTGCATGATTTAAGTTCTAAATCTTCTAAATAATCATGTTCTCAAAGTTAATAATTTGAGTAGTGGAGACAAGCTAGAAATCAAGAAACTTATTTTGTGGTAGGAGAAAGGCTGAAAATCAAGAACTTGGTTTGCAGAGATAATACTTTAGTTTCCTTTTCTTTTAGTAGTGTGTTTATTTCAAAATATTGTAAGACTTTAAGCCACTTAGAAAACTTTCATTATTTATCTTTCCATTATATATTATATAAGGATTTAGGTTGAAAGACTAGATCATTTTGATAAACAAGTTATCAAGAATTCTTTCTCTTTGGTTCTTAAATGAACTTTTTGAACTTATCAGAATTCTAAGGCGTTCTAACCTAGACTTATCAATCAAACCAACCATAGTTAATTGTGACGTCTTCACATACTAAGGTTCGTGTTTCTTGTTAGGCATGGGTCAAGGTTCTTCATCCCAAACCATTAGGATTGATCTTGAAAACTTATTTGATTAGAGTTGTGGCAATTTCTAGCGTATTTCATCATTTGGTATTAGAGCAAATATTCCTAATTTGGTTTTACTTATATGTTCTTTTAGTTTCTATTTATTTCCGAATGCTTATGTATCTTGGTTTCCATTGTCATTTCAATATAAAAGAAAATTGTTTAGATTCTTGAAAGTTTTGTTTATTTCTTGTTATTCAGTTCCTAGAGAGTCTGAAACTCAATTTCAACAAAGTCTAATTTTTTTGTTTTTGTTCAAAATCTCAAAATTGTATTATTATCTCTAAAAGTTTGATTATTGTGCTTATCTATTAATGTTTCAAACTTGAATATCCTTGGTAACCAATTGAAAATTATTGTTGGATTTTGGTACTGGTTTAGTTAGTTCTATAACTAAGTGAGAAATAAATAGTGGAAAAATGAAAGAGCAATGAGAACATTATAGTGGACAAAAGCCAAAATTTTTAGTACAGACACGAGCAAAATTGAGTAAACTATTATGTTGAGTGAAACACATAAGTGAGTGTTATAAAGTTTGCATATTGTTCTTTTTTGTTTTACAAAAAAGAAATGTCAAACAACAACAAGAATATTAATGAGAGTACCTCTGAAACAACAAATCATAAATTTCTCATTGAGGCTATGATGGAGTGGATGAGGTGTTTGTTAAGAGGAGAGAGTTTGAGGAGTTACATGAGAGATTAGATCGGGTAGAAACCGCTCAAGTGGGGTAGTCACAACATGTTCTTGATACGCATATATAGGTTAGGGTTCATGTTAGGAAAGAGATTGATGATTATCATGGGGGCAATGAGAATCAATTTGAGGAATAAAGAGATTTAGCAAGTAGTGATAAAAGGTTTGGACAGGATAGAGAAGCTAGAAATAGAGGAAGTGACAGTTTAAGTGGTATTAAACTAGTTGTAGTTGAGTTTTATGATTATGTTATCACTTGGTGAGATCAATTTGTCATAAGTATGAGAGGAAATAGAAGCATGTTGAGTCACAAGAAGAGTTGAAAATGTTGATGATGAGCAGTTTTGTGCTTAGCCATTACTATAGGGACTTGTACCATAAAATACAAAGTCTCACCCAAAGTAACTGAAGCGTGGAAAATTAATACAAAGAAATAGAGGTTGCATGATAAGAGCAAATGTGGATAAAGACAAATAAGCTATTATGGCACAGGTTTTTAACTTTCTGAATTGGGAGGTTGCAAATGTAATAGAGTTGCAACACTAATATAGAGATTCTGGAGATAGTACACAAGATCATCAAGATTGAGCAGCAACTCAAGAGGAAGGGCAACACACAAGCAGCCTCAAGGTTAAGTACTACTTCATAGAAAACAAACTATGTGAATAGATGAGAAACTACATTCGCCCGCTGCACTTAAAAAAAACCTAGTCCTCCAAGAATGAGCTGCAAGGTAATACTAAACTCCAACAACTAGAAATCGTGACATTAAACGTTTTAAATATCAATGAGGCATATAGGAAATGAATGTGTGAATAAGAAAGTTATAGTGATGTAAGGCAATGGTGAAATTGTAATTGATAATAAATTTGAATATCTATATACCACCATTGGAGGATAACGAAGGTGAAGAGTATGCAGCCTTAGGAGAATTGACCTTAATAGTTAAGAGAACTTTTAAGTGTGCAGGTGAAAGAAGACAAAGCAGAGCAACGAGAATACTAGGTGTTATGTAAAAAATAATATTGCTATTTGATCATTGATAGTGGAAGTTGCTAATATGGCTAGCATTATCACGGTGTAGAAGTTAAGGCTTCCAATATTTAAGCAATAACGACCATATAAACTATAGTGACTAAATGATATTGGTGAGGTGAGGTTGAACAAGCAGGTACTAGTGTCATTCTGAATTAGGAAGTATGAAGATGATGTACTATATGATGTGGTACACATGGGGGCTGCACACTTGTTACTTAGGCATCCTTGGCAGTTCGATAGGCAAGTGCAACACGATGGATTCATCAATAGATACTTATTTGTACTTAATAAAGACAATATCAAACTTGTGCCATGAGAGGTCTATGAAGGACATGCGAGTTTACAGAGAAAATGTGAGCAAAAATGATTTAGTATGAGTACACAGAGAGAGAGTTTAACCAGTGAGAAAAAAAAAGAAAATTTGGTTGAGAAAAAGTATAGCAAATAGAGGAAAGAAAAGAAAAAACTGAGAGGGCTAATAAAAATGCACAACCAGCTTATGAGAGAAAATTGGAGAGAGAAACATTTTTTATGCAAGATGCAGTGAGATTAAAAGAGCAATGTTGCTAGATCAACTAATAATTGTATTTTTGTTCAAGGAAGCACTTTTGAACACTAACGAGTTTGACTCTATAATGTCTAGTTCAGTTGTCTCACTTTTGTAGGAATTTTATGGTGCATTTCCTGATGAGATTCTTAATGGATTACCTCCAATCCAAGAATAAAGTATCAGGTTGATTTTATACTCGGTGTTTTTATTCTGAATCGACCAACTTATAGAAGTAATCCCAATGAGATGAAAAAACTTCAAATGAATATTAGTGAGTTGATGAATAAAGGGTATATTAGAGAAAGTTTGATCTCATGGGTAGTTCCAATACTTCTAGTGCCTAAGAAGGATGGGACTTGGACAATGTGTGTGGATTTTAGAGCTATCAACAATATCATAGTAAAGTATTGCCACCGTATTCTTCAATTAGATGATATGTTAGATAAGTTGTATAGAGATTTTGTGCTTTCTAAGATTGATCTAATAAGTGGTTATTATAAAATATGCATGAAAGAAGATGATCAATAAAATATTACCTTTAAAACAAAATATGGATTGTGAGTGGTTAGTAATGCTCCATTTGGTTTAACTAATGCTCCAAGTACATTTTTGCAACTAATGAATCATAGCGTGCATTTATTGGCAAATTCGTTGTCATGTATTTTGATGACATACTCATCAATAGTAAAGACTTGGATGAATATATAGTACATTTGAAATCTATTTTAGATGTGCTTAGAAAAAAAAGGTTATTTTCTAATCTAAAAAATATATCTTCCGTACGTATATAGTTGTTGTGTTTATTGGTTTTGTTGGTAGTCTCCAAGGTGTACAGGTTGATCAAAAAAGGTGAGTCATTCAACAGTGGCCAAGTCCAACAAGTGTATGTAACGTCCAAACTTTTCATGGACTTACTAGGTTTTGTGAAATATTCCAATATTATAGTTACACCATTGACTAAAGTGATCAAGAAGAATGTTGGGTTCAAATGGGAAGAAGAACAAGTATAGATGTTTCAGTTACTCAAGGAAACGTTGATTAATAATCCATTGTTATCATTACCTAATTTTTCCAAAACATTTGAAATAGAATGTTATGTTTCAGGTATTTATATTGGTGTTGTTCTTATGCATGAAGGATGGTCAATAGCATATTTCAATAAGAAAATGAATGGGGCAACTCTTAACTACCTAACTTATGATAATGAGTTGTATCTGTAGGTTTGGGCATTAGAGACATGACAGTATTACCTTTGGCCTAAATAATTCGTAATACACATTGATCATGAGTCTTCAAAGCATTTGAAAGGTCAACACAAGCTTAACAAAAGGCATGCTTGGTAGGTGAAATTCATAGAGACATTCCATATGTCATTCACTACAAGCAAAGTAAAGAAACCATCGTTGTAAATACACATTAAAGAATGTCTTTATCTCAACTCTTGATGCTAAACTATTGGGATTTGAACATATTAAGGAATTGTATGCTAATGATCATGATTTTAGTGTTGACCACAAAGCTTGCAAAAAAATTGCTAATTGTAAGTATTTTAGGCATGAGGGATACTTGTTCCGAGAAACTAAATTGTGTGTGCTTAATTATTTTTAAGAGATTTGCTGGTGCGAGAATCTCGTAGGGGGCTTGATGGGGCAATTTTGGAGTAATTAACTTTAGCGATTTTGCAGAAACACTTCTATTGGCTACATATGAAACAAGATGTTGACAGACTTTGTAGTAGATATATAACTTGTAGGCAAGCTAAGCCAAGTTCAACCGCCTGGTTTGTACACTCCTTTACCAATACCTAGTAAGTCTTTGACTGATATTCAACGAATTTTATGTTAGGTTAGCCTAGGTCTAAACGGGATAAAGATTCAATATTTATGGTTATTGATAAATTTTCTAAGATGATACATTTTATTCCATGCCACAAGATAGATGATACTTCAAACATTGTTAATTTATTTTTTTAGGGAGATATTTTGAGACTTCATAGTATGCCTAGGACAATTGTTTCTAATAGAGATGCTAAACTCTTAAACTACTTCTGGAAGACTTCATGGGATAATTTAGGACTAAATTGTTATGTTTGACTACTTGCCACCCTCAAACCGCTGGTCAACGAAAGTTGTAAACAAGACTTTGTATACTTTGTTGTCGACAATCATTAAAAAGAATATTAAAACTTGGAATGATTGTTTGTCACATGTTGAGTTTTCCTATAGTCATTTTTTTCATTATACTAGTCAATTTTCACAATTTGAAATTGTTTATAGTTTTAATCATTTGAATCTTTTGGATTTATCTCCAGTACTTTGTCTGAGTGTCTGAACTTAGATGACAAAAGAAAAAGTTGAAATTATTAAGCAATATATGAGAAGACAAGACTGAATATTGAACGAAGAACTGATCAATATACTAAGCAAGCCAACAAACGACGTCGTAAGCAAATCTTCAAGCCAGAGAAAATACTAGTTGTTTCATAGAGAGGATGGTCATTTTCATATTCTTGAATGAATCAATGATAATGTCTACAAACTAGACTTGCCAAGTGAGAACAATATAAGTACTACTTTTAATGTGTATGACTTAAGCCCTTTCAATACAGGTCACGATTTGATAACATATCCTTCTCAAGATAAGAGAAATGATAAGATCAAGGATGGCATATGCGAGAACAAGTGGGATGAGACATATGCATATCCACTTCAAATTCCTATTGGGTGTATTACAAGAGTTCGTGCCAAGAAATTTAAAGAAAAATTTAATGGTTCAAGGAATTTAGGCTCAAACTATTTTGTGAAGGCTCGTTGAAGGAATATCAAATGACAATGAAAACTTAATGTGTATGATTCAAACTCTAGAGTCTTCCAAATAACCATACTTACAAAGTAAACAATTTGACTAGTAGAGACAAGACTGAAAATCAAGAAACTTATTTTGTGGAGAACAACAAGACTAAAAATCAAGAACTTGTTTTGTGGAGAATAGACTTTAGTTTCCTTTTCTTTTAGTAGTGAGTTTAATTCATAATATTGTAAGGCTTTAAGCCACTTAGGAAACTTTCTTTATTTGTTTTTTCATTACATATTGTATGAGAGTTGTTTCTCCTTTGGTTCTTAAACGAACTTTTTGAACTTAACAGAATTTTGTGGCGTTTAAAACTAGATTTATCAATCAAACCAACTATAGTTGATTGTGGCGTCTTCGCATACCAAGGTTCGTGCTTCTTGTTAGGCATCAAGTTGAGGTTCTTCATCCCAAACCATTAGGATTCGATCTTGGAGACTAATTTAATTAAGGTATGTCAATTTCTTGGCATAGTTCTTATCAACATTCACTTAGATCCTAACCACTTCAAGATCTACATATTTCCAAGTGTAGATTTAGAACCCTATCATTAAAATTCTCATGAAAAGTCATGAAAACCTAAGAGCAACATAGCCAAGAAGATGCTAAAGTTTTCAAAGAGAATTTTTTGGCCATGAATCTAGTTTTAAATCTTAATAGTGTAATAATTTTTTAGCTCAGCATTATTTTCTTTTGTTACACATTTTATTCGAAATTAAATGTTCACATTTGACTGCATCTAAAAATTAAAAAGAATCTTATACCTTAAGAAAGTTATTACATTATTCTTATTTTTAAAGAAAATTAGCCTTTTTGGTCCTTATACTATAATGTTTTGCAAATTGGTCCATGTTTTTTCAATAACCATAATGATTCCTATTCAAAATTTTATTTGCCAATTGGTGACAATAACTGTTAGGCATCAGTTTTTCTTAATATATTCGCATGTGACGGGAGCATGGTCACTAACTAAGGGTAAATTCATCATTTCTCTAATATTAGGGTTTAAAAGATTTTTATTAAGAAATTTCCTTTGATTATAGACTTTTTGCTGCTCCGAAGTGTAAACCCAGGATTTCATGAAGAGAAAGTAGATCTCATTCCTTCTTCAAACGTTCACCCGTGGTCATGTAGAGACAAATCTACAAGAAAATTTTCGTACAATTTGTGAGTTCTACTACAAGTTGCAATGCATCAAAGATCCTTTAAAGGCATGACTATGAAATGCCTTTGCGGAAAATATACGACATTAGCTACTTCTTGGATTGATATGAACCGAATAAGAAGATTCTTAGATTGTGAAATGTATGGGGTAAGTATTTTGTTCTAATATGTTGCTTAAATGTTATGATAGTCTTGCCTAAATTAATTGTTCATGATAGGTAAATGGTGGCTGTGAGTTTTTTTATTGGGTCAACCTTCCTACATGCCAAAAGGCTATTGTTGTGATACCTATGCTTCTAATAAAGATATGGAAGCTCAAAGCTGCCAAAAGTTCTTGATTGAGAAGGGAAAAAAATGTTTTCAGCTGCTTTGGTGCTGTTGACATTCTTGGTTTTTTATGAAATGACAAAAAGTTTAGGGAATTCCTTCTACTATGTATGGCTGGGCTAATTTGTTAGTTTTTGGGTTTTTGAATTGCAGCTATATCAAGGTGAATGATTGGGTGGATCAGAAATCGGAGTATTCTATAATTTTGGATGTAGCTTAGGTATGTTTGCAGAACATGTTGCATTATTTTGTTTTTAGTTATTGTGAGTTTGTAATTATAAAAGTTGAGCTTTTAAGTAGGCTTGTTCTTAATTCATAATAGTTTTCATCTGTTAAGGCCTATGTAATGTTCTTGAATTAAAGTTGTTATAGTTTCATTACTAATATTTATTGGCTTCCAATGTAGTTTTTTTACATTTTGGACGGCAAGCAGCAGGGTAATAAATTGAAGAGAACAATTGTTAAAACATTTTATAGAACATAAATATGCAAACCAGTGAATTAATAATTAGCACACTAATTAAGAAGATATTTACACAAAAAGATAACTTTCCACTTCATTATCAATATCAAAGTGAAGTGTCAACCTACAAATTTCAGAAGAATGTGATGGTTCATTCATGTGACTACAAAAAACTAAATTAACATTCTATCAACAATCAAACAGGAAGAAAAAAAAAATCTAAACTAACTAATAGCAACATTTATTATCACCATGTCCCCCAAAACAATGAACTATCACATTCTGGCACCATATTGACATCTTGACATAATCAATAAAAAAACTAAACTAAAAAATTCACTTATATCAGAATCGTGATTCTCAGCAAACAACTTCATTGTGCCATTTTTATTAGACTTACATGCGTTGCTTCGAATATCATCGTCATTACATTGCATCTGAACACTTTCACAGCCAACAAATTCTTCAACTACTTTAGCAGCTATATGTTCCTCATCACTTTTATGAATTTTTCTATCATTTTTCAGTCCTCCATCATTATTGTTTTCACCAATTATGACAATGTCTACTGGTGAACAACTAAATGATTCTAGTCCACAGCTTTCTTCAACATCCACATGCAAATCCACACCTGAGCACAAATCTCTTTTAAATTTATTGAAAAATCCTAAAGTGAACCATGACTTATTCAACTGGGAAGACAAAAACAAGGGGAATTGTCACCATAGTCCATTTCAAACTCTATTATAATTATGAAACAAACAACCCTCATAAAAATAAATAAATAAACAATTTTTCAAAATTAAAACTTATTGAGTATGCATGATCATTAGTGAATTTGGAAGAGGCATTCTCGATGAACAACTTTGAATACAATAAAACATAATAGCCACATTCAGTACCTCCTACTTGTGGTACCTATCAATGATTACTTAGTTTTATAATAAGACTAGGATGGCAAATAAATTAAGTTATATAGGGTAAAAAAAATACATTTGGAACAATGAAGGGAATTTTGTTAACTGATTCCTTAGTTGAATTCTTTTCCATTTTATTATCAATGTCAAATGCAAACCTGCATGAATGGCAACCTCAATATGTGTGATTCCTCCTCTCAATATCCACTTGTCTCTAACTTCCCACCATAAATCATACATTTTCTGGATATGTTGTTCTACTGTGTCTACTTTATCACGCACGTATTGATTATAGAACTCTATATCCTGATTACTAGATAAACTTGGTACGTTTCCTCTTCCTATGCATTTTGCAATCGCCATACTACAGACAATATGAATTCACATGAATAGTTTTCTACATTTATTATGCAAGGAAAAAATTATATAACCAAGTAATTATGCCTATATTTTATTATGAGTCCAATACATAGTCATTACTCATAACTATCATTAAATGCATACAACATATTCATGATATATAATTCATCTTAGCATGGCATAAGTCAATCTTATAAAATATAACATCGCATATCATAATAATTTTTCGCATAATGTAATACGATCAATTTGACATAACATAGAATGCAATAATAAGTCATATAATTCACATATAATTTTATTCATGACATATTCATAACATATAATTCAATCATTCAAATCGTGACATGTTCATAATTTGTAATAATAAATTTCATACCCTATTGCAACTCGGTAGAAGGATAGCCTTTAAATCATTTTTTATGTATTTTAATAGAATTTTCACTTTATATATATTCTTTCAAAAGTGTGTAGGAAAGTTGATCATGCTCTGATACCAAACTATAACACCTAATTTTTCATAATAGTAATAAAAGCGTAATTTAATTAATAAAATCAATTGATAATTATAAACCCTAATTTGAACAAATCATAAATTCTCAATTCATAATAAAATGACCCAAATAATTAAAAAATCTCTAAATTAAAAACCTCAAATAAAAAATCCTTAGAGTCAAATAATAATTGAAATCGTTCAATGAAATAATTTATAAATCATAAATATAATATCCATCATTGGCTATCTTTCTTCGGATGCATCCCATAATTTAACCTGAAAACATTTAAGAAAAACGTGAGATGAGTACAAAGTACTTAGTGAAATAATTATATGTCCAAGTTTAACATATTATGCACATACAAATATATACATTAAACAATTCAAGCCAAAAGCTTTAAACATTAGCATTTCTCATTTATGCATAACCTCTATACTTTGGACCATAGCCCCATTTTCCATTTGAATCGAAGTTCCCTTTCCCATAATAGCACATGTAATAATCATATAAACATTTAAACTTATATATCATATACAAACACAAATATTCAATACGGACATAATTTGTTTTTGAAAATAAGGTAAAGACATTATTACCTCAACAATTGCATATAAAGATAAATGCATAAATAAATGTGTAATGCAGTCTAGCTTTCAAGTTCCTACAATAATAACAACTTATCTTAGTTCTAAGTAATTATTGAAATAGATAATAAAAGGAATTGAGGTAATTTAGTAGGCTTTAGGAACTTTAGGAGTTAGATTTTTCTTTTTAGAATTTTTCGGGCCTTTTGTAATTTATATAAAATACTAATTTCGAAATTTGCACTAAATTGAAGATAATCTGAAAGTTTTAGGTCAAAATAGAACTTTTGAAAATTTAGGATAGCTTTGGAACTTTACAGAAAGTCATAGGATCAAATTTGGAGTTCCAAAAAATATTGAGGTTAAATTGAAAATATTATAAATCTGTTTGGGTAAAATATGAACATTTTAAAAGTATAATATGGAAATTTAGGGTTCTAAACACTTAATGCATCTAATTGAAAAATAAAAACTTTTATTAAAAGAACTCTGACCCTAACCCATATTCTTCTTATTCCCTTCTCCTTTCTTCTCTTCACATTAGCCACCATACTCACACACCCACTTGCCGAAGCACAATTTACATATCCACACAAAGACAAAAAGAAAAAGTCAACACCCACTCTCATACATACACACAATTGACACATACACACACTACCAACACAAACACACACAAACTACATACATATGCACACACACAATGATGACACATGGCTAATTCCAAGAAAAGAGGAAAAAAAAGAAAAAGAAGAAATAGAGGGAAAAAAAATTGCAGGTTTAATGGTTTCATGTTGGCGATGAAAAAGATGATGAGAGGCGGTTAAAATTCGTGGGAAAGGAAGTCTTAGGGTTTTTCTTTTACCCGCCTTGTAGAATTGTAAAAGTTTGGTGAATAAAATTTTTGGGATAAAGTTTATTATTTATAGATAAAGTTATTTCCTAATAAGTTGAGTTTTGTTTGGACTAAAATAATTGAGATTAAAAATTATAATCCAATTAGGTCTCTAAAAGTAAAAATAATTCAATAGTTTTTTTTTATAGAATATAGATATTACTCATATAAAATTGTCGCATCACAATAGTCACCAACACATAGTTCTTTGGGATAATATTATGATCCTTGTTCCAGCCCATAATTTTCATTTCTTGCCCACTTGAATGTATGACAAACCATATGGGATCAATGTATGCAAACATGCATATCTTATCTTCAGGTAATTTATTCCATATAAAGCTGTCAATTAAATCAAAATATAAATCAACATAGAACTTCTACAGACTTAATATATCACATAAGGACAAGGTACCTTACTCATATTAAGTTTACAAAGTGTTTGAGTCCAACATTGCATTAATTTTAGAATGTAAGCCATTTGTTTAACTTGACTTCCACACATTCCTCTTCTTGTATGCATTTCTCCAAACTATTACAATGCAAATAATGCCACAAAAGAGCATAATAAATGTTATCCTAACAACTCACATAATCATTCTTACAGAATTTGTGCATATCAGTAAAATAAATAAATAATAGCATGACCACATTTTGTAGAATATACTATGAAGTATAAATTGTAGAGGGTTCGCATGGTTATGAGACCGATTACAACATTAAAGGCAAAAATGTCCACAAAAAGCCAATAAATGTTATCACTTTTCACACCTAAACATGTGACCAGTGCAATTTGCAACAGCATAATAACCACATTTAGACTAAACCTTTCCTCTCTCTCCAAAAAAGTTCTCACTTTTCATTTAATCCTTTTGTACCCACAAACAGACAATTCATTGGAAGAATGTAAATTTTTCTAAACTACCGTATGTGCCAACAATTTAGTTCCATAAGGTTACCCATTCAACAAAATGGATAATCTCAAGTGCTAACCTTCTTATTTCTTATCTAGTTGAAGTTGACTTCAATAGAGAATTTGAAACAATACGCTCGACTCTTACGTCCCACCATTAAGGTGATCGCACGACTTTCCAAATGAGAGGGTATTCTTAGAAAAGTTAATTTTTTATTATAGTAGATGGGATGGACATCTCACACAACATAGAGATGATAGTGTTTTAGAGAGCAAGAAGACTAGGGGAAAATTAATTGGGATTGAGAAGTTAAAGGCTTTTTTATTTTTTTATAAGAAGATTAGAGAAATGACAAATTTGCTCCTGGTTACTGGTCATGTGCTCATCACATGTGAATATTTGATAGAAAACTTATGCCTAATGGTCATTCGCATCAATTTTTACCAAAGTGTTTCATTTCGGATGCCTTGCTTTTGAACCTAGCTAGTCGTTATTCATCAAGCAGTCTCGTGGAGCACCTCATAGCTTATCTGGCACCCATCGCCATTAAGTCGGCTAGGCTGCTTCTTTTGTTGTCCTCCGCCCACCCGCAAGACATACCAGGACTCTCACGACCTAGTTTTATCAAAAAGTAGAGGAAGACGAATGTCAGTGATAGAGACATCGTGATTTCTGGAACCAGAAAACCTCTTTCTGCCTTCCTTTACAATTTTTGGCCCTATATTTTGGATGTGCCATAAGGGAATATTTCCACAACAATAGAATGCACGTCCGGGTGTTGCTATGTTGTGTCTGGCCTATCTTCTAGGTGCCTTTGGAAGGCAGGGGTGTGAATGCGAGATGCTAGCGGATTGATCGATTGAAGTGATACTTTACCTTTTTTCCAAGATTGTTTAATAGTAAGAAATGATAGTAGGTAACCGACTCCTTGGTCACATACGTTTTCCAGGAATCAATAAAGCAAAAACTCGAGGGCTTGTTAAGAAAGGCGGCAACATTTTGAATAAGGATCACTATGGCTAAATTGGAAAAATAGGAATCAATTTGACAAAAAAATTATAATATAGGAACAAAAAATATCAATTTTCCTATTATTAATTTAGTTTATGATGACACTATTAGTTAGTAATATATAAATTTCTTTAAAAAATATGAAAAACCTAAGAGAGGGGGGTGAATTAGGTTTTAACCGATTTTTCTTTTATAAAATAAACAAGCTTTCTAAGATAACAAATATCAAACACTTGGTGTTCAACCAAAGTATGAAATGATGAGTTCAAGAAAAGAAGCAATGAACACAAAGATTTATAATGGTTCGGTTTATCCAACAAAACCTAATTCACTACCTTGAGCTATCTACTCAAAGATTTCACAAAACCTTTCACTAATATAGTAAGAGAGAATACAATAGAGGCTCACCCAATTCCCTTAGGGTTTTACAACACAAACCTCTTAACCAACCAAGGTTCACTCAACACTTTGAGTTTTACAATATAACCTTGTCTACACACCTATCTCTATTACAACAATTTATGAAAAAGAAGCTATTAACACAAACACAGTTTTCTATGGTTCAAGGCTCACTCTAACCCTTAGAGTTTTAAGCTCAATGCAACCTTGAACAAATCAATCAAGATATGAATAAGAAGAGTTTGATATATGAAATCACCTTAATGTGAAGATATATCAATGTAAAGCATAAATACCTCTTTGAGTAATGTTTTCTTGTAAGTTGCTCAAGAACCCCAATGATTTTGTATAAATCTCACTTTGATGAATTTCACAATATGAATGTTAAGATTTGGTTTCAAAATAATCTCCAGAGGTTCTATGAAGTGTTAAGATCACATTTTTGCTCAAAAAGTGATTAATTCGAGTTGTTTAAACGATTGGGTATTTATAAGTATGCACCAACGGTCATAAAAATGGCTGTTTGAATCCCACTCAGGAGAAGTGCGGTCGACTGCAAATCAGGAAGGTCGTCCGCACCATCATCCTCAAATGTTCCAGAGAACTCTGGACAGCCTGCGGACGATGAGCTCAGAAGTCCGGTCGACCGCTCCATCATCCGCAAGTGTTCCAGAGAACTCTAAACAGCCTGCGGACGATACTCTGAGAAGTCTGGTCGACCGCATGATTTGTGGTCGTCCACACTTTTGTCAGGTCGACCATAAATGCATTAAAACTATGCAGAACAAGTTCCCAAACAACTCTAAGAGTTTTCAAACTATATTTTATGAATTTTGAAGTATGTGCATGTATTTTGAAAATCATTTCAAATACCCAACTCATGTTTTATCTAAATGAAATGCATTTTGAAAATCATTTCACTTTTATTGAGCAACCTATGGAACTCATTACTCAAAGGGATAGACCTAGAGATAACCAAAGATAAATAAAGAATTAAAGCTACACCTCTAGATCCTATTTAATCCAGAAACGCTTATCTTCAAGGCTTGACATCAAAAGCTCTTTCCTGAAAATTTGAAACTTTGATCTTACAGGGATTAGATATATGAATCCTAAAAGATCATCACTAATACAATAAAGTCATTAGTCATTATCAATGTTTGTCATTTAATCAAAATTAAGATATTAAAAGCTTTAAGGCTTTCAAAATAAATTTAAGAAACATTCAATTCTATAAGAAGAATAATTTTTATTTTTATTTTTTTTGAATAAAAATACTAGAGTCAGTTTTACAAGAAAAGAAAAGAAAAAGAAAAGGACATTAACCTCTCGAACGGCGCCGTTTCCTGGTCTCTGCAGTTACTCCACTGAATCTCTACATAGGCTGTCCATCTTCGCCAACAGCTCCATTAAATCTCGGCCGACGTCAACTCAGCTCACCTCTATAGGGAAGAAAGACGAAATCCTTTACAATCTCATCCGCCAAGTTACGCATTGCTAAATTTTGTTAGAAGATATCAAAAATGTTTTTTAGAGGGTAAGCCCATATAGCAATTACTATTTTTTGTGTGGTGTTTTTAATGATTCTGATTCATAATTTGCATTCTGTTTAAATGTTTATTAGTTTCTGTAGTCACATGTTTGTGTAAAAACATGGATTCTTGAGATGCCCATAAGATTTGCGATTTCCTTTGTCTTTGGAACGCTCCCTTTTGTATTCTGAGGGTTTTACTCTGTGCGAAATTAGAATAGACTTTAGTAAGTTTGATGTTTGACAGGAGTTTCTGGGATTTTGATATGTTCGGGGTTTAATTCTGCGCGTGTAGCCTCATGTTTTCTATATACTTTTTATTGGTTTTTCTTTAAAATTACTTGCATTAAAAAAGTTTGTCTTGCATTCATATGCGTATGTACCATTGATTTTTGCTTGGACCAAAACCCTTGCAAAAAACTTCTGATGGTTAATAAATGCTGGGCTGAATAACAAGGGGAAAAAAGAGGTTAGAAGGAAAAATAATGTCTTGTAAACCATTCAATTTCTTTAAGTGCAGTACTTTTAGTTTAGTCACGTTGTAGATTAATGAAGTAATTGTTGGTTGCTTTGCCTATTTGTTTATGAAATATCAGTGCTGCGGCTGATGATATATGAGGTAGAGCCTCCACTATCTCCCCCCCCCCCCCCCCTTCTCCGGCCCCAAAATTGTCTCATTTGTTAGTGACTCTAAATTTAATGTTCAATGCCTTAGTTGATAGGAAATGTTAGCAAGATGAAATACATTATAATATTTGTTTAATTTCGTTTTAGGTTGTTAGGTCACTATTTGATGGCTTGACACACTTTTTTCTTCCAGCCTTCTTTGTGTACTTGATATATGCTTGAAAATATGTATTTTGATTAAAGCGGTTGTAAATATTTCATTTTATTTGAATTTAGTTAAAATATTCTCATTTGCCTAATCAACAATGTTCATTTGCATTTTTCCTATTTTGGTACGCCATGAAGGAAATATATGGACAGCAGTGATGCACGTGAAATGGGTCTGAAGCGGCAGAGAGTGATGGATCAGGGTTCTTCATATTATGGAGCTCCTCCTGGATCAAGTTATATGTACAATCCTCCTCCTCCACCACCACCACCTGCATACTCATACATTGGCCAGCCACCACCTTTTCCTGTTGTCCGGCTTCGTGGCCTTCCTTTTGATTGCACAGAGGGTGATATCAATGATTTCTTCCATGGTCTAGATGTGATTGATGTCCTCTTTGTGCATAAGGGTGGAAAATTTACAGGGGAGGCTTTTTGTCTTTTGAGCTATCCCCTTCAGGTTGATTTTGCCCTGCAAAGAAACAGGCAAAATATTGGAAGGAGATATGTTGAAGTTTTCAGAAGCAGAAAGGATGAATACTACAAGGCCATAACAAATGAAATCATAGATTCACGTGGTGGTTCACCTCATCGTGCTGCCCCAAGGGCAAGATCTTTTGATGAGGGGAAGGATTCAGCAGAGCATACAGGGTTGTTACGATTGAGGGGATTGCCTTTCTCTGCAAGCAAGGAAGATATTATGGATTTCTTTAAAGAATTTGGACTGTCTGAAGAGAAAATTCATATAACAGCAACTTCAGATGGAAGGCCAACTGGGGAAGCATATGTAGAGTTTGCTAGTCCTGAAGATTCAAAATCTGCAATGTCCAAGGATAGGATGACTTTAGGAAGTCGATATATTGAGCTTTTTCCTTCTTCACGCGAGGAGTTGGATGAAGCAATTTCAAGGGGCGGGTAATGATTTTCATTTTGTCATCTTACACTGAGTTGTCATCTTACACTGAGTTGATTGTTGCATTTATATTTTAGTACTGGAAAGATGACAAAATAAATGTGCCTGCTATTGTATTTTAGGTTGTTCCGTTCTCATTTTCATATTTTCCTAGTCTTATATCACTTACAGCCCCCACTGTACCATTCATGAGACTCAATATAGGATTGTGTCTGATTCCTAAATGCAGCCACTTGTACTTTATGTTATTCGTAGATTTCCATCTTTTGTTACATGTTCGTTTAGTGTGGCATAACAATGCTGGGTTTCATAACTTCTGAAATCTATGACTATTTTCCCCTTAAAGGTTTGCATACTTTTGAAGTAGTGCAGTGAGGGAGGTTCTTGTTCAGACATTTGATATAAGGTTTTACTGATCAGCAGTCTTTGCTTAATATCATCCTCCATTCTCTACTCTCTTTATTGCTTCTCATCAGCTTGGTCTCCATTCTCTATTAGTAAAAAGTTCCACTTTCCATATTTGGTGCACATTCTTGTTCTCTTTCATATGATAACTACATTTGTCAAAATAAGCCCTCAATGATGACTTACTCTCACCCTTCTTTTAATGCCAGTTCTCAGTTGCTGGATCATTTTTAAGCTTCTGAGAGAAAGATTTTTTTGGAAAAAAAGTTATTTTTAAAATTAATATAACATTTTTATTTTTAACAACTTCTATAAGCAAAAGGTATTTTGAAAAGCTTCTCCAAGGTAACTTTTCTAAAAACATCTTTTAGGTTTTTTTTTTAAAAAATGCTAAAAGGATAAGTGAAAAGCCGCCGAGAATAGCTCAAAGCAGCTTTTAGTTTTTCTTTCTTTTTTTCAAAAAAAAAAAAAAGAGCTAAAAGTTGCTTACTTTAAGCAATTGAGCAGAGGACCTTAATATCTAGTTTACATGGATGGTCACCCCACTCCATTCGGAGTAGTCTGTCTACCCACTAAGTCACTCTCTCATATCAGTGGTATTTAGTATCATTTGTTGTGATAGGACAGATAGGCATATTATTGAGAACTAAATATGGTTCACTACTTGGTAATGGTAGCTGTCGGTGCAGATGGTTGTTAAAGCTATCGTGATACTTGTTTTATGTTTAGAGTTCTTGCTACTAAAGATGATATTGTTGGAGACTAGGTAGCCACTGGAGATAATGAAGTTTCCTTTTGTGGCATAGAGGTTGTTGGACAGGTAGTTTGATGCCGGTGTAAGCATGGAAAATGGAACACCTTCAATTCAAGTTGAAGGTATGGGTTTTAGGGAAAAACCCAATGGAAACCTTTTGAGGGCTAAATCAACAAACCTTAGGTTCCTAAAGAAGAATGCAAAAGCCAGTGGCTATTCTATATAATTGTCAGAAATATAAAACTGATTTCACAAAGGCTGAAAAATAGAATTATAGTCTTAACCTAGAGTACAAGCCTAATCAGAATTCTTGTCCACCAAATAATTAATAAAGAAATTAGATGACCAACCTAGGAAAAAGTAAAATTAAACTATATTTATGACTTCATTGTGCATAAATTCACCTCTGGTTGGAGAAGAACTCTTCCTCAGGCTTCATCACTTTTTGGAGCTTTTTACGATCAACACGCTACCTGATTGAACTCTACCATCCTTTTTTCTTCTCTTCTGCAGACTAGGATTTCCAATCCCAACATATTTCCATTTGTCAATTGGACAGTGGAATGAAGATTTCAGTTCACGAGAACAAGTCAAGCAAACTGTCTTGCGCTCAAGAAAACTACGCCAATGTTATCTAAGTCAAGGGCTTTATGGGTTTGAAGAGTTTCGGGCTTCTTCTTAGGGACTGGATCTATTCCTTTTAAACTAGTATTAGACAGAAAAAGTGACCTCTTCAACTAACAATGTTTTGATCTATAAGAGATAAATATGGGCTGCTGAAAAATTAAACACCTCAATCTCATTAGTGTTTTTAGCAACCGTTTTAACAGCCTTTTCAGCAATTTTTCTCTACAAAAGGATGATGAGAGGTTAGTGTTCAAATTCATAACTTAATTATCATTAGAGTCAGCATCAATATCTTTCTCCATTCTCTCCCATCATAACAAAAACCTTTTGGTATGTGCGGATCATAGCCATCTTGATTTACCTCGTCATTCATGAGTTCATCATGACGAGAAACTCGATGCTTCAATTTTACCTCAATTTCCCTGAAACCACATCAAGGGTATTGATCTGTTAACAATTAATGCTGGCAGAAGTGTGGAAACAAGGGGAAGTCCTCGAATTCATGTTAAAGGTATGAATTTTAGGGTAAAACCCAATGGAAACCCTAAATTTGAGGCTAATTTAAGAAACCCTTGCTTGTTAAAGAAGTTAAAGCTAAAGGTTGTTCTAATAATTGTCAAAAATTTAAAACTGGTTTTACAAAGGGTCAAAAATGGAATTATATAAATCCTAACCCTAGAATGCAAACCTAATAAGGATTCTTGTAAATTACAGGAAACATGATGATAGTAGATTATATTAATGATTTTATCCTGCATCACTAGGGTTAAGAATTCATGAAGTAGTAAGTTGCAGTGTACTTGAAGGCTTGTCTTATTTACTGCTACTTTGGTTGGACAAAAGAACAGATTACTCATTCTTTTTCTCGAGCAAGGGATAATTATTGTGTGGTTTCCTGAATTAATATAGCATCAGTTTCAGCAGAACTGAATTAATATACCTGCTTCAAACTTATTCAACAGTAAGAACTTTACCAGTCCTATATTTGGTTTTCCAGAGGCAAGATTTCTACCATCCATGTGTGCTGCTGTGTTACACTTGTAGTTGTATTTGTGATCAATTCAATCCTTACCATGTGTTTCTTGTATTTGCAAAGTTGGAAAGTGATAGGTGGGAAAGCTAGGGTATTTGCACCTGTAATTTTGCGAAGAAGGGGTCCTTAAATATAACCTAACTTTCCTCAGTCTTCTTGGTATTCCAAATTTATGCTCTGATTGATTTAAGGGGTCAGAAGATGTAATTCGTGATATAAAACAGGAGACGATATCTTAGTGGACTGCAGTTTGATAATTAAATCCCTGCAGATTTTGCATAGCCACCAGCGAGAGTTGCAATATGAATCATTTTCAATTCAACAATTGAAGGAGGTCTTTTCTGTATTTCTATGCTGTTTTAGGATTTAATTATTAGAAATACTGTGCAAAAGCAATTGCTCTTCTTATTTGAGCATGTTTCTGAAATTCCTTTTGACCAACGATTACAATATTTTATTTGGATACTAAAGTGGGTTTTTGTTGAATGTTTGGGTCCTATATTTTGACATAATTTGTGGATTTTTGAGGTTTTTATGCATAATTTTGTTATGTATGAGCATTCACAGGAAGTGTTTTTAACACCAACTCTTTCTCTGTCCACATAAATCAGATTATTGCCGAAGTCAGCTGATGGAAAGGAGCTCACTGTACCTACTGGGGTTTTGCGAATGAGGGGATTGCCTTTTTCAGCTGGCAAGGACGATATAATGGATTTTTTCAAAGATTTCACCCTATCAGAGGAATCAATCCATATAACGTTTAATTTTGATGGAAGACCAACAGGAGAGGCATTTGTTGAATTTTCTAATCCAGAAGATGCAAAATCAGCACTTGCTAAGGATCGGATGACTCTTGGGAGTCGTTATATTGAGCTGTTTCCTTCTTCACATGAGGAATTAGGTGAAGCAGTAGCAAAGGGACGATGACGCCTCTGGACATCATTTCCAACTGTAATTTCATGTACTTTTTTTTATGTCTCAGGTTTCATGGCGCTCTGCTGTTAGTTTTCTTCTCTAAACCTGAGCATATGAATTTTTTGAATTTCCTCTGAATTGAAAAAGTAGATGAAATCTTAGAACTGGATGTATACCCCATGGAATCTTTGCATTATTAGCTTCTGGACTCCTGCATGTCAGTCCAAATTAGATGCCTTCTTTCCTGACTTTACCTTTGTTGTCAAAAATTGGTGTGAATAAGTACTTGTAGCCCAATATGTTTAAGAAGTTGATTTAGTGCTCGGATGAAAATCCTTTATGTTATTGTATTTATATTTTATCAGAGAAAAACATGGATAATTCGATAGAAAGTTGAAAGAATCATGTTCCGCTCCATTTAGAAACTTGAAATGAGCACAAGATATCATGTTGGATTTCATAGTTTTGCTGTTGTTCTAGGTCGCCTAATGGTAGCCTTTTTCTCTGTGGAAGTGTACATAGTTGCATGGGACCGTAGCTAGAGCTTAGAAGGTAACTGTTTGAATATTGAAAATGATACGAAAATAACAAAAATATAAAGACCAAATGAGATAAGACTATATAAAATAAATGCCCTTTTTTGTCTATAACTGAATGTTCGCTATCTACCTTTCTATTTTAATTCAATTCATATAATTTCTAATATTCTTTTTTACCTAAATATTCTTTCCAAATTACTCTCATTTTTCTCCCTTCTCTCCTTCTCTGCCATAACAAAGCAGCGGAAAAAAAATCAAAACCTTTTGCTTCAATTTCACTTGCTAAGCTTCGAAAAGGTAAGGCACTCCCTATTATAATATTTTTTTTAGAAGTTTTTTTTTCAATGATATACAGAGTGATTCGTATGAAAAGCCTTAACTCCATTTTTGTCAAATAATAGTATTGGATCTTGTTTATATAGTTGAATTTGTGAGCACGTGTTAGAATTACTTCTTCCGAAATTGGTAGGGTGAAATTTAGCCAAACAATGAAATTGAACCACAATTAGATTTATTTGAATTGAATTTTAATTTTTTTTTGTAAAAAAACAAAAAAAATTGGAGAGATTTTTATATTTGAATAAGAATTTTTTAATAGAGAACTGAATTCAATACAACTTTTTTAGATCTCCGGTTATTGAATATATGTAATTTGAGAAAATTTAAAATTTTAATGTGAAAAATTCTGTAGGAGAAACGTTCTGAAAAAAAAAATTACTAGTTTTTAGATTCGTGTCCAAACAAGTGTCGTGAATTTTTTTAGGAGCTCCCACTGGTGTTGCATGAAGCTGTTTCAGGAGGGGGAATTTATTTTGACATTCTAAAATTAAAATATAGACAATTTATTTTAGGCACAGAGATTACCATTTTATTTAGACTCATGGGGTGTTTCAGTTCTAGTATTGATTATTGTAGATCTTCACAAACAGCTTGCCAACATTGGTCTTGAAAGTCTCCCCATGAGTGAAACAAATTGAGCACAAACAGCTTGAATTAACAAAAACTCACCTTGTAAACAGCTTGAATTAATAAATGGCTACCTTTCACTAATACAAGTAATATGTACAATAACTATATTATCATGTCTAAACTCACTGTTCCATATCAGTAAAACAAAATATTTAAAAGAAATTCATCTAATTTGAGCAGCTGCAGCAGTAGAAACAATCAAACATCCGATCTTGCATCCTCCCTTCTAACACATTAACCCACAAGAAAATAATAGGGAAGAGGGGTGAGGATAGAGGAAGATGAAGGAAGCTACAAAATTATGGTAAAAAAAAAAAAAGTGGCGATGCTTTGCTACCTGAGTAACAATTGGATTGTTGATTTAAAGAATAAATTGGAATAGAAGATTAATGGTCAGAGAAATAAATATCAAATATCCGCCTTTCTTAGGCTGCGGTAGAAAATCATCGCTTGTTCTGAGGTTTGCCAATGGAGTGTAAATATACTGAGACAGATACAACACTGCAAACACAAACACATATTAGTGATGTAGGATTGCATACTATTCCTGAAAGGCCATATTAAGAGAATAACAGGAACCTTACATGGAACCAAGGAAGAAGGCGAGCGAAAGATGGAAGCCAAACAAAAACACAGACACAACTGCAGTCAGCAGCATTGCAACTGAAGTAGAATACACCTGAAGAAATAGAAAAGTTAAGAATGCACATTTAGATAATGTATTTGGGAATTTTGTATTAAATGATGCTTAACGTTAGAAATAATGAGCTCGTATCTTAAATGATTGAGCAGATAGATTACAATGCCTTAACAACTTTCGGATGCTGATAATATGCTACTGTTTTAGTTTCTCATTTGTTTTCCATAGGGAGGGATATTAAACTACTATTTCAAAGAAACAACTTTTCATTCATAAAGTCAAGCACATCTTAAGCCCAATAATGCTCCATTTAAATGATCATGGCATAATTAAAATATTTTGATTATCTGGTCAAGGGTAAAACACTATGCATGCACCTATATATCCGATTTACAAGATTTCTGCTAGTGAACAGTCGTCATTGAATTCATTTGACACCAAATATAACTCATGATCCCTTCAAAATAACATGATCAGGCATGTAAAAAGAATTAAATCTGAAGGTCCAGAAAGTAAATTCTCCTAAAGCGACCTGTGCAGAGTAGCTGACATGCAACATGCAGCAATATTATGCTGTAATAAATCATAAACCAGCTCAAAATAAATGGCAATAAATTTGTCTAGTACATATACCAAACAATTTTAGAAAAGATGGAATATAGAATGTGATTGTCTACCTTAACGATATTGTCAGCATATTTCATGACCATTGATACAGCAATTCCACTGAACAGGAAACAAGTTCATCAGTGAGAAACTGAAAACATCAAATAAATGGAAGTTACAAAGCTTATCAAAGGTTATATATTAGATACCTCAAGGCATGATTCAGAATCATGAGAACTGTAATTAATGAATACCCATGAAAAAATCCCCTGCACAGGAAACAAGAGATCCTCAGATTGCTAATAAGGTGTAAAATGATATAAATTAACCTTATTTTGAAAGTTAAGTAAACAGTGTATGAAGAACAAGCAAATTGATCTTGGTCCTTTTTTAAACAAAGGCATTTCTTTTTCTGAATCAATAGTTCCGTTAGATGAAAAACAAACTTATCCAGCCAGTACTAGATTAAGAAATTATGCCTCCTAGTGAATCCACATCTTCATGCTCCTGGAATTTTTACCACAGATCCATTACCTTCGACCAGTCCCTATGTCCATTTGGATTAGGTAAAAACGCACACTTCTCAAATCGAGTATAGAACATCCTCCTTTGGAAAACTAAGGACATGTATATTGCATCACTTGCAGAAATCTCCTTTCAATAGAAGAAATAGCCTTTGGTGCATTCATGTTCAAGTCCAAACATCAAGAAACAAAGTATTTACCTAGAAGAAGCAATGCTAATAGAAAATGAGGAATGGGAATTCCAAAGTTGTAAGGTTGAATAGGTTGAAGCACGAAAAGACAGGATATAAAGAAATAGCATGTGTCTCATATTATTCTGCAAATGTATGTCGACTGACAGGCCATTTGAAATGGAAATACACTCACCATTTTGGACGTCATAGAGATATTCTCACTACAAATTAGTAACCTTCATGGAAGAATTTGGATCTTAATAGGTAGTCAAGCACTTAAGGCCATCATATTAAGAGAGATTATTGTGTGTGTAGCCTGAAAAATTTCTGGTTTAGGGGACCACCACTGAAACTGAAGCTTCAGGGAGAGAGAGAGAGAGAGAGCTTATGCATAATACACATATGAAGGGAACAGGCGCACAATTAAAGTATTGGATGGTGATAACATGAAAATTTAGTTCATTAAATTGTCATTTTAGTTTTCTTTTTTTCTTTATAGAAAGGAAAAGGAAGGTTGAAGTGTGATGCCTGATGTCAGCAATAATCTCCATATTCTGACATTACAGGAACATCTGAGCTATCTAAGGTCAGAGTGCAAAACAATATACATGCCATGACTAGCGTACAGTATCGCATTTTCTACAATAGACCTGTTCTCAGTAGCTAATAAGCTGGATTTTAGCTTCTTTTTTTTAACCAAAAGTAAATTTTCAGCTGTTCTTTGTTATTTTCACCATTGATTTTACCTGTAGAAAAGCTAAAAAAGCTGTTTTTAAAAGCTACCTAAAGATGGTTTTCAGAATTGCTTTTGCTTATCATTGCAACTGAAAATAAAAATGGTACATTATTTTATTATAGCTTTTCTCAAAAACAGTTCTTTTCATCAACTCAAGAAAAACACCAGCAACTGAGAACAGGCCCATTTTCTGTTGTTGATAAGAAGTCAGAAAATAATCACAAGTCAACTTACTTGTTGACAACTGCATCAAAATCTTGAACTAGTATTGCAATAGCATTGAAGATCATTCCGAAGACATACAACCAGAAGTTCTGCACATTGATGTTCCTTGTTGGGCGCCTTTTAATAATAGCCTGTAGAAGACAACATCTAGATGAAGTTCAATGCCTTATTTGATTTCTCATCATTTTAATTCTTGTTACCATTGCATCACCGGTATGCAATAAGGAATCTATATCACCACCAAAATTTTCAACCAAAACAGTTATAACCACAAAACATCCACTAAAGAAGAAAATAACACATAAATTATAATCTACAGAAATACATCTTTTGACCACTAATTAAAGTGTTTCTACATTGCTATGGGGGAACCCAAGAAACCTTTCTCCCTCTTCTTTTTTTCTTTTTTCTTTTTCTTTGGTTGGGGGTGGCGGGGGAAGAGATCTAAAAAGTTGTCGCTTGGGACCAGGAGCAGCAGCAAGGGGATGGAAGGAAAGACAGCAGATGGGGCCACTAATGAGTGGTGAAGGAGGTCCCAGTTGTGGGAAGAGACATGAGCAGCAGATAGAAGCAAAGAAGGAATAGAAACTAGAAAATTTGACTCAAAGCATTTTTGGAATTAAAACACACACAAGGAAGAGGAATGTAGATCCAATCCAAGCAGAGTCCTGCCATTTCTACTCAACCTCAGATTGAAAAATTCACTGTCCTCATGGAATGAACTACACTAACCATGCAGTAGGTGCGTCACAACTAAGTTACCTCTGTGTATACGCCAGCAAAGCCACTTAGAAGAGCCATGACCTGCAAAGAACCACAGATGGTCACATAGTGACGAATTAACCATTTACACAATTTCAACTCTATATTCAAAATATCTTGTTAAGAAACATACAATTGCCATCAGCCAACCTTGCAAAGGAGTTTGAAGAACGTGATCAGAACTGCATAAAAAAATATCAGTCTATAAGAACAATGTAGATAAAGAAGGATATAAGGTTTTAAAAGAATTCTGCATGGGGAAGAAGAGGAATAAGAAACAATTGTAAATTTCTGCTTCATGCATATATCAGCCGACGAGACAGCAGATAAGTTATTCAAGAATACTAGTGTTTCACCATGACCACAGAATCATAAACAGTCCAATGCAGACATTGTAGGGAGTGCCATTTGAATGAACAAAATACAACTTAAGCTATTCCTGACATGATCAGTTCAAGAGAAAGTGCTTTTAGCTCTCACCTCGGATTAAGTTGTGCAGTAGTGCACCCCGCACACAATAAAATAAAAGCAGCCCACTGAATCTCACTCAACCTTGAAAGAAAAAAGAATATATATGACAAATGTTGTCATGTAAAATTGCATTGGATGAACTATGTATGGAATAACCACTCCTTTATTTGGTGAAAGGAAACTGTTTTGAAATGTTACAAGGACTTACTTCTTTTTCAGAATAATTCGGTATAGTACACCAGTACTAATAATGTTAAAGTTCTTTAGTATCTGATATCCAGGAGCATCTACATATGCAAAGATGTAATACTGCAAAGAATGTTTTTTCAACAAACAGATAGTCATTATCTAAAACCGTAAAAGAATTTGAAATGTAACCAGAAATGAGTTATTAAATCCTACCTGAAGTAAATTCTTGATGAGGTAAAGAAATGCAGGAATAGGGTAAACAATAACTTCATCCAGCGTGGTACTCAACCTTCATAGCAAGAAAAGAAGCATATAATTTCATTCATTTGATGACAACTCTGAACATGGCCCATAATGTATTTTAGAAACAAAAACAGTGATGTAAAAGATGCAACCAATCAATTTGAACAATCCCACCCCCAGAAGACACCCTGGGGAGCAAAACGTTAACTCCGTATTAACTAGCATACTAACATGAGTTTGTTTCTTTATAGCTCTTCTCTGGATAGAAAGTCAGGATGAATACATGAAAAGTTGAGAACGAAGTAAAAGACAAGAAGAGATTCTGCAATAGTTACTATAGTCCAGGATAATTTTTTGAGTCTGGAAATATCTTTTTAACTCAAATTTCAAATTATCTGAGAGTTCCATTTTCCTGTGAGGATCCAATTAGACATTTTGTCAGCAGTCGTTCCAACTTTTAAGCCCAACTGTGCAATATATTCTATTCAACTTTTGAATAAGAATAAATATGTTTTCCAACTGTAGAAGTATATTCATATGTAGTAGTAGATATGTAAAAATCTTAAAAAGGGGGCATCTTATATATCATGCAAAGATGTATGAAAAGCTAAAAAGAAAGATATAGAAGAGAAAGTAACCTATTATCATCAGTAATGCCGTCATTTCTCCAGATTCTTGCCAAGGCTGCAAGTGACAGTGCACACTTCAAAGCCTCTACCTATTCCACATAAGGAAGCTCAATGTCATGTTTGGAAGAAATTATGGCCAGTCCTTATATATCCTAACAACAGAAGAAGAAAAGACAAGGTGCTCAAGCTACAAAGTCAAGAAATGTGGCATCATCCCAAAAGGGAGTACAGGATTCCTCACCAGAAAATTTGCAGTTGTGACACTGTACTCATACTTTCCTGCTCTCTTTGACCAGACAATGAGTATTGCTTGAGAACTTGTAAGAATAGTCAGTGCAAGAGTTACAACTGACCTAATTAAGACAAAGAGGAAAGAATAAATTGACTCTGAATTTCTCCTTTAGCACAATTTCATTCCAATGTGTAGACTTCTAAAGGAAATAAGCAATGCATACTTGCGTTTCCACTGGGATAGGTCAGTTGAGCCACCCCCCAGAGAAATGACGTTATTTATGGAGCCTGTGATACCAACAAAAAACCGCTTGAAATTTCCAAATTATTTTACTGAAGAAAACAGATGGCTTCTCAACTTCTCAAAGTTGAAAGAATAAACCTGTTGAAAGAGGTTTCCCACGTAAGCTCTCAATATCTTCATTAACAGCTTCCCCATTTTTGTCCTAAAAATTTTGGATATATCAAAGGGATTTAGAAAAATAATGAAAATCACATCAACTTAGAAAATGCAATTTAGGAAATTAGCATATACTAGCATTTTATGGCGTATGCAAACAAGAAATCTCAAGCATAAATTACTAGCAAAACTAAGTGCAATTTCTGGAACTAGCAAAAAGAGATTCCACAAGATTTCCAAACCAGGATGAGAACTACAGTCACATCAAGAACCCAGGTCGACAACCAAGAGAGTGAAGCAAATATCAGCATAAAATGCCTAAAAACTGGTGTACACAATTAGTGAAAATTGCTTGTAAAGAACTAATCAAATCTGAGATGGAACTCCCAGAAAACTTGCAACAAAAATTAGTCCTTTTATTTTGGTTGAATGACAACAAAATTAGTCAATTAAGAGAAAACCACTCACCAAAATGCACATTTCTAAAGACACAATCTGAACCGAGCATTTACAACGAAAATTAAGACTCTGAACCAGACCCACATCCTCAAATCGAAAAGAAAAAAGCTGAATAAAATAAGCATGTACTTTGCGCCAAAAAATCAAGCGGGATGTCGACAAAACTAATTGGGATTAACTACTATTGAGTGGGATTCAGAAAATAGGCAGGAAATTAACAAAATGGGTTAACCATTATAACCTGATCCTTAATTCTTCTGTACTCCATTTGTCGAATCTTCAATTCTCTTGATTGGAGAAGACAGCCGAACAAAAAAGTTCAGGCTTTTAGCAAGGAAATTTGCTGCTATGAATATGCTCAGACTCTCACGTTTAGCTACTACCGAAGGGTGAACCGACAAAATATGTTGCGATTATGATTTGTGCACTTATTTACTTCTAAAAATAAAATAAAAAAATGATTTGTGCACTCAAAGGTTGGACTAACAAGGATGGGTTAGGGTTTTCATCTCTACTAAATACTCGATCCGTCCATTTCATTGTAAGTCAGTTCTAATATTTTTCAGGCAAATTAAGAAACTAATAAAAAAGATTAATGTGGCCTTAATTAATATCTCAATTATTATCTCTTTTCGTAATTTTATCCTTCCTGTTATCATGCTTCTTCTCAATTCTTCATATCAAATTAAGGGGCCATTGGTGTTCTAATTAATCCTTTAAAAAAATTAAATTTAGAGCCAAAATAGATGAAAAATGTGTTGCTTTCTCTAATGCATATATAAAGGCAAACTAAACAATTGAAATTTTTGAAAACTAACAATAGAACCTAGTGGTCGAAATAAAAAATGTTATTTTTCAACTATGGTCTATTTTTCATAGCAAATGTAGAGGCTTTGTGAATGAGAAGCAAAATTTTATACATAAAATTTCCAAGGGAAATTTGATAGGTGAGAGAGAAAGGATTAATGGAGGTTTATTGGGCATTCAAATATTTTTTAATGGGAATTGACAAAAGATATAGAAAATTAAAGCATTTATTACACAAGACAACATTGCACTAATATAACGGATTCTAAGTTTCTTTCTTTAATTAATATCTTACTACATTTCTATGTAGATTTAATTAACCATAGATGCATGAAAAGAATATGTGGAATTTCATTAGAAAAAAACTAGCCAATGTTGCATAAAAAATTGATTCTATTTCTAGTCAATTTTTTTACAAAAATGTTTTTTTTTATTCATGATCCTATTCAATTAATTCACCATTCAATACTTCATAAATGAATATTTAAACATGCAAAGGTGATCAATTTTACAAGCATTAAGAACAAGAGTTATCTAATTAAACCATCAATATACTAACTAATCTCCACATTTTGTAGGCAGCTCAACTTGTCATAAAAAGAGAGAAAAAGATAGGCAGCTCAACCGGCCATAAAAAGTAAAAAATAATAAGAGAATTTAAATTACATAGATAGAGAATTTATCACTACAGTAAAAATAGATATTTTTACTCTCTACATAAATGAGAATTTAAATTACATAGAGTAAATTGACGGATTTTAACTGCCACTATTATGAGTATTTACAGTGTGTTAGAAATTTTGGATCGATTTGCAATCCACAAAATGAAAATTACAATAACAAAATATATGGAGAAATGGAGCAAGCTTTATTAATGTGGATGAAGTACAATATATATATATATATATATATATATATATATAGCAATTTAATGCACAAAAGTTCTATACTATTTTCCTCACAAAATTCCCCATTTTTCTTTGCACTCAAAACTTGGACTTTTCACTTGAGCTTTTCTCTTCTAGTTATCTATTTTCTCTGCATTTCAAAACCTACTTGAAGCACCATTTTATAGTTGTGAGGTGAGATTTCTTTAGTATTATTTTCTTCCCAAATAAGCACAAAGAAAGCAATTAGCTAGGCCGTCATTCACCACCGTCCAAATGAGTTTATCACCGCCCAAAAATCACCACCAACCAAAAGCATTATACCAATCAAAATGGTGAATCAAAATATAAGAAAATTGTAAATCAAAAGGCACACTTCGACAATTCTCCACCTTGACTTTTAAACTCCACATAAAACAAGATTTGCTCCACCTTATCTAAAATAGCCCCTTATGGGGCCAAATCACCCAATATGGATACCACTCAAGTGACTTGATAATTGGAAAAGACTTTGTAAGCATATCTGCAGGATTATCTCTAGTGTTGATCTTATGAATAATGACATTCTTCTGAATAATAATATCTCAAATAAAATGATAATTTATATCAATATGTTTCGTTCTCTCATGATACATTTGATCTTTAGTCAAGTGAATTGCACTTTGACTATCACAATAAATTGTAGTCATATCTCAGTACATATTGAATTCACCAAATAAACCCTTCAGCCATATAACTTCTTTGATAGCCTCTGTAATAGTCATATATTCTACTTCAATGGTACATAAAACTATTACATGTTGTAAAGTAATTTTTCAACTAACAGCACAACCTCTAATGCAAAATACATAGCTTGTAAGTGATCTATTTTTTCCAAAATCTCTGGCATAATCAGAATTCACAAAACCAATCAAAGTGTGACTAGTTTTACCAAATTCCGAACATATGTCTTAAGTACCAACTCACAGCCTGCCAATGAATTTTACCTGAACAGACATATATCTACTTACCACTTGTAATTTTTCATCTCTTCTATCTCTTTTGATCTTCATGCTAAGAAGTTGCTCACAAATCTTTCATCTCAAATTCACTACTAAGTAGTTGCTTCAACCTATGAATTTCAATCATATCATTGGCAACAATGAGCATGTCATCAACATAAAGCAATAAATAAATAAATGAGCCATTAATTTTTAAAAATAAACACAATTGCCATGCATGCTCCTGATATAACCATGACCAAACATAAATGCATCAATCTTTTATACCATTTCCTCATAGATAGTTTCAATCCATATAAATATTTTTCAACACACAAATCTAGTCCTCTTTACTTTCAATTTCAAATCCTTGTTGTTATATATATATATATATATATATATATATTCTTCAAGTTCACCATGTAGAAAATTTGTTTTGACATCTAGTTGTTCTAACTCCAAATTATACAAGGTAACAGAAAGCAAGTAGGACACAGATAGAACTATCTTTAACATGTGAAAAAATTTCATTATAATCAATGTCTTCTACCTAACTATAGCCTTTAGCAACCAAATGTGTCATGTACATTGCATCTTCAACTCCTGAGATACATTCTTTTCTTTTGAAGACCCATTTACAACTAACAATTTTAATTTTCGAATAAGGCTTCACAAGAGTCCAAGTGTCATTCTTATGGAGAGACTCAATTTCTTCATCTATGACAATTAACCATTTTGATGCATCATTACAAGAGAGAGCTTCTAAATAGGTTGTTGGTTCCCTTTCTAAATTAGTTTTCTGCGCAACTGTTAAAGCATAACCAATAAAATTGGCGGCATATATTTGTGGGGGATATATATCTCTCATTGGTCTATCTCTGGCTATGGAATACTCATCTTTAATAGGTTCTTCTTGAGTAGTCCCAATTGTATCTTCAATATCATGTTGAATAGTAGAATGACTTGGCTTAGAAAGACCAAACTCCAATTTCAACCTCCACATGTTTCTATGTATACTCTTCTTTCTCTACATCACATAAACTAGAATAATACTTTTTAGAATGTAAAATAGAAGAACATTCGATCAACTCTCCAAATCAACTGTTAAAAATCACAACAAAATAGATTAATAGCAAGAAGAGATAGGTACAACTGAAGCAGCAAACAAATTTTGGATAAACACATCGCTAAGGGAAACTGAAGCAAATATCAAAAAACAAATGGGAGAAAGATGAATTGCTAAAAATGGTGTGAGTGAGAATAAAGAAATGAAACAAGTGTTTGTCACCCTATGCGGAAGCATTCATATATCTAAAAGAAAAAGACAAGCAAAATCATGATTTTGCCTTTGCACCCAATAGGATAAAGGAACTTGCAGATTTAATAAAATTAAATACTTAATTGATTAATTTGACAAATTTGAGGGGGATTAATTTGCATTTCATAGAGAGTTCAATTTAAAAAAATAAGAAAATTTTACCCATTTCTAAAAAGCTCAATGATTTCCCAAAAATCGTCTCCAACTACTTAAGAACATTGGAGAAATCATCATCAGAGAGGCGAAGAATTAGATGCATGCTTTGAATTGTAGGTATGTGTCTCAATCTTTCTATTGATACATTACATTTCTTATTTATGCAACAAACTAATTTTTGTGCTAGATTTGTTATTTTAGGGTTTCAAAAATCATGGCTTTTCTGCGGTAAGTCTCGTAATCAACAATTTGTACCATTTTTCTGTATCCAGATACTTTGCTTTTCTGTGAGATCCGAGGAAGCTTTTCACCTGTTTGTCTCACATTATCTTATACTCCTTTTGTCCCTTTTTATAACATACATTAAACAAATTATATTGTCCTAATTATAATATATTTTGTTACTTTTTAAGATGATTATGTATGTTATTTTCAAATTCACTCTAACTTTTTTTTTTTTTATCCTAACTTTATTGAGAAAGAAAAAAATGAATAAATAATTATTTTTAAAAAAATTAAAATAAATAAGAGTTTAATGAGAATTAAAAGTTAATTGTAATGACCCAATGATCAACAAAAAATGTATGTATGTGTATAAAACAAATTTAATACTATTACTAGTTGCATCAAGCTTATTTGAGCTTGAGTTTGAATGAGCCAATGATCGGTCCTAATCCTAATAATTGAATCCTAAGCTTAGATGGCCTAAACTCGCTGGAAGCTAAAGAGGAAGCTAAAGTCCAAAAATGTTGGAAAGTTTGAGTTTCGACCGGTTCAGTCCCAGTGGGTAGGGTTGTTCAAAAACCGAACCGAACCGAATCGAAATTTTAAAATGGTTTGGTATTTTGGTTTTCGGTTTATTCGGTTCGGTTAACCGAAATTTTTTAAAATTACGGTTCGGTTTTCGGTTTCAACTTTAGAAACTTCGGTTAAACCGAAGTTTTTTTTTATAAAAAAAATTTTGTAATTAATGTTTAACCAATTTTATTTACTTCAAAAATTATTTATATCTTTTTCTATTTGAAGTGTTTTATATCTACAAGATGATTATTAAGTATGTAAAGAAGTTCATTCATCGTATTTTGGTATATTATGAATCATTTTCGATATTTTTCTCATTGAAAATGTGTAAATAATATAATAATATGATTTAATTGATAAATTTCTTTCTTTTGCCTATTTTTTGAATGTGCTTGTGTATTTGACATCATCATTTCATTTTATCATATTTATTTAAGCTCATTGAATTTTTTTGTAAAAAAAAAAAAAAAAACTCATTGAATTTTTTTAAAAAAAAAAAACAAAAAAAAGAGTGAAATTTCGATTTAAAACCGAACCGAACCGAACACCGAAATTTAAAAATCGAACCGTAGTATAGTTAATATGGTTTGGTTCGATTTATCCAAGTAAAAAACCGAAAACCGACATTGTAAAAATCGAACCGAAAAACCGATGAACACCCCTTACCAGTGGGTGTAACCGAGACTTTAAAGTGATTAACTCTCTTGACCCTTCTATTTGGTAAGCAAATCCATCGGTGATCCCTTTTTTTTTTTATGTCGGCAATTGTCAAGGTCTATTTTGTAGCCTCTGTTCAGATTTTGACATCTGTTCTATGTCCGTATAGTTGGTAGGAGGAGAGTATAGAACATATAGAAAGGGTTTGTCCATCCCTGCAGACTCCAATGCTAATGTTAAATGGTGATTTCTTAATTATTCTTAGCAGAGTAGTGAGTATTGAGTAGCTAGGGAGTTGTGTAAATAATATCCCTAGAATTGCTTATTTCTTATGTTAAAGAATTTTACACTACGCGATCTTGGAGATTTTCCCTCCATCTTGGTTAGTTTTTTTTTTGTTAACATCTTGGTTAGTATTCTAAAGACAACAATTTCCTACAAGTGAAATTGCTCAAATTAAAGTCTTTATACTTTGTATTTTGATTGGAATTTGAAAGTGTTTTTTATTTTGTTTTGAAAATGATTTGTGTTTGGATGAGTTTTTACTGGGAATTGAAAGTTTAATAAGATATCTTTTGAGTTCCACATTATTGATAATAGATAATATAAATATAATTAATAAATTATTTGATAATGTATTTTTAATTAAAAGATAATGATAAAAATATTATTTATATAAATGTACGAAACTCATTTATGGGATTAAGAGAAAATTTAAAATTTTGATGTGATAGAAATTTTAAAAATAAAAAATTATTTTGAAAGATATTTTTATGAGAAATGATAAATTTGAAAAAAATATCTTGATCAAATAGAGCCACAAATTAAAGAAGTTGAAGAAGTTTACATAAAAAAATATATTTATTTTATGAAAATAGACATTTAAATATGAGAATCATAAAATAAAAATATAAGTATTCAATTTCATACATCCAAAATATATCTTTATTAGTTCTGGTGCTAGATAACTAATAACTTCAACTTAACCCGGGCACTCAATAAAACTTCTTTATTTTTTTAGACAAATCAATAGCACTCAATAAAACTTTTGGTTTTGGCAAGTTGCACAAATGCAATCATATATTTCAAACTCAAAATGTCCAAAATGAAAAAGTATAGAAAAACATTTTATCCTCTTGATTTTTTTTTTCACATTGTTAGCACGTATGTACAAATTTTTTACCATGTTGTAATAAAAAAAAAAGAGGAGGTTAAAATATCAAAAGCTCACATGCGAAGATGCTCCAAGTCTGTGCACATGGACAATTGTAGCACACTGAACAAGGTTACCAAACAGTATCTAATAATAGAGGCCTTTGACAAAACCAATGTTCAAGAAATTCAGTGAAATGCACGTGTGAGAAGTAAAGTGATATTAATTCAGGTGAGGGTATCCTAAGTTCAAAATGTCCTGAAGAACAATGCTAATTTTGACAAAGTCTGTCCAAAACAAAAAAAGTTGATTAACATGTTGTACTAAAATATTTCTGACTTTGAGGGCTGATTTAACAATTTGCCTCATTTTGGGGTGGCAATGGAATTTTTAATTTCTTTTTTCAACCCTTTTTTTACCTATTTATTTTCATGTACCCTTCTCACACACAGACAAATTTTTAAAATTTTTTTATTCTTGATTCTCTGCAGGGTGATGATCCATCACATTGTGCACAGTTGTACAAGGTTGATCAGTTGATCCTTATCAACATGATCCCAAGGGGCACAACTTTCATAGAACTGGGAAGCAGCTTTGTATTATAAATTAATTAAATGTCATTGCCTTGTGGATGAGAAGATTATTTATAAACTATTTGGAGGTGTTTGACAAGCAGTTACAAACTACAGTAAATAATACTACTACTAGTACTGAATATCAGTTAATAATATGTAATCTAAAAATTAATTTTTAAATTAACTTATTCTAATACTGTATAGCTAATAAAATTTTAGAATTATTTTACTCTTTACTCAAAATTAAATATAAGTACACTTTTAATTTAAAATACCAACAAGTCCGTTTTTTAAAAATATATATTTTAAATTTCATAAATAATTTAAGTAATTTAAAATATTCAATTAAATTAGTTTTGGAACATGAGTAGCTAGGCTGAATAAACCAATTGACTGACAACTATAATTTTGGTCTATAAAGTATATCACACAAGTTTTTCACTCTTATAACATTTGTTGAAGGTGACAACGACTTGACAGAGTAGTTTTATTGTGTGTTTGTTTATATTTTATATATTTATAATTATTAAATTTTTTGTATGTGTGTGTGTTATATTATATGGGTGATGAACTTCTACTTCTTAAGTCCACTTGTGTAATTATATATTTTTAAATACATGAAAAGGGAGGCATATGGTTATCTAAAACCTATATCCAATAAAAATAAACTAGGTAGCAATTTCCCGTCTTCATTACTACATGCAAAAACTATTTTTCAAAATCATATTATTTTTTTCTCAAAAATGTAATACTGATTTGCTTTAAATTCAAATGTGAACAACTATACTACTCGAGTACCATAAAATTTGATTTATTGATAATTAGTTTTTTATAAAAAAAACACACATTAAAAAATAATGAACTATTTTGAAACTAAGTTGTCCATAATCAGTAATAATACATATTTAGAAGATAAAATTGGTTAAAGATATAAAGAAAGGGTGTTGCTAAATACCACACCTCTATTACTCAATACCAAATACTTGTTTACTTTTTTACCCTTTCACATGTTTGCTTTATTTCTCTTTCTAAAAAATCATCTCTAGAGTTTTTTGAGTATCTTATGAGTATGTATTATATAAAAATAGAGAAGAAATAGAAGTAGATTTTACATCTTTGAATCAAAAATTGCATTTTTTTTTTGTTTTAAATTTGTTTTGAAAAAAATGTGCATTCGAATGAGGATTTTGAGCATCTATGCCCATCACCCAAAGCCTCATCCAAGCATTATGTTTATTTTCCAAACCATGCTTTCGGGAGTTGTACATGGATGCCCAGAATCCTTCATTTGGGCACACTCAATAATGAATCAACATTCCACATTTGATTTTTTCACTCAATTTTCAACACAAATCTAAATATAAAATGATAGTCCAACACTTACAACCCATTTTACACAAATTTAACAGCAAAATCTATGCATTTTTTCATTCCTAAAAATAACATTTGAAACATATATTTTATTAACATAAATCACAAATCACATATAAAACATGCTAAATGTATATGATACAAAGATAAATATTATAGAATAAGAAAAACTATGACAAAAATATTGAAGAAGCAATGCCTTTGTTTTGGTGCTTCATAGAGACTAGGGAAATGGAGAGAGATATTGAAAATGGATTAGTGTTAATTTGGTACTCCACCAATTTTTTCCAATTGTGGAATTCAAAATTCTTCACTGTTCGTTCATACAAAAAATATGAGTGCTTTAATTTGAAACTTTATATAAGTTTTTAATTGTTGAAACTATTTGTTTAAGAAAAAAGATGGGGACAAAAGATAAAATTCGAGGTAAAAAAAGAGTAAAATGGCATATTTGATTCTTCGAGTTTAGAGTCAGTAATGTTGTCTTTGCTTTTATAGTCCACAATGAATTGAAGTTTGCTTGGGGGTTTTATAGAGTAATTCAAGAGCTTATTCTCTCATTCCTTTTATAATGTGTATCAAGGAGATTCACCCCTTAATTATTCTAGCCTAGGTGCTTTCTTTCTTGTTTCCCTTATGATTTTGCTTTGGACAATTTCGAACTTGCAATCCATACTTGACTCATTATACAAATCATTAGAAAAGAGTCTTTCTCTTCTATTTACCTTTTTCCTTTTTTATATATTATTTTTTGTATGTTGCATAGCAGGTCGGGGGACATAGTTAGGCTAGTTATTTATCATTTCCTAAAGGTGTAGAACATAAAAGCTAGTTAGTGATTAGAAGAAGAAAAAAATGTAGTTATCTTTTAGAGAAAATATGAGTTACAATAATTTGAGGGTTTCATACATGTAACATGTAGATGTAATATGCCATTAATTGCTACAAGATGAAGCCAGAAAGGGATCATGTTTTCAAAATTGTTTTTTGAATTTCATATTTAATTTAAAAATTTCAACAGATATTGATTAACAAAGGAGAAGCAATCAAAAAACAAAATTCTTTTTAAATTTTCCAACTAAATGTTTTCTCTCTTTTTTTTCATTGAAAAGAATCCAATCTTAAAGCTCTCATGCATTAATAATGTACATGCTTAAAAAGAAAAAGAAAAACTAATCTAATTTGTACTATTAGAAAATTATAAGAAAATGAAATTCCCAAAGCCCAACTGACATGGGCTTTGTTTAATAATTAATTACTGATAATATAAATTTAATCCTGACCGCGACGGGCAACGGGCAGACTGCCCTACCTTTCTTACCCGATATATAATTCAAACTCAAAAGATCTGAAAAATCTCCCCTTATCTCTGCCTCTCCTTAGGGTTTCCAATCAGTAGTACTACTTTGAAATTGAATGTCATAAACGACACCTAAGTTTCGTCTCTTTCTCAGCCTCAGCCCCATTCCATGTCGTTCTATAATTTCCATCATGTATAAATCTATCACTTCATAACTGATCACTTTCTCACTTCTTGCTTTCTTTTTCATCATTAATATAGAAAATCTTTGGAGTTTCTTATATTTGATATTCCTTCGTCATAACTCTGTTCTTTGATCTCTCTATCTCATATTTTTCTTCTGATATTAAAATAGTATCAATTAATTGTTTTTTTTTTCTTCTAAAAATGGTGATTCTGCAGAAGTGGTCCTTTACCTTTTGCTAAATCCAGTAAAGGGTTTAATTCAGTTTGGGTTTTTGAGTCTTTTCTTTTCTTTCCCATTATCAAGAATAATATAGAATCCACCATTCTATAATATATGGGTCCTTCTTGCAAAAGAAAAACGAGGAAATCAAGAAAAGGAAGTTGCAAGAAGCATAAGAGCGATGAAACTGCGACCGTGGCAGTGGCAGTGGCGGCGGCGGCGCAGTGCTCCTCACCGGTTAGTCCGTTGAAAAATATTGATGGCATAGTCGACAGTGCCTGTACTACTCCAAAGGCGGAGAAGTTTCGTATACCGGAGATAAAGACTTGTCCACCGGCCCCAAAGAAAAAAAGGAGGATTCTCTCCAATAATTGCTCATTGCGAAGAAGAAGTCCGATTGCTTTCTTTTCTCCACCGGATTTAGAGCTCTTCTTTTTCGTTGCGCTTCGAGATCATGTATCAGCTTAGAAAGTAAGACAAAGTTCATGACAATATATAGTTCTCAATCATGACTTTTTCTTACTATATTACCATCAATTTGGAAGACTATGCTAGTTATAGTGTGAGTATTTGTGTTGCTGCTGAGTGATCTTTCTTTAGCCTTTTTTTTTCTTTTTTTCTTGTGTTTATTTTGTGTATTCTTTAGGGTATATTAATCAGATAATCGGATGTTTTCTTTTTCCTTTTTCCAGCTCTCTATATGGTATGGTATTATTATTGATGATGTATTTCTATCATTCTGAACTCAGAATGTAAAGTTAGTGTATGATGAATTTCAGTTTGCTATTTTTCAGTTCATAATCCTCAAGCTGAAATTTTTTAACCCATTTATTCAGTCAATTTGTTACTCAAATTGGATATGATATATTTTGGTCTATATATGAGTAAGTTAAAGTGGTGATTCAATTAAAGCAGGAGCATGAGACATGCTGAGTAAAGTTAAAAGGAGTAATGCACCACAAGATGATTTTGAAGGTTCATCTGCCTATTCTAAGTAGCCCCCAAAAGATTTTGTTCCATATATTAACTTGATCTTACTATTATTACAAAACTGAGAAAATATGAGCTGTTATGTCCTCTTCAGAAACCTCTAGGTTGGAGTAGTAAATGGGCTTCTAGTTCCGGGCATAGACCAACAAAAGTTGTGAACTGAAGTATGTTGATCTTTGATGGTGTGAATTCCACGTTTACATTTCTCGACTCATCTAGAAATCGATGACAGAAGTCCAAAATTGACGGAGTCGTAAACTCTAAGTTCATTTTGCAAAATAGCCTTCTAAAAGTCTACTATGGTATTTCACTTTAAGATGGACGGATTGCAGTGTGTATTTGATCTGCATTAATTTTCCTGACATCAGAAGACCAACTTTTGAGTGGAATCAGAGAGAAAAGAAAAAAAAATATACAGAGCTGAAAGTGAGCTAAATATTCCTTTTCACAGTGTGGGAACAAAGGACTGCTTAGGTGTAGTTTTTCTTTACACATTGAAAGGTGAGAGATGATTGTGTCAGATTGTGGGCATCTGTGTGTCTGAATTTAGCCGAACATTGTTAAGGGAATCCAATGAAGTGGCTCTCGTGCGGGTTCATTGTGATCATCATTCTTCATTTTTACAGAATCTCAAGGGACACTTAATCATTTTACATTCTTTGGGATCCTTTATGTGGTAGGTGATCGTGAAGAATTCTTGTGGATATTCTTTGAATTATTGTGATCCTTATTTACCTTTTTTTTTTCTTTTTTAAACCATGTATTATAACTAATTGAATGATATGATAAAGACATCTCTTTTATAGTAATTAATCTATAATCGATGTAAAGACAATAACACGATATTATAATCGAAATAAACACAAAATTATACTAATCGCGATTTGAACCCATAATCTCCATTTAACAAGACAGCTGTCTTGTTAAGTACTAGTAGCAATTTATCTAGAATCATTTATCTATTTTGCCTTTGGTTGATTCATGTAAATTACTAGTAGCACATTCTTTCTTGATAGACGTGCTACTGGTTATACTCAAAATGTAGTACAAGTTTTTATCAGTCACTAATTCTATGGCCCTCAGATTTTTAATCCATTAAGTTATACGGACTGCATAATTTTGGACGGTCATTTGATAATCATAATAAAGAGTTCACATGATTAAATGGTGAAAGTTATTCATTACTAATGTTTATCCACTAATTTAATAAAACAAAATTGTTTTGCCGATAATTTTTTGTACTTTTTTTTGGCTATTTTGCATAATATTGTTGCAATTCTTATCACGTATGTTTCTCATATCATTTGATATCAGATCCCCTCCAATTTAAATATCAGGTTAAAAATGATTAAGCTGTCTTAATAGTAGGTGAAAGAAATGATTAAGCTGTCCTAATATGATAAATAATTCTAATTTGGCTATTATTATTAACATGAAGCAGTCGAGAGAATTGTTTTGTTGGAAAACGTTTTAAAAAGCACGGGTCAAACTTAAGTCTTGTAACCCACTAAATGAGCAAAAGAAGAATGTTAAGATTGACAAGATTGATAGATCCACTTCTTATCCTGAAATCTGTAATATTCACTAAAGTTCTTGAAGTATTATGAGCTATTTTCATTGATTCAATTCATAATTTTATTGGGTTTCGTTGCAAAACAAATTGGGATATGAGATGACCACGAACATAATAATCATCAGTCAGAAACTATATTAAAAGGGTTTGAATTTGTGGACCTACTTTTTTATTTTTTTTAAAAAAAAGCATCACAACATTACTGCTGCTTTTTTTTTTTTTTTTCCTCTTGTGAGTAATACGCAATGCAAGAATTGAGCTTCTTGCATTCATATAAACTCTTTTAAACACTCGATCATTAAATTGTGATCTAACAGATTTAACCCTTTTTTTTCTATATTGATGAAAAAAAGGGAGATCCAGTAAGAATGAAAGAGTGTACATAAGAAGAAATATTTTCCCGATCATACATAATAAAGGGTGACTTTTTTTTTAGTATTGCATGTTAAACAATGGGTAGAAACATTGGTCTATTATAATTTGCTTTTACTTTAGTTGTTGATCTTTGACAATTGATAATCAATCATTCTCTTCTATTTTAATTGTCTATTATTACTTTTTATATTATCAATTTGAATAGTCTTGTTTCTAATTTTAATATATAATTTTACAATTATACTCCTATATACTTTCGAAAATATAAACTTTGAATTCTCCTCTTTAATTAATTTATCTTATAAAAATTTTAAGTACTTATTGATATCTTTTGAATGAAAATGCTAAAAACAATTTTCTAAATTAGCAAATCAAAATTTAACCTTAAACTTTGAATACATTTCTTGGAGAACTTTTAATATTCGTTATTTCACATTAAAATTTTGAATCATTATGATTGTAATTTAGGAAGCTTGTTTACACAATTGTGGTTTTTTAATCCTAGTAAAAAAATAATGTGAATATTTGAAATAGTTTGAGGATAGTATATAATATCAATGTTTCAATACATAGATTATTTTAGAATAAAAAAAAATTTCTTAAATACTATGAGTTGTTTAAAGTATTTTATAAATAGTTATTGACCTTTCCTTCGATTATCCTTACTATTTTTTTCCTACTTCAATTTAATAAGTATTTGACTAGAAAAATATATTTTTTTAAAAAAATAATATTAATTTGTCTGCAAAAATCTAAAATGATTTATTTTTCAAAAGGAGATACTAATATTATTAATGTAGAATTCCTGATTTCAAGGTTAGCAAAATAGAAAAGTAGTTGCTTTATATCAACATAAAAAGACACCATTTATAGGATCGAAAATCAAGATCAACAGAAATTAACAAGGATACGTTCAATCACTTTTCTTTTACCTCTAAATTTTGCGAATCAAAGAATCATGTTCTAATTCCTTAAACTTTTTTCTTGAAACAAGTTCTTTAATTTGATAAGGATACACGCAATGCATAGAAATCATAAACTCAGAATTCATAGAACTATTACATCTTGAAAAATAAAATAAGCTCATTCCCATGTAAAACAATGGACATTGAAGGCACTTTTCAATGCATAAGTGCTACCAAAATTATATTTACTATCCATAATGCTAAAAAGAAAAGCAAAAAGAAAAAGAAACAATTTCATGAACAAAAATGGCACTAATCATAAAAGCCACTATTCAACGTCCCTTATAAGACTAAATACTCTATATCTCTCATTAAGATAGACTTTTTTTTTCCTTTCAAATTATAATTAAGTTTCTTTATTAAAAATGCTACTTAATTTTTAATTATCTAAAATATAATTATTTAACATGTATTGTTATTATAAAATTTATTTTCAAACTATTGAAATAATAGGCATTAAGCTAATTGCACAATTTTTCACAATTTTTTATACATTTTAAATCAAATTTATACATATTTTCACACAATTAAATTTAAATATGATCAAATTTTAAATGTAAAGTGAAAGGACAAAATATGAATAATAAAAAATTATTTTACAATTTCAATAATATTTAAAAAAAATATTTTGTATGAAAAATTCTATTTATTTATTTTAATAAAAAAATAACAATGTTTGGTCCTTTTTACTATCCTCCACATATATCTCATGAGGAGATGGACAATCATTGCCCTTTGATGCATGATGAGATAAAATAAAGTTAACACTAGTGGCTAAAGCTTTAGCTTTTCCATATTTTTATCTGGAAAAAGCTTCAAGGAATAAATTATTGCAGGCAGAGAATATGTAACATTAGAAACCCTTCTTATTGAAGGATGAGTCTCAATACTTTTAATAATGCTGTGGACCAGTATTTTATTTGTAGGACATTGTCATTTTAATACTCTCCTTTTCTTTTCTTCTATATTAAGTTTTTAGAAACTTAATTCAATTTATTCGTATTCATATAAATTTGGACTGCTTTTACTATGGAAACTCTTGCAGAAGAGAGAACTTACAACAAAGTTTTTTTTCCATACACAATACTCGAACTCGAGACCCTTGATTAGATGCATGCTTCTTTTGATTCTTTAACTTATTCATTTATATCCAACCAGAGCATCTGCAGACTCAGATTGATAGATCAATGGATATATACCCTGCTATAGTAGTAGGTATAGGACACTTGGAGACTGTAACTGCGCAAACAAGAAAGGTCATTTTTGTCGATGTAGTATGTTACTGATTGTCGCTAATTTATAGCCAGGATTAAGGGCGGAAATAAAGGCGCTGGTGGGCTGTATTAACCCTAATTATGATTTTGAAGATCCTTCTTGCTTCTGAGTGCGTCCATATATTTTATTATTGGAACTGGGGCACACAATTATTTACTGCAATTGTGCAACCAATTGATGGACACAATAACACAATTTTCATAAAAAATAAGATAGTTAAATTGACGGGATAGTGAAATATGACCAATAAATACCCTTATAATGGGTCATTGAATGAATTTTGCAGTTTTTCATATTTAAAAATTATTTTATGATTTTTCAGAGATCTTTTATTAGTTTTTTTCAATATTACACTTATTGATATTTATCTTTCTATCAAATAAATAAGAAGAGTAATAGTTGTAGAGAGATGGAGCAATAGTTGAAGAGTTTCAATAAAAATAAATATGAGCATTTTAGGAAAAAGAAATTCCTTAGCTTGAGTAAACTATGGCCAAATGACTAATAATAAGAGACAAAAGGAATATATATTTGATGTGCATTTGTATATAAATTTAAAAAGTATATCGAACCAACTAGTCTAATTGTGAACTAATGTCTTATAGTGATTGATTAAACCCTAAATAGATGCAAAGTTGGTAAAGCATTTTTATCCATGACTACAAAATCATATATTCAAGTTATGAGAGTTACAATTATCACAAATTGAACTTTCCTTCTCAAGATGCGAGTGGGATTAGTTGGATTGAACATAGATTGGAGACATATAAAACAATGAAAGAAAAATATCTCATAGCATCTCCAAAGTTTCACTTTTAACATTAAATAAATTTTGTCAAGTGACATTTAATAAGTGAAATATCAATCCACATCAAATTTATGTCAAATGAGTTAACAATAAACTTTAAAAGTTTGTTCACATGTCATGCGCTAATTGACGAATTTATTCAAAAGTGAGATATATTTATTCTCATTTGTAGCTCAGTATGTTAAATCAAATGTCAAGAGATAGACATTATTATTGATATTGTCATGCACATGTCAACATAACATAACATTAAAATATGTGCATCAGAAAATAAAATTTAATTACACAATTAATTTTGATAATGTAACATACTCTTTTTCATATTGACATTGTAATATTAAAGGTGCTCTAATGCTCATGTAAAGTGGTCATTGGTATTTAAAACTCAAAAATGGGTTTTTCCCATAAAACCAATCTCTAAAACTCAAGTTGGCTTAGACCACACCCTTTGAACAAATTGAACTGCAAACAGCCCTAGCAGGTTGAACATATGGTATACATTAATTAGGGCCAGAATTAGTCAGAACTCCCATTTCTCCTCTTCTCCTTTTCTGATTATTCACCCTATGCACTAATTTCTTTCCTATCATATATCCTGGACATCCAAGTATTGGTGGCAATGTTATGACAACTTTGACTTATTTCTCATTGTCCTATTTTGATTAATGAAGTACATTACATTAGTTTCGTATTTGTGACTAAAAAAATATTTATCACTTCTCTGAACATAAATTACACTATTGTTTATAAATTTCGTTATTCATAATAGATATAATTGAAAATTTTTGCATTGTCTCAAGTATTGATTATGAAGCTATCTACTTAATAACAATTCAATCATGTCAAATAATAAATTATAAACCAGTTAGTTTTTCAATTTTAAAAACATTCACGTAAATTATTAATAAATTTTAAAATTTAATTCAATATTAAATAAGCATGAAATGACAATAAAAATAATAACTGCACATTACTGTTGAAACCTTAAATTCAACTCCTCTCTATCAAAGCATGTTAAAAGTATTAAATTCAATCACTCTATATCAACTTTATTTTTTAAAAAGTGTTAAAATTTAACAATTACTAATGCGTCCTTAAAATACTTGCACTAATAATATATATTACCGAGGTTGGTCCGGTGGACTTAACACTCCAATTGCTTGCGGCGGATTCGATTTTACATGCCATCCTCTAATTCCCCCATGTAATAAAATAATAATAATTATTATTATATGTATTACTTTTTTCATTGTTTTATAAAATAACTTTAATTTTTAATTGTGTTTTATTGTAAGTCATGTTTATTCTTTTACAAAGATAAGAGACGTGTGAAAAAATATAAAAATAAATGATAATATTATGAAAAAATAAGGATAAATTATCTCTAAAAAATAGTAAAAGTATTTATATTTTAAAACAAAAACAAATAAACATAACTGACTTATAATTTTTTAACAAGTAGCTGTCTGGGGGAGTAAGAATTAAACCAGATTAAGATGGAAATACAGTGAACAAAACACACCTAGTTAATGATTTTTATGGTACATTACACATTTTGTTTTTATGTGTTTTCTTCACATGCATGGTCCACACGTGCACATGAATGTTTTGTGTTTGCCGCCATGCATTGGAAGGTGGGAGGGAGGAGGGCCTGATCCTGATGGGGGTGTTTTGGTTATGTCGAGAGATAGTTTCGGAATTCTTGGAATGAGGATTGCTGCAGTGAAGTGAATGGTCCTTAATTTTAAAGGGAACAACTGCATATGGATTGATGTCTTTCTCCAAAAGCTAAAGAATTACTTTTGCAATTCCAATGATTTAATATATCCAATCAAATCTTGGACTTTACTTTGGTTGATGAAATTTACTATCCCAAACAAGGGCTAGCTTTTCTAGAATCCGAGGTTGCCTCTCCTCTTTCAAAAGGAGATTACTACTAATATCTTTAACTTTTGGGTCAAACTAGGGTATATCTACACCCTTATTTATGATGCCATTTTTAACAATCCAAAACAAAAAACAAAAAAATAGTTTCAATCAGAAAGGTCAATATTACGTTTTTGTGTAATTTTATTTTTGTATTAAAATGAAAATTAGATGTATTTAGATACGTTTGGTTTGTAGATAGAGAGGAGAGGCGAGGATAAAAAGAAGTTTTACTTTCATTAGGAGTGAGTAATTATAACTTCTTGTAAGAATATTCATACAAAACAAAGAGGGTTTTCTTTAATATATTTTTATTTATTATGTATTGAGAATAAGAAAGATGACCCATAAGAGGTAATATAATAAAAAGAGGAGATTGAAAGATATGAAAGAGCTCAATTTCTAAAATAAGAAAAGGGTAGGGATATTCTTAAACTCCTAATTAAGATAAATTTAAAAACTCCTAACGACTTATAAATACAAATTGAAGGAGTAATTTGTTAAATAGGAAAGGAAGAAGATAGGGAGGACCACTACAAAAAAAAATTACATTACCAAGGAATTTTTCCGTTGGCAAAAGCCTCATAGTTGATGATTTTACTAACGAAAAAATTTAATTATCAACGAAATACTGAAGTACCATGTTTCATGGATAATTTATCGACATAATACTAACGAACATTTTCTACTAATAAATTTATTTATTTTTTAAAAAATAAAATTTTTGTTCAAATTTTATGTTACCAAGGAAATTTGTTCTATTATTATTTTCATTCGCAACTTGATAAAAAAATAAAATAGAAAAAAAAATTTGGGGGGTAGGGGAGATTTTTTTTATCCAATTTGGATTTGACCCTATCGGGTTTGCATGTAAAAGCTTGTGCCACCGGACCAAGTAAGACCTTTGAATCTATTTGCATAATAATAATATTTATACAACAACACCCTCACCACAATAATAATAATAATAATAATAATAATCATAATCATAATAATCAAAATATCAACAACAATAATAAAAGTAGTAATAATAACAATAATAATAATAAAAATAACACATAATAATATTAAAAATTTTAACAGATAATTATAATAGTCATAATAATAATATTATTATTATTAAAATTAAATAATAATAAAACAAAAAATAAAGCAACACCTTTAATAATAATAACAATAGTAATAATAGTATAATAGACAATAATAATAATATTAATAATAACAATAAAAATAACAATAATAAAACCAATATAAAAATTTATAATAATAATATCAATTTTCTTATTTTGGAACTAGTATTGTTATTATTACCAATACTATAATCATTAATCATCGTAATAATAATAAAATTAAACAACAACAAAAAATAATAATAATAAAAGTATGAAATTGGTCTAATTGGACTTTAAGTTGATCTTAAACTCATTTATCCTTTTAATAATAATAATAATAATAATAATATGAGTTTCATCCAATTAGATTCTAAATTTATCTTGGAATCATTTATCATTTTAATAATAATAATAATAATAATAATAATAATGGACAAGTTTAAAATATATTGTTTTGTAATAATATATAGTATAGATTCAAATATAAATAAATTACTAGAACTATATACAACATAATTATATAACTATGTAGTGTATGTATATATATATATATATAAGTTATAGACTATATAAAACTCTTCATATTTAGTGTGTGTAAATGTATATATATATATATTGTATGTATATATAGCATTATAAAAATTGTTATTCCCAAAAGAATAACAAATTGTGTAAAATGAAAAATTAAATATTTTATGTCTGTATTTCGTCGATATTTTTATTTTTATTTATTAAAAAATATTATGTCGGTATGTTTTTTTTTAAAAAAAACATTTGCAAGTATTAAGTCACTATTTTTACTTTAATTAATTTTTAAAATTTCGTCGATATTCTATCGGTATTCCATTAGAAAATTATCGATGAAATACCAATGGATTAATTTTTTCATCAGTATTCCACATGTATTATGTTTGTATTTTTATTTAAATAATTTATTTTAAAGTTTGTCATTATTTTGTCGATAAGTCATTGGTATATTTATTTAATTAAATTTTCAAATTTTGTCGGTAAATATTTCTGACAAAATTTATTTTTCTTTTCAAAAAATAAATTGAAAATAAAAAGTCATCAGTATTCTATTGATAAATATTGACGAAAAACGAGGCATCGATAGTCTGTCGATAATGACTGAGATATACAGTTGAAAATGTTTGGATTGGTAATGTCAGTAATTTTTAAAAAAGTACCAATGGAAAATATTTATTGATAATGCATAGAAATAATTGACGAAAATTGTTTAGTCGGTAATATAGTATTTTTTTTTGTAATGGACGAGGGCAGAAGAGATAACATTTATTTATTTTACTTAGTTTATCTGTCGTTCTCTATTTTATTAAAAATTTAAATGCAAAAGGTATGTTAATTTTGTTAATAAATTAACAGCTTCCGCTTATTTTCTCTCTCCCAATCTCTTAGATTTGGGATGATAAGAAATGGTTATGTGAATAGGAAATAGTTAATCCTCCTAATTAGATGTGGTGATTTGGGCCTGGCCGATGTCCCAAAAAAATTGAACTCAAATGATGAGGCCTGACAAACGGGTCCGGCTTTTTTGGAACAATCTTGGACCGGCCCAATTTTAAGCTTTATTTTAATAAATCAAAATCATTTTACCTTATCAAGCGGACGGGCCAAGACTGGTTTTGAAATACAAGGCATATAAAATTTTGGATATTGGACCGTCCGAATTGCCACGTCTACTCCTAATTTACCTCTATTTCACATCTACATTCAACATACTTTTACGTCATTTGATTAGATTTACTTGGAATGAATTTATGCTACTAATGGCACATTTACTTCACATTTCCATTTACCTCCCTAAAACACTTCAATCATAATATAACCTTAGATTGAATGTGTGATTTGCGTACAAAAGAAAAGGATTGAATTTGTAATTATGCATTTGAATATTTTAATTGAGTCAAATAAGTTTCACCTAATTGATAAAATATATTAGATGATGTAGTATGGATTATTAGCCATTTCTTATAACAAAATAATATCTTAAACTTACCAACGTTACCTCGAGATATAGTGACAAAAATGTTAAAACACTTTATCTTCTCCTAGGTCTTTTGTACATTGTGTAAAATGATTAGAAAAGCATGTAATGATTTAGAATGTCAAAGATTTGTAATTAAGTCTTTGATTTTTTTTTTCAAAAGGTTTCAATTAGTCCCTCATTTTTGTAAAAATAAATATTTAGCCTGTCTAAATTTTTCATCAAATTCATTCAAAGATTTTTTTTTTGTAACAATAAGAAACTTTTTACAAAATAAAAATCATCATTTTAATCTACTTGGTAAATAACCACTTTAGCTACTTGTTGAGTTTTTACCCCCCTTCTCACTTGTTGAGTTCATCACTCCTTTTGTTACTTTTTCTTGTTTTTCCTCTTTTGTTTGTGCTTTGTCTTTTTGTTTCCATGCTATCTTTTTCCTAGTTCTTTCTCCCCCCTATTTTTATTCCTCCATCCTTTTCTTTTCTTTCATCCTTCCCCTGTTGTTTTCTTCTTTATTTTTGTTCCACTTTCTCCATGGATCCCATTGAAAGTGCTTATTTAAATTGTCTGATAATAATGAGATGTTGAATTCTAGAAGCTGCTTTAATGTGATAGCCAATGCCCTTTATGACAAGAGATTTAATTCTAAAGTGCTAATAAATATATTGGTTTATGTGTCAGATCTAGGAAACAAAGTGAAATTTGCTAACCTAGAGCAAAACAAGCTAATATGTACATTCCAAAATGAAGAATTGAAAGTGCAGATCCTTTCAACTAGGGCTTAGAACTGCAAAGGGGCTCATATTATCCTTAAAGACTAGCCAACTAATAAAAATTGGAGGATTTGGATTTCTCTTACTCAGACATTTTGGGCTCAAATTCACAAGTACCACGTAGCAAAATGAACTCTGACATTGTTGTATTGATGGGGAATCTCATTGGTAAGTTCCTTAAAATGGATAATAGGAATTTTAAACCTATGCAGTTTCACAAGTTCTTGAAAATTCAAGTAAGTATTGATATTAGGAAGCTGCTCAAAATGGGTTTCAATCTAAAGCATGATGGTTAGAGGATTTATGCTACCTCTATGGCTGCTTAGGTCATATTGATATGGATTGTTCAGTTAATTGATTTTTATATGAGCTAGTCGAATATTGATAAGAAGAGATCTTTGGGAGCTGGTTATGTGAATCTAACATTGAAAATTATAAAATGGATGGATATGGCAAAACAAATCATACTCAAGTTATTTTTAGCCCCCAATTTACTATTGGTTCCATTAAAAAGCCCTCAATCTAAACCAACGATGGCTTGTTCTATCCACACCTACCCTTGTACTTTTATATAAGAGTCTCAAATTTTAATTCTCGCCTCTCGACCTAATATTTCCGCTTACCCATGGCCCAACAACTTTAAACCAAAACTTTACCTTTAGCTCTTAGTTGGACTCTTATGGGCCTATTTCTAACCAAAATATATAGGGTATGCAAAATATAGTTTTATCGAATTGGACTGATTTTATTTATTAGTAGAATTGCAGCATTTTTTTGAAATTATAATACGGTCTAATTCTGGTTTTTATCCTTGTTAACAATTACAGTTGGCCTCCGATTTTTCATTCAAAAAACCAGACTGGACTCTTTTGGGCCTATTCCTAACCAAACAAAATATATGGCTGATGCAACATATTTATTATTGTTTTTTTGAATTAATACGTCAATACCAATTATCTTTTTAACATACAGTTGGATTTTCATCATATGACTCTGTGGCTTTCAACAAAATATAGTATGCAAATATAGTTTGCTGCAACAATTGGATTTTTTTATTATAGAATTCATAAATACGGCCCAATTCAGTTTTTATCCTTTTAAAAATTACAGTTTGGTCTCCGATTTTCATGTCATCAAATAACGGAGTGGATAGGGTAAAACTGTACAAAGTTTTTTAAAAGTATTAAGACATATTTTTGATTCCTTCGCAAAAATAAAAGGAAAAGCCCTCGCCCTGACTCCCTTTAACGGCTTTTTTCGTTTTTGATAGGACCATTAACAATTTTACTCAATAATAATAATAAAAAAAGGTAGAACGCCTAGATGGTAAAGCACTAGGAACTATTAACTCATTCTCATCACTCACTTCACTTCAACATCGCAATCACAACCCTTTCACCACCTCACTTTAGTTTGACAGTCCTGCAGCCAACAACCCTTTATCGCCTTATCCACAACCAACTTTTTGTCAAGTCTTCGATTATTCTTATCTAGTTGGTGACTTCAACCCCTTCCCTCAAGCTTCATTCAAGTCGATGTTTCCCCATCGCAACTTGGTGAGGATTTGTTGCCGTGCTGCCTATGATGCTTAAGTCTTTTCACTTGCAATATGTCAATTAATTTGGGATTCTAGCACTATGTTCATGAAGTTTTTTACTTTGACTGCAATATGGTTGCTTATTTGGGATTAGGGAACTGCAAAAACTTAGTCTTTGCAAAGACTGTGAATTTAGATATTTGTGTGTTTTTCTTCTGATAATGCTTGACTTTTTTTTAGTGAATTTAGAGCAATTGAAAATTTTATTGAAGATATTTTCCGGTAGTTTATGTTCTGGTTCGCTTGAGTTGTGCCATTCTGGTTAATACTATTTACTGAAGTTATAACATTTTTTTTCTATTATTAGATTGGTGTTTGGGCAATCAATATTTTTTATATAAAATAACAACTTTTTATAAAAAATATAATAATAAAATTACAATTTTTACCATACCGAATTGGATCTTATTGTACTTAGTACGGTACAATCCAATTTTTATTAAAAATAGTCTAATACGGTTCTTGTAAAAAAATGACTGATAACCGTAATATCTGAAGTTTTAAACCGTAGATTGTACTGTGAACCAGATGCACACCCCTATCAAAACGTCAACTTGTTACATGGGCTCAAAAGAATTTGGGAATCTCCTGATAGCCCAAATATAATTATCTTCACTAACTCAAGCCCCAAATATATTTTTTATACTAGTCCTACATCCTTATATGTTAAAAAAGTCTTGTCATTTTCTGAGCCCCACTCCTCCTACTAAACATTCCCATATTAAACTCCAAATATCACAGTTGTCACTCAACTCTTCTTCAAACAATTGCTTGCCTTTATCTCATATGTCTCATCTCTTAAACCAAAATTTTCTCCCTCCCAATTGTCTCTATCAAACTGAATTATCTAGACTTCCATATGTGTAGCACTGGGAAACGGGTCAGTCCGACCCATTTAACCCTGGCCCTATCAGGCTGGGGGCCAAAAAGCCCGACAAGTATATGAGCCTTTATTATCATAGCCCAGATCGGCCCACTACGGGTCACGGGCCAAAACGAGCTTAAACGGGCTAGCAGGTCTAAATAGACTTAAACAGGAGAAAAAACAATTAAAAATTAATGAAATATATCAATATAATGATTAAATTATTTTAAAATACAATAAAACTAACATTTTCTCATGCCAAATATTAACAAGTTTATAATCTTCATTTTCCCTTTCACTATTAAATTATTAATAACAATATTTAAAACTATATTAGAAAAATGTAGATATTTAATTAATAAGTTATCATCTAAAATAAAAATTAAAATAAGTTAATAAGTATATAAAGCAAATATAAAAATAAACAAGCAAATAAATCAATTCAACTCGTATAGTGATTATAAAGATAAAATATAAAAGCGATTTTAAAAAATAGTTTAGGAATAAAATTAACTAATTTTTTTTTAAAGAAATTATGGAAGAAGAGTAATTTTATTACTTAAACTAATTAAAAAGTATTACAACAATAAAAAAATAGATGTAAGATTTATCAAGAAAATATTAAAAATTTTGGATGTTTTTTTTTGTAAAAAAAAAAAAATCAGGCCAAAAAGCCGCTTAAACGAGCCAAGTTCACATGGACCACGGACCTAAACGGGTCGGGCCAAAAAAGCCCGATTTTATACGGACCTAGATTTTAAAAGTCCAGCCCATATTTTTGACGAGCCAACTATATTCCCACTACTACTTATGTGTTACCGCGTTCAAGTTGTTGATACATCTGGTGATCTAGCACTCTGTTGGAAAACTCATGGCAATTTTCAAGTCACTTTTTTATCAATTCACTCATATTATATTCTCACCCCTCTCAAGTATGGCAATTTACTAGTATGATGTGCAAGATTTATTTGTTGGTGAACATTTGATCAAAGCCATTAATCATACTTTTATAACTCTGATTCTTAAACCTAATAGTGCCATTAAAGTAGATGAATTTAGACTAATTGCCCTTTGTAATGTTTCCTATAAAGTCATATCTAAAATTCTTGCCTCTAGATTGAAAATTCTTTTTGAATCTATTATCTCTCTAGCCTAAAATTCATTTGTCCCTAATAGATCCATTATTTACAACACTATTATTTGTCATTAAATGATTAATTTTATGAACTGGAAGAGATGTAACAAAGGCTACATGGCTATTAAGGTGGACATAACAAAAACTTATGATAGGGTTGAATGGTCTCCTCTCCTAAATGTTTTACAAGCTCGTGGTTTTTGTTGGCATTTTTCTAACATGATCAAAGATTGTATATCTAGTGTCTCATATTCCCCTTTGATAAATGGTTCTCCACGTGGACTCATTAATACCTCTAGGGGTATTCACTAAGTCTCTCTAGCTTTCTTTATACATAATACCTATTTCAGTTTGATTTTTTTAAAAACAAAATGGGCTTCATTATTTTCTTTTAGTTTTACTTATAACCCAACCTATTAGGGATTTACCTCACCTATATAAGAATAAGACAAGGAAATTAAACATATTTGATTTTTTTTTATAAAAAAAAAAAAGAACAAATCCCGAGATAGGTAAAAACCTCTTAATTTTCTCTAGTAATAGTAGCTGCCATATGGTTGGCTACCGGAGATGGAAATGAACCTAAAGAATTCAACTTTTCTTCACCATTTTTCTTTCCATATTCAAAGTTTTCAGTTTCTCAAGAAAAAAATTCCTTAGCCTCTATTGAAAACCATTTTACAGTGATGGGTTTTCAGTATTTTTGTCATGGGTTTGAAGGAGGAAAAGAGAAGGAGAAAGAGAAAGAAGGGAGTTAGGAGAGGGGAATAATTGTGGCAGCAGTGAGAGAATGGGGAGGTGGGTGACAACCGTAGGAGGAAAGAGAGTGGCTGCCAATAGAGAGAGAGAGAAAGAAAGAGAGAGAGAGCAAGGGGGTAGTGGCTAGTAGAGTAAGGAGGAAAAAGAAGATGATAAACTAGGGTTAAGGTTTTTTGGATAAAAAGGTTATATAAGGAATGAATATTTTTTTAATTCAAACCCTTATCCATTTTTGCAATTAGATCATTAGGGTTAATAAACACTAAATTCCCCAAATTCATAGCAATCTCAAGTCACCTTTGCCATCAAAGATTAATCACAAGTTTCATAAGTTTAGTAAGCTTGTCATTTTGGCAGATTCTTACATTTTGTAGCTTTAAATTTTAATTCGGTTGTCGTTTTTCCGGTTTTTTTCATTATTTGCGTTTTTTGTATGTTGAGCATTTTTCGTGAAGATTAAAGTCTTATATGAACAACTAATTGTATGGTATTCATGCTTTGTTACTTTAATTGGAAGAAACAACATATTGATGCGATTTAATTTCAAATGTTTGGGTTTCAATCGAAACCCAAAAATCCTTCTATTTGATTATGTTTTGTTTAGTTTTGGGACATAATTTTGGTTGATTTTTATCATATTAGTTATGGGTTTGATATTTCATTGCTTGAATCGAATGCTGATTTTGGATATAAGGTGTTTTTTTTTCATGAGTCGCGTTAGTTCTGTGTAGAACATCGCGAAACTCCAATTAGAGTTTCGCATTATGTTCTACAGATGTCCGTAAGTAGATTCGGTGATGTGTACAAGGATGTGTATTCCATGAGTAGCATTGCGAATCGTCTGCTAGCGTTCTGTATACAGTTACAGAGATAACATAAATAACATAATAGCCTACATAACATGTATAATCTACCACAATAGTCTATAAATAACATAAATACAAAAATTTAATTTTATAAAATAAGGAAAAATTCATAAATAATTAACAAAAGTAAAACTAAGTAATAAAAATAAAGAATTAGTATGAAAATGATTTTTTTTTAAAAAGTAAAAGTAATTTCGTGTACGGATGTTTGTAACTCCTTATAGAGTTATGTGTACACACGTTTGAAACTCCTTAAGGAGTTTCATGCGAGAAAATGTGGAGCTCATTTATCAGTTCTAAACATGTGTACACGAAACTCCTTAAATAGTTCCACATTTTTCTATACAAAATTCCACCAAAACAGGAAAAATAAAGTTTTTAACGATTTAAATCAAATTTACTTCAAAATGAGTACTGATTCTTGTTATTGAATATTTATTATTACAAATAAATACATTGAAAATGTTACATAATCATTGTTTTTATAGAATATGTTATTAAAATTTTAATTGTATTAGGATTATGATTTGTATAAACGGTATTAAAGTTCAAATCTAAAACTATATAATTATAAGTTATGTTATTAACTATATTGATTTAAATTAATTTATATTATTAACTATATAACTAACAAATTATGAGCTATATGATTAACTATATATATTAAAATAATTATATTATTATCTATATAACTATATATAAATATAAAAAATTATGTAATTATAAGTTATGTTATTAAGTATATTAATTTAAATTAGTTTATATTATTAACCATATAATTAATGAACTATGAGTTACATTAAAATATTTCTATTATTATTTTTGTAAGTATATGTGTACAAATTATATAGATTAAACTGATTTTATATGTTCATAATTACAAATTATGAAAATTAAAATAATTATATGAAAAACGCGGGATGAAGTAGGAATAATCGGGTATGGGAACGGAGATGAGAATAATAATATTCTCGCGGGAATAAGAACGAAAATCCTTGATATTTTTAAATCGAAAATGACGATAAGAATCAGAATTAAACTTAATGACAGGAATGGAGACGATAAAAGTCTCGCCGCACTCCACTATCAACCCTGCTTACTACGTATGAATATGAAAGATAAATCATATTTAAAATCAAAATTTTAAAGAAAGTCCTGAATGAGAAAGCCCATTAATTTAAATTTACTACAGTACGGGCCTTTTTTGGGCAAAAGGGCCTATTGGATCGGACCAAATGTTTTCACCATCTAATTTTGGGGTGAAGAGGAGAACGAATGTAGTACCCAAAAGTTTTCTTGGGCGATTATAAATGCTGGTAATTGGAGTTTGTTGTCACGAAGAAAGAAGCCATTTTTAGCCAAAACTGTAAATTTAAAACTTACTATAGAATTTGTTTTCAAAAAGAATTTTTCAACGGCTATTTTTCGAACAAAAACTTTCTTCTCTTTCCCTCTATCATCTGACGTGGAGAATTCAGACAAAAAAGGAGCCACAAACAATTAATTTATTTTGAATTACTTATCTAATCTAATGGTTAATTGCTTCGCTCATAAGTTAAAGAATAATTTTAAAAAATCTATCTGATTTTTTTAATAAGTCGTTAGAATACCCTAATTATAATTTTTTTTATAGTTTTCAAGTATATTTTACCATTTCTTCCTAAATTACCCTTTTTAATCTTAACTTTTCTCTAATTTCTTTCTTATTCTTAGGAAAAATATTTCTTCTCTATTTATTACTATTAAATTTCATCTCTTAACTTCCTTATTTCTTCTCATTTGCATAGTTGACATCAACCAATAGTGGACTTCATAATTTTCTCACATTTATTCCTTTCTTTGCTAAAGAAAAACAAAAATGTCCTTAAGAATTGTTAGCATTTATTAACCAATAGAAAGATGAAAATGTGTATTTTTTTTAATCTACGTCTAAAAAAGGCAGAAATATTCTACTGTCATATGTTCATATTTTGTATCTCCCGATTTTCTAAATCTAAAGCCCTTTTTAGTCATACCTATTTTAATTCTCTTCCAATTTTCTTCTATTGCAATGATCCTTATTTTCATTCTTTATAGCCTTTTGAAACAAACAAATTAAAGAAAAATTCAACCATCTTTCCCAATACACCCTTCTTTCACTACTAAACCAAAGAGAACAAATGGTCAAATGCCTTTCTAAAAAAAGAGAAAAAGAAAACAAAAGTGCACAAATAAATAATACTTTTTCTCCCAGTGGTACTTCAAGTCTTTAACTCTAAGTCTTTTTATTGTGTATTTTATATGATAATCATAAATAATTCTAATTTGTGAAAGGTTCTTCTTTCACATGGTGAGGATAGTTTACGTCATTACTAAAATAGACTATATCTCATTGTGTCCTTTTGCTTACATCATTCTTGGAGGAAGTGTTTGGAGAATAAGAAAGACCCTTACATTACATCACTTCAAATTATGTCTTCTCATGACAATGAACAACTACAAGTACTTTAGAGCAAGCCATGGGAAGTCATCTTGTAGTGGACCTTTGTTTTTAAGACTAGATGATGACATCACACTAAGAGACATTTGCATTCTTCTAACATATGGCACTATAACGTGATATGCATACTTATTTGTGGACATATTATAATTGATAGAAGTGTTAGACAAACTATTAATATTTAAATGATATTTATATTAAATTCAACTTATAGTATTATATTGAAAAAAGTTTAGATTAGATCTTTTTCGAAGTGCAAAGTCAAATCTTTTTAATATAACTCAATCTAAATTAACAGCACAATTTTATTATGAAGTGAAAATAACAATGTTCAAAATTGAATGTATACGTAATAATAATATTTGACTTTAAAGGAATTACATCATTATTTTTTTTATTAATTAGGTTAATGACGTAAATCATGAATTAGTGTGGTGTAAATATTTTAAATTAAGAAGTTTATCAATGAAATTTTAAATGAAACACATATTTATTTTTAGAAAGTTGATCTTCAATTTCGGACATAAAGGAATAATAATTGATGAGACTGTCATGTGATTGTCAAATTTAGATATGACAAATAATGATCATATTCATGAGATTTGTAAAAATTATAAAATTTAAATTTATTAATCAAATATTAATTTTTGAGGAAGTTTTAAAAGTATATAAAATTAAAACAAAATTAAAATAAATATATTTGTTTTAATTTTATATTTTTAAAATTTTAATTATATAAAGGATTTTTAATGAAAATAAATCAATAAAAACGTTAGCAAAGAACTTGTATCAAATTATTTATTTAATGGAATAAATCATTGATAAAGAACTTATTGAGTAGTTAATTTTAAAATCTTGATCAGTTCAAATAGATTAATTTTAATTCAATTAAATATCACTATCAACCATCATGAATAGAATATTTAATTAAATTACATTAAGTTTATAAGACATTACCAACATTAAATTATATATAATAATAAGCTTCAATTAAACATAATTTAAATCAAATAATTCCATATTAAATTAATTAATCCAATAGTTGCAATTTAATTAAACTAATAGATGCTACTATGATTATCAATCAAAGATTAATAATCCTAGTTGATTAATTGTGCAAATTAACAAAGAATTTCAAATTAATTAAACATGATTATTTAATAATAACAACTTGAATTATATAAATACTCAAATTATTAAATAACTAGGACTTGTTAGTAGTTAAAAGTTAGAAGCTAGAACGGTATAACCGGTACATTGTTTAAATTAATTTAATCATGATCCAAAATAAACTTCAGTGTTTTATGTAACGATAATTATATTAAAATCTCATTAATTAATAACTTTAATACATAGTTCTTACTAATGGTAAATAAACTACTCACAATGCATAACTCAAATGAAGAATTTTAAGAATTGAAATCAAGAGTAAGAATGATAACTTTCATTGGATTTTTCTCGATAGTAGTTCTTCAGTATTCTTGAAATCTTATCCAAAGACCTTCCAAAATAAACTCTAAAATTTTCTAAAAATACCTAAGATCTATTACAAAATATTAGTAAGAAAATTTTGCAGAGTTTTTGGTTGTAGAAGATTGTACAAACATAGTAAATTTTTTATCCAATTTATATAAATTTATAGGGGCAAATTTGGAATAAAAATAAATAAAATATGACCAAAATAAAGGTAGTGGGGGACAAAGTGAATTTTTTGAAAAGTTCGAACAAAATGTGTGAAGTGGAGAAAGTTGCATCAGCCGCCATATGTCGCCATCTAATTGGTCGCGCCTTTCTTCAGCCGCCGTTCACGTCATGTGTTGCCATCTTATTAGTTCGAAGTTTGACACCAGGATCACTATCCGTTTGTGCGCGCTGACACATGTCTCACCATTGTCAAATGCGAGATGCGATTCAAATTCAATCACGCCACCATTCTTTACGCATCACACGTGTCATCGTCATTTGTTTCTCGAATATCTGAAAGTCGAGTTTAATGTGTCATTATCTGATTTGCCCCTGTACTGACAAAGCGATAGACAAGGATTTCCTTTGTAAATGTGGCACTGCCACATATCATTCACTGTAGCATCAAATTTGTTTTATACAAAAAACATAATAAATATTTAAAAACATTACAAACAAAAAATATTAATAAGAAATGTAAAAAAATCATAAAATAACATAATTTAAATGAAATTAAACACAAATAACATAATAAAATTACATAAAAATAAATTCATTTTTTTGTTTAATCAATAATTATTTGGGTCAATCATCCAAGTGGCACCTAAACTTTTCACAAATATAACTTTTACACTATAACTTTTTTATCCAAGTTTAGTACTTGAACTTTTAAAAATTTCAACTTGCACTTACGTTTTCAATTGTCACGTTCAACATGGATGACTGTTTTGTCACTTGCAATGCACAATGTCATTATTTTCATTTGTTTTTCCCTCCTTCAAAATATAAATTAGTAATAAAAATTAGAAATTACATAAACAAAATATTTCGATATTTGATTGAGTTTATATATATATATATATATATAATAAAAGGAATGAATTTTCATTGATTTTAACAATTTTGAGTCGCTAGTATGATTTTGAAGTGTTATCAACTATCATTGATTAACAAGCTCCAATAAAACAACCGATAACAATAAATGTAAATTAATAACTAAAATTAATTTAAACTAACACTTAAATATCATACTAGCAACTCAAAATGATTAAAATCAATCGAAATTCACCATTTTTTTGGATAAAGAGCCAAACTCAAATAAATAAACAGAAATTTTTGAAATATCTCAAACTTAAAGACTTTCTCGTTCAACATGCATTCTTGTAAGATCTTTTACACAAAGTACTTGTTTAAAATACAATATTCTATTAAGTAATGTTTGTACTAGTATATACTTCATTCATCCCAACTTACTTTTACTTTTATTTTCATGTATCCCAAATGATAGTTAAATTTCTCTATTGAGAGCATATTTGATTTTCACTTTCAAGATGGTTTGGTAATACTAAATATAATACAAGACGATTATTATTTTGAGTGTTTTTTTTTTGTTAAACCAAAAATTTTTCAAGCATGTATTTATGGTGAGCCACTAATATTGACTTTAATTCTTTCTTCTTCTTTTTTGAGAAAAACATAAATATCATTAATGGGATAAATTGGCTAAAACAACCGAGAATACATGTGGTGAATAATCAAGAGACCACTCTAATGGAAAAATGATTGAAAGAACTTATTGTCCTAGATAATGACCTGTTTTATTAACATCCCGAGGAATGTAAGTAACTAAATACAACTCTAAAACACAAAGAGATGCACTAATCAACCCTAAAATATAAGCAATTGGAGACAAATCAGTGACATGTCACTTGATATGAGAAATAACATAACTAATTCTTAATATAAAAAAGGCTTAATGAAAGTAATTAGTATTTCAATGAAATCTTAATTGTTCTCTCAATTACTAGTACAAGGGTAAAGTAGAAAAAATATAGAAAATTTTCATAATATATCAATCTAAAAATATAAGTTGTTAGACCTACTTTTACACAAACTAATGAGCTTCCTTTTGTTATTCAAATACTCTTAATTATTGGAGGTGTGTTTTTATTAGAACTCGTGCTTCTTTTTTTTACAAAAATGAGAGCTATGAGAGAAAATATAAGAATAAATGAGGATATTGCAAGAAAGAATGAGTATAATATCATTAAAAAGTCGTAAACGATTTATATTTTGAAAGTTCAATTACTTATATTTTTTTCAGATGGAGTAATTATAGTGCCATTAAAAATGTATGTAAAAAATAATGACTGCCTAAGAGTATCCATTACCTAATTCAAGTAATAGAAAACGTGGGCTTGCTATAACATAATTAATTTTTGTTACTTTTTTTTTATTTCTTTTGTGGCAAAAGCCACCTCAACCAATAATAGAATTAATACTTCATTTGTCCTAAATTAATAGGTTTGTTTTATTTTTAATTTATCACATATAAGTCACTTTCTTTATTCAAAATATAATATATTTGTTAGTTGACTAAAATACTCATATTTAAAATGAGATTATTAATTTCACATAAGAATAACAAATGATAGATAGATTGTTGAAAAAATACGCTTAATTAATAGAAATCACTTTTCTAATAATGTACAAGCTTTCTAATGTTAAAAAAAAAAATAAAAAAAGAAATTCATATTCTTAAATAACTTATTAAATTTCTTGAATGAATAAATTAAATTATTATTCTAATAATGATTGACATATAAAAATATTTTAAGAATATAATATAAAAAATATACAATTTCAGCCATATTTATTACGTTTTCTTAATCAATTCGTGAAATATCAAATTGAAGTATTAATTTGATATGGCATGAGTAATATATTTATTTTGCAAACATCAATTTGTATTTGCATGAGCAACGTGGCTATAAGTCCGCCGTAATTGGATCCAGCACTCTTCAGTATGAGGGGACCACACAAAGCCACGCGTCCTCAGAATTTTGTGCGTTCATGCGCGAGTCATGTGAATTTTATTATTTATTTATTTTCCTAGTAAAATATTATTTCTGGTGAGTTTGATAATGTCACCCGTGTTCATGTGTCCACCCACTCCTTCAGTAGTTTCGACCCTACTTTTGATGAGAGATAGAGTTCAATTCCCTTAATTATGTAGGTTTAAATTGAGGGATGAATTCAATTAAAGATAAGAGCTAGTCAATATAATTCAAATTTCAATAATCTTTCAGTATAAATTTGTTTTATATGAGATTTAAATTTATATTTTTCCGAATAATTTCTTTCTATATCACCACATCATACTTTACAAATTCAGCTGTACTTGGGATTGGAACGATACCACTTTATTTTATTATCTATTTTGAAAATGTACTTTTTTGTGTTTTTTAATAGTATTATACTTTTATATAATAAGCCGCCTCTCTCGTGCTCTCACTTTTAATCAAATTGGTAATTTATATTTTTATTAGGTCTTTCTTTCAAAATTGTGGACCGAATCCGGCGGCACGTCACATGCCTGGCTTGTGCAGTCTAATTGAGGGGTAAAAACGTAAATCAACTAAACCCACCATCTAATCCTTAATTGTTTTTTTTACTAAACTAAACTCCACGCAGTACAGATCTTACTCCAAATTAGTAGCATCATTCTTGAAAATCCCAATCTTGTTAGTTATTGGTACTTATGCATAAATCAAAGTCTACTTCAAGATTTTCATTAAAAAAAAAAGGAAGTCTACTTCAAGATTTGTCTTTTTCTTCCTTTCTTCACTCATTTCGTTGGGCTTTTTCACCAATAAACTATCATCTAGCCTACAACTACAACAAACTGATGGAGAACCCATAGAATAAGATTAACAAAATGATGTACAATAGAACCCATATGGGATTCACCAAGACAGTAAAAGTAGAACCCCATTTTGATTTCTCTTTTTTTTAGTTGTGCAGAGAGCCTCTTGAAAGATTAAAATTTCAGTTTGTGTGTTTTTATCTTTTTTTGGGTGTTACTGGAGATATATAATTGTTGGAGGAGATGGGAGTGGATTTGGTAGAAGGTAGAAAGATGATAAGGGTGGCCGGCGCCGACAGTTTGCAGGGAAGTGATGAACCAAAGGAGCGGGAAAGAAGGAAAGAAAAAAAATTATATGATGGCTTTAATCTTTTTATTTATTATGTAAAAACCCCTTGTTTTTGGATTAGGTGATGGGTTTAGTTGATTTTACTTTTTTGCCCCTCATTTGATCTGCACAAGCCAAGCACGTGACACGCCATACCGGATTGGTGAAACTAATTCAAGCTCGACCAAAGTAGCACCAGGAGAATTTGATACTTAGCTCAAAAGAAAGTCTAGCCAAAAGTTCTGTCAAAATATTTTGTAGTACTTTATTAGAAAAATTATATTTATTTAATAAAATAAAATTTTATCTCTGAACATTTCAAAAAGAAAATGAAAGTATATCATTGTAAACAATATAAAATTATTTTATCCCCAACTTAGTAATGGAAAAAGTTTCTTTTTTAAAAAATTTTACACAAGTTATAATTAAAATCTATGGATATTATATTGTAAAAGAAATTCAAAATTCAATTCACACAAGACTAATTAATACTCTATCCACTTCAAAATAGACGCAATTTTGAAGGATAATTAGCAAATTTATTCCCCAAACTATTTTATTTTTCCAATTATGGCCCTTCTAGAAACTTCTATTGCAGTTTTTAGCAATTTTTTATGTTTTTTGGGCAACTTTTGTCTCGATTTTAGACCAGAAACAACCACAACAGTTGTCAAAAAGACCAAAGTAGAAGAAATCAAATAGTTTAAGGATCGAAAAAAATGAAAATAAAGATTAAGGATCAAAATTGGAAAAAATAAAATAGTTCAAAAACTAAATTCACTAATTTCCACCCTTTTGGCCGTTTGGATTAATTTAAAGTAAATTACCTTTTGTGTTTTTCATTACCTTATTCTTTCTTGTTTTTTTATTCTTATTTAAATTTAGTCTATATGCATTTTTTTATGAATATGTAATTAAGAAAATTCTTAGAATTATATATAAAAAAATTATTATATGTGCGTAAAAAGTCAAACAAAGTAGAAATTTTAAACTCGAAGGAATAACTTCTACAAAAATAAATTTGAATAATAATTTAAAAACAAATTCAGCATTACTCATAAAAACATCTTTTCAAAATAGTTTTATTTCTAAATTTTTATTACATCTAACTTTTAAATTTTCAACTTTCAATAAAAAAAATCTTATCAAAATATAAAAATGACTCTCATTTTAACAAACAAACCATTTTTTTATTAAAAAAAAACACTTCTTAGAATCCAATATGAATTCACTTAAATTGCCTGAGTTTTGCACCCGACTTCCCATAAAGGCGGAATTCGTGTCTGTGATCTACACAAATGAGATATAAAAAGGTCAACTTGTTACATGTAATCTAAATTATTAATACAATGTCACGTTTAACAATGCTCCACAAAGTTCCAGAATCCTCCATAAAGTTCTTTTTTTTTTTATACTTATTTTAAGCACTTTTTACTTTCGCTTTTTCCCCTCAAAATGAAGGAATTTTTGTTAAATTTAGCTCTCCTTTTCTTTTAGATTTAGATATCTTACCCTGAGTGAGTGACACACGATATGGATGAGAACGTACAAAATAAAATTTCCATAAATGAGAATTATGGATGTTCATTATTCTTATAAATTGAAGAAAATAAAATTAACCTTACAGAATTTTAATTTTCTGTTAGTCCAATTCGATTTTAAAATTGTAAAAAAAAAAAATTGCCTCAATTTTCAATTCCTTATCTTAGAAATCAAAATTATAAAAATAAAAATAATGTTGAAAATTTACTAATTAATCAATTAATCATTTATCTGCATGTAAAGTACTCAATTTGATTTTGTCCAAAAATTGTAAAATTAAAATTTTAAATTGAATAGAAAAACTAAATTTGCAACTTGCATGTAAAGAGTCTCATCTCCCTCTTTGGTTTCGAATCTCCAACCCGACTCCATTTTCAAAACTATCGAGAATGTCCAACTTTGCAAAATTAAAGGATTCCCATCCCCATTCCATCAGATAAAAAACTTATCCCTATTGCTACACTATTCTCAAGGGAAATAAGGGACAAAGTTTTCAATGACTAAACATGGATGGAAGCAAGGAAAGAAGTTTCCATAGGGTTATCAAAATAAGGCAAATTTCCCATCTAATAAATGTTTTTTTTCCTTACACCATTTTGGTCTTCCATGATTGTTTTGAACTTTTTTTTTTTGTCTTTAATGTTTTTCTTCTTGGACCATTTTGAACATCAATGAATATTTTGGATCCCATATTTTTTTCCATGTGAGTTATTATATCATTCTTATACAAATTTTAAAAAAACTAATAATTTGCACACAAAATAGAAATAAGGACTTAAACAAGTATAACAAAAAGATTAAATAATACACAAATAAAAAAAGTTCAAAATAATCACTGAGGACTAAAATGGTCAATAGAGATTAAGCCTCAAAAGAAATTTTGAATATCTCTTCCAAGTAAATCAAAATACTCTAAAGTCGACTAACTTTTTAAAAGACAAATTGAATGGAGTTTATTAAGAAATTTAGGCTAATTAAGTGGACGTAGAGCAGGCACAACTCTTCCAATATTTGATGGGACAAATAAGTCTTGTTCCAATTTTGGCCTTAAAAAGTTGGGTTGATTTTGAAATGTTTTTATTGACTTAGAACAAAAAAGATGAAATTTGTTATAGAAGATTTAATAATTAAAAAACAAATTGAGGACAAAAATGTTCAAAATAATCATTAAGGACCACAATGATCTAAAAACAATATCAAGGACAAAAAAAAAAAACCATTGACAAAAATGGTCGAAGAACAAAAAATTAGGGAATAAATAAGACATTTAGCCAAATGATTAATTTTGATAGTGAATCTATTGTTTTATAACTTATGCAAGTTGCTCCTCATACAAATACTTACGGGGGAACAATTTTTTTCCCAAAAAATATAAATCTTTGTTGAATAATCAAACAAAAGGTACAACAATTATGTTAGTATAAAATTAACAATATCTAGAGTCGACGAATGACTTGTAACTCCCCTTAATAGAACAAATGCAAATGTGAATAGGAGGTAATACACAATTTTGATCATGAACTAGAAGGGTTTTTTTTATCTCCGTTAGAAATCAAACTTATCAAAAAGTGCTACTCTAAGTGTACCAATTGAGGATCATACTCATTAATCTCACCACAATTTAAGTCAATTCATCTAGCAATTTCTTGTGAATCAAAGAAGTCTATGGTCGAGAGCATTTGCAACATGAAGGCTCATAGTTAAGAGAAGGTAATTTTATCTACATATTAACATTTACAAAAACTCTTGTATAGATTACAAGTTGATCAACATACAAATTTTTTTGTAAGAATTTTTTTTATTGGGGAATTCAATCAGCATCTATTTTCATTTTACAATTTACGACTAATTTGTTTTATTTCTTCAATCGGATACTTTTACAAGGGAGTAGAGTTCCTAATAGAGTTTTACTAAGGTTTGAGCTTGAAATTTCGTTCACGATATCAAATGTCCTCGTTTAGGTCAATATATGTCGATAGTGTAGTAGTATCACAAACTTGCATATTTTTTGAGGTAAGTATGACTAGTATGTTAACGATTATGGAAAATTCTTAGATTTTGTCCCCAAGAATTTATTCATTCTCAACATTTGTCCTTTTGCTCTTATTTTTCCATTTTTGGGAAAATATTTTCATCATTTCTGTCAATTTTTCTGAAATTCGAAAAAAATTAAATGAAATATTTTTCTTTTAAAATTGAAAAGGTAATAAAGTAATTTGAATATCTTCCCTCTACTAAAAACTAACCTTATGTGACCTCAAGTCCATTTCCCCCTATTTTTGTTGTTTACCTCTTTCCATCTTTGTTCCCTTACCCTTTTTGTCTGCCAAAAATTTCAAAAAACTGACAGGTCCAATCTTTTGAAGATGAAGAGAAAAATTGTTTGACACATTTAGTTGGAATAGATCAACAAAATTCCTTGCACAAATTTTTACTCATTTTGGTAGGGCAAATGTTATTATTGATTAACTCTATTGAAGCTAGGGAAAATTGATGATTTTTTTTCCCGTGAAATTGCATAGGTAGAATAAGATAAAATCCAAAAGGGACAATCGACATGCACGCAAGATAGCCTGGGAGGTCACATAGTGCTAGTATTCTAGCAGGGATGCTTGGCTCTAATACGTTTGATACTCATCTAGGGTAAGTTGGCTATCTCTTATTTTATTTTCGTGAAGTTGGTGACCTAGGCACATGCCTTTGTTTTAGTTGTTAGTATCTTAGTGTTTATAAGAAATGAATCATCTCACAAAATGTTGTGGGAAAAACTACCAAAACAGAAGAGGAAATCATTTGCTCATTTTGATTCTCTGTGGTTTAATGGCTACATATTGGAGATTAAAACTAATATAATAGACTGGATTATGAGTATCGATGTTTTATCTAAACAATATGTACTGGTCCCAATTGAATTATGCTATGTGATGATTGTTTTTTTTTAAAAAAAAAATTGAATCCTTATATTTCAAGATTGTAAAAAATTTGTATCGAATATGATATTGAACATTAATTCATCTTTGAAGGCATCACTGGAGACTACTAATTTTTTGTCATTTTGGAGAAGATTTAGAATATATGATTTTATTAGACTCATTAAAGTCAATAGACTTAAGCATTGAAAATGAGATTATGAGGTATTTTCATTTAGGTTGAAAGTTCTATTTTTAATGTGTTTTTAAATTTAACTCATGATACAAAGTGTTAAAATAGAATATTTCTATCAGGTTTGTATTAGAAATACATAAGTCTTTAGGTAGGAATGCGAAAACGAAATTGTACACATTCCATTGTTGATGCCATATGTAAGTTGTCATTTGGCATGTTCTATGTATAACATTGCGCACACACACACACACACACACACACATATATATGTGTGTGTATGTGTGTGTGTGTGAAAGTTCTATGTGTTATTGTTCATGAACTATATTAATTAATGTGGTGTTGGTGTTGTTGTTTAGGTTCTCGACAAACAAGTGGGAAATGATGTGGTTATTATGTCATATTTTATGTATATCTATTTATGCACAATGCTCTATGGAAATGAAAGTGGATAGAATAGGGAATGAGAAAGCTAATGAAGTATATGGTGAAGATGGTTGCAAAGATGTTGAAGTTGATGAAAATTCAGCCGCCAGTAATGGATTCTGAAAAATGAGATAATTGATTAAGTGAATGATATGTTCTACAAAGAGTGTGCTAAGGATGAGATGGAGGACTTTTGATTTTTTAAAAAAAAAATTAGAAGGAATCAAAATAATGCACATAATAATAAATGTGGTAGTTCAAGAAATAGAGAAAAACAAGCTTTGGCTAAGGAAATTGAAATTGAAAATGATGTAAATGCTCATGTTATACAAATTGGTTTGATTGGGAAATCCAAAGTTGGTGATAGAACATGCCAACCACATAAAACAACAGCCTTCAAATCTTGTGGAATCAAATCTAATCCATGCAAGCCATATTTGTGGAATCATAAATTGGATGAAGATTTGATGTTGAGTATTGGAAAATGAATAGAAAACCAATGATAACATGTTTTTAAAAACTAAACAAGACTTGACATATGCAATTACCAATTATGGAATCAAATGGGGAATGGATGTTAATTTTTTAAAAAAAGATGATTTGATCATAGTTCGAGAAAAGTGTAGGGTTGAAAATAGTAGTTTGCTCATATATGCAAGACAATTTGACAAAACAACAACCTTCCAAATAAGGACAACAAAACTTGAATACACATGTTCCAAGAGTATGACACACAAGCTTGCAACTGGAAGCTACCTAGCAAAAAGGTATATTGATGGTTTTAAGAGTGAGGAGGGGGTTAATGTAATTGAGTTTCAAGAGAAAGTGCACAGGGAGCTACAGATTAACATTTTGTTGAAAAAGGCCTACAGGGTTAAAGCATTGACAAAAATTCTTATTAAAGGGAGGTGCAAATATCATTATAACTATTGAATGATTATTGTGACGAGATTAGGAAGGGTAACCTAGGTTCAACAATTTATTTAGAATTAGTTGAAAATGATGAAATGTTTAAAAGTATATTTATATGCTTAGAAGCTTTAAAGAGATGTTTCTTAGCAAGCTATATAAAGATGATAGGACTTGATGGCATCTTCCTAAAAGATCTTCATTCGAGAATTTTATTAATAGCCATTGGAGTTGCTGCAAATGATGGAACATACCCTATTGTATATGTTGTTGAGCCTCAATGCAAATCATAATGGAAATGGTTTCTAAAAAGTCTCATTCAATATCTTAAAATTTGAAAAAAAAGGATTGATATTTTATTTAGATAGACAAAATGTGAACAATCTTATTCTTATTCTTAATAACTATTCCTGTTATTCTTATTTAGATAGACAACTGCCAAGTGCAAGGAGTAAACCTATATTAGGTTTGTTAGAGACAATTAAGAGTTATATCATGCTCCGGAATTAAGGAAGAATAACATGAATCTTGAATTAAAAGGGAAAAATATGCTTTAGAATCACCTTTTTGCTACATTTTTTTTGTTGGCGCCAACAAGTTTCAAGTAAAGGAGGCAAATATGAATCAATTTGCAGTAGAAACAAAGAATAGGACTTGTACATGCTGAAAGTGGGATTTTCGTAGCGTTCTTTGCAAGCATGGTATGACAACCTTAGGGTTGCAAGGGAAGAATCCAGAGGATTATGTTGATGAGTGTTACACTATAACAACTTATATTAGGGCCTTTGAACCAAATGTATGCCCTTGTAATGGTTCAGATAATTGGCTCAAAAGTGAAAAACTAACAGTGAATTCACCAATCAACATTAGATTTCAAAGAAGACAAAAAACAAAAAAGAAGGTTGGAAGAGGTCAACTCATGTTAACCAAAGTGGTGTGAGTAAGATACCAATAGAGGGTTTAAATGTATGCACATGCAAAAATTGTTTATAAATGGAAAGTTTAAAGTTGGTTATATAAGTCTTTGTCTTTTTTTTATTGTTTATTTTAGAGGTGTGTTATTTTCATTATTGTAATAAAATGGTAAGAATGATTGAACTGATTAAATTATAGAAAGTTGAAAGGGTTGATTCATTCCACAAAAATACAATATTAGGTTTGGAACCGGACAAACAACATCATCACAAAACATGTGCTTCTAGCACATACAAAACATAACTCTAAGAGCTAGACTATATAATATTTTAACAACAAAAGTACAACCCCAATCCCAGAAGCTAGACCATTTGCCTTTTTTGTTACAAAAAAACAACCCCTTTAACTAACTAAAACTTGCAAAACAGAGACACCATAAAAATACATGCCACCAACCAACAATGCTTTCCATAAGAGATTTTTATTTTTAGATTTCACTTCATCTCCCACCTTTCGAACTTCATATTTCAACTTCCTCACTTTATTTAGCAAACCATTTATGACATACATAGATCTTTGGTGGATGGGAGGATCATACCAATCTAAGAAGCCACAACCCCTATTGACCAATTTGTGGAGAAATCAAATATCAGTATTTTTTTTTAAAAAAAAGGCACCAACCTTGTAATTTCACATCCCAAGAAACTTATAGGATTAAAGTTAGTCTATGACATCCTCAATAATGCAGTATCCTACAATAACATAGTGCAGATGAGTTAGGTTTAGATTGAACCAATCTATCACTTTTTAAAAAAAAAAATGAAAGAGATTTTCTAAATTTCATAAACACAAATAAAAAATAAGGTACAAAATAATGAGAGGAATATGAACCTGATATTTAATATGAGAAAATACAAAAATACATGAAAAATCTAGAGTCATTGAATATAAGGGTATTCAAGTATATCCATGTGTATCAAGACTCTAGTTCTATAGTGTAACTCCTATATCCATGTGTATCTTATGATCTTTATCACTCAAAAGCTAAGTCATTAGCTACTTATTTTTCTTCTCTAAAGAGGTGAGAAACCAGTTATGATTAATTGGGGAAAAAAGACATAGATGTGTATTATATTTCACTCATAGACGAAATTTTAAATAGAAAATCTATCCGCATATAACAAAATTGTCATCCATGTTTTGGGTGCACATATCTCTATAGTGCCTTAGGTGACACAGGGGTGACAAAATCAGCTCGATTAAAAAAGTCCGCAAATAAATTGGATTGAATTTCAATATTTGTGATCTAAAAAAAATTGAGCCTAAATGGTCTGACCCGTATAATCAGCGAACCAATGGGTTCAGACCAAATTAGCCCGCGGGCTCACAGACTGATCCGATTCATTATTAAAAAAAAAAAGATGAACTTATTTTTTGAATGAACTTATTTTTTATATGAAATTTATATCTTATAAACTATCGGTATCATTTTAACCCGTAATATAATTGGGCTGAGTTTTATTTTTTTAAGCCCTAATAATTTTGGCTCGCACCCGTTTGACGCACTTGACTCGCTAGGCCCGTCAGATGATTTGCCACCCCTAGTGACACGCTATAAATTCCAACTAAGCTGAGTTCTAACTTGTAAGTATAACACCACTAATGTTTGCTGCTCTAGTAGTGAAGAAATATAATATAGTAATACTGGTAGATACGCTCTCTCTCTCACTCTATCTATATATTATATATTTCTCTCTCTATATAAATATATATCGCAGCTTCTCTGCAGTTATTATTGTCATATCACAAAACACTGCAAAAAAACCATCACAAAAATAAACAAAAACAAGAGATTGACTTCTCAATTGGCAAAGTCTCGATACCAAAAATTCTCGAGGGTTTCATGTTTCTTCTAACTCTTCTGTTCAACAGGTAAATTCTTCAGTTCTGTAACTGGTAATGATTTTTGCGATTTTGTGTCCAGTTGCATGGCCTTGAATTTCACTGATTTTGGTTTTTTTTTGTGGTTTATGTTTTGCGTATTCGTGTTTTAATGTTGAGGAATTTTTCAATTGTTTTGAAAATTTTCATCTCGAAGGATTCGTTCCTTATTTAATTTTTTTTGGGAGTAATTTGTTTGAAAATATTGATTTTTGGGTGGAAATTTTGGATGATAATTGGAGTGAGTTCGAATTACGATGCGTTGTTTGATTTTTTTTGTTTCTATTCGATGCTGAATTAGTTTTGCTATGACATGCAATTCGGAGGAAGGGAAGCGAGAGCAAAATGTTGAAAGTATGATATTTTATTTTATCTTTATTTTTTGAAAGTCCCCTCAAGAACATTTTGTCGGTTGTTTTAGGGATTGTGCTTTGGGTCATGTAATCGAATTAGTAATAGGAGTAAAGCCTGCGTGATGTTTATGTAAAATGCAGAGTTAAAAGATTTAAATTAGTTGCTTACTTTTCCGGAGATAACTTAATTTGGGTTTGGGGAGATGCATAATGCATCGAATTCAGTTGGGGTACTGGATGTAATTGATTCTTCCAGTAACAATTGGGTTACTTTACCCTTCCTTTTGAAAGAAACAATTTGATTAATTTTTACTTTTCTGCTTCTAGGTTGGTCAATCATAGAATTAGCTTATTTCGACATTGCCTGGAAAGTTAGATCATTTATCTCATTGTTCATCTGTTGTTTCTGTTTCCTATTATGTAACCTTTATGCATGCACACATCTCTAGAAAACCCATTCTTTTCCTTTAAGTTTGGAACTATTGTTAAATGAAAATTATAAGATATTTGGTACTTGGCTCATGGAACAATGATAGAGTGATGATCATTCGGTAAAAGTTTTCCTTTTATTTTCTATCGTGATCCTAAAAATAGAGTGAATCTGCAATGAAAAGTAGAGAAGAGAATGGTACTTGAGCCATCTCTTTTGGTTTTTCTCCCAAACTTCTTGTCATTGCGCTCCTAATTATGAATTTGAAAGGAACTTGCAAAGCATGAATCTTTGAAGGAAAATTATAGCCATGAATGATTTAAATTGGAAGTTAATATTTAATTTCTACCTGTTTAATGTATCTTGCCATTTTTAGTTTGAGGTTGAATTTGCTGAATTAGCTGGTTTTAACTTTGGGTAGAGATGAATGGTTTCCCCCCCCTTCTTTTTGAAATTTGAAAACTATAAAGATGCTGCTTTACACTATAGTTAAATTCTATTTTTCTTTTTCAGAAAAAAGTGGTAAGAACTCTGAATAAGTTTATTTTTTCTTTTTTTTCTCCCCTTACTCTAAACATTTAACTGCATAAGTTTTAACATAAAGCTGTTTCCATTCCCCAGACATGAAGTTGCAGCCCTGGAATCCCCATTGTTTATCCTTATGCTTTTGAATCTGGTTGTTTGTGTTGAAATTTTTTCCTCGGTGTGATTTTGTAGGACATAATATTACTCTGTAAAGGCTAAGAAAGCATGCAGCCAAACTCTAAAACTTTGGATAAGAACAAGGCAGAAAGCAATCAGTTTAATGTCTCACACTCCGCTGTATGTTCTGAGCCTTGGTGGAATACCATGGGCTCCATGGGCTATAATTCTATTTCACCTGCTATGATGCGGGGAAGTGCTTCAGACTCATCATCTATGGAGCAATCTATGGATGGCCAATCACAGTCTGACAGTAGGATGAATGATGATGAAGATGATGCTGCCAGGCAGCCTCAAAGTACTGTAAACCAACGGTCAGGTATCTTCAGTTGCTTGTTTCTTCTCTACTGCCCTCCTTTTCTTTCAAGCCTTATTTAAGTAAAACAATCAACAGTAAGGTAGAATTAATTGGTGTCCCCTCCGCCCCATTTCAATATGCAGATTATCTGCAATTTGATGGATAACAATTATTCTACTAAGTTTTTCTATTCATGAAATGCTTTTAGGAGATCTTCTATTCTATTTATATCATTTATGAATTTCTTTCAGTGTTTTGAGTGGAAATATGGTGTTCACAGATATGTCACCTATTATGACTTAAAAGAGTTAGGCAAATTTCATTTGCTTAATTTGCTTGAAAAGTGGTCTTCTCTTCCATACCCAGTAATAATCATATTCTAGATCCATTTTGTGTAATCATGAACTTCTAATGTAGAAATTTGTAACATTAAGTGCATCTGTAACAACAGTGATTGGTTCAGTGCTGTTGCAGGTGTGGATGTAACAACAGTGATTCAGTGTGTTTCTGTGGATAATATTAAAGGAATTAAATTCTATTTTTCTTTATATGAATTAATTGCTAATGAGGATCTTTTTTCAAGGTTAGATGGAAATTATGTGCAAGAAGATAGTAATTTCCCAGGGGTTGCATCAAATGTACCTCCAAAGAATAATGGGAGTCTTATGCAACACCCTCAGTTTGAACTAGTTGGGCATTCTATTGTAAGTATGAGCGCAATATTTTAGAAGGTTTTTTAAAATTTTTAATTTTTATTTATTTTTATTGTATTGGTAATGCTTGCCCTTAAAAGTATTCTCTATAACATATTTTTGTGTTGAGAAAGTTTCATATGTTTCCTGACTCTGTGTCAGGCCTGTGCTTCAAACCCTTATCCTGATCCATATTATGGGGGCATCGTGGCAGCATTTGGCCAGCCTTTGGTATGCAAAAGCTTTTCTTTGTTACTTGTACAATTTCCTTGCATATGAAATCGTTTGCCTTTTGCTTTGCTATTCCACAAATTTGTTCACATAGAAGGCTTTTATTTTGTTCGTTTGTTGTGCTTTCATGTCTATTTCCCTACTGCCTTCACGATATTTCTGTAGGCAGAGTACTGAAACTTTATTCTCCAATTCCTGGGGGATGGATATTTGGAAAAAAAACGAGTTGCATGTTGTTGGCTCATTTCTTTCTTCCACATTTTTCCTCAGTTTGAGAGTAGTATGGTCAATGAGTTTGAAATGCACGTATCAATAATTGGCTGTTGGTGGTGTTTGTTTGAGCAGTTCAGATTCAGATGGCTACAGAGAAAATTCTTATTCCCCTTTTTAAGTATAATCTAGTTTTTTACCATCTGGCCTCTAATTTTCCCCTTTTAAGAATAATTTCTTTTTCCTCCTCACCAGATGGTGAAACCAATAATAAAAAAGAAAAAAGAGAACTAGATTCCTGAATGTTTAATATTTACCCATGCTAGTGAGACTAGATGGGGCGCTGAATGTGAGGTAAGGGAAAGCTGGCATGTAAGCTGCAAATTACAAGAAGTAAATTCTGAATATAAACTATAGCTTACATTTGGCCTTGAACCAGTTTAGTTGAAATATGCACGCCCTCTACTAAAAGGCTATATTTAGTTGAAACCTTTATTTGCATTAGGTTTTCAATCCAGTTCCTTGTTATTCCATTCTCCACCGTCTTAAGACTTTGACTAATTGGGATCTTTTAGCATTCTATGGATCTGTGTGATCCATCTGTATGTCAGGAGGAAGTTTGAACATCTGAACAATTAATGTATTAATTCATCTGGGAGCTTTCTTCTTCATAGCTCACTAAGGATTGCAGCTCCATTTATATATCATAGCTGTGAGTGTAACCTATTCAGTTAAATGCAATTAACAATGCAGGACCAAAGATTTCCTATTCTGAAGTGAATGCCCATGTCTTGAAATAAACATGCTTGCAAATAAATTTCCACTTGTAGCCTCAATTTATATGTTGGAAAAGTGTACATGGTTGTGAATTCCACTACCAAAATGCAGGGCCTAATGATGTATTAAGGGTAAGTTGGTAGAGTTTTGGTAATCAAATGCTTCCTAAATCATTATGCCTAGCCAAATGTGGACATCCAATTTGGGATGGAGGGAATAGTTGTCTTGAGTTAATTTGGAACATGTCATGCTTAGAAGCTTTGGAGCTGAAATGGTTTATTATGTTAAGCTATCTCAAATCCACAGGTTTATCAAGAATGATTTTCATCTGAACTTCTTTTACTTGAAGAACTTGCCTTTGTCCCATTTGGGGTTCATGAAAATACTTTCTATAATGTTTAAGCTGTCTGAAAGCCCTTACCAGGGCCCTTTGACAGTGGAAAAGCACATGATAAAATATGCAATTATCATTATGGAATATTTGAGCAGCACAAGATTAAGCAAATGAACTATTTTAAAGCAAATAATGGTGTTGGAGTATTCCTGGACACTCAACCCCTCAAGGTAAAAGGCAGAAAAGAATGAGCGTGTCAGCAGACAGTCCCTATTTGCCTACTAGTCTGGGGAAAATTGTGGGTAAATGAAAGAAGGTATGATGTGTGTATATTTCATCTGCAACGCTATGGCTGGCTCAGAGCAGCTGATTTACGAACTTGACTCTCTTTAGTCAAGTTGCTTTGCGGCCACTACTTCCAGCTGGAGCTCAAGGGATTCTTTGTTCTTGTTCTGACTAGGTTGATCTTGGCTCAATGGACCTAATGTGCATGCACTTATCAAGTTATGTTAGCTCTGATGGCTCCTTTGGGTGTTATATTCTTTCTTCCCCTTTCTGTAGTTTGTGATTTAAAGTTCTTCCTCAGAATGCTTTCTTGCATGGAAAGAGCACTAAGTATCTAGGATAGTTGGCTAAAGCTCTATTTTGGAAAGTTGGAATCCATGTGAACTTCCACTTTTTTGGAAAAAGGCTACGTCTTTCAAGAAAAGAAAGGCCACCTTGTCAGTGGTGAGGAGTGGTAAGAAATATGGCAGGTTTTTGACAATTTTTGAAACACTTGAGTGTTATAATAAATAAATCAATCAATCAATCTTGAGTTCGGCCTTCCATGCAAACTTTGTGATTTGTGATATGATATGCCTGAAGCCCATATATGAAGTTTTTCCCTATTTCAAGCTGTGATAGCTTTGGCATTAACCATCATTGAGGTAATAGTAACTTTTTACTGTTGTGTTTAACTAGTAGGGGGATTAATATCAATTGTGTTGGAGAATCTTAAATTTTTTGTATTTGCAGATAGGTTTGGTTCGATACTGAGTTTGTATATTTTGTGAAGAAATAATTGGTGAACTTGATACTGTTGCCACTCTACGGGACACTTCCTGTTTCATCTCATTTTACCTGGAAGTTCCCATATAGGCCTGACTTAATCTGTTTTAGAGAGGATGACTGAAACTTTATACATTATGCCCTTGTGTCAATGGTACTTATATCCCTTGATTAATGAGGTTAGCTGTGGGAGGTAGAAAAATATATTTATTTTAAGAAAGTAGATATTAATCCTGTGACCAACTGAAATAGAATAAAAATTTGGACATTCAATTTGGACAAATGGAGGATCACATTACTATTTTGTCTTTTACCCTTTACTTCAGTCAAGGACTCCATTTCTGACAGAAAAGGAAATTGAAGGCAAACTTTCTGTTGACATACATATATGTATGGAAACTATTACAGGAAGATGAGCTGAATAAGAGGAATAGAGTCTTTTATTGTACTTTTTTTTTGAGGGGGAGCAGGGGCGGGGGAAGTCTGATAAACAGTCTCTGCAGAATTTACAAATTTGAGGGAGGTTGGAAAAATCATGGTGGCAAAGTTCATCATATTAGATTCAACATTTTGGATGGTGAATGCCTGGCCTCTAGCATGCCACTGCTGATGGAGATGCTGCTGGTACTCTTTGTTGATAGGTGGAGTAACTGAGCAGAGTGTTTTGTACTACTAAAGTTTGTGATAAACAAGAAGAATCAGTCTATTCCCACTAATTTCTTCTTAACTTGAGGAAACCTGAATATATTATTGGAACTGAATTCTCTTTCTTCAGATTTTCTGAGAACCATTGCTTGCAATGTCAGCTGCTTTCCTCATTGCCTCTGTACTTCCATGATATTTGTTTTTAACAGAAGAAACACACTTATTCATTGATCTTCAGTGTCGAAATAATTGTAAAAATGTGTAATCCTGCAAATTTGTGTTGAACAGGTTCATCCTCAACTACTGGAAATGCAGAACTCCAGGATGCCTTTGCCTCTCGATATGACTCAAGAACCTGTTTATGTGAATGCAAAACAATATCATGGTATTTTGCGACGAAGGCAGTCTCGTGCTAAAGCAGAACTTGAAAAGAAGCTCATAAAAATTCGCAAGGTTGGTTTGCTAGTGTGTTTTGCTCGTCTTTTAATGGTGCAAGGTGTAGGTACAGTTGCATCAGGGGCAGTTACAAAAGTAACTGTAATTTATATGGAGCATCAGTATAGTAGACCATTAGACTCTCTTTCTTCAGCTGTTCAATTGATTCCTCCATGTCAATGGAACAATTAAGGACTAACCTGAATTTGATGTGTTTCGGCATAGTACCCTCAGTTTTACTTTGATGCTAAGCTGATGATGTGGTGGCTATCACAAGTGACACTGAAGATATTCTTTAAGGTTCTTACTAGCTGCGACTCTCAGAGCATTTTCTAGAAAAATAAAAAATCATGCATAAGCTAAAAAAAGTTTTTGTGGGTAAATGGTGGATAACAATTTCTCTTTCACAATCCCAGAAAATTGAAGTGTTCAAGAATGATACATGCAGAATATCTTTACTGCAGTTGATTTCAGCTATGATTTCTTCTGCAGGTTTTATGAATGATTTATATGTTTCTTAGTTATGCCTTAGTTCCCTCCTTCCCCTCTGCTTTTCCCATGCTTCATTTTTATATTTCTATGAACTTGAGAAACTCATGCATATTTAGATATGCTTCTGATAGAGTGGTTTGGTTCGTTGTTGTTTATTATGATTTATTATCAATGGCTTCTTTGTAATCTATTATCTGGTCATGGTAATAATGGATAATCAATCCCAGAAATTGAAAGAAAGCTTCTGTAAGATGGTGTGCGAGAATAGGATACCTAGTTTTATCTAATGAATAATGGAGATCCTGGTTCATCTCATTTGCATCAGAAATGTTTGGAAGTTTTAGGTCCGAGTGTTCAGGACTGCTTAAAGGTTTTTATCTCATATAAAGTTTTTTTCTTTCTCTTGGTTGTGTCTTCATTATAAAATGTATCTTTCAGGTGTTTAGTGAATTGAATTGGCATTCGTTTCCTCTTCTGTAAGACTTATGTTATGCCTGTTGTGCAGCCATATCTTCATGAATCCAGGCATCAGCATGCTCTCAGAAGAGCAAGAGGTTCTGGAGGACGTTTTGCAAAGAAGTCAGAAGCTCAAACTTCAAATGGAACTGGGTCCTGTTCAGCCAACTCATCTCAGTATGTAATTGTATCAGATCCTGAATCTTTGCCTTCTCATTCTGCTGAAATGCTGAGACGTCATTCAGAAATTCCTGATGCCTCTCATTCATATACCAATGGCAGTTGTAGCTTTGGGAGGCAGAATAGCTCGGAGGAGGCAACACACAATTCTTCCAATGGTGGCAAAGAAAACTCATCAGGCCAGCAATGGGGAAATGTCCCACCTAACCAGGTGGATCGCATGTAGTTAGCTCCACCTCGATGTGAAGGAGATTGTTTCTCTCTAAGCAGAGGATTTACAATCAACGGTTATTTGCTTATAACTCAGCTTTCCTTCAAGCTGAGCGGCAATTCATTCTTGGCTTTGTTCTTCTGCTTGTGTTGCGGGTAGGGATTTTAAGACCTCTCTAGGTGGTTATAAATTTCTTTGTCTCTTCCCAACTTTGTGTATAAAGGGAATGAAGACTTTGGATAGAATTAGAAATGGACTCCTGATAGGATCTTTAGACAAATCCAAAATCATTTTGGTACCTGTACATCTTTAGCTGCTGATGTGTTTTAATGTTGTATTTTATGTTCTTCCCTTTGGAATTAAAAAATTTATGTTACTTGGTCAGGATGTTTCAACAATTTGTGGGTTCAGCAAGGTATTGGTGTAGGGGGCATGAATGACTACCTACTATTCTCCCTTTCTCAGCTGCACACTGTGGAACTGTTATGAGTTGGGGATAGACCATTGCCTACTTAACCGATTAGGTTCATTCGGACTTCTCCTTTCTTTGACCCGATAAAGAAAGCAGAAAGTGCCATAGTCCAGGCCCAGTGGTTAGGTTTCCGGTTGCAAACCAATCTAACTTGCAAAATGTGTCTGAGCTCCATGCTGGGCGAACATGACAAACTGATAGCTGGTCTGGGTATTTACCAGTCGATGTTTCGTCTGTTTTCGTTTTATTCTGAAGTGTGTCACTTTGATTGACCAATTTTATGATACCTGAAATAGAAGATGGTTCTCGGATTTATTCACCCAGCTTTGATATAGCAAAATTTTGTAAGAATTAATGGTGTTATTAAGCCAATCTCAAGCCGTCCAAGCTTGAGATTGAACTCAGAACACACTATAATGGCTCGATCAATAATTGATCGAGCTTGAAATTAAAGTTAAAGTTCAACATGTTAAATTTGTAATAAATTTGAACTTAAACATAATATTAGTTTTTGAATTTAGATCGAGTTTAAGTTCGATCTATTTCTTAAAATATTTTAATTTAAAATTTGAGAAGAGTAAGAAAAATTAATATATGGGATATAAAAAAGCTTTTGAAGGATAGATATTTAAGGATATCTTTACAACATAAAGCATAGCATAACACAAGCATCCATATTCAAGCATTATCGCCTCAAACTCGGCCTAGCCCCTATCTCTCCGTCCAAAAAGCCGAGCTATTTGCGCCCATACTCATCCATATTGCCACATGCTAGGTTAGGAGCTGGCCTTTATAACTGAATATAACTTTCTTAAACTCGATCAAAACAGTCGAGAAAATATGAATGTTTAAATGAAACAAAAAATAATAATTGAAATGAAACATAATATATATATATTTTTTAAAGAAAGTCTTGAAGGCAAAACGCTCCATCTAATACCTCTTTGATTAGATATGATATAAATCGAAAAATGTGATAACATGAAAAAGTAAATAGAGTAAAACTATAAAAGAAACCTTCATAATATTAAAACAAATAAAGTAAAACTATAGAATAAACACTCATAATATTACATTTTAGTGAAAATCTACTCTATTTTTGAATTTACATTATCAAATCGTACCAACTTGATTATATCATGTCTTCATAGTGAATATTTCTTTCGCTTCACATGGAACATGGAAGAGGTTTAAGAGGACCTTTCAAAAATCATTGAGTGTGTGTTGACAGGTGTCGGAAGTTTGTGCAGCATCCGGCACTAATTTATCTTTTCCAATTGAACACGTTGAATTGGAACCACCTGGCACTTGTACCATCTGGAAGGCTGGCGAAGCCTTGAAAACAAATCCCAGGCGGAGAAAAGTAAACATTTACGCTGTAGGCCACAACAGAAGAGAAGATTTGAAATCCCATCACTTGAGGCACTCTTATAAGTAAGAGGTCGAGGGCATTATAGAACAAGGCAAACTACAGCTCAAACTCAACATAAGGATTTACTAAAATGTGAGAACAAATATTTATTATTAAAAGGTGAGATTCTTTTATAAGTATTCGTAGAGTATATGCTAAATAAATTATACTATTTTTTTAATTGAATTGAAATTTAATTTCTCAAAATAGATATATTTTTCTTTTAAAATTCTATTGACAAGCTCGTTAATTTTAAAAAAATTTATCTCACTAATTTATGATTCTTGATTAGCTCGTTAATTTTTTTTAAAATTATCTCATTAATTTATGATCCTACTATTAACTACATTAATGACAAATATATTATGATAACTTCTTCAAAGTCAAACACTCTTTTTAATTTTTGCATAAAATTAAATGTAGTAATTCAATTATGAATTAGAAAATGTATTTTTTAAGATGTATAATATAAATTATAATACATATGATCAATTTTGATTCATGGTATTGTATAATCTCTTCATCCGAAATTGAATGTAAACATTTTTATTTTAGTTTGTCCAAAATTGAATATTCATTTTCCTTAAATAAATATATTTTTTATTCAAAAGTCCATTAATAGTCTATGCAATTTAATATCTTTATATATAATTAACTCAAGGTCTACACCACATACCACCTTAATTTAAAATTAAAAAAATTTGTATTTCACTAACTCATGGGTTATACAATCCATTATATTAATACTAAAAGTAATTTGATAAATTAATTAAAATCAATTAATTTTCTTAATTTTTAATCAAAATAAAAAGTGGATATTCAATTCGAGACGGATGAAGTAATATACATATACATAAACTCATGACAACTCAATAATGTCAAGGGCATTAGGGGTGGGTGGAGAGTTTCTGCTTTTGTTGTAAGAATTTAATCCATCTATATCTTCTCAACTATCTTTAACCTTTTCCTTTCTCCTCTTTGGAGGTGAAAAGATAAATCCAGTTGGGCAAGGAGCAATTCATATTTTATGATAAGACTATGATTTTTATTGTTATAATTAATTTAAGATCACAAAGTTCATAACAAAATTTAGGCTAAAATTTTGTTCCTCAATTGAAAAAACTCTCTTTCTCCTTTTTGTATGTACATCTGGGATTGATGAGTGAGTCAAACCTCTTCAGTCTAGGGAAATAAGTAAAATCTGAACCAGAAAAACAAAACTACTACTAGTATATAGCCATTTAATTTGGCAAGGGGAGAACATATAACTTGAGTCAGCTTAAATTTTTCTCCAAGCAAAATTTTGAACCCACAAGAGAACTGCAGACAGCAAAAACTAGCTGAGAAGCTAAAACCATCCGTATTATAAAACTTTTTTGATTCTCTGAGTTATGCACTGTATATAGCAAATTATAAGAACAGTCTGGTTTATCTTCACACTTTGATTACAAGGGTTCTACAACAAGATAGAAGGTGGAAGATTAGGCATAGCAAAGCAAAAAAGGGAAAAAGCGAAGGAACAAAAAAACTGTAATAATATGTTTTCTGCTAGCATTTCCCATCTTCTAAAATTATTGATCACTATGTTCTTGATGATGTTCATCGACATCATCAATTATTTCTTCAACCTTGTGTTGCTCTGACTCGGTCTCTTGGTGTTTATCTCCAGAGTTAACATCCTCTCCAGAGCTTGCTTTGCTACCTTCAGTATCATTGTTAGCTTCAGTGACATTAATGACAGGCTGCTTCTCCATCATTCCTGACAAAGCAAGTCTTGGAGACCACTCGAGCACATCGTCAATAATGTTTGAAACCCGCTTCTGATACCTGCATAAGGAAGTTGCATTTACAATCATACAGAATTCTGGTAAGATTGGAACTGAAATCTGGTAGTCAATTATGGAGAGGTTCCAATTCATGGAAAAACGTAGTTGCAGTATGTGAGATATCAACACTGATCAGCATGTAGTATTTGTGGCGTCTGATAAACTGGTGAAAACTACAGTAGGCACACAGTTACTGGCATAATTTATGGCTCAAATTCAACATGCCCTTTATAGGATTTCTGATGGTTGCATCTTCATCCAGTCATAGTGACAAGAATTGTGCCCAAATTCAAGGGAACAATCAACTTAGCCTTTTGTAAGTCCTTTTTGGAGAAACCAAATTATTATTTGAGTTATATCTAGAGCAGGTGTCCGTGTGTCTTTTGGTTCTAATTTCAATTTGTTTGGTCAACACAAATTTTCTCCATAAGAGTCAAATGCCATGTCAAGCTTTCCAAAACTGCTTAAACAAATTGAAATGTGATTTCAAGACGTGCGGTGAGAACCAAACCTCTGTAGTAAAAGAAACTGGAGTTTATGTACAGTGATTATTCAGATTCCTGATATAAATAGAACAGCTAGAAGACATGAAAACAGAACCAGTACTGGAGGTAAAACAGTTCTTAGCATGTAATGGGAATCGCAGCATACATCAATCCAATAGTTATTACCATGCCACTGAGAATTGTATCCCCAGTACATGATATCAGGAGTACAGTCAAAACTGGATGGAAAATTGTATAGGCAATAAAACTAGAGGTGTCAAGAAATAACAATTTTATGGCTGTGAAAAGGGGAGAGAACCATCTCCATTTGTCTAAAATGAATAGAGGAAGTCAGGATGCAATTCTCCATAACCCTGGGAAGAAGCATGTGGTAGATGAATAGGGATTTGTGATAATCCAAAATGAGGCAGACCAAGCTAATCAGAGAGAGAATTCTGTGAATCAAGGCACTCCTAATACTGTAGCTGCTGAAGGTGTAGAAAACTTATTGGTTTTGTACTGTTTCGAAATAAATCCCCTAGTATCTAATTTGTTGCCCAAATGCTCCTATTAAACCCTGTCATATACTAGTTTCTTACAGCCAAATGCTCCTCTACAATCAATGCTCTCTCTTCTCCACCAAATTATAATACCAAACAAGGTTCATTCTCTCTTTTTCATGCTAGTTAAAAGTTTGGAGTTAACAAAACTAACCTGGCTCTGGCAGCCTCATCAGGAGCATGGTGCTTCAACAACAATATAAAAGACACAGCCAGAATAGCATAGAAGAGTCGCGCTGTCCACTTCGGTCGTTCTCCCTCATCTTTTTGTGGCCAGAACTGAAATAACTCCTTGAGTGTAGCTTCTTCAGCAAGGATGTTGGGGAAAAACCACACACGTTTTCCGAGGAGGATCCACATAGTTCCAAAAACCAAAGCCCTCACTGAAAGCAGAAAACATACTCAATAACTTTGAAACATGATAATAGTGGTACAGTAACAGCAATCAAAAGGACAAGCTTTCATACAACAATGTGGATGAGTTAAGCGTTGCAGAGACTACCACTATATAAAAAAAGACCATGAAAAGTTCTCCACACACCAGTAAAACAAGAATTATGTTCTGCAATCACATTCATGGCAATCACAAAGTAGGCCAAAACAAATATATGTACAAATCTACTTCTACACATAGTCAGCATCAGTGTTCATGTATTGATTGAGTAATACCAAAATCTTAACCAACTGAAAGGATTAACACAAAAGTTCTGATACTGGCCGAGATCAAGATAGTTGAATCAAAATGAGAACACTAAGCATCATGGTCATGCAATCCACTTTAGGACTACTTTACATTTGAACAAAAATTTGTCTACAATGTTCTAACGCAATCAGACCTGCCTAAGGAAGAGAAAAAGGTTGCTTTCTTATTGGACACTCATCGAACGAATCTCTTCATAATGCTATTTACTAGAGACTAATAGCTTGGCAGAAAGTTAAACTATGAGTAGAATTTTTCGCAACGTGCTTTGTTCCTCTTATCTTCAAAAGTAGGTTTGATCCATCCTCAAGCTTTCCTACCTTGTTAACCCCTTGAATGTTAACATGAGAAAAAAAAACAAATCATGATTTTAATGTGAAACTAAATATGCAAACTCTTCATCCTACAAAATGGACCTCGATGGACCAAAAAGGAAATTAAAGCACCCCATTACAGACAAGAAACTAATGTACATGCAATTAGACAAGATCAAAAACTTCTAATCTCTCTCTCTCTCCTTCTCTCTCAAATAGACGTGGATCAACTTATTTACGTGTCCAAGGTTATGGGAAATGCTACAAAAGTTGATCCATATAAATTTGCTCCAATCAACATTATCGTTCTTTTAAAAAAAAATCAAGCAGAAAGAATCATGTAGAAGGAAACATGTCAAGAGATGGACAAAGATTGTCATAAAGGGGAGGAGGGGGAGGAAGAATGAAGGCAGTGGTCCTAAAGGTCGTCTACCTACTTTGTAGAAGAAAACTCAGACACTATCCTATATTTCCAGAAAAAAAATGTGAGATAATCTACTTCATGGCATAAATTTAGATAAACATAAGATACATTGCATGAGACTGGGGAAAGTAAACAAGCATAGTACAGATTGTTAAATTTCTAACTTTCGGAATAAAATTCTGGGTTTACAATGAAAGACACAAAGATAGAAGAAGAGGAAGAAAGAAATAAGTTTTAAATAGCTAGATCGACAACAATTTGTCTAAGCCAGGAACAAATAATTCGAAATCTCAACTTACCAAGCCGAAATTATCTTAATTCAATCTCAACTTACCAAGCCCAAATGATCTTAATTCTCATTAGTTCAAGAACTATGGCATAGTTAATAAAATGGCAAGGTATCACTGTATACTTATAGGATTGAAAACATTACTACAATGCCATAAATTGCCGATGCCTACCAGACTGAAGTAACCAAACTCCCTGGATATCATTTTCTGGCACAAGTTATAAAAAAATTGAGGAAGAAAAAACACAAAACTACTATAAAAGTTGTACTCAGTTGCAGTTTCTCAACATCAGAAGGGATTAAGGTATCCACTTTTTCATGTGTTATACTTTTCCTTTTATATTTGATACATGTAGAAGTGCACTCTCACAGAGCACTTATAAGAAGTTTAAAGTGTCATCTTGTAGTCAAGTTTGAAAAATAAGCAAGTCTGGAGAAACGTTTATTATCCAGGGACAAGAAATGCTTCCTCAAACTGGCACAAATGCATCACTAAAGCACAAGACCGCTAAAGAAATATTTAGTCAATTGCATTAAATAATAATGATGATGATGATGTTGATGTTTTTGAAACAAAAGTAAGCCAAAGTGGAACGTGGTAATATCTACAGTAATATAACAGATATCGATAACATACGTGTGAGGAGGCAAAGAATGAGTAGGAGAAGACTAGCACAGGTGTAGAGAATCAATAGCTTGCAACGATGGGGATACACAGGAAACAAGCAGATAGCCAATGTCAATACAGGCCAGGAAAATGAGAGAAGTGTTTGCCACAAAGGGTGTCTTTTTACAAATGTCCATGCAAAAAAGGCATCATTATCAGAGAACACCTGATCCTGCAAGTAACAAGAAAACTAGAAATTAGTTGACGGAAAATACAAGACAAGACACTGACAACGAGAATGTTCATATATATATATATGAGGAAGCTACAATTCAAGGAGTGATGCACACAAATACTCCATAAGTGTCAAGTCACCAAGTTTATGGGTTCCAACTTCTAATTGTGCTCATACTCATTCTGTTAGAACATATTATTACTAAAAGAATAATAAAAGTTACTCCCTCTATCCCAAATTGACACCGATTAAGAAAACATAATTAATGTTATTGGAAATGTATATTTTTTATAAAGTTGTTCAAAAATATCCTCATCATTTATCATTCTAAAGTACATTTAATGCATTTTTTTAGATACAAACAATCTCACTTTAAATAAATATATTTTGGTGAACTAATAAATACATATATACTTTTAATAAGGAAAGTGGAACAAACAAAAAAGGAAAACAACCCTATCAAATTACGATGGAGGGAAGTATCTAACAATAATAATAATAATAATAATCATAGTATGAGAATTTACTATAACATTCTATGTAAAAGAATAAATTACCATCTAAACCAAAGGCATTAAACAGGGGAATGTGAAGAATTTTAAAAAATTGAAGAATTAAAAAAACATATTTTTAAGGGTTTAGATGCAATTAATCTACATCAAACTTGAGCTTGATGAATTCAGTATGCATCAAATTTTGTCCACTCATTTTCTAGAAATGAACATAATTGAATTCATAAAAAATGATGTTGAAAATGAGCTGCCAAAGGAAGAACGTGAAAAAAAAAAAATTATAATGTTGATGCTTGAACGTGCAAAGATGTTTGACTTGGTCATAGAGCCAAAAACAAAAGAAAAAAAAAAGATGAGAATACATCCATGAAATATGTGCATTTTGGATAGACATATTTGTTGAAAATTGGGCTTGGACCTAACTCTATAACAAAAGATGCCTCGCAAGAAGAGAATTGCACAAGCCTTTATCAGAATCCTTGTCCTAGTCAACCTAACTAATGTGGGATTCAACACACCCGTCCACACCGAGGATTATCATTATTTTCGAGCAAGTGTGCGTGTGCACAGCCTTTATTTACTTAGGTGAGTGTTTTTTTTTTCCTGCATTGCTACTAGACTGTATGAGGGCACCAAGCACCTTAAGTGCACCTATTGCACTTGGCATCACTGGAAAGCATCTAGACAATTAAATGTTCTATCTCCTATAGAGACTATTCTGTATCTGTTTTCTTTCCAATGTTTGGAATGCAAAATTAAGTAGAAAAGCCTTTTTTCTATTTGGAAAATCATGCTAGAAACCTGGCAAAAAGCCTTTGACCATCTTGAGGACTAGGAAGGTTCTCTTTTGGAAACTTAATAACTTGTAAACCCTTTTTAAAACTACTTTTAATAGGAATTGAATGTCTAGTATTATAGAATGTTCATAATACATCATATCATGTACTCCATCATTTCAAAATGGATGCCTCTATCTCTAGTTTGGTACGCTAATGAATAATAATCATGTACACAAAGATAAAGTTGAACATCACATTAGTTGACAGTAGATATATCTGACTTCACTACATACTATTGATAAACATAATGGAGGATGTAAATCACATCTGCTCAATAATTAGTTTTAGATATTGACATGAAATGAAAGTTATCTTCTGTACAAATTGACATTTCATTCTGGCTTCTAATGCCAAACACTGACATGGAAGGAAATTTCAGTCTACTGAGCAGGGAAGTTCATTCTATCATTCAAGATTATTTTTGTGAATCAAGTATAACATAAAAGAAAAAGACTAATTTAGTTTGGAAAATAAAAGAGAAAAAAAAGAAGTAGCATCTGATTTGCGCATAAATTAATAAAATTATTATGAATTGGAACACATGCAGTCATATAAAATATCATTAGACCATGTTATTTATTTGTGAGAAATTCCAAGATACTTGAGACTTTCATGCAATTATATACACAAATAATAATTAACAACACTAATTGCTCAAACTTTCACCGTGCATTTCTTCCTGATATACTGATTAACAAATGATATTGTTGATATCACTTTCAGATTCCCTTGTGTATAGACAACTTACAGGAAATATCTCTAAATGTGCTGGCCAAGTGGACAACTTTTTCTTTCCAGGTCGAACAGTTTTGACAACTCGATCACAGCGAACTAGAAGATTATTTCTCAGCAACAGATTGGCAATGTCCTCAAGTTCTAAATTACTGTCAGATTCCAGTATGTTCTTGAGCTCTGAATGATTTCTCAAAAAATTGACAAAATCTTTTCCTCTAAAATATTCCACACGTGTTTCCTGTAAGATTGCCCACCTAGATTCCAGATCTTTGTGATCCCTAACTTTCTCTGCAAATAGCTGAAATACATCTCTCTTCGCAGCCTGCTTCTGAGATTCAAAATTATAAAGCAAATATTAATTGTCTAATTCCTTTTTTTTTTAAAAAAAGAGTTCCTAACAAAGTTAAAAAATTAATTTAAAAACACAGTTAATAAAGTTTATTATGGGAAAAGAAAATATATAGCAAGATGCTTAATGTTTCCATGCACTCAATTCTTTTTCTTTTCTTTTTTTCCTCTTTACATTTATGGGAGGGTTAGTCTCCAAGACAGCTGCCGAAAACCATGAGAAACCTTCAACTAGTTCATAATGTCTAGTTGCATCCATGATGCACACAGAAAGGAAAAGAAATATTCCATACCCTGTGCATGTCACCACAAAGGAAAGAGAAAAAGAAACATCAGCAATGTATGTTTGCTCAAATGAACTTTATGTTCTAAGTTATGGAGAAGAACAAAAAGTTCTAGGCTTGGCTTTTACATCATATTCCATGAAACCTTCTCTTACTATAAAGTAAATAAAAGAAAGAAACAAATGGTTCTATAGGCTCACAAAAAAAGAGAAACGTAATCAAAAGCTTGCAAATTACCACTTCCACCCCCATATAACATATAAATCCCTTCTCACTGCCACTTCCAGAAAATTTGATGATAAATGTGCAAAATAACACCTCCATTAACAGTTGATCACATGCATGTCAAGCAACTTTGGGTGTCCTTGCTAGACCAAAAGCAAGCAAACCCATGATGGGCAAGGGTCACAACTCATTCTCATTATACCTGCCAGTAACATCATACTTTAAATAAATAGTGCAAAGGGGTTTCCTCTTCTTCACAAGACACGCCAAAAATCTTTTTGGAGCAAGCATTTTGGCATGTAATGCATCCAAAATTCATTTTGATAATTTTGGTTAAGGACCAGGAAAAAATGTTTATCCATCTATTGAAATTACATTCAGCAGATTACTACTCAGCATAATGTTTAAAGCGGGGCTTTGAATTACATTATCCTAGTCATCATTCAATAAGTACTAAAAGAAGGCCTCAGTCAGAGAAAATAACTCATACAAAGTGAAAAGTAGAAGTACAAATCCGGTGAATGATCATGAACCCGAAACGTCAAATCTCATCAACACTTCGTTTCTTACTCTGAAAATCCTCTAGTAATTGCACAACCATAAAAATGTACCCACTTTTGATCAAGAAATGGAACCAAATACAAACACAGGCTACAAAAAAACCAAAAATTTGAGCCTTAATCTAACAATGAGTAATAATTAACACGAGAACTGAATTTTCAAGAATTATAATTCAAGAGTTTTCTCAAAAATGTAAAAAATGAAAACCCACAAAAGAAAAAATAAAATTCTAATGCTGGTTCCCTCTTATCTTCCTTTTGTGTTTTCTTTGGCTAATAATTTCCTTTAGATCTTCTCCACTAAATGTAAATGAAACCCATAACTCAAATCGGGAGAAATAAAAACCCCAAACACAAAAACAGCCACCTAAACACGAGGAGAGGAAGGTGAAATGAGTAAACTAACCCTAGGAGGAGTTTCGCTACTGGAAGAATGACGAAACTTCTTCTTCTCAGCTCCTCCGCCACCTCCTCCGCCACCTGCTTTCTTCATATCGGCGTCTGTTTCTGTCCCTGTGTCCCTCCCCTCTTTCTTTTTCGTTTTTCTTTCCCCTCTTTTATTTTCCTTTCTTAGTCTGTTTAATTAATAGCATTATTTTCTTTGCAACGCTTCGCTTTCTTTCCTCTATTCGTTCACTTGTCTGTATACACAGTGTGATGTGGCCCCGCCTCTAAAACATTTTTTTTTCCATTTTTGGCAACACTTCTATGAATTAATATTCTTCTTCTAAAATTGAATCTACTCAATTACCTTAATTTAAAAATTTTAAAAAATATTTAATCTTAAAATGATCATATTATCTCTATTTTTTATTACATTATGGGAGAGGAGATGTCGAATATATCAAATGTGACGAATATTAATCACTGAACTACAACTTCTTTGACATTTCATTATCTTTGTTATTAATTAATTAATTAAATATAAAAATTTTAAATTAAAAATTTTGTTAATTGAAGTTTAGATGAAGAATACGGTTATTTGAAGAAGATAGAACATTTAATTCTGATGTCTCAAAATGAATGTGAAATTTAACCTTTTAAAAAAATGACAAATTGGTGATTTTATTCCCTTAACCTCTTTTTTTATTTTTTCAATTTAGGTTTCAATATATTATTTTTCTTCTAAATTTAAGGTCCCTCATTGCATTCAATTCTACCTTTCAAATATCCTTAATTATGCCATTTCAACATTATTAGTCTAGCTTGCAACTTCTTTTTTTTTTTTTTTTGTTCTTTTGCCAAAGACACAAAGTAGTTCATTTCCCCATTTTCTTTATAAAAGCTTTAAAGCTTTTAATATCTCAATTTTGATTAATGACAAATATTGATCAGGACTGTTTTAATTGTATAAGTGTTGATCTTTTAAAATTCAAATGTCTAATCCATGCAACATCGAAGTTTCAAGTATTCAGGAAAGATCGTATGCTATTAAGAATTGAATATAAGCGTTTTCTGGATTATATAGGTTCTAGAGGTTTAGTGTTTCGTATTAATATCACTTATATATCTCTAAGTCTATATCTATGAGTAATAAATTCTATAGGTTAGTTCAATAAAAGTAAAATGTTTTTTAAAATACACTTCATAAAGATAAAATATGACTTGGATATTTGAAATGGTTTTCAAAATATATGCACATGCTTAAAATTTTATAAAATATATTGCATAACTCTTAGAGTTGATTGGAATATTGTGTTGCATGGTTTGGATGCATGTGCAGTCAACCACAGATCATACGGTCAATCGGACTACTCAACTCATCGTCCACAGAATGTCCAGAGCTCTCCGCTACACTTGCGAATGATGGTGCAAACGAACAGCTTGAGATGCGGTCGATCGCAAAACTCATGAGTAGGATTCAAACAATCATTTTTATAACCATTGAAGCATACATATAAATAGCCAATTGTTTGAAAAACTTGTAATAACAACTTTTTGAGCAAAAATCTTATTTTTACATTGTGAAAATCATCCAAGAAGGGTTTTTACTAAATCATTGGTGTTTTTGAAAAATCTAGATGAACATATTACTCAAGGAAGTGTTTGTTCTCTTATTTGTAAGCCTTCTCTTACCTCAATTGATTATTCATGAACTTTAGGCATCAATGCTAGTAGAAGTACCCTCAATGCCAATGTCAAACAAATCTATGAAGGCAGGATGAATATTTATTGTTAATGTCTTTCAGCTTTAACACAATCATTAAGATTAAGTCTTTAAAAAATCATGACTCAAAGATGATCGATCTTCTGATAATATATTTCCCCCCACACTAAAAGCTTGTTCTATTGCAACTGTTGATATTGTAATTGCAAATTTATCCTTGACAATTAAAGATAAGACTGTAATTTTTTTATTTTTTCACTTTATCAATGTATGATGTTAAGGTTTTTAATATCATCACCTGTTTATTCAAACTCAAAACAAGTTGTTAGATAATTTTTGAGTTTCGAAATGAAACTCGATCCGGATGATGAAGATGAGGATCTTGATTTTTTGTTATGTTGTAGCATTAATAGATATATCCCAAGTAGTCGAAAACCTTTTCACAAATATCCCAAGTAGTCGAAAATAAACACATATTTTGCACATTGTAATTGAAAAAATCACATAAAAGTTCTCTACATTGAAAAATTTAAAAAATCATAAATTGAATTACAACGAGTTGAAACATCATGAGGATTTTTTTTTCATTTTATTTGTTTTACAAAATCTAAATCGTTCTTTTATTACTTATAGATGCGACTAAACATAAGATAAAGTTGTTGAATATAAGTTTTGATTTTGTAAATCATCTTGTAAATATAAATTTAAAACATGACATGCACACCTAACATGAAAATATTTACCACCAAATTGTGGTTTATAATATTTTTTAAGATCAGAAATCGAAGCAGTGTTAGAACTAGCATTATCAAAACTAACAAAAAATACTCTTTATACAAAATTATATTCTTCTAAAATTTGTAAAATTAATTTTGAAATATTAAAAACCGTATAAGAATCATCAAATAAATGATATGCAAATATTCTCTTTCGTATTATCCAATTATCATTTATCCAATGACAAGTAACAACTATGTAAGAATAAGTTTGTCAATGATCACTCAAAATATCACTATTAATGAAACTTTATTATCTAAGTTTGAAAATACTTCAAATAATTTTTTTTACCTTTTTTATATAATTTATGCACAAGATGTATCAATGTGGTATGTGGAATACGTTTAACAACAAGATTTAATGCAGTTTGACAATTGAAAAACCTAAGAGGGGGGTGAATTAGGTTTTTATCCGATTTTTCAACCTAATTCAATAAAACACCTATTTGACAACAAATATCAAACACTTGGTATGCTAGTTGTGTGAGAAATAATGTGTTCAAGTAAAATGCAGAAATTAGAGCAATGAACACAAAGATTTATAGTGGTTCGGTTTATCCAACAAAACCTAATCCACTACCTTGAGTTACATATTCAAGGATTTATCAAATCCCTTCACTAATCAAATAAATGAGATTACAAAAGAGGCTCACCTAATTCACTTTAGGGTTTTACAAATAACATCTCAAACCAATCAAGGCTCACTCAACCCTTGAGTTTTACAACACAACCTTGATTATACAATAATCTCACAACTCTCCTTAGTGAATCCTAACAATACAATTCAATTCAAGGTTCACTCAAAGGTTTTACAAACAAACCTTGAATACAAAACAACCTACACAAGGCTCACCTTAACACTTAGGGTTTTATATTACTTGCAACCTTGATACAATTACATTCAATAATAAAAGATAGAGAGTTTGATAGATATCACCTTAATGTGAAGATATATCAATTTGAATCACAATCACCTCTTTGAGTAATGGCTTGTCAAGATTGCTCAAAATTCACATTTGAATGTAAAAACCCTTCTTTAATAATTTTAACAAGATTGATGTTTAGAAAGGGTTTTGGAATGTTTCTAAGATGTTATAGGATCAAGATATTCAATGTTTTTGCTCAAAAAATCTTTTTAGAAAGAATTTCAAAGGTTTTGGTATTTAAAGGTTTGTTCCCAATGGTAAAAAATAAAGCTGTTGGAAACCCACTCAGGAAGTGCGGTCGATCGCATATCAAACTGGTCGTCCGCACCATCATCTTCAAGCTCATTGGACAACCACCGGATGATGATTTTTCATCTTCCGGTCAACCGGACTTCACCTGCGGTCGACCTCGTGGTCGTCCACAGGTTGACAGATGAACAAATTTGACAGCACATACATCTACAAGATAAACTAACTTATGGATGATACCTGGACCACTTTAGGTCGACTGAAACATGTTCATTTGTGTATCAACAATACTCTAATACACAAATGATGATTTCAATCAACCATATAAGTTATGGTATCAATCCAACAAGAGTTTATGAACCATTTAAGTTTTGAAATCACGATGCATGATTTTCGAAATACCAAAACATATTTTAACATATTAAAAACATTTTGAAATAACGTTTTAAGTTTATAGAGCAACCTTTAGAAACCATTACTCAATTAGAGGTAGAACTAGAAATCAAAATATATGACTCTAAAACTATACATCTAGTTCCTATCTAATCCAATAAAAGCTTGTCTTCAAATCTTGATAGTCTTGACTTGTATACTTCCTTGAAGACTTGAAATCTTGTTGTTGCATGGATCAAATCATGAATCCAAAAACTCTATCACTTGTACAAATAAGACATTAGTCCTCATCAATGTTTGCCATTAATCAAAATTAAGACATTAAAAGCTTTAGGGCTTTCAACAATAATTTACAAATTTTAATTTTTCTCCAAAACTAAAACTTAAGTGTTAAAAAACAACCAATTTAACTAATTCATATCTATTTTTTTTCATCACTAATAAATAACCATGATAAATGGTAGTAGTGTACCCAATTATTTGTGTATGTGAAGATTTTATATCAATTTTGTTTTTGTGATTCCGTTGCAAATGTCCATACGGAGTAACATACCCTCCTCTTGTTTTCCATTTGTATGTAGATTTGCAATACACAAGATATTGTCTGCCTTCAGTACTAAGTTCTTATTTTGTGAAGTACTTTTTAAAAATATCATATTTGAGCTATTTACCTTTCTTTGTACTAGGAACAAAGTTTTCTTGAGTGGTTGGTACTAATATCGATTTTCCAACATTTAGTTTTCCACCATCAGCTTCAAATACCCTATTACAGGTGCTATTGTCAGTGCCGGTGACTGGAATAGAAAAATCAATTATTTGTGAATACTCAAAATGAGTTAGGTAAATTGGTATGTATAAAAATATTGAAAAGGTGTCCATAATGGAAATTCCATTGGAGTCTTTTCATTATTTCTTGACTTGAATCTGATTTTTTTTTCTTTTTGAAGAGGAAATATAAATTAACTAATTGAGAATTCAGAAAAAAAAAATGAGAGAACTTGATAAAGATAATTGAAAATATTGATATAAGATTGAAATTTGAGAAATGTGTGAATAAAATTAAACTGAAAAAGAAAATTTATACTGAATTGTTTTCTTAAACTATTGGTATTTCAATGACTATATTATTGCAACTAATTTTTTTCCTTTTTTAATTTCTTTGAAAAAATATAATTAAAAAGGAAAAAAAAACAATTTCATGAGACAACGTTTATTTGATAATAAAATAATAGTATAAAGGATATGACTACTTGATAAACCTTAACCGGATTAAAGGACAAAACTGATAAAAAATAAAAGAAAACAACAACACATGGCATGGTTTTGTCATTTGTGTGAGAAAAACAAAATGACAATTTGAGCTTGACAAAGTTTGACTTACATTAGGGGACAAAAAGGACAAAAAAATAAAAATAAAAGTAAAGGCATGGCAATGAATTTCTTGGTTTATTTGAGAAAAACAATAAAAAGTACTTTGAGGGGTAAAAAAGAAGCATGGCAAGTTGTAGTGAATTCTTTGAGAAAAAAGACACGATTTTGCTTGATTTTTTGGAGGAAAAAAAATGCATGATAAGTACTTATTGGAGGAATTTTATTTTAAAAAATGTACATGATAAATTTAATTAGGAAACAAAAATGACAAAAAAGAAGAAACACAATATGTATGACAAATATTTCTTTGGAAAAAATGATAAAAAAAGAAAAAAACTTTAAATTTAAATATATTAAAAATTAATTATATTTAATATTTGTCAAAGTTTGAACTGACAGTTCTACTATTTATGAGCCTTCGGTTCTAGTTTATCAAAATGAAAAACTTACATTGGAATTGAAACCGACAGTTCATGAACTATAAACATAGTTAATAGTTTTTGAATCGTTAGATCATGGTCCAATTTTGATTCTATTTATCGATTTAGGATCAACCTTGGTCAAATCTATTTTTCAGTATGGAAGAAATGAATTGGAGTTTACTTCTACAAGAAAGTTCATTTATAGAATGAAAAACTTAATACTGAGTGGCAAATTGATGATTTTTTGTTTTTATTACAATGAGCAGGGAGTGTTGAATTCGGAACATTAAGGTCTAAGTTGCAATTGCTTTCCACTTAAGTTACACCTCCTGAAACATTTTGTTAGGACTTTTTTTATTATTCCATCCATCCTACTAAGATAGAGAATCTCATTTTTCACATAAATTAAAAAGACATGTGTTAGGTATTTCAGCCCAGATTACTAATAATCTAGAGTAAAGCGAAAGCGATAAAATCAAATGACAGAAAACAAGATTTACGTGGTTCTACTATGCCTACTCCACGGTTCTCTATCATAGCAGTTTCTCTTATTCCTCTATAGTTTTTTTTCACCCTCAATACATGGCCATTCTATTGGATTATTCTCTCAAGTTCTCAAGTATAGGTTAAATGTATACAAACCCAGATACAAGATTACAAGAACTCAGCAGTTCGAAGAAGAGAAGAAGAATTGTCGGGTGGAAGAAAAGAAAACAGCAGAAAGGGAATAACCCTAACTAATTCTCAGCCTCTTAGGTTTACAAGAGAGAAAATAAAGAATATATAGTAGTTTCCAGGGTCGGGTCAATTTGACCCGATCGGTAACCCGTTAAACATAGGACTTGACTCGATCTTCTTCTTCCAAGTGAATCAGACTCAATTGAGGCCCAGCAACATGGTCTAACATCATTGGGTTAGAGATTGGGCTGTGGAAGTGGACATAAATCCAACAACATGTTTAATGTTGTTGAAATTATGAAATTTTTCTACATTTTTTTCTACTTTGCCCTTATATTAGAATTGACCCAATAAGTACTTTTTCATTGAAATACTAATTATGTTTATTAAATTTTTTGTAACCCAACATAAACACATGATTTTTTTATATGAAATGTTTAATTATATTTGGACTAAAGAATTAATTGTGGTGTAATTATGTTTAGAGTTCCAAAATTACTCTTGAAAATGAATGGTTAAGTCAATGTGTTAAATAAGGATAATTTTGTCCATTGAAAAATTAACTATACTCTAAATGAAGAAATTGGATTATGATTTGAAACTAATTAAAATAGAAATCAAGTCTATTTTAGTGGGAGAAAGTGATAATTATTTTTAAGTTAATATAGTGGACTTTCAAAATTACTCCTCAAAAAATGAGAAAAAATTGTCAATGTTGTTTGACCATGTTACATTTAACCACAAAAGTAACGGAAGAACTAAGAAAAGTTAAAAGGACCAAAATCACCCATTTTTCCAAAAAAAAGAAGTTATTCTTAAACATGAAAGGGAAAATGGTTCTTAATACTTATTAACCATTTATATTCATGAAAAATTTACTTGATCTTTTATTCAATTTTTTTTATATTTTTAAATTATCAAAATCTCCTCATATTTAGAATTACTTGAGCTTGACTAATTTGAAGTTAAAGCCACATATAACTTTTTTAACATCACACCCCAAGGTCTTACTACTCCAATGATATCACACCTCAAGTAATATCCATGCTCATTTAACAATGATTTTTGAATATCTTAGTCACATGTGCTTTTATTGTCATACTTTCTTGACCAATCTTGTGATATTACTCCGCTATCAAATTTCACCTCTCTTTTTCAGTTCTTTTTTTATTCTATTCTATTTCATCCTTGAACAAAAGAATATGTTTAAACTTTTGAAACATGTTTTCACTCGAACAACCTTCCTCTCTTCGATGGAAATACCAGATTTGGTAATTTCTGATACTTTTTATAAGAATGATCTTTAATTTTTTTTATTTTAAAAAGAAAGTCCTGAATTTGAAATGGCAATAGAGCCAATAATAATATTTGACGGAGATTTAAAGAGCACAATTAAGAGAATAATAAGAATTTTAAATAAACATATCATTACCATTTTGAGAAAATAGTATCAATTAAGAAAATTAAAAGAGAGTTGATAAAATAAATAAATAAATACAATCCTTCCTTTCCCTGCCCCCCAAAAAAGGGAAAAACTGAGGTTTACTGGTAGAGCCTTGGTTTTACAAAATTGTTGAATATCCACTTTTAATCTAGTAAAAGAATTAATAAGAATCTTTTATATAAAAAAGATTATCACATTAACTTATTATTAAGTACCAGTAATTAATAGTAATTAATAATAAAATCACAATGTATTAGTCAAATGTAAATATTTTTATAAAAAATTATTAATAAAATTTTTAAAAAATGTGTATATATTAAATAAGTAAATATCTAATTTTGAAAATTATGTTTTAAAATAAAAATGTGAATATTCAAAAGGGGGAAAAAAAAAAAAATTCTGTGACAGTCCACTAACACCAAGTGCGTACCATAATGATTGAATCATAATTTTTTTTAAGCCAATCATAATCTTCTTTCGTTTTTTATTTTAGTACAATCATAATCTTCTTGAACAACCGAAAGTTGACAAGATAAGAAAACATTTGACCCTACCAACTAGCTGCAGAGAATTTTGTTGATTCTCACTACACTCGAAAAGAAAAAATGGTTTCCAATATTCATCATTTTTAAGCTCTTGAAGATCTTCATGATTCTACCAAAAGCTAGAGTACAGGAAAATTGTGCAACATCCATTCTCTTTTGCAGGTGGGCATCAGCCTTCAGGTATATAGAAATTTTCTTGCAGCATCAAGACTTTCGAATGCCAACTTGGTGCCCATAGAGGATGATCAAAATCAGCTCTTGTTACCAGTGCATAGAAAAGGACCCCCCGATTTCTTCATCCTTTAGAAGCAAGAAGTGACCTGCATGGACTACAGGTGTCTCAAATTGTCAGTCTCCTGTCATATGTACCTCATGCAATGAAAGCAAGTATCCAGGTTCAATCCCAATTTGCCTCCGGGGCAATGATTTTCTTCGGCACCCTTGAAGGGGTCATAAGTGTTTTACTTGGGAGTGCAACACTTTGACATGGACCATTCTAGACATTACTTCTGCACATTTGATCAATATGGATATGATAAGCGAAAACACCGCCTCACTGCCTATAACGTCATCATCCCAGAGCAATATCTTTTATAATCATCTCACCCAAATATATAGAGTCCATGTTCAAATTAAAGGCAATTTGATAAAACTCTCTGAGACTTCAATTACTGTGCTTCTGGATGTCCCCCTTTGAGGTTATTCTGAAACAAAATTAAGAAAAGTCGGTCAATCTTATCATCCTGAACATAAAAGGAAAGGTCAGTCATGGGTACCAATTATAGCCATCAAGGACACTGGTCCTTCATGAATCATGTTGAAATCATAAGATACAAAATCCTCGCCCCTTTCACATGAGTTTTTTAAACAAATATTATTATTTTTTTAAGAAAGATCTTGAAAATTTTATGTATAATTTAGTTTGAAAACATAGAACTGTCATTTGAACTAATAGTTTTACTGACATAACTCCAGAATGACTGTTCAATTACATTCCTCTTTGAGAAGATAGAGATCAAGGAATCAATGCACAAAATTCCTGCAGGTGAGAAACAAAAGGTTAAGCACAGAAATGTAATGGCTCTTGAACTTCAGATGCTACACTATCCACTGATTGTATAAACAAACAAAAATAAGAAAGATATTTTGATTTAAACCAGGGATTTTAAAACCTAACAATAATGTGCTTTCCTTTGCAAAATAACCACTCTCTTTTCCCAACTCAATGCCTAATACAGCTAACCTTCCAGCAGTGCAGTAGTAAGTCCTGAGACTGTTTCGTCTTGCCTCTCATACTATACGAGAAATTTGCATATTTTTCTTATCAATCAGATAAGCATTTGTCCAAGTGATGGCTGAAAGGCTGAACCATGTCATTATGGGAGACATGCCAAGGAGATTAGCCACTTAACCTTTAGTGAAATTACACCCTTAACCATTATCTCTTACTATTTATGTCCATATCAAATCTAAAATGACCCTTTTTAGAATTGTTGCACTTGGATGTTTTTATTATTGTATATAATTAAATATTTTTAAATATCAAAAGGGCAAGGTACCTGCACAGCTGAATTATTCGCTTAAAAATGTATTAATAACAAAGATGCACCACATGTTGAATTTCAGCAGAGCATAAGTAAAATCACTTGAAAATTAAAATTAAAACAAAAAACCGAACCAGAAGTTACTGATCAGAAAGAGCAATGCAATTACAAAAGTAGAGGTACTTGTGACAAAGGAGAATAGAGGTAAGTATAAGTACCTCACGTTTAGTTTAAATTAAGCCAATTATGGTTTCTAACACTTGAAAGCATGCAAGCAGTGGCCTCCTTTTGGATTGCTATTCCCCTTTCAATTATTTTTTTCTCATCCACTACACCACTGTAGATTCTTAATAGGCATAGTTCATACAGAATGATAGATTGTGATTCTCAACAGTTTTCTGGTTTTTCTATTTACATTTTCTTTATGATATCAGATATCAGTTCCACAATTCTATCCCTCTACTGCAATTTTGAGTTTCTAATCTTAGATGTCAGGATTTTCAGTTCTATACACCATAATTGAGACAGTTCCATGGCTCCGTCCTGATCATTCTTAGATGTGATAACATAGCTTGAAGAAAAACCTGACAAATTCCATCATTGACTAAATAGGACTAAAAGACAAATGGCATTTTCCATCTCATGTCTTATTGTCTTATCACCTATGGATAGTCATAGAAGGTAAGTGATCAGATACATTCACCTATCAGTTTTGACTAGGAGGGATTTGGTTGCAGGGGTGTCAAATATTACAACACACTGTCCCCCACCTTCCACTGAAAAAAAGGGACAAATAATGAATTAAAATAATTATGACACTCTTCAATAGCCAAGCAGTAATTAATAAACCTCATAGTGACCTTTTGTTGAGACTCATGCTCAGAAGTCAAACTGTGTAATCTCATGAATATGACATAAACATTCATCTATGAATATGATGAGGTCTCTAATCAAAGGGAAATATGCTTATTAAATTTAGACAGCAAATCTTCCCCACACATATACTCCATCCGTTTGGAATTGAATGTTATCTTTTCTATTTTGAACTATTCCAAAATGAATATCCACTTTTCTAAAACAAAAATATTCAATTACTTCAACTTCTAAAGCCAACCTCTTAAAGTTGGGAGATGCGAGTTCCATTAATACATGGTTTCACAACTAACCTCATTGATTAGTAATATAAAGTAGCCTATCTATGGCCAAATTGTCTTCTTAACCTATATGTCAAGTCAGAATAGGACACTTAATTCCAGTTCATCAGAATTGGTACAATTTTAACTAAAAAAAATGCATATAACACACACACACGGAACCAAAATAAAAAAATGTGTAATACCTAAAAGTTAATATTCAATCCAATTTTTTTTTAAAGTAGGTCTAGGGGGGAAAAAATGAAGGTATCTTTAGAAATTATGAGCATTTTCATCACAGACAAAAATTCGCAGTATGGCCATTGAATATAGTTGGATAAACTGAACATTCTTGCACAAGACAAAAGCAAACACATACCTTATTCGTCGTACCCTAAGAGCCTATCTCTTTTATTTCTTCTTCCCTGGAGAGCCTAGCTTCTGAGAATTATCCATCTTTAATTATGAAGCTAGACACCCTGGCAGGTAAAAGTATCAAATAAGAATTTGCAGGAGGAAACAGCACAAACGATCCTTCTGTAGCCTCCTCATCTGATCCCAGTTGAAGAGATTTGAACATCAATTCAGGTTCAACCTACACAGTCATTTCAGAATTATTTTTTATTTTTTTATTAAAAAAAAAGAGAAGAAGAAATAAAAAGCAATGCAAAGACAAAATTTACATATCCAGAAACACATTTGCAGGAAATCAATCTTGCCAAAAGAAAATAGGAACTTTCTGTGTACACAAATTATAGAATCAAGAAATAGGAAAATTAAAAGGAAAGCATATTAACTTATGCACTGTTGAGAATGTATCTTGCGAGGGTACCGAGAGTGCAATTTATATGAAAGATATGAGTATCTCATTGCATATTGAAATATATATATATATATATATATATATGTGTGTGTGTGTGTGTGTGTGTGTGTGTGTGTGAGTGTGTGGTGTGTGTCTACATACATATATGTCAAGAAATAAAAAAAAAACAAAATTATCTTAAAAAAAGAAGTAAATTAAATCCTTTGTGGTTCAGCAGTGTGTCAAGCTAATTCCAAAGGGAAAAATGAATGGCAATAGAGACACAAACAATTTAGAAATATGTAAAACAATGATTGGTACATTACCCTTTTACATAGAAAAGGAATTACAAAACATTGAAATCAAAATCCAATTTTCCAAACAAAAGCATGAGTGCTATAGATGAAGAACATATAACGCAAGCATGATGCAATGATAGAGGAGAAGATATACAGGGGAAGATAGAGGAATTTTGGGTACCCTTTAGAGCTGAATTAATTTCAAGGAGATTAAAACTGCTAAGTCATTTGTAAGAAAACAACTCTTAGGACATATTCAATTATTGGTGGTTTCCCTGTGAATATCTTTGTAAAAAAAGATAAAAATATGTCAACATCTGTCTAATAAATGTTCTCCGGATAAATCTTGAGCCATCATTAGTTTTAGAGTGGTGTGATTTTTTTTCCCCAATTGGGGGGTCAGGATGAATAATTCATTTCTAGTGGCTACCTGAAACATCTCAAGCGTGTCTATGACATGTTGTTAGTATGGTCTAACTAACTTCTCTTCTTTCCTCCTGCAGACTTAAAGATTGCAGGGAATTTTCAGAGAGATCCCTCTGGAGAGCAACCCTCCTGCTTGCTACTGCCAATTAAACAACTCAGAGACAAGTTTCTGAACAAAGCTTGTTAGCCAATGCCATGCCTTGATATACAAACAGCTTGCCTGAGAATAGAGCAAGGAAAAAAGCATATTATCTGATTTTGGAAAAGTATGATTATTGGGCAATCATAAAAAAAGTTATCCATATATTAGATTTTTTAATTGGGCACAAAAGATTTGAAAAGGTGTATTGAGCCTACCAAAAATGACTCATTCTTGTTGAGCAAGTGCAGAAGTTTGGGGCAACTGATTGATTAAAGAAGTCAATAAAACTTCATCTACTTCTATTCCTATTTGCACCATATTGTCACACAATTTGAAAGCCTCTTCAAAATTTCCTTCCTTGAAAAACCTGTTGGTCAAAGTATTATAAGTGACAGAATCTGGAGTAATTCCGTTCTGTGACATCTCAGCAAGAAGGTCAGCAGCTGCTTTCATGTTACCTAATCGACAATGCCCATCGATAAGGACTGTGTAGGTTATTTTGTTAGGGTGCACCCCATGTGATAACATTTCCTCCCAAAATTTCCTAGCTTCATCTATTTGACCAAGCTTACAGTAGCCATGAATTAGTGCAGTATAGCAAACCACATCAGGCAGTAAACCCTCCATTCTCATTTCATCAAGAAGGGACTTAGCCTTCTCAGCACTGCCAATATTGCAGAATCCATGTATAAGAGAAGAATAGGTGCCAGATGTAGGCAGAATACCTTTGCTTCTCATGTCATCCCAAAGCCGGATTGCCTCTGTCATATTACTATTTTTGCAATAACCCCTGATAATTGTATTGTAAACAACATAATTCAACTTAATCTTCTGTTGGCACAACTTATCAAAGAGATGTCTAGCCTCTTCAACTTTTCCAGCCTTGCAGAGTCCGTTTATCATGACTCCATATGTAAAGACATCAGGTACAATGCCATTCATCTCACATTCTTTCCAAAGCAACATTGCATCATCAATCTTCCCCTCATTACAGAGGCCAAGCATCAGCAAATTGTAAGTAGTAATGTCTGGTTCAATCCCTTGCTTGTCCATTTCCTCCCTAAGCCTAATTGCACCGTCCAATTTCCCTTCTTTAGTACAACCATAAATGACTGTGTTATATGTAGTCCTATCCAATTGCAAACCTCTATCCAACATTTCTTCGAGAACCCTTGCAGCATCCTGCATCCTACCTACTTCACAAAGTCCATGAATAAGAGCATTTGAGGTAAATGTATTGGCAGCAAACCCCTTCTTTAATAGCATAAACCACATTTCTATTGCATCTGAATGCCTAAGGTGCTTGCATAGAAGCTCAAGTAAACTGGTCAGTAATTTATCATTTGGCTTAATACCTCTAAATATCATTTCCTTAGTGAATCGTACTGCAGAGTCTAGCTTTGATTTTGTACATAACTCAGAAATAAATGAATTAAAACCACCAGGATTCATGCAGAAGCCTTCTAATAACATGTCTTCTACAAGCTGCACGGCACGATCAATTTGATTAGCCTTGCAAAACCCTCGTATGAAAGAAGTAAAAGTAGCATTCGTGGGTTGCAAACCACGAGACAACATTTCATCCCTCATCTCTATTGCAGTCCGAATATCTCCAGATCTGCAATACCCATCAATGAATGTATTATAAACAACCACATTTGGGGTAAGCCCTTTATCAATCATCTCCTTGAAAACACCACGGGCTTCATCAAATTTTTCAAGTTTTATTAGACCCTTAATAAGCACACTGTAGGTAACAAGACTTGGGTTCATACCATTGTTAATCATCTTCTCCTTAAAGTCAAAGGCTACTTTCATGTTGCCATTGTCACACAGCCCATTCATTAGGTTATTATAAGTAACGACATTAGCAGCAACACCATTCTCCTCCATTTGTTTAAACAGCCTCATTGCCTCCTCGATTCTCCTCCCTTTTGAGAAGGCATCAATTGCAATGCTATAGAGATAAACATCAGGAATCAATCCCTGGCTCAAAAAATCAAAGGCTTCATAACACTTTTGAAGCTCATTTTCCTTCACGAGAGAACTCAACAAAAATATACCAGTTCTTAAAGAAGGAAATAAACCCCTTCTTGCCAACAAGCAAAGCACATTCAATGCAGCATCTAAGCCCCCTAAATTTTTGAATTGAGAAGCATAAACATGAATCAATAGATCAAAAGTCCTAACACCAACATTAGAGTCTCCTGACACCAAATTTAAATCTGCAAATAAAGCAGCGAGTTCTAAATGCTTATTTTGGATACTATTCTCATTCTTCAAACTTCCAGAAAATACATTCACTCTCCCATCTATCAACCTCATCAAAAGCAACCGGGCAGGTGAATCAAGATTCGAAAGAAGAAGCAGACGAATCAAAACACAATAGGACCGAAGAGTGAACCTAAAACCACAAGAACCTGAGGAAATACTAAAGAACTTCAAAGCAGATAAGGGTTTCACAGATAAATGAATGTCCAAGAAAATAGTCTCAAAATGCTGCGGAGACAAATGTGTCAGTAAATCTTTGCATTTGGATGCATTTATATTCCCTTTTGAAAGAAGTGAAGATACCCAATTCCTGATAGAGTTCTGATCATAAATTAACACCTCTCCCCCATCCTTCAATCCTTCATTTCGTTCTCGCAATCCTTTTCTGGGTGGATTGGTTGGCCGTTCCTGCTTCTGTTTCTTTTGTTGCTGGCTAAGATCATTGGCACTTTCTTGGATACTAGAGGTAATTATAGGGCGTTTAATTGGTGGGAAGAAAATCTGGGTAGCTCTGGGGACTCTCCATCTCCTAAGGCCCATCTAAATCTATGAATGCAATGCTCTGTGCGTTTGTATGGATTGTGGAAAGGGTAAAAGAAAGGAGAAAAAGAAGTGTGATCAAGGAGAAGGAGGTTTAAGAGGGGGAGGCGGGGGTGCCATGTGGGGTTTTGGGGGCCGGGGAAGGTGGTCGTGGTATGGCTGTTGAGCGGAGGAAGAAAAGCCACGAAGAAGGGAAATGGTGAAACAAACTGTGAATGAGAAAACCTCCATGGCCCCGTTAGGGCCAGGAAATATTTGCAAGATAGTCCTAATATTTTCTTAGTTTGTCTCGTGGCCTTCGCGAAAAATTGTAATGGAACTATGGAAGAAGATAAGATAAGAGTAGTTATGGGTTAGTCCCAAAGATTAGGCCATTGGAATATTGGTCCTCATCGTTTGAATTAAATTTTTTTTTGTCCCCAACCTTTGTTCAAATGGATCAGTTAGTCCTTTTTGGCTAGAATATGGTAAAACTCTACAAAATAAACTTTACATATTATTAAATAAGGTCAATGTTGTGGGAGTATATTTTGAATAACACATTTTCTCTTCTTTCTTTTTTTATTAACCTTTTCTTTTCTTCATCTCTCCCAAATTTTCTTCTTACCTCTCGCACTCTAATTCTTTAGTTTCTCTTTAAAAGTGAGGTGCTCATACCATAAATTGCTAAATTAAGTGGTATTAGAGAGAAAATAACTAGAATTCCTTTGTTTTGGGAGATTTAAAAAGATAGAAGAGAAAAAGAATTGGTGTAATCCCCATTCCTTTAATGGTGGATTTGATTTTTTTTTCTTGTCGATTAAGAATTTAAGAGAATTAGATTGATTGATGATTTAATTATTTAATTAGATTTTGATGGATTGATTGCCAAATTAAAGGAATAGTTAATTAGGGAGTCTCCATCAAAGTTTAGTAAATATTTTAGTTACCTATTTAGAGGGGTAGAAAAAGCTTTAAGATAGTTTTTGTATTCATGTTATTCTCTTTTGTCCTTTAGGAGAAGAAAAGAGAGTTGACGTCAAGAACAAACTACAAGGAAAAAGGGAGAAGGCTCGATTGAAGCGTACAATTGAAAATATGTAATGCATTTTAATGATTTACTAATTCCGATATGCATATTGGAGATTTAGAATTTGTAAATGATTTCTTACTTTGTTTTAAGGCTGATTTTATTTGAATAGGTGTTGGTATATTTATTTGGTTGAGAAATCTTGATCTTAGTTTAAGCTTGGATTTTGGTGAGCAATTAGCATATTTATGTCTATAATAAATGCTTATTTTCGTATTAAAATTAGGAATGGCACACTTACTTTTGTATTTCAATGAAAAATTTTGAAAAAAAAAGAAAGAAAGAGAATAAGATAGCAACATGGCGAGCCTTGCATGAAAATTTATAATATCATTAACTCAAATCTCATAAAATTAATAGTCATTTACAATAATGTAATTTGTTTCAAATAATTTCTCATTAGTTAATTAATTAATTAATGGATATTACTTTGAAAACTCGAACATTTGGTTCTCAAAATCCTAGTTAATCAACCATACAAATCAATTAAGATGACTAGTCACGATTGCATTCATGCAATTTAAGAATTTCAGTATTTGAATATTTTGTTTATGGGTTTGTATTTTTTTTCTAAACATTTAAAATAAAAAAGTGGGGTGGGGACAAGTACAATTGCGGGAAAGAATGGGGCGAAAACAGAAGTTATAAAAGTGGGGCTGGGATTCTTGATAAATTTAGAACCGGCAGGGACGGGAAAGTGGGTTGGCCAGTTGCCAGTAGCAGGAGGAGCCTTAGTGGATGAAACCATAAAAACCCTATGCAAATCGTATAATACAGTATAGGAAATTATAAAAGTATTTTAAACGTCTCAAGCTCTGTAATTGCCTAACTGGCTGGTCGTGTAAATTAGAAGGTGGAGGAGGCTAACGGAAGTTTGCAGCCATGAACGCCCCCGACCGTTACGAGAGATTTGTTGTACCAGAAGGCGTCAAAAAGTATTCTTTTTATCTCTTGATGAACTCAATTGTGAATTTCTAGCTGTAATTTCTACTCAGACACCACTTTTCCTTGATTTTATGTGAATTGATACCTTGGTGATTTGCAGGGTTTCTTACGAGAGGGATACAAAGATTATCAATGCAGCTTCATTCACTGTCGAGAGAGAAGATCACACCATTGGAAACATTCTTCGCATGTAAAATATTGAAATTATTTCCATTTTCTTTTGTCTAAATTGGTTTCATTTAAGGGTTTTCCTAAACCCTAGTTTCAAATCCTAATTGTTTTTGTTTTTTTTTTTAATGTATAACATGAAATTAGGCAACTACATAGGGACCCTGATGTCCTTTTTGCTGGATACAAGCTTCCCCACCCTCTTCAGTACAAGATCATAGTCAGGGTCAGTATTCTTATCTGTTTTTACTTTTTAAAAAAAAAATATAAAATTGTTTCTGTTATTTTCATTTTTGGGTTGGCTTATATAGTTTTTAGCGCCAAACATGATAAGTTAACATGTTTGAGCTATTTTTGCTTCTGGGGAAGGAGGTTCATTTTTACGTGTGATTCAACATTAGCTTAGGTTTTTCTCATTCTAAACTTTGCAAGTTATTATGTCTTATTATCCTCTTCTTTCTCTGTTTTCCATGCATAACTTCTCTATTCTTTTTGTTCACATTCATTCATTCACATTTTATATTTCATGGGATGTGCAGTTTCTGGATGACGTGAAATATTGGATGCTTGCAAAAAAGGAAACCTTCTTCAATTATTTCATAAAAAAGAAATAGTAGACAGACATATATCCACATTTAGCATGGGGATAATGAGACTGATATATTTCCTACTTTTTGTTCCGCTGTTAACAAACTTTAAACACTTAGTAAACTTCATGTGATTCAAACACTGCTTCATACAATTGGAGAATTTGAGTTCAGAATTATGATCATTTAGAAGGTTCCTTCTATGTTAGAAACTGACTAACAGTATGCTTACCTTACTAAATCCATTAACAGAATTTTCTTGTTCTCTTTGAGGGACGTATTGAAGCTTGGTCTTTGATCATTTAGATGCTGCTTCTGCAACAGGTCTTAACTTGTTTCTCTATTCTTGTATTCGTAAAAAATCGGCATATCCTATTTTTGTTGCCCAAAATGTCATGTTTAAGCATATTCCGATTCAAATGTTGAGTCCTGTTACTAAGAGGGCTGAAAGAACTTTTAGCTGTTTGTTCTGGATCTGACAGTTCATGCTTATATACTAGTAACTGATTAAGTGGTTTTCCATGTTTTTGTAGTTTCCATTATTTGCTTCTGTGCCTATTCTTTTGGTGCTAAAGGCCATAAGGTTATCTAGTTGGAATGCTTTTTTAGACTTTTATTCCCTCTGGACTTCTCAGTGCTTTATGTTCTACATATTTATTCTGTGTAAATGCAGATTCACACAACCAGCCAATCCTCACCAATGCAAGCATATAATCAGGCCATTAATGACCTGGATAAGGAGTTTGATTATCTGAAGAATGCATTTGAGGTGTGTATTCTTTGTGTGTTTTCTTATTTTACTATCATCATCTAAAAATATTTTTTTCCGAGTGATAATTTGGATGTTGAGATTCACTTTCATTCTCAACCCGGTCCTGATTCTAGTGGTTTTAATGGTTATGGAATGAGGACAGGAATTAGTTGAATTTAGTGAAGTCCTAGTTCTGATTTGAAATGATTGTGATTAAAACTTCTCTTCCTGCTTCCAGTGAGCATTAATTTGTATTCTCGGGTATCATTATTTGCTCATTTCTTTGTCTATAATTTTATGCTTGAAATTAAGAAGAAAATAAAACTCTACTTCACATAGTATAGTGGAATTTCTCCTGTCCATGATAAGAAAGATAAAAATGGAGTGAGGCTTTTTGAGCGGCACTGAGGAGTATGAGGTACATCTGTGAGCATGCATCAGGGCAAAGAAATGAAGATGCTAAAACATTATTAATGCGGGGTTTCCAAAGATCTAACTTTCCAATGGCTCAGTTAAGGGAGTTAAGGGGCTACTTAGTGGCCAAGAGAAGATGGTGCATGTTTGATTTGATGCCCTGAACAGATATTTGGAGGTTGGAAAAGTTAGGAGTAGGAGGTTCCATGAAGTGGAAGTATGTTGATGAATCGTCAATGTCGCTAATTTGGTTGGCTTGGTAAATTATTTTAATTATGTAGGAAATCAGAATTTGTGAGGATAAGGTAGCTGAAGGCATTGCAAATGCAGCGGGAATATCTATTATGGGGAATTTATTTGGAGTGCTACCGTGAAGCTCTGTGTTTTTAATTTTGGTTTCTTTGTTTATTATAGAGTTTTGCGCAATAGAGCAAATTACAATCTGTATTCCATTTTTATTCCTCCCTTTATTTATGCAGATTTAGGGAGCTTAAATACTGTTTAAGAATCTAATTGTGTAAACCATCTATTTTGGAGCTTCTGTATCTGAAAATGGGAAGTAATAGTTAAAAAAAGGTTTTCCAGGATGATTGTATATTCATTGTCCAAGAGTTTGGCAATGGGCTTCAATTGGTTGAAGGTTTTGAGATAAGTTGGCATTCTAGCAGACAATCTAAGATTTCTTGGGAAAGAAACAGTAGATTCTGAGATAAATGTCCAGCACTTGCAGTTTATTCCTTGTGTACCCTGTACTTGTTTGCTGTTTAACCTATGAGAAGATGCAAAAAAATTCTAAAACTAGCACTGTTGAACAAAGTTCCAAGTGCAATAGGTTTTTCTTGGATCTGCATAGAGAAGAAAATGATGTAATAAGCAGCTTCCCTTATAGTTGAATTTGGAGACAAGCTGGAGTGATGAGAATCTGGATGTAGTAGTAGGAGAATCAGAAAGACAGAGGACAGAGTCATTGGAAAAAGCAACCTTGAGCCTTGGGATATCAACATAGAACCATAAGGAAGACCAAAGAGGAAACAAGAACAAATCAATTTTAGGATAGATTAGTAAAATAATAGAGGCTAATACTGAAAAGGGACTAGATCTTTTTTTTTTGGTTTAGTATGTTAGTTAAACTTGCGAGTCTTATAGTCTATCATTCTTTCAGAATTTCTTCCTTTTTCTTTCCTGAATTCCCCTCCTGGTCAAGAATATGTAAAACTAGTTATATGGCATGCCCTTTTAAACAATTTGATTTACGCAAACAAAGAAAGTTTCTGTACCGAACTGATTATCTAAGTATTTATTTCTTCCATGCAAAATCCTAGATGAAAATCTTTGAATCCCAGAAAATATGTATAGATTAACTCAAGATTTGAGTCATGGGTTTCATTTGTTTTTTTGTTACCTTTGACCTGGGGTTGTTTTGAAGCATTAACTAATTTGTTGTTTCATGTGTTTCTGCAGGAGTTTAGAATAAACTTGCCTTAACTGCCTATTATTGTTTCTAAGCTACATTTTGCTCATAGACTCAAAAATTATTCTCTGCTTTCAATTGGAACAATTTTGCAGTTGATTGCATATTTATTTTTGCAATGATATGGAGATGATTGACGTAAATTGTTGAATAGCTTAATTTTCTTCCACAAAATAGATTGTCTTAATCAAATTACTGACCATAAGAAGCATGAGATATGTTGGAGAATTACTGTCACCTAATATTTCATGGGATCCTTATGCATTCTTTTTGCATTCTACTATTTGTAGGTTGAGCTTGCAAGGGCCACTGGTGGATCTGCGGGTTACTAACTTCATTTGGCAGAGGGATGCTGATGTGCTCTAGAACATATGAGGCATTGTATTAGGATGTAATTTGCTGTTAGTTTAAGTGCTGGACTCTTTCTTGTGTAATGAAGATGTGTGGGTGAATGCAGACCTGCCCTTTTTGCACATACTACATGTGGAACAGAAATCGTTGTCCAGTCAAAGTGAATGGGAAATTTAATCCCAAATGGCTTGTTCAAGTTGAAACATGTTTTAGCTTTCCTGAGATATCCTTCTGGTGAGTTTGAACAGAAATATGATTTGAGCACAACGGGCATGATGACAGAAACTATACTTCTGGCAAACGTTTACCCTTTGAAGTTTGAACTACAAGGAAAAAGAAGAATGAGGAGGGGGAGCGGAGAAGAACAAGGAAGAACATTTGTTAAATGATTAAAAGGAAAGAAAACCTTGTTCTATGTCTTCTCTCTCTTCCCTTTTCTTCTTTTCCCTTATACTCTGTTGCCCACTGTTGCAACGAGGACTCAGCACTCAAGATTCTAGTTCTGCTCGTGCCGTCTTCTATAAATGTTAGCAGCATTCCTAGACCTTCATGGTTCCGAAGATTTTATTTTATTTTTTTCCATTCATGGCAAAATAAAGTTAACATTCATAATTATGTATCGAGGTAAGCAAATGAAAAATAGAAAAATTACCTTGCTTAAGTTGAAAAGATGAAGAATTCGTTGGATGCCCACTGATAGTCATAGTAACTTGTCCACTATATATTTGACAAGAACAATAATAATGAGGGAGGGAAGGCAGAACCTATAATCAATAAAATAATTGGAATTGAGCCAAAAAGAGTCTATGATTGAATGGTAAAATGCTCATCCGGTTGAGGGTAATATTTAGCAAAGATAAGGTAGGCTATTTGAGCAATTCTCCCTATCTTATATGTTTTTGGAAAGAAAGTTTTTCAAACAAAAAAGTAACTTAGGGTAATTTAGACCCTTACAAGAATTATGAAAAAAGTTTTACCATAAAATAATTAATTCGTTATTTTTGTTACTGTATGATTATTTGTGAGACAATATGAAATATGTGAATTAAATTGTTTAAATTATGAGTATTTTTAAACAAAAGTAAATTAAGAGATTATTAGTGAAAGTTTATATGAAAAATATTTATTTGAGAGATATAAATATTTAGTTGTGAACATTTAGTTTAAATATGTTAACACACATGGAGTATTATATTTATATGAAAATAAATAAATGAAACTATTCTTCTTTTTTTGGCGTATAGTTATTTTCCAAACGAAAAAATAAAATAAATAAAAAGCAACTGCGAAGTGAGTGGGAGGTGGCCGTTCTAAATGCGGCAAATACCGTTAGAAGGCTTATCTGTTGCAGAGTCCATTTGGCCGAAGGTAATTCAAATGCATCGTCTTCATGACTCTTTCTGTTTCAACGCACATCCTTTATTCTATGCATCTTTATCACGGAGAATCAATCAGAAGACCTTAATTATTGGGATTGGATGGAATTGCTGTAAAGGGTTTCTCAAGAGAAGAAAAAGCAACTCTCTTGTAGTTAGTGCTGTGGAGAAAGAATCAGACTTTGAGGTTGATCCCGTCAAGGCCCGTGAAGCTTTAAGAAAGCTTGATGAACAGCTTCAGACACTTGCGCAGAAAAAAGTTAACTCCCCTAAAGTTAGAGGTAAATTTGTTCTTTCAAGGTTGCATTCTAGCTGATTTTTGTTCCCGGGGGGGGGGGGGGGAGCGAGAGAATGCTATCTTGTTTCTGTAAGTGTCTCTAGAAATGCTCTATTGGGGTTCTGTTGGATCATGTTGAATTCTACATACTCATATAATGCATGATAAGTCACATGATAATACATATTGAAATTTGAAAGTGTTTGAGAAAATATTGTTCTCTGTTGGTTACAAAAAAAATTTAATCTAAAAAAAAATCCTTTAACCAATCAGAGTAGGTGATGCATGTCTAGCTTTGAAAGGGTGGAACGAAGGTGATGCATGTATAAGATGCTAAGACTTATGGGCTCCAACACAACTAGAGGCTTATTTAAATACAAGTAACTAGAGAAATGAAATCCAGAGGCTTCCCAGTCATTTTCTATGTAATTGCTCAATGAGCAAATAAGCATAGAACTCAATTCTAGTGTATATATAAGTAAGATGCTCACCTTGCGTAGAGACTTATATATATATATATACACACACACACACATATTATATGCGCATATATATATATATATATATATATGTGTGTGTGTAAATGATGGATTGAATATTTGAGATTAAAGTTGCACGATCAAACAAATATAAGTGTTTGGATTGGCTAAATTATCTTAATGTCAAAATTCTCACGAGAATCCTTCAAGAAATTAGATATGTTCAGTGGATCTGAATTCCAGCATGAAAAGTTGAATATATAAACCTATTATGATTGTTTAATAGTGATAGATTCCATATCATCGCCAAAAGTAGCATGATCTACTGAAGACTGATATTTACAGTCCATTTCATGTGACATCCTTTCTCAGATTCAGATCCAGTAAATCCAAAAAATACAATTGCCCCAGACAGAGTTACCCCTTTCAACCTGTCTTACTCTATACCCTTCTGATATTTCTTGTTGAAATACTACATAAATTTAACTAGATTCATATTCCCTCAGGAAAGAAAAAATGATTGAAGTCTTCAACAGAGGAGACTGCAAGCCTCATACAATTTTAGTGCTCTTCCATGTTGGAAGTTGGAACATTGTCTAACATTGAATTGTATGTGGCTGCATATGAAGCTAGTTATCTAAGAGAAACTTCAACTATTGCTCATAGTGGCTGATAATCTTTTGCAACTTATAACAGGCGCAAAATTATTTGCATAATCATGATACCTAATACAAACAAATTTTGAAATGATAAGTTCCAAGAACTGTGAAAAAATAAGATACTTCATGACGAATGCTACTCTTTTTCGTTTTCTCCAATTAGGCATGACTGCCTATCTCCATTGTTTTCTTAGGTATCTCGTTTTGTATATAATCCTGATGCATATGCTTCTATACCTAAATTTGTTTAGAAATTGTAAGATTAAATAAGACCTTGCTAACAGTTAAAATGATTGAAAGAAAAAGGTCTGATAGCTTAAAATTTTAAGCAATGTAAGTTTGGATTAAGTAATAAATTTGATGCCTTGGAATATATATATATATATATGTACACGCAGATAATAAAATTCTAATTTTAACGATGAGCAAGCTTGTTGATAAAATTAGAAGTAGCTGTTTCTGTAAAGAACTTTTCATAAAAGATTGCTCAGATAGTCTATTAATGATAAAATAGATTATAGTTCTTGTGTATTAGCTCACATGCAGCCGCAAGAAAAACAGTCGGGTCTTGTATGTTATTTTTCTTCTTTTCATTGAAGAATATTATTCCCTGACTATCTTAATGCTTTGAATTCAGTGAAAAGAAAATTTGCAGCTGATAGCTTATGATACTGATGATATGACATATATTCGTTAGTTAATCTGTCACAAGAATCTGAATTCTCTTACATATTATTTTCTATGTTACAGTTTAAAATTAGTAACAGGACAGAAGGAAACAGCCTAAGAAAATTTCGAAATGCAGTGTGTACGAACCACCCCATATTGTTTTACTATATAATTGTTGAAGTTAACACATATCGAGCAAAAATGAAGTATTTTAGCTCCATTGTGGGTAATACTGTAGATTGTTACTAACCAGACTCTAAAATGAAATGCAGCATCAGATGTGATCAGCACAAGAGATCAGACGAGAGAAGGGACTGAATATGATATGGGAATTTCGGGGACTTTGATTACATCTGTAGCTTCTGGTCTCATAATTTTCACTATTTTCTATAATTTTCTCTTTCTCACAGTTATAAAGCCAGCAATAGATGGACCTGAACCTATTGAAGCCACCACCTCTGTGAACGAAGCTGAAAAAGCAGCTCTTTCAGAACAATTTTCATCCACACGAGGAACCTCAGTTGAGCCTTGAAGTGTCAAATCTTGGGGAGGAATTCTAAACATAAAGGAGTTGAATCTTGAAATTAAGCAATATATTCAGTAAGTTTTTTTTTTTTTGTAAAATAAAAAACTTAAGTCTCTTTTTTTTTTCTTTTCCCTTTTCATATGTTTCAAATTTGGTAGTAGAGCTGCTTGATAAGGATAAGATCCTCTAGGTACACATAATACTATGGTGCATGCTTGTGTATAACTACATTAATTTTGTAGCTTGAAATTGAACATGTTTGGATAAGTCGTATAACTAATGCATACACTACTTTTCATTACTCCTTTTTCCATTCTGCTACCATGCTTGTCCATCTTTTTTCTTAAGGAATTGCACCATAGAATATGAATAACAAATCAGATCAGTTTCAATTTTCTTTGATTTGGTAATATCCTGTCTGTGTTGGCATTAATTGCTCACATTGGAGAAACATAAGATGCAGAATATTGTTGTCTAAAATAAAAGATTGAAGTAAAGTCCCAGACTAGATAGTATCAAGGAATCCACATAGCTAATTTGGGAGTAGAATTTTGAAATTTACTCATTGGGCTAAATCTCCAGTTAAAGTGGGATCCGCCCTGCCCTATCCCATTCGGAGATGGGAATTCCGGATCAAAATGAGAATGGGAGTGAAAGCAGATTAGACAACTATAATAAGTGGATGACAAGATGAGGATGAAGATTAGATATTTCAAACCCATCTTCATTATATAAATAAAAAATGACACGTTTTTATGTTTAATTAATTAATTTTGATTAAATTTCATTTAATTATGTTTTTTATCGATATTTTTGTATTTCTTACTAATCCATTTACTTGCAATAATTTTAAGAAATATTTAATTATTTATTAAAATAAAAGAAGAAGAAGAAATCTGTAAAAAAAATGATAAAAGAAAAAGATGCTTATAAAAAAAATCTGTCAAATTTAACTACCACATTAAAAATAGGAGGCTGTATCCTCCAAATGTGTTACACATTCAACGGATGGATGAGGAGCCTTAAACGATCCATATCGCGCTTAGGAACGCACAGTTGTTCCACCGTCAGATCGTCTGTGTGTGGATGGCTCCAATTGAACCACGCCTCCCATCGAACTTTTACCTTCTAAAATTCTCTTTCTTCCATTTTGACCCCCAAAACCTTTGTAAAAGTTGTATGTTAGTCCCAACATTTTATCTATAAATAGTTAGCCATTTTTCATTCTTCTGATAAAATTTCTTCTTGTAGTTTCTTTAGTTTCTCTCTCTAAATATTATGTTATTAGTTTAAATTAGTTTTAGTTAGATTTTGAAGATTTTTATTGGAGGAAAAATCAAGGATTCCGAGGAGATGCCGATATGATGGAAATTAAAGAAAATTTCTTTTTTATACTTGATTTCAATTATTAAATTCTTCATTTTAGTTATGTAAATTAAGATACAATTGTAATATACTTATCTTGGCAAGAATTTGGATTAAGGACTTAACAAATGAAATTTTGATATTTTTACTGAGGAATTAATTAACCAGATATTTGAAAGGTTCTATCGCCCAATCTTTATATATATGTTTATTTAGGTAACAATTTAGTTTTATATTTAGGTAACAATTAGTTTATTTCTTTCTTTTATAGTCGAGAATCCCGTCCCATTTCATCTTATTTAGTTTTGTCTTTAATTTTATTTTTTGAGAATTTATATAATTCATGTTTTCATTCATATAATCTATATTAAATGAATTGGATTGACAACATAATTGTTTAGCATGTTATATAGCTAAAATTATTAATTTAGAATTAATTATTTAAGTAGCAAATATTGATTTAATTAAGTTACCTCAATCAAGTCTTAATTAAGTTAATATGGAATTGTATAATTTAAGATATATAAAATGAATCTTATTATTTTATGTAAATTAATATTGGTAATGTCTTATGTGCCTTTTAAATTTAATTTGGAATCTTATACACAATCAGTTATTAGATTTTTTCGATTAAATTGATAGATGATTTTCGAGCTCATTGAGATTAACCTAATTTCAAGCTCATTGAGATTATAAAACCAATTATTCAATTATTTTTTCAATTTATGATTTATCCCTAGGGGTGGCAAAATAAGTCCGGCCCGTTGGGCCAGCTCGAAAAGCTTGCAATATAAATTGGGTTGGATTTCATTTTTCTTAGCTCGAAAAAATTTGGACCTAAATGGCCGGCCCGCGAGCCAAATGGGTTCGGGTCATTTTAGCCTGTGGGCTGACGGGCCGGCTCGGTTCTTAAAAAAAAAAAGATTGTTACATGATTAGCCCTAAACCCCTATTTCTTACATTATGTTTGATGATTTAAATGCGTTTTTGCTTGAAAATGGTTGGTTTGTTTTAGAAGTTTTTGGTGTAAAATTGTAAATGTATTGCATGCTATACTCTATAGATATAAACATTACATAACATTCTATTTTATCTTTTATGATTTAAATTTGTTGAAGTTGAGATGACATAGTTGGCTTTTTTAGTGTTTTTTGAGCCAAAATAAGACTATAAATGTATTGTTTGTTTGTAAATGATTTAATAGATTTATTTTTTCAGTCAACATAAAATCATAATTTTAAAAATAATTATAAATTTTCGGGTCTCAATATTTTAGACCCGTACAATTTCAGCCTGACCCGATTAGACCCGATTACATCACTTGACCCGTTGGGCCGGGTCGGGCTAGCTCGGCCCGCCCATTTTACCACCCCTATTTATCCCCATGAAAATATAAATTGGAACTAGTCATTTGCCAAAACTTTGTATTAAAATAGTTTATTTTTATTTGTTTAGTTTAATTAGGATTTTTTTAAACTTACTTTATTTTTATTTAGTTTGGATTAGTTTTTAAAATAAACAAAAAAAACTTCCTAAACCACCCTTTTAATTAATAAAATTAAATAAAAAGGTTTGCGAGACTACGTGCAATCGGCTCAACTTACCCTATGTACTTAGTTATGTTAAGTTAAAAATTTAATTTGTAGCAGTAAGACAACAAAAGCCTATCGCCCCATTTAATCTCTACCTATATATACACACAGACATATACATATTATTACACATATATAAGTATTCTTATATATTAAAATATTTATTTTTGTTAACTAATATATAGTAATTATTCACAATTGTATTTTTTTACAAGTTCTTAATACTCTTTCCATTCAAAATTGAATGTTCACTTTTGACTTTTAATTAACTTATCAAATTATCATTGACATTAATATAATAAATTGTGAGATCCATGAGTTAGTGAGATATAAATTTATTAATTAAGGAGGTTATTAATTGAACTTTGAATAAAAAATATGTTAATTTAAAGAAAGTAAACATTTAATTCCAAAAAAACTAAAATAGAAATATTGACATTTAATTTCGAACGGATGGAGTATTTATTATAATTATAGAAAATCAACATTTTGAGTTTTTTTAAAAAGAAATTAAACTGGATGAAAACGGATGAAAGTGGACTGTAAAACTGGATGAAAGTTGTAAGACAAATTAAACTGGATAATCTTTACAAATGAAAACCTCACATTTTCACCTTAGATGTTGTACCACATAGCACCTTTAAGCTCAAGGTTTTGTTATTGGCACATAAAATGAATAATCATACTTTCAAGCATTTCTTTTATCATTTTTGCACAGCTAAGATATTAATCAATTTTATCGAGAAAAAGAAAACAATGTCTTCTGTTGATATTTGATATTCATTTAGAGAACGTTGTTTTAGTTTGACGTCCATTTTGCAGGAATTTGCTTCCTTTATGTCCATACCACTTCATAAATGAGTATGCTTCTTATTTCATTATACAAAAGTTTTTTCATTGCATAATATGTTGCCATACTTCTAAGATTATCTTCAAGTGTGCTTCATTGTTTCCTCTAGTTATTCAAGACATACTTATTTATGAAATATGTTGTCATAAATAAGTATTTTACTTTTTTCTCTTTTTCCCCCCTTCTTTTGATGAATAAGTTTTGTTGTTTACTTGATAGGAAAGTTTCTATGGTTGTAGTTCAAAATGAAATACATATTGGAGCTATCTAGGTGCGGGTTGGAGAGCCTAAGTTTCACAATACCACAAAAAGTACATAAGTGATTGCAAAATTTGAGACCATTATCAATTCTAATGCACTTAACTTTCTTACCAATCTTATTTCAAGAAAAACTTTCCATTATTTGAACTTTTCAAGCATTTCATATTTTGACTCTAACAAATAAATCCAGACATTTCTTGATAAATCATTAACAATAGAAAAAAAGAAGACAAATCAGAGTGCACATATTCAAGCAAATCAGTGATTTTGATTGTGCCAGAAGAAAAACTCAGTTTATGTTGTTTTACTAAAATACAGTGGTCATAGAATTCAATGGAATCAACATTATCACCATACATATTTTGTTTACTCAAAAATTACAAACTCTTTATATTGATATGCCTTATTTTTCTATGTCATAGCATAGCTATATCAACATCACGTTTACCAAATAGTGCAGAAGAATTGCAAACAGTTGAGCCAATTAAAACATACAAACAATTTTCCTTCTTACATTTCAAATAACCAAAGAACCTTTACAAACTTTAATGCATCCATTTTCAGCCTTATAAGAGTATCCAGAGGTATCAAACATTCCAAAAGAAATCAAATTTCTTCTCAAACCAGGTACGTATCTAGCATTAGTTAGTTTTCTTACTATACCATCATGCATTTTGATAAAAATAGACTCAATACCCTCAATTTAGCGGTATTAATTGTTCCCCATATAAACTTTACCTTCATAGATAGTTTCTAATAAATCAAATCAATCCTTATTTAGACTCATGTGAAATGTACAATCAGAATAAAGCAGTCATTCATCAGATATGCAATTATCAGAAGTAGAAACAAGTAAAACTTCAGCATACATTGTATTGGCAGCCATATTAGATTCATTTACATTACTACTGTTATGATAGTTGCTAGATTTATTTCACTTCCTATTCAATTTCTTATCCTTAATTATTTTGAAACACTTGTTTTTTAGATGACCTTCTTTGCCAAATTAAAAGCATTTTCTCTTTTCTTTATCTCTAGATTTTGACATATCTTTACTTCTAGATTTATTTATGTTAAAGATAAATTATTTTTTCTCATGCCTACCTCTGACATAAAGATTCTCACCATTCCCCTTGTTTTTCATCTTAAGGTCTTATTCCTTGGATTACAAAGAAGATTTAACATTAGCAAGACTTAATCTTTCTTTACTATATTTGATAGCATATTTGATATCTATAAAGGATTCATGCAAGGAATTTAACAAGATAACAACTTGGTTGACTCACCGATATTAGACAAATCAACAATGATTTTATTAAAATTATCTCAATTATCATTTAAAGTCTTTGAAGTGGACATCTTGAAGCCAAATAGTTTTTCTTTCACATAAATCTTATTTGACAAAGATTTTCTTAGATACAGTTCATCAAGTTTATTTCAAATTTTATATGCAAATCTAGGCCAATTAATTGTCTAAGCATATTGTCAAGCATGTAAAACAAGAGTACTATGAGAAATTTCAAGTTTTTCAGCAAAAAATTCAAATTTCCAAGACTCGAGATAGGATTTAAGATCAGAAATAATAGGTCTAACTTTATGTTGAACTAAAACATATTTCATTTTCATTTTCCAAATACCAAAATCCACTTGGGTATTAAAGACCACCATATAAGTTTTTGCAGTGACCATAAATAAGGAACAAAATTTCACAATCCAATAACAGAGGTACTGTCAGTGTAAAGTGATATTAATAGAACAAAAATCAATTAAGTTTCCATAATACGAAATATACGATTTCAAGGAAATAGGATACTAATACCCAATAATCACATATTAGTAATCCATTATAGACTAACAAATATGCTAAGCAATTATGTTTTCTTTTTAAAAAGGAAACGAGACCCCTTGAATCTCATAAACACAAAACAAAATACAAAATACAAAAAAATAAGAGGAACATGGACCTGACCTCCTCTAATATGTGAAAATACAATAATACATGAAAAAATCTAGAGTCCTCAAACAGAATGATATCCAAGTCTATCCATGTGTATTAAGGCTCTAGTCCTATAATGCAACTTCTTAGGTGCAAAAAGTGTGTAAATCTGACATCTCTAGCCCTTAGAAGCCAAGTGATCAGCAGCCTAGTTTCCCTTTCTAAAAATGTGAGAAATAGTCTCTGCTGAAACATAACTGTTGTCGAATACTCCGAATAAGCATTTGAATGTGCCACGGACCTCCTCATCATGTGATGCAGTGTACAACCAGTACAAAATCTGCCTCTATCTATAGTGCAGTTAATCCCAAATCTCGAGTCAAAAGGAGGCCATCAAAGATAGCTCGCAACTCCACCTCGAGAATGGTGCAAAAATCGTAAAATGAACAAAAGCCTTGAACGCACTATCCGTCACTGTCTCTGATAATTCTACCACCGCTAGCCATCATTTCCTTAACACATCTATCAATGTTCACCTTGTGAGATCCACAAACGGTCTATGCCATGAAACAATGATAGGTATAGGGTGAGGAATGACAGATAATGTGACTCCAAGTAACGGAGTAAAATATGTGTCTCCGTACCAATGCGTGTGCTGGAACATACGTCATATATGTAGAAATTAAATATGCCTGTGAACTCACCAGATGATCTGCCGAGGCTCCATAGCATTGATCATGTGCTTCACATCATTGCGTGCTATCCAAAGGAACCAGAAAATGAGCAAAGACACGATGATATAGTTATAACCGCTGGTGACGTGCTGGCTCAATCCAATCTAGTAAAGGAAACGGTAGTGAATCTCGTCCTGCTGGCAGATTGGTACATGCAAAATAGAAGAAAAGTAAGCTCATACCTAAGCGGAAACCGGACTGCCAATGAACACGTGTTGAAGTGTCTCCTTTGAGTGACAACAATGACATCTTGATGCCAACTGTACTCGAATCCGGTCCCTGACAACTGTCTCGACCAAGATCAAACCATGCCATAGTCTCCAGCAAAATAAACTAAGCAATTATGTATATGAATTAGGCAAATAGGAATTAGGGTTTCCAGAGTAAGAAAAAAATAGTTTCAGGGAAATATGCCAGAAATACCAATAAGGACAAGTCAACAATTCTAATTCAAATAAGTTAATAAATAAAAAAATTAACTAATTCCAATACAATTTAGCAAAATCCCTCAACAATCAGAGATTAGAAATCAACAACTAAGTTCAATTTAAGGATCAGAAAAAGACTTAATTGGAGCCAACATACATTCAATTCCACCGTATAGTAACAAAAGCCCTATCTAGGGGAACCCACTCACACACCTAAGAACTAAGGTTTTTGCAAAAAACATAAAACCACCATAACACAAATACAAATGTCTCAAGGGAGCATGCGACATGTCTGGGTTTTGTCTAGTTTGAATAGGAATAGACCTATTATGGTCTATTCCGAGTTTTAAAATCAAAATACCAAAAATCTGAGATGGGTGCAAGTTAGGGTTTCAAAGGGTTACCTTATTCGAGACACTGAAAGTCATAATAAAATTACAAGTGTAGAGACTAGTTTACCATTCTCAAACCTCTGAGAGATCGAGTTGCAAACTCTAGTATCAATCTCAACCTTGGCATGGATCAAATTGCACCTTGGATACTCTGATACCACTATTATAATTACGTGACTAACACAACAGACAAAAATATGCAGCAAGAGTAATAGAAAACACCATAAATTAAGTAGTTCGGCTAAGCCTATTCCAAGGTGTTCAACCAAAGAACTCTTTCTACATCAAGTCAGGTTACACCCTCAGGAATGGTCCCAAGTTGCCTCTCTCAAGCTTACCAGTACAAGGTATCAATGGAGATTATAGTAAAAGAGCAAGAAACCAGTTTCAAAAGAGACGCAACAGAGACAATAGAGGAAATAACAAGAACCCTAACTCGAGACCATACAAAAATCATACAATGACTTATATTTTGGGATTAAGAGAGTAAGATAAAGAAGAAAAATACAAAAGCATTGAGATTTTTCTCTTTTTATTTTTCCATTAAAGATTAAACTATGTGTGTCTAACTTTTATATATTTATATATAGTTTACAAAAGGTGAGAGTAGGAAGCATTTGTAGCACTGTTATCAGAGCTGTCTACAATTATGAAAACAATATTGTCACTCATTAATGACCCAAACTACTCCACGCAGCAACAAGTAATTCAGTGTTCATTGTTTTTTATAGAAAAGAAATTTATAAAAAAATAGAAAGGAGTACAAAATTTGTGATGCCCCTATTTTTTACTATTATTAACAACCTTATTCTAAGACAATATAGAGTTTAATAATATAAGCCATAGGCTACGATAGTTGATTAAATTAGGTTTTCAATAATGTATTGTATTAGGGTTTTGATGAATCGTACAAATGATCGAATAAGGAGTACCTACACATACGCACATATTAGGCCAATGATTAATGTACACTAGGAATAATGTAGTACAATACTTTTAAGAAGCATTGGTGTACATGTAATGATTAGGATAATACATGTATATAAGTAGTATGTAAATTTGTATTTGAGAAGTATATATATATATATATATATATATGCTTATATGTATATATATGTATAGAATTTGGTTAATTTTAAAGAGGATAAGGGAAGAAAAAGTAAAACAAAAATAGAAAGAGAAGGGAGGAGGAGGTGTTGGGCATAAGGGAAAAGAAGGGAGGAAGTTGGGCTGAATTTTTAGCCTTGCATAAAAATATATTGGTGAGCATTTTCCAAACCTTCCACTTTCTCAATTATAAATCTCTCGACTCTACCTTCTCAGCTCTCCCAAACCAGAATTTTCTTTTTTCCTCTCAACAATTCACTCACTCTCATCTTTCCTAAACACTCCCCTATAGTGTGGTCATTTCTTATCACTTTTATAAGCCTTAATAAGCTTGAACTTGAAGATCAAAGCTGTCCGCTTTTGTTTCAAACTTTGGTAAGTTTCTTCTACTCAAAAATCAAGTGTAAGGCTTACGTCTTTTAGGGATAAATGAAATATTTAAGCTTTTTACTTCAAGATTTGTTGAAATAAAAGCTTGTTCTAGCAAGTAGAAGAGTTTTCATAAAGATAAAGATTTTTAAAACAAACAAATTTTTTTGTACATTGTTTTAAGTTTTAATGTTGAATCTTCCTTCTTGACATGTAATGCAACTTTTGATGGACTAAAAACAATGTTAGAAAGTAAGGATGATAAATAGCTTAGAGAACTCATGCATGGCTGAAAAACATAAGAGGGGGATAAATTAGGTTTTATCCGATTTTTCTTGACCTAATTAAATCAATCACTTCTAAGATAACAAATATCAAACACTTGGTGCTCAAACATTGTGTTCAAGTATGTAGCATAAATAAAGCAAAGAACACAGATTTATAATGGCTCAATTTATCTAACAAAATCTAATCCACTACCTTGAGCTATCAACTCAAGGATTTCACAAAATCTTTCACTAATTTAGCACAAGATATTACAAAATATGCTTACCCAATTCACCTTAGGGTTTTACACAAAAATCTCTTACCCAATCAAGGTTCACCCAACTCCTTGAGTTTTACAACACAACGTTAATTATATACTTATCTCTAATGCAACAATTAATTAAATAAATACACTTAAGATAATCACAATTATCTTTAATTGAAGGCTCACTCTAACCCTTAGAGTTTTAAGCTCAATGCAACATTGAATAAAACTTACAAGATGAGAATAAAGAAAGTTTGATATATATATATATCATATTTAGTTGTGAAGATATATCAATCCTTGTACAAAGACCTCTTTAAGTAATTTGTTCATTTAGATTGCTCAAGAACACCAATGATTGTGTGAAACCCTTTTTAGATATTTTTCATAATATAAATGTTTTGAAAGGGTTTGAAGATGTTTCTAATATGTTCTATATTGCATATGAATCATATTTTTTCTTAGAAAGTCGTGTATATAAGTTTTTCAAACATTTGGATATTTATATGTATGCTTCAACGGTCATAAAAATGACTATTTAAAATTCACTCAGGAGAGTTGCGGTCGTCCGCATCATCATCCGCAAGTGCATCAGAGAGCTCTAGACATTCTGCAGACAATAAGTTGAGAAGTCCAGTCGACTACATGATCTGGGGTCGACCACACATACAGTCAAGTCGACCGCACATACACAGTAACCACGCAACACAAGATTCCAATCAACTCCTAGAGTTGCGAAATTTATTTTATAAAACTTTTAAGCATATGCGTGTATTTTGAAAACTATTTCAAATACCCAAGTCATGATTTATCTTTATGAAGCACATTTTACTTTTATTGAGTAACCTATAGAATAATTACTCATAGAAGTAGATCTAGAGATATCTAAGTGATATCAATATTTAACACTATACATCTAGATCCTATCTAATCCAAAAAAGTTTATCTTCAACTCTTGATAACATACGATATTTACTGAAGACTTGAAACTTCGATTTTGCATAGATTAGGCATTTGAATCATAAAAAGTCATTGCTTGTACAATTAAGACATTAGTCATCATCAATGTTTGTGATTAATCAAAATTAAGACATTAAAAATTTTAGGGCTTTCAATCTCCCCCTTTTTTACGATGACAAATATTGATGTAATGTGATAGATAAAACACTTAAGTCCAATGATTTAAAGTAAGGAATAGTTTATAGAATATGTATGAAACATTTTAAAATGCTACCCCTTATAATGTGCTAGGTATTTGTAAGATATCACATATAACATATAAAACATTTATAGTTTAATGATATTAAGAGATATATTAAATGAATCATTTTTTGAACAAATATAGAATCTCAAAAAAAAAATGAAAAGATTCATTATAAGTGTATGAGATAACTTCCTAGCTTATATAGGCTCAAATGAGCCTATTTTTCAACCAACCTCCATATCCTCCTTTCTTCCAGAATAATAACAATTATAATCAAATAATAAAGCTCCCCCTATCAATATGTATGAGTTTTGAAAATTTTTTGATAGAGTTTCCTTTGTAACTCTTATAAAAATCATTTTCACAACACAAACTCAGCAATGCAAAAATAGATGAGATATATCACATAAAATCACACATAAGGCCAACTCGGCCATCAACACACAATTCTCATTCTCCTTCAATAAAAAAACAGAATTTAAACCAATAATAGTCATACTAAACCTTTTAGAGCTATTTCTTCTTTATCTTGGTTTGATTAATTTGATCTTTTAATTTCATTTTAATTTTCCTGAAACACATGGTTGGTTTCCAAATAATTTTATATTGCAATCAACAATAGTTTTTCTCCCCATTTGTCATCATTCAAAAAGAATGGATAGAAATGATAGAACTAGGTCAATAAATAATAAAATCATTCAACTACCAAGGAGTCATAATCAAGAATAACAATGCATTTGTAATAGAAATAACAAATTATACAATAGAATGCAAAGTTTGATAACTAGAAATATATGTACAAAACAGAAAAAGACTATATCAAACATCAGGAGGGAGTGTCCTAGGCCTTTTTATATAAATTTTAGTCGTGGAAGAGGATGGTCCAGCAGGTGGGGCATGCCACCATGAGGTGGCGGCGGTGTAGAAATATCAACTTGAACACCGTGAAGTGCTTTCAAGTGATATTTGATATTTGTTATCTCAATGCCATAGTACTCCACCATTGATGCCAGATCTTCAATCTTTGTGTTGAGTGTCTTGAAGTGATTATCGAATGTGTTGAATATCGAATCAATCTGGGACGAGATTTCTTCCAAAGCACTCCAGATGGCAGGATGTGGAAGGGATTCTTCTTCCTCTCCAACTTTTGTTTTACCTTTGGCCTTATTTAGTTCCGGTGTGTCAGGAAGAATGTCATCTTCCTCATCAAGATGGAGTGATCGTTTAATGCCTCGTGATCCATTGGCTTCTTCCGAGACAGATTCCTAGCCAAAAATATCTTTTTCAAGGATAATTGGTTGATATTTTTCCCATCAACCTTATTGTCTCATTTGTTGCCATAGAGATATCTTCTGGAGACATTTTCTTCTTCAAATCTCATGTGTCATTGAGACATAAAGCATGCATTCTCTTGAAAGAAGCAAAATTGAACTTGGACACATATTTTGTGTCCTTCAATTCTGGTAACAGGACGTTGAAAAACCATAAGACTTTGGTTAGCAATCTTCCATAGGTCAAGCTTTTGGGAACACCCTTACTTTTCTCAATGGTAGTCATCATATGTTCTACCATGATATAGCTGAGATCCACCATTATTCTCTTTACCAACATATACATAAGAAACATATGCATGAAAGTGATTGTGGTTTTGTGTTCCACAGTTGGTATGAAAATATTAGTGCACATATAATTAAGGATGCGATACTTCTAAACACATTGGCTTCTCTCTTGGCTTAGTTCACAAAAGACTTTCCGTGTGTAAAGATCTTCTCAAAACCCTCAGCAGAGAAATCCTTGTGTTTACACTTTTGATGAGTGTTGAAGTACTCAATCTCATCAAAAGGAATCTTCAATATTTCATCTAAACCAATAAAAGTAAATTGAATATCTGTCTCATTTACCCTTGAAATATAAGTAGCACTTTTTGCCAAATCATCCTATTTTTCTATCACTTTTTCAAGATTGATATAAAATTGATATACAATATCAGTGTATAAAGATTCATCGTGATCTATTATACTATCCTATCCTTGCCAAACCACATATGTGAGAATTATATCAAAAGGAAACTCATATCTATCAATTGTATTCCCAAAGATTACCTGACGATTTTTTAGATAATCGTTGTAACAATCCTCATAATGCTTAATTCTAAAAAGTTAAGTAAAAGTTGTCATGGTCCTCTTCTTCTTGGGAACTTCTTGAGCCATTTGTGATTTACCCTTATGAGTGTTGGTTTTTGTCATTTCTAGGGTTTGGAATTTCATAAATCAAGGATATGAATGATGAATAAGTGAATTAAGGATAAAATGAAGTGTATTTATGGTAGATTTGTAATGGGTTATAGGAATTTGAAGAGATGTAGCTGATAGATGAAGAGTTGTAGATGATTGAAAAATGAAGAGTTGCATCCGAATGAAATGTTTTTGTAACGGTCCTATAGGTGCGGTTGATCGGATTGTCGTCCATTGTATCGTCTGCACATTAAGTTTTTCCTTTTAGAGATTTTGTGGTCTATGATTAGTAATATGCAATTGATCGGAAATTTTTTATTTGTCGCCCGTAAGTTCTCTGTTTACTTTGCAGTCGATGAGTAGTAATTCGCGGTCGATTGGATAATTTTATTATGATCATCCACAAGTTCACTGCCTGTTCTGTGGATGATAATTTACTTAGATGCGGTCAACCGCATCTACACTGGGTATCATTTGAACAGAAAGAAAAAATTTATTTTGTCAAGCTATACATTAGCACACATGTTAGAAATTGAATGTTCCAATACTCAAGAATTTTCAAAGTAAACAAAACATTTTCTCAGCCAATGACTTTGTAAATATATCAGCTAATTGATCATCTGTAGGTACAAAATCAAATGATATTTCACCTTTTAAAACATGATCACTTAAAAAATTATGTTTAATATTTATATGCTTAGTTTTGATATGTTGTATAGGATTCTTTGTCAGATTAATGACACTAGTATTATCACAATTTATAATTATATAATCAAAGTTCAAACCATAATCTTTCAAAGTAGTTTTCATCTATAAAACTTGTGCACAACAACTACTAGCTGAAATATATTCAGCTTCAATGGTAGAAAGAGATACATAAGCTTGTTTCTTACTATACCATGAAACTAAAGAATAACAAAAAAATTTACAGTGACCACTGTTACACTTACGTTATATTTTACAACCCGCATAATCTGCATCCGTATATGCTACTAACTCAAATATCATAGATTTAGAATACTACAAACCAAAATCTATAATTCATTTCAAGTATCTAAAAATACATTTGACAGCAATTAAGTGAAATTCTCTACGAAATGATTGAAATCTAGCACATAGGCAAACATAAAACATAATATCGGGTCTACTGGTAGTTAAATATAAAAAACTACCAATCATACCTCTATAAGTAGTTTGATTAACCATCTTACTATTTTCATCTTTGTCCAATTTAATAGATGTGATCATATGAGTATCGATTTCATTTGAATCAGTCATACCAAACATTTTCAGTAGTTTTTTTGTGTATTTGGCTTGGTTAATAAATGTACCTTCTTTTGCTTGTTTAATTTGCAACCCAAGAAAGAAGTTCAACTCACCCATCATGCTCATTTCAAATTCATTTTGCATAGTCTTAAAAAAATATTTGCATATATTTTCATTAATAGCTCCAAATATAATATTATCAACATATATTTGAACAATCAAAATATCATGCACTTTGTTTTTAATAAATAGTGTAGTATCTACTATTCCTCTAGAAAATCATTTTTCAATAAGAAAATTACAAAGTATTTCATATCAAGCTGCTTTAAACCATATAAAGCTTTTGAAAGTTTCTATTCATGATTTTCATAAGATTCATGTATAAAATCAGGAGGTTGTTCTACACTTTCTCTTAGAAGAAACCATTTGAAAAGGCACTTTTAACATCCATTTAAAATAATTTAAAGCCTTGAAATGAAGCAAATGCAAGTAGCATTATAATGGACTCTAATCTAGCAACTGGAAAAGTCTCATCATAATCAATACCATCTTCTTGATTATATCCTTGAGCAACAAGTCTAGCCTTATTTCTAGTTACAATACCATGCTCATCAAGTTTGTTTCTAAAAACCCATTTTGTATCAATAATGGTGTGATTTGAAGGTCTAGGTACAAGTTCTCAAACTCTACTCCTTTCAAATTGATTTAGTTCGTCTTATATGGCAATAATTCAAAAATCATCACTAAAAGTTTCATCAATGTTCATAGGTTCTATATGAGACAATAATGCAAAATTATCAACAAAGTTTATAAAGTGTCTTCTTATTCTTACCCCTTGATTAGGATTACCAATGATTTGATCATTTGGATGATTATGGACATATTTTCATTCCTTTGGAAGATCTAATTTTGTTTATTTTTCATATGAGGTTGATTCTTGATTGTCAATGACTTTTTCATTTTCATACTTAGGTGTTGAAATGTCTTCATTTGATTGAACAAAATCTTTATTCATTGACTCCATAGGTACCTTCATTCTCATTTCTTGGCAAGTAAATGTTAGATTCATCAAATACAACATAAATAATTTCGTCAATAATCATAGTTCTCTTATTATACACACGATAAACTTTTCTTATTGAAGAATGGCCAAGGAATATACCTTCATCGGATTTCTTATCAAACTTACCAAGATTGTCATTAACATTTAAAATAAAACATTTACAACCAAATACCTTAAAGTAAGAAATGGAATGAATTTTGTCAAAAAAAAAATCATAGGAGGTTTTCTTCACAAAAGATCTAAGTAGCACTCTATTCACAATATAGCAAAAAGTATTTACAGCTTCGATCCAAAAATATTTTAACAAATTATTTTCACATAATATGGAACGGATCATTTCTTATATGGTACGATTTTAACATCATTTTGTTGAGTAATTTTGCAACTGAAAAATTGTGAAAAATCTCATTTTCATCACATAATTTTGTAAAGTTACTATTGCAAAATTCTCTACCATTGTTACTTCTAATGGAAATATGTTTGCATTCGATAGTGTTTTGTACTTGTTTAACAAGCTGCTTAACTAAAGCTCCAAAAGGTCATTTCTCGTAAGGTACAATTTTAACTCTATTTTGTTGATAGTTTTTACAACTGAAAAATTATGAAAAATCTCATTTTTATCACATAATTTTGTGAAGTTACTATTGCAAAACTTTCTTATCATTGTCACTTCGAATATAGATAAGTTTATATCCGATGGTGTTTTGTATTTGTTTAAAAAGCTTGACAAAAACTCCAAAGGATTCATGATGAGACTCAATAAGAATAATACCCAAGTAAATCAAGAAAAGTCATCAACTATAACATAATTATATAATTTGCCACCAAAAATCATTGTTCTCATTTCTATTCATTAAACTTTCTAAAAACTTCTCCCAAATTCAATCCTTCAATTATTTGGCATAACGTAAGGAGTCAAGGACCTTTGAAACAGAGAATTCTAATTCAAATTAATGATTCCTCCGCAATCCCTAAACCATTACTGTAGTGCTTGATGCTACTGATAAACTCCCAGCATCCCTTCACTTTTTCTTGAGCTGGCACTGGCAATTTAATAACAAGTTGCAACATAGAGAAAGAGGATATTTATGGACAGGGTATACGCATAAGCATATAATAGGATCTATTCTCGATTGCTGAAGCTTTTTCTTTAAGCTTCCAGGAAAAAAAATACTTCTAAAAAAATTGCTTTAAAAAATTAATAAGCAGATCAAATAACCTGCAGCACAAGTACAGTTACAAGGCATCTTGGCTCTATTAGCTTAAAGGATATAGAACAGCTGCCAATTTACTAGCAATTCACAGAATATAACTTGGTTGAATATATTGAGGATGAAACAACGAATACAATATTACAAAGCAGGCAGTTAACGTGGTTAAAGGATAGATGCCAATTTACTAGCAATTTACAGAATACAACTTGGTTGAATATATTGAGGACGATACAACAGATACAATATTACAAAGCAGGCGGTTATAGCCAGATAAGTTCTTTTTGTTTGAGTCTCTCTTTGATTCTTTAAACCATGATCATACCTGCTCTCCATATTGATAAGCACAAGGGGAAGCAGATGACCTTTGGGACCTTGGCTTTTCTTGGTCCTTCATTTTAGTTGCAACAGGCATCTCTGTGACTTTGCTTATGCTCAATACAAGCTTCAACTCTGTACAAAAGAAATGAAATATTTTACTTCTGAATGCTTTAGCAATGAAACAAATTAAATGTTGTAGGATATCATAGAAAACAAACCTATGGAATTCAAAAACGACGAGGCAGTCTCTGCAACTCCACTGCCACACGAAATGCAGCATCTACAAGACTTGATTCTCCACAACTTTTTAGTTCAGAAATAATTGCTTCTATTTTTGTGATCTCTGGTATACATATAGACAATATCATTGTGTGTGACAAGTACTGCCGACAAGAATAACCAAGAGCATGAAGGGTTCGCTGTATCAGTAACCGTGGCATGCCTTGTCTCCAAGCCTCAAGGACGGTAGTGACTTTGGGAAGATTAGTTAATAAACCAGTAGTAGCTTCCCTTCCAGCTGCCTTGAATAGCAAGATCAAACATTCAGAAGCTAAATCAGCAGTATTCATGTCAGTAGACTTGGACAATTCCAGCAGCACACCAACATTATTGCCAAAGTCAGTTATATCTGTTATGCACTCATGCTGATCAATGACAACAGTTTCCTCAGAAGAATTATCAGATAGAAGATTGGGCTCTTTTGCATGAATAAAGCCTTTCTTATTGCCAACTGAACGCAAAAGGAATGCCTTAAATAGACACAGAGTGGGTTCAATGAAATCTTCCATCTCCTTAGCAAAGACAAACTCCAAAAGATTCCCGATCTTCCTCACTACTTTTAGTTGTGATAATGTTCTAGTATCTAGTTCTGGAGCAGATGCAAGACCTAAACAAAGAGTGATATTGTTTACGTTTGCAGTTGAGAAATCATCAAGAAGATACTCAAAACACTGCGAGACAATTTTCAGATCGAGTATGTCTGAAATCTTTATGTAATTCAACTCAAGGAGCATCACAAGAAGCTTCTGTGCATACATTGGAATGGGATCTTCATCTTCAATTAACGAAGGATAGAGAGGGAGGAAATGAGCATTAGAAATGGACTTCAACTCCTCCAATTGTTCATTCTCTGATCCATCATTCAGCAAGATAACCATTGAGTCAAACAATATCTTCAGGCACAAAAATCTGGCATTACCATCTTTATTGCCTTTATATATGACAGTTAGACTGGGAAGTATCTAACAAACAAAAATATCGCTGCTTTTATGGACTAGAGAAGGCTCTTCTGCAATCGTTAATGTATTATGGAACTTGTTTGACATATTTTCAACCAACTCTAACCACATTAGGCCACAAAAGATAGTGGATTTCAAGCTTGCGTTCAGATAGTAGAATCCAAAGCAAATGAAAGGGCCTTTAGGTTTTCTCCCTTTCGCTTAGTTTACAAGGTCTTCCCCAATCCTCACCATCCTCCTCTTTTCTTTTTTTTTCGGGTCTCTGTGGTGATTTCATGCTTCATGCTGTATTCATTTTTCAAAGATTAAATTTTTACTTTTTTCTCAAGAAAAGTACCCAATCTAGTCCCTTAAGTTTGATATTTTTACCATTTTGGTCCCCTCTTATTTTTTGACTGTTTAGGTCCGTTATGTTTTACATTTTTTCCATTTTGGTCCTTCTAGCCAAAAAGAAATTTTTAAGGGCAAAATTATCAAATAACAATAATAATTCACCAATATAGACCCTTATGTGCGCATCTTAATCTTTATGGTCCCTTAAGTTTGCATTTTTAACCGTTTTGATCCTTAATAACTTAACTTGTTAAATCTTCTAATAATTTTTAATTGACATTTTTTGTCCATCCCTTGTAATTGTTTTCAACTAATACAATATATATCATTTTAACCAATATTTTAGCAACAAATGGCTAATTTTGCATTGTCATAATTTGAGAAAGTGTTAGTCAACTACAACCTTAAGTAATTTATATTATCTTGTCAATACAAACAATTGGAGTATGAACAAATCTAATCACATTTTCCACAAAAAGATGAATTATAAAAATATATTGTATTTATTCTTAAGTTACATATACAAGGGATGGACAAAAAATGTTTGGGATTTAATAAGTTAAAAATTCGTTACGGACCAAAATGGTTAAAACTGGAAACTTAAAGGACCAAAACAATTAAGTGACTAAATTGGTAAATTATCAAGACTAAATTGGCCATTTTGCCTTTTTCTTGAAAAAGATCATTTTAAGATATATATTGTTATGTTTGGGATACTCTTTAATCTTGACATCAACTATGTTGTTGTACTACTATAGATGATAAATAGGTGTATTTTAGTATTTATACGATACTCTGCATCTTGGTAATGACAAAGTGATTTATTTTTTCCCTTCTTCCTATTCAACAAACCTAAGCTTTCTTCCTGTTCTAGCCGAGAAATTCTTTTCTTCGAATAACTTTGCCAGCAATAGATTAAATTATTTGGGTTATCTTGAACAGTGATCCTAGTTAATGTTATCCTCCTAATGGTAAAGTTGTGAGATATGGTTATCATGTTATCAAAACATGCTTCAAAATTTGTTCAGCACTAGTACGCCTTAGCTCCTATTCTTCGATGCCATGAGGCATTGGAATGATTGGTCTCTTTTGTGTGTATGCCTTCTCCTTTTCCCTGCCTTTGCCCCCTTCCATTTGCTTTGGATTCTACTATCTGAACGCAAGCTTGAAATCCACTATCTTTTGTGGCCTAATGTGGTTGGAGTTGGTTGAAAATATGTCAAACAAGTTCCATAATACATTAACGATTATAGAGGAACGTGGCCAAAAAGGCATCAGATTTTCGAGTAAGCAATAATTGAGGACGAAGATGGAAAAAAGAAATCAAAATTCAGTTCTTTAGTGCGGTGAGCGGGAGTGGGCGGGCACAATTGTTCGAATCCATATAGGAAAAAGAAGAAAAATGAGAGCTGTATTTTATTTTTTACCTTTCTTATGTAGTGAGTCGAAAATTGTATAAGTGCCTTTTATAACATGATGGTGATGTTGAAGTGAATTGATGCTTTGGTTTGTAACTATTTTGGAAAGACATAGTACACAAGAAAAAGGGTTCTGGATTGTTGTTTTCGGCAATTCTGAATCTAATCCAGGTTATAATGCACATTTTGTCACTTAGTTATATATTTATTTCCCAAATGATACACCTTTATAGGTGTATAATATGGAAAAGATAATTGAATTAACTTACATTGAGTTTGATGCGTTGTATTTCATAGCTCCTTTATAAGGCTCTCTTTCTGCAATTTTCTAACTTAAGCAACTTCTGTTGTATGTTATTTTGGTTACTTTCTACTTAATGCAACAAAGAGCCTTGTCATAAAAAAGTGCTTACACGACTCCTCTTCCTCCATTGCATGAATTTTAATTGTTTAGCATTTCTATGCTTACTTTTACATGTTAATTTTTCTCCTTTTCAGGAAATGAATGGAGCTGTTTCTCTCCAAGTTCTATGCTTAAAGCAAGCCATGAAGAAAGGCAAAAAATTGCAAGTTTGGCTAAAGAATGGGTTAGGAAGTTTGGCTCAGAAACATACAACTGTTGGCTATACTAGGCCAGAGAATAGTTCATAGTACGTAAGTATCAATGTCTTGTGCGTTTCTAGTTTTTTGACAGGAAAAATGTCATAAAAGACAGGAAAGTAAGTAATTTATATTCCAATAAATGTCATACTCATTATTTCACTTAGAGATGTAAATACTTACCAATGACAAATATTTTTGCCGCTGAAGAAGCAATTAGAAAACCATATTCTTTTGCTCAGAAAGAGAGCAACAGAAAACAATTGCATCTATGCCTTGGAAGGAATAAAAATACATATTTAGAAACTTATTCTCAGAATTTATTTTGTAGTCAGTGTAATGCTATATCGAGCAGTATCTTCTGCAAATTAAATATCTCCCAATTCGTAACAGCTTTAACTGACTTCTAATATAAGTTAGATGGAACTTTGGCTACCATAATTACATAGTTATAATAACTTTAGAGAAATGGCTGTTAAACCCAATAATTATTACTTTCCAGGTTGCACAGAAGGATGTGAACAAAATCAATAAGATTTCTAAAAATATGGGAAAAAGGTAAAAAGAAAAGTTTATTTTCATTGTGAGCATTTTAATGTAGTAAAATACAGCGTGTTCTCAATTCTTTTGATAAAATACCAAAAAGTTCAGGGTCATACTTAATGAATTTGAAGCACATCATAGAGGGAAAACATTTGGCATCTATTTTCATTTTAGCTAGTTTTAGAACCCTGTATTTGATATGTTTTATCAAAACTGTTATTTATCCTCATGAATCCAAAACAAACCAATTTCATTTATCAGACAATTACTTATTCACAAATTTTGTCAAAGTTCATCAATGATATGATAATTATTCATCAAGCAAACATGCCAATTCAATTAGTAACTGACATATGGATTCCAAATGTTCAATATTTTTCTCTAATTTTAATCATTACGCCAAAACAAGCTCAAAGCACATGGGTAATGAAGGGATTTCTTTCTTACCCCCCCTCCCCCAAGACATAGTGAACTGGAAACAGAAAGAAGCCCTCAACTTGCCTTTGGCAATAATGAAAACTATTTCTCCTTGCTTTTCAGCTAATGATCCATATCTAAAGATGGTGCAAGGAGGAACTTCCTACAAACACATCCTCACCTATATATTGCAAATATAGACGAAAAGATTTAAGCAAAGAGACAATGGTTTTACCAAAATTTGGGAGTAAAGGGATGAGTTTAAATTTAAACAAAGTTTCTAGTCTTAATTTGAAAATCCAAATGTAATGTTTTGCATCTCAGACGGAATGGGCCAATGCAATGTTGGCCAGAAATATGACTGCTAGATAATTCTATCCATCCAAGGCTTATATGTTTGAATAGGTTGGTAGAATGAAGTCAGAATCTTGTCACATACATGTCAATGGCATGTGGATAGTGCATGGGGATTTATTTAGTCAATTTTTATTTCCTCATCTTTCTGCAAAAATGTTATTTGCACAGGACGTAGATGCAACATTGGCTTTTCATAAAACTTTTGTTAAAAAAATAATCCAACAAAAAATAACAGCTATCTAAATACCTTCAGCATTTGAATTCCTTCTTCAAATGTAAGACGTAATGTCTTCCGCAAATACTTCAAATGAAGTTAGCAAATGCAATTACTACCATCCCTAAAGTAAGTAATGGATGATAAAGGTAACGAGAATTCAGTTATACTTGACAGAAGAAGAACATGAACCATAAACAACACAATAGGCAGAAAAACCCTGTGAATAGACCTGGTAACTCTGGTTGGCATAATAATAATAACAATAGCGATACCTTCAGAGGCTGAAAATGATACTGTCTCTCAATAGCTTCAAGCTCCTTTTTACATTTCTCATTTATACTATCAAAAATAATCACAAATAAACGGTCAACAACATCCATCACCTGCAAGAATAAGCAAAAAATAATGTCACAAGCAGCCACTTCATTCAATTTTGAAGCTTCAAAATGATGTACTTTAGTACCTCAGAGTAATGTTCCTTTATTTCCAATTCAACGTCAAGGTCTATAAATTCACACAAATGTCTGTGGGTAAAAGAATTCTCTGCTCTGAAAACATGACCAATCTCAAAAACGCGCTGAAAATTTCGACAAATTGTCATCTGTTTGTGAAGTTGAGGTGACTGTGCCAGACATGCAGATTGCCCTTTGTATTCCAATTTAAATACAGCTGAGCCTCCCTCACTAGAACCAGCCATCAATTTTGGTGTGTTGATTTGAATAAAATCTTCAGACAGCAAAAATTGCCTAAATGCCTGCAGAGCAAGGATCAACACACTTCAGTAATTTTAGCATCACATATTTAAATTAAGAAACTAGCTGAAAGCCTATGTAATTTTTAATAAAACAATATCAAGAAATCATTTGAGAAGATAGATATTGCAAACCAAACATATCACAAAAAGTAACTTTTATGAGAAGACAGAAAAACTTCTCTTAGAAAAATTGAAATAGAAAATGAGCAAGAGGCCATATAATCAAATGATAACTCACAACAAGGTAATGAAAACTCACTGTTTCCACTTGAAAAGCAATTTGGAAAATTCCTTGATTAACATGTGCGCAAGTCAATAACTTTATTGTTTATACGAGTGTACTGCTTAACACGAACAAAGTTTTTTTCCATCTTACATTTCTCGAAATATTAAATTAGATAAGTTATATTGACTTATTCTAAATTAGCCACATGGTACAAAATTCAATCAAGGGGTTTTTTTTTTTTTTTTTAAAAAAAACATGGTTCTTATTAATGAGCATTTTGAATAAGGAATAAATTTAGTCCTAATAAAAAAAGATATCAAACATTTTATTCATAAGAATTTAAATAAGAGTTAAATAAAGGGTGAAATTTTACCTGCTCACCTTTTTCTATTTCAGCATCACTTCTAGCTGCATCTTCAATATTGATAGGCAATATAGGTATAGCTTTGTTGACGCCAGAGGAGGTCTTTCCAGTTCCAATTCTTCAGGTAACGTTCAACCCGATTTGTTCTTCATATGCGCATTTTGTTTTTCAATTTTTTAATACACTACTTGTAAGAGAAAGATGTTACCTGAGAAGAAAAAAGATTGAATTTTGACAGCTTCTAGGTGATCTTACTATGGATTTTTATGAGAAATTGGTTATTAATAAGTTTTACTGGTAATTAACTTATTTATTTGTAGTTTTCTCTCGTTTAATTAGTGTAGTTGTTGGACAATAAGCAATGGGGACAATGATTATAAAAATTGATAAAAAATGGCAATTTGATAGGCAGATTCATGTCTGAATGAAGATTGAGAAAGCATTTAAGTATTTGGAAAATGGAGTTATTTAAAGAATTTGAATAAGCATTTAAGTAAAAGTATTTGGAAAATGGAGTACTGAAAGAATTTGAATTAAGGATTACATCATATCTTTGTCCGTTTAGAAAATTCAAGATGAGGTTAAAGGAATTTTTTGTGTTAGAAAAAAGGTTAAAAGAATTGTTTTTAAAAGATATTTGCAATAGTTGCACAGGGGAAAATACATAATAATTGTAAAGAAGCTAATAGCTTCTTTCTGTTTAATAATTTTAGCTGTTAAGGGACATAACAAATGAGAAGGCTGAAATTTTTGCTGACTACAAATATATATTTGTATTTGCTATATACTTGCAAGCATGTGGGTGCTCTGTTGAAATATGTATGCTTTATAATTGTGTTGTTGGGAAAACAAACAAGTATATCTAATGTCTAAGATATACTCTAATAAATAGTACTGTATTTGTAAATAAGTACTATACTAAAATACTATTGGTTCTGTAATCGATACACCAATTGAGTTCCCAGGAAAGAGAGGAGAGTCACAAATGGACTACTTAAGTTCCAAGTCTTTCCTTAGTCAAAACCAGTTCCCAGGAAAGAGGGGAGAGTTCCCAAGTCTTTCCTTAGCCAGAACCTTACTTGATGTATAATCACTCTACCAATACAGTATAATAGAATAATACAATACACAGCGGAATAAAACCCAACTCTCAAGTATTGAATATTATCTAACAATGAAAATATTACCAGCAATTTAATAGCTAAAGCAAAATGTAAATGAAAGAACAAACCGGAATTGATAACGGAGTTCGACCAATATTGCCTATGTCTCCGGGCCTCACCACAATAGCAGACCACTTTACTGAATGCTCAAAGTATTACAACTAGGATATCCTAATTAAAGGATTTCCACAAATATAGAAGATTAGATGTTGAAGAGGTAAAACTATCTAAAGGGCTAGGGTCCTTTTATAGGGAAGAAATCGAAGACCATTTTACAACATTTCCGATGTGGGATAGTTTCAAATAGTAACTTGCCAAATTTTAACAAATCTCCACATTGGCAAGTTTCTTCCATTTTCAATATCGAATAAAGTAGTCTTTAGTAGTAGTGCCATCAAATGCGCCTTCTGGCGCCAACTCAACAATGCAGGATATTGACCAAGTCCAAACAATGATTGAACTTGGTTGCTGTTACCACTTTGGTCAACATGTCTGCGGGATTCTCTGCTGTTGGAATCTTCTGAATAAGTAATTCACCTTCTTCAAGAATCTCCCGTACAAAATGATAGCGCACATCAATATGGTTCGTCCTTGCATGATAGACTTGATTCTTTGCTAAGTGCATAGCATTCTGACTGTCACAATGCACTGTAATGTGCTTCTGACCAACTCCCAAGTCTTCTAGCAACCCTTGAAGCCAAATTGCTTCCTTAACAGCCTCTGTAATTGCCATGTATTCGGCCTCTGTTGTAGATAAAGCTACCGTTGACTGTAAGATAGATTTCCAACTAACTGGTACCTTAGCTAAGGTAAACAAGTAGCCAGTTGTAGATTGTCGCTTATCCATATCACCTGCATAGTCAGAATCACAATATCCAACTACATATTGACTTAGTAATTTGTCCTGCTCAAATACTAATCCAATGTCTACGGTGTTTTGTAAATACCGTAGAATCCATTTCACAGCTTGCCAATGACCTTTGCTTGGATCATGCATATATCTGCTCACAACTCCAACTGCTTGTGAAATATCCGAACGTGTGCACACCATTGCATACATCAAGCTACCAACCGCATTAGCATACGGAACTTTCGCCATGTATTCTCGTTCTGTATCAGTCTTAGGAGATAACTTAGCACTAAGTTTCAAATGAGGAGTAAGTGGAGTACTTACAGGTTTTACATTTTCATTCATGCCAAAACGTTGTAGCACCTTCTTCAAATACTGTTTCTAAGTCAAACAGAGTTTGTCACTCTTTCTGTCTCTGCTTATCTCCATCCCGAGAATCTTCTTGGCTTCTCTTAAATCTGACATCTCAAATTCTTTGTTCAATTGAGCTTTCAACTTGTCTATCTCTGTTTGGCTCTTCGATGCAATCAGCATATCATTGACATATAAGAGTAGGTAGATGTAGGAATCATTTTGTAGCTTGCGCAAATACGCACAATTATCATATTTGCTTCTTGTGTACTTCTGTCTCATCATAAACTTAGCAAATCGTTTGTACCATTGTCTTGGAGATTGCTTCTATCCGTACAACGATTTGTCTAGCTTGCAAACCCAGTTTTCCTTACCAGCAATCTTGAATCCTTCGGGCTGCGTCATATAGATTTCTTCTTCTAAGTCACCGTGTAAGAACGCGGTTTTCACATCTAGTTGAGCTAGCTCCAAATCCATTTGTGTTACCAAGGCCAATAAAGCTCTGATTGATGAATGTTTTACCACCGGAGAAAATACGTCGTTATAGTCAATTCCCTCCCTTTGAGCATAACCTTTAGCCACCAATCTTGCCTTGTAGCGGATGTCGTTCTTGTCAGGAAATCCATCTTTCTTTGTAAATACCCATTTACAACCAATTGATTTCTTCTTCTTAGGTAGTTGTTTCAACTTCCACGTGTAGTTCTTATAAAGAGACTTCATCTCTTCGTTCATGGCATTTCTCCACTTTTCACTTTCTGAATTTTGGAGTACCTCGTGATAAATGGATGGAACATCATCTTCAACAATTGGAAGTGCATAAGCCACCATATCAGCAAATCGAGCAGGCTTTTGAGGTTCTCGTCTTGTCCTCCTAACTGCAATTGGTAGTGTCAGTTCATCTTCTTCTTGGGTAGAAACAACTTCTTCTAATTCTTCTTCTACTGTTGAGATGTCACTTTCAACTTCTGTTTCTGTTGCTGAGATCATTCTCATATGTTGAAACTCCACCTGCTTTGGTATAGACTCCACCTGTTGTGGAATATCATCGGTCTTTTCATCTACTACCTTATTAAGCATAGCAAATTCATCAAAGACAACATCTCTGCTAATGATTGTTTTCTTTGATTCTAGACACCATAAACGGTATCCCTTCACTCCAGAGGCAACTCCCATAAAGAAAGCTTTCTTTGCCCTTGGATCTAACTTCGATTCCTTAACATGATAATAAGCAGTAGAGCCAAATACACGTAAGAAATTATAATCAGTAGCAGGTTTTCCAGACCATACCTCCATAGGTGTTCTACCATTTATTGCAGAAGATGGTAGTCGATTGACAATATGTTGCGCATAATTCACAGCTTCAACCCAAAATTGTCGTCCTAGCCCAGCATTGGACAACATACATCTAACTTTCTCAATCAAAGTTCGATTCATGCGCTCTGACACCCCGTTCTATTGTGGTGTTTCTCTGACGGTGAAATGCCGAACAATGCCATATTTTTGACAAACTTCTTCGAATGGATCACTTCGATATTCTCCACCGTTGTCTGTTCGGAGAACTTTAATCTTTCTCCCTGTTTGGATCTCAATCCGAGTTTTCCATTTAAGGAAAATTCCTAGTACTTCATTCTTCGTCTTCATAGTGTGCACCCACACTCGTCTTGAAAAGTCATCTACAAATGTGACAAAATAATGTCTGCCACTTAGAGACGTTGTTTTGGGAGGTCCCCATACATCTGAGTGAACATAGTCCAGAATACCCTTGGTATTATGGATAGTAGTGCCAAATTTCACTCTTTTCTGCTTTCCCATAACACAATGCTCACAGAAACCTATCTTGCAAATCTTTGCACCTTTCAACAATCCTTGCTTTGTCAACACCTGTAAATATTTTTCACTAGTATGTCCCAAACGCATATGCCACAATCTGGTAGCTTGTAAATCCTTATCTTTTCCGGAAGTTGCTGTTACTACTGTTCCAACTTCAGTATTACCTTGATAATAATACAAGTTGTTGTTGCTTCTAATGCCCTTTATCATCACAAGTGCGCCAGATATGACTTTTAGAATTCCATCTCGCATGTTCACAATGAAGCCTTTAGGTTCTAAGGCTCCCAAAGAAATGAGATTCTTCTTCAAATTCGGGACGTACCGAACATCTGACAAAACTCTTGTTGATCTATCATGATTCTTTAGTCGGATTGAACCTATCCCCATTGTCTTACAAGGGCTATCATTGCCCATATAAACAACTCCACCATTTAGCTCTTTGAAATTGAAGAACCACTCTCGAACTGGAGACATATGATAGGTGCAACCTGAATCCAAAATCCACTCATCAGAGTGAGATGTTGATGATGAAGCAACTAGTGAAAATTCTCCTTCACTATCGCACTCAGCTACATAAGTATCTGTATTAGTTTTTCCTTTCTTCAATTTTGGACAATCTTTCTTCCAGTGCCCCTTTTCACGATAAAAATCACACTAATCTTTTTCAAATTTGAACCGTGACTTGGATCTTCCACTCATTCCTTGCTTCCATTGCTTCTAGCTCTTTGGACGACCTCTCACAATCAATGCTTCATCAGCTGCGGTATTCTGATTCTCATTCTTGTTTATCCTTCTCAATTCATAGCTATATAAAGCAGAAGTAACACATTCGAGAGACACACTTTCCTTGCCATGCAGTAGAGTAGTCTCCAAATGTTCGAACTCATCCGAAAGAGATAACAATAACATCATAGCTAAATCTTCTTCTTTAAAAGTTTCACCTAATTCGAACAGGTCTGCTTTTAAACAATTAAAAGTAATGATGTAGTCATTCATAGATGTACCTAGAGTGTATTTGAACCAGAACAATTTTTTCTTCATCAGAAGTTTATTCTGACTAGTCTTTTTCAAGAATTGATTTTCCAACGCCTTCCATAATTTGTATGCCGAAATTTCATTCTTGACTGGATACTTCTGTTCTCTTGACAGACTCATTCGAATTGTTCCACACGCCAATCGATTAATCGTCTTCCAATCCTTTTCTTCTATATCATCTGGTTTATCTTCTTCAATGGCGATATCTAGACCCTGCTGAAAGAGAGAGTCTTGCATCTCGCCTTGCCACATGCCGAAATGACCGGTACCGTCAAATATATCCACCGCAACTTTAACACTTGACATTGGAGTCCTCGCTCATAAAGTAAGGCTGCAAACGAGCCGAGCCGCTCGCGAGCTGCTCGGTCAAAGCTCAACTCGAGTTCGGTCAAACTCGAGTTCGAGCCGAGCTCGAGCCGGCTCGTTAAAAATTCGAGTCGAGCTCGAGCCCAAAATTAGTTGGCTCGTGGCTCGTCGAGCCGCTCGCGAGCCAAATAAATAAATATTTTTTATATTTTTTTAGAATTTTTTTCAATTTTTTTATTATTTTTTTAAAAAAAATTAATTCAAGCTCGAGCTCGGCTCGAAAGCTATCTTTTATTCGAGCTCGAGTCGAGCTCGAGCTTGTTAAAAATTTGACAAGCCGAACTCGAGCTCGAATTTTCAAGCTCGATCGAGCTCGAGCCAGCCAAATATAGTCGAGCTTGGGGTGGCTCGAGCTCGGCTCGGCTCGTTTGCAGCCCTACCATAAAGACGGAGATGTTGATGCCACATTAGGTACAACTTGCCTTGAAGTTGTAATATCTTTCGATGGTATAATTAATGGCTCCATTTCGAACTCAATTTATAATATTTAATACAAACAACAAAGCCTAGGGCGAACCTTCGGCTCTGATACCACTTGTTGGGAAAACAAACAAGTATATCTAATGTCTAAAATATACTCTAATAAATAGTACTGTATTTGTAAATAAGTACTATACTAAAATACTATTGGTTCTGTAATCGATATACCAATTGAGTTCCCAGGAAAGAGAGGAGAGTCACAAATGGACTACTTAAGTTCCAAGTCTTTCCTTAGTCAAAACCAGTTTCCAGGAAAGAGGGGAGAGTTCCCAAGTCTTTCCTTAGCCAGAACCTTACTTGATGTATAATCACTCTACCAATACAGTATAATAGAATAATACAATACACAGCGGAATAAAATCCATCTCTCAAGTATTGAATATTATCTAACAATGAAAATATTACCAGCAATTTAATAGCTAAAGCAAAATGTAAATGAAAGAACAAACCGGAATTGATAACGGAGTTCGACCAATATTGCCTATGTCTCCGGGCCTCACCACAATAGCAGACCACTTTACTGAATGCTCAAAGTATTACAACTAGGATATCCTAATTAAAGGATTTCCACAAATATAGAAGATTAGATGTTGAAGAGGTAAAACTATCTAAAGGGCTAGGGTCCTTTTATAGGGAAGGAATCAAAGACCATTTTACAACATTTCCAATGTGGGATAATTTCAAATAGTAAATTGCCAAATTTTAACATGTGTCACATCTGGAAATGCTAAAATGATGGTAATGAAGGTTCTTTAGGTCAATGTCTATATGTGAAGATGCTAAAGTAAATTATTCCCGAAAGGGTGCTCTAATAGTTGAATTAGTTGAATATCTTTTACTTTTGAACTTTGCTAAATGTAGATAAAGGGAAGCTAGGATAATTTGATTTGTTTTTCTTAATATTTTATTTTCTATAAGAATTACCTGGCTGTAAATTCATTTGCTGATTGTCTTTTACTAGGTTTCTGGGAAGGGAATTATGATGGTTCAGCAAGACAATTATTTGAGGAGAGGCAGTTAACCATGGCAGAGCACTTCCAAATACTGTATTTAGACTTATCCATTCTTTTGTTTTTCCTTTTAACATATATAATTTTATAAAAATTGGGAATTTACGATAGTTTAATTATATTTTCATTTATTTGAATTAAGTCGTTAAGAAAGATAAAATATTTGCTCTCTGTTGACACTGAAAAACTAGCAGAAGGGTTCTAGAATATACAGGTAATTTGATGAAATCCTGTTGAAATGCAAGTTCTTATAATATCTGACTTTAATTTCTTTTTCCTTTCGTGTGTGGACTTCATGGATTTACAATCAGCATTGGGAAGAGGTCTTAGGAGTTCCATTGGTAATCCTTCACATCTTCCTGATATTTTGACCCTTCAACCATGTATGCCTAAGTGGGTGTAATCTTTTTGATGACTTCTGTGGGTAATGGAAATATCTGACAGACCGGGGAAGCAGGAGTTAGAACCTTCTTTCAAGGTACCAATTTCAGGGGGATATATTCTTTTGATCCTTCGGTTCTTATTCTTCATTTCAAATCACTGGATTACGTTGAAGAGCAATTTTCCTTTTGAATTAGTCTTTTATTAAACATGCTGTGCTATCTTCTGGAGGAGCAAGGTGTCTTCGGTGATTAATTTTTCTCAGTAGCTTGAACTTTGCAGTTCATTGGAAATGTGCATGGGGATGAACCTGTAGGGCGTGAGCTTCTTTTACTTCTAGCAAATTGGCTCTGTGACAACTATATGGAGGACCCTTTGGTAGTCTCATTTTCTTCTTAAGTCTTTATACATTCCCTTAGAGCATAAATATTTCATTTATACCTTTTTGTGTGTTGTTTATTTATCTTTTTGTCTCTGTCTCTACTTTGCTACTTGATAAATAATTTGATGGTGTCTTCTCTAGCTGAGGCGTATTTTGTAAATAGCTCTTGCATTCTGATGTAGATATTAGGGCTCTCTTCTTTCTTGTTATGCTTGGAGTTGCATATGTTGGATAGGCAGTTAAGGACTTTCTCCAAATGTGGTCTTGGATTCTAAAAGTCATAGATTAGCACAACTAACAAGTCCAAATATGGCTAGAATGTTAGTTGTGTTGAATAAAATGAGATGGGGAGATACTGTGCCAGAAGGATGAAAGCATGGGGTATCATGCTTAGATAATATTAAGTACTCTGTTTAAGCTGGTGAAGTCCGCAAACATTTCTCGTTGTATCTTGACATTCCAACAGCTGTCATGGGTGCAAGTTTGAGCATGCTCTGAAACATGGATCAAAAACTGGTCTTTTTGTTGTCACGTTGGGATGGTTTGTGGATAGTATCCGAAGGAACGGTATGATCTTTTCATATTTTACATTTTCTTAAATGATTTTTCAATGATACTGATATGATGGTGAATTTCTCCTTTTGAGTTTCTATTTTACATGTCAATTCACTGACTAAGTTCAATACCCAAACACAACACCTGTGCCATAGGCCTGAGAAATAACAATTCTGGCTGTAATGACAAAGGTATAGCCGCTCATTAGTCATTACTTCACCCCCTTAGTTCGTTGAGAACCCAAACATCAGATCTGTAGGTGTGGAGCATGGGAGGTTTATAGCCCTGCTTTCCTGTTTGTTGATTTTGAAGATTTTAAAATGACCACCGGTGTTTGTGTCTGATGCAACAGGGTTGAAATTCCCAGATTGCACTCCGAAGTACTGGTCCCAATGAGCCCCCAAAATGGTTGTATTCGCCAGTTCTGTTCAGCATGCAGTCCTGTGAGTTCTGTAAGCCTTTCAGCCCACATAACCATTCCCATCATTTTGTTGACAACTTCAGCCTCTAAAACTAGAAAAAAAAACATTGTGAAACTGTACATACTGTTGAGATTCATGTCAACTTCTGCTTCATATGCATTTTGCAGGTGTTTTTCTGTTCATGGATGGCATACAAGACTAACTGATTATAGAGTTTCATCCCACTGGTCCATGTAATCTGGTGTCGTAGTGTTGGGACCTCCTATTTCAGTCTTCTGGTGAAGCAACTCTCCGTTGTGTGATGAATGATTTGACATATTTCTTTTTCTTTTTAGGACAAGAGTTTTACTAGTTTGTCATCTATGGTAGCTAAAATTGTTGCTTTTTATTCTTCCAGTGAGGTTGAGTGAATTGCTTTACAGTGTCAAAATTGTTGGAGAAATTGGTGTGGCTGTGGTTGATATGAACCAGCTAGCTCAGAATGCCGGTATTGAGAAGTCTTGTCTTCCTTACAGTTCGTTTGAGTACACTGATAAAGCTGACATGATTGAAAGTCCACAGCTGCATTTTACTGAAAGAGAATCTAAAAGGAGAAACACAAGTTCACCACTATCTGGTTATTCCTTTTACATTGACGCAGATGTGTCTGCTGAGCTGCAAAGTAAGGTGTGCTTATGATAGAGTATTGTTAGTCATATTTTTTTGAGGATGTAATGCATGGTTTACCTTTCTTTTGTCTGAAATATTTATATCGATGCTTGTAAATTTATGCGTATCCTTTTCCTTTCCTTTTTTCGATTATAATGAAAATGCTGCATGTTCATGTTGTATCAGTGGAACCTTTAGGTGATGTAGATGCGTTTTTTAGGTTGTTGAGACTGTTTCAGCGGCCAGGGCTACCTTGGTGGACCATTAGTACATTGGTTGCAGTGCCAGTTGTGTAGTTTGTGAAGAACCTTCAGTTAGAAAATATCTTGGTCACTCAGGACATCTTGTGACAGTAAGTCCCACTTTATTCTACTTAGCTACATATATCAGCATCAGAATATGCACTCCAGTAGTTTGGAGAAACCAGTCTGAGAAATACATTCCTGATATTTGATAATATTGGCCTATGCAATGAATTTGAACTCCCTTCCATAATCGTAGGAACCATTCAGAATTCTTGTTCTAAAAGTGCTAGTTTTGTTTTATATCATTTACAATCTACATAACATTTTATTCTGTGATTCAGTCACTATGGGTTCTGAAGACAGTGAAGGAAAAATGTTTGCAGAGGCTTGTTCACATATCTACTGATTTAGCTAGGCAAACAGCAACAGCACTTGATACTATTCAATCCGGTACATCTAGCGAGGTATATATGCACTATATGCCTTTAGGTTTTGTCCCTTTCGCTTAGTTTACAAGATCTTCCCCAATCCTCACCATCCTCCTCTTTTCTTTTTTTTGTGGGGTCTTTATGGTGATTTCATGCTTCATGTTGTATTCATTTTTCAAAGATTAAAATTTTACTTTTTGCTGAAGAAAATTACCCAATCTAGTCCCTTAAGTTTGACATTATTACCATTTTGGTCCCCTCTTATTTTTTGACTGTTTAGGTCCCTTATGTTTTGCATTTTTGCCATTTTGGTCCTTCTAGCCAAAAAGTCACTGGAATCCAGCTGAATTACGTGCATGACATTCACGTGAGAAAATTTTTAAGGGCAAAATTATCAAATAACAATAATAATTCACCAATATAGACCCTTATGTGCGCATCTTAATCTTTATGGTCCCTTAAGTTGACAAATTTAACCGTTTTGATCCCTTAAGTTTGCTTTTTTAACCGTTTTGATCCTTAATAACTTGTTAAATCTCCTAATAATTTTTAATTGACATTTTTTGTCCATCCCTTGTAATTGTTTTCAACTAATACAATATATATCCTTTTAACTAATATTTTAGCAAAAAATGGCTAATTTTGCATTGTCATAATTTGAGAAAGTGTTAGTCAACTACAACCTTAAGTAATTTATATTATCTTGTTAAATAACATTAATACAAACAATTGGAGTATGAACAAATCTAATCACATTTTCCACAAAAAGATGAATTATAAAAAGGTATTGTATTTATTCTTAAGTTACATATATAAGGGATGGACAAAAAATGTTTGGGATTTAATAAGTTAAAAATTCGTTACGGACCAAAATGGTTAAAACTGGAAACTTAAAGGACCAAAACAATTAAGTGACTAAATTGATAAATTATCATTGCGATTGACAATTTTCCCTTCAAAAATTTTCACGCGCATCATTCTGTCCGATGCCGGTGATTTTTTTGCCGGAAGAATCAAAATGACGAAAATGTTAAACTTAAAGGTCCTAAAAAGTCAATGAAAAATAAGGGTCAAATCAGCTAAAGTGTCAAATGTAAGGGACTAAATTGGCCATATGTGGTAAATAAAACCCGTTAGATATACTTTTTTGTCATTTAAATACTTATAGAGTGGTTAAAATCTCAATTTACTTTTTATCATTTAATTATCATAATAGTAACGGTTAAATTAATACTAACATTCAGAAAAAGAAACCCAAGTAGGAAAAGATATGTGCAATATTATATACTCCCTCTGTCCATAGAGAGAAAAAGAAAACTAAACATTGAGAAAATTTAGGAAAAAATTTTAAGATTGTATTAAGCGGCATGAAGCTCTATTTTCCGAGAAGTGAAAAGAGAAAGAAAAAAGGAAAAAAATGTGGTATAAATATAGCAAAAAAAAACAAGTTTTTATTTTTTATTCCATCCCAGTTGTCTGCAGGCAGAGATTCCACGTGCCATATTGGTAGATTTCATTATTAGCAAAATAAGGTTGATTTGTCCCTTGATATGTGCATGGCTGCGTAACAATTTCTTGATTACAGACGCATAACATTTGACTTTGATGAATTTATATATGGTTGAATTAATGCAGATATTAATGATAAGCATATTCAGCATACAAAGATTAATGATTATTTTCTCTTTCTGGGATATCCCCTTGTGACTTTGGTAATTTGCTTCCAGAATCCAGATCCCTTGATCATCAATTGCTCCAAGTTTTATCTTTGAATCTGACTTTGGAAGATAGAGTTGTTTCTAAAATAAAATTTAAAAAATTACCTTTCTTCTTACTATATTTTCAAAATGATCCAATTAAATTCAAAGTAACTCTCCTAAATCTATGGATGAGACTAGATCCCCAGAGAGAGAGAGAGAGAAAATGGAACGAAAATTAGCAGGTATTTAAAAATAATAAAGTATAAATAATTTATATTCTATTTTTGTTTGGAACAATCAAAATGAATATTAATAACACATTAGAAGCCAAAGAGGGAAAAAGGGTGGAAAAAATTCCTTCTAGAATGCCTCGTAACATATTAGACCATGCTCCAATATGTGTTCATACCTTTTTTGACTCTTAGACCATGCTCAATTTTCTCGAGTTTTCTAATCATATTCAGGAAAAGGATCGAGGATAAAATTTCATTAATTCAAAACCAGAAAAAAAAGGATTATAGTCACTTTTGTTATTTTAATTCAAGAAGCAAACTGTATGAGAAAAATATTTACTTATGTAAGTAGAAAAATTAAGGAGAATTTCTACTATAAATAAAAATATCATATTACACATATCTTTAAAGTTGAATATTTACATTTCTATTTTGAGACATTCGAAATTTAATGTCAACTCTCCTAATAATAAATATATTATTCATTTTAAATTCCACTAAAATTCTCGTTAATTTAATAGATATACATCCACTAACTAATGATCGTTAATACTAATTTAATTAATAACAAAAATAATAAGATATCTTACTTAAGGTTAAATACTACTATTAATTTTTAAAATAAATCAATATAGGCATTCAATTTCAAATGAAATAATAATAACATTATTATTATTAATGTGTGTATATATATATATGTATAACACATTAATGGTTTTCTCTTTTCTTTTCTTTCTTCTTCTAGATAACTTATTGGTATAAGTGAGAGCAAGATACAATGGAGAATTAAAGTGTCAAATTGAATTCAGGTGGCAGGTATAGCAACATTTTATCATGGTGACAGAAGTGGAGAATGATGGGAAAAAAGAAAAGAAAAAAAAAAGAGAAAGAAAAATGCTATAGAATTATTTTTAGTCAGTCCTACGTCAACATTTTTCTTCAAAGTATAAAATGTGACCACAAATAGGTGGTATAGTTTGGTTTGTAATATAAACTAACTAATTTATTGTTTAAAAGTCATGAATTCAAGTCATATTTTTCATGATTGTATTTTTTTTAATAAAAAAAAGGAGGGTAAAACACTATTTTAATTTCTCATATCGTTTATATTCAAAATTAGATGTTCGTATATTTATTTTTAAAATTTTTTAAATTAAATATTTATTTTATTAAAATAACATATATTTATCTAAATTTACACTAACAACATATATATCTAAATACACTAACAATCTAATTAATTTGGGAGATTTACATCCAAATAAAGCTAACAATTTCCTTCATGTATATGATTTACATTTAACTAATGGACATGATCCTACTAGTACCCATATTAAGAATAAAGATTATACTAATTATATCCTTAATTTTAGAGAATTTATAATGCACATAGTCCTCCTACTAATTACATTAATGAAAAACGAATATTGTGTTAACTTTTTTATAATAAAAGATCTTCCTTAATTTTAATTTTCAAGTTAACATGCAATTTTAAAATGAAAGGATATCATATGACCTATTCATTAAACCCATCTATTTGTATAACATTATTCTCATTTTTGGATTTCTTAATTTTTCTTGAATATTTATTTTAAACTATTTTACTTAATATTGATTAATTCAACTATTAAAATTTATAGATAATTAACAACTAAATACTTAAATCTCAATATGATTAAAAGTGTGAGAAGATTATCAATGGTGAACTCTATTAGGGCGAATTTCACCAAGTTAATTAAAGTTAGGGAATAGAAAAACTAAATATTCCCTCCATCAAAATTGAATTTTACATTTTTATTTTGAGATGTTTGAAATTGAATGTTTATTTTTCTAAAATAATCATAATTGTTATCTAAAGTTCAACTAATAATCCTTAATTTTTAAAAAATGATTTCTCACTAGCTGATGATGTCCATCATAACCTAATTAATAATGAGAATAATAAGGTAATTTTTTTAAAATCCAAAAATATTCTTAATTTTTAAATTAAGTCAATTATAAATATTCAATTTTAAATGAATGAAATATAATAGAGTCGTGGAGAAAGGAAAGCTGATAAGTTTTAAAGGGAGCATGTAATTTATAAAAGGGGGTAGAGACACTGAGACAGAGTATTAGTGTATTAGTGGAATAAGATAAAGTATTGGGAGAATATTGACATTTCCAACAATATAGTAAGAAGGTAGAAAAAGAAAAATAAGAAGAAATAGTATTTTATCTTTTTTGGTTGGGGTTGGGGTGAGGGAATGTAGGTTTAACATTGTTGGTAGGCTTAGATAGAGATAGGACTCATAGGAAGGTAAGAACGAGGCAATATTATTGGCAAAAACAACATGGATTTAGGCATTTAGCTAGTGGAAATGAAGAATAAATTTTTTTTTAAAATTTTTTCAGCCTCAAGTTAGCAATAATTCTAAAAACAAGATGGATATATATGAAAAATTGTCCGCTTTAGTCATTTTCCTTTAACATTTTACCCATTTTGATATGTTTTTTTTTCCATCCAAATTAGTAACTTTCATTGTCTGATTTCAATAAAATTGGTTAAAATAGAAAAAAAATTATTCAAAATTACCAATTAACTCGTTTGACCCGCAGATCCAAGGGGAATGGAAGATAATTTTCCTTTTTGAAAAATTAATCATTTTTGTTGACTACTTTTAACATTTTCTCAATTTCTCAATTTTGGTTAATTTCATTTTTTTTCCCATCTAAATTGGTTCATTTTATTGTCCAATTTTGATCAAATTGGTCAAATCGAGAGCAATTACTCAAAATCACAAAGTAATCTATTTTTCACCAATTGGACTTTATGAGAAAAAACATAGAAAAAAAATGAAAACTCTCTTTAAGTGAGTGAAACTTTCATATTCACATTAGATAAGTATTTCTTAACACAATATATTCTATAAAATGAGGAAAACTTGTTAGATAATTATACATTAGTGATATACTCATAAATTAACTGATTTTTATATTATTTAATGACCATATTTTGTTTAAAAATTGATTAATTATGTTATTTAATGAATATAATTCACGTTTCCCTTCTATTTATTTGTTTGTAAGTTTTTCAGTGTATTTTAATTCATTATGAAAATAAAAAGAAGAAGAAGAAATGTTGGAGAAGTAAAATAAAAATTTATGTCATCCGATTACGTGACGTAATAAGAAAATGACAAGTGACGCTTCTAGAAGTCGCAATGTGGATTAATGAGAACCCGACATGTGGCTAAGTTTGGAGAAATTAGGCCACCAACTAAATTTTCAAGACTTTAGGGTGCAAAATAACCATTTTACCATTGATTTTTGTGCCTATAAATAAGAAGTTTATTTTTATGATTTAAAAATCAATTTAGCTCCAATCTTCTCCATTTCTTTTGCAATTTCTTTATTTTATTATTGTCTTCTTCTTAGTATATTTCCAGAATTTTTAGAATAATATTTGAAGGCTTTTTGTAAAATTTAGTAAACAAATTATGTGTGGATAATTTCAATATTTTTAGAGAGTTTATCTTTCAAATTTTCTTTACAATGTTTATAAATTCCATTTTATATTTATTAAATATGTATTGTGAGTAATTTCCTATTATTAGCAAAGATATGTATTAAGTTATTAATAAATGGATTTTTTTTGTATTTAATTTCCATTTGGATTTATTTAAATAGACTTATGATCAGTTTACTCGTCTAATCTTTATTTATTTTGTTTTATGCACTTTAAATATCACAAATGGATGACCAAGTCACCAAATTAGTTTAATTTACTTTTATGTTTTTTATTTTCTTATTATGGAGAGTCAAGTCTCCTAACTAGTTTATTTTATTTTATATTTTTAATTTATTTTTATGGAAGGACGAGCCTCCATACTTTTAGTTTAATTTATTTAAATGACTGGTTGAACCGCCTAATTTGTTTAGTTAATATAAATCCAATCTTTATTTATATATATATGTGTGTATTTATTTAATATACTTATACATATATATATATATATATTAATTGAATATTTATATAATTCATGTTTTAACTAATATAATTGTATGAATTAATGAATGTGATTATATAGTTATTTATTAATCTTGTATTAATTATTCAAGTAGTATCTATTAGTTTAATTGAGTTGCAGCTCTTAACTTAATTAAATTAGTAGCGGAATTATATAATTTAAATTGTATATAATTAAGTAATGTTAGTGATGCCTTATTTGTTTAATGCAATTTGATTGAGCATCCTATACACGATGGTTGGTAATGGTGTTTATAGATTAATCTATTTGAGCTGATTGGAACTCTAAAATTATGAAAAAAATAACTTAATACTAGTTCCTTACTAACGTCTTTTTATATCATTTGTATTCCAAATTTCTTTTTAATTCTATTCATAAATCCAAAACCTCAAAAATTTATTTATTTTAATTGTTGTCATTATTTTATTTCTCAAAATACCAAAAACCCTTTCCGATTAATTATTTTAATTTAAGAGTTGAAAAATCTCTGTGGATTCAATCCTTACTCTCCTATCTACATAGGAATTGTTAGGTTTAATTTGAGAGCCGTACGAAAGGCTTCCTCAGTTAGTTTATTCATTAGGTTAGAATACATTATTTTAATCATATAACTAATGTATAATTACATAATAATTGTTAGATAGAGTACAATAGAGGTTAGGATAATTATAACAAAGGAGATTTATTCACCTCATTAGAGATTGTCAAATTTTTTTTTTAAAAATAAAACAAAATTAATAAGAGAAAGATATTATTTTCCACATTTTCTTAAAATATAAGTAAATATTGCAATTCTTATAAATGGATGTCAACGCTCAAGGGATGGATAAATTTTTAATAATTTTTCCTCCATTCCCCTTCTACACTTCACCTTCAAAATTAAGAGATTTGAAGAATAAGAAAGAAAATGTGAGGAATATATTGAACAATTATCCTTGTTGAATAAAAAAATTATAAATAACTTACAATAAATACTATGAAGGTTTAACACTTCTTTCATTCCACTAAGATAATCTTATATTATATTTTCATCTATATCAAATTATAGTCCAATTTATTTATTTAGAGTATAATTTAATTTTTAATTGACTAAATATTCTTATTTAACACATATTGTGATATTGAGTAATTTTTTTTCGTTTTGGTCGAAATTAGATAATGAAATAGACCAATTTAGATGTAAAATGACAAAACTGGTCAAATTGGAGAAAATGTTAAAGGTAATAGATAAAAACGGATAATTTTTTTGAAAAATTATCTTCTATTTTGCCCATTGGGCCAAGAGGTTAAAACGGGTTAATTGGTAATTTTGAGTAATTTTTTTTATTTCAACCAATTTAGCTGAAATCGGAAGTGACCAATCCAAATGAAAATAAAATAAAATGGATAAAACGGATAAAAAGTTGAAGGAAGATGACTAAAATGGCCAATTTATAAAGATGGCATACTTTGGCATACTCTGCCTATTTTCACTTCTTTTTTAAAAATTTTTGGGTGAGGCGGGGGGGGGGGGGGTGACGGTGGAAGGGGGCGAATCAAAATAGCAGAATTTTACAATTGATCCTTTTCACTTTCCAACAAAATTTAGAAGCGATGCATAAGGTTATTCTCGCAGAGAATATCATAAATGGAATCTAAAACATGGGAGTTCTGCTTCTTTTGTTTATTATTATTATTATTATTATTATTATTATATGTTTCCTCTACTTTGGGTGGAGAATAAATGCTTATAAGACACAAGGTTTTTAATTGGATAGATTTTTCTTTCTTTTTTATGCATAAAATAAATCTTTTTTATTTCATTTGTCATTTCTTGTCACTTTTTCACTCCAACCAGCTTCAAATAAGATGTTTTTTTTATCTAAATTAATTTTATTACAATGAAAACTGAAAAGAACTCCGAATTAAAAATATAAACATTTCCTAATAAAAAATATTATAATCAACTAAATTATCATATCATCCTGGCTTCCCACTTCTAGTAGAGTTGGTAGAAATAAATAATAATTCCAGTAAAGGTTGGTGGATAAAAACAAAAATAACTGAAACCACACTAAAGGTTTTGAATGTTTTTTTTGGTGGGGGAAAAAGTACAAAAGGCAAAGGCAATACTCTGTCCTATCCCTCATTTTGTCCCTTTTTGGCTCACCTGTCCAATCCCTAATGATGAGAGGTGAGACATGTGAATAGTCCATGCATTTATATGAAAGCATACCTCCAAAAGGACTTAGTTTGGATAATAATTTTAAATTATTTATCTTTTCCTTTTTAGAGTTTGGAGGGGGGAAATCAAGATTTAATGTTTGATCATGTGTATTATGATCTAAACATAATGAATATGTTATTAATTTTTTAACAATAATTTGAAATTATTTATAATTGTAAGTATATTTGATAAATAATTTATGAGTGATATTTCTTATTGCATTGAAAAATTTAAAATAGAGCAATAGGGAAAATAGTGAAAAATACTTTCAAACTATTTATAATTTATTTATATTATTTATATTTTATTTTATCTTTTTATATTTTGAAATTATTTATAATTATTTTGTATATTCACGAGAGATGAGATTGGAAGTTGAAAATCTATACAATAAATTTACATCACTAGTTGGAAAGTGGGAGTAATAAATTCAAAAACAAAAAAGAAAAAGAAAAATGGAAAAGTGAAAAAGAAAAGAAATGTAGAGAGAGAGACGGGGAGGCAGACAGAGAAAGGATAGGGGGGGGGGGGGGTTAGGAGAGAGAAAAGTCTCTGTAAAAAGGAGCTTTGACCCTCCTCTTCAATGGCGGATTCCTACCTATATGCAATCCTCCCTTGACATTCATCTCATTCCTCAACAACCCCTACATCTTTCGTAACCCCCATTTTCTTCATTTTTACTCCAATTTTTCACCTCCAAGCTAATCTCAACTATCCTTTCCAAGAAATCAGGTAACTTATCACGATCTCTCTATACATACATGTAGATATGTGCATATTTTTTTCCTTTTTATATGTGTTCCCATGAGCAGCATTATAGTTTTGCAACTCTATTGCATGTTGTCTCTTCTTTTATGCCTCAGAACTCGAAGAGTTCTTCTTTTAACATATATATATAATCCCTTAAAGGTTGTTTCTGCTCTATTTTTCTTGGATATTTGTTCAATAGAATAATAGCCTCTTCCATTTGAAAACTTTAGTTAGTTAGTAGTTTTTTTAAACACAGGGCTGTTAGATTTGGATTTTTTTTGTTATTTGTTCTTCATTTTGCTTTCAAGATTTATCGAGATATTTTCTGAATTTTCTTGTTTGGGTTTCCTTCAAAAATATCAGGTAGTTTTATATAATTAAGGAAATTTCAGGATTGGATCTTTCGGATTATGGGAAATTGTTGTGTGACCCCTGTTGATTCTTCCGAGAAGAAGAAGAATAAAAAGAAGAATAAACCCAACCCATTTTCAATCGACTATGGGGCTTCGAATCATGGATCTGGAGGTTCAAACAAGCTCGTAGTGTTGAAAGATCCTACTGGTCACGACATTCATCAGAGATATGATCTAGGTGGAGAGCTGGGGAGAGGTGAATTTGGGGTTACATATTTGTGTACTGAATTGGAAACAAATCATAAATATGCCTGCAAATCTATATCGAAAAAGAAGCTTAGGACTGCAGTGGATATTGACGATGTGAGGAGAGAGGTTGAGATTATGAAGCATTTGCCCAAGCATCCCAACATTGTGACCCTGAAAGATACATATGAGGATGATGATGCAGTTCACATTGTCATGGAATTGTGTGAGGGTGGTGAATTATTTGATAGAATAGTTGCAAGAGGGCATTATACAGAAAGGGCAGCTGCAGTGGTTATGAGAACAATTGTGGAAGTGGTTCAGGTATAATTTTAACCTCGAACTGTATAGACTTTTGCTATTTGTCCTTTTTACCTGTTCAGTCTTTATAAAATAAGTGTTTCAATCTTTTTTGTGTATTCTACATACTTCTTTTGTTCTGGAAATTCAATGCCACTAGCTATTTTGCTTATTTCCACACACTATTGAGTCCTATTTTGTGCAAAAAGCAAAGTTAGAAGTTGGTCTAGTGTGTTGGTGCCCATTTGTTAATTATATAGGTATAGAAGGATACAGTTTCTAGTTAAGATGTAGAATTCGTCCATTCTTTCAAATTATTCTGTTGAATATTCTTTTCATAAATGAAGCCACCCACTGTAATGTTGCTGTATTTTTCCCTATCTAACATTTATGCTATTAAGTTTAGAAAATTCATGATGGTGTCATGACTGGTGGGTGAGAAAATGAATAGGGTTATCCTGACTGTACCCTGAATCATTCAATAGGATCAAATGCAAAGTCATGTATCTTATCTTAAGGTTACAAATTCTATGCCTTGTACAAGTTAGGACAGGGTACAGGTTAGAGGCATCAAGGTATAAGGAATATCTTGTTGGGCCTGTGGAATGGTTGCATAAGGTACATCGAATTTATAACTTGCTCTTAGTTATTTCTTTAAAAAGATGGTAACAGAATATAGTTACTACATTTTGAACTTGCACCCTCTCCTAAAGTCGTAAAGAAACTAACAAATAAACAAAAACCAATTTAGTGTTTGTTTAACTTGCTATTTATCATAAGACTTAACACTAGATAATTATATATCATTGCTTTGTTATTGTTGTTTTTCCCTTTTTGTTGTATGTTATAACAGAAATTATCTTACAAGGTAGAGTAGAAAATTAGTAAATATATAGCATTTAGGGATTCACACATTGATTGAATTTTATATCTTCTTTGTAGCTGGATAGATGGTTAACGCTAGGGGGACAAAAGTTGATATGGCGTAGAAATTAGTGTGGGGTATAGGTTTCAGCCCTTATGCTACCTCAACCATGTTCACCCCTATTATGACTTTATGAACCATCAACTGTCTCCTTAGGCATCAGTTTTGTTCCAACAAGGGTGATGTTCTTGTATTGCTTGCCAGACTAGATGCTTGAAGAGTTTCCCACAGAAATTACCAATTTATAAAATACTGAAATTTTGCTTATTGCTGCTTAAATACAGTATCCATTTGCACTCTTTCTTGTTTGATATTAACCTGATACTCTTCTGATGGTACAATGGTCAAAAAAGCCAAAGCTTGCAAGGTATTATAGTCCTGTTTTATAATTGATGTCATCCTGTTATTGTGGCTCTTAGTTCATAACTTCCCTTTGCTTTGCAGGTGTGTCATGGGCATGGGGTGATGCATCGTGACCTCAAGCCAGAGAATTTTCTCTTTGCCAACAAGAAAGAATCGGCTGCTTTGAAAGCAATTGATTTTGGGCTATCAGTCTTCTTTAAACCTGGTATGGGTTTGTTTGCTTTACATGCTTTGTCTCAACCATTCTCCTATGAATTATGATTCTGTTGGTCTTGATTTTTATGTATCGTTCATTCTTTTCTGTTAACATTCTAATTTTCCTATAGGTGAGCGGTTTAATGAGATTGTGGGAAGTCCATATTACATGGCTCCGGAGGTCCTGAAACGCAATTATGGCCCAGAGGTTGATGTGTGGAGTGCTGGAGTTATCCTATACATTCTGCTTTGTGGAGTTCCACCGTTCTGGGCAGGTCAGATTTTCTGAATATTGAAAATAGATTATATTAATCATTGAAGAATTCTTTTAAGCTAGTCTATCACTAGGGTCTTTATTAGACGAAATGAATAATGCTATTCAGAATACTAAGAGGATAAAGTCAAGGAATCGGTGCTTATAAGGGAAACATCAAGCTGTAATGCTTATTTTGCTCTTGCTTGTGCTTTTTATTAAGCACAATTTTCAAGATAAATATTCAACAATTCAAAATCCATGGAGCTCATGGCTCAAGACTTGTGCTTTTTTCATGCTTTAAGAGACAAAAATGCCTTGTCCAAGCCTTGGGATTCATTCTTCTGCTGAATTGGGTAGAACACTTCTTTCCCTTGTGGGTTTAGGTCACACATTCACCCTTCGTAACACTTTGGCATGTGTCAAAATTTGTTTCATGTCATGCCACCGTACTGTCTAATAAGAATTGGCATTGAATTGACAAATACCGTGGTCATTTCCATCTCTTGTTGGCTTCTTATGTGTTTTTTCCATTTCATGCAGAAACTGAACAGGGAGTAGCTCAAGCTATCATTCGCTCTGTCATTGATTTTAAGAGAGATCCATGGCCTAAAGTTTCTGATAATGCGAAGGATCTTGTCAAGAAAATGCTTGACCCAGAACCAAGTAGGCGGCTTACAGCGCAGCAAGTGCTTGGTAAAAGTTTTCTTATCATTGAAGAAGTTGCATTTCATGCTTGAAATATAGATTGCTAGTAATGAATGAATAGCTGATTGAGCCTTTAACTCAATTCATTATATTTGATTGCAGAGCATACATGGTTACAGAATGCTAAGAAGGCACCCAATGTTCCCTTAGGTGAGACCGTAAAAGCAAGGCTTAAACAATTTTCTGTAATGAACAAGCTAAAGAAGCGAGCACTACGGGTAATATTCTAGCTTATAATGTTTGCATTCACATCAAATCTTCCCTGCTTAACCATAATGAGCTAGAATTTCAATTTAAATAATTCCTTAATGATCTGAAGTTGGAATGACATTTAAACAGGTGATTGCTGAACATTTATCTGTTGAAGAAGTGGCTGGAATTAAGGAATCTTTTGACAGGATGGACGTTGAAAATAGAGGCAAGATAAACCTTGATGAACTCAGAAATGGTTTACACAAACTTGGCCAGCAAATTGCTGATGCAGATCTTCAAATCCTTATGGAAGCTGTAAGTTCTGTTACCTCTCTTACCTGAGCATTTGAATTCTTAATTTTATTCTGTTATCTTTATGGATCCCATATGGGTAATGTTTGCAACGCTCTTTATGCCCCTTCTTCCCTCCCAGCTTAAAAAAAAAAGAACAGGAACCCATGATTCTGTCCTTGTTCTCCCATGGATTTTGTTTGGCTTCCATTTTCGTGCACAAATCTTTTGGGCTGTTGGACTTTCCAATACTTCGTTTCTCCTGCTATTCATTGTTTCTTGATTATTCTCTACTTCTACAGGCTGATGTTGATGGAGATGGAACGTTGAATTATGGAGAGTTTGTTGCTGTTTCTGTTCATCTAAGAAGGATGGCCAATGATGACCACCTGCATAAAGCTTTTGCATTCTTTGACAGAAATCAGAGTGGTTACATAGAGATTGAAGAGCTGCGGCATGCCTTGATTGATGAAGATGATGCCAATGGTGAAGATGTTATCAATGCAATCATGCATGATGTGGACACGGATAAGGTTAGTCTGTAACATCTGCTACAAAACTGTTTATTGGGAATTTTTCTTGATTCTTAGGGGTGTAAATTGATTAAGCTTCACTCTGTGGCTCGTTGAATGCCTCTTTGCTTTGTCTGAATTCTGAAACTTCATTGAGCTTAAGTATTTCTTTTCGGCTTATTGAAAACTTTGTAGATTTCTTTACATTTGTATTCAAGCTTTAATGGGCCCTAGTATAACGAGTCCAATTGGGATATGTTACCTAATCAATCAATTCTAGTTTATGGTCCGAAATGAGCTCGAGCTTGAAACTTCTATTTCAAGCCAAGATCAAGCTCAGACAAAATTCAAGCAAGCTCAATAAGTTTGAAGTGCTCAGCTTTGACTGAGCTATTAGCCTATTTTGATTGATTAGGTAACACGACAGCTGAACGAAATTGTGGCAACTTGTGAACTCTGGCTTGCTCCCTGTATGTCTTGGAAAACTCATACATGTTTGTTTGATTTTGTTTGTGTTGTAGATAGTTTACTTATCTTTTAACAACTGTTTTTGATCTCCCCCCCCCCCTGCTCCAAAATTTCTAGATGCTGCCACTCCCTCTCCTTCAGTTAGAATGACGTGATACATATCATATCCACACATTTTGTCTAATCCCTGAATGAAGGTTCCATGTCTGTTATCTGCTTTCTTGATTGGGAGTTTATCTGCAGACTCCCATTTTACACGTTTTCAACAGTTGTGACAGGGAATATATTTTTTCACAATAGCCAGAACCAAGGTAAACAGAGAGGTTTTTGACTGAAGGGGCATGGATTTTGGGTGTAAATATCCCAACCAAATTAAGAGCGGTTAATATGCATATCAAACCTTTCAACATTGAGCTGTTACAGGGAGTTGATGGCATCAAGCAAGCTGATTAGAAACATTGTGGGTATGGAGAGATGGTTGAGCCGCATTGGATGCTGTTATCGTGATACTTGTATAGGAAGAGAAGGCCCTTTTTTGCCTTTGGAGGAAGGGGGTGTTGGGTGGGCGGAAGAATTGGGTGGAAGCAGAGAACAAGAAAGAAAGAGAGTAGGGAGAATTGGGGAATTGTCGTTATTTCTTTCGGAGTTTGATTTATTTAAGATGGTTTCAGATATAGTGGCTGGAAGCATCAGCAGTAGAGAGATAGCATGGTGAAAATGTTCTCCACTTTTTCCCTTCCCCCCCCCCCTCCCCTGCCCTCCCAAATGCCTTTGGTAGTGAAAGCATCTGTATCATTTTTACTGTGTTTTATGCACCACTAAGATTTGGACAATGTTTTCAATCTGAATAGTTTTATTTCTGTATGGATGGATTTCAGGGGAGTAAGTAGAGTTAGCCATTATATTTTCATGGAGTATGAATATCCCTCACTTGTTTATTGACAGCATGAGTGTGCTCTGTAAACACTAACATTTTCCTTTGCTCTTGAACTCTGCAATAATGTATTGCTGGGATTAGATAGTTGGCGGAATGTGGGAGGAATTGAAACTATGTTTTCTTTATTGCTATGCTGACTCTTTGCTGTTAGATTCTTTCAGCATTCTTTTAATCTTTTAGACAAAAAATCATATACATTCTGGTGATGTGCAGGATGGACGTATAAGTTTTGAGGAATTCACGACAATGATGAAGGCTGGTACTGACTGGAGAAAAGCATCTAGGCAGTATTCTCGTGAGCGTTTCAACAGTCTGAGCTTGAAGTTAATGCAGGATGGCTCATTACAAATGGGGAATGAAATTAGATGAACTAATTAGGAGGCTCTACGATATGGAGCAGAAGAAAACTAGTGTGCAAAGTATTGAGTTGCGTATTTTGTATGGAGTTCAAGAAATCAATCATTTCCTTTTTGGTATCTTTCTTTCTCAGTTTAGCAATTTCTTTCTTCGATCTGCTGATGCCTTCAGAGGATCGAGATAGGTGTGTATTGCCTTGTTAGGATAAATTTTTTTCCTGATGTAGCTGTAGAACACCAAAATCCTGAAACAGGGGATGAAAGCTAAATTCTTGAGTATTTCCATTGTAAATATGCTCATTTAGGTTCTCAGGGCACTGTTCTTACAGTGTAGTTTGCCCTCTTTGATCATTCGATTTATGGGGAATCCCCACCATAGTCTTGGAAAAAATGATTCAATCCTGTCTTTTTTTTTTTTTTAATTCTTTCTGATCTTTTGGGCATGACTGAAAATGGCTCGATCTATTATACAAAAATTCCCTCATATATTCTCTTGTGAATTTTACACAATTGAATTCTTTTTTGTAAGTACTTGTGGTTCCATATTATGTTCCCCCGTATGAATGTAATAGACTATGAGCTCTTAGGTAAAAGCTTCTCAAAAATAACAGTCACAAGTCACAACCCTACAACGCATTCATATCTCGCTCTTCATGTTTGGCAGATCATTTAACATATGTATGAATGCTAGTGGTTCTGTGATACCCGTGAATGTATACATGTATTCCTATAGCGAGAAAGATTACTAAATAGTTGTCCATGCTCTACTAACTTGTTTAATTTGCATTCCTTTTTTTCTTTGCTGTTTTCCCTCTAATTAGGATTCCTTTGTTTTTTTTTTTTTTTTTTGCTGTTTTCCATATTTGATCTCTAATTGGGATTCCTTTTCCTTGCGGCTTAGGTGAACTCCCAAGCAAATCCTTTGTCCTAGGTTTCCATCCAGGAAAAGAATATAATCTCATCTTGCTTATATATTACTTCCCATTCTTCCTTTTCTTCGCCGTTTCAGATTTCTTCACAAATTGCCAACTCCTTCAACTTTCTTTCTCTCTCTCAAACAAACTCTCAATCTTCCTAATTTTTCTTTCTCTCTGCGATGGCAATGGCTACCAACTACGATCTCAATGAAAAAGCATATTGGCAATACAAGGATGAAGTCAACAACAGTGGGGGTTTTCATGTCTTATCCGATTATGGTTTGCAGTTGATGGGCGGAATATTCCAAGTGGGAGAGGATTCTCAGGCTTTCGAGAAGGCCGTGGCGGCCGCCCGATTTGCGGTGGAGGAATACAATGAGAAAGAGAATGCAAAGTTGGAATTCTTGCATGTTTTGACAGTGAACGTGGAGCCCTGTGCTGGTTCTATCTATTACATAACCTTGGAGGCTATGGAACCCTCTTTTGAAGTCAAACAGTTTCATGCAAAGGTTTGGTCCAAGATTAGCAGTAGATTTCAGCTTCAGATTTTTAGGGTTGCTCCATATGCCCCAAAAGATACAGGTATCACATTGTTTAATCCTTTAATCCAATACAAGTTTGATTGTTAGTTTAATTGGTTTTTGATTTACAAGGGAAGAATTGAAAAATAAAAAAGGCAAAAGGATTCTTACCTGGAGAGGGCACATATTACTTTTATTCTCCCATATCCCACGAGTAGACCCTTCACCAAGATCTCGCCTTATGGACCGCAACATTGTTTTAGGAAGAAAACTGAGAGATAACCAATTTACATGGATACTGAAGTTGTAGTTTCTTGTATGAATATGGACAGGTATTAAGACAAACGATGATTGTTGCTGCCTTCGGATTGATAATTTGCAGCCTTGGATGGATGAGAATTATCTCTACTACAAGTGCTTTTATACAGCCAAAGAGGTGAATGTTTAGAAAATTTTCTTTTATTTTATAAGAATTTTTTGAACATCAAATTATATATCTACTTTCGGATTAATTTTTAATCTTCATCTGAGTTCCTATAGCTTTGAATGAAATTGAAAATTATTGTGTTTTATTGTTTATATGAAGGGTTTGATTTTGAGTCCAGAAATTCATTAATTATCAGTGATTTTTTACTGATCATGATAGTTTTGTCAAATGCAGCTTCTCTCAATCCAGGTTATCCGGAATAAGCCTCAAGGACTTGGATTTCTTAAATTTAAATCAAGAACAGCAGCAGAGAAAGTTTTAGCAGCTTATGATGAAAAGTTGATGCCCTCTGCTAACCAAGTTTACAAGTTGGCATTTCTTACAACTTGAAATGTACTTAATCTTAGTAGCATTTGATTTCTTTTGACAATCTAATTTGCATTTTGCGCTATGAAAAAATGCAATTCGACCTAATGGATTTGTGCATTGAATGCAGTATATGTCGTATCTATGTGCAAAATTAATCTTTATATTTTACTTGATCTTTTTATATCCCTCATCTTCTTTTGTTCCTCTTGTTTGTGATTAGTGCTATTCCATGACAATTTTCATCAAAACAATTCTCGTGAACCCTACAGTCATAATAAACTAAAAAAAACAAAATTTAAAAATGAATGATATAAAAAAGATTAAATAAAAAATAAGGGTTAAACTTGCACAAACAAACAAAAATAGTTAAATGATAAAAATCTAATTTTCTCTTTTTCTATACTTAAACCAAAATAGAGTATGAGTTCACATTTTTTATAATATTTCTTTTTTTCTTGATTAGTCTGTGATATAATAAATTAATATACCTATAGATTTTGGTTACACTAATTTTTCCTATTTTGGCCAAGATCCAAAATATATAGTCATAGCTTTTAGGAATATTATTGATTTTTTATCATGAACTATTTTCAATTTTATAGTTTAATTTTTAGTTATGTATCATTATATTTTATTTCAAGTTTTAAAAGCCATGTACTATTTTTGATTTTTAGTTATGTGTCTTCTAATTAGTAAAACTTCTTTTTTTAACCAAGATAATGTCCACTCTCAATCATTTTAGGTGTATTTTCGTTAAAAAAAAAAACCCATCCCCATTGCTTTTTCAACTTTTTTTTCTTCTTATTCACTAACTCTTTCCCTTCCTTGAAGAAGCCATTGGGATGAATTTTTAATTTGTTTTCCAAAAATACCCCTAAAAAGATTGAGAGTGGACACCATCTTAGCCAGAAAAGAAGTTTTATTCATCGAAAGACCCATAATAAAAATAAAAAAAAATATTGGGTTTTAAAAAGTTGAAATAAAATATAAGGACTCATAACTAAAAATTGAAAATAGTATAGAACTCTTAAAAGTTAAAATAAAATACAATGACTCATAACTAAAAATAAAAAATAGTACATGATCGAAAATTGATAATATTCCTTTACTTTTATAATAAGCTACAAAATTATTATAGTGTGCTTTGGTCGTCCACTTTTCCTTATCATAACGTATTTGGAAAATGACTAATAATGTATTTCACAACTCTTTTAGGCCATGTCCACAAGCAAAACATCAATTGTGAATACATTCTTAGAATGCCTTTAGAGGATACTCATATTGAAGTAGGGAAAAATATCTCTCTTAAAATCTTGGAGCAACGTTTGAAAGAGTTTTGGAAATTTGAATATGGTTGTTAGCTAATTGACCTTGAACATGCCTACTTTGTAGTTCATTTATATGCCAAAAAGGATTATATGCATGTACTAGAAAATGACCCTATGGATAATAAATTAATAATGGAGAATTATTTCACAGTATCCGAATGGGGTCCCAATTTTCAACCATATGTAAATCATATTACCTCCTAGTATTGGTCAGACTCCCCCTGATCCAGCTTAAATGCTTTGAAACAAATCTGTTAATGGAAATGAGTGACCTTATTGGCAAGGCTGTTAAAGTCGACACCACTACAAATACCACTATTAGGGGGCATTGTGTGTGTGGAAGTAGACTTGGTTCAACCTATTGCTCCCACAATTACACTGTTGCAACGTACGTATAAATTGAAATATGAGGGACCCCATCATATCTATTTTGGTTGCGGGAAATATGGTCACCAGATTGACTATTGCCTACTGCGACTACAAGAAACAATTTTGGAAAAAAAAGACTGATATTCAATTGTCACCCCAAGAGGTACTGGTAAGCCCATATGGGCCATGAATGATGGCTGGTACTAGGCGCAAGATAATGAGGGACAACTGGAACCTGGCACAGAATAGGGTGTACAAGAGAACTGGCGAACTACGAGAGAAGGACAATACAACTAGAATCGGAATGGGGTAGAAACCAAGAAGGCCCTGAATCTAGGCACTAACAAAAGGGCAAGAAAGTGGTTGACAGTGGTCATGATAGGCAAAAAACTTTTAGATTTGGTGGAATCACAACTCAATCCATATTTGATGCCTTTAGTTGTTTGGATGGTGAACCATCCCAGACTCAACTAAACCATTATCCTTTGTTGCAACCCAACACAATCGATAGTCTAGTGGACTTATAAAGAGAGCTACTAAAAAACAAGTGGAATGTGGGCCTGAACCATATAGCCTGAAGACTGGGAAAATAACCCAAGGTAGTTTGGCCTAAGAACCAAAGATAGAGAGAATAGCAAAAATGTCAAGCCTAAGTACTAATGCAAAGTTTGTGACTTAATTAATCCAAGATGGAGACTCTATGCTAGATGTGAAGGTTCACCCACAAGACAACAATGCTGAGGCGCATCGCAGGGATATTGTGGTATTGGTGTAAGATTCAAAAATGTTTGATGAACCGAAACCAGTGGAAATTGATGAATTGTTTATGCAAATGGTTACTGATCAACCAAAAAGTTTTGACTCTGACAAGCCCGTGGAAGGAGCCTGCAATCCCTCCTCATAACCCATAAGTTTTTGTTTCCTCAATGACGATCAAAATCATTACATGGAAATGTCATCGTGTAGGGTCAGACATTGTGTTCTTATCTTTATTGGATATGATTAAAGTGTATACACCGAATATACTAATATTACTGGAACCTAGAGTAGCAAGTGGAAGAGCTCAAAATATCATTGATAAATCTATTTTACTCGAATTTATGTTGCTGAATATAATGGTTTCTCTGGAAGTATTTGGGTTTTATGGGATCATTTGAATCATATTTGCCACAATGACCAACTTGTAAATGTACTAATTAACAAGGGAATTGGGTTGACTGGTTTTTATTAGCTCTTTATGCTTTTCATCATCGGGGCTATAAAGATGAATTGTGGAGACATCTGCGACAATTTGGTAGCAATGTTCACTGCCCCCGGCTCTTAATAGGGTATTGTAATCTAGTTCTACATGCTACATAAAAGCAAGGAGGGAATAAGTTGACTTTGGCTAAACAAAGCTTCTTTGGGACACAACTTCGTGACTTGGGTTTTCAAGCCAGATATTACATGGACCAACAAACGAAGATAAGTGAATAATATCAAGGAACACATTGATCGTGAATAGGGGAAATACTGTTTGGCTAAGATGATTTCAGGAAGCTACTTTACAGCACCTCCTAAGAATCAACTCGGATCACCATATCTTACTTCTGACATGTGAATGGCATAGACAAAATCCTCACACTCGACTATTCAAAGTTCTTGAAGCCTGGTTCTATGACATCTCATTTGAGTAACTTGTTCAAAAGGTTTTGCAGCAACATGATAGAGATTTGCAAAAAAATAATGGATACCTTCAAGAATCAAGCTACAATTTGGAACAAAATAGTTTTTGTCAAAAATTTTGTGAGGAAAAAACGGTGCTTGGCCAAAATTTTGGAATCCAAAGATCTACTACTAGGTTATCTATTTTCTTGGAAAATATTGAACAAGAGTTGATACTAGAATACCATGATATCGTGAATAAATAAGAAAGCTATCCGAGGCACAAATCTCACAATAAATGGTTAAATTATGGTGAGAAAAACACTTCTTACTTTAATCTCCAAGCCATAATTTGATAGAGGAAAAATCAAGTGAAACAACTCAAAAAGGATGATGGGGTTTGGTGTGACGAACCTAGTAGAACTAGAACAAATAATGCTTAATTTCTATAGGAAACTTTATTCAACGGAGACCTATATTCCTGTAAGAAATGATGAATGGACCTTTTCTACTCTCAACAAGAAGAATCAGAGATGACTTAATAGAGTTGTCTTTATTGATGAATACAACAAGCTATTTTTCAAATGAGTCCACATAAAATATCAGGACTAGATGGTATAATATTATCGTTTTTTCATAAGTATTGGGGAATAATGGGATAATCTATTATGGATTTCATAACTCAAGCTTTCAACAGTAAGTACTTTCCTGCGAAGATGAATGATACCTTAACATGCTTCATTCCCAGGTAAGCTCAACCAAAACATATTTTTCAATTCCGACCTATTGCATTGAACAATGCGCTTATCAAAGTGTTAACAAAGATTATAGCCAACAGGTTGAAACCTTTAATGACCAAGCTCGATGGCCACAACTAGGTTGCTTTCATTCTTGGGAGATTAGCTGCGAATAATTTCATCACGGTTCAATAAGCTCTACACTCTTTGAATGAAAAAATCGGTATGAAGGGTAGCATGGTTATCAAGGTAGATTTGAAAAAAGCCTATGACCGGGTCGATTGACATTTTCTTAAAAGAAATACTAATGGCTCCGGGTTTAGATTTAGGCTTATGTTAACTGATTATGTACTGTATTTCTTCATCATCCTTTACACTCATTTGAAACGGGAAGACTCTTAATTCTTTTAAACCTCATAGGGGATTGAGACAAGGTGATCCGTTTTCCCCATATTTGTTTGTTCTATGCATGGAAGTTTTGGGACAAACTATACAACAAAGAGTTGCTAACCAAAAATGAAAACCAACTAAGGCTTTAAAATCTGGACAAGAGATTTCTCACTAATTATTCGTTGATGACTTGCTGTTTTTTGGAGAAGCATTAGAAAATCAGGCAAAGGTGATGTAAATAATATTAATTGACTTTTGCCAACAATCTAGGAAAAAAGCTCAAGAAACAAATGTTTTGTTCTCCAAAATTACAAGTGAAAATACAACCCAACTTGTCAGTAGGAAATTTGGGATAGGGCAGACTGCTAATTTGGGTACCTACTTAAGAGTGTCCTTAATTCATGAGAGAGTTTCAAATAATACATATGTTGAATCATTCATAAAGTCAGGGATAAACTTAGTGGCTAGAAAGCAAATAAACTATCTAGAGTTGCTAAAACTTTGTTAATTCTTTATGTGACTTCAGCTATACCACAACATTCCATGCAAGCAACCAAGCTTTCTCAAGGGGTCATTAGAGGAACTAGAGAGGATTAATATATTTTTTTTCTAGGGTGATTATGAACAATGTTATGGGTTGACTAAGTGAAATGGTGACATTATGAACAATGTATTTTACAAACAAAGTCAATATATGTAAATATAATAGGTGTTGGAAAAGAGAATCAAAGCTATAATTGGAAGGTTTTGTGGTGTTTCCCTGACCCCATTCGACCCTCTATGACCATGGGGTTCCTAAGCCATGATAGCTTGAAAATGCATGGCCTACTTTAGGAAAGCCAGATCTTAGATTCAACTGAATGCCCTAGGTGCAGTTATCATTTTGAAGATGCTTTACATGTTCTTGACTGTCCCAAATCCATAGTAGTGTGGGAAAGGTTAATTAGACCAACTAGTTGTAGTGAGTTTTTGACTAGCATCAATCCACAAGCATGGGTCAAGTACAACATGAACACTCAAGTTATGAAGCTGCAGCACAACAAGTACTAGAAGCTCATTTTCTATCAAATCATTCATGTCTTATGGTTTTGGCATAATAAAGATAAACACATTTCCTCTTTATTTGGTTTTTACAATCCTACTAGTGCAGTTAGGATTATTTTACATCAAATTATTGATTTAATCTTTACATGTTACTATCCCAATGGTTCTCGTGAAGAAACACTTGTACACTTATGATTTAGTAATACATTTGATCCATTAAAGAAAAAAAAATGCCTTTAGAAAATAATGATGCAATTGTAAAATGCGATCAGTTTGCAATATAAAATATACAGCTTTGAAGCCAATTTGGTTGCCTAGTTATGGATTCCAGCTTGTTGATCCACTGCATTTTTTTTATATTATATTTTATCAAAATGGTATCTAAGGGTATACGACCCAACTCGTGGCACTTTGTTCTATCAAAGGCCTGCAAATATACAACTTTAAAGCCTAGTTGGTTGCCTAGTTCTTGATTCCAACTTGTTGATCTATTGTTTTTTTTAATCAAAATGGTATCTAGGGATGCACGGCCAACTCATGGCAATTTGGCTAATCAAGGGACATTGCAAGTTTACACCCATGGAGAGTTGAGCCTTGGTCAGTTTATTAGACAAATCCATATCACTATCATTGAGTTAATTAGGCAAAGCCCTATCACTGACCAAGGTAGGACAATTGATCTAGAAAGCTTCCTCCCCCGCTTCCTTTTTAGTAGATTCATGTAACCAACTGACACTTATGACGTTGTCTTGTTTGTATCATTTTAACCAATTTTCATTTTGCCATATTTGAAACCCTTTTATGTTATATTTCTTTTCACAAGCTACATTATCTTATCCAGCCGTAGTTAACTTGTACGAGCTTAAGAACTTGTCCTTAGGAAATATGTTCACTATATGATGGTATAAATTTTAGCTGCATTATTTTGTTATTGAAACACATTTCTGTTACAATATTGCTCAAATAGTTTGAACTTGATATGTTAAAAGAAAACATCATTGGTGTTTTCAAGATGAGAAAGAAATGTCTCATTTATTGACTAATTGATGAGGATGCATTTATGGGTATGCAACATGTACTTCTAACCTTATCTCCTGAAGAACAATATATGTACTCTTTAAGTGAAGAGACTTGAGGGATTACAACATGTACTTCTAGATTAGATAAAGAATCACCTTCATCTTTTCTCTCTCTAACTTTTTCTCTCTAGACTTTCTTTCATAAGCTTTCATTGATGGAGGGACCACTGTCCTCCCAAGAAACAAACCAATTACACTGTTTAGTCAAGAAATATAAGAGAAAAGAATGCAACGACGGTTTTCAGCAGCTCAGTGATTTTTCAACACGCCCAAATCTTGCAAACTTTCTTACTAATGGAGGTGTACATATTGCTCGTTTACAGATATAGTGCAAAATGACCAAGGAAAACTATTGATTTATATGGGCGAATGAGAGCCTGACTATTTGGGAGATTTAGATCCAGTATCTTTTAATCAACCCCCCATCTAACCCCATACCAGGACTAGTCATCCTTAATGTTATTATACCGTGGGAAATTTACTAGAAACTATGGGCTTCCTGGCGTCGCACCTTAATTATCAAATTATAGGGAAGAGTATTTCTCTTAAGGCACTCGAACAACAAGTTAGGGATTTATGGAAACTATAGTGGAATTGTCAACTTATGGACTTGGAGAATGGCTATTTCATTACACGTTTCTACTTAAGGGTTGACTATATGCATATTCTAAAGGGCGGTCCATGGATCGTTCTTGGTCACTACCTTATTGTGTCTAAATGGCGTCCTAATTTCCACCCATCCACTGACACTTTATCCTTTACCTTGGTGTGGATTCGTGCTAAAGATTCCCATAAAATTCTTTGATGAGGAAACTTTACTGGACATGAGAAATACAGTTGGAAAGGCTATTAAGGTAGACATTACTACAATGTCAGTCTTTAGAGGAAAATATGCCAGAGTTTGTGTGGAGATTGATTTCTCTAAACATCTTCTTCCCCTAATCACCATGCTTAGCCACACCCAAAAAGTTGAACATGAAGGTTAATATGATTTATTTGTTTTTATTTGCTGACAATATGAGCATTGAGGTGAGCACTATTCTCAGAAAATCTCTAATGGTGAACCAAAAAAGAGACCAGTACCACCCTCATCTATCCCCTCCCATCCCATAGTTGAACTTGCCCTTATGGCCTATAGATGTTATCCCCTAACTGAAGGAGGCAGCGACGCCTTGACAACTAAGAGGATCAAGAAGCATCATACATACTTCAAACCAATAGTACCAATGATCGAAATTCGAACCGCCAAACACTAGGCCAGGCAGGACATACTGGTTCCCACTCATCCAACAGAAAACAACACATTAATTGAGGTCAGGACAACAAGAAAAATTTCACCAATCCAAATTCCTCCCTCTAACGTATTTTCACTTTTGGAGCTATATTGGGTAAATCTCATTTCACAATTTTGGATGAGTTGGATACTCTTGAAGGTGTTGAAGATTGGGCCATAGAGGTAGAGGCCCTTAAAGACAAGACTCAAGCCCTCCCTAGCCTAGGTAAGCAATTTACTTCTAAATCACCCTATCCACCTCATGCCTACTCTAAATCTAGAAGAAAGGAGGTCCAAAAAAATTCCTAAGATCTCAATAGACCCTGGTCCATCAACCCAACCCAGGAACTATCACACCCAAAAAAACAAAGCCAAGACTCTTGTCTTTCAGCCCAAACGAAACCTCTTAAGAGACTTCTCTAATAAATTGATTCACTCTCAGCCCATGAATCCCATCCCACCAAATAACACATCTTTTTCACTGGCAGGAAAAATGACCTTTCCAACAAAGTCTTTGAACTTGGATCCTGGCAAGCAGACTTCCCATTTTGGCCCATCTAATACTAAACAGAACCCTCTAGACCAAACACTAAAATCTCTCAACCCCTCTCAACCAGTCTCTGGATGATGTGGAGATGGTTTCAACCAATTTTGCATGTGCGCACAATAAAACTACTGTTTCTTTGGCGGTGGAAAATTCTCTACAAGTGATTGTTGATTTTCCAATGGAAGTGGTAGAGTCCTCCCCCAGCCCTTATGAATTTATTTATGTCACACAAAATAATGATCCTTATGAATTTATTTGTCACACAAAATAATGATTTGGAACTGTCGAGGTGCAGGCTCTAATGATATTTATTTACATCTTCTTGACCTTATTCACCATTATCAGCCTTTCATATTGATTTTACTTGAAACACATGTGCCTAGTAATTGTGGAGATAGAATTTTACAAGGGACAAGTTTGACACCAATTTTCTTATGAAGCTATAGGCTTTTCTTGGGGAAAATGGGTCTTCTGGGACCCTTTGCAAGTTGATGTTGAACCTATCAATAGCTGCAACCAAATTGTCAACCTTGTTATTCGTAAGGGCCATCTTGCTGATTGGTTTCTTTCTGCCATGTATGCCTCGCTCGTGGAAAGTGTTCGCAATAAGCTTTGGCATTATATTCGGTTTTAGTGTTAAAATACCTTGGCTCCTTGCGAGTGATTGGAATCGAATTAAGACCCTGCAGAGAAGATGGGTGGTAGACTTCCAGGTTTCTCTAAAACTGGAAGACTATGGAATACGCTCCAAGAATTTCCAATCAAGGAGGATGGACAATTTCAATGGAAAATCCCCCAGACATTTTTTTTTTAGCGATTCACATGGCATCATCAAATGATACAAGTCTTGGATAAGAATCTACAACATTTTAGAATTTGTCATAAGGGACCAGTTCACAGTCTCTTTTCTTTTGCTTTTCTCAAATTAGCTTCCGCGATTTCAAGAGTTTGCCGGGCGGCCTGAGCTGTATGAGGCAGAAACTCGTCCCATGTGGCTGGATCTTGGTTTCTCTGGACCAAAATTTACCTGGACAAACAATAGAGGAGGACTTGCTCATGTGAAACAACGTATTGATTAAGCTTGTTGTAATAGGGGACGATTGGAGAAGTTCACAGGGGCACAGGTACATCATCTACCGAGGACCCATTCAGACCACCACCCTCTGCTCATAAATCTTAACCCATCTTGTGATACCACTAGCCAATTCAAGACATTCAGGATATTGGAGGCTTGGCACTTACATCCCACCTTTGAGAGTCTAGTGGCTAAAGTTTGGCAAACACAGAATGGAGATTTACGCAGGACTTTGTTAACTTTTCAAGAAGCTGCTTCAAAATGGAATAGAGTGGTTTTTGGGAATATTTTTCAGAAAAAGATGAGATGCCTAGCACGATTTGGGGGGTATTTAAAAAGTAATTTGTCAGAGGGCCAACCATTATCTAATGCAGAAGGAACGGGAACTTAAGGAGGAATATCATAACATATGGATCAAGAAAATAGTTTTTGGAGCAAAAAATCTCATATCAGTTGGCTTAAGGATGGTGACGAAACACCCACTTCTTTCACATATCTACTACGATGCAGAGAAGGAAAAATACAATCACCCAGCTGAAACTACCTATGAAGGATTGGCGTGATAACCCTTTAGAACTTCAAACCATGGCCCGTAAATACTATAAGGAGCTCTTCACAGTCGAAATTTGTGATTTAGTCAAATTAGGCCAATGGAAATTCCCTATACTAAACCATGCTGGTGTGAAAGAACTTCAAACCGGACGGTTATTCTGCAAGATTTTTCAAGTCTGCTTGGGCGATAGTTGGGTTGGAATTGGTGGCTGGGGTGAAGGAATTTTTCAGCAGTGGGAAGCTCCTGAAACAAACGAACCACTCTGCCATTACACTAATACCTAAATCAGCATTCTCGGTACATGTGGGTGACTATCGACCAATTTCGTGCTGTAACGTTTTTTATAAGGTAATTTCTAAATTACTTGCTGCAAAGATCAACAAAGTGCTGGGGTATATAGTTGATAAAGCTCAAGCGGGGTTTGTTGGAGGTATGAGTATGCATGATAACATCTTCTTATCACAAGAGTTGCTGAGAGGCTACAATAGAAAACATTCATCGTTTCGATGTCTTTTGAAGATTGATCTAAGGAAGGCTTTTGACTCGGTGGACTAGAATTTTCTACACCATGTCTTGATTGGTCTAAAATTTTCGTTACCTTTCATTGTATGGATAATGGAGTGTGTGACGACTACTTCGTACTCCATTTTTGTGAATGGGCAGATGCACGGGTTCTTCAAAGGCAAAAGAAGGTTAAGGCAAGGGGACCCTCTTTCTCCCTTCCTCTTTGTTCTTTGTCTTGAGTATTTTTCAAGGGCTCTCAACATTGCTACTTTGTCCGAAGGCTTTAACTACCATCCAAAGTGTAAGGAGTTGAACATTACGCATTTGGCTTTTGCGGATGACCTTATGCTTTTTGCTGGGGGAGACTTTTTATCCATCAAGATCATAATGGATTGTTTGGCATCTTTCTCGGATGTTTCTGGTTTGCATATTAACAAGGACAAGTCAGACTTATACTATGCGGGTATAGAGGATGAGGAGTTACATCAGATTTTGCTAGTCACGGGATTTCAGATTGGGGCCATGCCGTTTCGTTATCTTGGCATTCCATTGATGGTAGAAAAACTGAGAGTAGTGCATTATCAACCTTACATTAGTAGAGTAATGGCAGCGATTGGAAAGTGGAATGCATCTATGTTCTCTTATGCAGGAAGACTTGAACTAGTACGAGCTGTTCTACAAGGAATTGAATGTTTTTGGTTATCAGTTTTTCCGATACCAAAAGCAGTCATCACAAAATTCATTTCCCTTTGTCGAAACTTTTTATGGAATAGTAAGAATGCTTGGGTGGCCTAGAAGGATGTCACATTACCTAAGGAGGAAGGTGGATTGGGATTGAGGGATCCATTCACTTGGAACTTAAGCCTTATGGCTAAAGTGTTGTGGGATATACATACTAAAAAAGATACTCTATGGATTAAATGGGTACATTTGGAGATCATTAAGTGCAGCTTAATATGGTCATTGCCAAGTCGGAAGGACATGTCCCCCCTACTGAAGAGGATTTTACTGGTTCGGAGTAACATTTGTGCTACCACTGGTTCGGTTGAGTTGGGAAGTACACTACTGGAATCTTGGGCTGCGAAGAGACCGTTTTCTACGAATGCATACCAGTATTTCAGGCATAAGGGATGTAAGAACAATTGGGCTAAGACAGTTTGGAATAGCGCCATCCTACCTAAGCATTCATTTATATTATGGCTTGCTACTAGGGACAGATTGGCCACGAAAGACAGGCTGAAGGTTCAGCTTGCGGATGTGTTGTGCCCACGCAGGGACAAGGCAGAAACCTCTAAACATCTGTTCTTTGGTTGCCGAGTCAGTGCAAAGGTATGGACTGTAATAAAGGAATGGTTGAAGCTGAGAATGATGATGACGACTGTTAAAAATGCGCTCAAATGGCTAAAGAAAGAGTGTAGAGGTACCACAAGGCAAGCCAAAGTTAATAGATGCGCAGTGGGTGCAACTGTCTATCTTCTATGGATGGCGAGGAATGCAGCCATTTTTGAAGATAAGAGACCGGATATCAACAATATTATTACGTGCATTAAAACACATGTGTATCGGTTGTTGTATTCCTTAGATGTTTAGCGTCTTGGTGAGTGGATTGTTGAGGCCTTTGAGTTGTTTGTTTCGAGTAGATTTAGATGTTGAGTGAGCTGAGGCAGTGGCTGGTTTTTCCAGCCATATGTGTATTTGTATCATTCTTTGGTCATTAATATATATTTACATTTTGATCAAAAAAAAAAACCATGCTGATACCCGATAGCTTAATAGACTAATTTCTCATGCGGAAATATATATAGACCAATTTCTGGTCCTGATGGTATACGTGCCTCATTTTTGAAAAATAATTAGCATCGTATTGGTTCTTCCATCTCCGAATTTTTAATAAAGGCTTTCTCTCGTGGCTACTTTCCCCAAGAGATGAATGACACACTCATCTGCCTTATACCTAAACAAGAACAACCAGAATACATATCTCAGTTTCTCCCAATTGCACTCTGCAATGTCATCATCAAATTGATCACCAAGGTCAAATCGCCAAAAGCCGTTAATGCCAAAATTAACCTCTGAGAATCAAGCCAGTTTCATCCCAAGGTGCACTGCAGCTGATAATATTCTCACATCCCAAGAGATCATCCATTCCATGAAGAATAAATCAGGCCGTGTGGGTTGCATGATGGCTAAAATCGACCTTGAGAAAGCCTATGATCGGGTGGATTGGGGTTTTCTCCGTAGTCCTTGATGTTGTGGGTTTTAATAGTCGATTGGCTGATCTTATCACGTACTGCATCACATCTTCTTCAGTAAAAGTGTTTTGGAATGGCAAGCCTCTTGGCTCTTTTGTTCCTGAGAGAGGATTGAAACAAGGTGATCCCCTCTCACCTTATTTATTTGTCCTTTGTATGGAGATCCTTGGAGAGCAAATTGAAGCTGCTGTTGACAAAAATGAGTGGAAAACACTGAAGGGTGCTCGGGGACATGTATGGATAAGCCATCTATTCTTCGCTGATGATTTACTACTTTTTGGAGAGGCATCAGAAAGGCAAGCGAAATCAATGGAGATCATCCTACTTCGTTTCTGTAGAATATCAGGACAAAAGGTGAATCTCGCTAAATCTAAACTTTGGTTCTCACCAAATACAAAGAGAAATACTACAGCGTTGATTAGCTCAAACCTGGGTCCTTGGTCACTACCTTGGAGTTCCGTTGCTGACTGGAAAAATGAGTAAGAAACATTTCTCTCATCTTGTTATGAAAGTTAAACGGAAACTTACTGGCTGGAAATCCAAGTGTTTGTCAAGTGGAGCTAAACTTATTCTTATGCAGTGGGTACTTGCATCTATCCCTCAATATACTATGAAAAATATTCAACTTCCTTTTGGAGTAATTGAGGAATCGGAGAACACTATGAGAGATTTTTTTTTTGTTAAGTACGGAAGAGCATATCATGCATCCTGTTGCATGGCCAAGATATGTCGTCCTAAAGCTGGGGGTGGTTTCGGTATTAGGTCCCTTAAAGAAGTTAATTTGGCACTCTTGGGGAAAATTGATTGGAACCTGATCAATGATAAACAAACTATTTGAGCTAATCTTTTCCATTCTAAATATGGTGGTGTTACTGGTCTTCACAGCAGTGGAGGGAGAAGTATCATCTCAAGGACATGGAAGAGTATCTGCAAAGGTTATGCAGCAGTCATACCCGGATTCAAATGGACAGTGAACAAAGGCCCACACATCCACTTTTGGGAAGATACATGGCTCTTTGACCAACCCCTAAATGAAATATGCCTGCAATCTATCCCTTCTAATGTCATGGGGCAGAAAGTGGCAGACCTTTGGGTACGAAATGACTGGAATGAAGAACTCCTTAAGCCCGTATGCTGCTTGACTAAACTTTGCGATATTTCGCTCTCAGATAATCTAAGAGATGATATTCCCCACTGGGTATCTTCAAAAACTGGTCATTTCACAACCAAATCAGCCTATATATTTCTTTTGAGAAACCTCCATGCAAAACCAAACTTCAACTGGAAAAAGCTTTGTTTCCCAACTCCTTCACGAGCTTCAATTGTGCCACGTACGTTTGAAGACCTCTCTTTTTCTCTGGAACAGAAATGCGAGTGAGTCTCCAACACATTTAAGATGTGGTTTCCACACTGAAGATGAGCTCCATGCTCTCAGAGACTGTCCGAATATTAGCCTAATCTGGAAAATTCTTGTACCTGAGATTTGCTCTTCATTTTGAAACTGCACTAATGTGCCTGAGTGGGTCGCAGCCAACCTGACTAATGACTACAACAGCAATCTTCGATATTGGCCTTTGATTTTTAGGCAAACCGTCCATTTTGGTTCTACTCTATTGCTAGCAACCCATTGTTGCAAGTTAGACAAATCCTTTTACACAGATTGCAAATGTTTGCCATGTCTCAAGCTGTTCCTTTGTAACACATTTATTTGGATTAATATATATCATAGTTTCCCTTTGAAAAAAAGAAAAGAAAAAAGAGACTTGAGGGATTACACGTTCCCCATTACATATTGATAGTCAATCATTATTATATAATCTCATTAGGAATGGTCCATATTGTATTTCATATTGAAGAAGCCAATTAGATAAAGATTCGAGCAAAATAATGAAGCTCATAAAGAATCCTTTACAAACAAGACAATCATATATTCCTTCCAAGACAGACAATATTCTCAAAATTTTTCCTTGAGGAGAGAGAAGAGGAAAATGCTAAGGACAGCCGTAGTAGCATAATGAATCCTGATTGAGAGGGGCCAATCATAGGCGGGATGCAGCTCAAAAAAGAAATTTTGGATCAGTTCTTCCAGAAATAAGAGACAAATACTATAGGATTCTACCGAATGTAGTATGAATTGTAGTTTGCTGCTCTGGACTTTAATCATGTACTGCCACCAGCAGCAGCTTCAGCAGCCTTTTTCTCCTTTTGTTTTTCCCTTTTCTTCTTATTCTTCAATGCGTTCTTGCTCATTTCACTATATCGTTGCAAAACAAAGGGAATATCAGATGAATAGTTTGTGAATTTAATATATGAAGTAAAATAACAGCATCCAGACAAAGCATACTTACCCTGTCGGGCTACCTCCAAAAAGCTGTAAAAGTGAATAGAACCATTAGCAATGATACAAGAACAATGTAACAAAAATTGGAAGTAAAAAAGGAAAAAGAAAAACTCACGGATAAGAGCATATGACAGTATTTTATTACTACTAAGGTTGGTTAAAAGTTTGCTAGTTATCATACTGTAATAACAAGAACAAAGGAAGATGTGTAGGATCACAAATTTCATAATTTCAGCTTGTATATGACATGGTGAGACATGGATGATTTCTGGGTTGCTGAATGCTTGTAATATATTATCCTCCGCACTAAGTATTTTCTTTCTAAGTGAAGAAACATAACTAAGCAACACTAAATAAACACCTCTAGAAAAATGATATCTTTGATAGAGAAAGCCATGAAAAATAGCTCAAAGAAATATATGCATAACAGAGCAAAATATGCACACACTAGAATCTTTTCCACATGATAAGCAAAAATGTTGCACCAAGTACATAAGTCAGATGAGTATATGACCTTTATCCTCCTCAATCTTATAAATGTTTTCTTAAATTTAGTTGTAACTGAAGGCTCTATGATTGCAACTTCATGTCTCCTTCTCTATCTCTAGAAGGTACTTGAGAGGTAATCCATAAAGGGTTGAGAATATCTCATCGGCTAGTTTTGCAATCATATCTAAATATTCCAAGTTGAGTGGCAATTATTTCTGTCCCGAAACTACAACAAATGAAGTAAGATATATGGGACGGAAAAGCCTATTGAAAACCAATCAAAAAGTTGTTCACTTCTCATAGTCAATGACTGCTTATTTCTGATAATTGTCTTCCGAGTAGAACCCGGATAACCTAGCCACCATATGACACACAATCATTGTCACAGGCAAAGTCAAGCAAATTTTGCCTCACACCTGGTCCTACAAATTTTAAAAGCTGATAGCATAAAACTAAAACATCATGTAGATTGTATCTTATACCTCTGCTTGCACAGCTGCTGCAGCTTTAGCATGAGGTGGCCGATAAGCTGCAGGTTTCTGAGATGGAGGATTAGCTGGTGTCACTTTTGAAGTCCCTTGGGAAGATTTTGATCCTGAAAATGTTCTCAAATCATTTTACCTTCAAAATAGATACAACCAATGGAAATGAAAGTGCTTTTGCTGAACAAGAAAAAGAAACCTTGTGTTTTGCTCTCAACTTTCAATGAAGCAACAGATTTCACTAATTCAGCAATATTGCCAAACTTGTCTGGTGATTCTGGTTTCCAATCAGCCTGTAATAATTGGAAGCAAAGATATCAACTCAACAAAGTAAGTCTTCTTTAGGACAACTCAGAGAATAACCAAAAAGACTAACCTGATATAATTTGTCAAACATCTTTTTGAAGTACAGCGATCCATTGTGGCGAAAGATTTTAATCCTTTAAACAAATAAACACCATCATAACCATCAGTGATCAAAAGTAAATTACTAATATAAGAGTGTCCCTCAGCTAAAAGAACTGATGGCCCACATATTTAAAAGTTAGGAGAAAAGCTACTTTTCATATACTGTTCAGATCTTTCATCCCTGTATTACCAATTACTTCATCAATGACAAAGATAGTAATCAATTCATTGCCAGCCAACAAATAATGAACTTTATATCCAAACTTGAACAACTTAATTATGACAGGCACACAGAAATAAAACAGGATTGACACCTTTAATGGTGTTCACCACTTATGTTATCTACATCAATCTAAGTATTTGAAACCAGATGGTTTGCATCAGATGAACTAACCTAGACATTGTTATCATCTTTGGAAATATTGTCTACAGGATAAGGAGTTCCTGAATCCTCCACAAGAAAGGTTCAGAATAGCAGGGTCTACACTAAATCACAACATCTTCATTTACAACCTAATAATGCTGAAGTAGAAATTCATTTACACATCATAAATAGCTGAAGTAAGTGTACCCATTGTCTACTTGTCGTCTGGGAGCTGTTGTAGCAGTCATAAAATACAGTCCATCAGGAGACCATTCACTTATCACAGACCATTCTGCCTTTGTGGTTCCAAGCTGCTTCTTTTCCACATAGTCCCAGAAGGCCTAAATAGCAAGCGTGAGATAAAGTGTTTTATCAAATAAAAAGAAGACTGGTCTGCAACCAAAATATGTGAGAGAACCATTAGGGGTGTAACAGGTCATTGAAACCAACAAGGCAATGAACAAAACCAATACTTAGCACAAACAAAGTAGGGGAAACACAGTAAAATTACTATAGTACTATATCATTGTTTACCATAAACTATAGTCTCTCTCTCTCTCTCTCATATTAGCAGGGTTATTTAATTTAGTACACTGGGTATTACCATGACTTTCATATTTGTAGTAAATTCTTAAAGTCCTTATTAAATATTGTTGATTAGGAATTCTATGTTGAGATAATTTAGTTATCCTAATTATTGATTTAGAATGGTTTAAAAGTCTCTAGTCCTAATTAGTTTAGGAGTTGGAATTTGAGCCTATGATAATTACTATTCATATGAATGTGGATAATTTTAATTAATAAAAATATACAGATTATTTTCAGTAATTTAGTTGTCTAAGGAACCCTAAGGTATGGCTCTTTATGGGCCTAGGTGCAACGCCTAAGATTCTTCTTCTCTTAATGTGACACTAAGAGCTATCTTTCTAAACTCCTGCAGTTCTCTGGATTTTCTGCACTTTTTTACAATCTTTTTCTAAGTTACAACCTATGCAATCTAAAGTTGTTCTTTGGGGGATAGCTTGTTCAGGGTTGTTCTTCATCAAAAAAGCTATATCTAATTTGGCTCTTCTTATGGCGCTTGAATTCATATAAACAGGAACAGATATAAAAGTTTCTATCACCTTATTTACATGCATAATGAAATTAGCAGTATAGTAGCTACTAATAAGAATGCACATAAAAACTAATACAGTAATTTATTTAAGAGTGAGAATGTCATTACAAGAGTGGCTCTTTTGTGCATGCTACATGACTCTTTAGGACATATTACTTCAGAAGAAACTATATATATATATATATATATATATATATATAGAGAGAGAGAGAGAGAGAGAGAGAGAATTGGAAGTGATAATTCTCATAAAATTTGTGGAAAACATGGAAACATGTTTCCTCCATTTATTCTTCCGTATTTTGCTTCATGTTTTACGGAGTGTGTCTAACTCACCTTGTGTATAAATAGGGCATTTCAAACAATCAATAGAATTCAATCTCTCTTTCCTCACAAACTTTTTTACAGTTTCATTGCTATTCATCTATCTGGTACAAGGACTATCCTACAAAAAGAAACTATTATGTTATGGATCTTATGACTGATACTTTAACAGTCATAAATATTAGCAATGAATTCTATTTCATTTTCTGTTATTTATTTCTGTTAAAGTATCAGTCATAAGATCCTGATGTAGAAAATGAAGAAATTAGCAACTCTCCTAATTTAAGATACTCATAGACAAACAAACTGAAAAGAAATCACCAACAGAACTCAAATTTAACAAGGCAAATAAGACAAAGTGCCTTATTGAAAGTCAAAGATTAGCAGAAAAGAGAACTTGGGAAGAAATAAAATTAAAGGAAAGAAATCAACCACATAAAACAACATACCATGTCACCAGGTAAGTTTCCAAAACCTGCCAAGCATAAAACTGCAGAACTCACAATTAAGGCCACAACATTCTGAAAAAGACAGGGAATTTCAGTAATCCAAAACTCAATCTAACTACCTTGATATATAGATAAGTAAATTTTGTTTTGCAAAGGATACACTTCCCTTTTGGATTCCACCTGATAGTGTTATAGGGGCCATTTCCAAGCTCAAGGAGTGGATTGCACTTCTTGTCAAATATCGTTGCCATTGCAGGCATAACTGAAAGTCTGTCAAGGAAATTAAATGTCTATTTACTTGATTTAATTCAGGAAACAAGAAAATGGACGGGGAGACTGCTTCTGTCTTACACATTAGCACCGACTAATCATGGATGTGCCGAGAGTTCCCAAGAAATAAAACATCAATCCAATATCAGAAAAGAGCAATCTTAGCAAATTCTATAAAACGATAACTGTCTGCTTGTTCAGTGCAACAACATGGAAATGATATAAGTATAAGAAAACCAGATCAATTTAGCAGTTCTAAGAAAAGAAGGGGAATCCTTAAACTATGAACAATCCAATCAGATAAGAGTATCTTAAATCAAAGTGGTAGGAAAATACATATCTGTGAACCAGTTCATAGGTCTAATATAATGACAATAAACAAACTTGTTCTCATAAAAAATAATAATAATAAATAAATAAAACTTGAATTTGTCAAAGTACTCTCCACAATTTTGCAAAAGACAATCTATTTATTAGTTAACACAAGATCACCAATCATTTGAAATTCAGAATTAACAATCTCCGGGTCTTGCGAAGAAAAACTACTAAAGCTGCAAACTTGATTTAGATAGACTTTCTAATGTACTTCCAGTATTTGTGATCAGATGACCAAACATTTATTGGTTAAAGGTTCTTTTTCATCCTTGAATTTCTGTAAAACAATCATGCAAAACAGAAGTAATAAAATTTCAAGATGAAAGGCATAAAGTATTGCTGAAAACTGATAGTTTTGAACAGAGGATATAATCTCCAAGGCAGTCCTCATATGCAAACTTCAGCAAACCAAAAACTAAGTCATTTCTATTTATAGTAAAAAAAAAAAATCTCTCTAGGGCCCTCATATGATTCTTCAAATCCCTGGTGGAAGGATAAGACTAGACGAGATTTGGCACTAGATAAGTTCAGACAGTCAGCAAAAAGATCGAACAGATCATAGTCTACCGTTCTATGTCACGTTCCACGCTATTGGTTGATGTCACAGGGAACAAGATAAATCAATAATATGTAAGACTAATGAGTGTATAGCACATAATTGACAAAGAAGGATCACCTGAAAACTAACTATTTCCATAAAAGAGCGGGGTCCTTATAACTTTATTTATTATCTGTAGCTAATTTTTCATTTTCATGCTCTTTCATAATGGCAGCAGTAGCAAGATACCACAAATGTAATATTTGAAGACAAGGATACATCCATAAACAACAGCAAATTCTTTGCCCGAATGTGACCACTGAACATCATGTACAGGCCCTTCTTTACCTGCAAGCAAGGACATTCAAAGAGTCGTTTATTTGTTTCATTGTATCAATGGAAGTATCTGCTGAAAAAGGAAGAGATGGCACATCTTACGGAGGGGAACCAATCCTTCATGAGTTCCATCTGTAGTCAAGTAGTGCAGCTTAGATTCTCCATAATAACTCTGGTTTGTTTTGTCAACATCTGATTGTACCAAAACAAGTAGCCCTGTAGAACCAGAGTTCCAGCTTAGTTTCACAGTTGAACAGCGGAAGAAGTTTCGTCGTGCAGTTGGCTGGCTCTGTAAATCCTTTCCAGTATCATATATCTGAACACTAGCTGGCATTCCCTAGAGCAAGAGATTATAAGGTAAGAAGTCACATCAAAATCCTGAACCCCAAAAAAGAGTCCATTTTGTTAAGTTTCATAGGTCTACTGCTGTTGATGGTAATTTTTTCTTTGAAATTGTATCCATTCCATAGTCATTTCTACTTTAAGAAGTTTCCCTCCTAATTATTCTTTGGTGAACACATCCTATTTCCATGTAAATAATTTTATTTGGGCATACATTTAAAGATGCTATTTGGAAAGGTGCTTTCAATTTTACCCTAAAATAGCAGTACTGTATTTTATAGAAATTTGAGAAACTGACAAAAGCAAGGAAAAAAGGACAAAAAAAAAATGTTTGAAACACAAATAGGGAAAAATTAATTACAGCACAGGTTATAACAACCAGCAGCGGAAAACCTCAAGCCTAACCGATAATCACATAATTGGGTAAGAATTAATTAACAGTTGTCAACTAAGTACCTTTGATTCTGGAACAAATACTGCCACATATGTACCGGGTGTCTTAGAAAGTTCTACTCCGGCAACCCCAGGGACTCTCAGCCGATGTACAATACCTTTTGAGAAATCTCCAGGTTCAAAAAATTGAACTTCATTAGTCAGTAGTCGACATGCAACAATTTCGTCAAAACTGAATTGGATGGAGGGCCTGTGGAAAAGACAAATTTTGTTATGTGTATAAATTATAATCCTCTTTATAGTGTAAACCTTTAGATGAGGTGGAAAGTTAATATAGTATTACAGCAGGAGATGTAGTATTGAAATTTTGTTGCCACCTATTACAAAGTTATTGTTCACATCCCTGATATTAAAATTGTATGTTTGGCCCACTCGTGAGGGAGTCTGTTAGGTGTACAAATAAGACTATAAAATAAAACTTTTAGATGAGGTGGTAAGAGTAAAAAAATTACCATGTTGATTTTGTCATATTCTTTTGGGAAAATTTATGAACAGAATCACCAGTTTCTGTCTTCCATAAGACCACATTTTGGTCCTGTGGGGATGCTGACTTCTGAAAGGTTTGAAGATAAGTACCACAAGGAGATAGGATGGCTGCCAGAAGATTTGGGACGTGGAAAGACCTAATCTCACTCCAGCTTTTACAATCATAAATACTGATTTCTAAGTCTGACTTTATGATCATGAGCTTTGATCCATCTTCAGTAAAATTAGCACTGGAGCACATAATTTTGTCTAGCTTGGAACTTGGTTGACCATCAGTGAATGGAGGTCCATTCCAAATAACAAAACCATCTGTTTCTCTCACTAGAATTTCCAAAGATGGTGGTTCCAGAATTTCCATGAGAAGCAGCGGAAGATGCTCCAAGATCAAGGACTCAGTCAGCCCACAGGAAAAGCCTTCAATAACATAAAAGTAATTCAATGCAAGCAGTCATGTAAAAAGAGACAGCTTAGAAGCTAAGTCATCACATATTCATTATAAGAGAGATTGATATATATATATATATATATATATATTTCCGGATAAATCTTCTTAAGGAATTTTTTAAGCTAATTTTTTGACAACCAATAATCCAAAACTTCGAATTACAGAAAATATATAATTTGCTTTAAGACAATGGGGAAGGTTTTTTATCCAAGAAGCCTTCTTTTCATATAGGAATCCTTATAGGCTTCCCCTTCTCAATGTTTCCCATTCTTTGGCAATGGGTCTAAATTTGTTAATATTAATGTTGGCCATGCTTCGACCAGTCTTATACGCGTTCCAATCCAAATTAACCTACTTCCAGCAACATCATATATATATATAAAAAACAATGCAAGCAGGAAATTAACCATGTCATAAAAACACTGAAAAATATAACACCGTCTACTTATTTTTATTTTCCAATAAGAATGGTTTGCATAAATGACAAGCTCTGTCTCTTTAGCCACTAATTCATCCAATTATTCTTTCATTATATATACAATTGTTCCACTAGTATGGAAATGTACATGTTGACAAGAGAAAAAAAGGTTCACAAGCAAAGCAACCAAAAAAGCCCTATACAAGCTAAATAATCCTAAAACCTGACTGAAAAATATTATGATCACTGGACAAAATACTTGGACTCTTTCTTCTGATTGTTATTATATATTAGAGAATAAATCTTACAAATCTTTGAAGATAGGAAACCAAGCGAACCATCTTCCATACTCTGACGCATGTCTGATCACTTCATTAGTCAAGAATTATGCATCCCTCTCGTTTCTCTTTGTTACTTATAGTAATGATTAAGCTTACATACTTTGTGTGCATTTCCACTTCCTACTTTATTCCATCGTGAGTGCAAGGCCTCAGTTACAGAATTTCCTATATTTGGTCGACCATTAGACTAACAAAAGGGTAATACCGCCAAAAAATTACTACCATATAGACCCAAAATGTACATATATCTTGATATCTCACTCTTAAGTACATGTCTCATTCTTATTCAATTTCTGCAACAACCTTTGGAAATTCGCTATACTAAAGTATGAACTCCAAGAGCAACTTATTTGATATTTCGAACTCTAAACCATCAAATAATTCATTCTCCTACCACTTCCCCCCCCCCCCCCTCCAAACACTAGCAGAAAGCCCAGAACAGAACTGCAACTCAGAATGCCCATAATCTCCAAAAGGGTCTCCAAAAAGAAGTACATATTCAAAATTCCAGCTTCATCAATCGAAAAAACAACGAACTTTATAAACTATATAGCATGTGCAATTACATATATGGGAGGTGAAAAAATTAGAACATTCAAATCCAACAACCGAATAAATAAATCAACCCGAAACAATTTAGACTTACGGAATCGGAAGAAGCTTAGAAGAGATTAGAGCAGAAACGGAATAAAGAAAATCAAGTGGCGGATGACTGAGGGAAGAACAGCTTCAAGCGTTCCTTTACGGCAACTTGCAAAATTTTTCCTTTTGAGTTAATTCGTTAATTACCGCCGGGGAAAACTAGGGTGGTACGAATAACATTGGCAAGCCAAAGTCAGATCACCCTCGTATTTAAATTTTCAACTCAAACACAATATCTTAGGGTGTCCAGACATAGAATTCAATTATTTTTTTAAGATTTGTCAATTTTTATAGATTTTTTTAATTGTAATAAAATTTCATAGAATTTAGATTCTATAGAAACATTTGGAATTTTATATCACAAATTTTGATGGAATTTAGCAATTTTTATTGCAATTTTTGTAATACAATGATTAGAACAAAATTTGTAAATATTTGTAAAATACAATGATTACAAATTTGTAAATTTGTAAAATCAACTCAATCATCCATCAATTCTTTAATTACTTCTTATATTAATAATTTGGTATGATTTGCTAGAAACTATTATATACTTTTTGAATATTATTGTATGTATGTATGATATTATATAAATTCTATATATGGAATTATGAATAACACTTTTCTATTTTATATACTAATTTTATCAAGTTTGAATAATAGATTTAAAAGAAAGTAAAAATAAATTGCTCACACAAATTTTTCTACACCAAACTAAATTCTTGAGTGAATTATATTATAGTTCATCCTTTATCTTACAGTTATATGGATTACATGAAATTCTATCACAAATTTTGATGGAATTTAGTAAGTTTTTATTAGAGTTTTTGTAACAAAATAAATAGAATAAAATTTATACATAAAAAATAATTATATACATGAATCAATATATGCGTAAAAACTTATTATCGTAAGAGGAGAGATATAAAGTTAGGATAATTTCTTTTACAAGTTAAAAGAGATACATGATATTTTATTTTTTATTGGTAATAAATAGAAGAATTTTATGAAATTTTAAGGGGTTGAATAATTGTGTTTTCATTTTTTTTACTTCAAATTCCTTTAACTTCCATTGTTAATAAAATTATATTGAAATTCACGAGTTTTATACGATACTAGAATCTTATAGGAGGGCCTTGAATTTTGATCTATCATATATGAAAACCTTAAAGTTTTTAATGTCTTAATTTTGATTAATGACAAACATTGATGAGGACTAATGTCTTAATTGTATAAGTATTGGTCTCTTATGATTCATATGTCTAATCCATGCAAGATTGAAGTTTCAAGTTTTCAGGAAAAATTGAATGTTATCAAGTGTTGAAGATAAGCGGTTTCTGAATTAGATAGAATCTAAAGGTGTACTCAATAAAAGTGAAATGTTTTTCATAATACATTTCATAAAGATAAAACATGAGTTGGGTATTTGAAATGATTTTCAAAATACATGCATATATTTAAAATTCTATAAAATATATTCCACAACTGTTAGAGTTGATTGAAATCTTGTATTGCTTAGTTTGAATGCATGTGCAATCGACATGACTGCTTATGTGATCGACCACAGAATCATGAGGTTGACAGGATTACTCTCTTCATCGTCCGCAGAATGTCCAAAGCTATCTAGAACACTTGCGGATGATGGTGCGGACGACTTCTTATATGCAGTCGACCGCACTTCTCCTGAGTGGAATTCAAACAGTCGTTTTTATGACCGTTGGTGCGTACATACATATAAATACCCAATTGTTTAAAAAACTCATTACCACGAATTTTTGAACAAAAATCTGATTTTTACTCTTTATAGAATATCTTGAAATCATTTTGAAACCCTTTCATGATATTTACTTTGTGAAAATCATCCAAGAAGGGTATTTACTAAATCATTAGTATTCTTAAACAATCTAGATAAACATATTACTCAAGGAGTTGTTTATGCTTCAAATTGATATATCTTCATATTAAGGTGATATATATATATATATATATATATATAAACTCTTCCTATTCTTATCTTGTAAGTTTTATTCAATGTTGTATTGAGCTTAAAACTGTAAGGGTTAGAGTGAGCCTTGAATTATAGATAATTGTGATTGTCTTAAGTGTATCTATTTCATTAATTGTTGTATTAGAGATAAATGTATAATCAAGGTTGTATTGTAAAACTCAAAGAGTTGGGTGAACCTTGATTGGGTAAGAGGTTTGTGTTGTAAAACTCTAAGAAGAATTGGGTGAGCCTCTATTGTAATCTCTTGTACTAAATTAGTTAAAGGTTTTGTGAAATCCTTGAGTAGATAGCTCAAAGTAGTGGATTATGTTTTGTTGGATAAACCGAACCACTATAAATCGTTGTGTTTTTTGCTAATTTCTTGAACACATTATTTCACACATTGTCTGAACACCAAGTGTTTGTTATTTGTTGTCTTAGAAAGCATTAGTTGAAAAATCGGATAAAACCTAATTCACTCCCGTTATGGATGCGTGAAATGTCGGATAATTTAAATTTTATCAAATTTCATGTTAGGGACACTTCCTCAATAAATGTGTAAATGTTGTTCAATTTTTCAATGTTTGGCTTTTTATGCAAATGAAGCGAATTAAATCATATTACTTCCAAAATTAAATTATTTTGGTTCGGTTAGGTACCAAAATTTCTCTATTTTTAGTAAAAATCAATATTTACTCCTTCCATTAAAAAAAACTATTAATCCATCAATCTAATAAAGGACTAGATGTTCTCATAAGTCATGCCCTCATTCACAAAATGTAAATTTAATAAAAAGTAAAATCACACTCTAATAAATAAGAGCCAATTACTCATTCACAAAATGTAAAATTAATATTCTTTATGTCAAAAAATATAAGTCATTGAAGCTATTTGTGCTTCTAAAAAAATATAAGTAATTTTGTAACTTTTTATGAATATTTTTCCCATTGGAAGTCACTACCACACTCATTTGACATTTCTATAGTTTGTTTCATTTCTCTATCTAATTTTTTTTTCCGTGAACGAAATCTAAAAAATATATCAAAAGAACATATCTTGCACAAAAACCAAAGATTGCATTTTTTCTATATGAAATCGTTTTGGAAAAATTGTCTGATTGAACGTGACGGTTGGGAATGCTTTTATAATGCTCAGACGTTGCATCCGGACACTATATTTATATTAGAAAATATAGTAAATAAAATGAATAGTAGCTTTGAATAAATTTATAAAAATATAATGAAATTAAAAATTTACCAACTACTTAATCAAAAGGGAAATACTATATGATATGAGGCTTGTGATTTCTAGTGTCTTTAAGACAAATTTATCTCACTTGGTGTTAGGGACAATTAGACGTCTGTCTCTCAAGATACAACGGATTAAGCAGTTTTGAATTAAGATATCTTCAAAACTTTCTCTATGAACTTGAACAATATCATTCTGTTACACTAAACTTTGCTAAGAAAGAAAAGAGAGAATTGTAAATTTCTTTTTATCTCCACAATATTCATAGAATATGTGAATACCATTCTATCTCTAACTATTCATAGAATGTGTGAGAGTTAGAAAACTAAATGCAAAGGGGAGTTATAAAATTAAGAGCCATGGGAGTTACATAGATTACAAAATATAAAAAAGGGGTCACAAGAATTCACTTGTGGAAAATTACAAGAATGAATTCATGAGTTACAAAATTCAATTCATTCAACTAAATATTGCAACAATCTCCCATATAAGTTAATTGAACTACTCAATGCTAGACCTTGGTGATAGAGTTTAATGGTCGAAAGTTGCATAGGATAGGTAGATGTTGCCCTTTGAACATTCCTTTGTGAGAATATATTGTAGACGCGATGTCATTGAACCATTATGTTATTTATGTAAAAGATAATATACTTCACACAGACTCTTTTTTGGCACAATCCAGTTCTCATTGCTATGTTCATTTTGACAATGAACATTTTTTTGGTTAGATGAAGCAAGTTCTTTTATTCCCTCTTCCGGTTTTGGTTGTTTGGGGCTATGGTCTCATGTATTTTGTTTCCACAATAGTTTTTTGGTTTTTTGGGACCTCTATGATTAGTGGTTGTTTGTTTGGTAATTGATTTCATATTTAATTATATAGGCTACTGTAGGAGAAGAGAGAGAGAGAGAGAGACACTATAAGAGAAAGTGAGAGAAAATTGCAAAATAGATTAAAAGTAAAAAGAGTAATTTGAGGGGTGCAGTATTTAGCAATTCTCATAATACTCTTATTTATTTTTATATTTTTTCTCACATCTTTCATACTTGTAATTAAAAAAAAAACATGAGTTGTAATAAAACACGCCCTTAAAATTAAGGATATTTTAGTGAAAAAAAATGTATTGGCTTGTGTAAAAATGTATCCAGCGATTTATATTTCTAGACAGATGAAGTAATAAAAAAAAAAGGTAAAATCACACTCCTAATAAATTGAGATGAAACAAACAAGAATTTCTAAGTCTACATAAAAGAACATAAAGTCTAGATTCTAAATTCCAACAAAAAATCTGATTTTTGTAAAAAATAAATAAACAGTAAAATAAAGTTTGATTCTTTTATTAATAAAAAATCTAAAATATCAAAATTGAAAATTGAATCATAGTATTTGCAAAATTACGATTAGCCGATCTATTTAAATTGAAAAATGTAAAAGCAAATCATTTTCTAAATTACAATTCAGTTCAATTTAATATTGTGTTTCAATTCAGCTTTTGAACACCCCTAAAGGTCTAACACAAAATGACAATTTGACACAAAAAATTAAATAGATCATGACTTAACATGTTAAATTATCTGCATTTAATCTAAGCACGAGAACTCTTATTGTACTTGCTTGACTATTTTTTTAAAAAAATTGAGAACTATTAATTTACTTGTTACTATTAATTCTTTAAAAACTAAAAACAAAAAAATTGAATTAATATATAATACTACTTTCGTCCAAAATATAGGTTTCATTTTTTAAGGGCATCCAAAATATAACTTATTAGAAGGCTTTTGTTGTGAAAAAATATGTTAAAAAAATTATGCATTTCTCGATTCCATTATCGTATTCTTGTGTACATCAAGAAATCAATAAATACTATTATTATGTGCATAACCAATTAAGATGCAATCAAAAGTTTTTGGACCTATATTCACATTATTAGATGTAGGTACAATTACTTTCATAAGGTTCCTCCACATTCGTAAGTATTTATACGAAGGTTGTCTTTCTTCAAAAGATCATAAGGTATCTTATCTTCTTTCTTGCGGGGCACCTTATTTAAAATGTAACTAGTTGTTCGGACAACTTCTCCCACATATTATGAGGTAACAGAGAACTTATTAACATTGCATTTATAATTCCTTTCAATGTACGATTTTTTCGTTCAACCACATTATTAGACATAGATGAATATGGATAAGTGACTTCATATCTAATTCCATATTGTGCACAGTAATAACCAACTAGTGTTGCATACTCACAACCTCGATTGCTCATTATAACTTTGATTTTCCTGTTCAACTGATTCTCCACTTTAATTTTATAGAGAATAAACTTATCTAATGTTTCATCATTACTCTTGAGTAAATATATATAACAATATTTTGTGTTATCATTAATGAAAGTAATAAAATACTTATTGCCATCCCATTATGCAATTTTCAAATCATAAATATTGCTATGGATCATGTTCAAATGTTCAATATTTTTTTGAATTGTTTGAAATTATAACCTTTTCATTTTTTCCTAAAGACATGTTTCACACTTATGTTTGGGATTAATTTGAAATTTAGTAATATGATTTAAGTTAATTAATCACCATAGAGAATTATAATTAACATGTCACAATCTACAATACCACAAATTGAAGACTCAAACAAGTAAATAGAAGAAGTACTAGCTTTATTCATATTTTTAGGCTTTATAGTCATTACATTCAATTTGAATAACTCATTGACTACATAGCCTTTTCCCACAAGCATCCCAAACTTAGACAATACGACCTTATTAGATTCGAACACCAAGTGAAATCTATGCTTGTTCAAAAGTTATTCGAACACAAGATTTTTCTGAATCTCTATCATATACAACATATTGTTCAAAGTCAAATCTTTCCCAAAGGTCATCTTCAAAACTATTTTACCTTTTCCTTGAACTTCAATTGTTGTAGAGTTGTTCATATATAATTTCCCATCATTCTCAATATTGAATTGTATTATTTTCAAAATTACAATTAGCCGATCCATTTAAACTGAAAAATGTAAAATCAAATCATTTTTTAAATTACAATTCGATTCAATTTGATATTGTGTTTCAATTCGGCTTTTGAACACCCCTAAATATGTCACCACAAAATGATAGATTTGACACAAAAAATTAAATAGATCATGACTTAACATGTTAAATTATCTACATTTAATCTAAGCACGAGAACTCTTATTCTACTTGCTTGACTATTTTTTTTAAAAAAATTGAGAATTGTTAATTTACTTGTTACTATTAATTCTTTAAAAACTAAAAACTAAATTTTTGAATTAATATATAATACTCTATTCATCCAAAATGTAGGTTTCATTTTTTAAAGGTGTCCAAAATATAAGTTATTAGAAGGCTTTTGTCATGTTTCAAATTATAATTTAAAAAATATTTTACTTTTTATTTTCAATATTACTTTTATTTATTATTATCTCTCTCTCACTTTTTTTTTATTTTCCAAGCCAAATATTTTATTATATCTTAATCTTCTAAAGGAGGATTGGCGAGGGGAAATAGTGCATTGGCAATAATACCCCTCAGAATTTGGGGTCAAGCCTCAACTTATTTCTTGCAGGTTCATGAAGAATCCATTTTTCCATTGAAAAGAAATCTTCATATTCTTCAAACCGACGAGTGTCTAAGTGTAGCATTACTAATCTAATTAGTTAGTCTAGTTTAGTTAACTCTCTTAGGATATATGATAGGGCCCTTTTCTAATAATTAACCATTATTTTCTCAAGTAGAATTTTGTTTTATTTTTTTATAAAATTCTCATGTACAATTTGATCTTATCTTTTAGAAAAGTCAACGATCTTTTGACTGAGATGACTTTTTTCAACAACCGATATACTCCTTGTCCAAAATGTACTTGGCCAACAAGTTTTATTTTTTGTCAAAATAAAACTATTATATATCAACTTCAAACACCAAAAAAAAAAAAAAATGGATCACATGTTGTACTGCACAAGGAAACAACTAATTATCCAACAATATTTAGGGTAAAGTATCCAAATGCACCTAAACTTTTTTTATATTCAAGTTTTACACTTTGACTATTTTTTTGTTCGAATCTTGTACTTCTGACATTGTTTACTCTTAATTCTTTGATTTCGTTAGTCATATGTCATGTTTTTTCCTTTTAAAAAAATCATAAATTTATTTACAAAATATATTCTTCTTCTTTCTGTTCCTTTTAGTGATGTGTCATGCTAATGACTTTTATTAAGGGCAATTATGTCCTTTAAAAATCCAAAATTTATTTACAAAATCTTTTATTTTTCTTTATTTGTCTCTTTTCTCCCATTTTCTTCCATGTCCTCTGTCGAGCACTACAACAATCTTAACGCAGTAATTGATTAGAGGTATCTTGGAATTCTATTCCTAGACAAAAGCTTCTAATCTATTCAACATCTCTTCTGTCGAGGTTGTTGTAACAATAAGTCTTTGTCTAATAGGAGACATTTGTCTATGTTCTATGGCTAAATCAAGAAATAATAGTAAACCATTAAACAAATTATTAACATTCAAAATGTCCATCAATTTAGTATGCAATTTCAAGTTTGACCAATAAGTTATACTGAATAATTTTTCTTCATAACCTCCTAACAAAGCTATGAATGCATCACATGTTTATCATTATGGTTATTCGGTCATATGTAGAGTTTTTTTGTATTTCAAAGCTCAATGTTATGCCATTAGCTCCATTGAGAGCAATTGAAATAATACCTACTATGAGAACATAATTATTATGTGTTGTTTGAGCACGTACATCAATTAATTCAGAGTTATCTTATCTATATACTAGACCAATATTTTGACGGCTAATATTCTTCCTAATTTCTTTGCAGCCGGCACGCATCAAATTTTATTCTCAATTATTGTTCCTCCAAAAAGGCGTATGTTCGAACTCTTTGTACTGGAGTTTGTTTGATTGCTTTTGATCTTTGAGAAGATGAACCTTGAATGGCTTGCACTTGTTTGATATATTCTCCTTCCATAGGTATGCAACTTGGTGAAAAATTGAAATGAAGAAGAAAAAGTGAAGAATTGAATTGAAGAATAATAGATTTTATGTCAAATAACAAACTATATATATATATATATATATATATATATATATAACAGTGAAAATGACAAAAAAAAATGTAAGCTTACTTTCACAGTATCCCACAAAATGTCACTTTACTTTTTTTGTGACAAGAAAAGTCACATTACTTGCAAAAACGGGTCAAAATGGTCACTACCTTAATTTTGATATTTTGACCTCCGTTAAATGTAATTTTGTGAAGGTATTTTTGTCTTTTTAAGGAAATTTTGATTTTTTTATATAATTTGGTGAAAATAAAAAATATATTATTTGAAAACAATTATTTCATTCATATTTAAAATGTTTAAAGAAAAATTGGCTCAAAAAAACACTTTAAATATTAATGAAATAATTATTTTCAAGTAATATATTTTTTACTTTCACCAAATTATATTATATTTGCTACTAAATTAATTTAGTAAGCCAATTTGGAGGACATACTAATTTTAATATGAAATACTAAAATATTAAAAAATTTAAAACCTTCAATTAAAATGCAAACTATTTTTCTTTGAGCCAATTTTTCTTTAAATGCTTTGAATATGAATGAAATAATTATTTTCAAGTAATATATTTTTTACTTTTACCAAATTATATCAGAAAAATAAAATCTACCTTAAAAAGACAGAATACCATAAAAAATTTACATTTAACGAAGGTCAAACAGTCAAAATTGACGGAATGACCATTTTGTCCCCTTTTTGCAAGTAATGTGACATTTCTTGCCACAAAAAAAGTAATGTGACATTTTGTGGGATAATATGAAAGTAAAGTAACATTTTGTCTTTTTGTCCAATTTTAAAACTTCATTTTTCAAACTTGATTTGAAAATTCATCCCAATCATTTTTTTTCCTTTTGTATTTTTGTCTATCTTTTCAACATTGATTTAAATTTTGCGGCACGTCAATATTTTACAATTTTGTCTTTTTATTTATTTTTCAAACTGATTTGAAAATGTAACACATCATTATTTTACCATTTTGTATTTTTGTCATTTTTTTAACAAGGAATTGAATTTTGTGGCATGTCACTGCTTTACAATTGTCTTTTTTTATTATTTTTCAAATCGATTTGAAAATGTGAAGCACCATGAATGTCACCAATCCACACATTCCATATATTCATGGAAAAAATAAACTTCTTGTACACCACCAAAACAATAAATCTTGGTTAGACAACCAAATCAACTACATTGGGAAATCTTTTATTTGAAGGGCTTCCATCAGAGTATTTAGGTATCCGGATGAGACAACCATTACTTAGTGTCCCCCAGTAGGAAGGGCTAATGGCAAAGAGCCATAAACATCTCCTAGTCCTCCGGTCTTGGAATATAGAGAGGCCTTATCAGTAACAAAAACAACATTATGCGTTACTTTGCCTGACTTTTGGTCTTCCATTCCTATCTATCACTTCCTTTAAATAGCTTTTAATAATTTCTTTCCATTCCATCACTTATTCTTCTATTTCATTTCAACATGTTTATATAGTTAATCTTTAAAGTTCTTCTTCTTCTTCCTTTCTTTACAAAATAAATGATTTAGATCGTATGTTTCAAAATTATTATCATTTGTTCTCTATTTATGCATTGACAAAAATATATCATATGAGATTAGACCGATTGCGATTACTAATGTCCAAAGAAATACATAAGGGTATTAGATGATTAATTGAAGTCAATCTCCGACTAAGTATTGAACATCTACTTACTCTTCCCTAACTTCTACCTGGTTTGGATAAAATTAGTTTTGTCAAGAAAATAAGATACTCTTCCCTAACTTCTACCTGATTTGAATAAAATTAGTTTTGTCAAGAAAATATAAGATGTAAGAAATTAGATGTTACAAATGTACCTAGTGGAAGTGTAATAAAAAATGTCATTTCTTTTAATATGTATTTAGAAATTTAGAAGATAAAAATCAATTTCATAACGGATGAATTGAGTAAGGAATCGTAAAATGATATATGATGACTTTTGAGATACAACGTTGTAGAAGTATTCAACAGGAACTTCTCAATCTATTGAATAAATTCAAAAATAAAGAACATTGTTATAGTCTTAAAAATTTTATTTTAAGTGATCATGTATGTTAGTTTATACAAAAATTAAATGAGAAGAAAATTAAATATGTATTGTGAATGTAATTTATAAAGTAATTTTATTTTGTATTTTTTAATATCTGGTTATTTTTATATAGATATTTTTATCCGACTTCATCTGTACTCATTGTCATTCAACTTCCATCGAAATTCTCTTGGGAGCATTGTTCGTCTCCAAACGCAGAATTGATGCTCGTTAAGGTACGACGAAATATACCTGCCCATATACTAACTCAGCCCTCCTTTGGTATTCAAGAATCTAGAGCATGGACTGGACTTTGTCTAGACTTCGTATGCATCCACATCCACCCTTTTTTTTTTTTTTGTGAAAAGCATCCACATCCACTTTAGCCGAGATTAATTCATGTTTGCATTTTCCCTCAATTTTTTTTGTTAAAAAAAGCTACCTTGTATTGCCCAAAAAAATAGGGGAAATAATTTCAGTACAAACGCATTAAAATCTTAGACTAACAGCATTTTTTACATTTCTTGCACCTCACTTTTTTTTATTGATTCATCATTTTTTTTTTTTTGAGAAATCTTGATTCATTATTTTAATAAATGAAATAACCATGCAAATGTTTTTAAAATTGACAATTGATAGAATTTTTTTATCAATTATTCTTTTGGCAAAAGCACATAGTACTATTATTTTCTTTCTTGAATATTTTTTTCCTATAGCTTATTTAACAGTAACTTTTACATAGCCTCAAAATGGCCCATTTATCTTCCATTTTTTAAAGGGAAAAATTAGTCTCAAAAGAAATTTGATGATAATTACAAGGAGCAAATTGAACAAGATGAGAGAGGAAAAGGAGAAGGGAACAAGTCCTCTTTCTTTTCATTTCCCAACAAATGTCATTTCCTCTGTTTCTCTCTTTCTCTCTGCATTACTGACGCTGGCTTTTCAGAAGCTAGACATGTACTATATATGTCTGAGAGAGAGAAAGGAAACTCAAATTAGAATGCATTTATGAGGCTTTTTGAGCTGTTGAAGGAACAGTTCCCGTCCTCGGCATATGAGTATCAGAAATTCTGATCAAAACTCACAAATCTATTCATTTCCCATTTTCTTTTCTCTTTCTCAATCAGTATCAACTTGTTCTATAAAGGTAAAGAAAATGCGTAGAGGATCTAAGTAACCAAGAAACTCACTTCTTCATTCGTTAACTGTAAACATCTCCCGTGGGGGTTTGAGCATACAAATTTGTACATATATGTTTACTTAATAATTACAGGGCCTCAACCCAATTTTTTATACTGTTTATAAAGGAGACAAAATAATAGATCGGCAAAACATAATGAACAAATAATTAACTGGGATGTGCATATGCTCACCAAAAGAAAACAGGGATATTGTACATGAAGGAAATGAAAAATAATAAACCTGCTTTTTTGCTAAATAATACTAATAAACCCGTTATGTGTTTGATTTAATTTTTTTTTCACCATTTCTAACAAAAGTTAATTAATTAGGGGTGGGTTTCTTTTGCCTTAAATTTTAAAAATCTATCATAAGAAGGATTTCTTGCATGTTCACGAAACCCTAGATTTCTGGGATTCTGTATTTAGCTTGTGAATCAGAGTTCATATCCAATGTAACCATCGCCAGCCTCGTGACATGGTACCATCTTGTCCAATTGAAATGATTGTTCAGTTATCCTCCCCCAAAAAAGAAAAAAGAAATGAGCGTTTCAGCATTGACAAGACAAAGACAAAGACAATTAATTAAGTAAAATTATTTCAACATGAAGAAGCTAGCATGTAAATTTAAATGATCAATTTTCTTCATATTAAAAAAAAAAAGGGAAAATCTATTACCTTGATTATTGAAAGCGGAAATAAGACGCAAAAAATAGCGATAACTAGAAGACCGTCGTAAATAGTGGTTTTATACTACTGAAGAAAACAGTAGTGCATGTTTGGATGAGACTTCTCATTCTAAACGCACCGAGTTATATTTCTGAGTTCCTGCTAGTTTGTGTGCCCTTGGAGAGCCAAACTTTGCCTACAACAAACTAATTATGAGTGATAAAATTCCATTATAAAGAAAAGAAAAACAAGACTTATATATTATACCCATACAAGAAGGCAGAAGAAAGATACCATTTGGTTTGATGCATCCCCTAGTAAGGAATATATAGGCTCTGAATCCATCTTGAAACATCTTCCATAACATCATCCTATCAAGGTTGGGGGGAATGAAGCCTGGTCCGAGAGTCATCATTTGAAGCATGATAAATTATATCATTCAATTATGTCCTCTCGATCCAGACAACACTCCTCTCAACCTATAATCCCTCAAAAGAGATTATATACAAGTATATATAAAAACATGGGGTTGAGGGGAATGAAGCCTGGTCCGAAGCATTTTCATTCTTCTATCTCAGCTTCAGAAATTCTTTACACATGGACAAAGAATTTCTTCACCGTTAAAAAAAGCCTCGAGCCAGCCAACATTCCTCTCAACAACAACAACCCCCATTTTTTCTTTCTCTCTTGACTTCCGGGGGAGAGAAAAAGAAAGTGTGTGAGTGTGTGTACATGTGTTTTCTTTTCTCACATCAGTCTCTCTTTCTTTGAAAAAACCCTACACAAGATGTTGCTTTATAGTGAAAGAAGAGGGAGCAGCTGGCAAAGCAGTACACTGTCCACTGTGCAGAGCTATAAAAATGTGTTAACAGAGAGACACACATACCAACAGAGCCAGAGAGAAACTGACTAACACTAATTGTGCTTATGATTCAGATGTGGATCCAAATTACCTCTGCAAAATGGCATTTTATATAATTTAAAAGCAGCTAAAAAATATAAAAAATGAAGAATCCTAGCTAAAAGAGTTTGCGTATATATGTACGTCCTGCGAGATAACCCACACAAACCTGAAAGTTATAGCATAGTACTACTAAAACTATCAATCAATACTGTTTTTTAATTGCTTTCATTTCCTAGGTCATATTCATGAGTCAACATTCACTGATTCACTTCATGTGTTTCCCTTTATTTATGCATATTTACACAAAATTGTTGTATCTATATAAACAACCAAAAATCAGAATATATGCCTACTCAACATGGGTTGGGGACCTCACCTCACCTATTACAGAGAAATTAATTGTTGATTTTAGGCACATTGAATTTTCTCATACTACTAACATGTTATAAAAATATACCACTATCATGTTAAAAATAAGATATGAGTAACGATCATTTATCGAATATATTTCGCCTGAGAATACAAATGCTAGTTATAACTTTGAAGATAGCTATTAAAGGGTTTTCTTTTCACCTTTAAATATAATAACGAGAATGAGATACAGATACATTATTTAATTTGCAACCAGTTCAGATTTTTCATATTTTATGAGTATATTTACAATTTCAAGACTTTGCAAAGCTTTATATTAATTGAGATTAAACAATAATAGCTAGGCACCACTTTATTGATACATTCTTAAATGGTCTTTGTCAAACAAATCAAGATCAACTTATAAATTCTGAACAAGACATGAGCTAGTCAAAATTACCCTCAAACAAAATTATAGTAATTTCTTTTTCCTTAATTCCTTCTTGCTTATTGTTTTTCTCCCTTCTACAAAAAAAAAAATGAACAAGAAACAGTGAAGTGTCTGTAGTGGTACATATTGTTTATAGCTATTTCATACTCCATGAATGATTATGAAAATATATTGATCCATGATTATATATTCATCCATCCACCTCTCTTCTCGCCGGTCAACAAGCCAGAAAAAGGTTACTAACATCAGCAGTTTCTTCCACCTAAAAGCCTGTGGAATGGTACTACTCTAGTGTTTTGTGGTCAAACACATACAACAAGACAAAAAAAAGTTTTAAGTGATTAGAAATACTACATTTAAACAATCACTTTACACGAGAAGAAGCACAGAGGGCAGAAGAAGACAGAGACATAACCCTCCAATCCAATCCAATGCAGTTCTCTTCTCTCGTTTAGCGCACCTCTTCTCAGTGCCTTCATCATTACCTTATTATTATTTTAGCTTTCCTCCATTCCTACTTCCCAACTTCCCTCTGTACTGTTAAATTGCCAGCTCACAATGGCCCCAATTCAATGCTCACTTATCACAAGTTCTTTCTATCATTTGTTTCTCCCAGCTCATTACTCCTTTGCCTGAAAATTAATGTGTTCAAATGATTCAGACTTCAGAGTGAGGCTGTGATCGGAATAAAATATTTATATGTATAACATTTAGATTATCTATAATTTTTTATATTCGATTTTGAATCCATCAATTTTGGATCTCTAGATTTTAGGGATGACAAAATTTCTATTTTTCGGTATGTGCTTGACCACAAAACACTAGAGTAGTACCACAAAACACATTTCGATAGGAACACATAAATTTTTCAACCTCCTAAGATTTTTCGATTTAAATAAAGATAGAAACAATCACGAAAATATGAAAATAAATTAATAAGGATGGTGATCATATGTGCTTCACTAATCTGCTGCCCTTTTGGTGTGATAGATTTAGTTTAAATTAATATTTTAATTTCATAAATTTAACATTATTTTTTTTTAGTTATTTGTTTTATCCAATTAGTGTAATTGTCATATGTAGTTAACATTATAACTATAATTAATTGATTGTTAGTTTAGTTATTAATATATATATATATATATATATATATATTTGACATATGTAGATGTCACATTATACTTTTAAATTTAATCGGTTTAGTTTATATTAGTTTATATTGAAATTAAATGAATGTATGAAATAGTTTATTGATTTTTCTTATAATAATTAAGTTAATTTAATATAGTAGTATAAATTGGAATTTTAATTTGCATAGATGTCACATTGTATTTTTAAGGTTAATTGGTTTTGTTTAATATTTAATTTTATCTAATATTAGTTTGTATTTAATTTAATATGATGAATGTATGAAATAGTTTATTGATTGTGTTTATAATATTTAAGTTAATTTAATATAGTATTTTAAATTGTAATTTTAATTTGCATAGATGTCACATATAGTTTTAAAGTTAATTGGTTTAATTTAATATTTAATTTTATCTAATATTATTTTTTATTAAATTTAATATGAATGTATGAAATAGTTTATTAATTTTGTTTATAATAACTAAGTTGATTTAATATAGTAGTTTAAATTTTAATTTTAATTTGAGTATATGTCACATTATAGTTTTAAGGTTAATTCATTTAGTTTAATATTTAATTTTATCTAATATTAGTTTGTATTGAATTTAATATGATTAATGCATAAATAAGTTTATGAAATAGTTTATTAATATGGACATCTTTAACTTCTTTATCGATGTTTCTTTGAACTTACTATCCGTGCAACTTATCTTGTACCGGTGATTAAGAAAAATTAGATATATTTTTATGTAATTTTATTATGTTATTTGTATTTAATTTCATTTAAATTATGTTATTTTATGATCATTTTACATTTAAAATTAATATTTTTGTTTATAAGTGTTTTTAGATATTTATTATGTTTTCGTAAAAAAAAATCATTCGCTACAGTAATGTCATGTGGATCATGGAAGCCCAGTCAGCCACTTTGTCAGCAAAATGAGTGAATCAGAGGCTAATTTGTGAAAGTCGACTTTTATATACGCGAGTTTCAATTGACAAGGACATGTGCCACACGAAGAAGGCAACAACGTGGCTAAATATGGTGGAATCCCGTCTTTGATAGTGGCGAGACGCGTGCCAACACACTCAATCCACATAATGATCCAAAAGTGACACATAGGGACGATTGGTAAGGAAGAAACACGTGACTAGTGAATATTGTGACACGTGACAACTAATGCAATTTTTCTTGTATTCACTCGTTTGGTTCGAAACTTTCATAAATCCCACGTTGGCCCTCCAATGTTTTTAATTTGGTCATATTTTACTTATTTTTATTTCAATTTTGCCCATATAAATTTCTATAAATTGGGCACGAAACTTACTATTTTTGTATAACCATTTACTTGTAATAGTTCTTAAATATTTTTAGGAATTTTTAGATTTTATTTTGGAAAGTTTTTGGATGAGATTTTAATAATACCGATGAACTAATACCTAGAGAAATCCAATAAAAGTTATCATTCTTATTATTGATTTTAATTCTTAAATTTATTCATTTGATTTGTGTATTATAAGTAGTTTATTTACCGTTAACAAAGACATGCATTAAAATTATTAATTAATGGGATTTTGAAATAATTGTCGTTACATATAACACTATAGTTTATATTGGACCATAATTAAATCAATTTAAATAATGGCTAATTTTACCGATTTAACTTTTATATTTTAACTACTAACTTTAATTTTTTGTTATTTTTATATTTACTTTTTGTCATTTAAATCCACAAAATTTACTTTTTGTACTTTAAATTTTATAAATGTAAAGAGTAATATCGTCATCTTTTTTTTTTTTGTACTTTTTATTATGGGAGATAAAATCTCCCTATTTTTACTTTTTTATGGATAGTAAAACCATCAATTTTATGTTTTATTTAATATTTATATTTTTGTAAATATTTAATTGTTTAAATTTAGTTTATTTTTCAGTTTCAATGGTTCAATTTTGTTTAATTATTTTAGTCATGTTATTTAATCATTTGAGTATTTATATAATTTCGGTTATTATTTATAAATAATCATGTTTAATTAATTAGAAACTCTTTTTAATTTGCATGATTAATGAGTTAGGATTATTAATTTTTGTTGATAATCATAGTAGTATCTGCTAATTTAATTAAGTTTCAACTCATGCCTTAATTAATTTAATAGGGAATTATATGATTTAAATTGTATATAATTGAAGCTCATTATAATATAAATTTAATATTGGTGATGCATTATATACTTAATTCAATTTAATTATCTTATTCACGTTGATTGGTAGTGTGTTTAATTAAATTATAGATTAATCTGTCTGAATTGATCAAGATTAATTTAATTAGTAAGGATACGAATCTGTATGAGATGATCGAGATTTTAAAATCACCTTACTCAATAAGTTCTTTATCAATGTTTTATTCCATTAAAAAAATAATTTGATGCAAGTCTCTTGCTAGCGTCTTTTATTAATTTGTTTTAAAAAAATCCTTTGTATACTTAATGTTTCATATAATATAAAAGTTTTAAAAAATATAATAATATTTCTTTTAAGTTTGTTTAAATTAGTTTTTATTTTTATAAATGTCTAAAAACTCTCCAAAAATTACTATTTGATTAATAAATTTCAATTTAAAATTTTTACAAATCTCAGTGGATACCATCTTTATTTGTCATATCTATATAAGAATATTAAATGTTAAATTTGACGACCATACAATAGGCTCGTCAACCTACCACTATATTTGCAACCAATGAACGCCCTCTCGTCCTTTTTGTATCTTTCTATTATTTTAAAAAATATTGTGTACAACTACTTTATTACGAGTCCATTCCAACATTTCCTCTTTTTCAGAAAATGCACAGTTTGTAAGAAAATCTTGTGTCTTATCAATAGGCCCATTCAGAAACTCTTCGAGTACAATTTTCTCCTACGAAATTTAAACAAACTATTACAAATACCATACAAAAAAGAAAAATTATGAATGTCCTATTCTGAAAATGGGTCAACGGTTTTTTTTACCTATTACGTAGATAGGTCAAAAATATTTTGACCGGTCGAGTCAATAGATCCTTGCCAGTCCAACATTTCGGAACATATTTATTCGACTTAGTTTCATGGACGGTTGAATACTTCTTGACCTTTTGAGATCACACCTTGATTGACCTACTTTCTCAGATGGTCAAACACTTCTCTGACCTTTCGAGGTCGCACCCTGTCCGACATACTTTCACAAATGGTCGAACACTTCTCCACTTTTCGGGATCTCACCCCATCCGCTCTTTTGGGAACACACCCCTTTCCACTTTCTAGATCGGACGGGCAAAGACATTTCAACCTACCGTCTATATAAGATCTCCAAATCTTCAATTTTTCATATAATTAATGTAAATTCATGTGTAAAAAACATAAAATTTAACTCTATTTCGACATCACATGAGTTAAAATTATCTTTTGTTGACATTTTGTTGAATTTTCTCCAAATCTTCATTAATCCACTTGAGAGAATTTTTTTTTTACTGAAACATAGAGAGAGAGAGAGAGTAGGGGTATAATTGTCAAAAGATGTGATGCATTGAAGTAACAAGGTTGATGCATTTAACAAGTTCCCTAAAATATTTATATTTTTAAGTACTTGATAAATAGTATTAATTGAATATTACTCTCATCCATTCGAAATTGAATATTCACCTTTATATTTTAGTTTGTTCGAATTGAATATTCATTTTCCTTAATATAAACATATTTTTAATCCAAAATTCTAATGATAACTTCTTTAATTCAAGATATTTACATTACACTAACACATGGATCTCACTATCTATTATATTAATATAAAAGATAATTTGATAAGTTAATTAAAATAAAAAATCTTATTCAAATCCGAACGTAAGAAAACATTACCATTAGATTGAGGGGAGCTTCTTTAGATTTATATTTGTATCTTCATCATCCATTTTTGTGTTGTTAGTTTGTCCAGATTTCTAGATGAATAGTTTAATTCTGCGTACTTAATTTCTAAAATTTTATGTGATTTAACGTTCAAATACACAATGCCTTTGGTCTGGGAATTTTGATGTGCGGGGCAGTGTCAGTGAATAGTCTTGCTTAGAAAAAAATTGCTAAGTCAAATGGAAAAGCTCAACATATAATTGGACGTTGGAAAAAAAATAAATCATCAATTATGACAAAAAAATAAAACAAGAAAAGTTGTACTATTGAATTGGAAAGAACAAAAATCAGCTTCAAACACCAGCCCACAACGTAAATCAGCTACAGTCAAAAGCTTCGACATAGGAAAAGGAAAGTCACCAACATTTAATATCTATATTTTTTAATGAAATCAAATTTATATTACCCATACGTAAAAACTATCGCAAAATTATACGAATATACTATTAATAATTACTCTATCTTAATTCAATTATTACGAGTTAGCTTAATCAATTTGACAATGAATAAATGTAATACCTACGTAAATAAGGCTCTATTATTCAAATTGGATTATCTACAAAAGAAAGAGAGTTATGAAACTCTTGATTATGAAAATACAAAATGGCATGAAGAGTTTGACTGAAAACCTATTTCCAATACTTAATAGTCTTCAAGTAAGTTGCTTTGTGAGTTCCTATTGAACTCAATCCATTCATGTTCACTAGTGCTTCTTTAAATGATTTTGTGCTTCCTTTGCAACTGCTATGGTTCTGCTGATTCAAAATGTCCTCTTGCCGTCTATGTTTCAAACAATTCATTGGCTATTTGACAACATCTTCTTATAAACTATCTCAATCGCAATAGAGATGCAACTTGGATATTTTTCCAAGCAAGTGTTTGTCTCATTCTTTGGGATAGCAATAGAATAACAGTTTTGGCTGAGTTATATCAAATTTGGGTCATGTTCCTTCTCCTATTCAAGCAGAATTAGTGGCATTCAAAACATTATCTTGGAGTGTGATGTATTGTCTTGAAATGGTAAATGGAATTCTTCAAAGATTTATGACATATGTGAATCTTGTCATTTTTGTAAACTACTCATTGTAATATATTGTAAGAACTTGTATATATAGCCCAAGCACTTGTATTGGGTCATCAACTTTTGCAAATTAAATAAGTCACATTCTCTTGTTTCTGATATTCATTCTAACACTCATTAATCAGCAGTGGTTCTAGGAACATTGTCTATGTCAATAGAGATGCTAATATTGCACCACATCATCTTGCTAGTCACGATGAAAGTGTCAAACCTCTTATATTTGGTTTAACATAATTCCATCATTTGTATTCTCTGAATCTTGTGAATGAAAATTTTCTTTCCATTGGAAAAAAAGAAAACACGAACATGTAATTGTTTTCTTAATGGAACAACCATCTTCTTCAAATTCTTCTCTTCTTTTTTTAGGTGAAACTTTCAATATTCGTAGAGAGAAAAAAATAATAGAAGGGAGAGAAAAAACCAATGAAATTGAGGAGGGAAAAAAGGGACAAATTTGCTCATTTAAAATAAATTTATTAAGATCGAGATCTTGAAAACCCAAATAATCTAATGTAAAATCTCAAGCTACTAATATGAACTAGAAAGGAGATATCAAATCCACCATAGTCATAGCGATCATACAAGCAGAGTACCTGACTTAACTGACTTATGCACAAATGTTTTTTTTTTTTTTTTTTTTTTTTGAGAAAGGGGATTTTGGTAGGAAAAAGGGATCATCAACGGTAAATAAGTAACTTCATTTAGGTGGAGAAAGGGGATCATGAAAATATGTGTTTGGGTTGTGCATCTTAGTTGAATTTGCTTAAACTAAAATTCAATCCATTTACAACTAAACAAGTCCAAATCTCTTTGGACTGATGTATGGATTATCCAAGAGTATCTCTCTCTCTAAAAATAGAAAGAAAGAGATTTACTCTTTTAAGTATTATGTTAATTACAATAAAATATTTAAGAAATAAACTCTATTAAAAAAGTCTCAATATATTCATCGAAATATGATCAAAAGTATTTTTTTTTGTTGTTTTTGATGTTTCAGGTCATAGTAGGATTTGTAATTATAAAGAATGTTCTATACAATTTTGCTTAACTCTATGATTATTGATTATCATATTGAAAATATATCCTTTGATGGATTTATCTTTAGTCATTCTTATCATTCTATTCTTTTGTTTTTAGAAAAAAAGAAATCATTCCTTCAGTTTTTTTTTTGATAGCCATTGGTCCATTGTATAAGAGCCTCAAAATGAGGAAACAAAACACAAGATCTGCCCGACCTAGAAGCCCCAAACAAAAACAAGCGAAAAGCCAGAAAAAAACATACCCATCAGAAAACATCAAAGTCATTCAATTTGCTCTTTCTTTCTTCGGTACTAAATTAAATATCTACATTAATCTTAGTCTAAAAATATTAAGAATAGTATTTAACCTTAAGTAAGTTATCTTATTATTCTTGTTATTAATTTTTCCCTTCGTCTGAAATTAAATGTGTAATTTTGACTTTGATTAAAAATTAAGAAAGATAATTACTTTTAATTAACTTATCAAATTATTCATTGATTTTAATATATAGTGGATTGTATGACTCCTGAATTAGTGATATATAAATATCTTAAATTAATGTGGTGAGTGGTATACATCATAAGTTAGTGAGATATAAATCTTTTAAATTAAATAGGTCTATTTATGAAATTTTGGATAAAAAATATATTTATTTAAGGTAAATCGACATTTAATTCCAAACAAAACCAAAATAGAAATTTAGATTCAATTCCAGATGGAGGGAATATTAATTATGTTAGTAGTGTAATCCATTAGTAAGTGAGATATTAAAATGTAAGTTTCTTAAAATGAATATTCAATGGACATTCTAAAATAAAAATGTGAATATTCAATTTTAAACGGAATGAATAATAAAATCCCTCAAGATGAGTTACTCATTTGCTAGTTCTTGACAATCCTCATATTTCAATTAACCTAATACCAACATTTGAATCTAATCCTAAATTTTTTTTTTTTGTAGTTTATAGTCCTTGTTTTTCTTCCCACCTTTTTTGGTCCCTAACCTTCATATTTTTTCCCACCTTTCTATTTCATTAAACAATTTCCCTTTATCTCTTTTTTCTTTCAATCAGATGGATCATCCCATTGATGCCGCCACCGCCACCACCTAACCCTTCTGCTAATGTCTAGTATGATTGTGCAAGAATCTAACCTAATAGATACAACCCTAGGAGAAGATTTAGATGCTTCACAACTCCTATGAATTATACTTCCACATGAAACTTAACATATGAGTATTGGATGGATTACAATTCACATATTTTCATATTCAATTGGTACAGTCAAGACACTACCCCTCCAATCTAACACATATGGTGTCATTTTGACTATTCATTTTAAGTGTTTTAAAACCAAATGGGGACTATTTAACGAAATGAGGACCTGTTTATGATGCGGTCAACATTGTACAGAATCTTTATCATTTTTTGCATTAATTTAATTTGAAATCGCAGCCTCTAATCAACCCCTAGCTTAGCTACCCTCTTTTGTAATTTCTGTCCAGATTCAATGTATCCATCCAAGCCTGAGCGCACACGCACATAGTAGTATGTCGTAACTAGAGTTCTTCTCTGTTTTATTTATCCTGCTTTGGAGATTTTTATACTATTACATTCTTTTACCTAAAATTCATTTAATAGTTTAACTAAAAAATTTATGGGAATTTTTGGTATTTTCCCTAAAAATCAAAATTAATTTTAAATAGTTTTTTAGAGTATATATTTTGAAGTAGAGAAAGTTTAAAATTTTAATTTAATTATATATATATTTTCCCTGAAACGCAGAAACCCAATTGAACTTCTCTTTCAAAAAATAAATTAAAAAAAGTTGTACTTTTTTGTCTCTGCCCAAGATTACCCACACCGCCATCCTTTCACGCGCTGCTACGCGCCCTTGCAGTAGTAACAATGTCGTAATTAAACATTCACGGCTTTGGAAACAGCGCGTGGGCCTTCAGGAGTCAAACATGATCGGAATCCAACCCTCAAACTAAATACTCGTAAAAAATATTATTAATTTTTTATTAGATGCCTTTTTTTAGAGTAATTTAAGAATAAGATCTCGTGACGGGCACGTGACTGCGCACTAGAGCTTAAAACTTTAAAGGCACCACCAAACAAAAGGGGCTGCTTCTCCTTCTTCTTCTTATTCGTCCTCCATCTCCATTCCTACCACCCAATTCATTCCCCACCAAAACAATCCCTAGCTCATCTTTTGAAGCTAGGCAAGAATCATTACCATTTTCACCCAGTCCTCCGTTTCTCCGGTGAATATGGCGGCGCAGATTGGACCTGCGAATGCGGCTGCGGTTCTTGGAGGTAAGGATGGAAAGCTTCAAATTCATAGCTTCAACGGCTTGAAGAGCGTCCCGACATCTTCCTCTTCCAATTCGCTTCTCCTCAGCAAACGTCTGACTGTGTTTCATTCTGTTTCGGCTCCATCTTCTGTCATCCGAGCTGTCTCAACGGTACGCCGTATCTCACTTCCGGATTTTATTTCGTATTTTCTCTAAAGGATCTTTTGTTTAATTATGATGAGTTTACTTCTGAATTCGGGGATTCCGTGAATTTTTTATGTTTTAGTTTGGGCGCTGTTTTGGCATCTGTTGACGAGAAAGGTGGAAATGAAAGTTCTCCTTTCAGATGATTTTGCATGCGAACGATTATTTACTTCATGTCTTATACTTTACTTTTTTAAGAAAGAGAGAGATGCAAAATGACGATAATAACGAGGCTTTAGAACTAATGCTTGAATATGGTACAACTCTCTGATCACGATGTACAACTATTCGGAGGGATAAACTGATGTTGTTAAAAGCTCTTTAGCATTATACTTGTTCGGAATAGCTTTGTTGTTGAATTGTGCGTATGTACGTATTTAATGATACAACTCACACGATAAGCTATGGGGAAATAAGCTGATGACTTCTTTTTTTTAAAAGTAGAAATAAGCTGATGAATAGTGTAGATGAAATTGGCTTTTTTCTCTCACATTTGAAGATTGATTTTAGTTAGTGAAATGTGTTGATGAAAAATTATGATACAATTCATTCTTATTTCTTAATTCTTTTGGTGATTTCTACAAAGAATGTATAAGAATGCCTGCTGGTCTAGTGATTATATGCAACCCTTTTGCAGCCTGTGAAGCCAGGGACTACCACCGAGACCAAAAGAAGTAAAGTTGAAATCATCAAAGAACATAGTAATTTTATAAGATACCCTCTAAATGAGGAGCTAGTAACAGATGCTCCAAATATAAATGAGGCTGCAATTCAATTGATCAAGTTCCACGGAAGCTACCAGCAGTACAACAGAGATGAGCGTGGTACAAGGTCATACTCTTTTATGCTTCGTACAAAGAACCCTTGTGGGAAGGTCTCAAACAGACTCTACCTGGCGATGGATGATCTTGCTGATCAATTTGGCATTGGAACCCTTCGTTTGACTACCAGGCAAACCTTTCAGCTCCATGGTGTCTTGAAGGAAGATCTCAAGACAGTGATGAGTACTATTATTAAAAATATGGGATCAACACTTGGTGCATGTGGTGATCTCAACAGAAATGTTCTTGCTCCAGCTGCACCTTTTGTAAGGAAAGATTATCTTTTTGCACAGGAGACTGCCGAAAATATTGCTGCACTTTTAACACCTCAATCAGGATTTTACTATGACATATGGGTAGATGGGGAGAGGTTTATGTCAGCAGAACCACCTGAAGTAGTAAAGGCTCGGAATGATAATTCTCATGGCACAAATTTCCCTGATTCACCTGAGCCTATATATGGAACTCAGTTCTTGCCAAGAAAGTTCAAAATTGCAGTTACTGTGCCAACTGATAATTCTGTTGATCTATTCACAAATGACATTGGTGTTGTGGTTGTTTCCAATGATGATGGAGAACCACAGGGTTTTAACATATATGTAAGATGGCTGCCTAACTTTGTAGATCTTTTCCTCTTATAATTTCCTAGAGGGCATTATGCAATTTGGTACTTCTGTTGCAGGTTGGTGGAGGCATGGGAAGAACACACAGGTTAGAAAGCACATTTCCTCGTTTGTCAGAACCAATTGGCTATGTGCCAAAGGAGGACATATTATATGCTGTAAAGGCTATTGTTGTTACACAGAGGGAACATGGTAGAAGAGATGACCGGAAGTACAGTAGAATGAAATACTTACTGAGTTCGTGGGGTATTGAAAAGTTTAGAACTGTTGTAGAACAGTATTATGGAAGGAAATTTGAACCTATTCGTGAACTACCAGAATGGGAGTTTAAGAGTTATTTGGGATGGCATGAACAGGTAGGTTATTGTTTTTAAATTGAATCTAATGCTTTGTTTTGCGGTTCTTTCCGACAAATGTTTTACTTATTGTCTGATTACGTCAGCTGGGATTTATGGTTTGTTTTTTGCACTTTCATTCTCCTCATGATCACTGTATTGAAATTTTTTCCTTCATTGCCAATTTGAGCCTTAACAGAATCATTCAATACACGTTTTTGGCAGGGGGATGGTGCTTTATTTTGTGGTCTTCATGTTGATAATGGTCGAATCAAAGGAGAAATGAAGAAGACTCTACGAGAAATTATTGAGAAATATAATTTGAATGTTCGTATCACACCAAATCAGAATATCATATTGTGTGATATACGGCGTGCTTGGAAGCGCCCAATTACTACTGTCCTTGCACAAGGTGGCCTGCTGGTAAGGCTACAGTGAGTTGTTAGTACTTGTACATAAGCTACATCAAAATATATTTTAGTATTGTTCCATCTTGAGTATAAGTTTAATATCGAATCAAGCTAAAATGAAAACATGGAAGGTAGCTCTGACTAAAGGACCTTGAAATGTTTTTTTTGAAGATTTGTTTTTATCTGCAAATTTTTATTTGATCTATTATAATCCTTGAACTAATTCTCAAATAGTTGGGACTTACTTTTTTGGAGTTTCAAAATAGTCCTAGAGTCAGTAGATCAAATAAAGTTTAAGGATGAAAATGATGCTTTAAAAAAGAAAATTCAAGGATGAAAATATTTCAAATACAAGTTTGAGGTCCAAAATATACTTTAAAGAAGTTTGAGTAAAAATGCTATGTACCCAACATGGATGATGACAAATGGCCCATTTGTTTTAGTGTTTTTTCATGTATCTAGTTGTTTGATGTTGTTAGATGAAGTTTGTTGCAGATTCTTTTTCTTCTCCTAATTGTGATTTTGCTAGCTTATTATTTGTAGCAGAGTTTCACTCTACATGGGTTTTATAAGGAGGTAGTTACATTTGTTTAATAATGAACTTTATAAAGTTGATTCATAATTGACATTTAACAAACAAACTATAAGAGAATAGCATTGTTAAATTCCATCCTCCTAAGGGTAATAACTGGAGTTTGCTGAAAATTGGGCTTCATGCTAACATTGTCAACCAATGACCTAAACCTTGAGCGAAGTGTAACTTCCAGAGTATAACACTATCTATATAGTTTTCGAATTTTTAGAGGAATTGTATTAGTTTAGTGTATAATGCAGTGTTAACTGCATATTTACACCTTTTGTTGATTGCTAAGTTATATGAATTTGTTAGAAGAGTTCTATCAAGTACTAGAAAGGAAAGATAGTTCCTTCAGTCCTTGGATTATTATGGTAGAAAACCCAATTATGTATTCCACCAAACCATCTATTGATCTAGGAATTTCCTTCTCTCAATTTCTGAAACCTGTCCTTATGACATTAGGTGAGATATTACTTGGGTATTTTCTATTGGGATTACAATCTAAGTGGTTTAGAATGTGTAACTTAGAAAAAGGAAAAGGATTGCAGGCCATTTCTCTTTCTGAACTTCTGCCAATTGAATTACTCTGAAACGGTTTCTTGATAATTGATTGCAAAAATATTATTTTAGATTTGACTTGCTTTTGCTATGAAGGAGAGTTTGTGCCAAACTTCACATCTTAAATTGTTTAACTGTTTTTGTTGCATGAAGCCTCTCTGGTGAAGTATACACTGTTTCATAAGACATTTTCTGAATGATACTCTATGGTGGTCTTGAACATGTAATTCTCCATTAGTTTTGTTTCATGCATTTAAAAGCACATAGATATAAATTGCTTTTCTTTGATGCATCTCTCTAGTTATAGTGGACAATTTCCTTCTGTTAGTTATTACTACTCCATGGACTTGGCTTTGCTACAGAGAACCCGAAGACCTTTCTCTGAATTGTGCTCATCCCTTGAATTATCCAAGTGTTGACCTGGACTTTATTATACTTAACCAATAGTCAGCCTCCCTGCATACATAATAGAGTAACGTTCAAAGTAAATAACTGTGCAATTCTCAATAATCTCCAAATAGTTTTAATTGTGTTTACATTGTTAAAGATACTCACAGAACTTTTGTACCCCCATTAATCCAAAATTGAATATCTTCTTTTGACTTAAAAACAAAAATTAAGGGTAGCCTTTGACTATTATTGTTCTTGTTATTGATATTATCCTTTTAGTAATATTATTAACGTGATTGGTGATGTGATAGTGTTGAGGACCGATGTTAGTAGTAGAATATGTATCTCTCAAATGAATATCAGATAAATTTTAAATAAAAAATACATTTATTTTAGGAAAGTGTTTATTTAATTTTGAACATCCTAATAAGAAAATAAAAGTGGACCTGCAATTTCGGGCATATGCTTCCACAACTTGTTTCAATAGTTAATACTCCCTCTTCTAAATTTGAACGTGCACATTTCTGATTTGAGGTATTAAAAAAAAAGTGTCCACTTTTCAGAATAAGTTTTTTTATCCAGAAATTCTTCGGTAAACTTGGTTTCACGTAGCACATACATTAAGAGGTTATATTATATACATTGTATGTTGTATATTGTATCTTCTATAAGAGTACATCTTTTTTAAGCATGTGATTCACAAAGGTCAGATCCATCTAGAATTTCCCTTTTTTTTTTTTTAACCAAGTCTCACAATCAACTTCCTTTATTTCTTTAGTTTTAAGGATTTATATGTTAGTTCCAACACATGGTTCTTACCACTAACCACACTAATAACAAGGATTATAATATGTTGTATATTGTATATTGTATCTTCTATAAGAGTACATCTTTTTTATGCATGTGATTCACAAAGGTCAGATCCATGCTAGGATTTCCCTTTTTTTTTTTTTTTATCAAAGTTTCACAACCAACCTCCTTTATTTCTTTAGTTTTAAGGATTTATATGTTAGTTCCAACACATGGTTCTTACCACTAACTACACCAATAACAAGGATTATAATAATAATATAAGAATTTACCTATAGTCAAAGGCTATTTTTTAATTATTTTTCTTTGTACCTAGTCAAAAGGGTCTCGCCAATAACAAGGATACTAGGGGAGTTTATCTTCAGTCAAAGGTTTTCTTTTTTTTTTTTTTAAAAATATTTTACTTTATACCTTGTCAAAATAGGAAATTTGATTTTGGATTACTACATTTGGGCCAACATTGTCCAAAAATTTTAACTTCTATGCCATCTTCTAATAACTCTTTCTCCTAAAAATTCTCACCAAACACACGAGTCCCATTCCCACATCCATATTTAATATACATTATAAAATACTTTTAATTTAAAATTCACACATTCCCTACTTTAATAACTATATTTTACTTTTTTTTAGTTTATCTAGCAAATAGTACCCACTATACATCAAATCATTTATCCAATCCATAAGATAAATCCTTATCCAAATGATTTTTTGTTTATTTTTTATTTTACTCAAAATAGAAACATTTTTATTTACTTTAATTTACTGTCAAAATACAACCTAGAATTCTGGGAACATGATGTTTTGTACTTCTAACATCACCTTACCTGTACATACTTTTCTGTGTGCCGAGTGTGGAATTTTGTCTCTCTGCTGCATATAGATGGACCTGTGTGTGTAGCATGCATCTTGCCTTTCTTTTGTGCTTAGGTCATGGTAGAGGGTGGAAGGAGAGATGTAAAAAAAGCTAGGAGAAATAACAAGATTTAACACAAGCAAGATCATTTTCTCATTTTAACTTGTCTATGTATCTTATATTAATTTAGTTTCTGGAGGAAAACCAGATGGTATGCTATTAAGTTGCCACTTGTCAGTCTAGTTCCAGTGGAGTGATACTGTTGCTTGTACTTTGTGCTGGTTAAACTTATCCCAATTGCAGTTTTTACCATCACCATATTACTTAGAGATGCATCGTGAATTTCCTATTATCCAACTTCGTATTTTTATTCAAATCTTGTTGTTAACAGCAACCCAGGTATGTAGATCCTCTGAACTTAACATCAATGGCATGCCCTGCTTTCCCATTGTGCCCTTTAGCAATAACCGAAGCTGAACGTGGTATACCTGACATCCTCAAGAGAGTTCGAGCTGTGTTCGAGAAGGTACATTTTGAAGCATTGCCTAATTCTTCTGACATATGTTCTATGGAAGTAATTCTAATTGGCCTTTCACTTTCAGGTTGGCCTCAAGTATAACGAATCTGTAGTAATAAGGATGACTGGTTGCCCTAATGGTTGTGCTAGGCCATACATGGCTGAACTCGGCTTTGTTGGTGATGGTCCGAACAGTTATCAGGTGAGTTTAAATGCAGGTGCTATATCAGAAATCAGGATCTTTTCCTTGGGTCATTTTTGATACAGAGAAAACTAGAATTGTTCCTAAAATGATGTAACTTCTGTGTAAAAATAGTTATGGCTTGGTGGAACACCTAATCAGACATCATTAGCTAGAGTTTTCATGGACAAGGTTAAGATTCATGATCTTGAGAAAGTACTGGAGCCATTATTTTATCACTGGAAAAGGAAGAGACAATCAAAGGAATCATTTGGCGACTTCACTAACCGCTTGGTGAGCAATATAATAGTGCCTCTAATGCCTTTAATAATTTCTTTTTCTCCATCTCGACTCATTTCTTTTTTTGAGAGGCTTGACAAAACTGGAAACCTGAATTGGCATTTCGCCATTTTTAGAAATTGCGCTTACTATAACTGTTCTCTCAGGGTTTTGAGAACCTCAAGGGACTGGTTGATAAATGGGGAGGTGTACCAGAATCATCAGCTCGGTACAATTTGAAGCTGTTCTCCGATAGGGAGACGTATGAAGCAATGGAAGGGTTGGGTAGACTTCAAGACAAGACAGCCCATCAATTGGCCATGGAAGTTATTCGCAATTTTGTTGCTTCCCAGCAAAATGGCAAGAGTGAATAAGCTATGAAGGTCTGGAATTTGTTCCTGCAGGAAAATTCTCAAATAACCGCTTGGTAACAGCTTAAATGAGTTGACAGATTGAGGGATTCAATTTCATCTCAATTCACCTAAGCTTTGGCAGTAATGCTTCTGTATGTATGCCTGAAACTTGTTCTTGATTTTTGGAGATATTTTTCAAATTGTTTTTTAGGCTAGAAAGGAAGCATACTCCGGCATCAAGGTTCTTGGCTTTGCTCATGATGTGAGAAAAATCGTCTTGCATATGTTGATCCATCATCCTTGGAAACATCTTTCTTTTACTCTATGTTCAGCCTTTTATTGTAATTTATACTTTCGCAGGCCGGGAAAATCTTTGAAATTGTTTACTATTATTTAGCCCTGGTCGAACACATTTGTCGAGAAAGTCAAAATGACGGGATAGCTTAAAGCTGATTTGTTTAGAACAATAAAGATGCAACTCTCACAAGCAAGATTAAGAACCCATTGGAGAATGGTATCATTGAGGGATGTCACCGACTTGAACATCTTTAGGATACGTCTAACACCTTTGTGCATTGGTAACCTAATCACCTAACGGTCATTGATACATAGTCATCTGGCATTACTGCCCTAGATACGTTGATTTAATACCTTAGCAATCTCAAAATTCACCAGTATATATCTCATCAAAATGAGGAGATGGATCAATGAGAGAGACAATGAAATTATCAACATTGAAGTTTTTCATATAGTTCATCAAACCCTCTTGCTACCGGGACAGTTCTTGCAATTCGCATTACCCATTTCCAATAGATGATCATATAATAACAAGGCAATGAATGAGTATACATACTTTGAGGACAAAATATTTGTTTAGAAAAACACAAATTAGCATAAGAACAAGGTTTTTACATTCTTCTTCGGGGAGCAAAGAAAGAAAGGAAGAAAGGATCATGGATCAAGAAAACATGAAAGTACATTTTTCTCATTTGCGGCAGATTTTAGCAGTGGGCATTGTAACACACACGGGTGCATACTTCTTTTTAGCTTCAAGAGTTCCAGGCTTTGGCTCATCAGCCATGGCAATCTTAGCCACGGAGCATGCTGCGGCCGCCGCCACGGCGAAAACCAACTCCCTTCTTCCGTTGCTGCTCTCTTCCTTAGCAACCATCTTTTCACCATCAACCATTGAGGCCTTCGCAACCACCATTCCACGGCGGGCGGTGGTGGTTGGGGGTTGCTTTGAGATGACAGCAGCTGCTGAGCCACCTAGGAATGAGGCTGTCATGGTCATGGATGCCATTGCTTGGACTCACAGTTGCGTTGATCTCAGAATGCAGAATGGGAATTTGGGGTGATGGTGGATGGTGAGTTAAAAGTGGGTGGTAACAAAAAAGAGTGCTTCAAACAAATGCAATCCATTTTCTTATCTAAAATTAGAGTTTCTGACCAGTGGATTTTTGACAAGTCAATCTCTCTATCTTGGCTTGAAAATTGGTGGTAGTGAAGCCATATGGTGGGGCATAGGTTTTGTATGTCATTTGTATTCTCTCGAAATTTCTTTATTTTTTTCTTTTGATTTATTTTACCCTTTTTATATTTTTGTATGAGGCCCAAAGAAGGGAACTTTCGAGCTAGTAAAGTAACTATACCGGTAAGCAAGTGTTTTTTATAACTATACATGTAAGTAACATTATAATACTCATTCAATATTTTCATTTTGAAATATTTAAATTAAATATTTATTTTAAAAAAAAATAATCATATTTTTTATTTAAAATTTTTATTAACAACTTTTTTAATTTAAGAGATTTATATTTCACTAAGTAATGATTTCACCATTAACTTAATTAATAGCAATAACAATAAAATAACTTCTTCAAAGTTAATATATTCTTAAGTTTTAAATTTAGTCAAATGTAGGCACTAATATGAAAATAATATTAAGGAAGATTCCTTAGGATAACTAATGAAATTATACTGAGAGTTGTTTGGAGTTATAACATTTATTCATTTCGTTCTAATTTGATAAATTTATTTTTCTTTTTAATTTGTTTCAAATTATGTCACTTTCATTATTAAATAATAATATGTTTTTTAGTTGACAAAAAATATTTCTATTTAAAGTGAAATCATTTGTATCTAAAATATACATTAAATTCACTTTGAAATGATAAATGATGGGGATATTTTAGAAATAGTTTGCATCTAAAATATGCATTAATTATATTTTCTAAAAAAATCAACCTTATCAAATTGGGACGGAGGGAATAGAACATTGCACAAAGATTAAAATAATTAAATGAAATAACCAACATGCTAGTAAAAGTTCAGAAAATAAAGGAATAAATAAAGCACAAAACTCCTAAAAAATTATAAACCGAATTTGAACTCAATGGTATATCATGATTTTTGTTAGGCCCAACCTAAAAGTATAAAAATATGAGGGGGAATGTATACAAGGGTAAAAAAAAAAAGTGATGTGTATTCAAAATGGAAAAATATCTTTAAATAAAATAGGAAATAATATGAATACAAAATAAAAGAGAAATTTGGAGACAACGATCAGAGAATATGTTCCACACAATTTCTTTCAAATAGATTCACCCCCTCTTATATGTTTGTTTACAATCGAAATGAACGTTTGCCTTTCAAAACATAACTGTTTTAATGAATAAACTAACACAATGCTCTTCACCCAAATACTTTAACAAAACCACCAATAATATTATCTAAAATATGAGTATGCAAAGAAAGAAAAAAGAGAAATAGTTTTCTTGTTTCTTTAAAAAGAACAAGAGACACCTATTTATAGGATAGGAGAGTGTTAGGATCATCACAAGTGATATTAAATGAAACTACACATTAAAAGGAATTCTTGATTTCTACAATTAATACATTTATCAAATACAAAGAATGTATTTAATGAATGTACTTAACAAATACTTATGAATGAATTTGGAACTTCTACAAATAAATTTGAAATTTGCAAATACATTGTTTATTGATTCAACTAATGATACATTTAATAACCATTGTCTTTCTAAAGTAGACATATTGTCCACTTTAAAAGTGATTAATAAAAAAACAATCTTGTTAATTAGTATATAGTTGCAATATAAGAGTATCTCCATTTTCACTAAGTTATACTAAATGACACTTAATGAATGGACTGTCAAATCATATTATATTATTGTCAATTGAATAGATAGTTAAATAAAAAGATAATTTTCAATGCAATATTGTTAACATCCAATGTCAATCAATTAGAACAAGTGATATAAATAAAACCACTTTTTTTTTGTCAAAGTTTTCGTGCCTATGCTTCATTTTTTTGTTGAATCACATGTAATATAAGCATTCATCCGTCAACCGTCTTTGTCAATAAAAATTATCTGCACATCAGCATGACATGCTTCTAAGACTTTGTGCATTGAAGTTAAAAAATTGATTACACTATCAACTTTACTCATACTCATATGAGATGACTTTTATTTGACTTGACGATACCATTAGTTGACTTGACAATACCATTAGAGATGCTATAAGTCCGTATGATATAAGATTGCTATTTGACATAAATGAAAATTACATCATCATCCAAATCTTTTGATAATTATCATATCTCATAAGACATTATACCATGAGGATAGAATAATAAAAATAATACAAAAAAAAGAGAGGATAGAATTTAAAAATATTCTTTAATTTCTTTGAAGAATAAATAATTTATTTTTTAAAAAGTAATACCTCATTCATCTGAAATTGAATGTCCACGAATCTATTTTAGTTTATCATAAATTAAATGTCCATTTTCTTTAAATGAAAATATTTTTTATCTAAAATTTCATTAATAACCTTATTAATTTAATAAATTTATATTCATACTATCCATTACGTTAATATCACATATAATTTGACAATATAATTAAAGTCAAAAGTGAGCATTCAATTTTGAATGGAAAACTATTATTTTGAAAGGAGCATGTATTAATAGGAGAGAATTAACACTAGTAAGGTAGTAGTAGAAGACATCTCAAATTCTCCACAAAAAGCAGTCCTTGGTACCGATCTTTTGTTTAAGTTCTGCAGAGTTAACATTGACTTTGTGTTAAAATTTGTAAGTTAATCATGGAAATGACAATTGATTTGATTCACGAGCGCTCACAGCATGCATGCAGAATCTAACCTCAGTCATTACCATTCATAAACAATAAATTTTAAGCAAAAAGTTGCATCCCAATTTTTATTTTTCAATAATTTTCAAGAATGGTCGCAAGAAATATCCGTGAAACACATAGAGAAAGGGGAAAAGTCACAGAAGCCTCTATGCTGAAATAAATAATGCCATTTTTCTTAATCTCACCCAGAAGTAAACTAGTTTAGATATGGAAAATTCATTAATATGATAATTGTAGAAGGTAAAAAAAAAAAAAAGCAGAACAAGAAACACCCAGGAAGAACACATACGGCTTAATGGAATGTACCAAATTTATTTATTTGCCAATTCTAAAGAGAGAAATAAGCTATGCAGCAGAAGTGAAGTTATAGTAGTATTCAATTGGAGCCATCACGCTTCGACAAAACATCTCGGACTGCGTGTGGGCTTTTTATAGTACTTCGTTGGCTCCTTCGGCTTTTTTATTTAATTTGATAATACTTAACCTTGAAGAAGGAAGCATTCATGTCTTTATTATTGTTTTTGATTTGTGTCTGTCAACTCTTTATACTGCCCCCATTCCATGTTCCATTAATATACACGGCCACCGTTTTCTTACTTTGCCCTAATATTAAAATGTCTTAGTGTTATATTTGTTATTCCAAAATCATCTTGAAAATAAATATTGTTGAGTGAATCGTGGGTTAAATAAGAGTAGTTTAGTCTATTAAAAAATAAACTATAATCTAAATGATAAAATTAGATTATAATTTGAGACACAAGAAAATTGAGAGTAAATCTATCTTAGTGAGACAAATTGAGTATATGAATTTGGAATTCGGTAATTTCAATAAAAATAGATGATATTTACAATCATATTTTGGATTTTTACTCTTCTTATAAATTAAGATTCATATTAATCAATTGAGTTATTGAACCATTTAACCCCTAAAGATGGGTTCCATTGTCAATTAGGTGGTTAGTGTTTCAATTGAAAATTATAGAACCTTTCAATTTTTGGATAAATTAGATCTTTATTTCGACCAACTCAACATGACATGTTAATTTTGATCAATTATTAAGGGTTATTTTCGTTATTTTATTGTTCAAAGTTATTAAAATTTTTTAAAATTTAAAAACCCCTAAAATCCCTAATTACCCTATTGATTACATCTCTTCTTCTTTCTTATTTTCTTTAGATGTCTTATTCCTTAAATTGAGACCCAATCTTGTAGTAGCAACTTCACCTTAGCTGCAAAAACCCAACTTCACCGGACGGCGGCGGCCGCCATTTCCATCTCCTAGAACCAAAACATCCTCCACTTCCGACAGCCACCGAAGCTCATTAGTTTTAGATGAACAAAATGGCAATGGCAGATCGTCATTTCAGTCCCTCTTCTTATTGTTTCTTTTGTACTATTCCTCATTCCCGCTTCCCGTCTTCTTGCCACTCTTATGCCGTCATATTCAACGCCGGTAATTCTGGCAGTTGGCACTTTTCTATTAATTCAATTCCCCTCTTTATTTCCTTTTTTATTCTAGAAAAAGTTGGGTCTAGCAGTGAGATCAACTTCTTGATTTTTTTCTTTGTAGTTGATGATTCTTTGCTTGTGCTTGGGTGAGTTTGTATCTTAATTTTTGGAGTTCTCTTCCGGTTAATGTTAATTGTGTGATGCTCTAGTGTTTTCTTTATGGGCTTATCTCCAAGAATTGGCTTTGGTATTGGAGAAGAAAGAGAAGGAAGATGGTGGTATGGCTGAAGAATAACAATGTTAGTAGAAATGGGTTTCGTAGCTTTTATTATGAATTTGGAGTTGTGGGGATTGAGGAGATCATGTTGTGAGCAAGTTTGATTGCTAGCCTTGATCCAAACTTGTCGATACTATTTGAATGAGTGCCCATCAACTTGTAGATGTTGAATTCGATGATTTCAAAACCAGACTTGACATATTGGGTTGCTAATTTCAGAGTTCATTGAACTTTCATCGGTCATTGGTTGAATTTTAAGCCTTGCAGGGAGCTGGGAAAACAAACGAGTATATTTAATGTCTAAGATATACTCTAATAAATAGTACTATATTTGTGAATAAGTACTATACTAAAATATTATTGGTTCTGTAATCGATACATCAATTGAGTTCCCAGGAAACAGGAAAGAGAGAAGAGTCACAAATGGACCACTTAAGTTCCAAATCTTTCCTTAGCCAGAACCAGTTCCCAGGAAAGAGGGGAAAGTTCCCAAGTCTTTCCTTAGCCAGAACCTTACTTGATGTATAATCACTCTACCAATACAGTATAATAGAATAATACAAATACAAATAAACAGTACAATACACAACGGAATAAAACCCAACTCTCAAGTATTGAATATTATCTAACAATGAAAATATTACCAGCAATTTAATAGCTAAAGCAAAATATAAAGGAAAGAACAAACCAGAATTGATAACGGAGTTCTGCCAATATTGCCTATGTCTCCGGGCCCACCACAATAGCAGACCACTTTACTGAATGCTCAAAGTATTACAAATAGGATATCCTAATTAAAGGATTTCCACAAATATAGAAGATTAGATGTTGAAGAGGTAAAACTATCTAAAGGGCTAGGGTCCTTCTATAGGGAAGGAACCGAAGGCCATTTTACAAGATTTCCAATGTGGGATAGTTTTAAATAGTAACTTGCCAAATTTTAACACAGGGGTGGTCCTCCAGCCGTTTTGCCAATCAACTCCATAAGAAAAAGATGCCACCAAGACTCGAGGCCATATTTGGACGGTATCCAAAATCGGTTTCAATTTTTATAAAAATATATTTCTAAAACACTTCTTTTTAACTCTATATCTCACTTAATCCTATAAATAATATTTTTTTATTAATTTTTAATTAAAATTATAATATCAAATATTTTATTAATTATATTTAATATATTTTATAATATTATCAATGATGTTTGATTCAAAATATATCAATCAATTATTAATTTTTAATAAAAAAACTTATTATCTAAACATAACTTCATTTCAAAAACAAAATAAAAAATACTTTCAAATACTAATCCAAATATATCATCGAGCTTCTAAAGAGAGAGGAGATGTTTAAGATGATGGAGATGATTTGGAAATTTTAGGGTTTTATTAAAAAAATATTAATAACCTAAATAATAAAATGACAAAAATAACCCTTAATAATTGTCCAAAAGTAACATGTCATGTTGACTTGATAAAAAATTGAAACCTTGAGGTTTTATAATTTCTAATTGAAATTCTAGGGGACCTAGACAATGGAACCAGAGGTTATGGGTCAAAATGATCCATAACTCTAATCAATTTCATATCATTTTTGTGTTTTCTTATTTTTTTTTTTAGTAAAGGGTGAAATTTATTTTTTGGATGAGGTATTTTCAAATTTCTAAGATAATTAAAAATAAAATAATTTAAAATGACACATTTCAAAACTCCATAATTTTAAAATTACATATATGTTTGGAACTTTAAAAAGGTAAAAATTGTAGATTTGTGAAAAAAATGAAATTTTGATAATTATAGATATGTGAATCTCTTATAAATATGATAATATTAAAAAATAAAAATAAGAAAAAGGAGATAAATATATTGTTTATCTAATATCAGTAGTGAAATTTGAAAAACAAGACACCTATTTGTATGATTTTTGAATGAGGTGTTTTTGAATGGATAGGTTTTCAAAATTATTGGCTTAAAATCCCTTATTAAAAAGCCAAGAATTTTGAAAACCTATCCATTAGATTATTTTAACAAGAATTTTATTATATAGAATTTTCAAAACTTGGATTAAGATGAAAAATCCTCTTTAAAGCCTTCATATTTCATGATCAGTTTCAATTAAAGAAGGTCCGTGAAATACTTTGGCTGAATGTTTGAATGTACAATTTTGCATTATTTAAGATGACAAAAAATATTCAAGTAATGTGATTATTTTATTTTATTTTATTGCTAATATGTAAAATAAAAGAGATTTTTAAAAAAGTTTAATCACATGTTATTTTCCATTTGAGTAAAAAGTGTTGGTCGCTCCTAAATTTTCTCAAATTTTGATTTTTGTACTGTAACTGTTTTTCATTTAATTCTTGCCCTCAAGTTTTCAAAGTTATCAGTTACTTTTCATTGTTAAAAGCCTAACCAAATTTACTAACAACCTTTTTTATTTTATTCTAAATTTTTACCTTCCAACTTACAAAAATGATACTCTCTTAATATAATTATTATTTTTTTATTTGTCTCAAATTATAGATCAATCTTATATTTCAAAGTAGAATATATTTTTTAATTGACCAAAATATTCCTAAAGTGAGAATTCTTTGTATCTAAAAAAATATATTAAAATGAAAATTGGTGAGCATGTGCTCCCAATACTTAATTAATTTTTTAAAGAATAAAATCTCATAATCTCCCCTATGTTTGCCACCACCAATAGATATTCAAAACTCATTAATTATTGCTACTAATATTTTTGGGTGACTAAATAAAATTATTCTTCCAAAAAGAATTGAAACATGTCATCACAATATATTTAGAGGTTATTCAAAATATTTTATGAAAAATATATATTTCCAACCATATTAATTATATATTTTTAATCTACATGAAAAATAAAACAATTCAGTCTCAAAGAAGGAGAAAAAGACCCATGACTAATTTTATGGTTATTTTAGTGATAACATTTACCATTTTAGTAAAATAAAAAATTCAATAGGCAAATGGAAAACCTAACTTTGAGAGAGAAAAAATGACTGGATAATTGCCAAACATTTATGAATAAACAAAATATGATGACTGATGGTTGTTGAAGAATATATAAGAGAGATAAAATTAACTAAATTTTGTATGTTTTCTTATAAAATAGGATATGGACAAAAGTCTATCATATACTGTAATTCAAGATATTGTGGATGGCTGATGATTGTGTCTCGAGATGTTATATTTTTTGAGGATCGTTTTCCTTTTGCTTCATTGGATAATAAAGAAAGAAATACCCCATGTTCTAAACTTGCTATTGAGTTGCCTATTTTTTATGACAATGATCAGTTCCTTTATTTGGATTCAATAGCTCATTCACTTGTTCTTGCTAATCTTACTGACCCTAATGAGCAAGGGGGAGTAATAGAGCAGAATTCTTCCTTATTGGAACCTCCAAGCAGCCTTCCGAATAGTCATGAAGTTCCATTAGTACAACAACCAGGAAATTCACAGAATATACCTTTCTTTACAAGAATTAGAAATTGCAGTTCAGCTCACTGGAATACAACAATCTAGTAGGGTTCGACATCTACCTAAACATCTTGAAGAATTTGTTACTGAATTGCCTCCAAGTGTGAAGCCATTAGCACATCCATCTGAGTCTACAAGTAACCTTGTTGTTTTATCCTTTATCCAATTATAGTACTTTATCAAAGTTCTCTACTCCACATAGAGTCTTTATTTCTTCCATTATGAAGCACAATGAACCAAAGGCTTTTAAGGATGCTACTAAGTATCAATAATGGAGAAAAGCCATGATGAAAGAGATAGAAGCTTTGGAGAGTAATGAGACTTGGGGGCTAATCGGACTGCAGCCTGGGAAAACAGTGGTGGATTCAAAATGGGTGTAGAGAACAAAATTTAACGCAAATGGAGAAATGGAGAGGTACAAGGCAAGATTAGTTGCTAAGGGTTTTACGCAACCAGAAGGTTACGATATCCAGTTGCGAAAATGGTTACGATACGAACCTTAATTACAATATATAGTTGTAGCCAAAGGTTGCAATTTACATCAGTTGGATGTGAATAATGCTTTCTCGCATGGAGATTTGGAGGAGGTTGTTTACATGCGTGCTCCCCAGGGTTTTTATACTAAGGCTGTTTGTAAGCTGAAGAAGTCGATATATGGCTTGAAACAAGCCTCAAGGAATTGGTACAAAAAATTTATCACTTCACTTTTGACTTTTGGCTTTCAACGATCTAGAACAGATTCATCATTATTTATTTACAGGAAAGGAGCTATTCAAGTTATGGCTTTAATTTATGTGGTGATGTAATTTTGGTTGGAAATGACATAAACTTTATTAATGAAGTGAAGAGTTTTTTGGACAACAATTTTGGCATTAAGCCAATTCATGAGTAATCCTTTTAATGAACATATGGATGTGGCATTCAGACTATTGAGATATTTGAAGACTATTATGGGACGAGGTGTTCTGTTTCAAAAAGAGAGTCGTTTTTTGTGATGCTGATTGGGGTGGATGTTATTCAAGTCGTCGTTCCACTACTGGTTATTTAGTCAAGCTTGGAAATGAATCTATTGTATGGAAAAGCAAGAAGCAAGATGTAGTTTCCCGTTCTTCAACAGAGGCTAAATACCGTAGTATGACAGCAGCACTCACACAAGTTCTTTGGTTGAGATATCTATTAAAGGAGCTTGGGGTATCACAAGATGAACCGACTCGAATGTTTTGTGACAGCCAAGCAGCAGTACACATAGCCACTAACCTGGTGTTTCACGAACACACCAACCATGTAGAAATTGATTCCTACTTTGTAAGGGAGAAGGTTGATGAAGGTATCATTTTTGAACCTTGTAAAATTCATCACTTGAAGCACCTTGTTGATATGCTATTACCAAAGCTCTAGGGGAAGAACCTTTTTTATTCTTTGCTGAGCAATCTGGGCATACAAAATTTGTATGCACCAGATTGATGGGGAGAAAATTAAGGACAGTCTGGATATATATATATTGTAATATTCTTTCATATCTTGTAATGATTTTATTGTGATTTTACAGGAGCTCTTACAGGTAGTTTCCTAATTTGTTTTAGATAGGTTTTGGAGTAGATGTCTTGGTTAGGCTCATGTATATGTAGCAGCTAAAGTTTCTGTAAAGCTGTGTCGGTCATTATCGAATAAAACCTTCAATTTCTGGTGAAAAGGATAAAAATGCTATGTATAAAAACGTTGTTGAGGATCAAAATTGTCAAAAAGAATAAAATAAAATTAAGGATTACACTTACCAAGTGCAAAATCGTTGAGGACCAAATTAATGCACCGATCACACTTAAGATCTTGATTTTAGGTATGTTTTTCATAAAATAATTATCTTGATTGAAAACTTGTCGACTATAAATGAAAGTCAATTATAAGTACAAATCCTTGTAGTTGTGTGCAAAATGTAATTAAGAATACAAGAATAAATTGTTCTCATGGAATAGCCGAGTTGGTAAGACATGTGATGATATAGAAAGAAATTCTCCGTCAATGTAGGTTAATTAATATCTATGTGGGGCAAATTTTCACTGAAATATTGTGGAGGTTTGTCTTGGAGATTGAATTCCGTTGGCTCGGAGGTTTTTCCTGAAGTTTAAATCACGTTGGCTCTCTCCCACATGTCTCTCACTCGGACACATCTCTCGATTTACAATCCGTCTGATTAAGGTATCTCTAATACAGGTCATACATGTCGGTGAGTTCTCTCTCTCCCTCGTCAAAAGAATACAAGAATAAATTACACCCTTGTTTTCTTTATATAACTTTTGTCCCCAGAGGCATAGACGAGTTGGTAATACATTGGGTGATGTGAAGAGAAATCCTCCGTTAACACAGGTTCGAATTCCGTATGACGCAAATTTTCACTGAAATATTGTGAAGGTTTGTCATGGGGTTTGAATCCTGTTGGTTCTCTCCCACATGTGTCTGTCATTCGAACATATCTCTCGATTTACAAATCGTCTGATTAAGGAACGTTTGATACAAGTGGGATTTATCTCTCTCCCTCATCAAAAGAATAAATTACACCCAAATTGACCAATTACACATTCAAATTCTAACCAATGAGAATATCCCAATAAAATATTTCTAAACCGAAAGCTCCATACCAGTCACTTAAACAAATCACATCCACTACAAATTCAAGTATTACTATATTCATACACACATAGAGTAGGTGTAAACTGAACAATCCATGAACAGATTCAGGTTACACACTGACCATTTCTGACAATCAGTTGAAAAACATAGGCCAAAATGTTAAGGTTGAAACTATATATTTTAAATCTTTCTGACAAGAAATTCTAAAGCCCAGAAGAAAGAACATATATAAACACATCATTTTCTTCCTTTTTATGAAAAAACACAGAGAGCTATGATGATGAGCATATTTTTAATTAAGCTGCTAGCTTTCTGAATAGCTAAATTCCAACATGATTAGGCGAAATTCAGACATGTTATTCTGAAAAAATAAAGATGGAAGAAGACACCTTAAAACCTCCACTAAATAGGACAAAGCAGTCCTTCGTTTTCAACTCATCTTTTGTACATAGCATTAACATTAACTTTTGTGTTTCATAATTTATTTAATATAAAAGTTTAAATTTAAGGGGAAAATAGTAAAAAAAATTCAAATTTAAGTTTGGAGAAGTTCAATAAACGATCTATTTATTTCATTAAAATTAAAAATTTCACTAGAAGTTAATTAACTATTGAAACTTGTGATAGCTCTTAGTACATGAAATGATTTTTTTTTTTTAAACTATGTTTGCAACGGTAAACATTGCAAGTTTTTGTGTTTATCATAATTAACTACTATTGCAGGTTTCGATGTTGTACCAGAAATAGAAAGACTTGTACTTTACATGGTTCTAGTTTTAATGAATATTTGCATTTTATTTTTTCAAAATTGTGTTAGAAATATGAATCTTCAATAAAAAATTTGAAAAATAATAAAGAATGACAATTGGAAGAATTTGAAATTTGACAAATAGAGATAAGAGTAATGGTTATGGAAATGCCTAGCAGATTTCCTTATCCACCTGAAATGGTAAGACTTGTAGATGGTTTTTTTCAGAGCTTTGAACCAAAAGAATATATTTCGTTATACCTAAATACCATTATGACTAGAGGTACTTATAAAGTTTGAATTGAATTAGGTAAAATGTCCCCATCAAAGTATTTATAAGAATTCTCCCAGAAAAGCTGGAAAATTCAAATATCAAGAGAAAAAAAAGAGAATAAAAAGTCAAGTTTCTCTATTTCTTTACCTATCTTATCATCTGCAATTTTTTCCCCCTTTCACATCACAAAAGAAATTTGTAGTCATTACTTGAATGTATAAATTAAACATCAAATCATTTACTTATGTTCTTGCAAATTCATGAGAAAGCAAATGTAAAACAAAATAAAAAACAGTTGAAACAAGAAGGTTATTCATTTTCGTTCAACTACTTAAACACCGGCCAATTTATCTATCTCACATCGTTAATTTGATATCCCAATTTAAACAATTTATTACTTCCCCTTTTATGAAATTTGTAAATTTTATCACTAGATGTGTATAGGGTAATAAGTATTTCATAAAATATGATTTCGAAATACATGACAATCGGAGATAAAACCCTTTTTTAAGTGTAGGCTTTCAAGTTATAAGATAATATTCCATACATTGCCCTATATAGTCTATCTATAGTCATTTTAGCTATGAGTGTATATATATTAAGATTATTTAAATATGAACATCTTATACCTATAATATTCTTGAATTTCATTTTCTATCGTTCACTTATAATTACTCTCTCTATCTCATTGCAATTGTTCAGATTGTTTTTTTTTATATCCTATTTCAATTTTTTAATTTCTAATTTTAGTATGTACTTTTACAATTATACCTTGTTATTAATAAATGATTTGAATGAATTATCAACTATTTATTAGATAATGCATTTTTTTAGAATAATTAACATATATACATTAGCTATTAAATAAGTAAAACTTAAGAAGTTTACTTGTACAATTATCATTTCTAATACTTGTCTTAATCATTATGCAAATTTAAAGTGGACAATTAGAATGAGACGGAGGGAGTATAATTTTTTTGTCTATTTAAAGAGACAAAAACAATAAATAGAGAAGGTAAAATTGAAAGAAAAAATCATAATGATGCATTAGTAATTTTAAAATGGCTAATATTTTTTAGACAACAAAGAAATTATAAAATGTGACAGAAGAAGGAGTGTGGACATTCTATAGGCTCCTAGTTTCATTTCAAACATATGACACTATATTAAATACAAATACAATGCATGCAGGAATCTACCCCAGCCATTACTATCTCAAAGCAATAAAGTTAGTCTGCATTAGTAATTTCAAAGCAATGATGACAAAATAAGGGGAAAAAACTGTGAAAATCGAGAGAGAATCCCAGAGCCCTCTGTGTAGAAATAAATAATGCAATGCCAAATCCAACTGGGAATGAGTTCAACTGTGAAGGAAAAAAATAAAAATAAATGCCCTCTCCGTGTATGTATTTAGACTATTGGTTATTAATTTATCAGAAGAAAAAACTGATGCATACACTACAACTTAAACGGCACGGACCAATTTATTACTTACATTTACTAAATTGAAAGTCTTCACTGAGACAAAGCATCTCGTACTGTGTGTTCTGTATCAGTATGTGCCTTTTTCTTGGACTTTGTTGGCTCTTCCTTGTGTTAAATTTTGATTTGGTTGAAGAAGAGAAGCACCAATGTCTCCCTTTGTTTTTTCATGTCAACTATGCTAATTATTTAAACAAAGTGAGAGATATCTCACTTGGCAGACACAAACTCTAATGAGGAAGGAAATTTTGATGCTCCTATAGTAATGTCACGTTCCTGATCTATTCTTCATATAAAAAAATTCTGTTTAAATTTGAATTGTATCACGAGTGTAATCACTATTTGTTTCTTTCTTTCTTTTTTTTACTCTACTCCTCTTTACATTTTGAGAGGGAAAAGAAAAAGTATTAGAATTAGAATTTCAACATTTTGAACTTGGAGTAAAGAAATAGATGATTAAATTATTAGTTGAAGGGCTCCAACTTTCTCATTTATATAGGAAATGTTCTATTTAGGAATTGAACAGTAAAGTTTAGAGTATAATTATTTATTTTTCATAAGTAATTAAAAGTAATATTATACAGATAAAAAAAAGTATTTTAGTTCATATAATATTCTTATTTATTTAGTTTTAAATGTAAGAAAAAAATAAAAGTTTTTGTCTTGAGAATAAAAAAAGAGAGAAGAAATAGATGAAGAGAGAATAAAGTTTTTGTCTTGAAAATAATAAAGAGAGATGAAAAAGATGATGATAAAATAAAGTTATTTTTTGAAAATACGAAAGAGGGGATAGAAGAAATAAGATAAATAAAAGTAATATTAAAAATAATAAAAAATTGTAAAATAATTTATAATTAAAGTTAGAGAAAAAAAATTTATAAAAGACTTATAAAGGGAGAGAGAAAGTATTAATATGAATACAAGTTAAATGCATAGGACTAATTTTAGATGAAGTACACTAGTAATTGTTCTTACCAAAATGCACATGCCAAGTTGGCAATTAGGGACCCTTTTATTCATGTGGAGGAGTTTCGTCACAGTTAAGGGATAGGTTAATCCTTAATTCACAAAAATCACTCGGATTCTCGGTTTTCCATAAAAAGAACAGTGCTCTTGCAATTAAAATTAAATTACCAAGAAAACATCTACAAAAGCACAGCAAAGCAACAAGGCAAGGCTCCTTTGCTTCCATTCAAAATCCCTGCTGTTTTCAATTCACGAGGTTGCATTGCACGCCAACAATACCTCCCCGACCTTAATATTATAGAGAAAAAAAGTGTCACATTTCCATAATCTAAGAATGAAAAGGTTTCCTTTTTTCCTCCTCCCATCCACCAAAATCAATTTGAAAATATATATATATATATATATATATATATATTGTGTAGCAATATATTAAAAGAAAATGTTTCAATATGTTCAAAATTACATGTTTGCCCTTATAATTCACTATTTTCTTTAGTAGTGTTGTTTTAGGAAAAAGAAAAGCTAGAGAATAGGGAAGGAGGAAGGGTAATACTTAAGAAAATAGAATAGTTTATATATATATATATATATATTATATTAACAAATATGTTTAGGACGCTTTTGACTTTTGAATTTTTTTTTTTTTTTTGAGGAAAACACTTTGACATTTTAAAAACATGAATTCTAAAATTGTAGTAGTTCACTTGTATAAATATTTTATAGTTTTATGGTAATACCCAAAAAACATTTAAAAAAATCCTTAAAGGAGTCACAGTCAGACCTACTTCAACATATAATCACTATCGCTGTTTTGTATATATAGTAATACTAGTATATATATTAGTATCAAATATTCATATCTATCCATCTCCTATCTGAGTACCGTTAAATTCAAAATACACCTCAAAGCCCACCAAAAAGCATCAACAGCAGCTATAGAAAGTGCTCCGAGAACACTACACTAGAATACAGAGTGCCCATACACAGAGAGAAGGATAGAGAATGTCGATAACAACAACAGCGTCTGCAGCTTCAAGAAGACCAAAATGGCATCCAAAACCACCACCACCACCACCGAGTCCTAAAATCCTCAACTTACCAAGACGAAGTCGCCAACGCAAACCACACAAAAAATCTACAAAAAACCCAACTTATTCTACATCAAACACCGCACAAAAGTATCATTCTTTGTTTAATTTGCAGCAGGGATATTGCTACTGTAATGGAGATAGAAAAGGAAATCTTGAGAGGCTTTTTGGAGAAGAGAGGGAGTTCTCCAGGAGTGATTGTAGCGTGCCTATTGTGCTGATGAACTCGTCTTCTTCTGCTTTGTCTCTGTCTTCTGGTGAGAGGAGAGAGAGGGTGGAAGAAGGGGAGGAGGGAGAAACCTGTGGTGGTGGGAGAGGTGGGTTTGTGGAGGAGAAATGGAAGTTTCAGGCGGAGATGTTGAGGGCTGAGTGTAGCTTTCTGAGGAAGGAGAGAGAGCTAGCATTAAAGAAGTTGGAGAAGAACAGAGCTCAAACGCAGAGGACTTTGAGATCAGCTGTTGAAACTCTAATTTCTGTTAGTATTTTTGCTCAACTCATTTACTCTTTTTCTTTCATCAGTTTTATGGGTTTTTCTCGAGATAGTCAATTTGGGAATGTGACTAATTTAATGTTTGAACTTTTATAGTGGTTTTGTTTGCTCAATGAAGAAGTATGCCAATATTCTTCTCTTTTTGGATAAAGAAATAGTTCTAGAACTCAAAAGGGTTATCACTGAGAGATCTTTTATTGATCAACAGTGATGGAATTCCTCAATTCTGTCCTTTGTGGAATATAAATTATTGATAAATCAGAAAATTCAATCAAGTTTCATTTACTTATGGGTAAACATGGGGAATTTTCAGAAAGTTGAAGCTTAAATTCAATTATGAATTCCATTGTGTTGCATTTTCTGATGATTTAAAATATACTACACTGCTGATTCTACTATTTTAATCTTCTTGTAGGGGAGAAAAAAAATATTTGAAGGAAAGAATGTGAGTGCTGTATTAGAAGAAGAAATTGAAGATCTGGCAGAGAAATTGGAAAATTTACTGAAGAACTCTGGGATTAAAGATTATGAGTTTAAGAAATGCAGCAATTTTGACAAGCAGGTTTGCCATTTGCAGCGCCGGCTAGAGAAGCTCGGGGGCTTATCCGATTTGAAACGTGCAAATGAGTTGCAGGAACTTGTGGAATCCAGCGTGAACATGAGCATGAACCAGGAAATTGATAAAGAAAGCAATGTTTCTGGTCCAAGAAACAAAAATAAATCCACTGATGTGAGATAACAATTCATGGCATCTTTTTTATGTTTTATTTTTTTTAATTTTCTGCTTATTCATGGTGCATTTTGATTTTCACCTTTAAAACTTCATCGAAACAAGCTTTAGATGAATCATTTGTGTAAGTCTATAATCCTTATGTTTCTGATAAATATTTTCCATATTGATCCAATTTCTCTATATCTCATCAATCATTCTGTTGTTTGCCGTCGATCAAGATGTCAATTTCATGTGAAATAATGAGGTCTCAACTTTGTGCAGATGGAGCTTTTGAGGAGGAAAGTGGAAGGATTATCAAAGGAAACATGGGATAGACTTGAAGAGGATTTTGGATTAGTGCTTTCAAATACTGCAAACAGTTCTGTTGCCAGTTCTGCTTCAACATCCAAAAGAATTGAATGTTGTCCTCCCGAGTCTACTTTCTCTACCCACCTATATCAGGTACAGTTCTTGATCTTGACTCTAGCTAGTGGTCCTTCAAATTTAGGGTTGCATACATTCTCCATGCTAGGATAACTTATCTACAGCATGATTCGAGGTCCTATTAGAGGCATTTAGCTTAAGTCCTATTATGACATGATTCACTTCATGATTGGTAAGGCTGATTTTTCATCACAAGAAGCAGAGCAAGATTAACTATAATTATACTGATTCTTGATTAACTATGGATTTCTCCACCGTAATTTGCAATCGAGAAGATTGCTACTGTTGTATTTGTTTGCCCAAAGGCATGAATTTCTTTATTGTAGTTTCTCATTTGTTACATGTACCTGTGATCTTTACTCAGATGAAAGGACTTATATTAAGTGCATAAGATCATGGCAGAGTTGAGGAAGTACCATTCATTACTCTGTAGATCACTGCAATAAATTTTACAGATTGGTATCACCAACAAATTATGTAATTCATGATTCCCTTTCCTAATATAGCCATATTTCAGTGTGCCATCTGCAGTTCATTAAATCCATTTGTTGCCTATCAGAAATTTTATAGAACCATAAAGGGAATTCTTCAGGACCATTGGTCCTACCTCATAATTCAAGATTAGGGACAGTAAATGATTAAAAAAACAAGAGTGAAATTCATTTTACAGAGATAATTTTCTCATGATAATAAGGTTTTAATTGAAAAAGATTTATTTTATCTTTGTCAAAAGCTGAAGGAACTATTTTTCTCAGGAGTCCATACAGCAGCAGGAGGACGGCAAATGCTCCGGACGTTGTAAAGCTATAGTGAGGAAGATTGTAGAGCAAGTAAGAGTGGAGACAGAACAATGGTCACAAATGCAAGAAATGCTAGGGAAGGTGAGGGACGAGATGGAAGAATTGGAGGCTTCTCGTAACTTTTGGGAAGATCAAGCACTCAATTCAGAAAGTGAAATTAAACACCTCCAGTCTTCTGTAAGGATATGCTTTCATGTTTTCTAAAGATTTACCTTTCTCAGTGAATAATAATGGATAGGAACACAGAATAAACCCCATCTTTAATACCCTTTTAAAGAACTATATTCCTCAAATGCTTAACCTATGAAATATGAGCAAAGGTAACTGAGAAAAATGTTAGATAGAAAAATCTTGATAAGTCTTTTTTAATGGAGCATTGCTTATCAAAATGTCAATGCATATGCTGAAGTACATAATCATTTCTTGAATGCACAGAGAGGCACAACTGCTATTGCATATGATTTTCAGATACAATTAGATATTTCTCTGCCGAAGGTTTTCTTAAAGGTTAGAATTATTATATCCTATCTCATTTTTAGGTGCAAGAATGGAAAGAAAAAGCTCTCAACTTCGAGATCAAGGCCGATGAGTTGCGAAAGGAATTAGCTGCTGTAAGAGGGGACCTTGAAAAGCTAAAAACAGCAGAAATGAATGAACACAGCAGAGAGATAAGCAAACGACTCGGAAGGGAAGACCATAGAGTTTTCTATCAACTCAAGGAAAATCATCAAACTGATGCTGATAAAGAATGTAAATTAGAGACTGTCAAGAAGAATGTGACACTAGAAGTAGATCCTGAAACTATGTTTTCTGAGGATGTGCAGCCTATTTCTCTAGGAAAGCAGCTTGAAAGGGAGAAGCGATTACTTCTGCATCGCCTCAAGGAAAAGCATCAAGCTCAAGCAAATGACAAAAGCAGCAGAAAACAGGACGCTGACTGCAGAAAAAAGACACATAAATGCAACAATAGTAATGGACTTGTGAGCCTAAAACGTTCACCATTTCGTGACATTGGGAATGTATCACCTTTGATGAAGCAGAGTAGCAGAACAGTTTTCCCACTGCATAGTTAACCTTAATTGGAACAAATGCTGACAAACTTTTTGATTTGTATGAACAGAGTTCTATCAAGATGGTAAAAGGGAGTGCAAGAGCTTTTACTTTTGGGAGATGACAAAGATCATATAGTGAATGAGAGCAGAATAATTTACACTTTGTTGTTTCTTTTTATACTAGAATAGGACTTTACGTGATTTCTCTTCCACAATTATATAATAAAATGTGTTAGAAAAAAAGTTTTATAAAATATAATAATTACAAGATTAATAAAAAGAGTCAATGAGAATAATATAGTCACTTAATTATTATAGTCATCACTACTAGGTCCGCCAATCAAGCTACGCATTGTCTTGCACAATGTGTTCAGAAAAGCCATTCCTCCTTTATTTAGCTGGATTATGTTCCTTTATATGTAATGCCTAATATTTCTTAACGAAATTTCCTTCTTAGTTAAAAATAAAACAAAATTATGGTCCAAAATAATTCTAAACTTCAGGGACTTCAATCTTGAACAAAGGGAAGTAATATATATGGTATAGTGAATGGAAGTGTGAACATCAAATATAATCCTTTCAGAAAGCTAATTTGTTTCCTTTTCAAATATAAAAAGCTAATTTTTTAATAAAAGAAATTTTTGAAAAATAATTTAACAATGTTATTAAACAACATAATATATAGCCAAAAGGAAGTCTAAAGTTCATGAAAATTCTTTGCATATCATAACACAATTTGAATAAACAAAATATCCAAAGAAACAAAAAAAAAAGAAGGAAAAAGATTGAAATCTTCCCAATAAATGTTCTAAGCATGATCAAAATCCTGAATCTATACTCTAAACCAAGAATCCTGCTGCGCCTGGATTACCGCCCATGTTCACCACATTGAGTAGGGATAACTGTTATAGCCAGCGAGGAAGAGGTTATCAAGTTCGGGCAAAGCAACTTCATCTTTAACATTGCAAGATCCCAGCTCAAAATTATTCAGATATGCATTACCAAATCCACTGGAATGATCAAAATTGCCCATATTTTCCTGATCTTGGAGCATTCCATTACCAAATAGCCCTTCAACCTCTGCCTGTTGATGGCTTTGCAAGGGTTCATTAAAGGGCGTTCCATTGCCAAATGCATGACCAGCAACCTCACTGCTCAGCCCTTGAACCTCTGCCGGTTCTTGGCTCCGTCGTTGTACCTCCGCTGGTTGTCGGCTTTGGAAGGTTTTATTACCTTTCTTGTAAATTCTACATAAGATAAAGTCATCCAACTGAAAAGAAAAAAGAAAATAATAATGTCGAAGTTAGATTAGTTTGAAGAAACATTGCGTACCCTCCATGTCAAATTATATCAAAATAACTTATGAAAAGATATATAATTAAAAATGCCAAAATAATAATAATAATAATGGAGGGATAAAAGAAAGATTACGTACCCTCTTGGCAATTTTGCTTCTCTTCGCCTTTTTGTCATGCATAACACAATATTCATGCATAATCCAATTAGTTTTGACGCCATTTTTACTTTTAGCTTCGCCTTCATAATAAACCAAGGTCTTCTTCAATCCAATAATTTTGTTACTGCGGTCACCTTCTGTAATATGTTTATCTGATCCAGTAGCCTTCCAATATCCACAACCAGTACCTCGATTAGGCCGAAAACCATTTGGGTATTTTCGATCCCTCGGAGTGAAGAAATATCCCTCACCTTCTTTTAATTCTTGATACATCTCTAAAATAAAATAAAAAATCCAAGTGAGTAACTCTTTACAGCGAAAGAAAATAAAAATCAAGAACATTTAAATTAATTAATTAATTGTTGGGAGCGGGAGCACTTTGCGCCGCAAGTGGTTAAACTGCAAGAGCAAACCAAATTAATCGTGGAATGAAAATCATACACGGATATCAATTGGATCTTCGACCTAATAAAAAGAAAATTTAACCAAAAAAAAAGAAAGAATTATCATGCAAACCTGCAATTTTATCAGGGCTATGTTCATAGAGATTAACATCTCTTATTGGGACAGGTGGAATTACTTGATTATTGACTTTTGGTATCAAGTAGTAGCGAATAAGCTCGTAATCTGTTGGTTGAAATCGGATGCCTGGTGGAAGGGAATTGATGAACGGGTAATCACTTTGAACACATTCATAACTACTGCAGCTAGGGTTTTGCTGATCATCATTGACGGAGACACCATGGATTGCCGGAAAGAAACTACTTCCATGGTCTTGCGAATCAACATTGATGCTGGCTGTTGTACTATAAGCCATTTGAGTTGTAATAAAATTAGGAACCTGGGGTTGCGGAGAGTCAACCTCCATAGTTTGAGTTATAGTTGGAAGCGTGAATTGGTGCTGGTCTTGCTCGTAGAAAGACATTGCTGTTGATATAAAAGAAAACTCCTGAATAGATATATAGACTTGGATCTATTTGTAGTTTAGCCAATGATTTTAGGACGAAAAAAAAAGGGAAAAAAGAAGAGACTTCTTCGTAGTTTGGTATAAGGATAAGGCAGAAAAACCCTAATTTGTAGAGGGTTGTATTACCAATAGAGTTTTAATCCGATAAAAAATTGAGTTTTGTATTTGAGAGAGTTTAAAATAACTCCTAGTTATATCCCAAGTGATGATGAATTATTTTGATTGTGTATTACTTATAAAAAGAATTTTTTAAACTCTTCAAATGGGATTATATTTTTAAATAATGCACATATATATATACACACACACACACTGTTAAATTGCATTTGTAAATAATCATTAATTAAATTGTTGTTATTTTTTCACTTATTATTAAGTAATATCTCATGTTAATGTCCAATAGAAGAGATAAAATAACGCTTAAAATTATGAAGGAAAAAAAAGTTTGGAAGTTCATGATAAGATCACTTTGATTCAAATATATCTATAATAAGATGAAGTCCACAATCATGCACGCAGCGCCTTATTGATTGGCCACTTCTGTTTTTGTAGATACCTTCCGATCGACCAAAGTGAATAACTGAATATCAAGTAAAGTTGGTACCACATTATTTGATGACATCAAAAATACTAATTTTTATATTAATAATTCTATTGAAAAATCCAAAATTTTAAATTCTAATTTTGCTCTAAATTTTCAAATGTAATGCAACTTTTTAAAGGCTCAAAACTGCAATTTTGAAGTCAAAATATTCACTTATTTGAAAAGAGTGCATTATTTTTCAAATCCATTTACTGCTTATAGCACTTTTTATAAGCTTATTTATTTATCTTTAATTATAAGTCGTTTTATATTCCTTAGGGATAATTTACCCTTTGTTTAAAAAATTACCCTTGTTTAATTTTATCAATCATATTTCTTCTCTTCAAACAATTTATCGTTACTAAACATTTGATGAAATATTTTTCTTTTTTTTTCAAAATTAAAATCATTAAAATCCTATCTGCGATATAAATTTTTGAATAATTGTGGCATCTCAAGGATTACACTATACATTGAGATTCATTGTTTTGATTTCAAGTTTTGTTCGTAGCTAGTTTTCTCATAGTTGATTATGCATCATTCAGAAAGGAGTCTATCGACCAGATCTGAGTTCGGGGCAGGATTAGACAGACGTTGTGCAATAACAATGGAAATCCAATCCACCGCCTGATCAAAGTGTTCAACAACCAGTTACTTAGATATTGCACAATTGTTTTTACTTGTACTTTTTTTATATGTCAATAATATCAAATATTGAAATGTCATACTTTTGGTAAAAAATGATATTCTTACACCTTTTTTTTTAATGATGTAATATTTAATATAATTAATTGAAATTAATGAATTAATTTTTACTAAATAAAAGAGGGGCACCATTTCAATGGTCACAAAGATCATGGTCAAAATAAGAGTAGAGTTAAGGAATTTCAATTTTTGACAAAGGGAATTTCACGGAAGTTTGAACATCAAATATAATCCCTCAAAATTAAACTTATATTTTCCTTATAAAACATAGTGCAAATCTATCCGAAAAGGAAATCTAAAGCTGTGCATGAAAATTTCACACTCAAAAGACGATTTGCACTAACAAAATAGCCAAAAGAAAAAAGAAAATGAAATCCTCCCAATAAATGTTCTAAACATAAAAAATCCTGAATCTAAATCAAGCTATCCTGTGCTTCGCCTAGAATATTGCCACCCATGCATGCTTGTTCATCATATTGAGTAGGATCATTGTTATAGCCAACGAGGAAGTTATCAAATTCGACCAAAGCAGCTTCATCTTTAACATTACAAGATCACAGCTGAAAGGTCCCGAAAATTGTTCAGACATGCATTAATATCAAATCCAGTTGAATGATCAAAATTACCAAAATTGCCCATATTTTCCTGATTTTGGGGCGTTCCTTGCCAAATGGACGAAAACCCTCCAATTGTTTGCTTAATTCTTGAACCTCATCCACTGCTGGTTGTCGAGTTAGGAAGGATTTCTTACCCTTCTTGTAAATTCTACATAAGACGAAGCCATCAAAATGAAGAAATAAAAAGGAAAAAAAGAAAGAAATATTAAAATTGGATTAATTTGAAGCTGAGTTCCACTGTATTTAGAGAATTTGGAAAGGCGTTATAAAAAACTATACCAAAATAATTCATGAAAAAATATTTCAAAATGCAAAATCTTAGGAGGGATAAATAAAGATTGCGCTACTTCACTTTTACCTTGTTTTGACAGCCTTTTGACTTTTAGCTTGGCCTTCATAATAAATCAAGGTTTTCTTCAAACCAATAATTATTTTACAGTCACGTGCTTTATACTACAAGAAAATGCGCCTTTTGGATGGTAAAATCTTTCTCAAATTATGGTTTAAGATGGATTTAGGACGGATGAAATCCGTCTCAAACTAGGTGGTCTAACTTGAGATGGAATAATATTTCGTCTCCAATAGAGAAGAAATTTGAGACGGATTATTTCAATTCATTCAATGTCAAAATAATCATATATGTTTCAAATTTGTCTCAAATTCATCCGAACTTGAGATCGATTTTGAGACAACCATTTAAAAATTATTTTCAAAATAAAAAATCCGCCTCAAAATAATCTCTATTTGAAAATAATTTGAGACGAACTTCTCAAAGAAAAAATAGAGAATAAAACATCAGTCTCAAAGTGGTCTCAACTTGAGATGGATTTGAGACAAACTCATTTAACAATTTTAAATTATTAAATTCTATTAGTCTCAAATTAGTCTCAAATTGGAAGCATTTCTCTATTTGCAATAGGTAGCAATCTCTTCATAAATACCTGACAATCATGGGATTTCATTCCCGACAATTTCAACTCTTTAAAATCACAACACCCTCCAAGATTAGATGCATATACATTAGGAAGCCAAAGTTCATGCACCCAAGTAACAACCTTTTATATTCATTTGTCAATGTATAACAAGCTCTAGGCATAGAAACCCGTCCTACACTATCTATTTGGATACATAGTTCGGGTCTATTACAATCTATTTCAATATTTTTTTCAAGATTTTACATTATCATTCGTTTCCCTTAACATCCATCAAAGTGTTGAAGACATTATCGAACACATTCTTCTTATTATGCATCACGTCAATGTTATGGTTAAAAAGGTTTGTTTTTCAATATGGCAAGTCCCAAAAAATGCTCCTCTTAGCCCAATTGTGATTGATGCCTCTACAGTGGGCTCTTCCATGCTCTGACCCTGTATCAGTGACATTTGGTAAAGACCGTACAATGTCCCACATTTTAAAGCTCATGCATCGCACCACTGGTTCAGTTGTCTCACGACCACTACCACTTTTGAATGACCTCAAATCCCTTCTAAATGGATGATTTATTGATAAGAGATGACGATGATAATCAAACCATGATGCCTTTCTTCCATGTTGTAATTGAAATGACTTTGAATTCTCCATACAATATGGGCATGCCAATCTCTCAGTTGCATTCCACCCATTTATCATAACATAAGCAGGAAAATCATTGATTGTCCAAAGAAGAGTTGTACGCAGCTTGAGATTTTGTTTCTTAGAAATATTATAGCATGTGACTCATTCACTCTATAAATAATTCAACTCATCCACAAGCAGTTGCAAATACACATCAATTTTATGCTTCGTATTCTTCGAGCTCGGGATGATGACTGTCAAAAACATGAAAGGATATTTCATGCACATCTATAAAGGGAGGTTATATGGGGTTAGAATAACTGGCTAACAAGAATACTATTTTTTTGATATTCCAAAAAAAGAGAATCCATTTGTGCACAGTCAAACCCTAATGTTTCTAGCCTGACGAAGCGAAATCAAGATAAGAACGATCAAAATACTGCCAAGCCTCACCATCGCATAGATGGATTATCATCCCATTATCTATTCGTGTCTCTGCATGCCAACTCAGCTCAGCAGTTGTCCGAGAGGCATAGAGTCTCTACAACCTCAGAGTGATTAGAAAATAATACATCCGCTTGAATGAGATCTTTTTGTGTTGATTATTTTTCTCAATCTTTTTCATTTGCATATATCAAGGATTGCTACAAAATTTACAATACCTTGCATTAATATCAATCTTCCAATACAACATGCACCTATTAGGACATGCATCTATTTTCTACATGGGCAACCCAAGGCCAACGACTAACTTCTTTGTATGGTAGAAATTATCAGGAAGTGTGTTAGTGTTTGGGAGAACTTCCTTCAGAAGTTGTGCAACTTGGTTGAAACATCTGTCTAACATGTTATTCTCGGACTTAATATTAAGAAGTCGAGAAACAATAAACAACTGAGAGTGGTTCGTACATCCCTTCCCAAATAGGGGTGTCTGCAGCTTTAAATATGTCGTAAAACTTTTGAGCATTGGGATTTGGAGGCTCCTCAACATGTGATGGAAGTGATGGATGATCCAATTGAAATTCAGGTCCTGCAGCATCTATTACCATATCTTTGAAAAGGTTGCCTGAATTAGAACCCATAGGGATACTGCTTGAAGACGTCAGAACTGGATGTTGGGTACGTCTTTCCCCATGACATACCCAAACATGTTAATCGAGCAAAAATCCATTTATGAACAAGTGCTCCTCAACCAATCTAAGAGATAAATACTTCTTGTTTTTGCATTTCTTACAAGGACACCGTATAAGGGACGGGTCTTCTAAGTTTAAAACAACATACTTAACGAAATTTTCAATCCATCACAATATTCAACAACGGACCTCTTGTACATCTAGCTACAATCATCCGTGTCTAAAATATGAGAGTGATAGAGATTAGGAATTGTGATCACATGAGATAGAAGATTAATAAGTCCTCTATTTATAAATGAGATTACAAGTTATTAAAAGTGAAAAGATTATAAGTTAATAAAGTTTAAAGACTTTAAGCTAATAAATTTTTTAAAATTATAAGCTTATAAAGTTTTGAGATTATAAGTTAATAAAGTTTAAATGTTTAAGTTAATAAAGTTTAAAGATTTAAGTTACTATAGTTTTAAAATTATAACTTAATAAATTTTAAAGATTATAAGTTAATAAAGCTTAAATGTTTAAGTTAACAAAGTTTAAAGATTTAAGTTACTATAGTTTTAAAATTATAACTTAATAAATTTTAAAGATTATAAGTTAATAAAGCTTAAATTTTTAAGTTAACAAAGTTTAAAGATTTAAGTTACTATAGTTTTAAAATTATAACTTAATAAATTTTAAAGATTATAACTTAATAAAGTTTAAATGTTCAAGTTAACAAAGTTTAAAGATTATAAGTTAATAATGTTTTAAAATTATAAGTTAATAAAGTTTAAACATTGTAAGTTATTAAAGTTTAAAGGCTGTAAGTTAATAAAGTTTAAAGATTATAAGTTAATAAGTTCATAAAGTTTAAAGATTATAAGCTAATAAAGTCATAAGATTATAAGTTACTAAAATTTTAAGATTATAAGTTGATAATTAAGTTTAAAGATTTAAGTTAATGAGTTTTAAAATTATAATTTAATAAAGCTTAAATGTTTAAGTTAACAATGTTTAAAGATTTTGTAAGTTAATAAAGTTTTAAGATTATAAGTTTGTTAGATTTGGATTGAAAAATGTTTTCAAATTATAAGTTTGATCAATTTTGAATGAGTTGTACAAAGACTTTTAAACAAAAAGAAATGCATGATTTCCTCTATAAAATGAATATTTTTCAGGCTCTAAAGGGATTAAATGTTAAAAGTTTAAAGCTTTAAGTGGTGAAAGTTTAAGAATTTAACCCATCGAAAGCCCCTTAGAAATCTAGGATCTGCATGCTTCAGATTGAATTTTTCAAGTCCAAATTAAGCAATTGAAAGATAGTTAAGATCCCAATAGAGTTGAACAATTTGGCGGACAGCTTTGCTAAGGCAGGGATTGAAAGATTAGAAGATCTTTTTGTTTTGTTGTAATGCTATCAGTTGTCTACGTTGAGATAGAGGTTATTGGGTAGCCTGATAGTTTAGAATTTACTAACTCCTTTATTTGGTAGTTAGTTTGATTTCTGCCATGTAATTCTGTCAGCTTCTCTTTGAGCATGTCCTGTACTTGATCTTTTGTTTAATAATATGTGATCTCTGCATTGCCTTTCAAAAAAAAAAAATATGTGGGCAGGTTAAGGGTTAATTAAAAATTAGTAATACAAATACAATAAAACAGTTAATTGCATTTAATTAACTCGATGTCCAAAAGGTCATTTTTAAATTGTTTTTTAAAAAGGCCTAAAATTAACACTCTGAATTAAATCTAATTAAAAGAAAATTAGCCTAATTTCTATTAACATATTTTATGTTAACAAATTAACATAACACTTAATTTTAAAAAAATAAAAACAAAATAAAAAGATAATAAAATCAATTATGATAAAAACAGGAAAAAATATTAAAAGAAAAAAATACTAAACCCATCAGCTCTAAGATTGTTATTTTTTTTTAAAAAAAAAACTGCGTCTGTGGGACTGAAATTGAGAGTACTGAAGCTTGAAAACAAAACAAAAAAAGGAATAGATAATAAGACTGCTTATCATCAACAACAAAATAAGCTTACACAAAGTACTCACCTTGTTCCTTGGAATATTTCACCCGCTGATGAGATGGGTAAAAAAGAAAGGAGGAAAAAATAGAATAAAGAAGATGGTAAAGTAAGTGGTGGATTTGGGATGGATGAATTAGGTAACTCGTCCTTTATATTTAAAATTTTTAAAATGATTGTACAAATTTTGATTAAAAAGTTTGAATATTTTGAGATGGATTTGAGATTAATAAAAAGTTGTAAAATTGATCAAAAATAAATTTGATTTCTTAATGTGGCATTTGGTTAGTATTTCTAACGAAATTTCAGATACTCCTTTCATGAGAAGTTTGTATATGAGAAATCAAACTGATATATTTAAGAGATTTTCACTATTAATGTCATTAGTAAATAAAAATAAGAGTTTAACAATTGATCCTCAATAAAAAAAAATTAATTGGATTATTGAAGTCTTAATTAATCTTCTTGTATTGATTTTAGTTATTTACTTACTCTCGCTTAATTTTAAATTAAATCACTACATTTTTATGGATCTAAATTAAGTTTTAATAATATTTTTGGTAAAACTTCACTCGTCTAAGTGGGATGGGCTTTGCTCTGCCACTTTACTACTTGAGAACACTAAGTATATTTGTTAGGAATTTGTATGTAGTTTGTGCACATCAGGCCGAGAGAGGTAGAGACAGTGAGGGGGAGCTGTGAGAGTGAGAGACACTAAGGGAAAGAAGCCGAGAGAGGGAGAGGGAGAGGGAGAGGGAGTAGGGATGGCAATAGGGCAAATTGGGGCAGGAGTCCCTAACTTTGATCCCGTTCCAATTTTAAATAATAATCTTTATTCTCGCCCCGCTTTCGTTTCAAAATTTTGAAAAGAGGTCCGGTTCCCACTTCGCCCCCACTTTACATCATCCGGCTTTGTTCCATTATCGTCCCGTTTGACTCCGCTTTGATCTCATTTAACTCCGCTTTAATCTCATTTGACTCATGAATATTAATAAATACTTAATCAATAATATAAACTCATTGTAATCTACAAAAGTTAATAATATAAATTCATAATTAGTTAAGTATATACTTAATAATATAAATTATTTAAATCAATATATTTAATAATATAAATTATAGTTACATTTTTTAAAAAAAAAAACTGCGTCTGTGGGACTGAAATTGAGAGTACTGAAGCTTGAAAACAAAACAAAAAAAGGAATAGATAATAAGACTGCTTATCATCAACAACAAAATAAGCTTACACAAAGTACTCACCTTGTTCCTTTGGAATATTTCACCCGCTGATGAGATGGGTAAAAAAGAAAGGAGGAAAAAATAGAATAAAGAAGATGGTAAAGTAAGTGGTGGATTTGGGATGGATGAATTAGGTCTTAACTCGTCCTTTATATTTAAAATTTTTTAAAATGATTGTACAAAATTTTATTAAAAAGTTTGAATATTTTGAGATGGATTTGAGATTAATAAAAAGTTGTAAAATTGATCAAAATAAATTTGATTTCTTAATGTGGCATTTGGTTAGTATTTCTAACGAAATTTCAGATACTCCTTTCATGAGAAGTTTGTATATGAGAAATCAAACCGATATATTTAAGAGAGACACTAAGGGAAAGAAGCCAAGAGAGGGAGTAGGGATGGCAATGGGAGCAAATTGGGGCAGGAGTCCCTAACATTTAACCTCGTCCCAACTTTAAATATTAATTCTCATTTTCGTCTCGCTTTCACTCGCGCCACTCCGTCCCGCACCGCCTCCACTTTACATCATTCGCCTTCGTCCCATTCTCGCCCCGTTTGACTCCGCTTTGATCTCGTTTAACTCTGCTGATGTCAATAAATACTTAGTCAATAATATAAACTCATTGTAATATACAAAAGTTAATAATATAAATTCATAATTAGTTAAGTATATACTTAATAATATAAATTATTTAAATCAATATATTAATAATATAAATTATAGTTACATTTTTTAAAAAAATGTTCACATATATTTATATAAATAATAATATATTAATATAGTTAATAATATGACTAAGTATTACTTAGTCAATAATATAAACTCATTTTATTTAATTTTTTAAGTAACCAAATGGATAAAATAATTTTCTTTAAAAAAAATATTATAGATAAAATAGTATTTTTATTAGAGATAGAAATAAAATTGAAGTTGGGGATTTGCGGGGTGAATCCCCATGAGGCTTTAGCGGGGGAAAATCCATCCCCGTCCATGTTCCTAATCCCCGAATTTTAGAACGCAACTCCGGCTCAGGTCCTATTAAATTTGAAGAATTTCCGATTTCAACTGGACGAATCGAAACAAAATGCTTGCTAATTCCCATTTTATTAGAGAGGGAGAGCGAGAAAAGGAGAGATGCAGAGGGAGATAGTGAGGAGGAGGGCTGAGGAACGCTTAGGATGAGAGAGAGTGTAATGGGAGGTTGGGATATTTTTAGATTTAGGGTATTTTTAATATTTTAAATATTAAGTGAGCTGCGTTTATAAATTTAAATGGCGAGTCTATATATGTATGAAATGATATAAATAATAATAATAATAATATCATAATCTAGTTATATGCGTCGAGTTTTTATATTTTTTTAAGGAAATATAGTAGTCGGTTTAATTTATATTATGTGCTCAAAGGTATTTAAACAAGAAAAAAAATAAAAAAGAATAGAACCCGTTCCACCTTGTGCCACCACCAGCAAAACAAAAACCCCAGCTCGGCCTCCTTCTCCGGCAACTTCTCTTGGATTTTGTAGCTGAGCTTCGGCTTCGGGAGATCATTTATTTTCTCTGCAAGTTCGTTACAGTAATCAATGCATCCTTTCACCTTTTCATAATCAAGAATTGATTGATTGCTCTGTTTTGGACATTTCTTGTTTCCGTCATATGAATTAATGCTTTGCATTCTTGATGCGATTTTTAACCCTGTCATATCCTGTCATGTAATTGGTTCCTTTTTGGCATCTTCTGTGTTATTTTCGAAGCTTATGTATCGATGGGCTATTTCCGTGTCCCTCCACGACTGTGGAGAATTTAAGTAACTAAATTCACCTGCTTATAATTGTAAAAGCTGCATTCTTTGCATTGGCTAAACAAAGCTGAAATGAAATTCATGCTTTTTATCTGTAATTTGTTTGTTCTCCTTTTTTTTTTTTTTTTTGCCCTTTTATTTGCTAAACCTTTTGTGAAATAACAATATAACATTTTCTTGTTTGCCCAATTAGTATTATTCAGAGAACTAGGATACTGCCTTTTCTTTTCAAGATAAGAGATACATCTGGGGTCAAATATTCTTTCATTCCTATGTGAGATACTATCTGAGACACAAATTCTGCATCTGTGTAAGATGAAAAATTTTGGATTGGAATTGTACTCTCTGAGATGATCTGATTGTATCTTTTACTGGTCTAGGCTGGAAGGTCAATAGACAGGACAACCTTTCAACTATTGCTTGTTTAAAGAAGGATAGGATGAGCCGCTCAGGAGAGGCAGCTATGAAGCGGAAAAGACCAGGGTCAAATGAGTCTCTGGCTGATGCTGACCTTGCAGTTCTGAACGTGATTAAAAGTAAAAAAGATATAGGAATCTGGGCAAGAGATATAAAAAAGGAGATAAACTTATCTGATACTGTTGTCAATAAATCCTTGAAGTCTCTCATGAGCAAGAAATTGATTAAAGAAGTTATGAACATAAAAAATAAGGGAAGAAAGCATTATATGGCAGCAGACATTGAGCCATCAAAAGAAATCACAGGAGGTGCGTGGTATGTGGATGGACATCTAGATAAAGATTTCATTGATGTTCTTCAAAAAATCTGCTTGAAGTTTGTAAGTGTGCAGAAGGTTGCTACAATTGATTCAGTTTATGAAGCTATCGAAAAGAAGAGAGTGGTACAGGACTGCACAAAGCAACAAATTGAAGAAATATTGAACTCTTTGGTTTTGAGCAATGATATCATAGAAGTTAAAAGTACTGGTTTGGGAGAATATCATTCTATTCCTATTGGAGAAAAGTGTTACAGAACTGCAAATGTAGCTGGTGTTAACAAGGGTCCCAGAATTGGGGCCATGGCTTCAATTCCATGTGGTATGTGTCCACGGATTAGGCAGTGTACACCTGATGGGATAATCTCCCCTAGAACTTGTGTATATTACATGAAATGGTTGGACATTGAATTCTGAAGTACAAGTAGATGACATACTTTATGGGGTTATTAGCATTGTGGTTTGGCCTTATTAAATAGTTCACCCATTTGGTTTGCAAGAACCAAGTAGGAATTCTCCTACCAAAGATATGCGATGATGACTGCAGCATATTCTAATTAACAACTGGAGATGTTTATTTTTGCAAATATGTTTTAAGCATTGCTGTGAAGATAATTTCAAGATGATGCTTTCAACATCTCGAAGACTATCCAGGTCCTCTGCATTTGGTTGAAGTTCAAGCTGTTCTTGTAATCTGTTTATCAGCTGGTTTCTGGCCAGAATTATCATATACTGAAACTATGTTTCAGTGTTTTGGATGACCATAATATGAGCTTGCAAAACATCAGTGTCAAGTTAAACAATATACAAGGCTTACAGCTGCTTCAATATATCAATAACGACTAAATGATATATAATATATATATATATATATATATATATATATATATGATGCCATTTGCTAAGATTAAAGACATGAAAATCTCCATTTTATAATATGCTCAATTTGCATTGAAACTCTCCTTTACTGCCATTCCAAGACTTATACTGGTATGATCTATTTCTTGTATATGCTTGCACAAAAATCATGGTTCTGTGCTTTTGCCTTTCCCCTCTCTGCTTGAACCCTACTTTGGATGCACTGTTATGGAAGCCTTACACCTTATTAAGCAATGTAAAGGGATATTTGTGGCATGGTCAGGACCTACATGGGGGTTACTATGCTGTTCTAGAACTGCAGTTTAACTGACAAATCTAGCTTCTGCTGATCATTTCGATACAAACCAGTTATATAGATGATAATCCAACTTCACTTAAAAATTTTGAATATCCAAACCAAATAAACTGAAAAAACGAAAAACCAAACCAATTTAAAATTACATATTGGTTCGAATTGATTTTTTGGATTGATTCGATTTTTTAACACCCCTTTTTTAAGTTATGCCCCAAATGAGAAAGAAACAAAAAATTTAAAAAATATTAAATGTATATGTTTGTACATGCATTTAATGTTTAATTTGGACATATAATTGTTTTACTTGTATTCACCTCAACGTTTTCCTAAAATATTTTTCAGAATAATGTATGATGTGGTGCAAAAAGGAAGAGAGCAAAACATGAATTTTTACTTTATGATGACTAGATTTTTTTTTTTTTAATTGAACAATTTAAAATTTGTTGATTTTGACTCAATTATTGAGGTTACTATTTCAATTAAGACTTCTCTATAATTTGAGAAAGAGAAAGTGTAATTGAATAATTAAGGTTTCAAATTTTCAATTGATTTTATTACTTATTTTTTCGTATTGAAAATTTGGGACAAAACACATTTTTTTTGTGAAAAAAGTGAAATACCGAAAATGGCCCTCATGGGAGTTTGTGGGAAGAAAATAGATTATTTCTACTTAAACAATATTCCGTAAAATAAGACCAAGGAGCCAAAGTAAAAAAACGTCTGGAGCACCAAATGGAAAAACTTTGGGAACTAAATTTTCCATAGTTTTTAATGTTGTTTATTAGACACTGACTCGTTTTAGGGAAAACGTATTAAAATTTGGAATAAAAATAATATTTAATTTTGTCAAAAGTGGAACTTAAAAGAGAAATCACAGTAAATTTCTATAATTTACATCTTCTATAAGCTAATTTACTTGAATTTCTGATGGTTTAGTATCAAAATATTGTTTCTCTGCTTCTTCTTGCTGCTCTAATGTCTCATAGATGGGACTATTCCTAGTTTCAGGCAACCAAATACTTAAAGAACCACTGAAAATTGAAAGCCCTCCAAATATGAGAAAGGCCAAAGACGGATTCAATCTGCCAATGGCCACCAGCAGGGGAGCCATGGAAGCTCCCAACATTAAAGCTTGCCGCAAGATTGACACTGCAAAGCTTCTCATATTTGTAGGGAAAAGTTCAACACAATACCTGTACAAAACACCAAATGCAGTTGATGCAGCCATTAATCCAATTCCTTCGAGAATCATTTGAGCACCACTTCCTCCTGAATTGTTATCGTCATTTTCTCTACTAAAACTTCTGGAGAAAAGAATGCCGAGGATGCTTGATATACCGGCAATGTAGGCTGAACCAGAGAGAATTAACCGGCGATTCGCCATGCCTAGTAGTACACTGCCTATGAACACAGCTGGGATCTCCATTAGTGCATTCATGGCAACTGTGAAGTATAGATTGAAGTTGAGGTTTTCGACATTGAGTTGAATTCCATAATACACAAATCCAATTCCAGAGCCGACTATCATGAGCAAAGCCATCCTTTTAACTGCCCAACTAGTGTTCCAAAGGGTCCTTGGTGAAGTTTCTGGTTGAACATGATCCCAATATATACAGAATATTCTAAAAAGTTAATTTGAGAACAACTCATGAAACATTAAGAAAAGCATACAATTGAATGCTCATATTTGCATTAATTAAATCATGTATAGTGAAAATATAAATATTTTTGCATTTAAAAAATTTTAAAAAGTTGTCGATTTAAGTAAATCGTATGCTTATATTAAAAATACATTTTCAATCCTGAAAATCCAAAAAAAAAATAAAATAGAAGCATAGACATTCAATCTCCTTTTACATTCTGGAGATAGACTAGAAAGAGGGAGTAGGGTACTAGTGAAGTACCTCTAATAATTTCTCCTATTTTAGTACTGGACTCGGCAGTTCTAGATGGCTGGGAAAGGCATAGATGATCGACAGGGAGCTTCTTTCCATTGAATCTTGCATATTTTTCCAACACATATAGAGCTTCTTTGCTTCGTCCTCTACCGAGAAGCCATCTCGGAGACTCCAATACAAACGGCGCCAAAATGAAAATAGAATAGACAACAGGTAACAAGGAGATGATTCTATATAGGTTTCTCCAATGCATTCTAGTCGGGTAAGCGATTATAGGAAGTGAAAGAAAGCCTGCAGTGAAGAAAAAGAAGCCGTATTGGCCAACTTGACCGCGCCAATGGCAGCCTACAACTTCTGTGGACAACACGAGGCAACAAATGCCAATTCCTGATCTTGAAAAGCCATTTGCAAAGCGCAAAAGAGCATAAATCCATATGTTTGGTGACAGGGAAGTGAGGAAATTAGTTGCAGAAGTTAAAAGGCACGAAATCAGCAATGCTCCTTTCCTTCCCAAGAATGCATCTGCCAATCGACCAAAAATAGCAGAACCTGTAATTTTGGCATTGTGAGTTCTGATGGATGTAATTGGCCTTTGTAAAATTTTCCTTTCTGTTCCCAATTTTGCCTTCTTACCTTAACTTTCTACTATGCCAGTATCACTATTTCACCAATTTTGTGGTAATTTCATCTACTAATTGGTAGAATTTTTATGTACAAAAACCGTACAATTTCTATGTAGTCATGGTTTTTCTTCCTAGCATTTCAATTTTTTACGGTCTCATGGGACGATTACACGGCATATTATACACTAGATTCAAACATCGAATCGAATGAAATCATTACACAATTCAAGTATGTAATATTGTAAGACAGCATTTGAAATGGAAAATTAGATTCCTAAGAAAAATAGAGAGTCTTACGTAGATAATGGAATATGACAGTTAAAAGCAATCAAAACTGTTCACTGATAGTGATATTTTCCTATGATAGAAGTTTATTAGATGATACTAACACCTTTAGGCAGTGGAAGATGATCAAACAAGGTCAAGAAAAGAAACTGGTCCAAAAGTTTCACGATAAAAAGTTGATCCACCAAAACTCTTGCGTATACAAAACAATGATAACTTTCATGAATACTCATTTATCTTGATAAAAAAACAGGTAAAAAAGGACAAGAAATAAGAAGTTTCATTTGATCAGAAATAGGTACCAATGAGGGAGCCAATGAAGTAGAGTGATGCAGGAATAACAGCTAGAAATTTCCGATCACAAACCAAACCCCACTCAGCAATAGTGGAGCTTTCATGGCCGTCAACCCACTGCCAAGAACCAGGTTTCAGTCCACAAACAGCAGCAGCACGCCCAGTACTCCTAATGCCACCCACTGCACAAGAAGATGATGAGCCAATGCACCTCCATGAATCTGGCTGGGCATCAGCAAATATTGTGACTAAAGTGCTCTGTGAATCGAAGATCCATGCCAATGATACCAAGAACACATGCACAAGCTGTGAAAATCCAAAGGATCCCACATACTCTTCCACCACTTGATCTATTGTTAATTCCAACTTCTCAGTCACACTACCACCCAACCCCTTTTCTACACTGCTTACATTGATCACACGTTCTTGGTTTTCTTCTTCCATCTTCCTATGTTGGATTCTTCGGTGATTGCACACATTGTCTGTGAATGTGTGCAATCCTTTTGTCTTTGGCTACTTTATAACCATATAGTAGATCAGAAGGAGAAGCAAGAAAGATTACGTGGGAATTGCCAAATGCCACAAATGTTGAAAGTGGAGAAACACTAGGCAAGTGAAACGCCCACCAAGGAAGTCCAGTGTTATTTGACGTGATATGTGCCACTACCAGGTAAAGCGGTCTCATAGATTACTTGAAGTTTTTCCCCGAGTAGCTTTGGTCTATTTATTTCAAGGGCATATTATAGTCAAAGTTACTATAGCTTGATGACAAAACCATAGTGGTGTATGCATGCAATTCCCCCATTATTGGTGCTAGAAGGATTTTTTTTTTTTTTATTTATTTGGCAATTATAACTCACTGAATAGAAATTATTTTTCTTTTGAATAGTATGGCATAAAACAAAACATCATTTTCGTTACAAAACAAAATATCATTTTCGTTGATAAAAGCAATCTTTAAGAATCTTGAGTGGATCATCTGTTTTTTCCCTTGGAATATTTTAAAAAAAAAAATACAAAATATAAGCACCGTTCAGGAAAGAAAAATTATTAAATTTATCATAGCGTACAAATCATAACTAAAAGTGTTAATTTCGGCAGCTTTGGTCCGGCGAACCAAGGGAAATGTGGGGTTAGGTCGCGCCGATCTAAAATTTGACGATATGGAGTTGTATACTGATAGACAAGCATAATGCGACTCATCGAGACTATAGTGTTTGAAAATACCGTTGCATTGTTCAACATCCACTCCCTGAACTAATCTTCTTCGTTCTTCCTGAATAAGAAAACTCGCATGTTAATGCACAAACTAGAGGGAAAAAATGGTGAACCAGAGATCCATTACATTTCTTTCCAATATTAAAAGCATTACAAAAGACTAAGAAAAGCTTACTTTTGCTGATCCGATAAGGTCACCAGAGATCTAAGGACGCCAGGACTAATCCGGTCAGCAAGAACTCCTTTTTCTGAGATCCAGAAGGATTTCTCTTTGACATAACTTTGGAGCTTCTTAGCTTCAAAATCGAGCAGGGTTTGTTCTGCATTACATTGTACACCAGACATAAGCAAATCAAAAACCTTTTTCATTTCCTGTTCTATGTACCAACCATATTCCTATTATCATGTAAAGGGAATTTTGAGAGAGAACATATAACTTGATATATGAAGTAATTTATGTTATTCTTATTTTTGAATCCCTGGAAATATAGCATTTGTCAAAATCAGAGGTACGAAAATCATGGTATGATGAGCAAAAATGTTATGGACATAACGTTAGACAAATACAAGCCAAAAAGTAGACATGCAATAAGGAAAAGGGCTCTGTTATGTAAGGATATTTCATATGAAATTTTTACAAATAACAAGAAGATATAATCACATACAGCAGTTGTATCATCAATCTGCAGCCAAAATCCTGATTTCAACATGTTTTCAACTATGCTACTTAATATCCTTGTGCATCTAAATCTAATCTTTGTGGCATCTCTTCTGACATGGGACATCTACAAATAAAAAACAAACATAGACATATATCTATATAGTTCGGAATCTTTCATTATTCCACCAGTTATATCATGGCTGTGTGACATCAATCTATTCCTATTTGAATAAATATCAGACAGGCCAGTCCATGATGACACCTGTTAAACTTAGATGCATTGTTTATCTTTCATCCCTAGAAGAGATGGCAACTTTGTATTCTTAATAAATCCCTTGTATTATAGTTGCCAACAGTTAAATGGAATTATTCATGTTCCAAAAATCTATCGTCAACTAGGATGGTGAAAGGGGAAAAAGGAAGGACGATTTTTCAGTTAGTGTTTACAAATATTCACCTCTAATGCAAATTCAGCTGACAGCAAGTTTAGCCAAAGACTCCACTCTATAAAGTTACAAAGAGATTATGTAGAATCTCACAGGTTTTATAAAGATTTAGTGTTTTACCAATATGGTAGTATCCTACAGAATGAACTAAAGGTGATAGAAAAAGGATAAGTTTTGATCAGTTGTCAACATAAAATAATGTTCAAAACAATTAAGAAAAAGATCAAAATAAACCTTTCTCCAAAATGTTGTGAGCAGCATGAAATGGAATGCCAGCAAAAATGTCTGTTCCTGGAAGCATCAACCAAGTGTTCTCCTTCGGATCATGCTCACCACATGTTGCACAAACCTCTTTAACCAAGGGCTTCGACTCAATCTCCCTCATTAGCGACTCAAAAGGGGAAGGGACACTAGATATTGTTGTCTTAGCTCTCTTCCTTAATGCTGTCAATGCTTCCCTGTTCCCATTCCTCAATTTATCGTTTTCAACTAACTTCAAATACGTTTCCATAACTCAGAAACGGTTGAAAAGAAGAAAGCAGATGTTTTTTCTCAAATTCAAAGATATTTCAATCACCTGCTGCCGTGCCACTAAAAATTTTTCAGCTTCAACCTCAACCTCGACAAGTTTTCCCTGAAACTCCTTCATTGTGTCATCCATCTCTATAAGCAGTACCTAACAAACTGAACAATCAAGACATGGACTAAATAGTCATAAGGGAATTTCACTACAGAGTTATCCAGAAGAAGAACTGCTGAATGCAAAGCAAACTTGTTTACTCCTGAACGTTCTCAAAAAGTTAAAGACACCCCCCAGTAACTGCAATCTAAAATAATCCTAAAAGAAGTAACTTGCAATCAGCAATAAAATTACTTTCGAACCCACAGAGTAATTATATATTCTATTGACTGACACGATAATTCTTGAGCAGTAAATCATGATTCTTTCTCGCATAATACTCGAGCATATTGATAAACTAAAATTGAAGTTTTTGATCCCAAATTATAAGACCCGAATGCTGAATTTCAGCTTAATTTGAATAGACAAAAGAGGAACTCCATCTACTTCCTCGCGAAATAACATTCAAATACTGTTTCCACCAGACCTATCTTTATTCTTCCATCAACCCTACAAAGAACGAAAATAGAAAATCTAGAAGAATCATCCGAGATTCTGAAAACTCAAAGATTACATAGACAAAGGCAGCTAAATAAATTTAAGGAGCGAAAAGTTCAGGCAAAACAGTAAATTCCCAGAACCCCCAACCCAAAAGAAAAGGAAAATTGATTTCCATTCCCAAGGGTTACAGTCCCCTGTATTTTCCCAAAAGAAGGTACCCTGGATATGATAAAAAACTTGTACTTAAAACATAATCTACTATCAGTTTTGAATTCTAAGTTTCTTAATGGACATAGAATACCTATCCAACTACCTTGAATGGTGGGAGCCAAGGCAGATGGCTGTGGAGACTCCAAACGATGGAAGACCGGGACGACTGGTGGCCTTGCGGCGCACGGTGGGCTGAGCAATCAGAGAGAACTACAGTACGAAATGGGTTAAGGGTATAGTTGGAACTACGGTTAGAGCAGTCAAAGAGACATAAGGCTGTTGCTGGGTGGTAAATCGGGCGGCCCGGACCAAATGAGGCCAAATTGATGATCAGGTTCAATCTTAACATGTGACGTGCATTCGGTTATACGGTTCCAATTTTACTGTTCGGTTTGATTTTTATTCAGTTTGGTTCGGTTCGATTCTTGACAGAAATTTCATATTTGATGAATTTTGTGACGTTTCCCTTCAAAGATATGAGATATCTGCCAAGAAAAAAGAATTAGAACTTGAAAATTGAAAATTCTAAATTGCAGTAAAAAAGTTCAAAACTACGGCAAGGCTTTACTTTACATTGAATTTTATTTTATTTGTTTCCATAATCCATCAGAAGAGAGGAAAATAAAGATAATCAATAAATCAAAACTGGCAATGCTAAAAAATAACAACAGGGAATAGCAAAATTATATTTCATTAACTGTCTTGATGAATTAAATGCTAAGGAAAGGTGTTTAACCACACATTATCATATGAATTTTCTTACAACGTCATAGAGGTGAAGCAATGGCAATGGACATAATTCAGAAGCTATGAAAATGGCATGCCATTAATCAAAAACTCCTCAACCATTAATAACTACTTAAACTAGTACTTAACCTAGTAGTAGGCCTGTATAAAATCCGGCTTTTTATGGCCCGCAACTTATGTGGGCTTGACTTTTTTTTTAAAAAAAAAAAATATTCAAAATTTTTAATCTTGATAAATCTTACCTTTATTTGACTATACTATTTTTAATAATTTTTAGTAATAATATTATTTTTCTTATATAATTTCTTCAAGAAAATTCTAAATTATTTTTTAAAATCATTTTTATATTTTATCTTTAGAATCACTATATAAATTGAATTGATTTATTTGCTCATTTATTTTTATATTTGTTTCATATACTTATTAACTTATTTTAATTTTCATTTTAAATGATAAATACTTAATTAAGGACGTACATTTTTTTAATATAGATTTAAATATTATTATTGAAAATTTGATAATGATGAGGAAAATGAAAATTATAAACTTGTTAGTATTTTGTATGATAAATTGTTAATTTTGTTGTCTTTTTAAATAAATTTCATTAATTTTTAATTGTTATTTGCTCCCGTTTAGCTCATATAACTTATGAACTTTTTGGTCAGCAACCCAACTGAGCAGGCCGATTTTCCAATACTAACTTAAACCAATAATTTAAAGGATGGGATAATATATAACCTTTATCTCTAACCAATTAAAATCAATTAACAAAGCAATTAAGCAATTAGGAAATTAAGCTTTTGAAATAAAAGGATAGGAATACAGATACGTACATTGTATCTATGTAAACCGAACACTAGCAGAAAGGATATTCCATGGAGGGTTGTGCCAAGCACTCACTCCTTTCCATGGAGGGTCTGAGAGCTGAGAGGAGATGTATGATGTTGATGGTTGGACTTTGACATGCCGGAGAAGTAAGAAAGAGCATGCTAGAGCAACAAGGTGGAAAGGAGATGGAGGTCGGAGGGCGCCATCATGAGGAGGAGGAACTTGCAGAATGCAGTTTGGTTTGGAGAAGGATACGGTGGATGTTTTTATTTTTTTATTTTTTTATAATTTGATAAAGTGAATGTTGGCTAGGGCTGAATTTTGTTTCCTTTTGAGAAATTAGAAAGGCTAATATTAAAATTGAAAAATATCATAATATAATTCCGTGTTTTTTATTAATCGAAATTTGTTGAACACCGAACCTTTTTTTGAAAAATTCTAATTAACCAAATCATTTTCAAAATTACTATTCGATTTGATAGTTCAGTTCAATTTTTAGAGCTACCTTAATCTTAACTGTTAAGGCCGGTCATTTGATCTAAAAAATATTACTATATTTTAAAGTGACATGTGGACCACGTTGACCTTATCCAAATAGCTCAACTCGACAGGTTATAGAAGATTCATTTGCAGTCGACGGGTTATCCAATCACTTAAGAGGTGCAAATGAATCGAGTTGAAAAGCTTAAGATTCATTTGCTCAAATACTCAATCACTAAATAAACTAATTCAAGAATATCCTAACAAATGTTGAAAAGCTTAACTGATGTAGTTAAAATTTAACATAACGCATTCATTCCACGAGAGAAATAAAAAGAAGATTATACTATCATACCTTGAGGAAGATAGAAAGGTGAATGGAGTAAGAACTTCATATTTTTTATGGAGAACTCTCATTTTTTAAATAAGGAGGAGACTCATTTGAATTTTATAAATTTTTCATATATATGATATGACATTTAGGTCATATACACCATATGCATCATTTTAAAAAAAAATGAAAAAAGAACCCTTGGAACCTTTTGAATTATCTTAGGCTGAGAGTTTTAATATTTTACTTTCGCATAATTAGCTCGAAGACCTTAATAATGTCGATCGACTTTTATAAATGCCCGACTTCGGGCAAAAGGCTCATTGGCCTTATATTGATGGTATCACTTAATTTTCATATTTCATTTCCTAAACTTGGTAACACCTAGCCTTAATTTTTGCAGGGCTACGTATAAGAAGAAAAGGAATTATATAAAAGAACAATAATATCAAGTTTCAAAGAAAGAGTAATCAATTTAGATAGTTTTAGATAACTCTATTACTGCACTACAGAAACACATTTCCTGCTTATAAGATATATAAGATACCAACACAAAAACGGATAAATCCATGGAGAACCTTTATTATTTTTAGAAGTAAAATTCTCTGCTTCCTATTTTGCCAGTTGCAATACTCAAATAAAGAGTCAAAAGCAACCAGGATAGTATTTATTACTAAAATCAGGTCCTTGCACAGAAGACACATACACCTAGATGGCACTTGGAAGCATGTCCAAAACAATTTCAAGAGCACCCCTATAGCAGCATATCTTGGAAGGCCTTCAAAGGGTTGCAGAGGGCTTGAAAAAGTTTTTCTCCTTTAAGCTTTCAACAGTGTCTTTGATGCTTTGTTCAAGAGGAGTAAATTCAAGGCCTAAACCCTTTGCTTTCTCCTTGGAAACTTGGTATTCCGGCGCAAATGGTAGGTCATCAGCACACCTACAAGGATATCCCAGATAAGAAAATATTAGAACAAATAATTACTGAATAACAACCCAAATTCTTTGCCAAGAAAACTCTAACATAGAAAGTATTGTATTTCTTCACACAGGAAGTAAAATTTTAAATGGGCACATTCTTAGGTAACCAGTACACGACAAGCTCCCATTTAAGAGTAAGACTTCCTGCGCAGGAAGCCATGAAATATAAATATAATGGCCTCAGTTCACACCCGCGAATGTGTCAGGTTGACATCCTATATAAGTTAAAGTAGAAGCATTTAACACAACATGGCTGACATGGATTATAGAAGTAAGCAGATTTAACATTAGAAAAAGATAAATTTCAATAAATCCCTTTCATCTTTTATCAAAAACCCATAAAACCCTTATTATTGAAGATGCATCTTATAATCGAAACAATATGCATTTTTTATCTATTCAATTTTATCAAATTGTATAATTAGTACGTAGGTTTAATTTCATTAAATTCTTAAACTTTACAAGAAAAACAAATCCCTTGATCTTTCAATCTTTCAATTGTATTATAAATTAAAATAAAATATCACTAAAATATAAAAAATTCTATAAACTTTTTTATTTGCTTGACCAAACGAAGAAAATTTATTAATTAAACGCAATAAAAAATTAAAAACATTAGAAAAAATAGAATTGTTTTATAAAAAAAAATTATTTTCTCAAAAAAAATAAAAAATAAAAAATAAAAGGTAAATTGACATATTAAAACAGATTAAAAAATTGACATAATAAAAAAGATGAAGAGGACATATTAAAACAGATTAAAAAATTGAGAGAGATTTTGTTTTTCATTGGAAGTTGAAGGAGAAGCGTACTAATTAGAGGTATTTTACTTCAATTAAAAGATAGGGAATTTAGTGAAACTTACCCTTAGAAAAATCCCTAAAAACATAAAAAGAAAAAGAAAAATTATGCATGAAACTGTTCAAAGAAATTGAAAAATATAATGAATCCATTTTTTTGGAGTATATGAAATAAGCAGACGATGTCACAAACCTAAAAGGAAAAAAAACTTGTGAATATATGCAATGAGAAGAGGATTTCGGATTAAAAGAAAAAAAGAAAGAAACAATAAGATGGCATTTGTATTATGACGCAAAGTAAACTAAAAGTTAAGCCAAAGGGACGAAGATAAAAGACAAACAAATCATAGTATGATTTTCTAGGTAGATGACTTCACTGAAAAAGTGAAAGTCAAGTCAATTTCAAGAACAGAAAAACACCACCAGATACTTCACCAAGTCCATAACCTCAGAAGACAACATTCGCAGTCCCTGATGTGAAAGATTACATAGATATTCATCATTAAAAAGATGAGTCCCCATTATTATTTATTGTATAGATGTCCAACTTCAGTATTACTTTAATTTGCACTCTTCTACTTAACCCACTAGTACTTTTTTACTTTTGAAATTATGGTTACTGGCAACTATGCATTATATGAATAAGTAAAACTTCATAGGAAAAAAGAGGAAAAAACAACTTAATCACAACAAAAGACAAGCATACTAATTTCACTGCTTCCAACTTTAACAAAACTGCACACTCAAGATTATGAAGCCATTAATGATAAGCAATTGACTATCTTTCTAACTAGTCCATCTCGAATCAACCATTGGCCAGAAAAACAAACTTAATAATGGCCAGCAATAATCATTTTCCATACATAGAAACTGTAATGCAAATTATAATAAATCTCTATATTGACATGTAAACCAGAGTCAGTCATGCATCAAAATCTTCAAGAAATCAGATTACGATGTTCTATATACTTAGGAGCAGACTTACTTTTCTGGAAGCTTCAAAGCAGGATAAAGTTCACGCAACATTTTGACAATCTCTGAGTAGTGTTTAATCCTTTCAACTAAACAATATCTTCCATTAGCTGAAGGATTTTCAAAAGCAAGAATATGTGCATTTGCAACATCTCGCACATCAACCCAGCCAAATGTTGAATTTGGATATGTTTCTGCACCTGCATTAGATAGAAGAGAAATAAGTAAACCAGAAACTACAATTGAATTGAACTTGAAAGATATCATTATATTGAAAATTTGAAATGTCATTCAAAGGAATACCATTTCCTTAATTACATCCGCTAATGTTAGTTGGTTAAGAGAAGTTAAAGGTAGTCCAAACCGACTTCTGGTATTGGTATAAGATGAGGAATGGTTGGTGACATTTCTTTGTATTTAAACTTGAATGGATAATGAGAGGGAGGTGGTTCAAAAGTTAAACTGTGGTTTTATTTACCGACTTCTGGTATTGGTATAAGATGAGGAATGGTTGGCGACATTTCTTTGTATTTAAACTTGAATGGATAATGAGAGGGAGGTGGTTCAAAAGTTAAACTGTGGTTTTATTTCTACCCTGACAAAACTAATCTTCTAATTCATTCCTTGGCAATTGTTCTAGGCTGATTGGGACCTATCAATTGGTATTAGAGCTAAAACAAATGACAACGAACAAAGAGTGAATTGAACACCTAGAAAAGGAACTTTGGAGAGTCCAGGATAACTTCAATCGGATGGAGGAAAGTCTAGCAAAAAGACTGCACCCGTTAGAGGATGCACTCACGAAGCTTTCATACCTAATAATCTCCACCCAAGGTATGCTCAGTGGCACTACTCACTCCATTATGATGTCGCCATCATAATGGAGAGATTGTTTGAGACTACTCAGAGGAGGGACGACCACTATTTGCATCAAAAGTAGCCAAATTGGAATTTCCTTGTTTCTCACAAGATGGTCCATCATGCGGTGCACTAGGGTGAAGCAAAACCTTTGACTACCAAGAAAAACAGTTCGAGCAAAGGGTTCTGTTGGGGTAATTTCATCTAGTGGGAGAAGCCAATGAATGGTGCCAATGGTTGAAATGGGCATACAGCAAAGATGGCTAGTAACCTGGGAGAACTTTGAAGAAGAAATTTGGGCGAGATTTGGATTAGCAGATTGCGAGGACTTCAATGAGGCACTGTCATGAGTAAAGCACAATGGATCTTTGCGAGAATATGAAAGGAAGTTTGAGTATTTGGGAAATTGACAGGAGATTGTTAGGAACATTGATAGGAGGCCTCAAATAGGAGGTTGTTAATGGAATACAGATGTTTAAGACGAGAAAGAGGCAATAAGTTTGTCCCATGGTAGATCCCAATTCTTCAAAAGGAGCCTAGAAACATACAACCAGTTAAGAGATTAATCTAGGAAGAAATGTGAAAGAGAAGGGCACAAGACTTGTGCTTAATCTGTGATGAGAAATTTTCTCTAACCCATAGATACACTCTTTCTGCTCGAAAGCAAAGATGAGGACATGGAGGATGGTCGTCAGTTTCATTCAGCAGAACCTTAAGGACAAGGTTCCACTCAATGGGGGCGGTATTGTTGAGCCATGGAAGATAGATAGTTTTATCATCTTTGGTTTCTGACCATTTCCTTAACTATATCTGATGACATTAGTTGGTTAGGAGAAGTTAAAGGTAGTTCAAACCCATTTCTGGTATTGGCATAAGACTAAGTAGTCGATGGTTACATTTCTTAGTAATTTAAACATGAATGGATAATGAGAAAAAGGGAGCTGATTCAAAACTTAAACAATGTTGTTTTGTTCTACCGTAACAGAAGTGGTTGAGACCTATAATCTTTTCATCTCATTAGAATCTTGTTTCTCACACCTAAAACTATCAAATCAGTTGCTATAGTTAGATATATAGAGAGTCAGTTATTACTCATCTCATATACTTTACCCCATTGAAGCTTTAGTTTGAGTAACACAATTAGACAATTAGTTTAGTAGCATCCTGATGTCTGAACTCCCATCCCCGCCCTCCAAAATAAATTAGTCACCAAGGAAATAAAAATGAATCACAAGGAGATACCACGGTAAACTGCACTGCTAAAGCAGTTACTATGTACAGTACATCCTAAATGCTATGCACGGTTATAGTGAGAATTATTTATTATGGTGCCTTCGATGCACCTCCACCACCAACAACAACAACAAATAATAAGAATAATAATAAAATTCCTTTTCAATGTTACTTCATCCACAAATTTGTTATCCTAATAATGACAGATCGCAAATATGACCCTGCTAGTTTGATAAAACCTTTAAAAGATTGGCCACAAAATATGAAATGAAAAAGAATAGCTCAAAATGACAGGATGGCAGAGAATCTAGGGGCTGATGAACCATACCATTAATTAAGTTCAAAATAGCAGCAGCACTTGTATTAAGAGTTAGCTGTAATAGTGGACCAACAACCATAGCAGGGTTTATTGTAACCATGTTTATGCCTTTCTCTTTTACAAATTTCCATGCAGCTTCCTCAGCCAATGTCTTGGAAAGGACATACCACATCTGACATGCCGAACAAGGAATAAGAAGAGAACACGTCAAATATTTTCAACACAAAGAAATGTAAGAAAACCGTGTTCAAAGTGGAAACAAATTAAGGGAATTTGCTCCTGCAAGCAATACACAGAGTTAATCTGAGACAACAATAATAATATTCATGTGAGAAACCTTATCAACCAGGAAATTCCTAATAACCAGACATCCTTACAAAATATTAATCTAGTTTTTCAAACCATTTCATTAGATTTATTTTTGTTAGCGGCCACCACTTTGAGTCAGCTCAGATATTGACTTGAAGTTCATTTATACAGATCAACAGTAAAATTTTAAAAGCATGTCATATAAAATAGGTTTTTTGACCATCCTGTCAACCCAAAAACCACTGAGGCCACGATTCAAAATTCAGCACCAGTTCCTCATTAGCAGAATAATAATTATATATTAAAAAAATCTTCAGATTGATTCGAAGTTCTGTAAAACTGTTTCCCAGAACCACTTTCAAAATTCAGATTTAAAAAATCAACAGCTAGTTTAATTCTTAAAGAAAAAACTTTTAGATAGGACCCAGAACTGCACAAATTATGGAGAAAGAATGAGGAAGGGGGAACACTAGCAGAGGAGCAGTGCAGGAGATCATGTCCAGAGAGGGTTGCATTGAGAGGCATAGGTCAAGTGCTATTGAGGCCATAACTTTGTGAATGAGAGATATTATGATGTTGCATTCTGGGGGAGTGTACAGACAGTATAGCACAAGCATGCAAGTAAGGTCGTGGAGGCAGCAAGGGGAGGGGAAATGTAGAACAAAAGGTGGATCATAATTTTCATATTTAAAAATAGAAAGCTATTTTAAAGTTCAATTCATGATTAATCCAAGTAACAATGAGCAGAAATATGTTAGTCAGAAACAAAGGTCCTTTAATTAGAAGAAAAAAAGTTTATCGGCCAAAATCCAAAGTCTTCAAGATATAAATAATCCATGTTACATCCTCAATGCACCCACATTAAATGTTGGTGCTTGACATGGCACACAAATTCAGGAGGACATTAGTTAGAGAGTTTTTCATTAAAAAAGGTGATGTCTCGAATATTGTAACACGACTAACAATTAAAAAGTCGATATCATCTGAAATTTAACTTATTATTCAGCAATTCATGCCTAATATTTCATGTTTCTGAAAGTGAAAAGAATAAAACATAATGTTGTGAAAATGGTGTCATGGTCGTTGCCTAGGTAAATTTTCAAATACCCAATTCTTTTCATAAGCAGTACCAGGTAAGGACATTTCTTCTTAGATTTTCTTCTTTTTTTTTATTTCGAAAGAAAAATAAAACGTACCTGCATAGATTTCTTGAAAAGTTATTATTCTACACAATCTGATCTAGATTGGCCCAAAAAGAAGCCCATATAATGTAAAGTGGCATTTTTCAGAAGAATGCTAGCTGAGTGTTTACCAAATGTTTTGCAGCACTAACTCATGTCTTAAAACGTAATGAAGTGCATTAGTCACCCACCTTCATTTCTCTGCAGAAGTCTGGAAGAGACCACCAAGTCTCGTCAACTACCACATCTGGTGTGCGAGGCTTGCCATTATATGCAACTGCAGCTATAGAAGATGTTAAAACAACCATTTTTACGGATGATGCTTTTGCACAAGATCCAAGAACATTAAGAGTTCCTTTCACTGCAGGATCAATCAACTCTGCCTGTAAAAAGAACATATAATAATTATCAAAAGAATCTATTAGTGATATCAAAAAGCTACCATCCCTGTCAATCAAAATATCAGAGAACCAATCACCACAGATGAAGGGTAGAACCAAACATTCAATTTCATTGGTAATGCACTTTGCAAACTATTATGATGATTGATGATGTAATTTTGAATAGATATGAAGCTTCGCTAGTATTCTGGTTCATTTGATATAATTATCTCATGCTAGGGCTCATTCTCTACATTAGTCTTTACCACAGTACCAAGAATCACAACAAAGCAAATTAATACAGCCAACAAATGTCAGTTCAGTAAGCTATTCTTTTGGTCCTTGGAATATTTCTTAAGAGTTCATAGACCATTTTCTGACCTTGATACCCAATTTGAACTTGAGAGAAACCAATTAAATTTAATACGAACAACTGGGTTCCACTAAGAGCTTTCAAAAATTAACATATTTGAGTAGTGTTAGTGATTCCTTTTATGATGGATTTAAGTTTCAGTGCTGATTGGGCTGTTTCTTGGCAGCTAATGATGGTCTTCCCTCCACTTCACCTCTTTTCCTCATTCTTTCTATTCCTTAGAGACACCTTTGAAACTGTTATTGAACTATGTGAGAAAAACTGTCCTAAAGAGTCAAAGGAAATGAAATTTCAAAGAGAAATGAATTGGAAATTTCTGATGTAGCCTGAGTTCATAGCTCACCACAGCCAGGAAGATATCAGTGTATCTGGGATCTCAAATTTCATATGTTTAAGGAAGTTCAGTTTAGCCGGTACTTAAGCATTTGCATAGATTTTATGACTGTGTAAGGAGAAATATAGCCAAAAATAGCTAAAACCCACAAGCTGAGAAGCACTAATAGATTCAATGCAAGACTTCTTAATTCATGTGACCAATTTGTGAAGCAAATCAAGATTTCTTTCAGATAAGTTTTGACACTGAATCAGGGCCATCTATCGAAGTGGCTCAATCTTGACCCTGCTCTACCAAGTAAGAATGTTTTCTTCAGTTAAGAAACAGATATTCTCAACATATGTTCCTTTTCTTTTCTGTCTTTTTATCCTATCCCCATTTCAGTTCATATATTAAAAGCATAAAAATGCATATACTAGGACATAATCTCTGAAAGCAACACATATGACCAAAAGAAATAGATTGTATATATTTCCAAGACATATAATACATAATGTAAAATATCTATAGCAGAAATTCTGGTAATATAAGACATAGGATATAAAGATAAGCAGTCAAATAAGGAAATGTCTCAAGAACCTGAGGATCCTTGACAGCATGATAGAAAGGAGATGCAGTGTGGAAAACACCTTCACAACCATCAATTGCAGTATCAAAGGAACCTTCTTCCAATAGGTTTGCTTTAAACAGATGAAGTCTTTCCTTGGCTCCCTCAAGTGCAAGCAAGTGTGCTGTTTTTGTTGTATCATCTATAAAAGAAGATAGATGTTCAAAGGAATATTTCCAATCACCCAATCTAATCCATAAAAGTAAAGGAAAGGAAAAGCAAAGCAAACATTTTGCTTCTTCATCAATATAGTTCTATACGAAAATCTAGATCAAAAGAAGATGGTTGATAAATGACAGGTAAATATACTAGAATGGATACAAGTACCATCATGTGTGCCTTTACTAAAGACAAGGATTTCTGTGTTACTTGAAAAATGAGTATTGAGTATATCCATGTCCAATGGCATCTCACATGCCTTATGAAGTGACAAGACAAGACATAATACAGAAAACCATTCTTCCACATAAATCCTTAACATAGCTAATCATATGCAAATGCAAATATCATCTAGCATATTGATATTTTTAAATGAAAGATTACAAAGGAATCACTGTTGGTCACTGTTAACTAGCAATTGCTTTTGCGCAGGTGTACAGAAATGTTGATGCGCTTACATCAAAATAGCACACATACAGGGTCAAGGAGAAATGATATCTTCAATTTATCACATTTGGGAAATAATTTTGAATGTGATACAACAAAAAACAGAAAATAGTTAGGGAGGAATTAGACATACAAGTCACTGGATCCACCGAAAATCAATACATTCTATAATATATGGCTTGGCATAAATTCCACAAAACATAGAAAAGTCCTACTAGGCAAAGAAAGTAGGGATTATCAAAACTTTTGGTGGTGTATGCGTAACTGGCATTTGAATGTTTTGGAGGTTTGTTCTTTATGAACTGCAACAGCAGGATCAGAGATCAAGTATATGTTTTCTGTTCGCTATAACCAGTCTTTCTAAAGCACCTTCTCCAATGCTAAAATGCTGAGGCAGAAGAGAGCCAAATTACCCCAGTACCTGCTATGGGAGCCTCTTCAAAATATACATGGTTATAATGGTTCCAAGGTAAACTCAAGGCACTGTATTGAAACCTTACAAATATTGGTGTTCTCTGTGCAGCTACCAGTGAGAGATCCTTTCATTATTGAAAAAGCTTTTGTAAGTTTTCGGGTTCTAGGTATCAAAACCAAAAAATCTTGTCTGGCACTCCGGCTAATTATCTAGTACATAAGTGTGAACGTCTTTGAAAATCTTAGAATGTCTAGCCTTTCATCAGATCACGACTAAATTGACTTCAGCTGATTGTGAGGGCCTTGAAGAATACGTGAGATGATATACTGAAGAGTGGGGGCAAAACAACTAAAGGTATGATAAATTTTAAATTCTAAATCCAGAACATCCATAATCAGTTTTTTTAGTGTCTCCAGTTCATTCTCCAAATTGAGTTTGAAGACAGTTTAAACTGAAAGGAAAATCCACATTAGGAAGAAAGGCTAATATCCAGAAGGATACTACTTCTCGGAATATAAATATGATAGGATCAGGTCTTCCAGCTGGCAAAATCCAGGAAGAAACATGCAGCTATGAAAAGACTCAGAATCCGCTGGATGGAAATACTGTTTATCTTTTAAGCTGGATTCTCCAAAATCATTACTCACATCATCTAGACAAAATCAGTTCAGCCAATATTTCTGCAAACATATCTGTGCTGCATTTTGCACTCTGGTCCACTATACGATTATTATTAACAGGCCAATTTTACTAACTTTCCAGTGGATCAGAAAGCGATATTCCAAAAATCTTTTCATGCAAATTTCAAAATAGATCTCTAAAAATTATGTTTCACTTAAAAAGTCTTTTTTATTCAAACCCACCAAAAGATAAACACTTTTTTACCATATTCAGAAAGAAATACGGATTAGTGTCGAATTATTTACATGAAGTGTTTCGCCAAGCAATGGTAATCAGAGGGGCGTAAAAAATTCACAGCCGATCAATCAAGTTATCAAAATTCATAACCCATAATTAAAAATTCCAAATCATTCAATAAAACATTATCAAAAATGAAATTCAAGACAGCCAGAGAAAAGGAACTCACTCAGGTCCCTGACCGAAGCTTTGACAGTGTAGCCACGCTGCAGCAATAACTTCACAAGCCATGAGGCTATGTAACCTGAAGCCCCAGTCACGCAAACAGTCTTCATTGCCACAGCCAGAGATTTTTCACAATTTTCAGTAGAGACAGATTCTCAATGGGTTTTTTGTCAATCTCGAGTTTTCATTTATATATAAATTACTCGCTTTTAAGGAGTTCCAGTACAAGTGTCTCAATGCGGAAAATTGTGATATTCCGTGGAATTTGCTTGCTCTTGAAAGTAGTAAGTTCCACAATGTATTGCCAATGCTTGGGTCAGAGCTGACACCAGAGTGTGGTCCAAACCACTAAAGAAAGACAACCCAAATTGTTTTTCGTTTTATATAATTGTGCCCTGACATGCATTAACATTAATAAAATAATCTTTAAGTCCCATCAAAATAATCAAATAATATTTTTTACAAATATTAAAAAATAAGATTAATTTAATTGATACGGAAATTTTATATATATTTTTATATATAAAATTATTAATATTTAATTACTTAAATTATTTGAAAACAAAAAATTATAATATTTTTTCTTTAGAAATATAATTTTAAATAAATTTATAACTGGATATTAATAATCAGTTCATTTATCAATTACTTTATGATTTAGTTTAAATGTGTAAATTTAATATAAAACTTATTTTTTAGGTGATAATAATAAATAATAATTAAAGATAAATATGAAAATAAAAATTTAAATATTAAATTTATTTGAAAATTTAATATTGCTTGGGTGGTTAGGTCACTGCTCACAGCAAAATGTAGACCAAACTACCAGACAAAGCCAAAATACCCAACACCCCTAGAATTTGCTACTCTAGAAAGTTGTAAGTTCTACAATATATTAATATTCCTTGGGTGGTTGGGTCACTACTGATAGCAAAGTGTTGACCAAACTACAAGACAAAGCCAAAATACTCCTTTCCTAATTTTAAACAAATTAACTAAGTATTTTAGTTCTAGTACTTTTATTTATTTTGTTTTAAAAATGAGAAATAAGAAAAGAAAAATTTTATCTTGAAAATAAAAAATAGAATAATATATGAAGAGAAAACAAAGCTTTTGAGTTGAGAATAAGAAAGAGATTAAAAATAATAACAAAATGGTGAAAATAGAGATAATAATAAACAAGTGTAATATTGAAAAAATATACTCAAATATACCTAAATATCATAAAATATCTTACAATTAAAGATAAAAAAATTAAAGCTTGTAACATTTGACTAAGAGAGTACTAATTTATGTTTTAAATAATTGTCTTCAAGTACTTATTAATATGGATAAAATATATTTATTCGTCATGTCGCATTTATCTTAAATAATTAAAAAATTCTTTAAATATTTTTATTTTAATAGTTATTCATTTTGTTTGAAATTGAGTATCCATATTTTGCTTAAGAAAATCTTTGACCTTTATAAATTTATCACGTTATCTTTGTTACTCCCTCCATTCAAAAATATTAAGTCATTTGATTAAAATTTACACAAATTAATAAATTTATTTCTCCATCAAATGCTTATATTTATTGTTTCTTTTTTTTTCTTAAAATTCTCCTTATTAGTCTTCTCTTTACAATTGTTATTATTTTATCAATATGGGTAATATTAGAAAAAATTAATAAAACAATCTCTAAAAAGTTATAAAACGATTTATATTCTAAGATAATACAAAAGTCATTAAGTTATTTATATTTTTTAATGGGGGAGAGTATTAATTTGGTTACTAATAAGATCATTAGTCAATGATATGTAAATTTCTTAAAATAATTTATTTTTTAAAAGTGATCAATGTTAGACATCCCAAAATAAATTGTGAATATTCAATCACGAATGGATGAAGCTATTTCTTAAACTTATTTACCTTAAATACAACAATATAAATCTATTAAATTCTCTAATTATGTCCATATTTCTTGCACTTTCTTATTTCTTCTAAGATAATTAAATCTTCCTCTCGCTCACTATATTTTCCCTACAAAAAAAAAAATCTTCATTTCCCTTCTCACTATTTTTTATTTTATTTTTCTTCCAGCAAAACAAAAAAAAAATAAATTATTTTTCTACATATTAAATTTGTGAGTTACAACTTTGTTACCGATGTCATGAAAAGAAAAATATTATTAGCATTCCCCTCCCCCACGGTCTTGCTCTGTCTCTTTATCCTTTTTAGCCACAATGTAAAGCGCCTTATTGACATTCTTTCTTTCTTTTTTTCCCACAAGAAATGTGTTCATTTTTTATCTTACCAATAATAGCTAGAATTGATTTTTATCTTAATTCACTACTTTATATTTAGTTCTCAGTTGATTAGGGATAGTACCATTGGACATTATATGCAAATGCGAGACAAATACAATATGATTATAGTGAATTGAATCAAGTCAACAAGCTTACTAATAAATAAATCGATAGATCAATACACATGAATTTATGAAATTCAATTTCAATAAGTCTTATTCATGATTTGTCTTTCAATTACAAAATATTTTTTAAAATTTTAGCCTTAACCTTTGTTTCCTTCCACGATCCTCTTTCACACACCACCCTAAAATCGAATTTGAAATATTATGAATTTATTTAAATGGACATGCAGTTTTGATTAAGTGATTCTTTAATGTATGGCAATCCATTACTATTCTCTTCATAAGGAAGATTTTACTAATTCTTGGCTCTATCAATAATAATAATAATAATAGATTAAAAGTCTATATTTTGTAAAGTTATAATTAAAACTTAACAGTTAAAATATATGACCTTAAAAAAGAAAGTTAACAAGATAATCTTATAGAAATTAGCCTTTCTAATAGTTTGTATAATCACCCCGAATGTGACTTAGTTATTCATATGCACAATTAAAGCACCCACTCAGTGCTAAAATCATTTGAAAATCAATTCTTTGGGGAAGAAAAAAAAAGTAATTTAATAAAAGATGGGTGAATTTTTTTTTTAACAAAATCGGTCAAGTTTATAAAAGACCTTATAAAATAAACTGAAGTTCTAAGAAAGAAATCTTTTACTCTACTGCCAAATAAATTGGAATTCATTAGGGTTTCAATAAAAATATCAACTAACGTTTTTTAAAGGGGAAATAGGGAATAATGTACTCCAACATTTTTTTATTAATCAATTATACTCCCTCCATTCATTTTTATAAGATTCATTAAGCAAACTCTTTTGTTCTTAATTATAAAATTTTTTACTACATTTTTATGATTATTATTTACGTTATTTCCAAATTTATCCCTATTTTATTGAGAAATAAAAAAAAGAATAAATAGTCATTTTTCAAAAAAGAATAAAATAAATAAAAATATAATAAAAAGTCAGTATACTCCACCACCCTATGTGGTTGCTTCCCGCCAAAAATCATACCAACCATATGACTAATAATAAAGGGGTGAAATAGTAAAATTACGCAAGCCAACACGTTTTTCATAGCAGGTCTTAATTCTTAAAAATGGCAGGTTTAATATGGTAAACCCAAATAGGAGCCTTATTTCCCAAAATATATATCATCCAAATGAAAGACGCTACAAGGGGCGATTTCACAAGCTGCTCCTCTCTATAGGCAAGTTCTCTTGTTCAGAAGGGTGACATTTCTATGAGGCCACTGGTCAGTGTCATTTATCTCATGTGCAACTCTTGCACTTTGCCCCGGACCTGCAGCCAAATCCTGAAGAAAGTGCACACGAGACTTGTTGAAATTTAGCGCAATGCCATTAAAGCCTTCGAGGTTTAAATTTTCTACTTGTAAGTAGCAAATTTAATCCACAAACTATTTTTCATTCTTAATTTAAATATTTAATATTTATTTTAAACTTTTTTTAATCTCTAAACTATTTTCGACGTACAAATTAGATTCTTTCATTTTTTAGAATGGGCATAACCCTTTGAAAATTATTTATATTTTATCTTTTGAGAAAATGACAATTCATCTCGTATTCATTCCCATCCCAAAAAAAAAAAACTAATCCCTTGTAGTGTAGCTTAGTTGATTAAGATGAAAGTTTAAATTTACTAGTGATATTCATTCACTTATAAACTTAATTAATTTAGACTCATCTCAGATGATGATAGGAGAGCGATGAACCAGACATTTTAGCATGTGCTATACTCATGCACTTAGCCGGGAATGTGTTAAAAAAGAAGGAAACAAAAACCCTCACTTAACCTAACAAATATTGTCTTGGGCCTCCATAATAGTTTTAGTTTCACTGGAGGAAGCACCTTTGCTATTATTGTCTCTGCCCAAATATGTGACACAGTTGTAAAGCAAATTACTGGATCTGTCCAGTGCAAATGCCTACTTGCTACAGAAATCGTAGAGATAGTCTTCAACCTTCTAAACATAACATTGGCAAATTGGCCTCTTTCGCCTTTACTCTTTACATTTTTTACCGATTTAATTCCTTATCTTTTTTTTTAATTATTCATATGATCTCTTATTTTTATAATATCATCAAAAAAAAGTTTTTATTGTCATTTTTCAATGAAAATTTCATCGAATTTTGCACTTGCTTATCACGTGATAAAAAAGTAAGGATAAAATGGTAAATTTATTTTGATTTAAAAAATAGCAATGATCTATTTGACAGAAAGTTATAAAAATAGATGATAAAAAAGGATTAAAAAAATATAAAGAACGATATCGATCAAAATTATAAAAATAAATGACTAAATAAGTTAATTTGTTATCTTCTAATTAAGATTAAATTCTATTAAATAAAGTGTTGAAATCCCCTTCAAATTTTAGTTGATCTTATCTTAATCAAATTTTTAAATTAAAAACTGGTGTGATATCTATTCCTCATTAAAAAAAAATTAAATGACTTTCACTAACTTTCTTATAAAAATATCTTTAAAACTTTATTTTCATATCTATTTAGATACTCATACATTCAACAATTAAATATAAAAAATAATAATTTTATTATCTATATATTTCAAAATCTGAATTAAAATTTTGAAAACACTCGTTAAAAGTCTTCATCCAAACACATTGTAAAAAATTTTAAAATAATTATTTAAGATTTTTCCTAGTTAATTAAGATTATTTTTCATATTTAATTATTTGTCATAATGAGTATCTAAATAGATATGAATATAAAATTTTAAATATATTTTTATAAAAAAATAGTGACAGTCATTTTAAATTTTTTTAGTACGGAATAGACATCAAACAAACTTTTAATTAAAATATTTGATTAAGATAAGGTTAATCAAAATTTGATAGGGAATTCAATAATTTATTTAATAAAAGTTAATTTTAATTAGAAAATGACAAATTAGTTTATTTAGTAATTTATCTTTATAATTTTGATCCATATCATTTTTTATTTTAGTTTTTTACATTTTTATCCCTTATCTTTATAATTTCGATCAAATAGATCCTTATCATTTTTTAATTAACTTAAAAAATAAATTTACTATTTTACTCCTATTATTTTATTACCTGATAAGCCCGATAAAATTTTGATTGGAAAATGATGACAAAAAGAAACTATATATGTAAAAAATATGGGACAAAATATGTCAATTTGCCCATAACATTTGACTCATGAGACCGTCCTCTTCTAGGCATCTATCTAAGCTTCACCTAGGTGCTCGGGAAATATTTTAAAGGGCCTATAGGAATTAGGATGCAAGATTATTAAATGTAATCCTTGCAACCTAACAAGCCAATAATTAAAGTAACAATATAAAACATGGCTTTCCTCTCAATACTGTCACATTTGCATATCTACAAAGTGGAGCATGAATCTATATAAATTGTTCACATGCCTTAGGAGTTGGGACCAGCTGCTCCACGAAAAACACAACAAAAATTATGACCTTCTCAAGCCAAAAAATGGAATCAAATTAGTGCACTTTCGGAACCACGACATATATATAAATATTATATATAAAAGAGACAAACTATAAATATTAAAGGCTCTGGTATTCATACAACCATGAAATTGGAAACCCCAAAATTGCCATTTCAGATAATGGAATCAGAGTTCAAAGTCCTTTCCTCTCCTTGGTTGTACACGATTTGAAGAACGGATTCAAAGGGCAAAGCGTGCCACACGATGGCTCCCCGCAGTAGTGTAACTTCGCACTCTTCAATCTCAATCAATTGAAAGGTTGGAGTTGAGGACCAAATGGGGTAAATTTGGGAAAGATAGATTCTCTTATGAATTCTAATATATGATTAATAACTAATTAAGAATTCAAGGGTTGGTTGATGTAAATTCCCAATTTTATCATTAAGAAATTAGGCATATGCACGACATATGTTATTTCTTGTCGGATTTTGAATATTTTCGGTCCTAGAAAGCCAACATGGTAATTCGAAAATTGTTAAGGGACATTAAGAAAAGTCAAAAAGAAAAATAAAAGACCAAAACATCCAATAAATCACACTTAAAATAACTTTACCCTTATTTATTATTTTCTCGATTTAGAATTGAATGTTCATATTTGTTTTAATCTAAAAAAAATTAAAAATATTTGATCTTAACAGAAATTATTATATTATCATTCTTAATAATATATTTAGTGATGAGACTATTAATTAGTAAATTTAAATCTCTAAATTAATTAGATTTTAAATAAAATTTTAGATGATAAATGTAATTTGTTTAAAAAAATTAATTTTAGACATTGAATTTCAATATGAATTTCAAAAAATGTATTTGGAAAGAAAGTGGTTTTCATAATTTAATAGGCTTTGAAAGAAAATTCCAATAGAGCTATAATCTTTAGCCCAACAGACAATACGATAAACGGTCAAGGAACAAAAACGGAAGTAGGGGGCATGGCGAGGGAATAATCATAGTTGGATTCTTAATATGCTATTGTATATTTGAATTGAATTTTGAAAGTATTTTTTATTTTATTTTGAGATGAAGTTATATTTTGATAATAATTTTTTTATTTAAAATTAAAAATTGATTGATATGTTTTGAATTCACATAATTGATAATATTATAAAATGTACAAAATATAATTAATAAATTATTTGAGATTGTAATTTTAATAAAAAAAAGTAATAAAAAATAAATTGTTTATGTGATTGAGTGAGAATTATGTATAGATTAGAAGAAAAAAAATATTTTTAGAAATATTTTTATGAGAAATTGAAAATCGTATTTGGAGAATCAATCCAAATATAGCCGTGGACCTTCAAAGAAAAAGAGAAAGAGAGGATATTTCCATCTTGAAACAAAACAGTATCCTAATGCCTAAATATAAGATATTAAAGGTAATTTCACACATATTATATAAAGTATTTTAGTTCTAATAATATCATTATTTGTACTATATTATCTCCATAAAAAAAAATATAAGTTTCTAGGTCTACTTTTACATAAACTAAATAACTTTTTTATTCTTTAAATGCTATTAATTATTATGGGTTGTTTGATTAGAACTCATACATTAGAACGAGATATGTGAGAGAAAATATATGAATAAATTGACATATTAAGAAATAAGAGATAAAATATGCCTAAAAATTTATATTTTAAAGCAAACAAAATTTAATTATTGACTTATATTTATGGACGAAGAAAAGAGAAAATAAACTTTTATCTTGGAAATAAGAAATATAATAAATATATGTAGAGAAAATAAAGTTTTTTGTGTTGGGAATAAGAAATAAAAGAAATAAATTAAATCATTTCTTGGAAATAATAAAAGGTGAGGAAATAAATGATAATAAATAAGGATAATATTAGAAAAAATAGTGATATATATAATAAGAAATAATAAGGATAATATTAAAAAAATTGTAAGACATTTTATAATTAAAAATATAAAAAATCTAACATTTTATACTTAGAGAGAAATATGTATATATAAACAATTATGAAACACACGCATAATCTATATATATATAATATGAAACACGCACAAGAACATGTGTGCGTATGCATACACACATATAATACATTTGTTATAAAATATAAAATACTTTAAGGAAATTCTTTATGTTAAAAATAATAATCAATTCGTCTAGAAATATAATTCGTTTGATGATTTTTATCTTGTTTTAAAATGTAAATCATTTTAATGAAGTTTATGAATATTTTAATATTAATTTTTAATATTAACCTTATTTATTTTCATTTTTTCTTTCACATCTTTCCTATTTTCAAGATATAGCCTTTATATTTTATTATTCTCAGAATAAATTTTATTTTTTATTTTTATTTTCAAGATATAATAATTAAGGGCAATTTATGAAAAAAAAATTCATTTGTACGTGTAAAGTAAGTCCAACAACTTATATTTTTTGACGAAATGAGTATAAGATATTTTGAAATTTGAGAGTGATTTTGTATGATTTTTTCAATATTACACATGCAATTAAGTTGTGAGAAAATAAATAAATAGTTTTGAAAAAAAGAGTATGACATTTTAAAAATTAAAATAACTTTTTAATATATCTGTTCACACGCATCAAAGCAAAAAGAAAAAGAGGAAGAGAGGAGCTTTGGTTCTTGAAATGAAATAATAAAAACAACAATAGTGAAACGTGCTCAAACTCACACATTATATATATATAATTAAACGAAGAAGCAGCCAAGAAGAAAAGTATAAGATTGGAAGATCATCAGAATAGTGAAGTTTTATCATCCAAACTTTAAAATATGCTTATTTTTCTTTTAAGTTTTTTTTTTATCTTTCCTAGCACTTTCTCTGTCCTACTAAAATTGTTTAAAGTTAATATTTGTGAATTTGCAACCATGAATTTTGTTGGCTTAGAATTAAATTTTATTTTACATCTTTTAATTTTGGAATTTCATTAATATTTAAATATTTAATAGATCATGCATTAGTACAACAATATAGGTTTGGGATGAAGCCCATCCTTGAATAATATGATTATGAACCTTAGGAATCATCCATTAGGATTATGAGCTTTTATAAATTGAATTACTATTTTTGTTTTTTTATATAAAAAAAATAGACAATAATTGTTGAGATTTTGACTCAAATTGTGACTTTTATATAAATGAATGAGACCATTTAACAATAAAGCTGCACTTATACACTTATTTACATATGATATTTTTTTCCTTTTTTTTTTTTGAGTAAAAATTTCTAAAGAACAAATGATATTCTCATTTGCTGACTTATGCATGCCATAGATTCAAGTTGAGTCTGATAGACAATGGCCGCGTAGGAAAGAAATCTCTATCTAGTGGACTTGTATTAGAAAGGTCCTCATCAACCTACAAAGGTCCACAACATAGCACTATGTATGATTTTTGTGAAGCACGAATTGAATAGGGCCACAAACGCACTTTGTTTCATTCTATAGGCATGTGAAATTAACAATGAAAATAAAAATCACAAGAAAAAAAAAAGAAAAGCCAAAAGTTGATTTTGAGGTTGTCTGTTGATTCATTTTCATGATCTTCTATAAGACAAAAATTCAACATGCATGAAATGTGGCTGAAATGTTTTCTTCAAGAAATGACGAGAACATGAGGGAGATATGAAAGACGCGTCCATTTGTCACGTTCTAAGTATCCTATGTGAGTGTGGGAAAAAAATTCGACTGACTCTGTTTAAAGAAGAGTAAACGAACGTGCATGAAATTATTGGGTGCTGCACCTACCGTTAGAACAATATGATTTTTAAATGCATTTACATTTTAGCGGTGAACCTCTCAAAATATATTCATTTTCAACATGAGTTTTATGCACAATTATCACTATTTCTATTTGCCTCCGAGAGTGACGCATTGTGTTTTGATGCTTAATTTTTTAAGTGTGGGGTTATTTTTAATAATCGTGCATAATCATTTGTAAAAATAATTACATGATTCATTTAAAATTATTTCATTTATTTACGAAATATATTTACTATCAATAATATTTTTAATAGTTGGGATGACCTTATTAATTAGGTCTAAGATTTTGTTATAATATCATTTTTATTCTCAATCTTATATATTATTTCTTTTTCGTATTATTTTTTCATCTTAAATAGCATTTAAAAATACCAATACATCACAGAAAATAAAAATAATATGTAATACATAAATAATATTAATCAAATCATAACATCAATTCAAATAAAACATAATCATCCTCATCATCAATAATGCGAGAAGGCTAACACAAATACTCCACCGTAAAAATATGTGTATTATCTAATATTCTATTATTAATGTTAAAATAATATTATTAAATGACAATATTTAAATAAAAATAATACTATAATATGATATTAATAATACTAATATTATTAAATAATAATCTAATAATACAAATAATATATCATTTGATTATAATAATAATTACATATCATTTTATCATAATACTAATAGTATTAAATTCGTAATACTAAAATTATATTATAGAAAAAATTATACGTAAATATAAAAAATTATATATAAATTTAAAATAAAATGATATATAAAATTGATAATAAAAATGACACTATAACGGTATCTTTTGAGCTCAATTAAGAGGGTCATTTTAACTGTTAAAAATATTAGTGATATTAAAAGTATTTAATAAATCAACAAGATCTTTTAAAATAATTTTAAATGGATCATACAAATTTTTTACAAATAATTATACATAATTATTATAAAAAAATAGTGCGGTTCCAAAAATCACGCACCAAAACACAAACGCTTGACTTTGGAAGCCAAGAACTAATTCACGATGCGTGGCCCGAATCAAGACAAGGTGCGTGCCACGCACTTCTGATTGTACGTAAGATTCATTTGAAAATAAGTGTAATTTTGAAAAATTCATCATTAAATATGATTATTAAATTGTACAGTGCGTTTAACAAATATCTATAAATACTCAGTAAACACAAAGTTATTAATGATTCTGATTTCCTGACAAGAGCTATTACTGACAAGAGTCATTTCCTGACAAGTGATCAATTTGGTCAGCATCGATTTTAGGTCAGATATTTTTTTGGTTGACCATCTGATATGTTACTGGACAATATTTTTCCTTTTATTTTTTTGTAAAGAAGTTTTGAATTTTTTTTATCCTAACTCCTTCTAACATTAAAAGTTGAATGTCTTTTACATCTAAGACGTAGTAAATAAACAAACTTTTTTGTGGTTATATTGCAAATCATTAAAAACATGGGGTTCATATTGTAAACAATAAAAAATCAAGGACTAATATTTAATTATTTCAAGTTTAATTAGCACAATTTTGAATTTTTTAGAGTCAAAATATAATTTTTTACAACACATTATGGTTAGAATATAATAAATTTTATTTTATAGTTAAAACATAAATTTAATAAGATTGACTAAGATTTGACTTTTTAAATACTCCTATAAGATAATTGATGAATAAATTTAATGAATATCAATTTAAACTCAATTAAAATGATTGAATCTAAATGATGTTAATAATTTTTATTTAAGTTATAACTATTTACATCGATTTAATAATGAACAATCTTGAATCTTTAATGGACTTCTAACTATATATTGTCACCTCAATTAAGAACTTTACATATAATTGTTTTCTCGTGTGTGGTGTTATATTTTTCAATTTCATTAAATTTATTAAGCTATAATGATTTGTTTCTAAAGGTTAAATAAACAAGGAAGACATTTTTTCCTATTCATCCTATATCTTGTTCATATAGTACATTCCTTAGTTCGGATTTAAATGTGTCTACTTTTATTTTATTTTAAGTACACAACAATTGTGTATAATATGACTTGAACTGATGACTAAATCATAAGTGAAATAGCTTTAACAAATAAATTACGTCTATTTATGGTGTAATTTTATTTTGAATGATTGAAATTAAATATATATATTTGAAATAATTAACTCACATTTATTTAGACTCAGCAGTCGCGTCCTGTTCCGAACGTGATACCTGTGGCATGAGCAAGTACACCCGAAGAGATAAAATATATATGGGGTGCGTTGGTTGCTGCCAAAAACCATTTACTCTGTGTGTGTGTGTGTATTACAAGCTTAATCATTATATAAGGCTGGCAATTGTCAATATCTCTCTCTCTCTCTCTCTCTCTCTCTCTCTCTCTCTATATATATATATATATACACGCGAAGTGATAACTCATCGGCATAAGGAAATCAATGTGTATTCACATGACAAAATTGATGGCGATGTATGCTTAGTGTTGTCAACCTCACTTGGTGGTACCCCAAGTTTTTCTTTAGGTTCTTTCAATTTGATAGGTTTAGACTTATAGTACTCTTGGATTTGTTTCCCCTTTTATTTTTCACACTGGCAGTACTATTTTGTTTTCTTATTTCTATTGCTTTTATATATATATATATATATATATATTAAATTCAACCCGTAATACTTACCGAAAAGATTTCATACGGCACGAATATTGTTATCTCAAGACTTAAGTTTATACTCAAGTTACTACATCATACTGAGAGTTTATATTGGAGACTCCTGTATTGGTTTCGGTACCAGTTTAGCACAACAATAAAATATCTTGATGACTATTTGAAGATTTGATGAAAAATTCAAGTTGAAGGCGAATTATCTGAATTAATCATATGAAAAAAATCCAAAATTCCTAATATAATAAAGAAACTAGGTCACTATGGAATATTGCATAGCATATATATAGTGAAAAAAATTTTGAGCCTCTCTCCGACATATTTCAATTGGTACGATTAATTACGAAAGTCTTATTGATAATGATAGAGTCAGAGTTAAAATCTGAATGACCCTCATAAATTTCGATATACAAGATCTAGAAAGGAGATGTAACTAATGAGATATAATTTGTCGATCTAACTCAAGGTAATTTCTTAAGAGCCAAAACTACTGCACGATCGATTCAATCTGGGTAAAAAAGAAGAAGAAGAAGAAGTTTTGATAGAATTATTCTTTTAAGAGCTCATGTCCACACACTAACATGCAGAGTTGGAACTTAGGATCCAAGTGAAAATTCTATGAAGCGTATCCACATATTATAAGCATATCTGAAGGACAGAGTTTGGGTGGGTGTGAGTGAGTGGAGGATACTTATTAGTTATCGATAGGGAATTGAGATGACAATTCTTTCAAGTGAGTGTAGTCTTCTTTTTTCTTTTTTGGAATCTTTGATTCCTTTTATAATATAACTTCATCCGTCCAAAAAAAAAAAACAATTGATTTGACTCAAGTTTACACATAGTAATTTTTTTTTAATTTCTTCCTAAAATACTCCTCTTTGATTTCATAACCTTTTAAAAATACATTAATTTCCTAACATTCCCACGACGATTTCCTCTTTTAAAGTATTATTCTCATTTCACTAGTACTCCATTCACGAGTACTTATATGCAAATAATTGTGATTTTTTTTTCATTTTTTATGATAAAAACTTTGTTTGAAAAAATAAGTTAGTCAAGAGCAAGTATATTTATGCAGTTTTACGAGAGAAAGATAGAGATTCAAGATAAGGGCAATATTGAATAAACACAACACAATATATTTAGAAAGTTATAAAATGATTTATATTTAAAATAATACAAAAATTATCCATCGACCAATATTTTGGAATGATAAAAATATCATTTTATGACTTAAAAAAAAAAAAAAAACAGAGGACATGAGTTGAGGTGTAATATTGATCATCTTCTATACACTCTTGATGTCAGTTCTGTCTGAGACGAAAGGAAACTAAGTCAACGAGAGTTAAAATTAACAGACTCTTATATATCCAAATAGTTTTTTAATCTGGGGAAGCTTGCTAAAATCAACTCAAAGATCGTTAAAAGTGGCTCAGCTTAACTCATTCAGTGCGGCGATTAACATAACAGCGCTACGAATCAAATTTTTAACTTAATCTAATTAAGTAAATAAAGTAACTTAGGTCGATTTTACATAAACTCGTAATTTTTTTTAATTTAACCTTATTAATTAAAAGGGAGATTTTGAAGGTTTTTTGTTTTGCTATTAAAAGCTAATCCTAACTAAATAAAACAAAACAAGTCTAAACCAATAAATTTTTAATTAAACTAATCTAAACCAATTAATTAAACATAATATATAAGAATGAAAACAAGAATGATATAAATATTCATTAGATAAAATTAAAGACTATATAAAAATAGATAGAGTTCTCAGTCATAAAAAGAAATAAAAACTAATTAAATTGGGTGATAGAACCTCTCAATTAATGTAAAAATGTAAATAAAATTAGGTGATATAACCTCCCAATTATAACCTAAATAATCAAAATAAAAGATTGGATCGTAAAACCTGATAGGTGTTTGTTGTCACACCACTTACAAATTAAATTTCTAATTAAAACCTAACTAAGTAAATATGGTAAATTGAGTTGATCCCAAAGAGACTAGTAATTTTTCCAATATATTTATTAATTAAAAGGGTTTTGGGGGTTTTTAGTTTATTTTAAAAACTAATCATATAAAATCCTAATTAAACTAAACATATAAAATTAAACTATATTAGTAAAAACATTTAGCAAAATGACTAGTTCCAATTTCTAATTATGGAGTACATGATAGATAAAGAAAATAATTGTGTGGTTTGTTTTAGAATTTAGATGAGTACCAACATTTCTATCATTAAAAATTAGATTAATCTTGATGAACTTAAAAATCAACTATTAATTTAACAAAAAATCATAATAACTGAGTGTTTATAGTATAAGATTCTCAATTAAATTTAAAAGTCAAATAAGAAATCACCAACATAATTTTCACAAAAGACTGATATTCATTTTATATAAATTAAATTATACAATTCATTACTAAATTAAATCAATATTTGATACTTAAATAATTAATTCTAAATTAATAATTTTTAGACATATAATCATGTTAAACAATTATTTTGTTAATTCAATTCATTTAACATAAATTATATGAATGAAAACATGAATTATATAAATGCTTAGAAAATATAATTAAGGATAAAATTAAAACAAATAAAAATAGGCAGGATTCATTCCCGACCATAAAAGAAAGAAAATAAAACAAACTATATTGAGCTATATAACCTCCCAAGTAATAAGGAATTTTGAATTAAATTGGAGAGTAAAACCTCTCAATTATTACCTAAATAAAAATATCGGATGACAGAACCTCCAAATTATTTGGTTAATTATGTCATCGGTAAAAATATAAAAATCCAATTTATTAATTCCTTAGTACAAATATTTTCCAATGTAAGCATATTATAATTACATCTTAAACAAAAATGAAAAATTTAAGAATTGAAATCAACTATGAAAGATAAACTTTCATTAATTTCCATTCGATTGACATGTCCTCGGTTAACTTGATTTTTTTTTCTCCAAAAGTTCTTCAAGAAATTACCAAAGCTAATTTAAAATGACAATATAATAAACTAGAGAAAATTGCAAGAAGAAAAAGTGTAAAATGAATGGAAAATACTTATCTATTTATAGATACAATTATGGGACTAACATGCAACTTTTACAAAAGTTTTGGAGGTCACAATTCTATTTTTGAAGTTGCCACCTCCCGTTGCATCATAAGTGACACTTGTCACAATTTCGGTGATCCATGTGTTGCGTGCTGAGAGGAGGGATGACAAAATTCATGGATTCGGATCTTGGATTTAGAACACATTTTGTAAAGGCGTTTCATGACTAGGATAATGTGCATCACATGTAGGGGTGGCAAAATGGGCGGGCCGGGCCGGCCCGGCCCAACCCAACGGGCTAAATGATTTAATCGGGCCGATTCGGGCCGGGCTGAAATTGTGCGGGCCTGGAATATTGAGGTCCAACCCAACTTTTACATAGCCCACGGGCCAACGGGCCAAAATAGCCCGAAAATTTATAATTTTTTTTAAAAAGTTATGATATTATATTGGTTGAAAAAATAAATCTATTAAATTATTTACAAGCAAATAACACATTTATAGTCTTATTTTGGCCTAAAACAGTCCACTATGTAATTTAAATTTCAATAAATTTAAATCATAAAAGATAAACTCAAAATGTTACGTAATATTTATATCTATAGCCTGTAGTATATTTACAATTTTACACCAAAAACTTCTAAAACAAACCAACCATCTTCAAGCAAATAAAAAAAAAACATTTAAACCATCAAACACAAGCATAATGTTCATTCATTTAATACATTAAAAATTAAAAAAAAATTAGAATCGGGCCGACCCGTCAGCCCACGGGCTAAAATGGCCCGAACACATTTGGCCCGCGGGCCAAACGGGCCGGGCCAATTAGGCCCGATTTTTTCTGGCCACAAATAATGAAGCCCAACCCATTTATTTTTCGGGCTTAATGGGCCAGCCCAACGGGCCGGGCCGATTTTGCCACCCCTAATCACATGTCCCATGTTGGTTTGTTCGGCGGTGATGAATGAATATTGACTGATGACGTAGTGTTGACTTTGACTATTTTTTAAAATTTTATAAAGAAGATGTTTTTCCAACATTTCTTCTTATTTATTTATTTTCAAATCTTGAACAATAAAATACTAAAGATCATTCAAATAAAGATATTAGTGGGAAATACAAAAAATATTGATAAAATAACATAATTAAATGATATTAACAAAAATAAATTGATTAAATAACATAAAACTAGTCATTTTTAATCATATCAAAACCTCTCAAATATCTGCTTAATTAAGTCGTTGGTAAAAATTTCAAAATTTCATTAGAAATTCTTGCCAAGGTAAGTATGTTACAATTACATCTAAATTTATATAATTAAAATGATGAATTTAAGAATTGAAATCAAGAATAAAATAGAAGCTTTTCCTAATTTCCTTTCGATTTGTGAAATATTTTTTCTTCAAAAGATCTACAAAATCTAACTTAAATTAAGAATATCATATTTAGAGAGAGAGAGAGAGAGAGAGAGAGTTGTGTAGAAATAGTTTGAATGGGTGGGAATTTATAGGGAAAACAAAATTGATACAAAGTTTTGAGCGGTCAAAATCGAAGAAATGAAAGTTTCGGGTGTCGGTTGCAATTTCTGGAACTCAAAGTGGACAAGTGTCGTAGATCAAACGAAGGGGCGGTGGTGCGTGTAGAATGCTTTGCCATGTGTCAACCTGTGGTTGGATAGGAGACACGCGATCTGAACTATTCAAGGCTCCTTATCCATTTGTTGAATGTCTGATAAGCTAACGTGTAGGTGACACGCAGGTGTTGGAGCTGCTGTGGTTGGCGTTGACTGATGAGATGACATACTTAGATGGCAGTTGACTTGGATCTATTTTTCTTTTCTTTTTGTAATTTTTTCAATTTTTCACAACTATTCTTCTTCTTATTTTATTTTCAATGAATGGCCAAATATTTTCTGAAAACCCTACAACCAAAGAGATTGTGATAAATATAAAAATATTTTAAAAATAATATAATTAAATGACATTTAACAAAAATAAATTGATTAAATATCATAAAATTAATCATTTTTCACTTATATTACGCCTCATTGATCAATTTGTGCAACTTTCAAATCTATCTTTTTCACTCCAAGGGTAGCTACCAAATCTGTCTACCATCTTACTCCATCTATTCTTAAATAGAAGTAGCTAGAACAATTTGTGCTTATTCCTAAATATAAATTGTTTTACGAATTTTTAGAAGAAAAATATAATTTCTTTCACATACTGTCCTAATTTGGTCTTACATTTTCTCTCATCTCGTTTATTGAAATTTTAGGCAAACAAGAGTAATAATCTCTTGAAGAGAAGAAATTAATAAGTCTTGTGAAGGAGAAGAGTGGAGTTCCAATCAAACAAAGACATAATAATTAAAAACATTTTTTAAACTAAATTTTTTATTGCACCATGTATAAATAGGACCTTGTAAGGAGGGAGTACTATTTATGCTCAAAATCAAACTTCTTATATATGGTTTGACTCCCCATTCATGCACCTTTTTGTACTCCATGATATTCCATTTTCCTTCTCTCTTTTTTTTTATAAAAAAGAAATAGAAAATATTGTTGTAAGCTTACATTTGAATTCTATTATTGTACTAAATGGAGTAGTATATAGTATTATAGTGGATTGATTTATTGAGCAACCTTTGCATATGTTCATTTTACTATTCCTTACATCCTAATATGATAGACGTTTTTTTTTTCTTTTCAAATTATAGGTCACTTTATTTATTAAAAGTATAAGATCAAAATATCTCTATTTAAAGTAAGATTGTTTCTATATAAAAAGTGCATTAAAATTACTTTGAAATGACAAATAGTGAAGGTATTTTAAAAATAATTTATGAAAAATATACATTTCAATAACATTAATTATGCTTTTTTAATCATTGTGAAAAATAAAACTAAGTCTATCAATTTGAAACTATTAACTATCACAAATCTGAATCAATTAAGGAGTGATTTGTTAAAAAAGGGCAAAATCCCACACACTTGCCATACTATCATTCTTTTGGTTTTATAACTAAAGAATTGTAAATTTCGAAGTTGATCATCTAAGGCTGGTACTTTGGAGTATATTTGGATTGTGTTTTGAAAGTGTTTTTTGTTTTGTTTTGAAATGAAGTTATGTTTGGATACGAATTTTTTTTTATTGGGAACTGAAAGTTTAATGATATGTTTTGGATCCCACGTGATTGATAATATTATAAAATGTATAAAATATAATTAATAAGTTGTTTGATATTGTAATTTTAATTAAAAAATAATAAAAATATATTGTTTATGTGATTAAGTGGGACCTACGTGTAGTGTTAGAAAAAAGTGTTTTGAAATATATTTTTATGAAAATTGAGAAATTGATTTTACACAAAGCATGTAACAATTGATAGTGATACAGGCTCACTGTTGTCAACCTCATTCTTGGATGGTACCAAGTTTTTTCTACGTTCTATCAATTTAAGTGCAGCTGCCAAGTTTTAAACTTCTGGGACTCTTGGATTTTTTTTTTTTTTTCCTTTTTTCCAAGATAGCTAAAAGTCGATATCTATTTTTTAATTTTATTTTTTGCATACACTCAGTACTCATCTTCTTGTTAAAATTATATCCAACTACTGTACTCTTTCCAAAGAAAAATTTGTATATTGACACAATCATGAAATATTGTTATCTTTGATTAATTTCAAATAATTTTATCTTAGGACTTAAAAAGAATAATTATCGAGACTAAGTCACATCACACACACACACACACACACACACAAAAGCGCAAACACACAATTGTGCCAATCAACCATGAACCAACACACTTGACATATATAATTATTCTACAATTTTTTTTCACTTTAGTGTATTTTTTTATAAAAAAATACTAAAATTTTAAAAATTATTGAATATTAAATATTTTAATATTTTAATAAAATAAAATTTTAATTTACAAAAAAATTTAGTTCAATATATATTAAAACGCACGTTATCATCATTTGCGGGATCCATGAAAATACCAATTCAATTTTTCATCAAATACATTTAAATTTATAATATTTGTATATTTAGAGACTATAAATTAATGGTGAGAAACCTTCGTGTCAAACCTTCCAACTGAAAAGAGACTTTTAAATGTATTAAACCTTCCAACCGAGAAGAGACTTTTATATGTACACTCGCGATTTTCATTTCCATACAACAATGAAACATCTAATTATACTCTCTGAATCAAGAGTAAAGTAATAGAATAGTAAAAATTTTATAATTAAAATGCTAAGAATAGGTCATATATATATGTGGCTAAAAATAAAATGAAATTGAATGGGATTAAACTATTCTTACTATATTTAGATTTAATTTTCAAGACATGAATTAATGATAATATATGTGTGAACAAGGAGTCAAGGATAGACTAGAAAGGTTTATACTCTCCAAAGAAGACCTTATATTATTCTAAGAGGAACAAAGTCGATCAATTATCAATTCAGCTATTTATACTATCAAGAAAACGAGTTCTAGTATATCTACCAAAATTGTGATTTTCATAGATCACATAACAAATTTAAAAATTATCACGACTAATTACAAAAGCTAAACAAAAAGCCTCACATCAAGTAAGAATATAAGAAAAGTATATACAAAGTCAATACTTCACAAATCGCAAGCTAATTAAGTTCACTAATTCCTTAAAGAAACAATACATACATGTTACATATACATACATTCATTGTGTGTGTGTGTGTGTATCATTGGCTAATAAATCTCAAATTAAATCAGTGGTTCTGTTGCAATGTCATGACCATAAAATAATATAAGCTCTACAAAATATTCATAACCCATACTTCAAATTTAACATTACTCTTCACGACATTATAGCTCGAAAATCAAAATAAGAGAAAATGTAGCACAAATAAGGACATGAAAAGAGTGTTAGGCATAAGGTGGAAAAGGCTGCATAATTATATTCGCTAATTACTAATGGGAACACTCAAAATGCCAAAACATTTATATCATCTCCAAAGCTAATGTCAATGTGAAGAAAAAATTATGACAAATAACGCTTAATAAATGGAATGTCAAATTACATCATATGAATGCCAAATAATCACACGTCAAATATTAAAATTGACTCCAATGTATGAATGTCAAGGACCGCTACAATGCTATCTTTTTTCATAAATTTTCGACATATTTTCCCTTTGTTTTGCTGGGTCAACTTGTAATACAGGTAGTTATCATTTGATAGTCTATATGACGCTGTCAATAAAATTTCTTGTCAGATCAGAATGACAAGCTCCAAGACTTTATGTATTGAAGTGAAAAAATTAATTGCAATATCAACCTTTCTTTTTTCTTGATATTGAGAGAACCATATGCTCTTACTAACAAAAACAAAGGTAAATTAAGGCTAATAGTAAAAGAAAAAACAATCATCATAAAGGTTTCAAGACCAAATTAAGACCATACAAATGACTATAAAAATAATCACATATAATCAGAGGGGTAAAGAGAAGTAGAAAGAAATCTTATACCCTTTTTGGATACGGCACGGTTGTGCTGAGAGATACAGAAAAGTTTTTTGCACATTTTTTCTCCTTGAAATTGTAGGATTCTACCTTCCTACAGAACAACTCAAATAACACACATGAGATTATATAAAATAACTAAAATAAGACAAAAGAATAAAAAAACTAAATAAACCAATGTAAAATCATTACGTACGTTGCCTCCCAACAAGCTTGACGCTTCAAAACTTTTCCAATCCAAATAATTTATATAATTTAATTTTAATGAAATAATTTATTCAACGCTATTCAAAATATATAAAATGATTAACATGGATAAATCAATTTATGTATTTTTTCTAATTTATGCCCAAAAGACCAATCACTAAACCCATTCAAAGCCAAGTAGGATTATATATGGAGTTATGATTTTAAACAAACTTAAAGTTTGACTTTAAAAAACAAACTGTGTAGAGGTTGTTAGGTTTTTCTAGTAATAAATAAAAGAGTTTTATAAGTAGATAAATATAGAGAACTTTTTCAGGAAAAGATAAAGATCCTTAAAATTCTCGCTCTATCCAAAGTTTCTTATCATCAGAAAGTATTGTTCTAATCACTAATTGGGTTCTCCTTTCATAAGAATCTTGGTTGAGGAATCGTAATTTATTTTTCATCTCTATTTGTTCGTTCTATGGCCTTATATATATATATAGACACACACACACACACACACACACACACATCATAACTATTTTTCATGAGTCATAATGAGATATAGTAACATATCATACTGAATCATTCGAGAACATAAAATAGATATCTAGGGAAAATTTTGTACTAAACAACAAAATACTCAATTAACTTCATTTCATTTCATTGATTCTTCATCCCATGTAAAGGGATACAGGAAAAATATATATGGTCACAAAGCAAACTAAATAACGTACGGTAAAAGTAAAAAACCTGTTACGTAACTATTTTACACACAGATGTATTAGCTATGACTAAAAACAATTCCATCTGATGACTACTTAGCATCAGTATGGTTACAGAAGCTCTAACCCTGACCTAGCAATTCTAATCACTCTCTGAAAGAGGTGGGCAGTATCCGGCGGATGTGCCTCAATTCTTGGCCGTTCCGGCAAAACCCACCGGCCATCACTTGTTCTCACCATCCCCTTATTCTCATCTTGCCTCCAATTTGGTGGAACACCATAATCCCTCTTCAAGAAATCACAACACTTATTCACTAGTGCAATATCCCTTTGTGTTGCTGAAAGAAATTCCTTGTCCTTTCCATGATATCCATCAACCAAGTGCAAAAGTGCCTCAAGATTATGAGCACATACCATATCAGGACTGGGTTTCAGATAAGGAGACCAACTGTGGTCCAAAGCTAGCTCAACTCCTACATGTGCATAGCTCCATGGAAATGAGATGGCATCTTCTATGTACTTTTGATATTGAAATTTCTCATTTGCAATAATTCCTGGCACTTTTGGAACCTTATCATGAACATTAACCACTCTGAGCACCTTAATTCCAAGCTCATCACATCTTTCTTTGAACTTAAGATTTCCAACTCTTGGGCCTGAATACGAGTATACTGTTATTGGGATTTTCGTAATAGAACTATTACCATTTGGTACTATGTTCACTTTCATTTCTGCAATGTCATAAGCACTCAAAATAGCTAAAGCAGCTCCAAGACTGTGCCCGGTAATAGTTATGCTGAGTTCTTCACCACTGTACCTTTGGATTAGTCTGCTGATTTCAGCTAAAACTTGTTCACGAGCTGAATATGAACAATACCTGCATGTCTGCTCCTTTGCAGTGTATAAATCAAAGAACCCAGATTCAATTTTAATCGATGGATCATCGCGAAAATGAGCCGGATGTAAAATATCCTTTAAATCATGAATCCATTCGAGATATGTCACGGTGCCTCTCCATGCAATGAGGATGTCACGGCGGCCTAATCTTTTGATCTCATTTTCATCTGTTGCAACAGCAACATAACCCATCCAATTTGCATGCTGGCTCCAAATACTGCTCACCTTGGATTTTTGAAAGAATTTGGGGAGATTAATGTTTGATGTTGCATATAAGTATCTGCTTATATTATAGCCTCTATCAGCCATGTCCAGCATCTGGAAGAAATGTGCTCCTTGGTACTTACAAGTGCCACAGTACTTGGAATGAGGATCAAAATCGAAAGAATCATAACATGCTTGTGCAAAATCACCATATCTGATGATTTCTTTTCTAAGATGAGAATTCATGGGATCCATTAGGCCTTCCCAGTCGTTGCAGCCTTGGATTTCTCTCCAAACTTCATTAAGTGGTCTGTCAGTTATGTCTTCTGCATACTCTTCTTTGATGTCTACAACATATTCTTCTTCTCTTTTGTCTTTCACATCTGGTGATCGTAAACTTGAAACAGATGCACATGTTACTTGAAAAACTTTTGGAGAAGAAGAATTTTCTTTTGAGAAGAAGTACCCTTTGGTTTTGATGGATTTCCATGTTGGCAAGATCAGTTTTTGGGGGACTAGGTTGCTTTGGTTGATGGAACTATTCAAGGATAATTGTAGAGAAGCCATGAAATTGTTGATAGTTGTTTTTCCAAAGTTTTGGGGTAAGCTTGTTGGAGAGGAAGAGATAGGTAGGGGAGGTAGGGTACTATGAAGTGAAATTGGTATTCACTCCATGATGGAAAATTGAGGTTATAAAGAAGTATCTACAATGTGGTCTGAGATCAAAGGGAAATTAGGACAATATGGCAAACTGTTGGAGTTATCATCGTACGATGACTATTTTGGATCTTTTGGGGAGGGAGTGGGAAAGGGGAAATTATAGCATACACGTGAATTGTGAGTTCTGTCATGAAAGAGAACTGAAGGTCACTGATGTTGGCTAATGCTTGAAATCCAGTTCACTTAAATTTGATGGATGAGATATGGCGAAATAGCAAGCTTCTCAAAGGAAGGATAATTTGGGGATAAATAGTTAATTTGGTCCCTGCACTATTATTTTTTGTCTAATGTGTGACATAAATTTTATTTTCAGCCAAAGTAGTATATGTTCTTTCTTTTTCCTCCCAAAATGATCATTTAACAGAAAACCTAACGGTTTCCGTAAAAGAAAGTCATGTGCCTCGCACTTGACTTTCTCCTGAAGAACAATATCTTTTTTATTTTTTTATAAATCTCCTAAAATGATATTGATAATTAGCCAAAATAGTCCCTAAAGTTTAATTTTTGGTCAGATTGGTCCCTATAATTTTTTTTGCCCACTTTGATCTTATAAATTTAATTTTTATGGCCATCTTACAAAAAATAAGTCGGAATCTAACAAAAACATCATGTGACTTGCACGTGCAAAATTTTTAAAGGGAAAAACAAAAAATTACTATTATCCTAATTTAATTTCTCTCTCTCTCTCTCTCTTTTCCTTTTCACTTTCTCTCTTGTTCCTCATATTGAGATCATTAAACATATCATACAATTGTTGGTTTAGAGTATAGGAGATTGAAGTTCTTAGGTATCTTTTTTGTATAGGAAAGGGATGAAGGATAGAAAAGAAGAACAAAAAGAAAAATGAAATTAAGGTAATAGTAATTTTCTTATTTGGAATTTTAAAATTTTTTGCACATGCAAGTCACTTAATAGTTTTGTCAGATTTTGACTTATTTTATGTCAGAAGGATTAAAATGACTAGATTTAGATGATCAAAATGGGGGAAAAAAATATAGGGACAAATATGGCAAAAAAAAAAGTTAAACTAAAGGAACCAATTTGGCCAAAAATTAAAATTAAGGGACCAATATGGAGAAAAATTTAATTATCATACGAGGAAATTTATATAAAGAGACAATATTACCTTTAGGGAGAAAGTCATATGTGAGACATGATCACTTTACATGAAAAAAAGAACAAACACCGTTGTAGCTGAAAATAAAACTTTAGGTCCAACTTTGACAAAAAACAATAATATGGGATTAAGTTGACTATTTATCCATAATTTGATCTATATGCTCGTGTGTAGATGCTATATGTATTTATATACCATGGAAAAATTTATGAAGTAAGTGGCTTTTCTCCAAAAAAGAAAGAAACAAAAAGAAGCATACTCTAAAAAAAAATTAAGGGGCGGATTAGGATTTATATAGAATTTCTCAAACTATTTTTCATTCTCAATGTAGATCTTTAATCTTTATATTGAATTGTTTTGATCCTCAAACTATTTCGAGCAGTAGATGAAGTCCTTTCCACCAATATTTTACCGGAATCTTGCTCGTTTTTTGGATGCTCAATTTTTTTGTTATTTTTTAGAGAGAAAAATAGAGAATTCACACCACCCTTCCCTCAAAAAAAAAAAAAAAAAAAAAAAACTTAGACCCCCCAAACTATTTCTCTTTCCTTTTCATTTCCCCAAACCCAATTTCATTTCATAGTCCATGTGCTTACAACCCATATACATACCATTGAAGCGATTGAACTATACACATTGTATGTTCATTCATCATACTCATTTGGCACCACCTTAGTCTTCACGAACATCAAAGAAGAAAAAAATGAAATATTTAATTCCCCAGAAAACAAAAAGGGAAAACCCAATATTGATCTCTACAAATGGAGCAAAAGTGTACCGTGCTACACTGACAACGAGCAAAGACGATGAGATGAAGAGCGACAACAATTAGCAAAATGGGTAAGGAAGCTCCCAATTTTCTAGTTCGTTCGCTCATTTCTTTCACACGCACATAAATTTGAAGAAAGAGCAATGTTTCTTCTATATTTTGGATTTTTCTTTGCACGAAATGGTAAAGATTTCTAGCACTATTTTTGAGGAGAGTGAATTAAGAATTTTTCTTTGGATACAAGTCTGATCTTTAGAGCTTCTAATGGTTTTTATTAAGGCCTTTACATGCCTACTAACTGATTAATGATTTTAAATTTACTAGCTTAATGCTGCTTAAGGCTGTCAAAAAGGTCCCAATCCGAATTTTTATGGACCTATAATAATGAAGCTTAGTCCAATTCTTATAGTCGAGTCGGACTGAATAATAAAAGCAATTCCATTTTGACCTCACAGTCATTGTTGTTTCAATAGTGAATGGCTTCATCATTCATTTCAACCTCTCCTTGAACAAGTCTTTGATGGATTCTGAATTTCTATCCCCACGATTTCCCCAATGTGCTGCGTTAGGATAAAGTAGTTAATTTGCAAAAGATTTCCTTTGTATATCACTGGTTCGGGTTTGAGTGAAACGAAGAAGGGAAGGGAAATTGTTTTTTTGGAAATGATGAAAGAGAAATAGTTTAGGTGGTCACATAAATGCCTAGGGGTGGATATTCGATATTCAGTTCTACAAATTTGATATTTAGGTATTTATGTGGGTACCGATGAATACTGAACAATACTGAATTTTTAGAACCTGAATATCAAAGTACCAAAAAACAAATCGGTTCAGGACAGATCCTAAATTAGCAACCTATTATTTTCAACTTTTTGGAATTTGAATACCTTCCAATTTAATCCAAGAAAAAAACTATGCAAATAATATGCATGTAAAGAATATTTTGAACCACTAAACCAATATAAGAAAAGCACAGTTCCATTGTCATTGGTAAAAATTTGGAAGGGATCAATGAAAGAGTTCAAACTTCATGCAAAGTTATTACAAATAACTATTACAATTCAAGAGCCTTCAGGACTGTCAATAGACCAAATCAAGAACTAATTAAATTTACAAGCACTTCAGGACTATCATTTTGGAGCCAAAAAAGCCCTCACAAACTTCTTAGTGTTTTGCCATTTACAAAAAAAAAAAAAAAAAAAAAAAGCTTGCAGTTGTAGTAGTTGCAACACTTTTTAAATTTCTTCTTACTGAGTTAAGAAAAAACTCAGTTTTTTAGAGTTTTTGTGTATTGAAACCTAACTAAAGAATGCAAATATGTGATCAATTTAATTAGTATCTTAGCTAAAATATATACTCTGCTATGCTAAAGAATACTAATGAGTATAAATTTAATTAGTATCTTAATAAGGAAATTGATTAAATTGAAGACTTGAAAATTACCAGTAAAAATGCCACAGCCTTGAAATGGGCAGTACGCGAAATGAAGGCAGAAGGATCAACAACAATCAGCGGCGATGCAGAGAGGCCACAACGGCGGTGCAAGGAGAGGATACAGGCCAATGATGGGGGGGGGGGGGGGGGCTCGCGTAGGAAAGTTCCAAAATCCAAACCTACGTTGTTTTCTTTTCTATCAGCAAAGCCAAGGCGAGAACCGATGATGATGGGAGCTAGATTGAACTGAAGGTCATTATCGGCGTGGGGAGGAAAATGAGAAACGAGAAGAGAGGAGCAAATGACATGCGTTGGAGGGTTAGAGGTTGGATGACTAGTGACAACGAGAATTTTGTTTAATTTATGTATAAGAAAATGATAATTTAGAATTCGTTTGATAATATGGTTGATAATTCGTTTGTCCCGGATACTTAACACCCCTACGTACATGAGGGGATTTTCTCTTCCAGAGGGAAGGGAGTGAATTTCTCATTTTGTTCTTTAAAAAAAAAAAACACAAAACCAAGCATCTAGAAAATTTGCGGGATTCCAATATAAATTAGGCTGAAAAGGACCTAATCTATTGCCCGATAATAGTTTTGGGATCGAAAAATAAATATAAGAGACCTACATTAAAATGCAAAATAGTTTAATGACAAAAATTTATAATCTTCCTTTTAAATAAATTTTGAAACTTTTTTCTTTTCAAAATTGCTCTTTGAAAACTTTTATAAAATAAAAAAAGATAGACAAAGAGATTGAGCAATAAATGTCAAGAACAAACATAATAAATGCTTTAACTGTCAAACGTAGCATTAACTATCGAAGAAATTTAAGAAAACAAAAATACTTTTATTTAAAGACCAAAATAAAAAATGCTTTTCAAATTTGGCTTTGATTTTTATTAAAAAAAAATTCGACTTGGATTTGTGCAGCAAGAATTGTGCCCCTCTTCTCTATATGGTGTGCACTCTACGGACATGACCACAGCCCTTCTACTTTCTATTTTTATTTGTTTTGGGTCAAAACCCAACCTTTTTGGACTTCTCTAATTCTGTCTTATTGGGCTTAGTTTCTACTTCTAAACTGGCTTGGGCTTCCTTCTTTATATTTATTTTTTTCATTAAATCTTCTTATTCAATAGAAGATTTTTCCCGCGTTGAATTCGTTTGTTTTCTTTCTTCCCTTTTTAAAGTTAACATGGAAGCGAAATCAAATTTTACATTCATATTATGTTCCCAACAAATTTAAATGGCTATTGAAATGATAAAAAAAGAGAATGACATTCACACACATATACACTCAATGATATATCACTCGTTATATGTGAGTCATATGTCATGTCATTCATATATATATATATATATATATATTTTATTTTATTTTTGAGATTCAAGTAGCTATTTGTAACCGCATGCATAATATATGTATTTATACATACACATCACATCAATACTTACTTCAAACAACTAACAAAAAGTGTATAAAGTGCCTTTTCACTTTTCTATTTAGCTACTTCTCATCACCCGGTCATCAAAACTTTTATTTTTAGGTTATAATTTATTCAGGAATCCTAAAAGTTAAAGGTTGTAATTTATTAAGGAACCCTACAAGTTAAAGAGAGAAATTGAAGTACTAAGATAATTTAGAATAATAGTAATATATATATATATATATATATATATATATAATTACCTAGTTTATAGATAAAGGGGCATAAAGGTCCAAAATGCCCCTCAACTTTTCAGTAGTCCACACAATGTCCTCGGACTTAAAAAATGGCATATTCTATAGTCAAACTTTTTTAAAAAATTCACAAAATACATTTATGTCAAATTTGATCTTTAAATTACAAGTTTGACCATTTACAAGTTTGACCGTTAAATTTTTCATTCTATTAATCATGTGCTAATTACACGTCTCTTTCAAATGTATTTTTCTTCTTTTTTCTCTCTCTTTCTTTTTTATTTTCCCCCTTCAATCCCTAAAATTATGTCCCAACCAGCCGCCAACCACCAAGGACCCTCTGTGGGACAAAAGTGAGATCGTGAGGAGAAAAGCGATAATAGTAGTGATAGCTTGGTAGTTGGCGACTGTGATTGCAAAAAAAATTTAGGGTTTAAGGGAAAAAAGAAAAGAGAAGGAAAAAGAGAAAAAAGAAAAGAAAATAAATTAAAGGATTTTGTGAAGACAAAAATACCTTTGAAAGAGACACGTGTATGCCGCATGACTAATTGAATGAAGGATTTAACAATCAAACTTGATGGAAGTGCATTTCGTAACACTTTTTAAAAGTTCAAGTATATAATTTTCCATTTTTTAAGTCCAAGGGCATTTTGTGGACTTTTGAAAAGTTGAGGGACATTTTGGATCTTTTGCCCTAGATAAAGTTTTCATGTTTGTTATACTTCTTGCTATAAAATGCACTAAACTAAACTTGCAATTAAAATAAAAAAACATATTTTTAAGGAAAGGTACGTGGATATAATATTTAATTTTAATTTTAAATTACAAATTTTAGACTAAATTTATTATTTTTATTATAAACATATGAAATTCTATATTTAAATAATAATAATAATATTATTATTATATCAACTTGTCAACAAATTAAATTTACTTTGATTGTTGATGTAATAGCCCAAAATCCTATGTAAACTTTAGACTTTTTTATTATAAAATAGAGTATTGAAAGCACTAAATATTTTAATGTCTTAATTTTGATTAATGATAAATATTAATGATGACTAGTGGCTTAATTGTACAAGTGATAAGTTTTTGGTTTCATAATCTACTATATGAAATGACAAGATTTCAAATTTTCAAGGCAGTACATAAGTCAATACTATAAATATTTGAAGACAAGTGTTTGCTGGATTAGTTAAAAAACAGAGATATAGTTTTAGCGTTTAATATATTTTGGATATCTCTAATTTTAATTCTTATTGAGTAGTGATTTCTAAATGTTGCTTTATGAATTTAAAACGTTATTTTAAAATAGTTTTAATACGTTAAAATATGTTTTGGGTATTTCGAAAACCATACACTATGATTTCAAAACTTAAATATTTCATAAACTCTTGTTGGAATGATACGATAACTTATATGGTTGATATAATTAATCATTTGTGTGTGAAAATGCTGTGGATGCATAAATGAACATGTTTTGGTCTACTTAAAGTAGTCAAGGTATCGTCTACAAGTTGGTTTATCTTGTGGATACATGTATTATCAAATTTGTTCGTATGTCAATTTGTGGACAACCTTGTGATTGACCGCAAGTTGAAAACCATAATCCAAAAGTTTACCAGTGAACTTGCGGATGATGTTGCGAATGATGCACCAGTTGATCGCAAATTGTTAGTGGGTTTCCAACAACGATATTTTTAACCGTTGGGAACAAAACTATTAATATATAAACATTTGAAATTCTTTATAAGAGCAACTTTTTAGCAAAATCATCGTATATATTGATCCTATAACATCTCAAAAGCAATCCAAAACTTTTTATAAACATCAATCTTGTTAAAATCATTTAAGAAGAGTTTTTACATTCAAGGGTGAATTTTGAGTAATTTGGCAAATCATTACTCAAAGAGGTGATTGCGTTTTAAATTAATATATCTTCATACTAAGACGATATATATCAAATTCTCTATCTTTTATCATTGATTGTAATTGTATCAAGGTTGCAAGTAGCATAAAACCATAAGTGGTAGGGTGAGCCTTGTGTATGTTGTTTTGTATTCAAAGTTGGTTTGTAAAACATTTGGATGAACTTTGAATTGAATTGTATTATGCGGGTTTCATTAAGGAGAGTAGTGAGATTACCAATGTTGTGTTGTAAAACTCAAGGATTGAATGAGTCTTGATTGGTTGAAATGTTATTTGTAAAACAAAAGGTGAATTGTGTGAGTCTTTTTAGTGAAGGGTTTTGATAAATCCTTGAGTAGATACTCAATATATTGTATTAGGTTTTGTTAGATAAACTGAACCACTATAAATCATTGTGTTTTTTGCTTTACCTTATGCATTTTATTTGAACACATAGTTACTCTCACAACTTGCAAGCCAAGTGTTTGTTATTTGTTATCAAAATGTTGTTTTATCGAATTAGGTTGAAAAATAGGATAGAAACCTAATTCACCCACTCTTAGGTTTCTCAAGTATATTTTCTGTAGATGAATTGAGAAAGTTGCAGATTAAATGTGAAAACATAAACTCATGGGCAAGAACTTGGTTATGCTAATTAAAGGAGATTCAAAGTAGATGGATTATTGTGCAAATTAGTAGACATAATAGAATTTTAAAAAGAGAGAAATAATTGAGAGAAAGAGACATGTGAGAAATAAGCTTTTGAAATCTAATTGCTTGGCAAATTTCATTAAATATTATCGTCTCATGATTCAGCATCCTAAGAGGGGACTAATCACCCCTCTAAATAGCCAATATGATGATCTTCTAGCTTAATTTGTAAGAATCTCTCTTCTACAAATATAATCCTTCATACCTCAATACAAGAGTTTACACATAAACAACCACACAAACCGACACCAAATTTTAGTGTGAAGAAGATGAAGAAATAACATCCCTGCAAAGTTCATAATCCACAACAAAGTGAGTGTTTCAAACTTTTCAAGTTCTGAAATTTTGATATTTAAATGTTGTTTTGTCAATTATGTTATTGTTAAATGAGTTCTTAGCAAATGAATTACACGTCTTAAGGCTGGAATTACCTTTGGTGTTAAGTTTCATAAAGATTTGTGAACTTTTCCAATTCTATATGATTTACGCAGATTTTATTTCAAATCTTGAAAAGTTGCCGGTTGAAACACCTACTTTGTTGGCTCTTTGATTTTTCTTCAGAAAATAAATTTTCCAGAGGATTGACGTTTGGCAGGCCTTGTTGGTTGGCAAATTTGCCGGTTGGGGCGGCAACTTTTTCAAATAACATGTTAGTTATTTATAAAACTCATTTAGCTATGAACTAATCCTTTAATCTAATAGTGATTGTTAATATGATATCTATTATTGTTCATCAAAATATCAGCTGAGCTCAATTGGGATTATTGCTCATCCCTAATATTATTTGTAATTGCAATCTCCGTTGAGTTAGATAGATTAAATGGACTATGTATATTATATATTGAAAGAAACATGTTTAAATATTTTGAATATAAAATTTTAATAAGTAATTTTAATATTGAGAAAGTAAGAAAAATAAACATTCTTTAAACTTTTTTAAATATTTTTTCTACATAGGCCTTCTGTAAACTTTTGCCTCAAGTCTCATATTCTCTTGACATGACTCTCACTATTATCATGATGTGTCACTCTAATATCTGTTGGTAATTTGATAACTTTTGCCGGTAATGTAATATAATTTAATTGTTATTTTTTAATAAATTTCATTTTTCGTTGGATGAAATTTATTCGTTGCTAATCTGTCACTAACTTGTCAATTTTTATATTTAAAAAACATGTTACTATATTTTCTTTTTAAAATAAAAACATTTATAGACATCAATTCCAACTCGACCTGACCCCCCAACTCTGTAGACCGGCCCAACCAACCTGAAGGTACATTTACTTAATTGGAAGAATTTTTGCAACAATCAGAAGTTGAATTCATGACAATCTGTTACTTGTAAAACACTTGAGCTAGTGGACCAGAAAGAACTTTGAGTTAATTAGCACGATTTTAATGTTTATACCATAATAATAATAAAATTAATACTCATTATGTCGGTTAATATAAGTCGACGGATCTATTTTTATATAGATCAATAAACTTTTTTTGCTCTCATATTAATAAGTCGACGCATATTATATAGATCCAATATGCCTTTTAATTATTAGAGATGTATTTTTATTGTAATTCATGCTTCTCATTTTATGAGAATAAGAGAAGTGAGATAAAATATAAGAATAATTGAAGGTATTATGGAAAAGAATTACTCTAAAAAAAGTCATAAAATTATTTATATTTGGGGACAAATATAAATGACTACATTGACTTATATTAATGGATCATGAGGGGGAGTAATAATAATATTATTAATAATAGTAACCATTATAATTATTAATATGTCACACACACACATATATATATATATATATATATAAATTAAATTATACCTCACAATAAGATGACATATATAAGTAATACATATTAGAGAAATTGAAAAGTATAGTTAAAATTTTTCCTGTATATATTTTTATATATCATATAGAGTATATATAGATGATAGAATAACAATTTGTGTAAAGAAAGATTTTTTAAAATATTTTCATAAATTTCCTTTCGTATTCCATTAGTAATTCATTGGTAATTGTTGATATTTCACCAGTGTGTTTATTTTCATTAATTTTTTAAAATATTTGTCATAATTTCATTAATATTTTTATTTTAATTAATTCTTAAAATTTTATCGATAATTCATCAGAAATTCATCAATAAATTACCGATAGAATAATGTGGGACTTTTTCCATGGGTAATTTTTCGGTATTTTTATTTTAATTAATTTAGAAACTTCCGTCTGAGGTTCCATTGGTAATCCATTGTTAAACTACTAATGCAATACCAAAGCTTTTTCCATAAAGAATAATTAGGTTCAATTATGAGTATGTTTGCTACCGGGAAAGCTAAAGTGCTGAAGTGTAATTGGACTGCTATGATTTACCACCAAACGAAAACTCCCTTTAGTCGAGGAGACGTGTTGATTCACTACAATACATATGCATCATTCTTATAAAATAAAATATGAATATAGTAAATTATGGCAAAACTACAAAATACAACGAACGATTTCATCAACCTTTTGGAAAAATATTACTCCTTTTGTTTCAGGATTAAATGTTCAACCTGTCTTAGAATTGGATGCATATTTATTTTTTATTTTTATTTTTTAAAATATATATATTTAATTTAAAGTTCAATTAATTTCATTTTTAATTTAAAATATTTGCAAATATTTTGATCCACCATAACTATATTACTAATATGAATATTATGATAACTTTCTTTAAATCACATACATATTTTTCTTAATTTTTATATTTAGTTAAAAGTGAATATTTAATTTTCAAGAGAGAGTTATTTCAAAAAATGAATTTGTGTAACTGAGTTTAATAAATATTTAATTATTTCAATGTTGTCCCTATGCACCTTTCTTAAATAAATAATTCCTTGAGTAGTTTAATTGTAAGCACTTTAAGTACTCTAACTAAAAGAATTCATTGCATTTCAAATTATTAATTTGTATTTAAAAATTTAAAAGACTTTATATTTTTAAACAAAAATATTATTCATCTGTTTTCCATTTTATTAAAGAAACCTCGAACTTGGGAGGAAAAAGGTTTATAGCGAAAAACCAGCAGCTTAACCGTTACGTACCTGTTGCAACTATCAAATAGGATAATATAGCGGTTGCGTAAAAGATTAACCCACCTTTTCTTGAATTACATTACAATGATAAAAAAAAAATAGTCAAACATTTGGATTTGTAATACAATTATAATTATACATTATCCCCTTTCCTTGTAAACTAATGAATGATTAATAATTTCTTTGGAAAGATCGATGATCCGTTGGTTGCGCTATTGGTCAGGGGGAGATGCAGCATCGTGTATAGGACTTAATCTTTTAAATAGAATATTTTGTGTTCTTCCCCTCAAAAAAGGAAAACTTTTGTGTTTTAAAAGAAATAAATATTTTATTACTATATATGTACCGAATAATTTCCTTAAAAATATATATACCAAATAATTTAATAGTACTTGAATATAAATAAAAAAAACCCAACAATAAAAGAATTACATGAATTAATATTGATTAAATTGCACGTAGATTTGACTTTTCTTAATATATTATTCCAAGTATTTATTTTTTTTATGACTGCACGTAGATTCACAAACCATATAGTGCTTGGATTAAAACTTAAATGGAATTTAAAAATAAATGTAAAATTTCAGGAAATAAAAAAGAAAAGATGTCGGTGTGGAAAGTATGTACTAAGTATATTTTTCCTATAAGAATTCTTATTTGAGGGGCAATGTAAAGTTTCTCAAGAGAATGAATTGTATATGATTCCTTCCTAGAGCGGGATTGCTCAGTTTCTCAACAATGTCTTCTCCAAACTCCTCCAAATTCAGTACATTTAAAGAGAAACTTGGAATTTCTTCTGGGGATTTTCTTTTTGCTAACTTCTGTAGAATACTTCTCGTGGCAGGTTTACTTCTTTTTGTAGTTTTTATTTTCTTTTTCAATGATCCCAGTTGCCCTGCTTCTCGTTTCTTCTCATCATCATCATCATCTCTTTTGAGAACAACAAAAATTTCCCCTAATTCAGAATCAAGAATTTCTTCAAATCATGATCATGATGATGATTCCCCTCTTAATCTTAGCCACCTTGCAATTGGACTTCAAGGTTCTGTGCAAACATATCACCATAGAAGAAACTACCTTGAAGCATGGTGGAGGCCTAATATTACAAGGGGATATGTCTACCTAGAGAAGGCTCCCACCGGAGCGCCCCTTCTCCCGTGGTCGCCGAAATGGCCTCCTTATAGAGTGAACGATGATCTTAGCAAGTTAATTGAAGAAATCAAGCCGAGGAATCCGTTGATGCCGCGAATGGTACATGGGATTTTGGAGCTGTTTAGGGAAGAACATGAAGGGCTTAGATGGTTAATTATGGGGGATGATGATACGATTTTATTTGTTGATAATTTAATTGATGTTCTTTCTAAGTATGATCACACAAAATATTATTACATTGGTTATCCATCGGAATTTGTTATGTCCAATTTTTGGTTCAGTTTCAATCAAGCATTTGGTGGTGGAGGGATCATTCTTAGTTATGCTTTGGCAAAAGCTCTTGTAAGAGATATGGATCGTTGTCTTAGAACATATTCAAATCTTTCTGCAGACTTAATGACCATGGCATGCATAGCTGATATTGGTGCCAATCTCACTCCCCATAAAGGGGTGCATCAGGTACGAGACCATATATCTCATTCTAAATTTGATGATTTGATTTCAACTTAATTTCTGTTTCAATATTCTAATTAAAACTTTTGTTGAAAAGTCTCTTTTTTAAAATTTGTTTCCCCTTAGGAGAAAAAGGGAAATTTCAACCACAAATTTCTTGTTTTAAGCCTACCAACATCCTTTTTTCGTTGAACTATAATGATGTGTTAGATGCATCATGCATGATCTAAATTTCAGCGGAATTATCTTTGGTCATTCAAATTTTCCAGTTTGGCTGCCATTCCTTAATCATCTCCACAAGTAACTAGTTTAATTCTTATTCTCTCTCTAATTTGATAGTTCATGATAGTCTATTTCATTTGAAAGGAGTAATATTACTCAATTTTAGTCCTATTTCTGATATTGATTTTGACGAGCAAGTACAATTAAGTTCTAAAGCAGCACGCCTCATTTATGATTTAACAAAGTCATGCTTGTAAGAATTATCATGTTCTTTTTTTATTATTTAAGAAAAAAAGAATTTTAATTTACTTCACCGTGGGTACAATAATTATAATTTTCATTTTTAATATGTAATTTTTAATGATTCCTTTTACTAGTAAAAGTATTATAGAGAGTCGCTAATTAAACAAAGTTAATTTCAATAATTCCATGCATAAATTATGTTTGTTTTTGCAAATCAAAACACATGGCTCATACAATTTTCATTTGCAGGTTGATTTGAGAGGCGATTTATCAGGATTTTTATCATCACATCCCAAAGATTTAGTATTATCCCTTCATCACTTAGATCTTGTGAATATATTCCCCAAAAAGGACCATTTCGGAGCGATCAGCCATCTAATGAAAGCTGGAAATATTGATCAATCTCGACTATTTCAACAAACCATATGCTACCATAGACAAAAGAATTGGTCATTTTCCATTGCTTGGGGATACTCAGCTCATATCTACGAGAATCATCTTCGTAGAAGTTGGTTACAAACTCCCATAGAAACGTTTGAAAGTTGGGTAGGAAATCCAAGGCCTCCAAAATTCATGTTTCAAACAAGAAGACCTTTTGGTGATCCTTGTGAAGCTCCCCATGTTTTTTTCATGGAATCGATTGAGAAACTTTCATCGGGAAATGAGGTCCTTACCGTCTTTTCTCGCAATGCTCCTCGTGATTTGCCTGCTTGTGCTGCCAGTGGTAACCATTCTGCTGAATATGTATCAAAGATTAACGTAATTTCACCGGCAATAAAGCGAACCCAGGTCAGTTTTTTAATACATATATTTATTGATAATATAACTTAAATTCATGACATTACATTAAGGTATAATTGATATAGATTAACTCATTAAGATACCGTCTACTTTTTATATTTATTTATTTATTACTTCAGTAAAGAATTTGCATAGTAACTGACCCCACAAAGCTTATATGTAACTGATACCGGATATATTTTTAAGGGTATAATTGAATTTTCACATAAAATTAAAAACAAATGAAATCAAGAAAAGCCTCGGGAACTGTCCACTGATTTGGCCTGATATTCAAGAGAATGATCTTTTTGGTTTTTGCTTGCGAAATACTATTACTTTTATAGTCAACTAGATGTTATCACTTCCAGAAAACAGAGTGGAAATGTTTTTAGTAATCCATTCCAGCTAAGACTGATGTTTATATATATATATATATATATAGGGTGAAGAGAGCTTTTTTTTAAAAAAAAAAATATTCATGATATCTTATTAAGAATATGAATCAAATATATTACATTAATCATAAGCGTTTACTGACTAAGTTGGCCTTATAAGAAACAGAGATATTAAAAGTGATACTGTTTGACTAACTAAGTTGGCCTTCTAAGAAAGAGAGAGATAGTGATAGTTGCTTTAGTATTCTTACTTTAATGTTTTAGATAATTTGATTAAAGACATTAAATAATTTGAATAAAAAATGCATCTTCATTTTTCTATTAAAAATAAAAAATTTAAAAATGACTTATATTTTAAATTAAATCAAATTTCTAGTAGAATAGTTCAATAAATTTTTGTCAACGATTTATTTTCAATTTAGATTTAATAACATGGTAATGAAACTATCTTCTAAAGGAAATATTTATTTTTAATTAGTTGATTAGCACTGCAGTACTTGGGAAATATATTTTGAGTTGTATTTTGACTACTTTTCTATGTATACTTTTGGCAGATTGATAGAAGTGAATGTTGTGATGTTCTTAGCGTGGAGGACACAGGCATGGCAAAGGTCAAGTTCAGGGAGTGCATGACAGATGAAATCATAGCATAGAGAATTCATTTCTATTGTAAACAGCATATTGGAATGAACTTTATAGAGAATTTCTCTTGTCTTCTGATTTTGTTATGAAAATATAATCCATTCATCCTATTTCATATGTTCTAATTATTATTTTAGTCCGTTCAAAATTATATGTCTACTTTCTGGGATAATGTTCATGGTTCTTTTTTTCCCCAAATTTATATCCCTATTCAAAAATTTTCACTTTGATGTATTAATTTTTTAAAGATATTATTTTTTTATGCTAAGATTTTGAGTACCACATGATAATTAGATTTTTCTAAAGTTGACTTTCAGAGACATTAGAGGTGATAATAAAAGATGTGAGAAGATCTAATGATATCAGTTTGTAATTACAAATATTAAATAAATTTATTTAAAGTATTTAAATATTTTATACTATCAAATTTGAATAAATTTTTGACGAAATTAAATTTTAAAATACATAAAAACGACATTTAAATAATTTAAAGTATACTAGTATTTGCAAGTACAATAATGAATCAAGGCCGATCTCACATAAATTAGAGTTTAATTACCAAATTTAATACTAAGACTTGAAAGTAAGTAAATTATAAAAATCTAGGTAAAACAATTAATTAGGACTTCAATGATCCAATTAGTTTTCTATTGATGGTTAATTATCAAACTATTATTTTTATTTACTAATGACATTAATGATGAAATTCCCTTTAATAAACTTCGTCCAATTTCTCGGATACAAAGTTCCTATTTTAAATTATGTAAATTTAATTAATAAAAAATTCATGATTGGAATTTATGTTATTTCATTAAAACTAACCAAAGACCGCGTAAACAAATTGAATCTATTTCTAGTTAATTTTACAAAACACTTTTATTACCTGTGGTACTATTCAATTATTTCACCTTTCGTTACTTCATAAAATAGTATTTAAACATGAAAAAATGACCCATTTTTACAAGCATTGAACAAGTAATAAAAAATAATGACAAAAATAATTAAACAAGAGTAATCTAATTAAATCATCAATATACTAAGTAATTTTCATTTTGTCCTAGTAAAGTATTAAATTCATCCAAATGAATCTTGATTAGTTAAGGTAGAATAGAGAAGTAATGAAGTGTAAACAATTAGCAAGGAACAAGTATCAATTTATTACTAATATGATTAATCATATATAATTAGAGAATTAAACTAAGGGAAAAAATAGTAGGCAGTCTAACCGTCTATAAAAAGTAGAAAAAAAATGGTAGGCAGGCAACCCTACCATGAAAAATAAAATGAAATAATAGGCGAGCATCCTAACCATATAAAATAAATTGTATAAAGTAAATATGGAGGGATTAATCTCCACAAAATAAGAAAAATAAATATTGGGCGATAGAATTGTCCATATGTTACGTTAATTAAATCTCAGTAATTATATCATCATCTCATTAATTAATAACTTTAGTATGTGTTCTTATTAACTAAAACTAGTTAGCCATAAGTCAAATTAAATTAACAAAGTAAATAATTAAAGACTAAAATCAAGAATAAAAAGAGAAACCTTCTTGAAAATAATTCAGGTAGCACTTCCACAAATACTTGATTTTTTTCTCCAAAATTCCTTGCTAAAAAATTCTAAAAAATTCATAAACTAATATTATCTCTCAAATATCTGAGTATTCAAGAGAAAAGTGGAGAGAATTACAAAATAAAGGATGATTAAATTGTAACACATGGCTAGGTATTTATAGGTAATTTTTCCCGGACTCGGACGACTTTGTTGCAAACGTTTAGGGGTCCAAATGAGATGTTTAAGAGCTCTGGTCAAACACGGGAATTCTGCTTAAATTTGGTGCCCCACATGGCGGAATCAGGAACGTCTGTGCATAATTGATCCAACGGCCTACTGGAGAAGCTTCTGTTCATATTTCACCTGCATGACGTGACCTTATCTTATCCGTCCTCGCATTATGTTGATCAGACTGTGTGGAGCTGCGCAACGGTGGAAATGTCCGACTTTCTGCCGAACGCATTCGGTAAACTTGTCTCTGGCGCGTGATGCTAACTGGATCTGATGTTGCTGACTCGGAGACACTTGGCGTGAATCAGCTGACGTGGGCTTCCACGTCAGCTGATGAAGTGGCACTGTAGATTTTTTTCCTTTTATTTCCACACTTTGTACGATAAAAACCGAAATATACCTAAAAACAAAGAAATAAATGGAAAATGTGATAATATTAAAAAAAATAACATAAATTAACTGAAATTTAATGAAAATAAAATGTTTAAATGACAAAAATTATGTAAATTATAGTTACATTTGTAACATAGAAAATATATTATGCGAAATTTTGATTTTTCATAGTCGGCATTGTTCAAGGACTTTTGGCCTATTGACAAATGTAATACCACTAACTTCACAAATCTAATACTCTATTCGTTCATAATTGAATGTTGATATTTTTATTTTAGTTTGTTTGAAATTGAATATCTACATTTCTATTTTAGGTTGTTTGAAATTGAATGCACACTTTTCTATAAATTAACATTTTTTTAATCTAAAATTCCATTAATAACGTCTTTAATTTAAAGCATATATATCTCATTAACTCATATCCTCATCACTCACAACCTTAATTTAAAGGATTTAAATCCCACTAAACCATAAGTCTTACAATCCATTATATTAATGTCAATGATAATTTGGTAAGTAACATTTCTTAAATTTTAACCAACCAAAGTGAAAAGTAAATATTCAATTTTAGATGAAAGGAGTAATATTTAGAAAATTTAAGAAATTCATTGACTGATCAAGAAAGTGTCTATCTGAATCACGATTATCTATGGAAATTTTTTTGAAAAACGAACTAGGGATTGGCTATGATATTTTTGATATTGAGGAGTGGTCTAATATAATTAAGTGCAAAAAAGATAAACTTCCAACCAAATACTTGGGATTGACTCTTGGATCTAAATGCGGAGCTGTGGAGATTTGGTCATATGTTGTGGATAGGTTCAGGAATAAATTGGAGAATTGGGAAGGAAATTTTTTATTAATAGGTGGAGGAGTTCAGTTGATAAGGTCAGTTTTATCAATTTTACCTATATATTTTATGTCTTTGTTTCTTATGAACTTCAATGGTTAGACTGAAATCGGAACAAATTCAAAGAAATTTCTTGTGATGTGTGACTAGCGTGTCGTTGCGCTATCAAATTAATTTTCAACTTTCATCTAACTTATGCAATTAGGGCAAGTAGGGTCGAACCTACAGGAATTTGTAAAATTTTAGAACAAGTAAACTAATCGAGATTTGGGGAAAATATACAATTTTTATCTAAAAGATTAAAACTTTAAATAAAATCACTCACAAATCAATTATAAATTAATGAGTAAAAAAAAACGTTAGCAAGGACTTTGTATTTCGATCTTATTTATTCGGGACTAATCATCGATAACAACTTATTTGAGTAATGACTTAGAATTCCGCGTAGTGCAGCAAATTTCGATTCCTGTGAAAGTTAGGTTAATTCTCGAGAAGCACGTTAAATTAACTTTAACCTAATTAAACTAAATTACCTAATCGCTCGCATAAAATAGTTAATTAAGTTATTCAGCTCGAGGACAACATCAATACAAATTACATAAAATTAATAGCCGATTAAAATCATGCAATTCGTTTCAAACAATTTCCTATCAATTAATCAAACACAAATTTAAATTAATCAATAGTTACTACTTTTGGTTACCGAAAACCGATTTGCATAACCCTAGTTAATCAACTATGTAAAACAATTAAGATGACCAATAATAATTGAAATAACACAATTGATAGAATAAAACCAAGAATTGTTCAAATACCCAAATAGAAATAAGAATCCTTTGAAAAGATTGGGTTTTTAATAACAAAACATAAATCTCATATTCCCGAATAACATAAACCTAATACAAGTCCTTGCTAACTAAAGAAAACTACTCATAATCCATAAAAGAAAACATCATAAAAAGATTAAGGGAAATAGAGAAACTCATTAGTCGGAAATCCGATTTCCCGAGAAGCTCCTACCCTTGATCTCCTACAATGCTCGGGAACCAAGTATCTAAGGTGCTTCCATCCGAAACTAAGCTATTAAGTCCTATAAATAGTTAGAAAAAGGTCCTAGGGTTAATTACACAAGAATCCTAATTAGAAACTACTTAAAAAGAGCTTAAAACTTAAATTCGGAAAGTGGACGCCCGAGTCTCGCTTGAGAGATTGAGACGCTTGGCTCTGTCAATCTTCTGAGGGTGGACGAGGGAGGTCTGGTGGACGTGTCCACTTTCTGGCCTTGCATGTCCACCTCCTCTCCATGCGCGTCCACTTCTTCTTTCTTCCAAATATCTATCTTCAAGCTTCCAATCTCTTCCAACTTCGTTCAAACATCTTTTAAATCTTTCAAATATCTGAAAACAAAAGTATAACTGTAAAGTATCATTATAATCACCAAAACACATAATTAGTTAGATTTAAACTCAGTAAACATCATGATAAACACTAGAAAACCAAGCTAATTATGGTTCAATTAGTGTGGCGGCCTTTAGAAAAAAAGATTTATTATATGAATTGGGATTCAGTTTGTAAGCCTAAAGAGTTAGGGCGATTAGGGATTGCATAATTGGAAGTAAGGAATAAAGATTTGGTAACCAAGTGGATTTGGAGATATAATGAAAATAGTGAATCTTTGTGGTGAGTGGAGGTGGAAGGTGGACCTAAGATGAAAATTATCTGATTGGGAAATAGAGTAGTGGTGCCAATTTTGAAGTACTATAGGCTACTTCTTGCCAAACCAGGATCTTAATGATAGATTGGCATGGAGATATAGTCCTAATGGTGTGTTTAAAACTTCATCCTTTATAAGCAAGTAGTTGGTGGGGAGCGTGGCTTGGCAAAAGCTTGGAGATTGGTGTGGACTGACCTTGCGCCTCATAAATCAGATATTCTGGCATGGTAGATAATTAAACAATGTCTTCAGATTAGAATGGAATTAGTTCATAGACATATATTATTGATTCTAGTAATGCATTATGTGTCTTTTTCCATAATGAGTATGAAATTGCTAATCACCTTTTTTGTAGCTGTGATTTTTCTTGGAGAGTTTGGTCTCACTGTTGTGATTTGTGGGAGGTTTATTGGGTGGCGCCTTGTAATCATGTGGAATTCCTTCTTGCATGGAATGAGTTGTGTAATAATTATTCCAATGGTCCATCTTGGAGGTTACTATTTTTTCTATTGTTTGGTCTATTTGGTTGCACAGGAATGACGTAATCTTCAAAGGCATTTTGGTGGATTTTAATAGGATGTTTCAATGTCTTAAACTGAGATTTGTATGGTGGTGAATAGCAAAATGGCCTCATCAATCTCAAGCCTTTAGAGACTTGTTTAGAATACCTTACTTGGTTAAGGATCATAATAGTAAAATGGATGGTGGGAAGACAATGCAACATGGAGCTGCCCTCCTGTGGGTACTTTAAATTTAATGTGGACGAGTCTGCTATCGGAAAACCAGGTATGACAGGAATTGGAGGGGTTCTGAGAGATTGTTTTGGTTATGTTAATTGTGAATTCTCAAAATCAATTGGTGTGGCATAGTCAAATGAATCTGAATTAAGGGCTGCACTAGAAGCTTTTCCTGTATATGCTGCGTCTAGTTGGACAAATTCTTATGGGTTGAGTGTTAGAAAATAAAAGGATCATTAGTCATACTCAAACATGAATAATATAAGATATAATATATCTCTTGTACCTTGAGACATGATGAACAAGGATGATTCTTGATCTTCCCTCTCCTAACTCTCTTTTATGTTTGTGTATAGTGATGGGATAACACACAACTTGATCAAGTGGAGAGAGGGACTAAGGACCCTATTTATAGGCAATAGTATGACACTTCCCATCATAGGTCATTTAGTAGGGCTACTTAATTCTTCCTCTTATAACTCTTGTAACATATGAAACTTACGTAACTCATGTAACTCACTTCCATGTTCTAAGTTAGTGGAGGTAGTGGTCTTTAATAAAAAAAGAGTTACACTAAGGACTAAGGAGTTACTAGTGGTCCTTAATTTAGGAGTTACAACTTTGGTTATAACATCCTAATTACAACTTGTTATAATTGAAGTGTAGGTTACATTAATTGATGTTAGTGGTCATGAAGACCATATTCTAACATTCTCCCATTTGGACAAATGACCACTTAAAGTTGAAGTTACAAGTAGATCACTCTTAAATGGCCATAGACATAAAATATATTTACTCTACAAAGTTTCTAAAAAATGGATCATGGCGGTTATATATTATATAACAATATATTTCCTTCCATGTATCACATTTTAGTAACCCAATGTAGATAAATAAAATAAGGAAGAAATGCATAATGGTCCATGATGTTATTTACAATAATGTGCACAAAAATAAATAAATAACATCAAACCTTTTAATGTGTCCAATTCCTCAATTCTCTTGCAAGTCCCATAGAACTAACATGTTCCATAAACTTTTTCGGCGCCAATCCTTTTGTAAATGGGTCCGCAAGCATCATCTCAGTACTAAGATGTATGATGGACACTTTTTGCTGTTGAATCCTCTCGCGCACTATATAATATTTCAACTCAATGTGCTTGGATTTACTAGAGAATTTGTTGTTTTTAGCAAAATAAACTGCAGCAGAATTATCACAATATATGGTCATAGGCTTTGTAATAGAATCAATAATCTTAAGCCCAGACACAAAATTCTGTAACCAAATTGCTTGAGATGTAGCCTCATGACATGCTATAAATTTAGTTTCCATTGTAGAAGATGCAATAATAGACTGCTTGACACTCTTCCATGAAATGACTCCTCCAACTAACATAAAAATATATCCTGAGGTAGACTTCATAGACTTTTGACAACCCATAAAGTCAGAATCTGAGTATCCAACAATTTCAAGACGATCACTGTGTTTATAGGTGAGCATATAATCTTTAGTACCTTGAAGATACCGCATCACCTTTTTGACTGCTTTCCAGTTATCTAAATTTGGATTACTCTGGAACCTCCCAAGCATACCAACTGCAAAACAAATATCTGGTCGTGTGCAAGTTTGTAGATACATTAGACTTCCCACGGCAGATGCATATGAAATTTTTTCCATCTGATGTTTCTCAAAAATATTTTGAGGAGATTGACTTTCAAATTTATCACCTTTGACTACAGGGGCTGGACTTGGAGAACAACTTTGCATTTGAAATCTTTCAAGAACTTTGTTTATAAAAGATTTTTGAGATAATCCAAGAATACCTTTAGATCTATCTCTAAAAATCTCAATCCCAAGTACGAAGGATGCTTCTCCCATATCCTTCATGTCAAAATTTTTTAAAAGATAATTTTTAGTGTTTTGCAATAAACTCAAATCACTAGTTGCAAGTAAAATATCATCTACATATAAAATCAAAAATATGAAATTACTCCCACTAACCTTTAGATATACACAATCATCAAGTGTATTTGCTTGAAAACCAAAGGTAGTAATGATATCATGAAACTTAAGATACCACTGACGAGAAGCTTGTTTAAGACCATATATAGACTTTTTAAGCTTGCAAACTAGCTGTCCTTTTCCATATTCCGCAAAACCTTCGGGTTGCTCCATATAAATTTCTTCATTTAGATTCTCATTTAAAAAAGCTGTTTTCACATCCATTTGATGCAACTCTAAGTCAAAATGTGCTACTAATGCCATGAGAATTCTAAATGAGTCTTTCTTTGAAACAGGAGAGAAAGTTTCATTATAATCAATACCTTCTCTTTGAGTGAATCCTTTTGCAACCAACCTAGCCTTATAACGGTCAATATTACCTTTTGAATCTCTCTTGGTCTTAAAGATCCATTTGCACTTAATGGGGACAAAATCATTAGGTAATTCAACCAATTCCCAAACTTTGTTAGTTTTCATAGATGTCATTTCATTTTTCATAGCATCCATCCATTTATTAGATTCACTACTACTCATGGCTTGTGAAAACGTCAATGGATCTTCACAAATACCAGTTTCATCTAGTTCTTGCAAGAACACTAAGTAATCATCCGAAATTGCAGATTTCTTTTGCCTTTCAGATCTACGCAAATTTTGAGGATTACTTTGTGTATTTAAATTTTTGGATTGATCAATAGAAATAGAATTTTCTTTATGAAGTGATGAAAAATCCAGAATATTTTCCCCTTGAGTATCTAAAATGGGAGAATCATTAGAGTCATTTTGTTCAGGATTCATGTTCACTTCTCTTTTTCTATTACTCCCACTATTATTTTCATGTTCCAAGAATTTTGCATTATTGGTTTCAATAATTCTCGTAGAATGATTAGGACAATAAAATCGATAACCTTTTGATCTTTCTGGATAACCAATAAAGAAAGAACTAATGGTTCTCGGATCTAATTTCTTTTCATATGGATTGTAAAGTCTAGCTTCAGCCGGACAACCCCAAATATGTATATGATTTAAACTAGGTTTTCTACCAACCCATAATTCAAATGGTGTTTTAGAAACAACCTTTGTAGGAACTCTATTTAATATATACATGGCTGTCTTAATAGCTTCATTCCACAAAAATATTGGAAGAGTTGAGCCACTAATCATACTACGAGCCATATCCAACAATGTTCGATTACGCCTTTCAGCAACACCATTCTGCTGAGGCGTTCCTGGCATTGTATATTGTGCAATAATTCTATTTTCTTGAAGGAATCTAGCAAATGGCCCTAAATTACGACCACATTCGTCGTATTTGCCATAATATTCACCACCTCTATCAGATCTCACAACTTTAATTTTCTTATCTAACTGATTTTCCACTTCTGCCTTGAAAATTTTAAATATAGTCAAGGCATCAGATTTTTCTTTAATCAGATAGATATAACCATAACGTGAAAAATCATCAATAAAGGTGATAAAATATTTTTCTCCACTTATGTAGGAAGGAAAAATTCCACAAATATCAGCATGAATAACTTCAAGAAATACAGAACTTCTAGTGGCAATTTTCTTTGTACTTTTAGTTTGCTTACCTTTAATGCAATCTATACAAGTTCTAAAATCCATAAAGTCTAGAGTTTGTAAAACTTCATCCTTTACAAGTCGCTCAAGTCGGTCTTTAGAAATATGACCCAAGCGTTTGTGCCACAACATAGATGAAGTTTCAGAATTATGATTTCTTTTGGTGCCAACATTAACATTCACATGCAAGGTAAGAAGGGAGTTAGAGAAAGAAGAATCAAGATTTAATTTATATAAACCATCAAATAGAACTCCACAACTAATCTCAACATTTTTATTGAAAATAACAAGTGATTTATTCTTAAAATGAAAGGCATAACCAATTAAGTCTAAACGAGACAAAGAAACCAAATTTCTAGAAAACGAAGGTACATAAAAGGTATCATGAAGGTCAAGAAAGTAGCCAGAATCAAGAATAAGTCTATAGGTTCCAATGGCTTCAACTTTTGACAATTTTTTGTTCCCCATCATTATGGTCTTTTCCTTTGTCATTGGTTGACGGGTTGTAAGAAATCCCTGCAAGTTATTAGATACGTGAATGGTTGCACCAGAATCTAACCACCAAGTATTGGAAGGAACATTAATCAAATTGGTTTCAAAACACATAAATGAAAGGAAATTACCTTTCTTTGAAAACCAATTCTTTCGTTTCAAGCAATCTATTTGCTTATGTCCCTTCTTTTTGCAAAAATAGCATCTTATGTTCGCATCACCATCAACAGATGCAATTTCACCTTTACCTTTATATGGTGGTTTAAAACCCTTTTTCTTGGTCTTTTTAAGTCTATTACCTTTATGACTTTGAGAGACCATATGGACCGCATGCAATCCTTCTCTTTTCAATCTCTCCTCTTCTTGCACACACATTGAAATGAGTTTATTCATAGTCCACTTGTCCTTTTGTGTATTATAAGTGATCTTGAATGGACCATACTCATGAGGAAGAGAATTGAGCACAAATTGCACCAAAAATGACTCAGAAATAGTCATTTCCAAAGTTCTAAGTTGTTCTGCCAAGTTATTCATTTCCAAAATGTGTTCTCGCACACCATTAGTCCCATCATATTTCTTAGTAGTCAAAGTAGCCATAACGTACCTGTCAATGCTTTGTCAGAAGTTTTAAATTGTTTTTCAATGGAAGCCATGAATTCTTTTGCCTTTGTGGATTCCGGAATTGATTTGCGAATATGTTTTGCAATTTTGCTTCTAATAATCATCAAGCTTAGGCGGTTGGAACGCTCCCATGTCTCAAAGATTGCCTTGTCTACCTCAGAACTTTCTAAATTGAGTAGTGGTGGCTCATCGATCCTTAAGCATAAGTCCAAGTCTAAGCACCCTTAAGGTGATAAGAACTTGGTCTTTCCAATCTGAATAGTTGGTCCTATTCAACTCTGTAATGTTAGCTAAACCACCTGAAAATGATGCTGGAGTAATTGCTGAAAATTTACACAAGAAACATCATAAGATTACATATTAAGAGTAATCTAGTGCATTACCAAGCTTTTCTACCTTTGGGTTGAAAAGTTGACATGCTAGGGATTAACTCTAAAATAAGTGAGTAACCATTATTCACTTATAATCCACAATTTATAAGATCCATATGTTATATACCTTTGGGTAAATAACAAATCTATCATAAAAAATAACTATAGAAAATATATCACCTTTGGGTAATACATAATCTATAATTAATATAACCATAATGCTTATACAACCATCAATATTAGTTGATATATATATATATATATATATATTTTTTTTTTAATTGAGTCACTTTGGTGACACAACCTCATCAACCAAAACTCCATAAATAATGGTTGTATTAAACTTTTCATAGCCAAACAATACATTAATGTGGCTGGAAATATTTTACTTCAATCTTGAAATCAAAGAATATGATGCTTGAAGAAAGATATGTTAGTAGATCAAAAAACAAAATATCATATTAAAATGTAAGATAATAGAACACATCATGATATAATATACTTCTTAAAGTGATTAACAAAACTAATAAGAATCACCTTGAATGTAACTTAGAAGTATATCTATAAATGCAAACATAAAATTCATAAATCAAATGATTTAAGAGTATGACTTCAACCATGGCTCTTGATACCACATGTTAGAAAATAAAAGGATCATTAGTCATACTCAAACATGAATAATATAAGATATAATATATCTCTTGTACCTTGAGACATGATGAACAAGGACGATTCTTGATCTTCCCTCTCCTAACTCTCTTTTATGTTTGTGTATAGTGATGGGATAACACACCACTTGATCAAGTGGAGAGAGGGACCAAGGACCCTATTTATAGGCAATAGTATGACACTTCCCATCATAAGTCATTTAGTAGGGCTCCTTAATTCTTCCTCTTGCAACTCTTGTAACTCTTGAAACATATGAAACTTATGTAACTTATGTAACTCACCTCCATGTTCTAAGTTAGTGGAGGTAGTGGTCTTTAATAAAAAAAGAGTTACACTAAGGACTAAGGAGTTACTAGTGGTCCTTAATTTAGGAGTTACAACTTTGGTTATAACATCCTAATTACAACTTGTTATAATTGAAGTGTATGTTACATTAATTGATGTTAGTGGTCATGAAGACCATATTCTAACATTGAGTATTGAGACAGATTCCATGAATGTGTCTAAATGGATTCTATATCCTGATTCTGCTCCATGGAGATTATGGAACTTTATGTTAAAGATTGAAGAATTGAAGAAAAAAGTTTCTAGATGGGGGATTCGTAAAGTTAGAAGAGAGTGCAATGACTATGCAGACTCACTAGCCAGTGAAAGTGTGAATAGACAATCATATTTCTTAAGAATTGTAAGTTGATGCAGGTTAGTAGCTACTAGAACATTGCCGGTACTTTTTGGAGTTTGTTCTATACACTAGTTGCCATTATTTTTTGTTCTGTGCACTTTGTTTATTCTGCCTGCAATTGGATGGAAGTAGTTTAGGAGTCCTTGTATGTTCTGCTTGTTAGTTGTCACGGTTGTGATACCGTACTACTTTGTTAATCAATCAAATCTTATTTGGCCTTTGGTATTAAAATCCATTTTCTTTTTTATTTTGGTGTTTAAGATCTTTCATTTAATTTTTTCGTTAAATTTGACTGGATCAACTTTTATTGAAGTGTATTTTTCAAAAATCATCGTTTACATTTTTCTTTTTTTTAGGAAAGTTGGTGGATGTAGCCCCTTATCATTTTACGTCCGGTAAAAGAGGTCCATAAATCTTCAATTTTAGAGTTCATTATCTTTTTTTTGTTCGGTGAGTTAGGTCCTTTATTTAAAAATGTTTACTCATTCTGTCCAAAAATATAAATTGTTAGATGATTTTTGAAAATAATATAAGACATTCTTTGATAGTTTAAGTCTTTCTCAAAGAACCATGTCTCTCAGTCTGAGCTTACATGTATGAATGATTTTATTATCATTTAATTTCGTTGATAATTAGTCTCATTTATTACTTTTTTACCTAGATACTCTATTGAGAATGTATTAACATGTGTTAAATTGTATTAAAAAGTTGTAAATGCTACTGATAAAAGACTATGAGATATTGTCAAAAGAATTGAAAGGTAAAAAGCTCATATATATGATCTCTTAAAAAAAATTATTCAAGAAAAGATTTTATTCATTCTCAAATTAAAGTTTTGAAATATTTTATATATTCCTATTCTTCGATTCTAGGTAAATTCCGAGTTTAACATTACAAGCCTAAAAGTCCTACGTGATCCAGATCGATCCAAATTTCATCATTAGTGGCTAATATGTGAGTTTACAAGTTATGTTGAGAAATTAAGAATGTATTTTTATTTATATAGTGACTTTGTTGTTATCTTTTCATCATAATGATGGTATGTTACAAAAATAAAATTATATGACTGTTTTATGTTTTTTAGAGTAATATTTTGTTAACTTCGAATATTAATGTTAAACTTATAAATGATATTCAAGCACACGAGCATAATTGTTTGTCAAATAAAAATGGGTTAATTGTAAAAGTTGTATTGAAATTATTATAACACTTTATTACCTTATTAAATCTTGTTTAATTATTTATACTTGTATATTTTGTGTTTAAATTTGCTTGAGGGCAAGCAAAGGGATAGTGCGGAGAAATTTGATATACTCATGAATTCACTGATTTTTATGTGTAATAGGAGTTTTGAATTAATTGGTGTTCTGATCCTCATGCAAAACCAAGATATAAGTCTTCAACATTGCAATTACTCCCACTATCCGCAATTGGATATCTACTTTCTTAATATAAATATATTTGTTATCTAAAGTTTAAATAATAATTTCTTGAATTTTTTAATATAAATATATTTGTTATCTAAAGTTTCAATAATAATTTCTTGAATTTTTTAAAAAATTACATTCCACTAAATTATATCATCCTGCCATTAACTAAATTAATAACTAAGATATTGCGGTAACTTTTTTAACATGAAAAACTCTTATTAATGTTTACATGAAATAAAAAATGTTAACTTCAATTTTGGATGGGAGAATATATATGAATGAATGAGAATGCAAAAAGATGAATAGGAGTTGGTAGAATTCTTGTCAAATCTAGTATTCTTGTTGTTAGATGCGAGAATCCAATTTTTGAAATTTGTTTTTCAAAAGCATCTTTTCTCTTTCAAGTAGCAAGGCTCGGTGTATCTCTGCTTCTTCAAAGCGATGGATTCCTCTTCCTCAACATCTTATTAAAATAAATGTTGAAGGTGTTTTGATCAGCTCTTATACTGTTGTTTGTGTTATTGTAGAGACTATAATGAGAGTATTTGTAGTGCCTTTGCAGCCCCTATTCAATCTAGTTGTTCTGTCGAGTTTGTGGAAGCCATGGCCTTTTTGTATGCCATGCACTTTGCAACTATACAACATTTTCACAAATGACTTTTGAAGTTGATTACTATGATCACTAAAATTCGTTCTTTTAAGAATTACCTCTCCCCTATTTGTCATATTTTAGTAGTGATTCAGTCTTTTATGAATTTTTGATGGCATTGTTTCTCTCACTTGTGCTCGTAGATTAGGAAATAAATCTGCTCAAATAGGTGTCTCTTTATCATGCTCTCATGAATGATTTTCAAATTTTCCTCTGACTATAATCTCAACTACTTTGGTTGATTTATCTTTGTAATGAAGATTATTTTCCCCTAAAATAAACATCTTTTCTAATGGGCTTTTCTAATTTCAAAAGATTTTAGAACATTGCATTCTTGTTTAAAAAATGATTTTGAACCTATTAAATAAATTGCGGTTGAGTGTCTATGAAAGTCTAGAATTATTGACGAGTGTATCGTTACACTATCAAATTGATATATTTCCAAACTCACAACTATGTAGCGGTGGTAAGTAAGAATAAAACCATATATAATTATAAATTCTTTGAATACAAATCTAATCAGATTTTGGATGGAAAAAAATTTTAAAAATAAAAAGCTTTAAAAGAGATTACAACAAAACACTACAAAATACTTTGAAACTCTATTATGAAAATGGTTTAACAAGGAATATATATCCAATTTTGTTAATATGGGATCTATCATTGATAAAAATACTAATAAGTACTAGACTTAGAATTTCGTGTAGCGCAACAAATTCTAGGTAAAATGAAAATAGGTTAATTCTGCACAATGCAACAAATTAATCATTAGCTTAATTAACAATTTTACAAAATCACTTGAAAAAATTTATTAACCAAGTTGCATAAAGATTGAGAGTAACATCAACACAAATTCATAAATTTAATAGTGAATTAATATCATGCAATTTATTTCAAACAATTCCTCATTAATTAATTAGACTAAATTCAATCAATTAATAGATACTACTATAGAAAATTGAACATCCGGTTCTCAATTCCTAATTAGTCAACTATGTAAATCAATTAAGATGGCTAGTCATAATTGAATTTCTATAATTGATGGAATAAGATAAGAAATTGTTCAAGTACTCAAGATCTATAGAATATAATCCAATAAAAGACTAAATATTTCCAATCTAAGATAAATTCTTGAAGATATAAATTTAAAATATATCGATCTAAAGGTTAGATCTTAATCTATGATGAAAGTCATCTCAAAATCCAATAAAAACTCAACTTACCACATATCTTTGCTAATTAATAATTTACTCACAATTCATAGATAGAACATTAAAGAAAGAGAAAGATAGATAAAAACTCATTCAATTGGAGAATTGAAATATGAATACCTCCACTTCCTTGATCTTCTTCAATGCAAGAACAAAATGTTTACAAATGTTTTGTTAGAAACTAAGAGGCTTTAAGTGTGATGAATCAATTTAATCCATCAAAACATGTAATTAACGATATTTTATATGAAATACAAACTCATACAAATCTAGTAAATTACGGCTTAATCAATTATTATTGTGCAAGTAAAATATTTAAAAGCAAAATTATGACTTATAATTAAGTGGGATTAAGTCTCCTAAACATTTCAGTAGCTAAATTAGTCACTAGGGTATATATATATATATATATATATATAATATTTAATGAAATTTTATTTAAATGATATATAAATTAGTCAATTAGATATTTAATGAAATTTTATTTCAATGATATATAATTTCTTTACATTCATTAAAGAGGGTTCAAAATGTTCAAAGTAAAATCACTAAGTAAGATATTTAGCATAAATAAAATCAATTGACATTCAATTTGGGAGGAAATTAATAGGACTAATAATCTTTACTCTGCAATCATAGTCAAGAGAAAATATTAATGTGTGAGATAATAATTACCGTATCGTACAGGTTCATCAACCTTTTATCCAAATTTCTAAAGGGATCTCCTTTGATCTTATCAACAATTCAGTTTCTGCCATAAAGGTTCTAGTAGATCAATTCTATTTTTCTCGCCATAAAGGTTCTAGTTCCCCGTTCTTGGTTCTTTTAAAACTAATTGTTGAGACCTCAAAATTTTGTTTAGGGTTCTAAATTCTAGTTCAAGTGTAATCTTAGGTCTTTCTATTGGGGTTCTTGCTACTAATTAATTAACTTATCCAAGGGTTTTTTTTTGTAGAAGCACTTCATTTGGTCGAAGGACTTCATCATCATCCTTCATATGGAGAAACAATCAACATATGGAGAAATGACTTCACACCATCCTTCATCTCGAGAAGCAGTCAACATCTGATCAAAAGACTTCATCACCATTCGATGCATGGTGGAGATTTGGTGCATCATTTCTGGAGACTTCATCACAAACAACTGCTTGGGGGCGGTTAGATGCATGTGGTTGAGATTTGGTGGGTGGAGAACTAGAGGCGCCATTTGCATCAATTTGTGCACCGATGGGGCACGCATCTTGAGGCAGGACTTGTTCGTCGGAAGTGCCACCATGTGCCATAGTAAGAGTACTAGACACGCCAATGATGTTCCGATGTTAAGTAGATTTTTATGGGCAATTGAGCATGTTCACCCAACCTCAATTTGACCCCGATTTGAGGCTTTTTGATTGGTTGTGAAATTGGACAAATTGAACTCATGGGTTTAAACTGCTCCACTAGAATTGGTAGTTTGTGGTGCCAATTACACATTTTCGGCCAATTTAGGGGTTGAATTATGGGTCAAAGGTGAGAAACAATTGGAGGTTAAATTTGTCAAATCGCTAAACTTTTTAGGAAATTGACTTGGGAGATTAGTTACCCATGATATAGTGTGCATGTGGGTGGAAGGAATTGAAGAGTTACTGGTCAGTAGAGGAGAAACCATAGAACAGTCCGTAATGGCACTATTAACGGTCAAATTGTTCGGGAATTTTGGATGGGCTTCGGTGGGACTTGGGGCAGTTTGGTGATAGTCATTTTTAGTGTGGGCAAGCTGAAGGTAGGCTTGGTTCGGTCCATTTTGGCCCAGAACAGGTTGAACTGGCGAAAAATTTTTGGCGGCTGAAATTGTTTTTTGTTCGATTTGGGCTGTTTTTTTATTGGAGGAAGCTTGGGGATGATTATATGAGGTGAGGAGACGTGTTTTTGAGCTGTAGAATGGCTGGAAAAAGCTTGAATCGAAGTTGAAAGGGGCAAGGTAGTTTCGGCCATATTCACGCTATTTTCAAATTGTTTTCCAGAAATGATGTCCGATTGGCTTAGGCAAGGCTGGGGAAGTTGCGATTTAGTGTGGGAGGGATTATTTGAGCATTGTCGGCCGAAATTTTGAAAATACCACTCGTGGCTGTTTTTTGGGTAGATGAAGCTTGGGAAAGCTTTGTGGAGGTTGCAAAAGGCAGAAAAATGGCTGGGCAGGCTTCAGATTGACCAGCGAAAGCTTGAGTAGAAATTTGGAAATTTTGTTTTTTGCCGTCGGGTTTCGTTGCTGTTTTTTCTTTCCTTTTCTGCAAATTGTTGGCCTATTGTGATGGGTAAGATATGGTTGTGGTCGTTAAGATGTTGGGAAGGCGTGAGAAGAAGTGGGTTATCTTGATTTGGCCGCTTGAATCGGATTTTATAGAGGTGGCGGTACCGAGGCTATTTTGGTTTGTTTGAAGTGGTTCCCGGTGTTATTTTCGCCTGAAACAAGAATGGTAGAGTTAGACTGGAGGCGGCCCACGGTGGCGGCACTTTTTGCGGCTTCTTCCTTGAGAGAAATTTTTAGAGAATTGTTATAGTTAGATAGGAAAGTTCAGAGGCAAGTTTCTAACAAGATCGTTCTTATCATCCATTACATCGTTTGTGCTTGGTTCTTGGGTTGATAGAATTCCTTTAAATTAGTAGTTTCTTTTTTTTTTTTTTTGGCAATTAAAGCTTCAAAATCATGTATTCCATATTGAAAATTATGCTTTCATTGTTGGATAGCATCTTGGGGATCAATTGAATATAAAATTGTTAAAGGAAAGGCTATACATGAACTGAAAGTTTCTACATAAAACTGTGCTACGTAATCTCTAAAGCTCATTGAATTGCGGAAATCCGTTATGAAGGGTATATATGGTGTAAAATTCTTTTGTTCATAAAAAGAAAACTCAATATCTCATTCATTGTGCACTTATTTTGTTCTATATATATATATATATCCCTTGCATGTGGGAACTTTTTCTATGCTATGACCAAGTTGGGAATGAATCTATAGCCATCATAATGCAGAAACATAGAATTTCGTACAGAATGTACCACTAATTTTTAAGACCACAGAAATCATCGATTCTTTCTTCCTCGGGGATATCTGGATTGGCGAAGCGGAATTCAAGAAGCCCCAAATGATCAAAATCATTGAACGTGCGAGGATTGTTTTCGTTGATAAACACTTTCGGAACACGAACAGTACCAGTGTGGTAGGAAAATAGTCCAGTTGAATACCTTTCTTTCCCAGTCATTGTCACTCTATGTACACAGTGACGAATTTTTCCATTGCTCCATGCCTGAGGAAAGAAAAAGGCATGCCAAAGTGTCATACCTGTTTGCACGTTTCAACTAAAATGCACATTAGGATCTGTGTTTCTTTAGGGAATCTTTAGGCAGGTGAGCCGTACATGTTGAAAGTCCACGTACATATATATAACTCCCTTCTCTCACTTTTTCATAAGTAGCTCAATGTGTTAACTCAGACCAATAAAGTCTTTATTTTTATTTTTTAACTACACCTTTATTTCTTTGTTGGGAATAAGAAAGACAAGACAGGATAATAATAAGAATAATTATAAAGAGGGAAGAGGAGAGGAGAGGAGAGATAAGAAACGAAAACTATAGTTTTTATTTTAGAAACAAGAAAGTGGGACAAGGTCGAATCATTAAAATAAGAGATATTAAAAAAAAAAAATTTAACTGAGGTCCCTGATATTTATGAGGGAGAAAATCCATGTGCATACAACTTTGTTTCTTTGGCATCCCATGTTTAATATCATAATTTTATTTTGTTTTTTTATTAGGTATAAGGTTCAATGGGTAACTAAGATGCCCACAATTAATCTGGTCCGTTTATACAATCAAATCCCATTCAACCGGGATGTGAGATTGCTGAGAGTTTCTTTTTTTCTTCTTCTTTCCATTACACAAATCTTGAAGAACTTACTTAAAACAACACACAACCTCTTTAGCTTGCAACTTTCGTTAACTCTTGGTTGGTCATAAGAAAGACTTAATGGATTAGCTATATTATCAATTGATCAAAATATGTTAGAAAAATTGATCAACATTTTTGCATCTCAAAAAACAAGAAAAATAAATTTTAGTTAAAATAAATTATTATTATTATTATTATTGTTTACGAACAATAATAAAAATTCCTCATTTCATAATTTCGCCTAAGGCCAAAATACTCTTGAGACTCCCTGATGGTGATTATCTTGAAAAGTATAAAACTTCTTAGCAAACGAGGAGAAAATGGAACCGGAAACTGGTGTTAAGCACGAAAGAAAACTCACCATCATTCCATCGCCTGCTAATATTATGAAGGAATATTTTGGAAAGTCAACAGGAATCCAATTGCCATCCTTCAACTGAACTTCCAAGCCATTGACATTACTTTGTTGATTAATTCCTATGAAACCCAGGTCAGTGTGAGCAAATACTCCAACTTTGGTCTCCTCAGGCTTAGGGGCTCTATATTTGTTCATTCGAACGTTGTAGATAGTTGATTTTATGTGATCATCACAGGAGTTCTCCACACCATAGATTTCGAACAGCATTCTTGTGATCATTTTGTCCAATTCTGATACTTGTGTCGCGTACGAGTGCATGAGATCACTGTGTATCATTCAAGATAATCAGATCAAAATTTTGATGTAATGGAAAAGAAAATATTAAAAGTTATAATCAGATCATAAAACGACTCATTATAATTTTGAGAGTGAGGAAAGGGAGTAGCTATTATCTTGATTGATGGCGGAATTGTCATATTTAAAACTGGTCTCATACCGGTAATGGTCATTTCCAGCAGGCCACATTCTGGTGGTAAAACTTGAAACTTCAGTGAAACTTGTTCCATCACTGATACCTAAACTTTCATATAGAGGACTTCGGGGTTGCTTTCCAATGTAACCAAAGTAAGGGACCTCTGAACTGTTGGATAATTTTGTCTCTAAGGGTAGATCAAACAGTCCCTTTAAGGATTCAAAAAAGGGATTGCATGAGGGTACTTTATCAAATACTGCAAGGAAGCAACCATACTCTTCAAGGGCCTTGCAAACCTCCTTGGCTGTAGTTTGCCAAGTACTTGAACCGGGTTTGATGGTTTCATTAGAAAAATCTATGACTGGAACTTTTTGAGTTGTTTGGAAACACATATTGGCTATTGGGATTTGAGTGTTTGGCTCTGTAGGGATTGCCAAGAACTTAAACTGGTGTTTGCTTGAAGGCACGAGGAAGGCAAATATGGTTTCCAAGTATATATAATGGTTCGTGAAGTGAATTTTGGAGACAAAAACGAATTAAACATGACAACAACGGCTTCTATATTAATTCTATGATTGAAGACAAAAAATATTCATACAAAAAATGAACTATCAGTGTCATTACTATTCTTCGTAAAGTGAATTTTGGAATTAAAAAACAGTTAAATTCAAACTAACAAATTAAAGTAAATAGCGGCTTCTATAGTTCTATGGATGAAGATAAAGTGACATTCATACAAAAATGAACTATCTAAACATGAAAATATCTATGCATGTATATGTAAGTAAATAGTCTTCGAATGTTATCATGGATTCCAAGTTTTTTTTTTTTTGAAATGCTAGTATTATTAGGCAAAAAGCCATAAGAGAGGTAAAACCTCTAGAAGCCAAGGAGACATAGGAACAATTACAACCCAAAGACTGATGATAAGACAACTAAGGAAAAAGGCCTTTTAAACCATTAAAGGTAGAAGGAAAATTTTCCAACTTCAATTTTCTGAACTAAAAATGATAATGGAAAGAGAAGTTTTATTCCATTGAAGAATATCAGAAGTTTCCCTAAATATAAATGAATGTTTAAGAACCGATAAAACGGGGCAAACTCGTATGAGCACTTGCTTTGTTTAGGATTTCTCAGACATGACCTCGTATGAGCACTTGTATTTTGTTTTGTTTTTTTTTTGCTCCTCTTTTTTCGAGTAAATCAAACACTGATCCTCTTTATGAGATCGATGATCTTTTAGAAATTTTTTTTTTTTTTGCGCAAGATGTATTGAATTGTCCGGATTTAATAATTTTGTAAACTAAAGAATTCAAACGTTTTTTTTAACACATTCTTACATGCATACTTTAAGAATACTTTAATAGAATTCTATGTTATTGATTTTAGTGGAATTTGATGGATTTTTGTTTTTTATTATAATTATGCAATGAATAGAAAAAAAATTTTGTATACAAAAAAATATAGTGCATATATGCTTTCTTTTTTTTTAATGTGATTTTTTTTTGTGAGAGTTAAAGACAAATTGAACAAAGTTATGCATTACTTTTTGATAATAAAAAATACATAAAAAAGAAACTATAACTATGTTATTTGAAAACAAAATAAAAATATTGTACTTTTATTACTAGAAATCGTAAGGGACCAATTCACATTAAGAGGTGGATGTTTTGGGCTATATGTGGCCTAGCATTCAAAAAGTATTTTTATATTTCGCATAAAAATATATTTCAAAATATTTTTTTCTAACTCAGTTCCACTCTATCATATAAACAATAATTTTTTATTAATTTTCAATTAAAATTATAATCTTCAACAATATATCCCAAATTTCCACAAACCTTGATTCTTCGACTCAGTATTTAATTGGTGAAAGAGGATTTGATTACGTGGACGTGATAGTTAGTTCTTATTAGATTGATCAAATTACAACTAGTACATAGATAAGTGTTGTTCTGCATATCATTAATATTGCATTTTCGTTGTGTTTGAAAAATCTCTTTTCAGTTTTTTCTTTGTTGCATTTTCTTAATTAATGTTGATGCAGACAATGTTTGAATTCCGAAATGTCTAGTTTCTTTCGAAAGCTGAATTTTCATTACGAAAATGTAGAAACAGTCAGAGTTGGAAAACAGAGAAAAATAATTTGAATTTGACAACAATTAATGCTCGCCAAAATTGAACACAATAAGTCAGTCTTAGTTTGAACATTTTTTCCGTGGTCCAAAGAATGAAAATGCTGGCCAAAATTGAACAGCGTTTTCATCTAATTTCAAGTAAACGTATGTTTGTAATTTACTGTGGAAATTCAGTGGTAGTCATTATGCGGGTATGGCTCAGAGGCAGTATTCGATAGAAGTGGATTGCATTCATTTGTAATTGCACTCGTTTTGTATCGGCGTATATTTTTAACATCTATATATATAATATTATTATTGTCATAAATCATTAATATTGTTAATTTTAATATAGTAATTTAATATTTTTAAAGATAAAATATAAAATATTAACTAATTTTTATGTTATTTAATGATTATATTTTGTTTAAAAATCGGTTAATTATGTTATTTAATGGATATATTTTACTTTTTATTTCTATTTATTTGTTTGTAAGTTTTTCAGTGTATTTTAATTTATTTTGAAGATAAAAAAAAGAAGAAGAAATCTTAGAGAAGAAAAACAAAAATTCCACGTTATTTGGTGACGTAATATACAATAAGAAGATGACACGTGACGCAACCATAAGATGACAAAGTAGTGTTTCAAGAGGATGTGACATGGCCCGATGAAGATGCGACACGTGATACTATATAGGGAATTAGGCCACCAACTAAATTTTCAAGATTTTGGGGTGCCAAATTACTATTTTGTCCATGATTTTTGTGCCTATAAATAGCAAATTTATTTTTATCATTTCAACACCAATTTAGCTTCAATCTTCTCTATTTCTTTTGCAATTTCTTTCTTTAATTATTTTCTTCATCTTAGTGTATTTTCTAGAATTTTTAGAATAATATTTTAAAGCTTTTTGTAATATTTAGTAAAGAAATTCTATCCGAATAATTTCAAAATTTCTTAGAAGTTTATCTTTCAAATTTTCTTTCTAATATTTATAAATTTCATTTTATATTTATTAAATATGTATTGTGACTAATTTCCTTTTTGTTAGCAAGGATATGTGCTAAATTATTAATAAATGAGATTATTAGATAATGTTCCTTGTACTTAATTTCTATCTGTATTTATTTAATTGAACTATGGTCAATTTACCCGCCTAGTCTTTATTATTTTTACTTTATGTACTTTAAATATCACAAATGGATGACCGAACTACCTAATTAGTTTAATTTACTTTTGTATTTTATTTTGTTTTATCAAAGGCCGAGCCTCCTAACTATTTTAATTTCTTTTTATGTCTTTAATTCCTTTTTATAGAATGTCGAGTCTCCATACTTTTAGTTTAATTTATTTAAATGGCTGATTGAACCGCCTAATTTGTTTAGTTAATATAAATCAAATATTTCTTTATATATATATATATATTTATATTTGTGTATTTATTTAATATACATATATATATATATATATTAATTGAGTATTTATATAATTTCTGTTTTAATCAATATAATTGTGTTAATTAATTGGATTGACAATCTAGGTAATAAATGCGACTATATAGTTAGTATTCTAAATTTAATAATGTATTTATCTATGATTAATCCCATGAAAAATATAACTTGATACTAGTTCCCTGTTAATGTCTTTTATATCATTTGAACTATAAATTCATTTTTCATTATGTTTATAAATTAAAAAAAAAACCCTCAAAAATATTTATTTTAATTGTTTTAATTTAAGAATTGACAAATCTATGCGGATTCGATCCTAGTTTTTCTATTTACATAGGTTTAAATTTGAGAGTCGTACGACAAGCTTCGTCAAATTTTCGCGCCTTTACCAAGGATTTGTTTTAATTTCTTCTATTAAAATTGTTAATCTTTTTTTTTGATTACAAATTTCATTCATTTGATGACGCTAGACAACAAGGTCATTGTTGTATGCACTTAAAAAGTGGTAAAATCAATGGAGAAAAACAAGGGAGTAAAACACCAGTTGAGATAAAAGAACAAGCTACGGATCTTGAAGAAGGAAAATTAGAAAATCAATCGGATACCTATCTTATATATGGCGATATTCTTCCTGCTCATATTTTTAATATGACTTTGAATCAAAGATCTCTAAAAGAACTCACTACTTCCACTCTTGATGAACAGCTATTATGCATTATTTTTTCACAAGTTGATGCTAATTTTAAAATGCATACTAGTTTTATACAATGTTTGCCAACTTTTAATGGAGTACCTGGAGAAGGTCCACTTAGGCACATTAAGGAATTTCATGTTATTTGCACTAATTTGAAATAAGAAGGTACAATAGATGAAGTGATTAAATTGCATTATTTTCCTTTTAATTTACAAAATAGTGCAAAAGATTGGTTATATGATTTTCCATTGGGATCCATTCAAGATTGGACTAGAATGCAAAGAGATTTTTTAGCTAAATATTATCCTGCATCTAGAACTGCAACAGTTCGAAAAGATATAAGTGGCATAAGACAACAAATTGGTGAAACATTATATGAATATTAGGAAAGATTTAAAAGTTTATGTGCTAGTTGTCCTCATCATCAAATACTTAAACAATTATTAATTTAATATTTTTATGAGGAATTGATTTTGTATGATAGGATGACAATTGATGCAACTAGTGGTGGTGCTCTTTCAGATAAAACCCCACAAGTTGAACGTGAGTTAATTGCTAACAGATTGCTAATTAACAATATTTTAATACTAGGTATGATATTATCAGAAAGGTAAATGAAATAGATACAACATCATCATCATCATCATTATCTATACAAATTGAGCAAAGATTAGATCATCTTACCAATTTAGTTGGTCAATTAGTTGAGAAAAGAATCAATGCACCGGAACAAGCCAATGCCATGGGTAATTTTCAGAACCAATCTTAGAGAAGACACAATCCATTCTCCAATACATACAATGAAGGGTGGATAGACCATCCTAACTTTAGATGGAGTAACCAATGGGTTAGGCCACCAATAAACCCACCAGGTTTTTTTCTTAATCAACACCAAAATCCTCCTCAACCTTCTCAGAACTAACAATCGAGTATGTCTTTAAAAGATATGGTGAAATCTCTAGCTTCAAGTTCTATATATTTTCAGAGCGATACCATGTCCTTCCAAAAGAATACAAAGTCTAGCATTCACAGTTTGGAGAATCAGGTAGGACAAATGACTTCTTAGTTAGGTCAATTGAAAACACATCATTTCAATAAACTTCCATCACAACCACTTAATCCTAGAGAGAATACTAGTGCCGTAACATTGAGAAGTGGTAAAGTGTTGGAAGAATCCAAGAGACCAGAGGAGAATAAAAACACAAAAAACGCACCTGTTTCAAGCCCAACACCTTCTGACAAAGTCCATCAAATAAGAGAATCTTCTTCTTCTATTCCCAAGGTAAGTCATTCTTTCCTAATAGGTTAACTAAGAAAAATAAAGATGAGGAAGAAAAAGATGTTCTGGAGATCTTCAAGAATGTTGAAGTTTTCCTCTTTTAGATGCAATAAGACAGATTCCTCGTTATGCTAAGTTCCTAAAATAATTTTGTACCAACAAGAAAAAGCTTAAAGGTAACGAGAGAATCAGTGTAGGGAAATGTGTGTTTGCTGTTCTCCAGCAAAAACTTCATCTAAAGCAAAAAGATCCAAGTATGTTCTATATCCTTTGTACAATTGCTGATAATATAGTTTCAGGTTGTATACTAGATTTAAGAGCCTCTATTAATTAATGTCATGCCTTTTATAATCTATAACTCTTTAAATTTGGGACCAATGAAGCTTACTAGAATTGTTATTCAGTTAACTGATAGGTCTGTGGCTTATCCAAAAGGAGTAATAGGTCTGGCTACAAATCTTGAAGAAGGAAAATTAGAAAATCAATCGAATACCCATGATAAAATCTTACCCACATGATAAAATCTTACGATCTGTTATTTGTCCCTCGTCACTTGTGCTTAAAGCTTTACTTTCTCATTTGAAATATGTATATTTGAGTTAAAGTAATACTTTACCTGTTATTATTGCTAACAATCTTTCATCTTCCCAAAAAGAAAGGTTAGTTTCTATGCTTATGGACAACAAGACTGCTATTGGCTGGACTCTAGCTAATATTAAAGGTATTAGCCCATCAACATGCATGCACCGTATATTGTTAGAAGATGGAGCTAAACCAACCAGAGAGTCACAAATGAGACTAAACCCTCATATGATGGAAGTAGTAAAAGCTGAAATTCTAAAACTTCTTGATCTGGTGTCATCTACCGAATTACAGATTCACTTTGGATAAGTCATGTACATGTTGTTCCAAAGAAAAGTGAAATAACTATTGTGGAGAACTCTGAATGTGAGAAAGTTCCTACTAGAGTGCAAAATGGTTGAAGAGTCTGCATAGACTACAGGAAACTTAATGTATCAACTAGGAAAGATAAATTTTCCCCTTCTTTTCATGAATCAAATGTTAGAACGTGTATCTGGTTGTTCTCATTATTGTTTCCTTGATGGTTATTCTGGATATTTTCAAATCGCTATTGCCCTAGAAGATCAAGGTAAGACTACTTTTACTTGCCCATTTGGTACTTATGTTTATGCAATGCACCTGCTACTTTTCGAAGATGCATGATGTCCTTATTTTCTGATTTTGTCATAAATATCATTGAAATTTTCATAAATGATTTTACTGTCTATGGAAATTCATTTGATTCATGTTTAGAAAATCTAGAACTTGTGCTTAAACGGTGTGTTGAAACTAATCTTGTTCTCAATTATGAAAAATGTCATTTTATGGTAGACCAATGAATTATTTTAGGGCACGTAGTTTCACGAAAAGGACTGACTGTTGACAAAGCCAAGATTGATGTTGAAAAACCAAAGAGGGGGGGGGGGGAGGGTGAATTAGGTTTTAACCGATTTTTACTCTTTTAAAATAAACAGGCTTTCTAAGATAACAAATATCAAACACTTGGTGATCAAACAAAGTGTGAAATGATGAGTTCAAGAAAAAAGGCAAAGAACACAAAGTTTTATAGTGGTTCGGTTTATCCAATAAAACCTAATCCACTACCTTGAGCTATCTACTCAAGGATTTCACAAAACCTTTCACTAATATAGTAAGAGAGAATACAATAGAGGCTCACCCAATTCCCTTAGGGTTTTACAACACAAACCTCTTAACCAACCAAGGTTTACTCAACATTTTGAGTTTTACAATATAACCTTGTTTAAACACCTATCTCTATTACAACAATTAATGAAAAAGATACTCTAAATACAATCACAATTTTCTATGATTCAAGGCTCACTCTAACCCTTAGAGTTTTAAGCTCAATGCAACCTTGAACCAATGAAGATATGAATAAGAAGAGTTTGATATATGAAATCACCTTAATGTGAATATATATCAATATAAAGCATAAATACCTCTTTGAGTAATATTTTCTTGTAAGTTGTTCAAGAACCCCAATGATTTTGTATGAAACTCACTTTGATGGATTTCACAATATGAATGTTATGTTTTGGTTTCAAAATAATCTCCAGAGGTTCTATGAAGTGTTAGGATCATATTTTTGCTCAAAAAGTGGTGTATTTAGGTTTTTTAAACGATTGGGTATTTATATATATGCACCAACGGTCATAAAAATGGCTGTTTGAATCCCACTCAGGAGAAGTGCGGTCGACCGCAAATCAGGAGGGTCATCCGCAGCATCATCCGCAAATGTTCCAGAGAACTCTGGACAACCTGTGGACGATGAGCTCAGAAGTTCGGTCGACCGCTCCATCATCCGCAAGTGTTCAAGAGAGTTCTGGACATACAGCGGACGATACTCTGAGAAGTCTGGTCTACCGCATGATCTGTGATCGTCCACACTTTTGTCAGGTCGACCACACATGCATTAAAACTATGCAGAACAAGTTTCCAAACAACTCCAAGAGTTTGCAAAATATATTTTATGAATTTTGAAATATGTGCATGTATTTTGAAAATCATTTCAAATACCCAACTCATGTTTTATCTAAATGAAATGCATTTTGAAAATCATTTCACTTTTATTGAGCAACCTATAGAACTTATTACTCAAAGGGGTAGACCTAGAGATATCTAAAGATAAATAAAGAAATAATGCGACACCTCTCGATCCTATCTAATCCAGAAATGCTTATCTTCAATGCCTGACATCAAAAGCTCTTTCCTGAAGATTTGAAACTTCGATCTTGCATGGATTAAATCATGAATCCAAAAACTCTATCACTTGTACAAATAAGAAATTAGTCCTCATCAATGTTTGTCATTAATCAAAATTAAGACATTAAAAGCTTTAGGGCTTTCAATCTCCCCCTTTTTGATGATGACAAATATTGATATAATGTGATAGGTAAAACAATTAAGTGCAAGGGTTCAAAGTAAGGAATAGTTTATAGAATATGTATCAAGCATTGTAAAATGCTCCCCCTTACAATATGATAGGTATTTGTAAGATATCACATATGGCATATAACCATTTAGTTTGATGATATCAAGAAATATATAGAATGTAACATTTTTCGAATAAATATTGGATCTCAAAATGAAAGTATTCATTGTAAGTATATAAGATCACTTCCTAGTTTATATAGGCTTAAAGAAGCCTATTTTTCCACCAACCTCCGTATCCTCCTTCCTTCCAGAATTAATAACATATAGATAGGCTATAAAAACATTTATAAAGCTCCCCCTATCAATATGCATCAGTTTTGTAAAAATTTTGACAGAGTTTCCTTTGTAACTCTTATAAAAACCATTTTTGCAACATAAACTCAACAATGCAAAAAGAGATGAGATAACACATAAAATCACACATAAGGTCAACCCGGCCATCAACACACAATTCCCATTCTCCTTCAATCTCAATATAGCATAAACTTAGAAATACATAAATTTTAAACCAAGGATAGCCATACTTAACCTTTTAGAGCTGTTTCTTCTTTCTCTTGATTTTGATGAGTTTGAACATTTAAGTTCATCTCAGAAATTCCTGAAACAAAAGGTTAGTTTCACAATATTTATATATTGCAATCAACAGTAGTTTTTTTTTTAAGTTCATCTCAGAAATTCCTGAAACAAAAGGTTAGTTTCACAATATTTATATATTGCAATCAACAGTAGTTTTTCTCCCCCTTTATCATCATTCAAAAAGAATGGATAGAAAGGATAGAACTAAGTGAATTAAACAATAAGATCCCTCAACTACCAAGGAGTCATCATGGGGAAAAAAAATGCATATATAAAAATAGAGGATTCAAGAATATAAACAAGAGATAAATTGTCTAGATAAATCAAAAGTACAACAAGTGCAGAAAAACACTATCTCCTGGGCCGTCGCATATAAACTTTAGCTGTGGAAGAGGACGGTCCAGCATGCTGCTCATCAGGCGGAGGCATATCACGTGAAGGTGGTGGTGTAGAAACGTCAACCGGAATGCCATGTAGTGCCTCTAGATGATATTAGATGTTGATGATCTCGATGCCATGGTACTCCACCCTTGATGCCAGGTCGTCGATCTTGGAATGAAGTGTCTTGAAATGATTGTCAAACGTGCTGAACATCAAGCCAATCTGAGAAGAAATTTCTTCCAGGGCACCCCAGATGGCAGGTTGTGGAGTGGATACGTCTTTCTCTCCAACTTTTTCTTTACCTTTTGCCTTCTTCAAATTTGGAGCCTCGGGGAGAACATCTTCTTTCTCATCAAGATGTAGTGATCGTTTAATGCCTTGGGAACCCTCAGCTTCTTCCGGGACAAATTCATCACCAAAAACATCTTCTGCAAGAATAATTGGTGGTTCCTTTCCCATCAGCATTGCTGTCTCCTTTGTTGCCACAGCGATCTCTTCCAGAGTCATATTTTTCTTCAAGTTCCATGTACCATTGAGGCATAACGCTTGCATTCTTTTAAAAGAAGCAAAGTTGAACTTAGGCACATATTTTGTCCCCTTCAGTTCTGGAAAGGGATGTTGAAATGGCAGAAGACTTTGGTTAATAAACGTCCATAGGGTAAGCTTTTCGGAACACCTTTGCCTTTCTCAATGGTAGCCATCATGTGGTGTGCCATTATGTAACCAAAATCCACCCGGATTCTCTTCACCAACAAATATATAAGAAACATATGCATAAACTTGACAGTAGTTTTATGGCCTTCAGTGGGGATGAAGATGTTGGTGCACATATGATGAAGAATACGATGCTCAAAACTAAACACATTGGCCTCTCTTTTGACTAAGTTGACAAAAGAGTTTCCTTGAGTGAATATCTTCTCAAAACCCTTAGAAGAAAAATCCTTATGATTTATTTTGTGATGAGTATTAAAGTACTCAACCCCATCAATAGGTCCTTAAAGTACTCAACCCCATCAAAGAAATCTCTAAGATTTCATCTAAACCAATGGAAGTAAATTGTATATCTATCCCATTTACCCTTGAAACAAAAAGGATCCTTATAGTCATCTCTCCCTCTTTTTCTATCACCTCTTCGAGATTAGCATAAAACTGATATACAAGATCAGTATACAAGGATTCTTCATGATCAATTATACTATCCCATCCTTGCCAAGCTATATAGGTAAGAATTCTATCAAAGGGAAATTCATACCTATCAATAGTGCTCCCAGAAATTACTTGGCGATTCTTGAGGTAATCATTGTAACGATCCTCATGATGCTTGCTCCTGAAGAGTTGAGAAGAAGCTTGCATGGTTCTCTTTTTCTTTGGAACATTTTGAACCATTTGTGTTTTGCCCTTGTCACTTTGAGTTTTTGCCATTTCTAGGGTTTTGAAATGCAACAAACAAGGATATGTAGGATAAATGTATGAATTGGGGAAGAAATGAAGTGTATTTGTGGTGAATTGTTGGTGGGTTATGGGAATTTGAAGAGTTGCGGCTGATAAGTGAAGAGGTGGGGATGATTGGAAGATGAAAGGTTGCGTCCGAAGGAGGCATATTTGTAACGGTCCACAGATGTGCGGTCGACTGGATCGTCTTCCGCACGTTGATTTTTGTTTCTCAGGAACATTTGCGGTCGATAAATTTAATCTGCGGTCGACCAGAAGTTTTAATTTGAGTCGTTCGCAAATTCTCTGGAACCTTTCCGGTCGATGTGTTTAATCTGCGGTCGACCGGACGATTTGATAAGAGTCGTCCGCAAGTCTTCTGGAACCTTTCCGGTCGATGTTTTGAATCTGCGGTCGACCTGTCATTCTGTCATGATCATCCGCAAGTCCTCTGTCTGTTTTGTGGACTATTATTTTCTAGCATGCGGTCGATCGCACCTGCCAATGGTGTTATCCAAACAATGCAAAAACATATCTTTGACAGACTTCACAAAACCACTCAAGTTAGAAATCAAAAGTACCAATACCCAAAAGTTTTCTAAGTAAACAAAACATTTTCTCAGCCAAAGGCTTTGTGAAAATATCAGCTAATTGATCATTCGTAGGAACAAACTCAAGAACAATATCACCTTTTAAAACATGATCACGCAAAAAATGATGTTTAATATCTATATGCTTAGTTTTTGCATGTTGTATAGGATTCTTTGTCAGATTTATGGCACTAGTATTATCGCAGTTGATAGTGATACAATCAAAGTTCAAGCCATAATCTTGCAAGGAGGTTTTCATCCATAAAACTTGTGCACAACAACTACCAGCAAAAATGTATTCAGCTTCAGTGGTAGAGAGAGAGACACAAGCTTGTTTCTTACTATACCAAGAAACTAAAGAGTAACCAAGAAATTGACAGTGACCACTAGTACTCTTACGTTCTACTCTACAATCTGCATAATTTGCATCAGTAAATGCTACTAGCTCAAAAGTCATAGATTTAGGATACCACAAACCAAAATCTATAGTCCCCTTTAAGTATCTAAGAATACGTTTTACAGCAATTAAATGAGATTCTCTAGGGGATGATTGAAATCTAGCACATAGACAAACAGAGAACATAATATCAGGTCTACTAGCAGTTAAATACAAAAGACTACCAATCATACCTCTGTATGTAGTTTGGTCAACTATCTTACCATTCTCATCTTTGTCTAATTTAATAGATGTGGCCATAGGAGTATCAATCTCCTTTGAATCAGCCATTCCAAACCTTTTCAGTAATTCTTTTGTGTACTTGGCTTGGTTAATGAAAGTACCTTCCTTTGCTTGTTTAATTTGTAATCCAAGGAAGAATGTCAACTCACCTATCATACTCATTTCAAATTCATCCTGCATTGTCTTAGAGAAATCTTTGCATATATTTTCATTAGTAGCTCCGAAAATAATGTCATCAACATATATTTGAACAATCAAAATATCATGTGCTTTATTTTTAATAAAAAGAGTAGTATCAACTATACTTCTGGAAAAACCTTTTTCAATAAGAAAATTGCTAAGTCTATCATACCAAGCTCTTGGTGCTTGCTTTAAACCATATAAGGCTTTAGAGAGCTTGTACACATGATTTACATAGGATTCATGAATAAAACCAGGAGGTTGTTCAACATATACTTCCTTTTGGATGAAACCATTTAAGAAAGCACTTTTGACATCCATTTGAAATAATTTAAAGCCTTTAAAGGAAGCAAATGCAAGTAACATTCTAATGGACTCTAATCTAGCAACTGGAGCAAAAGTCTCATCATAATCAATACCCTCTTCCTGATTATATCCTTGAGCAACAAGTCTAGCCTTATTTCTAGTTACAATACCATGTTCATCAAGTTTGTTTCTAAAAACCCATTTTGTACCAATAATGGTAAGATCAGAAGGTCTAGGTACAAGTTCCTGATTGAACCATAATTAGATTGGTTTTTAGAAGCTTAATGTGTTGTTTATTGAGATAAAATCTACCTAATTGTGTGTTTATGTGCTTAAATTGATTCTTTACACTTTTCTCTTTGTTTACAGGCATTTTGAAGGTATTTTAACATGTTTAGAAGACATTGGAGGAAGATAGGAGCTTTAAGAAGTTGTTTCGCAGGAAAAAATGGAGTGGACGCGCCTCAGAAACCAATTGGACGCGCAAGGCCAGGAAGTGGACGCGTCCACCAAATTGCACGCGTCCACCCTCAGAAGTTGGACAGTAAAGTGGACGCGCAGGGAGACCAAGTGGACGCGCAAGGCAAGAAGGTGGACGCGTCCACCAAATCTCACGCGTCCACTCTCAGAAGATTGACAGCAAAGTGGACGCGTCTCATCTACTCAGGCGTCCACTTTGAAGACTCGGGCGTCCACTTTCCGAATTCAAGTTTTAAGATTGTTTTAAGTAGTTTCTAATTAGGATTCTTGTATAAACTACCCTAGGACCTTTTTATAACTATATATAGGCCTTAATAGCTTAGTTTAGGGTGTCAAGCACCTTAGATATTTTCTTCCCAAGCATTGTACGAGATCAAAGGGTGGGAGCTTCTCGGGAAATCGGATTTCCAACTAATGAGTTTCTCTCTTTCCCTTAATCTTTTTATGATGTTTTCCTTTATGCTTTGTGAGTAAACGTTTTTAAGTTAGCAAGGACATGTATTAGGTTTATGTTATTCGGGAATATGAGATTTACGTTTTGTAATTAAAAACCCGATCTTTTCAAGGAATCATTACTTTTATTTGAGTATTTGAACAATTCTTGGTTTTATTCTATCAATTGTGTTATTTCAATTATTATTGGCCATCTTAATTGTTTTGCATAGTTGATTAACTAGGGTTATGCAGAATCGGTTTTCGGTAACCAAAAGTAGTAACTATTGATTAATTTAAATCTGTGTTTGATTAATTAATAGGGAATTGTTTGAAACGAATTGCATGATTTTAATCGGCCATTAATTTTATGTAATTTGTGTTGATGTTGTCCTTATGCTTAATAACTTGATTGACTATCTTATGCGAGCGATTCGGTAATTTGGTTTAATCAGGTTAAAGTTAATTTGCCGTGCTTCTCGGGAATTAACCTAATTTTTACAGGAATTGGAATTTGCTGCGCTACGCGGAATTCTAAGTCATTACTCAAATAGGTTATTATCAATGATTAATCCCGAATAAATGAAACCGAAATACAAAGTCCTTGCTAACGTCTTTTTTATCCATTGATTTCTAGTTATTTTGTGAATTACTTATTTTTAAGTTTTAATCTTTTATAAACCAAATCTTTCCCCCCTAATCTTGATTAGTTTACTTATTCTAAAATTTTACAAATTCCTGTGGGTTCGACCCTTACTTGCCCTAACTGCATAAGTTGGTTGAGTTTGGTATTAATTTGATAGCGCAACGACACGCTCGTCAAATTTTGGCGCCGTTGCCGGGGAATTGTTTAAAATTTTGAGATTAAGTTTTCTAATCTTTTTCTTTGTTTTTGATTTTCAGGTTTCTCTCTCTAGTGACAAATTCAAAAGCTTGAATCTTAGATATTCCTTTTTTCTACGTTGTTAATTTCTTTCTTTATTTGGTTTTGATTTTTGTATGTATTCCTCTTATTCTCAATATGATGACTCTAGGATGGATGTTGTAGATTATCAATCTTTGCAGAACAAAATAGATAATCTTACTTCTTTGGTAAGGGGCTATATTATTGGAAGAGAGAATGCTAGACCCTTTGAGTGTTCTAATGGATTTAGTGGTTATTCATATCCACTTTCTCATAGCTCTAACCCACATAATTCTATACCTTATCACATAGGGATGCCTTGTTCTCAATCTAGGTGGGATGAATTTGGAAATAGCTATCCTAATTATATCTATGAGCCTAGTTATGACTATATGCTTAATTATGATAACTTTCCTAGGAATGACTATACTCCTAATTATTATCTTCCAGATTCCCTTCCTATCTCTCAAGATCAATCTCGCATCATGTCTCTTGAAGAAGTTATCAAGTCCATAGCCTCTAATACTCTTAATTTTCAACAAGAGACCAAATTAAGAATCCAAAATCTGGAGAGTCAATTAGGTCAACTAGCTTCCGAATTTAGTGAAATTAAGGACCAACTTACTCATGATGCTTCATTCAATTTGTTGAGTCCTAGTGATGATGAGTCTAATATTGATCTTAGTGAAGCTGAAGAATTAAAGAATGGGCATATTTTTCGTAATAAGGTAGTTCCTAGCATTCATGAGTTTGAAGAATCGCCTATTTCCATTAATAATCCACAATCTCCTTCTTTTGTCATCCAATGTGAGTTTGAGAAATCAAATATTGAAACCATAGAAAAGCCTAACAATGTAGAAGTTGAAACCAATCCTAGTGCCTTACATTCTTCTTTGTGTCATGATGTGTGTAATACCAAACATATTGATTTTATCATGCCACATAATTTTGATGGGTTGAGTTGTACTAACTTGCTAAATATTTATTTGACTTCTACTAATTGTTTGTTTGAGGATTTCATGGTAGGTACTATATATGAAATAAATAAATTTTGGAAGCATGGAGTCATAAAGCTTAAAGAAGTAAAAATGGATGCTCCTCTATTCCATGAGAGGGAAGGCATTGGATAATTTGGTTATGGAGGTCGAGCCAAAGACCTTAAACAAAGGCGCTTATTGGGAGGCAACCCAAATGAATATTCTTCTATTTTCTTTTATATTTTGTTTTTATTATTTAGGTGTTATTTTTTTTTATTTTGTTTACAGGTATAGGGAAGGTTTAACATTGATCTAGAGTCCAATTATTGTGAAATAAACAGAAAACATCAGATGACAGAAACTACTGAGAGTGGACGCGCGAACTTCCTCTCACGCGTCCAAGTGGACGCGTCAAGCTACTTCACGCGGCCACCTCTGGGAAGAACTACTGAGAGTAGACGCGTCCCTGTCTTCTCACGCGTCCCTAACTTGAAGAACAAGTCTATGCACTTTGAGCTTCCATTCCTAGATTTTCCCTCGGGTGACATCCTTCTTTTTCTCTACTTGTTCTTGGATTTGTTTGTTTGTTTTGTTTTTTTTTTTTTTTTTTTCTTGTCTTGATTATGTTATGACATTGAGGACAATGTCTCGTTCCAGTGTGGGGGAGTCTTGTTTTTAATGTTTGTGTTTTTCTGTTTTCGTTTATTGTTATTATTGTTTATTGTCGTTTATGAAAAAAAAAAAAAGTTTTGTTTTTATGCATGTTTGTGTTTTTGTTATGCCTATGAGGAAAATTATACAAGTCTATGTTAATTGATAGAATTTCGATATTATTTGTGCTTTAAATTCTCTATTTATTATGAGGAATCTTGACACTCTACGATTTTTTTTGAAAATTCAAAATTGTTATTTATGGATGATTTGTGGTAGTTAATTTGAATTAATATGGCTTATTTTTAAAAAATAATCTTGATTTTTGAAAACACTTTTGACAAGTTTGAATGAGATTGAGTTTACTTTTGACTTAGATACATTTATGGTCAATTTAGACACTCTAGAACTTGTTTTCTCACACTCTTGAGGCGAAATATGATTGAATTTGGTTGACTTGGGGATGACATAAGGCCTTCTTTGGACGTTTGAGCCTTTCTTGAGCCACCCTTTTATATTATACCCCTCGATCCTATTTTGAACTTTAATGTTGTGATGGATGAATCCATTATTATCTTTCTTTGTAAGCCTTTGAGAATAACGTTTAAAACCTTTACATATCATAATTGTCAAGAGATTTCTTTGAAATATCTTTAGATTGACACTTGTGAAGTTTATTGTTGTGTTAAAAAGGTGTTGAAAAGGTTTTGCAAAGTGTGTTGAGGGTTGATGAAAAAGATCTTGGAGTTTTAAAAAAAAAAAAGTTTGTCTTCTCTAAAAAAAGAGAGCAAAGTGCAAAAGAAAGAGAGACATATGATGAAAAAAAAAATGAAGTGCTATGAAAAGTTTAAAAAAGAAAAAAATAAAGAGCACTTGAGAAAATATAAAAAAAGAGAAAAAAGAGTTCCAAGATTGTCCAAAGTTTATGAGTTGGTTGATGTGATTAAATGAGGAATAAGGAGAGAAGTGTCAATTGAAGAACTTTGGTTTCAAATTCTTTTATCCTTTTGTGTACTTCTCTTGACTACTTTGTTTACCTTACCTTTCTTTGTTAACCAACAACCAAGCCTAACGTTACGTGCCTCAAGTCCAATTTGACTCAAGTCGACCTTATTATTTCCATTAGTGGAGAGATGTGTGAGATTACAAGCCTATGGTAGTGTGGATATTACTTATGGTATGACTATGATGTGTTTGAGTTGATTGTGGCTTGATTGAATTTGTTCTTGTTACTTGTGAATGGTTTTTAACTCTAAAATGATTTTTATTGGTTTTCAAAGTTTTTCAGCCATGTTAAGGATAGTTAACTATTACAATGAGTTTGTAAGTAATGATGTAACTCACATGCACGATTTATTTTAAAAAGTAGAGTTGATGGATGACTTTGAGGATTATTGGAGAGAATTTGGTGCAAATGAATTGAGGTTCTAGAGATTATTTGACTTGTTTTCTGAGACATTTAAATTTTGATTTTGTTTCTTTATGTTGTTATTTTGCTTGAGGACAAGCAAAGGTTTAGTGTGGGGGAATTTGATTGAACCATAATTAGATTGGTTTTTAGAAGCTTAATGTGTTGTTTATTGAGATAAAATCTACCTAATTGTGTGTTTATGTGCTTAAATTGATTCTTTACACTTTTCTCTTTGTTTACAGGCATTTTGAAGGTATTTTAACATGTTTAGAAGACATTGGAGGAAGATAGGAGCTTTAAGAAGTTGTTTCGCAGGAAAAAATGGAGTGGACGCGCCTCAGAAACCAATTGGACGCGCAAGGCCAGGAAGTGGACGCGTCCACCAAATTGCACGCGTCCACCCTCAGAAGTTGGACAGTAAAGTGGACGCGCAGGGAGACCAAGTGGACGCGCAAGGCAAGAAGGTGGACGCGTCCACCAAATCTCACGCGTCCACTCTCAGAAGATTGACAGCAAAGTGGACGCGTCTCATCTACTCAGGCGTCCACTTTGAAGACTCGGGCGTCCACTTTCCGAATTCAAGTTTTAAGATTGTTTTAAGTAGTTTCTAATTAGGATTCTTGTATAAACTACCCTAGGACCTTTTTATAACTATATATAGGCCTTAATAGCTTAGTTTAGGGTGTCAAGCACCTTAGATATTTTCTTCCCAAGCATTGTACGAGATCAAAGGGTGGGAGCTTCTCGGGAAATCGGATTTCCAACTAATGAGTTTCTCTCTTTCCCTTAATCTTTTTATGATGTTTTCCTTTATGCTTTGTGAGTAAACGTTTTTAAGTTAGCAAGGACATGTATTAGGTTTATGTTATTCGGGAATATGAGATTTACGTTTTGTAATTAAAAACCCGATCTTTTCAAGGAATCATTACTTTTATTTGAGTATTTGAACAATTCTTGGTTTTATTCTATCAATTGTGTTATTTCAATTATTATTGGCCATCTTAATTGTTTTGCATAGTTGATTAACTAGGGTTATGCAGAATCGGTTTTCGGTAACCAAAAGTAGTAACTATTGATTAATTTAAATCTGTGTTTGATTAATTAATAGGGAATTGTTTGAAACGAATTGCATGATTTTAATCGGCCATTAATTTTATGTAATTTGTGTTGATGTTGTCCTTATGCTTAATAACTTGATTGACTATCTTATGCGAGCGATTCGGTAATTTGGTTTAATCAGGTTAAAGTTAATTTGCCGTGCTTCTCGGGAATTAACCTAATTTTTACAGGAATTGAAATTTGCTGCGCTACGCGGAATTCTAAGTCATTACTCAAATAGGTTATTATCAATGATTAATCCCGAATAAATGAAACCGAAATACAAAGTCCTTGCTAACGTCTTTTTTTATCCATTGATTTCTAGTTATTTTGTGAATTACTTATTTTTAAGTTTTAATCTTTTATAAACCAAATCTTTCCCCCCTAATCTTGATTAGTTTACTTATTCTAAAATTTTACAAATTCCTGTGGGTTCGACCCTTACTTGCCCTAACTGCATAAGTTGGTTGAGTTTGGTATTAATTTGATAGCGCAACGACACGCTCGTCAGTTCCCATACTTTGCTCATTTCAAATTGATTTAACTCATCTTGCATGGCAATAATCCAAAAATCATCATTAAGAGCTTTATCAATGTTCCTAGGTTCTATATGAGATAAAAATGCAAAATCATCAACAAAGTTTATAAAATGTCTTATTGTTCTTACCCCTTCATTTAGATCACCAATGATTTGATCATTTGGATGGTTGTGGACATATTTTCATTCTTTTGGAAGATCACACTTTGTTCCTTCTTCAAGTGAGATAGATTCTTGATTTTCAAAGACTTCTATATTCTCATCCTTTGATGTTGAAGGATTTTCATTTGTTTGAATAGCATCTTTATTCATTGACTTCAAAGGTATTTCTTGAAAGTCACCTTCAATTTCATCTCTTGGCAAATAGATGTTAGTTTAATCAAAAACAACATGAATAACTTCTTCAATAATCATAGTTCTCTTATTATACACACGATAAGGTTTTCTTATTGAAGAATAGCCAAGAAATATACCTTCGTCGGATTTCTTATCAAACTTACCAAGATTGTCTTTGACATTTAAAACAAAACATTTACAACCAAAAACCTTGAAGTAAGAAATAGAAGGAGTTTTATCAAACATAAGTTCATAGGGGGTTTTCTTCACAAGAGGTCTAAGAAGCGCTCTATTTATAATGTAACAAGAGGTGTTTACAGCTTCAGTCCAAAAATACTTTGGCAAATTATTTTCACATAGCATAGAACGAGCCATTTCTTGTAAAGTACGATTTTTCCTCTCAACAATACCATTTTGTTGAGGAGTTTTAGCAACAGAAAAATTGTGAGAAATTCCATTCTCATCACACAGTTTAGTGAAACTACTATTGCAAAATTCTCTACCATTATCACTTCTAATAGAGATGAGTTTGCATCCTATGGTTTTATGTACTTGTTTAAAAAGCTTGACAAAAGCTCCAAAAGCTTCATCTTTGCCCAACAAGAATAATACCCAAGTAAATCTAGAGAAGTCATCAACTATCACATAAGCATACAATTTTCCACCAAGGCTCATTGTCCTCATAGGACCAAATAAATCCATATGTACAAGTTCAAGAGGTTTTGAGGTTGAAACAATCTTCTTAGGTTTAAAAGAACTCTTGACTTGTTTACCATATTGACATGCATCACAAACACGATCTTTTTCAAAATGAATGGCAGGCAATCCTCTAACATATTCATGTTTAGATAAGTTATGCAGAGTATCCATGCTCACATGTCCTAATCTACGATGCCAAAGATATGCATCATCATCTTTCAAAGCAAGGCATTTAACATCTTGTTCAACTAAATCATCAAAGTAAAGATCATACATATTTCCATTTCTATTTCCAACAAAATCAATTTTGTTAGAGCAATCATCAATAATTAAACAAGAATCCTTCTTGAAAATAACCTTATAACTATTATCACATAATTGACTAATACTAAGCAAATTATATTTGAGATTATCAATAAGAAGAACATTTTTAATAAAGGGAGAAGTACTTTTACCAACATTGCCAATGCTAATGATTTTCCCTTTCTTTTTGTCACCGAAAGTCACAAATCCTTCATCCTTTGGTTTGACATCATTAAGTATAGATGCATTTCCAGTCATGTGTCTTGAGCATCCACTGTCAAGAAACCATTTGTTCTCCTTTGCTTTCAATTGAAAACACACCTACACCAAAGATGTTAATAAGCCTTTTGGTACCCAAATTCTCTTGGGTCCATTGAGGTTAGTTCTTTTAACTACCCAAGTGCTTTTAGCACCATTCTCAATCTTTTTCTTCACATAACATCTAGTCACCTTGTGACCGTTTTTACCACAATAAGTACAACATATTTTTGAAGAAGTTGAGACATGTGAATAATATGCATGAGGTACTCTTTTATGTGCATGTGACATATTTTCATGTGAGTGAGATAAACTCTCATGTGTGTATGAGACATTTTTACAACTATCATAAAAACTAAGACCTCTCTTATCATGAGTGAGTCTTTGCATACCAAGTAGTTTGTTCAAATTGTCCCTACCACATGTGAGTTTTTGCAAGCTAGCACTTAAATCTCTCATTCTAACTTTCATGGCATCATAATCACTCATCATATCATCCAACTTCTTGTTTCTAGTAACAAGATCAACATTAGCATTCTCAAGAAATTTCACCTTATCATTTAAACCAATAACATTCTCATCAAGACAAATTTTTGTAGAAGTTAATAAGGCATTTTCATCAATGACCCTAGTATTATCTAACGATAGCTTCTCTACTTGACATTTCAAGACTTTGTTTTTCTTGATAATCTTTTTCATTTCTTTATAGAGATTGGAAATGAATTCATCTCTATCAAACATGTCACAAATATCACTATCACTTTCACTATCAACTAAAGAAGGAGTTTTTGAAGTATTTACCTCATCTTCAATGGCCATGAAACAAACATTTGCATGTTCAATTTGTTCTTCGTCTTCACCGAAAGAATTAGGTTTTAACCGATTTTTCCTCTTTTAAAATAAACAGGCTTTCTAAGATAACAAATATCAAACACTTGGTGATCAAACAAAGTGTGAAATGATGAGTTCAAGAAAAAAGGCAAAGAACACAAAGTTTTATAGTGGTTCGGTTTATCCAATAAAACCTAATCCACTACCTTGAGCTATCTACTCAAGGATTTCACAAAACCTTTCACTAATATAGTAAGAGAGAATACAATAGAGGCTCACCCAATTCCCTTAGGGTTTTACAACACAAACCTCTTAACCAACCAAGGTTCACTCAACATTTTGAGTTTTACAATATAACCTTGTTTAAACACCTATCTCTATTACAACAATTAATGAAAAAGATACTCTAAATACAATCACAATTTTCTATGATTCAAGGCTCACTCTAACCCTTAGAGTTTTAAGCTCAATGCAACCTTGAACCAATGAAGATATGAATAAGAAGAGTTTGATATATGAAATCACCTTAATGTGAATATATATCAATATAAAGCATAAATACCTCTTTGAGTAATATTTTCTTGTAAGTTGTTCAAGAACCCCAATGATTTTGTATGAAACTCACTTTGATGGATTTCACAATATGAATGTTATGTTTTGGTTTCAAAATAATCTCCAGAGGTTCTATGAAGTGTTAGGATCATATTTTTGCTCAAAAAGTGGTGTATTTAGGTTTTTTAAACGATTGGGTATTTATATGTATGCACCAACGGTCATAAAAATGGCTGTTTGAATCCCACTCAGGAGAAGTGCGGTCGACCGCAAATCAGGAGGGTCGTCCGCACCATCATCCGCAAATGTTCCAAAGAACTATGGACAACCTACGGACGATAAGCTCAGAAGTCCGGTTGACCGCTCCATCATCCGCAAGTGTTCCAGAGAGTTCTAGACATACAACGGACGATACTCTGAGAAGTCTGGTCGACCGCATGATCTGTGGTCGTCCACACTTTTGTCAGGTCGACCACACATGCATTAAAACTATGCAGAACAAGTTTCCAAACAACTCCAAGAGTTTACAAAATATATTTTATGAATTTTGAAATATGTGCATGTATTTTGAAAATCATTTCAAATACCCAACTCATGTTTTATCTAAATGAAATGCATTTTGAAAATCATTTCACTTTTATTGAGCAACCTATAGAACTTATTACTCAAAGGGGTAGACCTAGAGATATCTAAAGATAAATAAAGAAATAATGCGACACCTCTCGATCCTATCTAATCCAGAAACACTTATCTTCAATGCTTGACATCAAAAACTCTTTCCTGAAGATTTGAAACTTCGATCTTGCATGGATTAAATCATGAATCCAAAAACTCTATCACTTGTACAAATAAGACATTAGTCCTCATCAATGTTTGTCATTAATCAAAATTAAGACATTAAAAGCTTTAGGGCTTTCAGATGTGATTAAATCTATTCCTTATTCTTTTACGGTAAGAGAGGTAAGATCCTTATTAGGCCATGCTTGATTTCTATAGAAAGTTTATTAAGGATTTCTCTAAAAATGTTCAACCTTTATGTATGTTATTACAAAAAGAACATAAATTCAATTTTGATGAAGGTTGTAAATAAAAATTTAAATTGTTGAAAGAGAAATTGATTTCATCACCTATTATTCAACTTCCTAATTGGAATTTTCCTTTTGAGATAATGTGTGATGGTAGTGACAAAACGGTTGGAGCTGTTCTAGGTCAGAAAATAGATAAAGTTCCTTATGTGATATATTATGCATCTAAATTACTTGATGATGCCCAATGCAATTATACCACTACTGAGAAGGAACTCTACTATGCTTTTTTTGCTTCAGAAAAATTTAGATCTTATCTGTTAGGAACAAAAGTGATTGATTATTCAGATCATGTAGCTCTAAAGTACCTATTAAAAAAGAAAGTGTCTAAACCAAGATTACTCAGATGGATTCTCTTACTCCATGAATTTGACCTTGAAATCCGAGATAAGAAGGGAGCAGAGAATCTTGTTGTTGATCATTTGAGTCGACTAACATATGACGGTGAATTATGTCCTATATTTGATTTATTTCCTGATAAGCATCTTTATGCATTGAAATATATCTAAGAGAGATGAAATGCCTTTGAAAACTGTCTTTTGGAAATACTTACATCTTACTTGCAGTGAATTATGTATCCAAATGGATTAAAGCTAAGGCCACTCGAACAAAGGGTTCTAAAGTAGTTGTGACATTTATCAAAGACAACATATTCCATATATTTGGAATTCTAAAGGTCATCATCAGTGACAAAGGTATGCATTTTTGCAACAAGGTAGTAGGAACTTTGTTTAAAAAATATCATGTTTCTCATAAGGTTTCTACTGTCTATCATCCTCAAACAAATGGACTTGCTAGAATCTCTAACAGGGAAATTAAGTCTATTCTAGCTAAAGTAGTCAATCCCAATAGGAAAGACTGGAACCTTAGATTAGGAAATCCTCTTTGTGCATACATAACTGCATTCAAAACCCCTATTCGTATGTCACCATTTAGGTTGGTTTATGGTAAAACCAGTCATCTACCCGTGGAATTAGAATATAAGGCATTTTGGGCCATTAATGATGCACAATCTAATTGAAAACTACATATTCAAGAACTAGAAAGATTAGAAATGATGCATATGTGAATTCCTGGATTGCAAAAGAAAATATGAAATATTATCATGACAAAAATCTTTCAAGGAAAAATTTCAATATTGGTGATAAGGTTATACTCGATAATTCTCGTCTAAGACTATTTCCAGGAAAGCTAAAGTCAAGGTGGATTGACTCATTTGTTATCATTAATATATTTAATCATGGGTCAGTGAAGGTAAAAAGTCTTCAAATAAGCAAATTTTTTAATTTGAACGGTCATCTCCTTAAACCTTTTCATGAAGGATTTGTTGGACAAATTATCAATTCCGTTGCTTTTGAGGACCCATCACCAGAATGGAATTGAAATGTGTGTTCATCAAGTCTAAGACATTAAAGAAGGGTACTATGTGAGAGGCAACCCATCGCTTTCTTTAATACTTTTGAATTGTTTGATTTTCCTCTTTCACTTTTTAGTTTGCAGGCCTAGCATAAATTGTTGAATACACGTCTTATCGGATACAGAAAGATGATGTATTTAAGTTAATTAAATTCCATCAGTGATTAAACACAACTTTAAATAACTTGTTTAATTGTTGAAAGAATCACCAAAAGATTTCTGCTAATTTTCTTTCAAGAATAAATTTCATCTGTAAGGTATTTCTTTCCTTTTTACATTTCATCTTGTCTTTCCATCCATTCTTTCTTTCTATCTATCTCTTTGTTACATAATGGATGATTCATTAATGAAAATGAGAAGATATTATCCATTGCTTCCTATTAATTATTTGAGAAAAATCTATCTGATGAGAATGGAACGTATGAAATTACTAGTATCTATTGGAATGTCTGAGGATATTAGTTTGATAATTGAAGCTAAGGTTCGAATTAGTGGTGAACTTCCAGTTTTTACTAAACGTCTACCTGGGTTGGGCACTCAACTCCTAGAGTTTTTACAATTGACGAAGCCTGTCATACAGCTTTCAAATTTAAACCTAACAATTCCTATGTAGATAGGAAAAATAGGGATCGAATCTACAGAGATTTGTCAACTCTTAAATTAAAATCATTAATCGAAAAAGGTTTTGATATTTTGAGAACAATAAAATGACAATAATTAAAAGAAATATTTTTGGAGTTTTGGATTTTTAAATAGAATTAAAAAGAAATTTGAAATGAAAATGATATAAAAAGCGTTAGTAAGGTACTAGTATCAAGTTATATTTTTTATAGGATTAATCAAATGCTTATATTTAAATGGTCGGTTGAACTGTCTAATTTGTTTAATTAATATAAATACAATATTTCTTTATATATATATATATATATTTGTGTATTTATTTAATAAACTTATATATATATATTAATTGAGTATTTTTGTAATTTCTGTTTTAACCAATATAATTGTGTGAATTAATTGGATTCACAATCCAGTTAATGAATGTGATTATATAGCTAGGATTATTAGTTTTGTATCAATGATTCAAGTAGTATATACTAATTTAATTGAGTTGCAGCTCTTGATTTAATTTAAATTGTATATAATTAAGCTGATTGTCACATACAATTTAATGTTGGTAATGTCTTATTTGTTTAATGCAATTTGATTGAGTATCTTATACACATTGGTTGGTAATGGTATTTAATTAAATTAAATATTAATCTGTCTAAGCTGATCGGGATTAATCTATTATGTAAGGATAGGAATCTGCCTGAGCTGATCGGAATTATAAAACCAACTACTTAATAATTTCTTTTATATCATGTTGTTTACAAAATGTCCTAACAGCGAAAGAGTTCAAAAATGAATTAATTGCAGACGACAATTGATTTTCAAAGGGAATATATTTCTGAAAATTGTCGGTCATAACCTTTAATCAGCAATTTCATCTTTATCAGCCTTGATACGGGTGACATCCCTCCTCCTTTTTCTTTTATTTTCATTTTTCAGTTTATTTGTTTGCATGTTTGTGACATTGAGGACAATATCTCGTTCCATGTGGGAGAGTCTTGTCTTTAGTGTTTGTATTTGTTTTTTTTTAAACTGTTTTTATGAATTTTTTATGTCTTTCATTTTTTGTATTAAAATATATAAACAAAAAAACAAATTTTTTTATGTATGTTTGTGTGTTTGTTATGCCTGTGATGAAAATTGTACAAGTCTATGTTAATTGATAGAATTTCAATATTATTTGTGCTTTAAAACTCTCTATTTATTATGAGGCATCTTGATACTCTACGAATTTTTTTGAAACATCAAAATTGTCATTTATGGATGATTTGTGGTAGTTGATTTGAATTGACATGACTTATTTTTAGTAAAACGAATCTTGATTTTTGAAATCACTTTTGACAAGTTTGAATTAGATTAAGTTTACTTTTGACTTAGATACATTCATGGTCAATTTATACACTCTAGAACTTGTTTTCTCACACTCTTGAGGCGAAATATGTTTGAATTTGATTGACTTGGGGATGATATAAGGTCTTCTTTGGACGTTTGAGCATTTCTTGAGCCACCCTTTCTATATTATACCCCTTGATCCTATTTTTGAGCTGTAATGTTGTGATGGATGAATTCATTATTATCTTTCTTTGTAAGCCTTTGAGAATAATGTTTAAAACCTTTACATGTCATAATGGTCAAGAGATTTCTTTGAAATATCTTTAGATTGACACTTGTGAAGTTTATGGTTGTGATAAAAAGGTGTTGAAAAGGTTTTGCAAAGTTGTGTTGAGGGATGATGAAAAGTATCTTGGAATAAAAAAAAGAAAGAAAGAGAAGAAAAGAAAAAAAAAACAAAAAAAAAAGTTTGTCTTCTCTAAACAAAGAAAAGAGAGCAAAAGTGCAAAAGAAAGAGAGACATGATAAAAAAAAATTGAAGTGCTATGAAAAGTTTAAAGAAGAAAAAAAAAGAGCACTTGAGAAAAAAAAAAAAGAGAAAAAGAGTTCCAAGATTGTCCAAAATATATGAGTTGTTTGATATGGTTGAATGTAATTAAGGAGAGAAGTGTCAATTGAAGAACTTTGGTTTCAAATTATTTTATCCTTTTGTGTAATTCTCTTGACTACTTCGTTTTCCTTACCTTTCTTTGTTAGCCAACACCCAAGCCTAATGTTACGTGCTTCAAGTCCAATTTGAGTAAAGTCGACCTTATTCTTTCCATTAGTGGAGAGATGTGTGAGATTACAAGCCTATGGTAGTGTGGACATTACTTATGGTATGACTATGATGTGTTTGAGTTGATTGTGGCTTGATTGAATTTGTTCTTGTTACTTGTGTACGGTTCTTAAACTCTAAAATGGATTTTGATTGGTTTTCAAGGTTGTTGGCCATGTTAAGGATAGTTGACTGTTACAATGAGTCTATAAGTGATGATCTATCACATATGCACAAATTGTTTTTAAAGTAGAGTTGATGGATGACTTTGAGGATTATTGGAGAGAATTTGGTGCAAATAAATTGAGATTCTTGAGATTATTTGACTTGTTTTCTAAGACATTTAAATATTGACTTTCTATCTTTGTGTTGTTATTTTGCTTGAGGACTAGCAAATGTTTAGTGTGGGGGAATTTGATTGAACCATAATTAGATTGGTTTTTAGGAGCTTAATGTGTTGTTTATTGAGATAAAATCTACCTAATTATGTGTTTATGTGCTTAAATTGGTTATTTACACTTTTATCTTTGTTTGCAGGTATTTTGAAAGTATTTTAACATGTTTAAAAGACATTGGAAGAAGATAGGAGCCTTAAGAAGTTGTTTTGTGGGCAAAATGGAGTGGACACTCCTCATAAACCAATTGGACGTGCACTTGAAGAAGTGGACGCGTCACTATTCATCCATGCATCCATTCTCAGTAGTTTTAGAGCCTCACGCGTCCACTTGGACGTTTCTGATTGTCTCGCACGTCCACTTTTGACAACACGCGTGTCCACTCTCCGAATTGAAGATTTTGGGCAGTTTTTGAGTAGTTTTGAATTAGGACTCTTATGTAACTAACCCTAGAACCTTTTCTAACTATTTATAGGGTTTATTAGCTTAGTTTTTGGTGTGTGAAACACCTTACATACTTTGTTCCCGAGCATTGTAGGAGATCTCGGGAATTAACCTAAATTTACAGGAATCAGAATTTGCTGCGCTACGCGGAATTCTAAGTCACTACTCAAATAGGTTATTATCAATGATTAGTCCCGAATAAATAAAATCGAAATACGAAGTCCTTGCTAACGTTTTTTCTATCCATTGATTCTTAATTGATTTGTGAGTTATTTTATTTAAAGTTTTATTCTTTTAGATAAAAATTGAATATTTTCTCCAAAATCTCGATCAGTTTACTTATTTTGAGATTTTACAAGTTCCTGTAGGTTTGACCCTTACTTTCTCTAACTACATAAGTTGGTTAAAGTTTAGAATTTAATTTGATAGTGCTACAACACGCTCATCAACCCTCAGTTTTCATTTTTGTTTCTATTGGTATTGTTAGGAGCAAGAGTTTAGCTATATGACAACGACGAGGGATAGATTTATTTCCAGATAATATAGATATTTAGTAATGCAAAACTTCAGATTACTCTAATTTGGGGAACAAGGGAGGGGCAAGAACATGTAAATATAGGAATCCTAAATCAAACTTAATTGATCATATGGACTAACATTCCTTGCTCAAGAGAAAGAAAATCAAACCATGAAAATCATAATGTTACTGACTATATTTTGGCTATGCAATACTTTCATTTAGTATGCATTCTCTGAATTTAACCCTTACTTCTGTCATTCAATTTTCATATTTAACATCTGGTGAAAAGATGGAAAAATGAGAAAAAAAAGGGTTACTATTCAAAACAAAAATAGTTTAAAACCAATAAACATTCAAAACTATCCATAATTAAATGAATTTGGTTAACTCATATAACTTAAATGGTTTTAAATGGCTATTCATTTAAATCCATTTATCTTAATGGATTTAAATGGATCTCTATCAAATCCAATAAACATCCATTTAAAAAGTTAAATACTTGGTCAATTTCATTAATCAAATATAGCTAATTACCCTTCTAACAAAAATATAATTTATAATTTATAATTTATTAGTAATATATATGTTGTAATTTCATGTTTTTTATGACAACATATAATTATTTTTTTACATTAGCTAATTAAATTTATGTTGTAACATATATATTCATTTTCTATATTCGAAAAAATTAATTTTTTAGAAGTATCGACCTCCCTGGGATCACGGTAGGTAGTAGCCACCCCAAAGATCAAAGGACTGAACTTGACTTCTGATTCTAACTCCAAAGATTCTCCAAAGTTATAAATTGTTTTCCTCTATATTCAAGGGCTACAAAATTAATTTTATTTTGTTGTTTTATTTTATCGAGGAAATCATTTAGGGAAACAAAATTCTACTAACAGTTTTTAACTTTTATTACAAAGTATTTTTTTTTAAAAAATGGAAATACAAAGTTATTTGAAAGTGAAAATTATCAAGATGTATACTTATTCTTCACTAATGTTGTTTACTAATTTTGATAAATTTTTATTTTTAAAATTTCTTTACAATTCATTTTTACGTTAATTTTCTAAATAGTTTAGATAATTAGACATAATAATAACTTACCAGTAAAAATATTATTCCCTGCACTTTGTTCTAAAAGAAATTAAGAACATTCATTGTAATTATTTGTTTAATCCTATTATATATATATATATATGTATAGGTCAAGTAAAACAGTTCATTTTTCCAAATTCTTCTAGAAATGGTTATTACAGTAAGAGAGTTCCCTACAATTATGGTAATTGAGAAGAAGAACAATGGTAATTGTTACATATAAGGTTATATAGGAGAGGAAAAAAGAATCTAAGTTTCATGCAAAGAAAAGTAAAAAAAACAAAAGGAAAGTGAAAGAAAAAAAATGGAGACAAGAAAGTGGATAGATCACAAAATTTTGGCTTTCCCAATTCAAATTGAATCTTTGCATATTTATTTTATGATTTTTAGAATTAAAGTTCTTCTGACGAGCGTGTCGTTGCGCTATCAAATTAAATTCCGAACTTTAACTAACTTATGCAATTAGGGCAAGTAAGGGTCGAACCCACAGGGATTTGTAAAATCTTAGAACAAGTAAACTAATCAAGATTAGGGGGGAAATATTTGATTTTTATTTTAAAAGAATAAACTTTAAATAAATTTACTCACAAATTAATTAAGAATCAAATAAAAGAAAAACGTTAGCAAGGCCTTTGTATTTCGGTTTTACTTATTCGGAATTAATCATTGATAAAAGACCTATTTGAGTAATGACTTGGAATTCCGCGTAGCGCAACAAATTCCGATTCCTGCAAATTTAGGCTAATTCTCGAAAAGCACGCAAATTAACTTTAACCTAATTAAACTAAATTACCGAATCGCTCGTATAAAATAGTTAATTAAGTTATTCAGCTCGAGGACAACATCAACACAAATTACATAAAATTAATGGCCGATTAAAATCATGCAATTCGTTTCAAACAATTCCCTATTAATTAATCAAACACATATTTAAATTAATCAATAGTTACTACTTTTGGTTACCAAAAACCGATTCTGCATAACCCTAGTTAATCAACTATGTAAAACAATTAAGATGGCCAATAATAATTGAAATAACACAATTGATAGAATAAAACCAAGAATTGTTCAAATACTCAAATAAAAATAATGATTCTTTGAAAAGATCGGGTTTTTAATTACAAAACGTAAATCTCATATTCCCGAATAACATAAACCTAATACATGTCCTTGCTAACTTAAGAAAACACAAAGCATAAAGGAAAACATCATAAAAAGATTAAGGGAAAGAGAGAAACTCATTAGTCGGAAATTCGATTTCCCGAGAAGCTCCCACCCTTGATCTCCTACAATGCTCGGGAAGAGAGAATCTAAGGTGCTTGACACCCTAAACTAAGCTATTAAGGCCTATAAATAGTTAGAAAAGGTCCTAGGGTTAGTTACATAAGAGTCCTAATTCAAAACTACTAAAAAACTGTCCAAAATCTTCAATTCGGAGAGTGAACGCGCGTGCTGTCAAAAGTGGACGCGCGAGGCTGTCAGAAACGTCCAAGTGGACGTGTGAGGCTCCAAAACTACTGAGAATGGACGTGTGGATGAATAGTGAAGCGTCCACTTCTTCAAGTACGCGTCCAATTGGTTTTTGAGGCGCGTCCACTCTATTTTGCTTGCAAAACAACTTGTTAAGCCTCATATCTTCCTCCAATACCTTCTAAACATGTTAAAATACCTTCAAAATACCTGTAAACAAAGATAAAAGTGTAAAGAACCAATTTAAGCACATAAACACACAATTAGGTAGATTTTATCTCAATAAACAACACATTAAGCTTCTAAAAACCAATCTAATTATGGTTCAATCATCTTCTAAGAACATTATTCAATTAAGAGATTTATATTTCAGTAACTAATGGTTCCACCATTAACCAAATTAATATCAAAGATAATGTAATAACTTTCTTAAGGTCAAAAGTTATTCGTAATTTTAAACTAAGTCTAAGTGTGAATATTTAATTTCAAATAGAGGGAGTATTATATTCTTCACATGCATGTACTAAACTTAATCCTTTAATACTTCATTTATATCAGTACATATATCTCCAAGTATAATCAAGAAATCCCTAAATCTTTGTAAATCTTATTTAAAATGACTTATTGTACTTCAACATTTCTACTTGGGAAGTGACAGAAATTGCCAACTGACATGAAAGTAACTCAGTTTTGAGAAAAGAAAACATATGTGATAATTAAAATTTATTGCAATCGAAATAATAAAGGTAAAGAATTTGTTGAGACCATTTTAAAATTTCTATGTTTAAATTCAAGCCAAATTGAATTTTTGTCACACTTTTAAATGTGGAGGTCATTTTGGACAAAAAAAAACTCTGAATAAAGATGCATATTACTTTGTAAAATCTTGTAACGAATGTAAAAAAGTTGGTAATATATCCAAGAAAGATGAAATGTCTTTGAAAACTATCCTAGTTTGTAAACTATTTGATTTCATGAGACATTTTCCTTTGTCTTTTGGAAATACTTACATCTTACTTGTAGTGGATTATGTATCAAAATGGATTGAAGCTAAGACCACTCAAACGAATGATTATAAAACAATTGTGACATTTATCAAGAACTACATATTCCATAGATTTGGAATTCTAAAGGCCATCTTCAGTGACAGAGGTACGCATTTTGCAACAAGGTAGTAGAAACTCTGTTTAAAAAATATTATGTTTCTTATAATGTTTCTACTGTCCATCATCCACAAACAAATGAACTTGTTGAAATATATAACAGAAAAATTAAGTCTATTCTAGCTAAAATAGTCAATCTTAATAGGAAAGACTAGAGCCTTTGATTGGGAAATGCTCTTTGGGCATACAGAACTGTATCCAAAACCTCTATTAGTATGTCACCATTTAGATTGGTTTATGGTAAAACATGTCATCTACCTGCGAAATTAGAACATAAGGCATTTTAGGCCATTAAACAATGTCATCTTAATCTTGGAGACGCACAATCTAATCGAAAACTGCAGATTCAAGAATTAGAAGAGATTAGAAATGATGCATATGTTAATTCCTGGATTGTAAAAGAAAAGATGAAATATTACAATGACAAAAATCTTCAATATTAGTGATAAGGTTCTACTCTATAATTTTCGTCTGAGACTATTTATAGGAAAGCTAAAGTCAAGGTGGATTGCATAGACCAAAAGATATTTTTCCTTAAGCATAAGTACCGAATTGACATGTAAAAGTAGTCTTACCTTGGTCTTCTGGGGCAATAGCAATATGAAAATGACCAGAATAACCATCAAGGAAACAATAATGAGAACGACCAGAGAAACGTTCTAACATTTGATCCATGAAAGGAAGGGAGAAATGGTCTTTCTTAGTTGATGCATTAAGTTTCCTGTAGTCTATGCATACTCTCCAACCATTTTGCACTCTAGTAGGAACTTTCTCACCTTTAGAGTTTTCCACAATAGTTATTCCACTTTTCTTTGGAACAACATGTACAAGACTTACCCAATGTGAATCTGTGATTGGGTAGATGACATCAGCATCAAGAAGTTTTAGAATTTCAGCTTTTACTACTTCTATCATAGGAGGGTTTAATCTTCTTTATGACTCTCTGGTTGGTTTATCTCCATTTTCTAACAATATACGATGCATGCATGTTGATGGGCTAATACATTTAATGTCGGCTATAGTTCAGTTGATGACAGTTTTGTTATCTCTAAGCACAAAAACTAACCTCTCTTCTTGGGAAGATGAGAGATTGTTAGCAATAATAACAGGTAAAGCATTACCTTCCCTCAAATATGCATATTTCAAATGAGAATGTAAAAATTTAAGCTCAAGTGACGGGGGACAAACAACAGATGGTAAAATTTTATCATGTGAGCTAGGTAATGCAATTTTTGTATTACTAACAGCACATGCAGATAAATCCTTGACAACTTGTTTGAGTTCATTGTCACATTCCACAGATAAAGTGTCAAGAACATTTTCATCTATGCTTAAGCTCATAATGGATTGCATAATTTCAGTGTAGCTCAAATCAAATATATCTTTAATAAGTGGATCTATAATATCCACAACAGAAACTGTAGAACATTCATCAGAACGGTACTTCATGGCATCAAATATATTGAAAGAAATTTTATCACTATCAAATTCCATTGATAATGTACCTTCATTAACATCAATCTTAGTTCTAGCAGTTTTAAGAAATGGTCTACCTAACAGAATAGGTGACTGTGATGAACACGTATTTTGGCTATCCTCAGTTTTCAAATGTAGAAATTTGCAGGGAATACTAAATCATTTACTTTGTCCAGTACATCTTCTATTACTTCTTCTGGATAATCCACAAACCTATCAACTAACTGAATAACAATTCTAGTAGGATTCATTGGTCCCAAATTTAAAAAGTTATAGATTGTATAAGGTATGACATTAATAGAGGCTCCTAAATCTAGCATACAACCTGAGACTACCTTATCACCAATTGTACGAGGGATAACGGACATACCTGGATCTTTTTACTTTGGAGGAAGTTTCTGTTGGAGAACAACAGACACACATTCCCCCATACTGATTCTCTCATTACTTTTAAGCTTCTTCTTGTTGGTACAAAGTTTTTTTAGAAACTTAGCATAATGAGGAATCTGTCTTATTGTATCCAAAAGAGGAATGTTGACTTCAACTTTCTTGAAGATCTCCAGAACAAGTTTTTCTTCCTCATCTTTCTTGTTCTTAGTTAACCTATTAAGGAAATGAGGACTTACCTTGGGGATAGAAGAAAAAGATTCTCCTATCTGAGGAACTTTGTTGAAAGTTGTTGGACTTGAAATAGGTGTTTTCACCGTGCTTTTATTTTCCTTTGGTCTGTTGAATTCCTCCAACACTTTACCACTTCTCAATGTTATGACACTAGTATTCTCTCCAGGATTTAGTGATTGTGATGAAAGTTTATTGAAACTTTCAATTGACCTAACTCAGAAGCCATTTGTCCTACATGATTTTCCAAATTGTGAATACTGGACTTTGCATCAATTTGAAAGGACATGATATTTCTCTGAAAAGATATAGAACTTGAAGTTATAGATTTCACCATATCTTCTAAAGACATACTCAGTTGTTGGTTCTGAGGAGGTTGAGGAGGATTTTGGTGTTGATTAGGAACAAAGCCTGGTGGGTTCATTGGTGGCCTAACCCTTGGTCACTCCATCTAAAGTTAGGATGGTCTTTCTAGCCTAACCCTTCATTGTATGTGTTGGAGAATTGATTGTGTCTTCTTTGAGGTTGGTTATGAAAATTACCTATGGCATTGGCTTGTTCCTCTTGAAAAAGAGTAGGACAAGAATCTGTAGGATGGTTATTGCCTAAATAAATTCTAGATGCTTTTACTGGTGCATTGATTCTTTTCCCAAATAATTGACCAACTAAATTGGTAAGATGATTTGATATTTGCTCAATTTGTGTAAATGATGATGATGATGAATTAGTAGTCATGTTAGCTATTAATTCACATGCAACTTGTGAGGTTTTATCTGAAAGAGCACCACCACTAGCGGCATCTGAAAAACCTAAGAGGGGGGGTGAATTAGGTTTTAACCGATTTTATCCTCTTTAAAACAAACAATGCTTTTCTAAGACAACAAATATCAAACACTTGGTGCTTCAAACAAGTGTGTGAAATAATGTTTTCAAGAAATTTGCAAAGAACACAACGATTTATAGTGGTTCGATTTATCCAACAAAACCTAATCCACTACCTTGAGCTATCTACTCAATGATTTCACAAAACCTTTGCAATAATTTAGTACAAGAGATTACAATAGAGGACTCACCCAATTCACCTTAGGGTTTTACAACACAAACCTCTTACCCAATCAAGGTTCACTCAACACTTTGAGTTTTACACTACAACCTTGATTATACACTTATCTGTAATACAACAATTAATGAAATATAAACACTTAAGACAATCACAATTATCTATAATTCAAGGCTCACTCTAACCCTTAGAGTTTTAAGCTCAGTGCAACCTTGAATAAAACTAACAAGATAAGAATAGGAAGAGTTTGATATAGATATCACCTTAATGTGAAGATATATCAATTTGAAGCATAAGTACCTCATTGAGTAATATGTTTCTCTAGATTGCTCAAGAATACCAATGATTTTGTAAAGACCCTTCTTGGATGATTTTCACATTGTAAATATTATGAAAATGTTTCAAAATGATTTGAAGATGTTCTATAAAGAATAGGAATCAGATTTTTGCTCAAAAAGTAATATTTCTATGTTTTTCAAACAATTGGGTATTTATATATATGTACCAACGGTCATAAAAATGGCTGTTTGAATCCCACTCAGGAGAAGTGCGGTCGACTGCATATTAGACTGGTCGTCCGCACCATCATCCGCAAGTGTTCCAGAGAGCTCTGGACATTCAGCGGACAATAAACTGAGAGGTCTGGTCGACCACAGAACTGGACATCACACTTTAGTTAGGTCGACCGCACATGCATTAAAATTATGCAAAATAAGATTCCAAACAACTCCAAGAGTTTGTGGAATACATTTTAAGAAATTTAAAGTATGTATTTTGAAAATCATTTCAAACACCCAACTCATGTTTTATCTAAATGAAATGCATTTTGAAAAACATTTCACTTTTATTGAGCAACCTATAGAACTTATTACTCATAGATGTAGACCTAGAGACATCTAATAGATATATAAAGAAATAACACTACACCTGTAGATCCTATCTAATACAGAAACTGCTTATCTTCAACGCTTGACACCAAACGCTCTATCCTGAAGACTTGAAACTTCGATTTTGCATGGATTAGATATATGAATCCTAAAAGACCAACACTAATACAATTAAGACATTAGTTCTAATCAATGTTTGTCATTTAATCAAAATTAAGACATTAAAAGCTTTAGATGCTTTCAATTTCCCCTTTTTGATGATGACAAACATGGATGCAATATGATGGATAAAACAATTAAGTGCAAGGATTCAAAGTAAGGAATAGTTTATAGAATATGTATCAAACATTATAAAATGCTCCCCCTTACAATATGCTAGGTATTTGTAAGATATCACATATAGCATATAGCCATTTAGTTTGATGATATCAAGAAATATATTAAATGAAACATTTTTCAAACAAATATTGGATCTCAAAATAAAAGTAATTATTGTAAGTATATGAGATCACTTCCTAACTTATATAGGCTTAAAGAAGGCTATTTTTCCACCAACCTCCTTATCCTCCTTCCTTCCAGTTTTAAAAATTTTTTATAATACAATTATAAAGCTCCCCCTATCAATATGCATGCGTTTTGTAAATATTTTGACAGAGTTTCCTTTGTAACTCTTAGAAAATCCATTTTCACAATACAAACTCAACAATGCAAAAAGAGATGAGATATATCACATAAAATCACATATAAGGCCAACCCGACCATCAACAACACAATTCTCATTCTTCTTCAATCAATCAAAAACAGAATTTAAACCAAGGATAGCCACACTTAATCTTTTAGAGCTGTTTCTTTTTTCTCTTGATTTTGATGAACTTGAACTTTGAAGTTCATCTCAATTTTCCTGAAACACATGGTTAGTTTCATAACAATTATATATTGCAATTAACAGTAGTTTTCTCCCCCTTTGTCATCATTCAAAAAGAATGGATAGAAAGGATAGAACTAAGTCAATTAAACAATGAAATCCCTCAAGTACCAAGGAGTCATCATGGGGAAAAAGATATGCATATAAAAACAGAATATTCAATGATACAATAGAGTTTGGTTTTAAACAAAATAGGCATAGCAAAAGTACAAGATAGACAGAGACTATATCCTAGGCCTTCGCACATAAACTTTGGCCTATAGAAGATGATAGTCCTGCAAGTGGCTCAACAGGCAGGGGTATGTCACCTAAAGGTGGTGGCGGTGTAGAAATATCAACCTGAACACCATGAAATGCTTCAAGATGATACTTGATATTGGTAATCTCAATGCCATAGTACTCCACTCGAAATGCCAAATCTTCAATCTTCAAATTAAGGTTCTTGAAGTGATTGTCGAAGGTGCTGAACATCAAACCAATATGAGATGATAGTTCTTCCAATGCACTCCAGATGGCAGGATGTGGAGTGGATTCTTCTTCCTCACCAACTTTTTCTTTACCTTTGGCCTTCTTTAATTTCGGGGCCTTAGGGAGAATAACTTCTTCCTCATCAAGATGAAGTGATCGTTTAAAGCCTTGGGAACCCTCAGCTTCTTCCGAGATAAATTCATCACCAAAAACATCTCCTGGAAGAATAATTGGTGGATCTTTTCCCATCAACCTTGCTGTCTCATTTGTTGCCATTGAAATCCCTTCCGGAGACATATTCTTCTTCAAATCCCATGTGCCATTGAGACACAAAGCTTGCATTCTCTTGAAGGATGCAAAATTGAACTTCGGCACATGTTTTATGTCCTTTAATTCTGGAAATGGAATGTTGAAGAACCGGAAGACTTTGGTTAATAATCGTCCATAAGGCAAGCTTTTGGGAACGTCTTTACTCTTCTTGATGGTAGCCATCATATGTTCTACCTGATATATCTGAGATCCACCCTACGTCTCTTGACCAACATAAGCATGATGAACATATGCATAAAAGTAACTGTATTTTTATGTTCTTCAGTTGGTATGAAAATGTTAGTGCACATATGATGAAGGATGCGATGCTCAAAACTAAACACATTGGCTTCTCTCTTGACTAAGTTTACTAAGGATTTTTCTTCGGTGAACAACTTCTCAAATTCCTCAGTGGAGAAATCCTTGTGCCTGATCTTTTGGTGAGTAGTGAAGTACTCAATCCCATCAATAGGGATCTCTAATATTTCATCTAAGCCCATGGAAGTAAAATGCATATCTACCCCATTTACTCTTGAAACATATGTAGTTCTCATAGTCATCTCACCTTCTTTTTCTACTACTTTTTCAAGATTAGCATAGAATTGATATACAAGATCAGTGTATAAAGACTCTTCATGATCTATTATTCTATCCCATCATTGACAAGCCACATAGGTAAGAATTCTATCAAAGAGAACTCAAATCTAGCAATGGTACTTCCAGATATTAGCTGACGATTCTTGAGATAATCGTTGTAACGGGCCTCATGATGCTTGCTCCTGAAGAGTTGAGTGGAGGCTTGCATGATTCTTTTCTTCTTTGGAACTTCTTGAGTCATGTGAGTTTTGCCCTTGGTAGGATTGGTTTTTGTCATTTCTAGAGTTTTTAATTTCAAAAATCTAGGATATTGATGTACTCATAAATTAACTAATTTTTATGTTATTTAATAACTATATTTTGTTTGAAAATCGGTTAATTATGTTATTTAATGGATATATTTCACATTTCCCTTCTATTTCTTTGTTTGTAAGTTTTTCATTGTATTTTAGTTTATTATGGAGATAAAAAGAAGAAGATGAAGAAATGTTGGAGAAGATAAAAAAAAAAAAATCTATGTCATCCGATGACATGGCGCAATGAGAAGATGACAAGTGGCGCAATCAGAAGGTGACAAGTGACGCTTCTAGAAGCCGCAACTTGGACCAATGAGGACGTGACATGTGGCGAAGTTGGGGAAATTAGGCCACCAACTACATTTTCAAGACTTTGGGGGTGCAAAATGACCATTTTGCCCTTGATTTTTGTGGCTATAAATAAGGAGCTTATTTTTATGATTTAGACACCAATTTAGCTCCAATCTTCTCCATTTCTTTTGCAATTTATTTCTTTTATTATTGTCTTCATCTTAGTATATTTTCCAGATTTTTTAGAATAACATTTCAAGGCTTTTTGTAATATTTAATAAAGAAATTATGTGCGGATAATTTCAATATTTTCGGGGAGTTTATCTTTCAAATTTTCTTTATAATGTTTATAAATTTCATCTTATATTTATTAAATATGTATTATGAGTAATTTTATTTTGTTAACAAGGATATGTGTTAAGTTATTAATAAATGGGATTATGAGATAATTTTCTTTGTACTTAATTTATATTTGGATTTATTTAACTAGACTTATGGTCGGTTTACCCGCCTAGTCTTTATTTATTTTGCTTTATACACTTTAAATATCGCAAATGGATGGCCGAACCACCTATTAGTTTAATTTACTTTTATGTCTTTTATTTTATGTATTATGGAATGCCGAGCCTCCTAACTAGTTTAATATATTTTTATGTCTTTAATTCTTTTTTTTATGGAAGGCCGAGCCTCCATACTTTTAGTTTAATTTATTTTAATGGCCGGTTGAACCGCCTAATTTTTTTAGTTAATATAAATCCAATCTTTATATATATATATATATATGTGTGTGTGTATTTATTTAATATACTTATATATATATTAATTAAGTATTTATATAATTCATGTTTTAACCAATATAATTGTGTGAATTAATTGGATTGACAATCTAGGTAATGAATATGATTATATAGCTAGGATTATTAATCTTGTATTAATGATTCAAGTAGCATCTACTAATTTAATTGAGTTACAACTCTTGGCTTAATTAAATTAGTAGCGGAATTATATAATTTAAATTGTATATAATTAAGATGATTGTTATATACAATTTAATGTTGGTGATGCCTTATTTGTTTAATGCAATTTGATTGAGCATCCTATACACGCTGGTTGGTAGTGGTGTTTAATTAAATTAGTGATTGATCTGTCTGAGCTGATCGGGATTAATATATTTTGTAAGGATAGGAATCTGTTTGAGCTGATCGGGATTCTAAAACCAACTACTTAATAATGTATCTATCTATGATTAATCCCATGAAAAATATAACTTGATGCTAGTTCATTGTTAACGCTTTTTATATAATTTATATTCCAAATTTCGTTTTTAATTATTTTTACAAAATCCAAAACCTCAAAAATATTTATTTTAATTGTTGTCATTACTTTATTCTCAATATTCCAAAACTCCCAAAACCTTTTCCGATTAACGATTTTAATTTAAGAGTTGACAAATCTCTATGGATTCGATCCCTACTTTCCTTATCTACATAGGAATTGTTAGGTTTAAATTTGAGAGCCGTACGACAGGCTTCGTCAGATATGTAAGATGAATAGATGAATTGAAGAAGAAATGAAGTGTATTTATGGTAAAATTGTAGTGGGTGATAGGAATTTGAAGAGATGCGGCTGATAGATGAAGAGGTGGGGATGATTGGAAAATGAAAGGTTGCGTCCGAAGGAGGCATTTTTGTAACGGTCCTATAAGTGCGGTAGACCGGATTGTCGTCCGTTGTATTGTCCGCACATTGACTTTTGTTTCTTTGGAACCTTTGCGATTGATAATTTGAATCTGCAGTCGACCGGAAGTGTGATATTTGGTCGTCCGTAAGTTCTTTGGAACCTTTACAGTCGATGAGTTGAATCTGCGGTTGACCGGAAGTGTGATATTTGGTCGTCCGCAAGTTCTCTGGAATCTTTGCGGTCGATGAGTAATAAGCAGCGGTTGACCGGTGATCCTGTCATGATCATTCGCAAGTCCACTGACTGTTATGTGGATGACTTTAACTCATATGCGGTCGACCACATCTGCACTGAGTGTCATCCAAACAACACAAAAAAAATGGTTTCGACAATCTACAAAAATGCACAAGTTAGAGATTGAAAGTTCCAATACCCAAGAGATTTCTAAGTAAACAAAACATTTTCTCAGCCAAAAGTTTTGTGAATATATCAGCTAATTGATTATCCGTAGGAACAAACTCAAGTGATATATCACCTTTTAAAACATGATCACGTAAGAAATGATGTTTAATATCTATATGCTTAGTTTTTGCATGTTGTATAGGATTCTTTGTCAGATTAATGGCACTAGTGTTATCACAATTTATAGTGATACAATCAAAATTCAAGCCATAATCTTTCAAAGTAGTTTTCATCCATAAAACTTGTGCACAACAACTACTAGCAGAAATGTATTCAGCTTCAGTGGTAGAAAGAGATACACAAGCTTGTTTCTTGCTATACCATGAAACTAAAGAAAAACCAAGAAATTGACAGTGACCACTAGTACTCTTACGTTCTACTCGCCAACCCTCCTAATCAGCATCAGTATATGCTACTAACTCAAATGACATAGATTTAGGATACCATAAACATAAATTTATAGTCCGTTTCAAGTATCTAAGATTACGTTTGATTGCAATTAAATAAGATTCTCTAGGAGATGATTAAAATCTAGCACATAAACAAACAGAGAACATAATATCAGGTCTACTAGTAGTTAAATATAAAAGACTACCAATCATACCTCTGTATGTAGTTTGATCAACCATTTTACCATTTTCATCTTTGTCCAATTTAATAGACGTGGTCATAGGAGTATCAATCTCCTTTGAATCAGTCATTCCAAACCTTTTCAGTAGTTCTTATGTGTACCTGGCTTGGTTAATGAATGTACCTTCTTTTGCTTGCTTAATTTGTAACCCAAGGAAGAATGTCAACTCACCCATCATGCTCATTTCAAATTCATCCTGCATAGTCTTAGAAAAATCTTTGCACATATTTTCATTAGTAGCTCCAAATATGATATCGTCAACATATATTTGAACAATCAAAATATCATGTGCTTTGTTTTTTAATAAAAAGTGTAGTATCACTATTCCTCTAGAAAAACCTTTTTCAATAAGAAAATTGCTAAGTCTTTCATACCATGCTCTAGGTGCTTGCTTTAAACCGTATAAAGCTTTAGAAAGCTTGTACACATGATTTACATAAGATTCATGAATAAAACCAGGAGGTTGTTCAACATACACTTCCTCTTGGATGAAACCATTTAAAAAGACACTTTTGACATCCATTTTAAATAATTTAAAGCCTTTAAAAGAAGCAAATGCAAGTAACATTCTAATGGACTCTAATCTAGCAACTGGAGCAAAAGTATCATCATAATCAAGACTCTCTTCCTGATTATATCCTTGAGCAACAAGTCTAGCCTTATTTCTAGTCACAATACCATGTTCATCAAGTTTGTTTCTCAAAACCCATTTTGTACCAATAATGGTGTGATTTGAAGGTCTAGGTACAAGTTCCCACACTTTGCTTTTTTGAAATTGATTTAATTCATCTTGCATGGCAATAATACAAAAATCATCACTAAGAGCTTCATCAATGTTCTTAGGTTCTATATGAGACAATAATACAAAATTATCAACAAAGTTTGTAAAGTGTCTTCTTGTTCTTACCCCTTCATTTAGATCACCAATAATTTGATCTTTTGAATGGTTGTGGACAAATTTCCATTCCTTTCGAAGATCAAACTTTGTTTCTTCTTCAAGTGAAGCAGATTCTTGATTTTCAAAGACTTCTTCGTTCTCATATTTAGATGTTGAAGGATCTTTATTTGATTGAACAGTATCTTTATTCATTGACTCCATAGGTAGTTTTTGAATATCACCTTCATTCTCATCTCTTGGTAAATAGATGTTAGATTCATAAAAAACAACATGAATGGCTTCTTCAATAATCATAGTTCTCTTATTATACACACGATAAGCTTTTCTTATTGAAGAATAGCCAAGAAAAATACCTTAGTCGGATTTCTTATCAAACTTACCAAGATTGTCTTTGACATTTAAAATAAAGCATTTACAACCAAAAACCTTGAAGTAAGAAATAGGAGTTTTGTCAAATATGAGTTCATAGGGGTTTTCTTCGCAAAAGGTCAAAGAAGCATTCTATTCACAATATAACAAGAAGTATTTACTGCTTCAGCCCAAAAATACTTTGGCAAATTATTTTCACATAACATTGAACGAGCCATTTCTTGTAAAATACGATTTTTCCTCTCAACAACACCATTTTGTTGAGGAGTTTTTGCTTTGAGTTGATATTTGTGGATGTTGATGGCTTCTTTTTGAATTTGTTGAAGTGTCCATTTTTGAACATTTTCTTGAAGTTCTTCATGACAAGAGCTATTTCCTCATCATCCATTTCTTCCTCATCACTAGAAGATTCATTTTCGTTGTTCTCTTTGGCTTTGAGAGCAATTCCTCTTTTCCCTTTGTCTTCCACTTCTTGATCATTTAACCACTTCATCCTTATTTCATGAGTGAGAAGTGATCCAATAAGCTCTTCCACTGGTTTCTTCTTCAAGTCATGAGTTTCTAGCATAACAGTGGTTTTGCCTTCCCAAGCCTTTGGTAAAGTATTGAATATCTTCATGTTTTGTTCTCCTATAGAATATGACTTACTAAACACTTTTAAACCGTTAATAATGTTAGTAAAGCGAGTAAACATATCAGTAATATTTTCATTTGATTTCATAGTGAAAAGTTCATACTCCCTTGTAAGCATACCAAGTTTTGTTTCCTTTACTTGGTTTGTACCTTCATGATTCACTTCAAGTAGTCTCCACATTTCATGTGAGTATTCACAACATCTAACCCTGCTATACTAATTCATATCAAGTGCACAAGTAAGAGTGTTCATGGCAGGAAAATTAAGGGTCATTTTCTTTTTATCTTCATCATCAAATTCCTCAGATATTTTGTCAGTCTTGATACCATCAACAACTTTAAAAGGCACATAGGGTCCATTTCAACTATATTCCATAATTCATAGTTTAGAGAAGATATATAGATTCTAACTCTATTTTTCCAGAAATTATAGTTTGTACCATTCAACAAAGTCAGTCTAGTAGTAGAGTAACCTTCTACCATCATAGTGTTGTCTAGATGAGCCATAGAATCTTTGCTTTTAGGAGGTTAATCCTTATAAACAAGAAGACCTGCTCTGATACCAATTGAAAAACCTAAGAGGGGGGAGGTGAATTAGGTTTTAACCAATTTTCCTTCTTTAAAACAAACAATGTTTTCTAAGATAACAAATAACAAACAATTGGTGCTCAAACAGTGTGTGAAATAATGTGATCAAGAAATAGGCAAAAGACACAGAGATTTATAGTGGTTCGGTTTATCCAACAAAACCTAATCCACTACCTTGAGCTATCTACTCAAGGATTTCACAAAAACCTTTCACTAAACACTATGAGTTTTACAATATAACCTTGATTACACACCTATATCTAATACAACAATTAATGAAATAGATACTCTTAATACACTCACAATAATCTATGATTCAAGGCTCACTCTAACCCTTAGAGTTTTAAGCTCAATGCAACCTTGAACAAAACAAACAAGATAAGTAGATGAAGAGTTTGATATAGATATCACCTTAATGTGAAGATATATCAATATAAAGCATAAATACCTCTTTGAGTAATATTATCCTCTAAGTTGCTCAAGAACTCCAATGATTTAGTATCAATCCCAACTTGATGAATTTCTCAATGTGAATGTTATATTTTTGTTTGAAAATGATCTCAAGTTGTTCTATCAAGTGTAAGAATCAGATTTTTGCTCAAAAAGTCGTGATAGTAAGTTTTTTAAACAATTGGGTATTTATATGTATGCACCAACGGTCATAAAAATGGCGGTTTGAATCCCACTCAGGAGAAGTGCGGTTGACCGCATATCAGAAAGGTCGATCTCACTATCATCCGCAGGTGTTCTAGAGAGCTCTGGACATTCAGCGGACGATACTCTGAGAGGTCTGGTCGACCGCATGATCTGTGATCGACCATACTTCAGTTAGGTCGACCGCACATGCATTGAAACTGTGCAAAACAAGATTCCAAACAACTCCAAGAGTTTGTAGAATATATTTTATGAAATTTAAAGTATGTGCATGTAATTTGAAAATCATTTCAAATACCCAACTCATGTTTTATCTAAATAAAATGCTTTTTGAAAAACATTTCACTATAATTGAGCAATCTATAGAATTTATTACTCATAGAGGTAGATCTAGAGATATCTAAGGATGTATAAAATAATACTACACCTCTAGATCCTATCTAATCCAAAAACCGTTTATCTTCAACGTTAGATAACATCCGATCTTTCTTGAAGATTTTAAACTTTGATCTTGCAAGGATTAGACATAAGAATCCTAAAAGACCAACACTTATAAAATTAACACATTAGTCCTCATCAATGTTTGCCAATAATCAAAATTAAGATATCAAAAGCTTTAAGGCTTTCAGAGATTATCAATAAGAAGAACTTTTTTAATAAAAGGAGAAGTACTTTTACCAACATTGCCAATGCCAATGATTTTCCCTTTCTTTTTGTCACCAAAAGTCACAAATCCTTCATCCTTTGGTTTAACATCATTAAGTATGGATGCATTTCCAGTCATGTGTCTTGAGCATCCACTGTCAAGAAACCATTTGTTCTCTTTTGTTTTCAATTGAAAACAAACCTACACCAAAGATGTTAATAAGCCTTTTGGTACCCAAATTCTCTTGAGTCCATTGAGGTTAGTTCTTTTAATCACCAAAGTGCTTTTAGCACCATTCTCAATCTTTTTCTTCACATAACATCTAGTTAACTTGTGACCATTTTTACCACAATAGGTACTGAAAGAAACGCTGAGTATACAAACAGTCAGTTATAACTCGTTGGAAGTTATAACTATGACTTAACCTAAAAAACAATTCAACAAAACGTAAATCACACAAAAACGTTTGTTAACGCGTTCGACAATCCTCTTGTCTACGTCTGCGGGGCCCTCACCCAGATTAGTTTGCTCTTCAAAAGTACAAAGGGATTCAATACAATTTTCCCTATGACTACTCCTTGCAAACTAATCACTCGATCACTATAGCTCCTCACTATAGTATTGCTGATAAAACAGCCTCGATTTCACACCATTCAATAAACTACTTAATCCAACAACTTGATTAAGTAGTCAACTCGAAAATGCCCTTCAACAACTAAGGGACTTGTTCAATACAAAGAATAATCTTCTACTTGTTCGAGTATCACCAATAAGCACTCATAGACATAGAATAAACTCGAACTATTGCTCAGCAATTTCTCAGCATTGTGTAACTGATTATTGCTTCACAACCTTTGAACCGATTCTCTCAATATTCACCTTCTTCTCTGATTGCATTCGGTTCCCATAAATCTGCACGAACATCTTCTTTATATAGAGTTAGAAGTCTCTTCCAAACAATCCTTCTCCTAATAGGAATCAATCAAGGATATACTTCAATATCTTCCAATATCTTCCAATATTCTTGTCCTTCTCCTAATAGGAATCAATCAAGGATATACTTCAATATCTTCCAATATTCTTGTCCTTCTAGACTTCCTAATCTTTAACCAATAAAGATTTATCTCCAAAGATAGCTCATAAAAAGATATAGCATATCTTTTTATCTTCAAAATAAATTGCCATCAATCTTCCAATTTAGATTTAGGAATAATCCTAATTTGTCCGTAACAATCTCCCCCTTGGCATTTTATTTTGAACAAAAACACCATTGAGATCAAGCACAGCATCTCACCAGTTAAAACTCCCCCTGAGTTGTATCTTTGGAAAAACAACATTTCAGCATCAATCAATCACAAGAGCAGTTCACATCAGATAGAACTGATAAGCAGAATTATATACAGAATACGCAATATACTCAATATGCAGTTACAGTCATCCAAACTAAAAAAATATTTCTACTCCCCCTTTTTGGTCATAATCAAATGCCAAGACTTCAAGATTTCTTCGACAAAAGCTCAAACAATTTGTCCATCTTCTGACTCATATCCTGTTTAAAAGAAATAAAATCAGCAGCAAGATGGTTCACTTGAGTTGCCAGAGAAGAATCACTCGTGGATGACCTGCCTTGAACATCAACTGCAGCAACATCCTCATTGTCAGAATCATCATCAACAGTTAGAGGAGGAGGAGCAGTACCCAGAATACCAGCCTTAGATCCTTGCAAACTTCTCTTGGTTATCCGATGCACATTTTTAATATTTGAAAGCTCCACATCAGCCTGACCAAGAACAACTTCATTCTGCAAGACAATTTCTATTATCAAACAGGGACAACACATAGAAGAAGTACCTGATTTCAGATTGGCATAAGTTAGTATGCTATCAAAGATAAGCTGACCAAGATTAATCTTTACACCATTTCCCAAGGCATAAACTAACTTAGCTCGATCAGGTTTAACCCAAGTAATATTCCCTGATGGCATCAAATTGAAGAGAGAAAACTTATTAAACACAGAATACTGCCCAACAAGTAAAGCTGACTGCACCAGTCCCATTTCAGGCCAAGTTTGAACTTGCCCACCAGTAATTTCTTTGATCACCATATCCAAATCCTCCACCAATTGCAAACCACTGCCTTGAATAGATGGATAAAATGGCAAATTCAACCTATCAGCAATTATTCTTGGCGAAAACTCAATCAACTTTCCACGAACAAATACCTTGTGATAGGACTCACTGTCTTCATCACAAATTGTATTATCTAAATTTGCATAAAATTCTGTAACAACAGAAGTAATATATCTTGTAGCAAATTCTCCAGCAGTCAATAACCGAGCATTCTGAAAGAATTCTATCATATCATATTTCTCAAAAGATGACCTATCAATAAGTTTCTCCAGCAACAACATACGAGTTTTGAACTTTGACCATCTTTCAGATTTTGTAGTATCTTGAAACCTCTCAATTACTTTCTTTCCAGACACTTTAGACTTCTTCTCAGGCACAACCGGAATCGTTTCAGTGATTTTTCTTTTGCCCTTATCTTTTGACTTTCTCTTACTATCAGATTTTTCAACAATGTCTTCATCTGATGCATACAGATTAAAATCACCCCTATTTGCTCTAGCCTTTGTTCTTCTTTTAGAAATTTCACTCTCAGAAATAATTTTCTTTCCAGTTGCAACTGACTCTTGAATACCAACAGTAGACTCAACAACCGGTTCAGAAGGCAGTGTTTCAGAAATACCTGGAACATTAGATGCAGGAGATTTTAGTTCAGACTCACCAATGCCAACCTCCGAGAAATCTTTGTCACTGGAGTCATCTTTTGCAGGGGATTCCGCATCAGAATGATGAAGTTCAGCCTCAGCTTCAGTTGTATCTTCCAAGGACTCCGCAATCGTAGGTAGAGGGCTCTTCTTCTTCTTGGTTTTCTTTGTCTTTGTGGTGGACGAAGAGGAACCTAAGGGATTCGGAGTAGTGGTCAGAGAAGATGACTTCTTAACATGACTAACCTTCTCCTTCTTCTTCGAAACTTTGTGAGTCCCAGTATCTTCAACTTGTGATGGTTGAGTAATTGATACCAGAACTTCTTCATCTTGAGGAGGGACAACTTCTTCCAGTTGTTTCTTAGATGTCCTTGTTTTCTTTGCAGGGGATTTCTTCTTTGCTTGAACTTCAGAAGATTGAGATTGTGAAGATCCTCTGGTTTTCGCCATTGATGTAGAAGAAAGAAACAGCAACTAGGGTTTTTTCAGAGAGAAAGAAAACCGAAATAATATGCTTGCTATAAGAGAGAAAGAGAGTCTGAACTTTGACTGCAAGATGCAATTGATAGAACAATTGTGAATGCTCAATCAATTTAAACACACCGAACAGACTCCTTAATTTTCGCACCTCTTAATTGAAAGATTTCCTCCCAATAAAATCCAACCGTTATAACCCCTCTTTCTTTATTTTTTTTTTATTTTTTTTTTTTAAATTCAAAAACAAATAAATCAAACTCATTCAACCAACTAATACAACTATTTACACGGTTTACAAAATTCTCAATCTACAACTGACACACGCCCAAAGAATTTCGCAATTCTTCAAAACGGTTTGGTTCAAGTGGCTTTGTAAATATATCTGCTAACTGTTTCCCAGTTTCAACATACTCCACAGTTACAACTCCCTGTTCCACCAAGTCTCTAATAAAGTGATGACGAATGTCAATGTGCTTCGTTCTAGAATGCTGAACCGGATTCTTACTGATGTTGATAGCACTTTGATTATCACAATACATGATCAATTCTTTCTGCTTAATACCATAATCCTCCAACATTTGTTTCATCCAAAGAAGTTGAGTACAACAACTTCCTGCAGCTATATACTCTGCTTCAGCAGTGGTCAGAGAGATACAACTCTGTTTTTTGCTAAACCATGAGACCAAATTGTTGCCCAGAAAGAAACTTCCACCAGAAGTACTTTTTCTATCATCACCATTTCCTGCCCAATCTGCATCACTGTATCCTACCAAAACAGAACTTGTATCTTTAGTAAAATAAATTCCATAATTGAGAGTGGAATTTACATACCTCAAGATTCTCTTTACTGCTTTCACATGAGACTCCTTTGGGTTTGACTGATATCTTGCACAAATTCCCACACTGAATTGAATATCCGGTCTGCTTGCTGTCAGATATAATAAACCTCCAATCATGCTTCTGTATTGATGTTGATCTACTGACTTCCCCTTTTCATCTTTAGTTAACTTTTCATTTCTAGACATGGGAGATCTAACTGCTTTACTCAGTTGTAACCCAAATTTCTTCACCAAATTTGTAGCATACTTTGCTTGAGACACAAATATTCCATCCTTCAACTGTTTAATCTGAAGGCCGAGGAAGAAGTTCAGTTCACCAACCATACTCATTTCAAACTCCTTTTGCATCAAATCAACAAATTCAGCAACAAGCTCGTTTGATGTTGATCCAAAAACAATATCATCTACATAGATTTGTGCAATCATAATTTCTCTTCCAGACCTTTTAATAAACAAGGTTTTGTCAACTCCACCTCTTTTGTATCCTTTCAACAAGAGATACTTAGTCAATCTTTCATACCATGCGTGTGGTGCTTGTTTTAAGCCATAAAGAGCCTTCTTGAGCTTATAAACATGATCTGGAAATTCAGGATTAATGAACCCTTTTGGTTGTTCCACATAAGCTTCCTCATTCAAATATCCATTCAGAAAAGCACTCTTCACATCCATCTGCTGCAACTTAAAACTCATTACAGTTGCAACTGCAATTAGCAATCTGATAGATTCCAATCTTGCTTCAGGAGCAAATGTCTCATCAAAATCAATTCCTTCCACCTGAGTGTAACCTTGAGCAACCAGTCTTGCTTTGTTTCGAGTTATATTTCCCATCTCATCTGTTTTGTTTCTGAAAATCCACTTGGTACCAATGACATTTAAATCATTTGATCGTGGAACCAATGTCCATACTTCATTCCTTTCAAATTGTTCAAGCTCCTCTTGCATTGCAGCAATCCAAAATTCATCATTCAAAGCTTCATCTATTTTCTTTGGCTCAAGTGTTGATGTGTAACAAGCAAACTGAACCATCTCTCTATAATTCAATCTAGGCTTGTTTCGAGTTTGAATACGATCCTCCAAGTTACCAATAATTGCATCTTGAGGATGATTTTTCTTCACTTTAGATGAGGGTTGTCTATCAGTGATTTCTGGCACCAGTTCTGATTCTGTTGTTTCAGTTTGATCTGCCTCAGTTTCAACTGTTGTTTTTTCCTTTGTGTGCTGGACATCATCTCTATCATCATCTTCTTCAATCATCTTTTCAGCTTCATAGTCTTGTACAATCACATTTGCAGATTCTTGAACTACTCTGGTTCTTTTGTTAAAAACTCTATAAGCACGACTATTTGAAGAATATCCCAAAAATATTCTTTCATCACTTTTTGCATCAAATTTGCCAAGATATTCACGATCATTCAATATATAACAAGCACTGCCAAAGATATGAAAATAATAAAGATTAGGCTTCTTACCTTTCCAAAGTTCATATGCAGTCTTGTTTGTATTTGGCCTTAGATAAATACGATTGATGATGTGTGTAGCGGTATTTACTGCCTCTGCCCAGAATTGTTGTGCAACCCTCTTTCCATGCAACATAGTTCTGGCCATTTCCTGAATTGTTCTGTTCTTCCTCTCCACTACACCATTTTGTTGTGGTGTCTTTGGAGTTGAGAATTCATGCTTAATTCCAAATTCTTCACAAAATTCAGTAAAAAATCTGTTTTCAAACTCCCGTCCATGATCACTTCGAACTCAATCAATGGTCAAACTCTTCTCAATTTGCAGCCGAACACAAAGTCGTTTGAATGAACCAAAAACATCTGACTTTTCTCTTAGAAAATCAACCCATGTGTACCTTGAGAAATCATCTACAATTACATATACATACTTCTTTCCACTGCAACTTTCCACTTGCATTGGACAAAAAAGATCCATATGCATCAGTTCTAACAGGCGGCTAGTTGAAACTGCAGTTCCCTTCTGGTGCGAGGTTCTCAACTGCTTCCCCAACTGACATGGACCACAAACAGTTTTGACAGCATTTCTGACTTGTGGAATTCCTCGTACAGCATTAAGATGTCTCAGATTTCTCAAGTGTTTGAAGTTAACATGCCCTAATCGTTGATGCCATAAATCAAACTCATCTGAAGTGCTTAACAAACATCTCTGAGTACCATCTGCCTTATAACAGTTGTTGATTGTTCTACTTCCAGTTAATATGCAATCATCACTCTCATTATTAACAATACATTTGTTTTTGTTAAAACTCACCAAATAATTTTCATCACAAAGCTGACTTATGCTAATCAGATTTGCTTTCATGTCATCAATATGCAACACCCCTTCCAACGGAGGCAACCCATCAACATTGAGAGTTCCTTTACCAACAACTTTCTTTTTAGCACCATTACCAAAAGTAACATGACCAGATGAGCAAGCTTTATAATTTGTAAGCAGATGTCTACTACCAGTCATATGACGAGAACATCCACTGTCTAGATACCATACATCATCAGTACAAACTGAAAAAGCAACATGTGCAGCAAAGACTAGATAATCTTGTTTTTTAACCCACATCTTTTTCATCAAGGGTTTTAAAGATTTCTGATTCTGTTTAGGATATATCAAGCTTACTCCACTCAACAAATCAGAATATCTAACTTTGCAAGTATATTGGATATGACCAGTTCTTGAACAATAAAAACATATAGGTTTATTGAATACCTTATGTTTTGCACCATCCGTAGTTTGAACTGCAACTCGAGTATGAACAGCTCTTTGATTTCTTTTCTGAACAGCTACAGTACCTTGTCCTTGATCTGATTGATACCCCAATCCAGCTTTATTATGTGGTGACCTCCCAAATGACATAACTTCATCCAATTTTGCCTTTCCAGTATTCAAACGGTTGATACAAGTTTCTGCTTCTCTGAGTTTTGATTCTGTGACTTTATACTCCTCATTCTGCTGAAATAGCTCCTTTTCCAGTGCATTCTTCTCCAGTTTCAACTTCATATAGCCTTCTCTGAGCAAGGTGTATTTCTTACTCAGTTCAACATATTCCTTACCAAGCTTCTCATAGGCAAATTCCAATTCATCAATATTAGCGTCACTAACTTCATCATCAGTGTCAGCTTCTGCTTCATCAGTGACACACAAGTTGTCAGTTTCAATGCTTGTTCTACCAGTTTCAACTGTTCCCTCAGTTACAACTGCAGCAGTGAACGCAACAAAATTGCTCACATCATCATCTTGCTGCTCATCATTATTACTTTCATTTCCACTATCATCACTCCAAGAAGTATTCAAAGACTTTTCTTTTTGTTGGTTCATAAATTTATTTCCACAAAAAGCTTGAACATGCCCATAACCATGACATTCATGGCACTGAATTTTTGACAAATTCTTCTTCTTCTCTCCAGACTTATCCTCATTTGGGTAGTTGCGTTTATCTTCTCTGGGTTTTGATGATCTCTCTTCCTTCCAATTTGACTTGCCTTTATCGCCCTTCTTTGTTGGATTCCTTCTTTTCAGAAATTTTGAGATATTCTTGGTAATCAATGCAATCTTCTCATCATCATCCAAATCTGATTCATTAAGTCCTTTCATAGCTTCAGCAACTAATGCAATTCCCTTTGATTCTTTACGACTGTAAAATTGAGTCTCAAACTGTTGTAAAGAGCCAACCAAATTATCCCACTTGATGTCATCGGTCTTCTTGATCTCTTGCAAAGCAGCAATTTTTGGAATAAACCTCTTGGGTAAGGATCTAAGCAATTTCTTGACAAGCTTAGATTCATCCCAACTTTGTCCCAATCCACACGCTTGATTTGACATATCTCTGAGTTTGAGTGTGAACTCATCGATATTTTCATCTTCTTTCATCTTCAGATCTTCAAAGGCAGCATTTAATTGTTGAAGTTTTGCATCACGAACCAACTCAGTACCTTCATGTATGATCTCTAGTTTTTCCCATGCATCCTTTGCAAGTTTACATCCTTGAATATGTCTGAATTGGTCTTGATCAACAGCTCCAAATATGGCATTCAATGCTTTGAAATTTCCATGACACATGCCATGCTCAAGTTCAGTCCACTTATCTGGAGTTTTTGCCATAGTAACAATGACACCTGAAGCAGTAGTTTCAGTCTCCACTGGTTCTGTCCATCCACTAACAACTGCTCTCCAAGCATAGTTATCCTGTGCATTGATGTAAGCATACATACGAGATTTCCAGAAAGGATAATTCGTACTTGTCAAAATAGGAGGCTTGGATGAAGGCGGTCCTTGTGTATTCATGTTGATAACTCAACGTCTGTTTCTCCCACAATCTCACCAATTGGCAGCAACTGCAACGTCGGTGACTCTGCTCTGATACCACTTGAAAGAAACGCTGAGTATACAAACAGTCAGTTATAACTCGTTGGAAGTTATAACTATGACTTAACCTAAAAAACAATTCAACAAAACGTAAATCACACAAAAACGTTTGTTAACGCGTTCGACAATCCTCTTGTCTACGTCTGCGGGGCCCTCACCCAGATTAGTTTGCTCTTCAAAAGTACAAAGGGATTCAATACAATTTTCCCTATGACTACTCCTTGCAAACTAATCACTCGATCACTATAGCTCCTCACTATAGTATTGCTGATAAAACAGCCTCGATTTCACACCATTCAATAAACTACTTAATCCAACAACTTGATTAAGTAGTCAACTCGAAAATGCCCTTCAACAACTAAGGGACTTGTTCAATACAAAGAATAATCTTCTACTTGTTCGAGTATCACCAATAAGCACTCATAGACATAGAATAAACTCGAACTATTGCTCAGCAATTTCTCAGCATTGTGTAACTGATTATTGCTTCACAACCTTTGAACCGATTCTCTCAATATTCACCTTCTTCTCTGATTGCATTCGGTTCCCATAAATCTGCACGAACATCTTCTTTATATAGAGTTAGAAGTCTCTTCCAAACAATCCTTCTCCTAATAGGAATCAATCAAGGATATACTTCAATATCTTCCAATATCTTCCAATATTCTTGTCCTTCTCCTAATAGGAATCAATCAAGGATATACTTCAATATCTTCCAATATTCTTGTCCTTCTAGACTTCCTAATCTTTAACCAATAAAGATTTATCTCCAAAGATAGCTCATAAAAGATATAGCATATCTTTTTATCTTCAAAATAAATTGCCATCAATCTTCCAATTTAGATTTAGGAATAATCCTAATTTTTCCGTAACAGGTACAATATATTTTTGAAGAAGTTAAGACATGTGAATAATATGCATGAGGTACTCTATTATGTGCATGTGACATATTTTCATGTCAGTGAGATAATCTCATGTGTGTGTGAGACATCATTATAGTTATCATCAAAACCAAGACCTCTCTTATCATGAGTGAATCTTTGCATACTGAGTAATTTGTTCAAATTGTCCCTACCACATGTAAGTTTTTGCAAACTAGCACTTAAATCACTTACTCTAACTTTCATTGCATCATAATCACTCATCATATCACCCAACTTCTTGTTTCTAGTAACAAGATCAACATTAGGATTTTGAAGGAATTTCACCTTATCATTTAAACCAATAACATTCTCATCAAAACAATTTTTTGTGGAAGTTAACATGGCATTTTCATCTATGAGTCTAGTATTATCTAAAGATAACTTATCTACTTGACATTTCAAGACTTTGTTTTTCTTGATAATTTTTTTCATTTCTTTATAGAGATTGGAAATGAATTCATCTTTATCAAACATGTCACAAACATCATTATCACTTTCACTATCAACTAAAGTAGGAGTTTTTGAAGTATTTATCTCATCTTTGTCTTCTACTTCTTGATCATTTAGCCACTTCATTCTTATTTCATGAGTGAGAAGTGATCCAATAAGCTCTTCCACTGGTTTCTTCTTCAAGTCATGAGTTTCTAGCATAGCAGTGGTTTTGCCTTCCCAAGCCTTTGGTAGAGCATTGAGTATCTTCATGTTTTGTTCTCCTATAGAATATGACTTACTAAACACTTTTAAACTGTTAATAATGTTAGTAAAGCGAGTAAACATATCAGTAATATTTTCATTTGATTTCATAGTGAAAAGTTCATACTTCCTTGTAAGCATACCAAGTTTTGTTTCCTTTACTTGGTTTGTACCTTAATGAGTCACTTCAAGTAGTCTCCACATTTCATGTGAGTATTCACAACATCTAACCCTGCTATACTCATTCATATCAAGTGCACAAGTAAGAGTGTTCATGGCAAGAAAATTAAGGGTCATTTTCTTTTTATCTTCATCATCAAATTCCTCAGATATTTTGTTAGTCTTGATACCATCAACAACTTTAAAAGGCACATAAGGTCCATTTTCAACTATATTCCATAATTCATAGTTCAGAGAAGATATATAGATCTAACTCTATTTTTCTAGAAATTATAGTTTGTACCATTCAACAAAGTCGGTCTAGTAGTAGAGTAACCTTCTACCATCATAGTGTTGTCTAGATGAGCCATAGAATCTTTGCTTCTAGGAGGTTAAGCCTTATAAACAAGAAGAGCTGCTCTGATACCAATTGAAAAACCTAAGGGGGGTGAATTAGGTTTTAACCGATTTTTCCTCTTTAAAACAAACAATGTTTTCTAAGACAACAAATATCAAACAGTTGGTGCTTAAACAGTGTGTGAAATAATGTTTTCAAGAAATTTACAAAGAACACAACGATTTATAGTGGTTCGATTTATCCAACAAAACCTAATCCACTACCTTGAGCTATCTACTCAATGATTTCACAAAACCTTTGAATAATTTAGTACAAGAGATTACAATAGAGGCTCACCCAATGCACCTTAGGGTTTTACAACACAAACCTCTTACCCAATCAAGGTTCACTCAACACTTTGAGTTTTACACTACAACCTTGATTATACACTTATCTGTAATACAACAATTAATGAAATATAAACACTTAAGACAATCACAATTATCTATAATTCAAGGCTCACTCTAACCCTTAGAGTTTTAAACTCAATGCAAGCATGAATAAAACTAACAAGATAAGAATAGGAAGAGTTTGATATAGATATCACCTTAATGTGAAGATATATCAATTTGAAGCATAAGTACCTCATTGAGTAATATGTTTATCTAGATTGTTCAAGAATAGGAATTAGATTTTTGCTCAAAACGTACCCACGGTCATAAAAATGGCTGTTTGAATCCCACTCAGGAGAATTGCGGTCGACCGCATATCAAACTGGTCGTTCGCACCATCATCCGCAAGTGTTCCAGAGAACTCTAGACATATTGCGGACGATGAGCTGAGAAGTCCGGTCGACCGCACCATCATCCGTAAGTGTTCTAGAGAGCTCTGGACATTCAGCGGACGATAAACTGAGAGTTCCGATTGACCGCATGATCTGTGGTCCACCACACTTCAGTTAGGCCGACTGCACATGCAGTAAAACTATACAAAACAAGATTCCAAACAACTCCAAGAGTTTGTGGAATACTGATGTATTCATAAATTAACTTATTTTTATGTTATTTAATGACTATATTTTGTTTGAAAATCGGTTAACTATGTTATTTAATGGATTTATTTCACGTTTCCCTTTTATTTCTTTGTTCGTAAGTTTTTTAGTGTATTTTAGTTCATTATGGAGATAAAAAGAAGAAGAAGAAATGTTGGAGAAGTTTAAAAAAAAAAATTCTATATCATCCGATGATGTGGCGCAATAAAAAAGATGACATGTGGCGCAATCAGAAGACGACAAGTGGCGCAATCAGAAGGTGACAAGTGACGTTTCTAGAAGCCGCAACTTGGACCAATGAGGACGCAACATGTGGCGAAGTTGGGGAAATTAGGCCACCAACTAAATTTTCAAGACTTTGGGGTGCAAAATGACCATTTTGCCCCTAATTTTTGTGGCTATAAATAGGGAGCTTATTTTTTATGATTTAGACACCTATTTAGCTCCAATCTTCTCCATTTCTTTTGCAATTTATTTCTTTTATTATTGTCTTCATATTAGTATATTTTTCAGATTTTTTAGAATAATATTTCAAGGCTTTTTGTAATATTTAGTAAAGAAATTATGTTCGGATAATTTCAATATTTCCGGGGAGTTTAACTTTCAAATTTTCTTTCTAATGTTTATAAATTTCATCTTATATTTATTAAATATGTATTGTGAGTAGTTTTCTTTTGTTAGTAAGGATATGTGTTAAGTTATTAATAAATGGGATTATGAGATAATTTTCTTTGTACTAAATTTCTATTTGGATTTATTTAACTGGACTTATGGTCGGTTTACCTGCCTAGTCTTTATTTATTTTGCTTTATACATTTTAAATATCGCAAATGGATGGCCGAGCCACCTATTAGTTTAATTTACTTTTATGTGTTTTATTTTATGTATTATGGAAAGCCGAGCCTCCTAACTAGTTTAATATATTTCTATGTCTTTAATTCTTTTTTTATGGAAGGCCGAGCCTCCATACTTTTAGTTTAATTTATTTAAATGGCCGGTTGAACCGCGTAATTTCTTTAGTTAATATAAATCCAATCTTTCTTTCTATATATATATGTGTGTATTTATTTAATATACTTATATATATTAATAGTTAATAATCCAAGTTATATAAAGGTACAAAAGTTACTAATTCATCCAATAGCTCATTGGTTGTGGGTGCAGATACAATTATTCTTCGTGCTACTGGAGATAGAAGCTTATGTGTAACAGCTATGTCAAGAAATGCTAACAAACCATCAAAGTAGTGATCAACATTTAAAAGACCAATTGGTTTAGTGTGCAATTTCATGTTAAACCAGAATGTTAAATTGAACAAGCATTCTAATACCTCATATCCTCTTGGTATGACTATGAAAGCATCACAGTTATGCAACATGAGTGTCATGCGTTCATAAAATGATTTTGTTTGTACCTCATGTCCAATTGTTTTGCCATATATTTGTTTCAGAGGAGTGAGAATTACACCTACCGCGAGAACTTTGTTTGGCTGATTTGTTTCGATCTGAACAAGTGTTTGGTATGACTGATGTGCTTGAGCAATCTCTCCAATTAATCCAGCATTTCCTCCTCCATATACTAGACCGATCTTTCGATGAGCTAGTACTCTTCTCAATTGGATAGCAGCAGTTAGATGCGAAACAGTAACACCCATGGTCGTTCCTCCAAACACTGCGATGTTTGTTAGACTTCTGATTGATGAACCTTCCATAGTAACGACCTCAAAAGTGATTCTGTTACACACTAAAAAGAAAACAAACAAATAAAACAAATCAAGGAAGAAACAAATAAAAACAAGTAGTTGTGATTGTGGCTCACATCTTCCTCTGGTTTTACGTCCAGTAGCGGTTTCAAACACCTTCTATGAGTCGAGGGTATGCTGCTCATCCAGCTTTCTTAAAAACTGGCAAACAAGATCGTTTAAATTCAGATATCGAAGAGTGTACCGCAGTTGTTCAATTTTGAATTGTTTGCATAACTCGAGAATTTTCATTTGAACGTATCCACTAGAATGCGAATCAAGAATTAGTTTGATATCATCTAATGACTCTTTACTCAGTCCATTCTTAATGAAAGCAGTTTTGTCTTCTCGATTATCGGATAAATACCCAAGTGAACAACAACTGGTATCACAGTTCCATCTAGCACATTTATAACAGACTCTCATTCTTTTACCTCTCCGTTTCTTTGCATAACTACTTTTCCCTAACCCAGGTGGACGTTTGGGAAAAGCTGGATGTTCACCACTAATTCGGACCATAGCTTCAATTATCCACATAATATCCTCAGGCATTCCAATGGATACTAGTAATTTCATACGCTCCAATCTCATCAAATAGATTTTTCTCAAATAATTAATAGGGAGCAATGGATGATATCTTCTCATTTTCATTATTGAATCATCCATTATGTAACAAAGAGATAGAAAGAAAGAAGGGATGGAAAGACAAACTAAAATGTAAAAAGGAAAGAAATACCATGCAGATGGAATTTACTCTTGACAGGAAATTAGCAGAAATCGTTTGGCGATTCTTTCAACAATTAAGCAGGCTATTTAAAGTCGTGTTTAATCACTGTTGGACATTTAATTAACTTGAACACGCCATCTTTCAGTATCTGAGAAGACACGTATTCAACAATTTCTGCTAGGCCTGCAAGCTAAAAAGTGAAAAAGGAAAATCAAACAATTCAAAAGTATTTAAGAAAGTGATGGGTTGCCTCCCACACAGCGCCCTTGTTTAACGTCTTAGACTCGACGAGCACAAATTTCAATTCCTTTCTGGTGGTGGGTCTTCAAAAGCAATGGAATCGATAATTTGTCCAACAAATCCTTCATGAAGAGGTTTCAAGAGATGACCGTTCACTTTAAAAATTTTGCTCGTTTGAAGACTTTTTATCTCCACTGACCCGTGATTAAAGATATTAATGATAACAAATGGGCCAATCCATCTTGACTTTAGCTTTCCTGGAAACAGTCTCAGATGAGAATTATAGAGTAGAACCTTATCACCAATATTGAAATTTTTCCTTGAAATATTTTTGTCATGGTAATATTTCATCTTTTCTTTTGCAATCCAAGAATTAACATAGGCATCATTTCTAATCTCTTCTAATTCTTGAATTTGCAGTTTTCGATTAGATTGTGCATCATCAAGATTAAGATGGCAATGTTTAATGGCCCAAAATGCCTTATGTTCTAATTCCACAGGTAGATGACAGGCTTTACCATAAACTAACCTAAATGGTGACATACCAATAGGGGTTTTGAATGCAGTTCTATATGCCCAAAGAGCATCTCTCAATCTAAGGCTCCAGTCTTTCCTATTAGGATTGACTACTTTAGCTAGAATAGACTTAATTTCCCTGCTAGAGATTTCAGCAAGTCCATTTGTTTGATGATGATAGGCAGTAGAAACTTTATGAGAAACATGATATTTTTTAAACAGAGTTTCTACTACCTTGTTGCAAAAATGCGTACCTCTGTCACTGATGATGGCCTTTGGTATTCCAAATCTATGGAATATATTGTCTTTGATAAATGTCACAACTGCTTTAGAATCATTCGTTCGAGTAGCCTTAGCTTCAATCCATTTGGATACATAAAATGTAAGATGTAATTATTTCCAAAAGACGAAGGAAAAGGTCCCATGAAATCAATGCCCCATACATCAAAAAGTTCACAAACTAATATAGTCTTCAAAGGCATTTCATCTCTCTTGGATATATTACCAACTCTTTGACATTCATTGCAAGATTTAACAAAGTAATATGCATCTTTGTTAAGAGTAGGCCAATAAAATCCACTTTCCAGAATTTTTCTAGTAGTTCGTTTTGGTCCAAAATGACCTCCACATTCAAAAGTATGACAAAAATTCAATATGGATTGAATTTCATTATTTGGAACACATCTGCGTATGACATTGTCTACGCAGCTTTTGAATAGGTAGGGATCATCCCAAAGGTAATGTTTTGAGTCATTTCTAATTTTATCCTTTTGAGGCTTAGATAAATGATTTGGAAATACTTTGGTAACAATATAATTAACCATATCAGCATACCAAGGTATAATTCTATGCAATGCATAAAGATGCTCATCAAAAAATAAATCAGAGATAGGAGATACTTCCCCTTCATATGTGAGTCGACTCAAATGATCAGCAACAAGATTCTCTGCTCCTTTCTTATCTCGAATTTCAAGGTCAAATTCTTGGAGTAAGAGAATCCATCTCAGTAGTCTTGGTTTAGACTCTTTTTTCTTTAACAGGTACTTTAGAGCTGCATGATCTGAATAAACAATTACTTTTGTTCCCAACAGATAAGATCTAAATTTTTCTAGAGCAAAAATAACATAGTAGAGTTCCTTCTCAGTTGTGGTATAATTGCATTGGGCATCATCAAGTAATTTAGATGCATAATATATCACATGAGGAACTTTATCTATTTTCTGACCTAAAACAGCTCCAACCGCTTTGTCATTAGCATCACACATTATTTCAAAAGGAAAATTCCAATTAGGGGGTTGAATGATAGGTGATGAAATCAATTTCTTTTTCAACAGTTTAAATGCATGTTTACAACCTTCATCAAAATTGAATTTATGTTCTTTTTGTAATAGTTTGCATAAAGGTTGAACAATTTTAGAGAAATCCTTAATAAATCTTCTATAGAATCCAGCATGGCCTAAGAAAGATCTTACCTCTCTTATCGTAGAAGTAAAAGGAATAGACTTAATCACATCAATTTTGGCTTTGTCAACAGCCAGTCCTTTTGGTGAAACTACGTGCCCTAAAACAATTCCTTGTTCTACCATAAAATGACACTTTTCATAACTGAGAACAAGGTTAGTTTCAATACACTGTTTAAGCACAAGTTCCAACAGAGTTTCAACACACTTCTTGTTGGTACAAAGTTCTTTTAGGAACTTATCATAACAAGGAATCTGTCTTCTTGCATCCAAAAGAGGAATGTTAACTTCAACTTTCTTGAAGATCTCCAGAACATCTTTTTCTTCCTCATATTTCTTGTTCTTAGTTAACCTATTAGGGAAAGGAAGACTTACCTTGGGAATAGAAGAAGAAGATTCTCCTATCTGAGGAATTTTGTCGAAAGATGTTGGGTTTGAAATAGGTGCTTTCTCCGTGCATTTATTTTCCTCTGGTCTCTTGGATTCTTCCAACACTTTACCACTTCTTAGTGTTACGGCACTAGCATTCTCTCTGGGATTGAGTGGTTGTGATGGAAGTTTATTGAAAAACTGTGTTTTCAATTGACCTAACTCAGAAGCCATTTGTCCTAACCTGATTCTCCAAGTTGTGAATGCTGGACTTTGTATCATTTTGGAAGGACATGGTATCTCTCTGAAAAGATATAGAACTTGAGGCTAGAGATTTTACCATATCTTCTAAAGACATACTCTGTTGTTGGTTCTGAGGAGGATTTTGGTGTTGATTAGGAACAAAACCTGGTGGGTTCATTGGTGGCCTAACCCCTTGGTTACTCCATCTAAAGTTAGGATGGTCTCTCCACCCTTCATTGTATGTGTTGGAGAATGGATTGTGTCTTCTCTGAGGTTGGTTCTGAAAATTACCCATGGCGTTGGCTTGCTCCTCTTGAAATAGTGTAGGACAAGAATGTGTAGGATGGTCATTGCCTAAACAAATTCCACATGCTTTTACCGGTGCATTGATTCTTTTCCCAACTAATTGACCAACTAAATTGGTAAGATAATCTAGTCTTTGCTCAATTTGTGTAGATGATGATGATGATGATGATGCATCTACTTCATTTACCTTTATTACGGTATCATTCCTGGTGTTAAAAGATTGTGAATTAGCAGTCATGTTAGCTATTAATTCACGTGCAGCTTCTGGGGTTTTATCTGAAAGAGCACCATGACTAGCAGCATCAATAGTCATCCTGTCATAAGAAATCAAACCCTCATAAAAATATTGAATTAATAATTGTTCAGGTATTTGATGATAAGGACAACTAGCACATAATCTTTTAAATCTTTCCCAATATTCATACAATGTTTCACCAGTTTGTTGTCTTATGCCACTTATGTCTTTTCGGACTGCTGCAGTTCTAGATGCAGGATAATATTTAGCTAGAAAAGCTCTTTGCATTCCAATCCAATCTTGAATAGATCCCGAAGGCAAATCATATAACCAATCTTTTGCACTATTCTGTAAGCTAAAAGGAAAAAAACTCAGTTTAATCACTTCATCTCTTGTACCTTCTCGTTTCAAATTAGTGCAAATAACATGAAATTCCTTAATGTGCCTAAGTGGATCTTCTCCAGGTAATCCATTAATTGTTGGCAAACATTGTATAAAACCAGTATGCATTTTAAAATTAGCATTAACTTGTGGAAAAATAATGCATAAAGGTTGTTCATCAAGAGTAGGAGCAGTGAGTTCTTTTAGAGATCTTTGATTCAAAGCCATTTTAAAAAGATGAGCAGGAAGAATATCACTAGAAATAAGTTGGGTATCCGGTTGATTTTCTGTTTTGCCTTCTTCAAGATCCGTAGCTTGTTCTCTGATCTCAACTGGTGTTTTACTCCATTGTTCTTCTCCGGTTATCTTACCACTTCTTAAGTGCATACAACAATGAACTTGTTGTCTGGTGTCACCAAAGGAATGAACTTGTTGTCTGGTGTCACCAAAGGAATGAAATCTGTATCTCAATATCACTAAAGGAATGAAATCTGTAACAAAATAAAAAGATTAACAATTTTAATAGAAGAAATTAAAACAAATCCCCAGCAACGGCGCCAAAATTTGACAAAGCCTGTCGTGCGACTCTCAAATTTAAACCTAACAATTCCTATGTAGATAGGGAAAGTAGGGATTGAATCCACAGAGATTTGTCAACTCTTAAATTAAAATCATTAATCGGAAAAGATTTTGGGAGTTTTGGAATATTGAGAATAAAGTAATGACAACAATTAAAATAAATATAAACTTCGTTTTTCATTCTTTTTACAAAATCCAAAACCTCAAAAATATTTATTTTAATTGTTGTCATTACTTTATTCTCAATATTCCAAAACCCCCAAAACCTTTTCCGATTAATGATTTTAATTTAAGAGTTGACAAATCTCTGTGAATTTGATCCCTACTTTCCCTATCTACATAGGAATTGTTAGGTTTAAATTTGAGAGCCGTACGACAGGCTTCGTCAAATACATTTTAAGAAATTTAAAGTATGTGCATGTATTTTGAAAATTATTTCAAACACCCAACTCATGTTTTATCTAAATGAAATGCATTTTGAAAAACATTTCACTTTTATTGAGCAACCTATAGATCTTATTACTCATAGAGGTAGACCTAGAGACATCTAATAGATATATAAATAAATAACACTACACCTCTAGATCCTATCTAATCCAGAAATTGCTTATCTTCAATGCTTGACACCAAACGCTCTATCCTGAATACTTGAAACTTCGATCTTGCATGGATTAGATATATGAATCCTAAAAGACCAACACTAATACAATTAAGCCATTAGTTCTAATCAATGTTTGTTATTTAATCCAAATTAAGACATTAAAAGCTTTAGAGCTTTCAGCATCAATTGTCATATTATCATAAGAAATCAAACCCTCATAAAAATATTGAATTAATAATTGTTGAGGTATTTGATGATGAGGACAATTAGCACATAATCTTTTAAATATTTTCCAATATTCATACAATGTTTCACCAATTTGTTGTCTTATGCCACTTATATCTTTTCGAACTGTTGCAGTTCTAGATGCAGGATAATATTTAGCTAGAAAAACTCTTTGCATTCCAGTCCAATCTTGAATAGATCCCGAAGGCAAATCATATAACTAATCTTTTGCACTATTTTATAAGCTAAAAGGAAAAGAACGCAGTTTAATCACTTCATATCTTGTACCTTCTTTTTTGGATTTATGAATAGAATTAAAAAGGAATTTGGAATACAAATGATATAAAAAGGCGTTAGGAGGGAATTAGTATTAAGTTATATTTTTCAGCTCAGATAGATTCCTATTAATCTCCAATTTAATTAAATACCACTACCAACCAACGTATATAGGATGCTCAATCAAATTGCATTAAACAAATAAGGCATCACCAACATTAAATTGTACATAACAATCAGCTTAATTATATACAATTTAAATTATATAATTCCGCTACTAATTTAATTAAGTCACGAGCTGCAACTCAATTAAACCAGTAGATGCTACTTGAATCATTAATACAATATTAATAATCCTAGCTATATAATCACATTCATTAACTAAATTGTCAATCCAATTAATTCACACAATTATATTGGTTAAAATAGGAATTATATAAATACTCAATTAATATATATATATATATATAAGTATATTAAATAAATACACACACACACACACACATATATATATATATAAAGAAAGATTGGATTTATATTAACTTAACAAATTAGGTGGTTCAATTGATCATTTAAATAAATTAAACTAAAAGTATGGAGGCTTAGCCTTCTAGAAAAAAGAATTAAAGACATAAAAATAAATTAAACTAGTTTGGAGGCTCGGCCTTCCATAATAAAGAAAATAAAAGACATAAAAGTAAATTAAACTAATTAGGTGGCTCGGCCATTCATTTACGATATTTAAAGTGCATAAAAAAAATAAAGACTAGGTGGGTAAATCGATTAAAAATACAGTTAAATAAATCCAAATAAAAATTAAGTACAAAGAAAATTATCTCATGATCCCATTTATTAATAACTTAACACATATCCTTGCTAATAAAAGGAAATTACTCACAATATATATTTAATAAATATAAGATGAAATTTATCAGCATTGGAAAGAAAATTTGAAAGATAAATTCATCGGAAATATTGAAATTATGCGGACATAATTTCTTTACTAAATATTACAAAAAGCCTTAAAATATTATTCTAACAAAACTTGTAAACTGATAATGAATTTTCAAAAATAAAAGCTTAATGCGTGGATAATAACACGTAAATTTTGTATTTTTTGTTTTGTTTTAAAGCATGACTACCTATGAAAATAGCAATTGGAACCTAAGGACTCATTAATTAAAATTCCACCTTCTCTCAAAATCTAACGAGATTTGGAAAAAATAATTATCATTCTTTGTAAATGTTGATGTAGAGCAAATTTATTTATTTATTTTTAAAAAAAGATAGTGAGCAATTCTTTTTCTATGCTTGATCTCATCTATAAAGCATTTTCTAAATTCAACTTTTGCTTTTGTTGTCCCATCAGCAAATTCAATGTCACACATTCACATTTATTCATCTCGTAAAATCATGGGATTCAGTGTTATGAAATAAATATATTTGACATTCAAAGAGTTTCTTGTTTGAAAGAGAGTTTTAGGGTTGAGAATTCTTATTTGTTTGGAAAAATTTTCATTTTTCCATGATTAGACAAATTGATTTTCACTTAATTTTCAATCTAAACTTTATTTTCTCAATTTTTATCCCACTATTCTAATTTGGTTATATTGCCATCTTCTTCAGCTAGATCCTTTTTGTTTATCATTTCTTTGATACTATCTGCGCGAGTTAGGCCATCTTCCATTAGTTGACTAAAACAAAAACTTTGGTAATTCAGAAGATGCAAAGTACACCAAATTTCAAGGGACAAAGTTGAGATAAAATAAATCAGGTCATTGTAATGAAATCAGCAGAGTTCAATTGTTTGACAAAATGTACTCAGATTGACCACAAAAATAATCAGCTACCGGTCAAAACTAATGGCTTTATCAGAAGGTTTTTTCTTGGAGTTTTACTAGCTGCTACCAATACTAGGAGTTTGCTGCCGTATGAAAAAGCTCCTTAGGTGCCGTGCTTAGCTAACTTCTCTTAGTCAATTCTTGACCAACATACTAACTGAGTAATTTGATATTAATGAGTTATGGGATGACCTAATGCCGGTCAACATTAATAAGTTATGGGTAGCGTGGTACGGTGGTATACCCGTCAATATCTGCATGGTATGCCACTCTACTCGTCTCCATTCTTTAAAAAATATTCATATAAAAAATAGTATATTAATAAAATAAAAAATTTACATAAAAAAAATATATATATATAATACGAAATGAATTTCATTAATAAAATACATTCATATTACATATTTGATTTTTTTTCATTAAATTTTTGTATAAACTTGCATACAATATCATTTAAAATATGATCTTCGATATTATAACGTTGTTCTTCATCTTTAAATTTATTCCATAGTTTGAAAAGTTCTCATTAAACACTTCTACAAGGATGAGTTTCAAGAGTCAAATGAATGTCATCCAATGCCTCTTTACTCAATCAATATTTTATCAAAGTAATTTTATCTTTCCAATTTTTAGATAAATATCCAAGGGAACTACATTTTGAATTGCAGTTTTACTTACCACATCCGTAACATACTTTTAATCTTTTACCTTTCATTTTGTTAGCAAAACTACTTTTACCCAAACAAGGTAGATGCTTGAGAAAAGCAGATAGATGCTCACCAGTTAGTTGGACATTGGGTTTAATTAACCATCTAATATCCTCAGGCATCTTTCACTTCTCATGTGATATATTTTTGTCAATGCATTAATAGAGAGCAAAGGGTAATAATTTTGCAGTTTACAGATTGAATTGTCCATTTTGTAAAGAAAGGAAGAAGAATAATAATAATTTTTTATTTTAAATAACTATGTACAAGAGGAAAATAATGTGTTGAAGAAGAAGAATAAGTGATGAATTTCGAGTTGAATAAGAATAATTTTTTGTCAAATAATAACTCCTATATATAGAGAGAAGAACATATATATATATATATAATATCATTTCATATCTTTTTTCATTTTGGTATTTTATCCAATTTTTCAAATCAATTTTATAAAATAACACATCATCTCTTTTTCTATTTTAACATTTAGTCCAATTTTTCAACATGGTTAAAAATAATTGGACAAAATGGCAAAAGTGAAAAAAGGTGATGTGCCATATTTTTAACACAGATTTGAAAAAATGGCATAACTTCTTTTCTCTTTGACATTTTGTGTCATATTTTCAAACTGTGTTGAAAAATGACATAAAATGCCAAAATAAAAAATAGGTGATATGCCATTTTTTTCAAATCGGTGTTGAAAGTATGGCACAAAATGACTGAATTGATAAATATATGATTTGAGATTAATTTCAAACGGATTTGAAATTAATGATATAATATACAATTCAAGAGATATGTATATATATATATATATATATATATATAAAGTTTGTTCCTTGACAAAATTCTCTTTTTCATTTATTCTTCTTTCTTAGTTATTCTTATTCTTCTTCAATGCCAAGAATGCAAGGCATTTCAACACCAAGAACAAAAGACACTTTTACAAATATTTTATCGGTAAAGACATTAAAAACCATTGGTCTTTTTTATGGGGCCAATATTGGAAATGATAAACCCTATATTGCAAGTACAATTGAATTGGGGAGAATGTTAGGTCATCGAAAGTTTAATGTAATATATAGAAGATGTAATGATTGATTAGTTGTTGTTGTTACTCAGGTAGAAAACAAAGACAAATCTAAAAAGTAGGTGTTATTTCAATTCCCCTAAAACCATTATACGACAGAACAGTGGGATTCGAAATGCAAGTTAGTTCTATGTATTATGATACAAAAATTTGATGCATTCATAGTATTACCAAAAGGGTATGATATGATAGAACAATTGTTCAACATACTTTTCTTTTGTTAAACTTGAATTTCCATAATAAATCTATTTGTCTGTTTAATGTCAACAATTTGTTTGATCCTTTGTTGATTTTTCTTAATAAGGTCGTTTAAAAAAGGTTTCTATCTCCCTTTTCAAAAAAACTTCTTCTTTCAGCAACCTGCTTGAAATGATGTTCAAATTAAAGACTTTTGTTCATATTGTGGATCTTGAAATACTTATGATTAACTAGTCTGTCCTACATACTTCTAATCAAAGTAACAATTTAAAAAAAGACACAGATAAACTTGATTTGGAACTATGATTGTAGATTTATTTTCTAGATGCATTGTGTATTTTAAGAACTTTATGGATGTATTATGTAATAGTGGAGATAATTTAATGAAATGTTTTTTTATTTTAATGTGTAATGTTTTACATTTTATTCTTAAAAAGGATTTATATTTTGTGTAATGGTTGTGGCTAAATATAATTAATATATATATATATATGGCTAAATATAATTAGTTATTAAATATTTTTTAAATTAAATATAAATATTTATTTAAGCTTTTTGAAATTTATAACGAGATAATTTGTATCACATATAAATATATATGTAATAAATTCAAAAAAATATGTATCTATCTATAAATGTTAAAACATATATACAGGTATGAATTAGGTGCGGGCATGGGTGGGTACCCAATAGGTGCAACAATGTCTCCATCGTTATTCTTGGACCTAATTAATACCTATAATTTCAACTCTATTCTCGTCCCCTTCCCCATTGAAACTGAAGTGAAACGTAGACATGGATGGTTCACTAATTACTAGTACCTTTGACATAATATAAGAATTGATATGAGTTTTGACTTTAATAAAATTATTATAATATCCTTACTAATAATATTAGTGATGGTAATGAAATATAAATTCTTAAATTAATGAAGAGATTAGTGAAACTTTAGATATAAAATATATTTATTTTTTTAAAAATAGACATTCAATCCCATATAATTTAAATAGAAATGTGGATATTAGACTTCAAACAGAAGGGAGTAATACTCAGTCTATCATATTTATACTTTTAAATGTTTGAAATTAAATGCATGCTTTATTAAAAATAAATATATTTTCATCTAAAACTTTAGATTTTAAAGTATTTGCAACCGTGGCAACATCACTGCAACTAAGTCGACATTTTTGGATTCGTTGCTAGTTTGTTACTGAGGCATTTGGAAATTAGTGATGGAAAATTCGGTCGCTCGCAATTCATGCATTTTATGTAGCCCCAACAAAAAGATAGAAAGAAATACATTTAATTTTAAGAAACATTGAAAAAATGAATAAAATAAGAAGCCCTTACAAATTGCATGGTTAGTGTATTGAACGGTTGACCTGACTGCATGTGCGGTCGACCACAGTTCATACGGTGGACCGAATTTCTTAGCTCATCGTCTACAGATTATCCAAAGCTCTCTGGTATACTTGCAGATGATGGTGCAGACGACTAGCCTATGGTGTAGTAGGATTTAATATGTCTCCTAAGGAGACTTGCAGTCGACTACCAAAGTAAAAACATTTGAGTATTTATATGTGTGCTTGCAACTCAAATGTTTGAAAATATTAATAACACAATTTTCTAAGCTAAAAACTTATTGATATTCTTAATAGAACATTTTAGAAACATTTTCAAACCTTTTCAAAACATTTACATTATGAAAATCATCTAAGAAGGGTTTCATACATTCATTGGTGTTCTTGAGTAATCTTGATCAACAAATTACTCAAAGAGGTCTTTGTACAATAATTGATATATGTTCACAACTAAATGTGATATATATATATATATATATATCAAACTCTATTTATTCACATATTTTAAATCTTATTCAAGGTTGCATTTAGCTTAAAACTCTAAGGGATAGAGTGAGTCTTGAATTGAAGACAATTGTGATTATCATAAGTGTGTATATTTCATTAATTGTTGTATCGGAGATAATTGTATAATCAAGGAGTTGGGTGAACCTTGATTAGATAAGAGGTTTTGGTGTAAAACCCTAAGATTAATTGGGTAATCCTCTTTTGTAATCTCTTGTGCAAAATTAGTGAAAGGTTTTGTGAAATCCTTGAGTAGATAACTCAAGGTAGTGGACTAGATTTTGTTGGACAAACTAAATCACAATAAATCATTGTATTATTATTTTATTTCTACCATTTACTTGAACACATTGTTACACACACTGTTTGAGTACCAAATGTTTGATAATTGTTGTCTTAGAAGGGCTTTATTTAATTAGGTTGAAAAAAATAGATAAAACCTAATTCACCCCCTCTTAGGTTTTTTTAGTTTGCTTTTATTTTATTTCTTTTTATGAGTGGGAATGCCGTCTTATTATCTATTTAAATTAGTTGAGTATTTATTTACTTCATGTTTTCATTTATATAATCAATGTGAAATTAATTGGATTCACAACCTAATCGTTTAGCTTGACTATTTTGGTAAAATTATTAATCTGTAATTAATAAATTAAGTAGCAATTATTGATTTAATTAAGTTAACCCCTAACGCTTAAATATATTAATAATGAATAATTATATAATTTAATTTGTATGAAATGAATATCATTTTTTATGCTAATTAATATTGATGATGTATTTTGTGTCTTTTAAATTTAATTGGGAATCTTATAAATGATAAGTTATTAGGATTTGTTTATTACATGTTGATCTTCGAGCTCATCAGGATTTTACATAATTTTAAAGGATAGGGATTGTAGAGCTCATCTAAATTCTAAAACCAACTACTCAATATTTTTAATCTATGATTTATTCCATGAAAATAGAAATTGGAACTATTTCTTTGCCATAACTTTTACTAACTTAGTTTATTTTTATTTGTTTAAATTAGTTATAATTTTACTTGTTTAGTTATAGTTTAGTTTGTTAAGAATAGTTTTTAAACAAAAAACCCTAAAAACTCTTTTAATAAATTTAAATTATAAAAAAAATACAAGTCTATGTGAAATGGATATAACTTACCCTATCCATTAGGTTGAGTTAGGGATTTAATTTGATGAATTGTCGTGACAGACTTGCTATCAATATCCTACTATCCTAGAAAATCTGAGCTCTAAGCAGTAAAGCTGTGAGGGGTTTTATGGGTGGCCCTTTCCTCGCCCTGTGCCTTTCGTTCTTAGAATTCTCTCATTATGGATAACAACAAGGTGGACATTTCGAGCATGTTATTTTTTGTGGTCATATGGTCTGTTTGGCTGTCGTAATGAGGTTGGACTTTACATCCCTCAAAGGCAACGTGGAAGCTCCGCAAAGTCATCCTTCAGATGGAGGTGTTGAACAGGAATTTGACAAACTGGAGCATTGTTAAGATTCATAGGGAGGAAAATCACATGGCAGATGATTTTGCAAAAGCTGGGGTTCGTAGATCAGATAGTTTTCTGGTTATGCTGTAATGCTTTGTGGGCAATCTTTTGTACCTTTTTTAGGGGTACTTGAGTAGGCTAATTCTCTGTGGTCTTATTCTTGTTGTCAGTCTTTGACTACGTTGTAGCTCTTGGCTCTTGCCTTTATCAATATGTCTTTCACGAACCTTTCGCATGAGAAATTATGATAGGTTAAGATAGTCAAAACATTTTATTTTATTTTACATATTGGGATGCAGCTTTAGTAAAAAAAACTTGTCCAAAATAAAAATTGAGATGGAATGTTTTATTTTAACTATTTTATCCTTTCATTATAACTTCTCTTGTGAAAGGTTTGTGTCATTTTCGGTTGGAAACTGCTGTGAATGATGGTTGTAGGATATAAAAAATTTCCAAAGTAGTTGAGGATTTGGAAATGTAAAATAAAATATAAAAGATGAAATTGGTAAATCCTAAATAGTTTTAGGGTATTTTTCCACTATTTTTCCATATTCTAAGATATGCATTTATCATACACGTTTGCTACTGTTTTTAGACTAAATATTCATTTGTCAAATTGCTTTTTTAAAATCAATTTTAAAAATCCTTCGAATTTAATAGAATGATTGAAAATTTAAAAGTATTTTTTTTGTAAAAAGTATTGAATAACAAGAGAGGATTGATATTGAGAGTATGTAGTTGTGTGGTTTCATTGTTGTGTAAAAACATCTTGTGGATGCACAATTTGATGTTTCAAACGATCACTAATTTCCTATTTAGGTTTGCTTTATGTTTCTTTCAAAGGGGTTGAAATATTAAAATATACTAAAATTATATAACATTATGCTCCTTCTTGACGAAGCCTGTTGTATGACTCTCAAATTTAAACCTTCCTATGTAGATAGGGAAAGTAGGGATCGAATCCACAGAGATTTGTCAACTCTTAAATTAAAATCATTAATCGGAAAGGGTCTTGGAGGTTTTTCGTATTTCGAGAATAGAATTAAAAAAGAATTTGGAATATAAATGATATAAAAAAGTGTTAGTAAGGAATTAGTATCAAGTTATATTTTTCATGGGATTAATCATAGATCAAGACATTATTAAGTAATTGGTTTTAGAATCTTGATCAGCTCAGACAAATTAATCTCTAATTTAATTAAACACCACTACCAACCAGCGTATCATTAATACAAGATTAATAATCCTAGCTATATAATCACGTTTATTAACTAGATTGTCAATCCAATTAATTCACATAATTATATTGATTAAAACAGGAATTATATAAATACTAAATTAATATATAGATATAAGTATATTAAATAAATACACAAATATATATATATATATATATAAAGAAAGATTGGATTTATATTAACTAAACAAATTAGGCAGTTCAACCGGTCATTTAAATAAATTCAACTAAAAGTATGGAGGCTCAGCCTTCCATAAAAAAGAAAATAAAAGACATAAAGAAATTAAACTAATTAGGTGATTCGGCTATCCATTTGCGATATTTAAAGTGTATAAAGTAAAAATAATAAAGACTAGGCGAGTAAACCGACCATAAGTCTAGTGAAATAAATCCTAATAGAAATTAAGTGTAAAGAAAATTATCTCATAATCCCATTTATAAATAACTTAACACATATCCTTGCTAACAAAAGGAAATTACTCACAATTCATATTTAATAAATATAAGATGAAATTTATAAATATTAGAATGAAAATTTGAAAGAAATACTCGCCGAAAATATTGAAATTATCCGGACAGAATTTCTTTACTAAAAGACTTGAAAAACTATTCTAAAAATTCTAGAAATTATATTAATATGAAGATAATAATAAAATAAATAAATTACAAAATAAATGGAGAAGATTGGAGCTAAATTGGTGTGTCAAATGAGAAAGAAAGCTAGCATATTTATAGGAAAATTTCTAGGGGTAAAATGGTCATTTTGACTTCCGATACTGTAGCGGGTTAACTTGTTAACTTTAACCAGCCGACGACATTGTTCATGACGTAAGCAGTGACGTCATCATCGATGGTTGTACTGTTCACCGACTTATTATTTCTTCTTCATCATCTTCATTTATTCTTCTTCTTTTTATCTCCAAAATGTACTAGAATACACTGAAAAAATTATAAACAAAAAAATAGAAAGGAAATGTGAAATATATCCATTAAATAACACAATTAACCGATTTTTAAACAAAATATAGTCATTAAGTAATATAAAAATCAGTTAATTTATGAGTACATCACTTCTCTTCATTTTATTTTTTATAGCATGTCTCAGATTCTTGTATTGGTCTTTATCTGAAAAAAGAAAAGAAAAGCAAGTGTTGATTAAGTAGAAAACAAGAAACAAGTGTTTACTTTATATTGATGTCAATTGTCCAAACATATTAAAATTTCAAAGTATGCAGAAATCAGATAAGATTAAGTTTGCTTTATGTACCAGAAGTATGCAAAAACTATAGACCATTAACTTTCTTCTTCTGATGCACTTGATTTATTTTTCACTGCTATACATTTTCGAGCTACTACAAAACAAAGAGAGCATTGAGTTTACTTTCTTCTGCAAAGGCAAAAGGTAATCAGCTTGCAGAGGTCAATTAATTTCAAAACATTATTCTAATACATGCACATGCAAAACATTAATATTGTAAAGTCAAATCTTTTTCCAATAAATTTGATCTCCATTCATTTCATAAAGTTTATTGATGAAGCTTGTCGTACGACTCTCAAATTTAAACCTAACAATTCCTTTGTAGATAGGGAAAGTAGATATCGAATCCACAGTGATTTATCAACTTTTAAATTAAAATCATTAATCGGAAAATGTTTTGGGAGTTTTGGTATTTTGAGAACAAGAAAATAACAAAAATTAAAATAAAAAGGCGATTTGTGAATAGAATTAAAAAGGAAATTAAAATATAAATGATATAAAAAGGTGTTAGCAAGGAACTAGTATCAAGTTATTTTTTTCATGGAATTAATTATAGATAAATACATTATTCAGTAGTTGGTTTTAGAATTCCAATCAACTCAGACAGATTCTTATCCTTACAAAATAAATTAATCCCGATCATCTCAGACAAATTAATATGTAATTTAATTAAACACCACTACCAACCAACGTGTATAAGATGCTCAATCAAATTGCATTAAAAAAATAAAACATGACCAACATTAAATTGTATATAACAATCAGCTTAATTATATACAATTTAAATTATATAATTCTGCTACTAATTTAATTATGACAAGAGCTGCAACTCAATTAAACTAGTAGATGCTACTTGAATCATTAATAAAATATTAATAATCCTAGTTATATAATCACATTCATTAACTAGATTGTCAATTCAATTAATTCACACAATTATATTGGTTAAAACAGGAATTATATAACAATTAATATATATATATACAAGTATATTAAATAAATACAAATATATATATATAGAAAGAAAGATTGGATTTATATTAATTAAAGAAATTAGGCGGTTCAACTGGTCATTTAAATAAATTAAACTAAAAGTATAGAGCCTCAGCCTTCCATAAAAAATGAATTAAAGATATAAAAATATATTAAACTAGTTAGGAGGCTCGGCCTTCCATTATACAGAAAATAAAAGATATAAAAGTAAATTAAACTAATAGGTGGCTCGACCATCCATTTGCGATATTTAAAGTGCATAAAGCAAAATAAATAAAGACTAGGCGGGTAAACCGACCATAAGTTCAGTTAAATAAATCCAAATAGAAATTAAATACAAAGAAAATTATCTCATAATCCCATTTATTAATAAATTAACACATATCCTTGCTAACAAAAGAAAGTTACTCACAATACATATTTAATAAATATAAGATAGAATTTATAAACATTAGAAAGAAAATTTGAAAGATAAACTCCCCCAAAATATTGAAATTATCCAGACAAATTTTTTTTACTAAATATTACAAAAAGCCTTGAAATATTATTCTAAAAAATCTGGAAAATATACTAAGATGAAGACAATAAAAAAAGAAAGAAATTTCCAAAGAAATGAAGAAGATTAGAGCTAAATTGGTGACGAAATCATAAAAATAAACTTCCTATTTATAGGCACAAAAAGCAGGGGCAAAATGGTCATTTCGCACCCTAAAGTCTTGAAAATTTAGTTGGTGGCCTAATTTCCCCAAACTTTACCATGTGTCGCATCCTCATTGGTCCACATTGCGTTTTCTAGAAGCGACACTTGTCATCTTCTAATTGCGCCACGTCATCGGATGACATGGATTTTTTACTTTTTTTTAACTTCTCCAACATTTCTTTCCCTTCTTTTTATCTCCATAATGAACTAACACTACAAGAAAAATGTGTTATTTGCAAGGGTAAATAGCTACGGAAAACAATCGTTGTTAATAAGCAACGGTTTATTGACATACTTGCAACAACCTCAACAAAAGTCATTAAGTTGACATTTTGTTGCTAATTCATTGCTATTTAACGACAAATTTGCAACCCCATAATTAATGATGGATTTGCAACAATCGCTTATTATTTGTTTTTTTTAAAAAAAATGTAATTCCGTCCATTATTTATTGCTAGTTAAAGACAGATTTACAACAAAATTTTTTTTTCAAAAATGGAAAAAAATTCAAATACAGTCGCATCCATATACAACTTATTTTAGCATTTTATTAAAAGTAAAAATACAAAAAAAAAAACAAATTAAAAATTGACGTAAAACCACCACTAAATAACAATAAGTTGGCAATCCTTTCATGTTTTAGTCTATTTAAAACGTGAAAAAAATCGTTGTTATTAGCAACATATTAATTACGACCTTTGAAAAACTACACTTTCAAAAATTAGAAAATACAAAATTATCTTGTTGCAAAGTTGTTGCTAATTAGTGACAAATTTGCAACAATATATTTTTAAAAATTTTTAAAAATGGAAATATGGGAAGAAAAATAAAATATAGTGGCAAATCCTTTCCTAATTAGTAACGGATTAGCAACCACAACTTATTTTAACATTTCATTAAAAGTAAAAATAAAAAAAAATTTTAAACATTTTTACAAAACTGTCGCTAGATAACAACATGTTGGCAATACTTTCATGTTTTAGTCTATTTAAAAAGTGAAAAATAAAAAACATAAAACATTGGTTGCTAATAGCAACATATTAGCTACGACATTTGAAAAATTATACTTCCAAAAATTAGAAAATACAAAGTTATGTTGTTCAAAAGTTGGTGCTAATGCAAAAATATTTTATTTTTAATTTTCCAGAATGGGGAAATGGGAAGAAAAATCAAATACAATCACAACTCCAAGATTCGTGAGAATTGGGAGACGAAGTGTAGTCGAAGGTTGCCTAATAGAATGAAAAAGATTAAAGATACTTTTGGCAAACAAACTAATCCAATTTAGTGTCAAAATTCTCCCATATCCTTCATGTCAAAATTCTTTGAAAGATAATTTTTAGTGTTTTGCAATAAACTCAAATCACTAGTTGCAAGTAAAATATCATCTACATATAAAATCAAAAATATGAAATTACTTCCACTGACCTTTAGATATACACAATCATCAAGTGTATTTGCTTGAAAACCAAAGGTAGTAATGGTATCACGAAACTTAAGATACCACTGACGATAAGCTTGTTTAAGACTATATATAGACCTTTTAAGCTTGCAAACTAGTTGTCCTTTTCTATATTCCTCAAAACCTTCGGGTTGCTCCATATAGATTTCTTCATCTAGATGCTCATTTAAAAAAGCTGTTTTCACATCCATTTGATGCAACTCTAAGTCAAAATGTGCTACTATTGCCATGAGAATTCTAAATGAGTCTTTCTTTAAAATAGGAGAGAAAGTCTCATTATAGTCAATACCTTCTCTTTGAGTGAATCCTTTTGCAACCAACCTAACGGTCAATATTACCTTTTGAATCCCTCTTCGTCTTAAAATTCCATTTGCACTTAATGGGAACAAAATCATTAGGTAATTCAACCAATTCCCAAACTTGGTTAGTTTTCATAGATGTCATTTCATTTTTCATAGCATCCATCCATTTATTAGATTCACTACTACTCATGGCTTGTGAAAACATCAATGGATTTTCACAAATATCAGTTTCATCTAGTTCTTGCAAGAACACTAAGTAATCATTCGAAATTGAAGATTTCTTTTGCCTTTCAGATCTACGCAAATTTTGAGGATTACTTTGTGTACTTACATTCTTGGATTGATCAATAGAAATAGAATTTTCTTTATGAAGTGATGAAAAATCCTGAACATTTTCCCCTTGAGTATCTAAAATGGGAGAATCATTAGACTCATTTTGTTCAGGATTCATGTTCAATTCTCTTTTTCTATTACTCCCACTATTATTTTCATGTTCCAATAATTTTGCATTATTGGTTTCAATAATTCTCGTAGAATGATTAGGGCAATAAAATCGATAACCTTTTTATCTTTCTGGATAACCAATAAAGAAAGAACTAATGTTCTCGGATCCAATTTCTTTCATGTGGATTGTAAAGTCTAGCTTCAGCCGGACAACCCCAAATATGTATATGATTTAAACTAGGTTTCCTACAAACCCATAATTCGCATGGTGTTTTAGAAACAACCTTTGTAGGAACTCTATTTAATATATACATGACTGTCTTAATAGCTTCATTCCACAAAAATATTGGAAGAGTTGAGCCACTAATTATACTACGAGCCATATCCAACAATGTTCAATTACGCCTTTCAACAACACCATTCTGCTGAGGCGTTCCTGGCATTGTATATTGTGCAATAATTCTATTTTCTTGAAGGAATCTAGCAAATGGCCCTAAATTACGACCACATTCGTCGTTTTTGCCATAATATTCACCACCTCTATCAGATCTCACAACTTTAATTTTCTTATCTAACTGATTTTCCACTTCTGCCTTGAAAATTTTAAATATAGTCAAGGCATCAGATTTTTCTTTAATCAGATAGATATAACCATAACATAAAAAATCATCAATAAAGGTGATAAAATATTTTTCTCCACTTATGCAGGAAGGAAAAGGTCCACAAATATCAGTATGAATAACTTCAAGAAGTCCAGAACTTCTAGTGGCAGTTTTCTTTGTACTTTTAGTTTGCTTACCTTTAATGCAATCTATACAAGTACTAAAATCCATAAAGTCTAGAGTTTGTAAAACTCCATCCTTTATAAGTTGCTCAAGTCGGTCTTTAGAAATATGACCCAAGCGGTTGTGCCACAACATAGATGAAGTTTCAGAATTATGACTTCTTTTGGTGCCAACATTAACATTCACGTGCAGGGTAAGAAATGAGTTAGAGAAAGAAGAATCAAGATTTAATTTATATAAACCATCAAACAGAATTCCACAACCAATCTCAACATTTTTATTAAAAATAATAAGTGATTTATTCTTAAAATGAAATGCATAACCAATCAAGTCTAAGCGAGATAAAGAAACCAAATTTCTAGAAAACGAAGGTACATAAAAGGTATCATGAAGGTCAAAAAGTAGCCAGAATCAAGAATAAGTCTATAGGTTCCAATGGCTTCAATTTTTGACAATTTTTTGTTCCCCATCATTAAGGTCTTTTCCTTTGTCATTGGTTGACGAGTTGTAAGAAATCATTGCAAGTTATTAGATACATGAATGGTTGCACCAGAATCTAACCACCAAGTATTGGAAGGAACATTAACCAAATTGATCTCAAAACACATAAATGAAAGGAAATTACCTTTCTTTGAAAACCAATTCTTTTGTTTCAAGTAATCTATTTGCTTATGTCCCTTCTTTTTGCAAAAATAGCATCTTATGTTCACATCACCATTCACAGATGCAGTTTCACCTTTACCTTTATATGGTGGTTTAAGACCCTTTTGGTTGATCTTTTTAAGTCTATCACCTTTATGACTTTGAGAGACCATATGGACCGCATGCAATCCTTCTCTTTTCAATCTCTCATCTCCTTGCACACACATTGAAATGAGTTCATTTATAGTCCACTTGTCCTTTTGTGTATTATAAGTGATCTTGAATGGACCATACTCATGAGGAAGAGAATTGCTCACGAATTGCACCAAAAATAACTCAGAAATAGTCATTTCCAAAGTTCTAAGTTGTTTTGCCAAGTTATTCATTTCCAAAATGTGTTCTTGCACACCATTAGTCCCATCATATTTCTTAGTAGTCAAAGTAGCCATAAGCATACCTGTCAATGCTTTGTCAGAAGTTTTAAATTGTTTTTCAATGGAAGCCATGAATTCTTTTGCCTTTGTGGATTCCGGAATTGATTTGCGAATATGTTTTGCAATTTGCTTCTAAGAATCATCAAGCTTAGGCGGTTGGAACGTTCCTATGTCTCAAAGATTGTCTTGTCTACCTCAGAACTTTCTGAAGTGGGTAGTGGTGGCTCATCGATCCTTAAGCATAAGTCCAAGTCTAAGCACCCTAAGGTGATAAGAACTTGGTCTTTCCAATATGAATAGTTGGTTCCATTCAACTCTGGAATGTTAGCTAAACCACCTGAAAATGATACTGGAGTAATCGCTGAAAATTTACACAAGAAAAATCAAAAGATTGCATATTAAGAGTAATCTAGTGCATCACCAAACTTTTCTACCTTTGGGTTGAAAAGTTGACATGTTAGGGATTAACTCTAGAATAAGTAACCGTTATTCATTTATTATCCATAATTTATAAGATCCATATGTTATATACCTTTGGGTAAATAACAAATCTATCATAAAAATAACTATAGAAAATATATCACCTTTGGGTAATAGCATAATCTATAATTAATATAATCATAATGCTTATACAACCATCAATATTAGTTGATATTTTATTTATTTATTTAAATTGAGTCACTTTTGTGACACAACCTCATCAACCAAAACTCCATAAATAATGGTTGTATTAAACTTTTCATAGCCAAACAATAGCATTAATGTGGCTGGAAATATTTTACTTCAATCTTGAAATCAAAGAATATGATGCTTGAAGAAAGATATGTTAGTAGATCAAAAAACAAACATCATATTAAAATGAAAGATAATAGAACACATCATAATATATATAATATACTTCTTAGAGTGATTAACAAAACTAATAAGAATCACCTTGAATGTAACTTAGAAGTATATCTATGCATGCAAATATAAAATTCATAAATCAAATGATTTAAGAGTATGACTTGAACCATGGCTCTTGATACCACATATTAGAAAATAAAAGGATCATTTGTCATACTCAAACATGAATAATATAAGATATAATATATCACTTGTACCTTGAGACATGATGAACAAGGATGGTTCTTGATCTTCCCTCTCCTAACTCTCTTATATGTTTGTGTATAGTGATGGGATAACACACAACTTGATCAAGTGGAGAGAGGGACCAAGGACCCTATTTATAGACAATAGTATGACACTTCCCATCATAGGTCATTTAGTAGGTCTCCTTAATTATTCCTCTTGTAACTTTTGTAACATATGAAACTTATGTAACTCATGTAACTCACCTCCATGTTCTAAATTAGTGAAGGTAATGGTCTTTAATCAAAAAGAGTTACACTAAAGAGTTACTAGTGATCCTTAATTTAGAAGTTACAACTTTGGTTATAATATCCTAATTACAACTTGTTATAATTGAAGTGTAGGTTACATTAATTGATTGATGTTAGTGGTCATGAAAACTATATTCTAACAGATGAAACCAAAACTAGATGCCATCATCTATCAATTTGGTATATTATTTTGCTAAGAATTACTTAAGTGTGCTGCAGATGAATTAACAAGGTAATTGGTTTCCTCAGAATCACTTAATCTACAGTAAATTAATTTAAAAACCATCCAAATATACAGTAATCACAAAAAATCAAACCAACCTCTGGAACAAAAGGAAACACTTACCAAATGAGAGTCAACAAATTACCTGAAGCAATACATCCTCCAGAAGCAAAAAAGTGTAACAAAAGGAAGAGAATAAGAAGCTTACATAAACATGTTAATTACCTTACCACATCTGCAAATACAATTTCCAGCTCGTTGAAAAAGTTGTCCCTGCGACGTTCATATTCTGCAGCAGTCTGAGACAACAAAAGATCAATGTTTATTAAGCAAATAGAGAACTTAATTTCTATCCTCCATATATAACAGAAGTATCAATTGCAGCACATTCTTAAGCTAAATAACTTATGGTTTACGTTTTAATTTCCTTTGCTTGTGTGTAAAGTTGCAAATGAGTAAATCTAAAGACTGAAGTATTTGGTAAGATAAAATAATCCTCCTCCTGCTATTAGACAATGCCCCAGTACTCGCAAGGGAAACTCCATGTTTTGTCAAATTCTCAGATGGATACCTTCAGATACATATGAGCTACACACACGCACACGCACAGAGAGTAAACCGAGAAACTGATCAGCTTTTCTGCATAGTCATCCAATCCATCACAACATTTTTACAAGTCAGTGTGTGGTTTAAGGATGCAAACAAATAAAATACGAGAAGAAAAAGAAATTACGCATGAAGAAGCAAATTAGCAGTTTTCCATTTGCATAGTCCAATCCAATCCAACATTTTTACAAGTGCAGGGATGAGTTTAAATGGGCAGAAATCTAGAAGAACAGCAAAAAAAAAGATATATGCAAGAAGAAGCACATTCAGTAGCTCTAGTCCATCTTGATCAATAATAAAACACCTTTGGCAGTTGAGTTAATGAGATCAATGAAAAGATACCCACAGAACAAGTCACAAATCAAAACAAATTAAGATTCTCCAATCCAAGCTAGTCTCCAGGTTCATGGTGATCGAATAAACCTCGAGGTAAACCACACCTGCATAAATAATTCAGATTTAACAGAACCTGTGATTGAGCATTAAAGGTTGGGCATTCTATTAATTGAAAACATGTGCACATACACTCGATGCCAACAGAATTTGATCCAATAGCAGAGTTTTAAAAATGGAAGAAAAAGGTAGCACACTTCCAACTTGACATTTAGAGTGTTGTTACACACACGTAGCATGACAAAATATTCATGAAGCCAAGTACATTCAAGGTCATCAAGTTCCAGTTCACAGAGAAAATAACTTTATTTGTAGTAATATTTCCCTGTTGTAGTTATCAGACTATTCAGTTTCTAACTTAGAACTTATAATATCCCTTTACAAGATAAAGCACAAGAAAAATGGGTCAAGAACTACATCCCATTGAAGCTAACACATACTCTTATAGCTTTGCCTCCTAAAACACCACTTCTAAGACGGTAATAACTATAAATATGTCAAGTTGCAATAAATTCTAAAAACGAACTTAACCCTAAAAGAAGCTTTCAGCAAAGGAAAGAAGACATCAAAAAATTGAAAATCGCTTTTCTTGATTTTATATTTTTTTGTACACTTCTATTAAGTTTCTTCTCTTAATACGATAAAGAGTAATCCTAAGGCCAAGGGCACAATGTGAATCATCAATCTTGTAAATCACTAACCTTACACAGTTAGATTGGATATTAATATTTACAAAGAGATATTAAGACTAATCAATCCTTTAGATAGTTAACAATCAAAAAGAGAAATTTGAGCAACCAAAACTAAAAGTACTTTAGGCTGCCAGAGAAATAGAGAACTTTCCGGAACCGTACTCTCTGGTACTCGTAGAACAATCTAGAATATAGCTTTCCTACTGAAATTTACAACGTCATTTAACCTAAGATGTAAAACATGGAAACGAATGCCAGTATTCCCCACAGACAAAATACTATTAGTAACTAAAGGTTCCACATCGCCGAAGATTCCAAAGTCCCATATTTCCATTCACAATTGAATCTTTGAAAATTCAAAAGGAAGAAACGACAAAAATATTCCAACTTGTTGACTATTCTAAGGAATCCATATATTACTTCAAACCAGAGATGGAAAAATCTTTCCCCAAGCCAATGAACCAACAACTCATTTAACTAGAACAGCGTACAACACATAGTGCACAAATTACAGAATCATCGAGTCACACAGTACATTAAGCTAGAGCAATTGTACACTCTCTCATAAAATACTAGCACTACAAGGAATGGAAGAGAAAAGAGAAATATTGAACAGTATCCTAAAATGCTATCATTTTAACACTTAAAAATCTAGATCTTATTAATATTTGTGACTAAAAAATTAAGACATTAAAAGTTTTAGAAATTTCAATTATGACTTCTATATGTTAACTTAGTAACTATGTTTTCCTTTAGATGTAGAAAAATTTTGGTATGGACAATCAAGATTCTGAAGAGGCTTCTTCAAAAGATGTCTCAGTGGGACTTGAGGACTTACGTGAACCGTTACAGGGAACTCCGTCATGAGTTTTGTAAGTTTGTACATCGATATCAAGAAGAAGTGTCGCAAAACATTTCAGGGAACTCTTTAAAGAGTTCCGCGAGTGGTTCCACGAAGCTCCTATTTTTTTTTTATAACTTTCTTATGTATTTAAATAATAATTTATTTATTATTACTTATGTGTTTATGCATATAATTTCTTAATTATATTCTTATCATTATTTAAATTAAGGTAGCTCTTTTCTACTTAGTTAATCTGTGACAAAAATATGAGGCTGGGTAGTCCACAGTCAAACAACCCTCTAAGTAATTTCCTCAGGACTATCAAAACAAATTATAATTTTACACCAGGTGAAATTGCTCCATGAAGATAATTATATTTGAGTTGTTAATTTGAGAAGTTAGATGAGACAAGATTGAAAATAAGTGAACATCATTTCATCAAATTGGATAGCAAGAGTAAATGAAAAGTAAAAGAAGACGGTCAAAAAGAGACCAAAAAAGTAATAATATATTCTTACCATTGATTTGATATGAGAATATAAGTTTATTCTTATTTAGTTAATTTTTTAAATGACTAAATTAAATTAATTTTTGAAAAACCTATAAGGGGGTAAATTAGGTTTTATTTGATTTTTCTTTACCTAATTAAATTAATACCTTTTAAGACAACAAATATCAAACACTTGGTGTTCAAATAGTGTGTGAAATAATGTTTTCAAGTAGTTAGCAAAAATAAAGCAAAGAACACAAAGATTTATAGTGGTTCGATTTATCTAGCAAACCCTAATCCACTACCTTGAGCTATCCACTCAAGGATTTCACAAAACCTTTCACTAATTTAGCACAAGAGATTACAAAAGAGGCTCACCCAATTCACCTTAGAGTTTTACAATACAAACTTCTTACCTAATAAAGGTTTACCCAACTCCTTGAGTTTTACAATACAACATTGATTATACACCTATCTCTAATGCAACAATTAATGAAATAGATACATTTAAGATAATCACAATTATCTATAATTCAAGGCTCATTCTAACCCTTAGAGTTTTAAGTTCAATGCAACCTTGAATGAAACTTACAAGATGAGAATAAGAAGAGTTTGATATAGATATTACCTTAATGTGAAGATATCAATTTGAAACACAAACACCTCCTTGAGTAATATATTCTTCTTGATTGCTCCAGAACACCCATGATTTAGTAAAAACCCTTCTTGGATGATTTTCACAATGTAAATGTTATGAAAGGGTTTGAAAATGTTTCTAAGATGTTCTATATTGAGTAAGAATCAAATTTTTGCTCAAAAAGTTATGGTACTAAGTTTTCAAACAATTGGGTATTTATATGTATGCTCCAACGGTCATAAAAATGACTATTTGAATCCCATTCGGAGACTTGCGTTCGCCGATATCAGGTATCCATCCGCACCATCATCTAGTGTATCAGAGCTCTAGACATTATGCGGAATGATCTGGTAGTCCGATCCACCGCAAATGCATCCAAAAAATGCCCATACAAGATTTCAATAACTCTTAGAGTTGTAAATATATTTTATACAAATTTTAAGCATTATGCATGTATCTGAAAACCATTTTAATACCCAAAGTCATGCTTTATCTATGAAGTGCATTTTGAAAAACATTTACTTTTTTAGCAACCTATAGGAATTGACTCCTTGCAATTTTCCTTGAATTAGTAGTTTTTTTTTCTTTTTTCTTTTTCTGGGCAATTAAAGCTTTAAAATCATGTATTCTATATTGGAAATCATGCTTTGCTTGTTGGATAGCATATTGGTGATCAATTGAAGATAAAATTGTTGAAGGAAAGGCTATACGTGAACTGAAAGTTTCTGCATAAAACTGTGGTACGAAATCGCAAAAAATTCATTGAATTCTTGGACTATCTTGTAGAAATTATTGCGGAAAACCATTGTGTACGAAGGGTAGATATGATGTAAAATACTTTTGTTCTTAAAAAGGAAACTCAATATCTCATTGCGCACTGTATTGCATTTACGTTTCAGCAAAATAGGCATTGTGTCCACCTGGAGATCAAAATTGACATGTTCTACTTTGGACATTACATTTACAAATGGTATATAATGTATTAACTTTTTAAAAAATATCTTATTTTAGGTAATTGCTTGATAGAAATCTGTAGTCATCAATTCATAGTACAGTACATAACCACTTATTTTGTTATATATATATATATCCCTTGCATGTGGGAACTTTTTCTATGCTATGACCAGGTTGGGAATGAATCTATAGCCATCATAATGCAGAAACATAGAATTTCGTACAGAATGTACTACTAATTTTTAAGACCACAGAAATCACCGATTCTTTCTTCCTCAGGGATATCTGGATTGGCGAAGCGGAATTCCAGAAGCCCCAAATGATCAAAATCATTGAACGTGCGAGGATTGTTTTCGTTGATAAACACTTTCGGAACACGAACAGTACCAGTGTGGTAGGAAAATAGTCCAGTTGAATACCTTTCTTCCCCAGTCATTGTCACTCTATGTACACAGTGACGAATTTTCCCATTGCTCCATGCCTGAGGAAAGAAAAAAAAGGCATGTCAAAGTGTCATACCTGCTTGCATGTTTAAACTAAAATGCACATCAGGATCGGATCTGTGCTTCTTTAGGGAATCTTTAGGCAGGTGGTTGTACATGTTGAAAGTCCACATATATATTTATTACTCCCTTCTCTCACTTTTTCATAAGTAGCTCGATGCATGCATGTCAACACAGACCAATAAAGTTTTTATTTTTATTTTCATTTTTTAAACATCCCTTCATTTCTATGTTGGGAATAAGAAAGACAAGGCAGGATAATAATAATAATTATTATAAAGAGGGAAGAGGAGAGGAGATATAAGAAACGGAAAATAAAGTCTTTTATTTTAGAAACAAGGATAATATGAAAGGAAATTGTAAAATTTTAGAGCATTGTAAAATGACTAATTATTAAAAAAAAATATAAATCAAATTATAAAAAAAGGATGAAAAATTATGATATGATCAAGTCCATGTTTAATATCACTATTTTCTTTTTTATTATTATTAGATATAAGACTCAATCGGTATCCGTTGTGTCCATTTGATAATTCACAACTAATCTAGTCCGTCCATCATAGTCAAATATCTTGCATCCATAAAGAGATATTATGACAGTTTTGTTTTTGTCGATTGGACAAATCTTGAATTCAAGACATTACTTAAAAAAGTACACAACCTCCTTACGAGGAGGAGGGGTTAAATTTTATTTATCTTGAAAAGTATAAAAATACATAGAAATCGAGGAGAGAATGGAACCTGAAACTGGTGTTAAGTACGAAAGAAAACTCACCATCATTCCATCGCCTGCTAATATTATGAAGGAATATCGTGGAAAATCAACAGGAATCCAAGTACCATCCTTCAACCGAACCTCCAAACCGTTGACATTACTTTGTTGATTAATTCCTATGAAACCGAGGTCAGTATGAGCAAATACGCCAACTTTCGTTTCCTCAGGCTTAGGGGCTCTATATTTGTTCATTCGAACGTTGTAGATAGTTGATTTTATGTGATCATCACAGGAGTTCTCCACACCATAGATTTCGAACAGCATTCTTGTGATCATTTTGTCCAATTCTGATACTTGAGTCGCGTACGAGTGCATGAGATCACTGTGTATCATTCAAGATAATCAGATCAAAATTTTGATGTAATGGAAAAGAAAATATTAAAAGTTGCTAATAGTTGAAATAACCTAATAGCAACTGTATAATTGAAAGAATACTTTTGATTTGTATTGGGTGATTCGTGGCAAAAATAAATAAATAAAGAGTATAAATTATTGTATACTCCCTGGATCCAAAATATACGTCATCGTAGAATATTCATACAGACGGAATTGTTATACTTAAAACTTGTCTCATACCGGTAATGGTCATTTCCAGCAGGCCACATTCTGGTGGTAAAACTTGAAACTTCAGTGAAACTTGTTCCATCACTGATACCTAAACTTTCATATAGAGGACTTTGGGGTTGTTTTCCAATGTAACCGAAGTAAGGCACCTCTGAACTGTTTGCTAATTTTGTGTCAAGGGGAAGATCAAACAATCCCTTTAAGGATTCAAAAAAGGGATTGCATGAGGGTACTTTATCAAATACTGCAAGGAAGCAACCATACTCTTCAAGGGCCTTGCAAACCTCCTTGCCTGTAGATTGCCAAGAACTTGAACCGGTTTTCATGGTTTCATTAGAAAAGTCTATGACTGGAATTTTTTGAGTCGTTTGGAAACACATATTGGCTATTGGGATTTAAGTGTTTTGGCTCTTAGGGTTTAGGGTGATTTAGGTTTTTGCTTGAATGCACGAGGAAGGCAAATATGGTTTCCAAGTATATATAATGGTTCGTGAAGTGAATTTTGGAGAAAAAAACGACTTAAAGTTGACAACAACGGCTTCTATATTTCTATGGATGAAGACAAAAAAAAATTCATACAAAAAATGAACTATTCTTCGTCAGCATCACCTGTGATTTGTGTATTATTTTATTCCAGTAGAAAAGGAGATAGAAATGCATACGTTTCTCCTGTCATCCAAAGAATGAAAATGTAGAAAAATCCAAAGACTGATTTAGCTAAATAAAATAAGAATGGGAAAATGCAGAAAAAAGATTGGACTTTGGATGATTGCCAAAATTGAACACATTATTTTATCTATGTTTCGAGCATTTCTTCCGCCTCCGGATAATGAAAATGCAGACAACAGATTGTATTCTGCAGACAACAAATGATCCCCAAAATCTAATTTCAAGTAAAGATATATGTTTGTAATTTGACGTGGAAATTCCGTGCTACTGATCTAAGATAATGCTACTTTATTTGTTAAAGAGTTAAATTCAACATTTGCTTTCTGGAAATTTAGAAAAAGAAACTTAACATAGTGTAGCAAACTCATAGGTTCCAACCCCTCTTGAGAAAATGAAGATTGAAACTTCAAAACTACAAAAACTCAAGAATTGTTTTTTCCAGAAACTCAATAACACTCTTGCAACTCTCTCAAGCACTCAAACATATATTTCTTGAACTTTTTTGATTGTACATTTCAATGGGATTCCTACAAACCAATCTTATCACCTTATCAACACCAATAACGGAAGAAGCTTTTGAGTTGGAAAACAAGTTTAATTATTCAACACTTTGCGAGACCCCTTTTTTTAGTTAAATTCATCTCTCTGTCACTTGAGTTTTTAGAGTGAATGTAAATATAACAATGTTCTCTTTGGATAATCAAACTTGCCAGAGAAGCTTTTCATTGCTTTGTTAGTGCGGTGTAAGATTTTTCATTCAAATATCTACGTTAATTCAAACCCTTAAACACAACAATATTAAGCGTAGGGTTGATAAAGCAGAAGCATGATCTATGTTTAAGATTTGCATATCATCGGGATAACACAGAACAGAAGACTAAAATATGGACAGGAGGCATTAAGTAATCAGAAGTAAATCCACAGTTCTCTGCACTACATCCCTTGCTAAAGCGTCTGCTTCCCCATTGAACACTTTGGAAACTTTTTGGATATCCCAAGCCTTGAGCTTGGCTTTGAGAAACTCAATTTGCAAGATCTATTTTCAAAGTCACCAATGTGCCGTGTTTGGAGAAGAATCCATTTACTAACATTGGCGGAATCGGACTCAAGTCTCCATTTGCAAATAATTAAACAAAGTTAATTTAATGAAGAAAGACTACGGACGTGTGATACTATGTATTGTTTTTTTTTTTTTTTGGCTCAATGCATGTTTCTCGTGTTCATCGAAGTGGAAATATGTTGTTCACTAAAATCGTTAAGTATATTTTGTCTCTTGTAAGGACTTTATATACAGAAACATATGATATATATATATATATATATACACGTTTGAATTTAATATCCAATCACCTCATTTTCAATTTTGTTTTATTGTCCAATTTTTCAACACGATTTGAATAAAATGACAACAAGACAAATAGGAAAAAGAAGCGATGAATATAATAATACAACGAATTTGAAAAAATGTGTAAAAGACAAGTATGAAAAAAATGAAGTGATAGGGGCATAATATTGAAATGATAAATATATATATATATATATATATATGTTTCTCTATTTATAGAGAGTTTGTTATTTGATATACATTTATTCTTCTTTTTCACTTCTTTATTACAAATCAGATTGATCTCTAAATACTTAGTTCCCATTTTTCTTCATAATTTCAATTCTTATATTTAGTGTATACATATGAAAGAAATATTAAAAAACAATCAAACAAAATACAGTACAAAAGGTAAAAAACAATTAGTCTCTTTGGAGGAATGACAATTGTGAACCATGTTTCATGTGTGTCTGTTGCATTGGAATTAGGAAGAATATTAGCTGGTCGAATGACGAGCGTGTCGTTGCGCTATCAAATTAATACCAAACTCAACAAACTTATGCAGTTAGGGCAAGTAAGGGATTTGTAAAATTTTAGAACAAGTAAACTAATCAAGATTAGGGGGAAAAATTTGATTTTTATTTTAAAAGAATAAACTTTAAATAAATTTACTCACAAATTAATTAAGAATCAAAGAAAAGAAAAACGTTAGCAAGGACTTTGTATTTCGGTTTTACTTATTCGGGATTAATCATTGATAATAATCTATTTGAGTAGTGACTTAGAATTCCGCGTAGCGCAGCAAATTATGATTCCTGTATAGTTAGGTTAATTTCCGAGAAGCACGGCAAATTAACTTTAACCTAATTAAACTAAATTACCGAATCGCTCGCATAAAATAGTCAATTAAGTTATTCAGCTCGAGAACAACGTCAACACAAATTACATAAAGTTAATGGCCGATTAAAGTCATGCAATTTGTTTCAAACAATTCCCTATCAATTAATCAAACACAGATTTAAATTAATCAATAGTTACTACTCTTGGTTACCGAAAACCGATTCTGCATAACCCTAGTTAATCAATTATGCAAAACAATTAAGATGGCCAATAATAATTGAAATAACACAATTGATAGAATAAAACCAAGAATTGTTGAAATACTCAAATAAAAGTAATGATTCCTTGAAAAGATCGGGTTTTTAATTACAAAACGTAAATCTCATATTCCCGAATAAAGTAAACCTAATACATGTCCTTGCCAACTAAAAACGTTTACTCACAAAACATAAAGGAAAACATCATAAAAAGATTAAGGGAAAGAGAGAAACTCATTAGTCGGAAATCCGATTTCCCGAGAAGCTCCAACCCTTGATCTCCTACAATGCTCGGAAGAAAATATCTAAGGTACTTGACATCCTAAACTAAGCTATTAAGGCCTATATATAGCTAGAAAAAGGTCCTAGGGTGGTTTATACAAGAGTCCTAATTAGAAACTACTTAAAACAAGCTTAAAACTTGAATTCGGAAAGTGGACGCCCGAGTCTTCAAAGTGGACGCCTGAGTAGATGAGACGCATCCACTTGACTGTCAATCTTCTGAGAGTGGACGCGTGAAATCTGATAGACACGTCCACTTCCTTGCCTTGCGCGTCCACTTGGCCTCCCTGCGCGTCCACTTCCCTGTCCAACTTCTGAGGGTGGACGCGTGAAATCTGGTGGGCGCGTCCACTTTCTGGCCTTGCGCGTCCACTTCTCTGTTCTTCTAAATATCCATCCTCAAATTCCCGATTTCTTCCAATTTCATTCCAACATCTTCTAAATCTTCTAAAGACCTGAAAACAAAAGTAATAGTGTAAAGAATCATTAAAATCACCAAAACACATAATTAGCTAGATTTAAACTTAATAAACATCATAATAACCCATAGAAAACTAAGCTAATTATGGTTCAATCATCGAAATATTAGTCTAGTATATCGATGAAGCAAATATGGATTAATTGGAGTAGTTGCTCAAACAGTACATGATAATTATGTTCTAATGATAGGTATAATTCCAACTGCACTTATTACCGGTTATGGCAAAATAGTCAGTTTTGAAATTCAAACGTAGCAGTGATAAAGGCAACGAGAGTGCCTCTGATGGTGTTCAGATTTTGAAAAAAGAATACATTGTGTCCAATAGTGTAGCGGGGAAATTTTTACACTCCATAGAACAAATGAGTGTGATATGTCATCCCACTACAAAAATGTTTTTATACGACACACTTTTATACGACAGATTCAAAATCATCTTAAATAATAGTTTTAAACAACGAACTGTCGTTTTAAAGCTTTATTTACGACGATTTTTGGCCCGTTGTTTATAAGTACATTTTAAACCACGAGTCATCGTATATAAGTACAATAGTTTGTGGTATAAACCTGAGCATATACGACATTTCTTTTTTTCTGGAGATCTTCAAGAAAGTTGAAGTCAACATTCTTCTTTTGGATGCAATAAGACAGATTTCTCGTTATGCTAAGTTCCTAAAATAACTTTGTACCAACAAGAAGAAGCTTAAAGGTAACGAGAGAATTAATGTGGGGGAATATGTGTCTGCTGTTCTCCAACATAAACTTCCTACAAAGCAAAAAGATTCAGGTATGCTTGCTATCCCTTGTACAATTCGTGAAAAGGTAGTCTCAGGTTGTATGCTAGATTTAGGAGCCTCTATTAATGTCATACCTTATACAATCTATAACTCTTTAAATTTGGGACCAATGAAGCCTAGTAGAATTGTTATTCAGTTAGTTGATAGGTTTGTAGCTTATCCAGAAGGAGTAATAAAATATGTACTGGTTAAAGTAAATGATTTAGTATTCCCTGCAGATTTCTACATTTTGAAAACTGAGAGTAGCCAAAATGCTTGTTCATCACAGTCACCTATTCTGTTAGGTAAACCATTTATGAAAACTGCTAGAACTAATATTGATGTTAATAAAGGTACATTATCAATGGAATTTGATGGTGATAAAATTTCTTTTAACATATCTGATGTGATGAAGTACCCTTCTGATGAATGTTCTACAGTTTCTATTATGGATATTATAGATCCACTTATTGAAGATATATTTGATTTGAGCTACACTGAAATTATGCAATCCATTATGAGATTAAGTATAAATGAAAATGTTCTTGACACTTTATCTGTGGAATGTGACAATGAACTCAAACAAGCTGTCAAGGATTTATCTACATGTCCTGTGAGTAATACAAAAATTGCATTACCTAGCTCACATGATAAAATTTTACCATCTGTTGTTTGTCCCCCATCACTTGAGCTTAAAGCTTTACCTTCTCATTTGAAATATGCATATTTGAGGGAAGGTAATGCTTTACTTGTTATTATTGTTAGCAATCTCTCATCTTTTCAAGAAGAAAGGTTAGTTTCTGTGCTTAGGGACAACAAAGCTGCCATCGGCTGGACTTTAGCCGGCATTAAATGTATTAGCCCTTCAACATGCATGCACCGTATATTATTAGAAAATGGAGCTAAACCAACCAGAGAGTTACAAAGGAGATTAAACCCTCCTACGATGGAAGTAGTAAAAGCTGAAATTCTAAAACTTCTTTATGTTGGTGTCATCTACCCAATCACAGATTCACATTGGGTAAGTCCCTATACATGTTTTTCCAAAGAAAAGTAGAATAACTATTGTGGAAAACTCTGAAAGTGAGAAAGTTCTTACTAGAGTGTAAAATAGTTGGAGAGTATGCATAGATTACAAGAAACTTAATGCATCAACTAGGAAATACTATTTCACCCTTCATTTCATGGATCAAATGATAGAATGTTTATCTAGTCGTTCTCATTATTGTTTCCTTGATGGTTATTCTGGTCATTTTCAGTTTGCTATTGCCCTAGAAAACCAAGGTAAGACTACCTTGACATGCCAAGATTTATGTGATTAAATCTATTCATTATCCTTCTATGGTAAGAGAGGTAAGATCCTTCTTAGGCCATGTTGGATTCTATAAAAAGTTTATTAAGGATTTCTCCAAAATTGTTCAACCTTTATGCAAGCTAATACAAAAAGAACATAAATTCAATTTTGATGAAGGTTGTAAACAAGCATTTAAATTGTTGAAAGAGAAATTGATTTCATCAACTATCATTCAAACCCCTAATTGGAATTTTCCTTTTGAGATAATATGTGATGCTAGTGACAAAGCGGTTGGAGCTGTTTTAGGTTAGAAAATAGATAAAGTTCATCATGTGATATAATATACATCTAAATTACTTGATTATGTCCAATGCAATTATACCACAAATGAGAAAAAACTCTACTTTGTTATTTTTACTCTAGAGAAATTTAGGTCTTATCTGTTGGGAACAAAGATGATTGTTTATTCAGATCATGCAATTTTAAAGTACCTGTTAAAGAAAGAGTCTAAACCAAGACTACTGAGATGGATTCTCTTACCTTAGGAATTTGACCTTGATATCCGAGATAAGAAGGGAGTAGAGAATCTTATTGCTGATCATTTGAGTCGACTAACATATGAAGAGGAAGTATCTCCTATCTTTGATTTATTTCCTGATGAGCATCTTTATGCATTCCATGGAATTATACCTTGTTATGCTTATGTGGTTAATTATATTGTTACCAAAGTATTTTCAAATCATTTATCTAAGCCTCAAAAGGATAAATTAGAAATGACTCAAAACACTACCTTTGGTTTCAAATAATGTCATACGCAGATGTGTTTCAAATAATGAAATTCAATCCATATTGAATTTTTGTCATACTTTTGAATGCGGAGGTCATTTTGGACCAAAATAAACAGCTAGAAAAATTCTGGAGAGTGAATTTTATTGGTCTACTCTTAACAAAGATGCATATTACTTTGTTAAATCTTGCAATGAATGTCAAAGATTTGGTAATATAACCAAAAAAAGATGAAATGCCTTTGAAGACTATATTAGTTTGTGAACTTTTTGATATATGAGGCATTGATTTCATAGGACCTTTTCCTTTATCTTTTGGAAATACTTACATCTTACTTGCGGTGGATTATGTATCCAAATGGATTGAAACTAAGGCCGCTTGAACAAACGTTATAATACATGCATTATTTATTCAACAAATTATTAAAAACAATTTTTAAAGGTACAGATCAATAATCAAATGATTTTAATCACTTGACACTTTACTTAAACCACCATCCCACACTTTGGAATTACACTGTTTTCAATGTAAAAACACACAAAGTTTTAAAAATAAAAACATTATTTGTTTTAATAAAAATAAAAAGAAAATAACACAAATTTGTTTTAAAAAAAACTTACAACTTTAACTCTAAATCCACTGAATCTCTTTTTCACATGTTACCGGAAAATGACCAGTTAATTGGAGGTATTTCTGGATCTATCTCTAGTACAAAATTTACTAATTCATCCAATAACTCATTCGTTATGGGTGCAAATATAATTATTCTTCGTGCAATTAAAGATATGAGTTTATGTGTAACAGTTATGTCAAGAAATACTAATAAACTATCAAAGTAGTAATCAACATTTAAAAGATCAATTAGTTTAGTATACAGTTTCATGTTAAATTGAACAAGCATTCTAATACCTCATATTCTCCTGGTATTACTATGAAAGCATCATATTTATGCAACATGATTGTCATTCGTTCATAAAATGATTTTGTTTGTACCTCATGTCCAATTGTTCTGCCTTATACTTCTTTCAAGTGAATGAGAATTACACCTACTGCGAGAACTTTGTTTGACTGATTTGTTTTAATCTAAACAATTGTGCTAGAGCAACCTCTCCAATTAATCCAACATTTCCTCCTCCGTATACTAGACAGATCTTTTGATGAGCTAGTACTCTTTCCAATTGTATAGTAGCAGTTAGATGCGAAACACTAGCACCTATGGTTGTTTCTCCAAACACTACAATATTTGTTAGACTTCTTATTGATGGACCTTCCATAGATATGGTTTCAAAAGTGATTTTGTTACATACTAAAAGAAAACAAACAAATAGAAACAAATCAAGGAAAAACCAAATAAAACAAGTAGTTGTGATTGTGGCTCACATCTTCCTCTAGTTTTACGACCAGTAACAGTTTTAAATACCTTTTATGAGTCAGAGATATGTTGCTCTTGCAGCTTTCTTAAAAACTGGCAAACAAGATCGTTTAAATTCATATATCGAAAATTGTACCGGAGTTGTTCAATTTTGAATTGTTTCCATAATCCGAGAATTTTCATTTGAACGTATTCACTAGAATGGGAATCAAGAGTTAGTTTGATATCATCTAATGACTCTTTACTCAATCCATTATTAAATAAAGCAATTTTTTCTTCCCGATTATCGGATAAATACCCAAGTGAACAACAACTGGTATCACAGTTCCATCTAGCACATTTATAACAAACTCTCATTATTTTACCTCTCCATTTCTTTGCATAACTACTATTTCCCAACCCAGGTGGACATTTGTGAAAAGCTGGATGTTCACCACTAATTCGGATCTTAGCCTCAATTATCCACATAATATCCTCAGGCATTCCAATGGATACTAGTAATTTCATACGCTCTACTTTCATCAGATAGATTTTTCTCAAATAATTAATAGAGAAAAATGGATAATATCTTCTCATTTTTATTAATGAATCATCTATTATGTAATAAAGAGATAGAAATAAATAAGGGATGGAAAGACAAACTGAAATGTAAAAAGGAAAGAAATACCTTATAGATGAAATTTACTCTTGAAAGAAAATTAGTAGAAATCGTTTAGTGATTCTATCAATAATTAAACAAGCTATTTAAAGCTACATTTAATCACTGTTGGACAATTAATTAACTAAAATACGCCATTTTACAGTATCCTAGAAACACATATTCAACAATTTCTGCTAGGGCTGCAGTTAAACAGTGAAAAAAGGAAAATCAAACAATTCAAAAGTATTAAAGAAAGCGATGGGTTACCTCTCATACAGTGCCTTTGTTTAACTTCTTAGAGTCGACGAGCATAGATTTTAATTCCTTTCATGTGGTGGGTCTTCAAAAGCAACGAAATCGATAATATGTCCGATAAATCCTTCATGAAAAGGTTTAAGAAGATGATCATTCATTTTCAAAATTTTACTTGTTTGAAGACATTTTACCTCCATTGACCTGTGATTCAATATATTAATGATAATGAATGGACCAATCCACCTTGACTTTAGCTTTCCTAGAAACAGTCTCAAACGAGAATTATAAAGTAGAACCTTATCACCAATATTGAAGATTTTGGTCATGGTAATATTTCATCTTTTCTTTTACAATCTAGGAATTAACATATTCATGATTCTAATATCTTCTAATTCTTGAATCTGCAGTTTTCAATTAGATTGTGCGTCTCCAAGATTAAGATGACATTGTTTAATGGCCTAAAATGTCTTATGTTCTAATTCCGCAGGTAGATGATAGGTTTTACCATAAACCAACCTAAATGGTGATATACCAATAGAGGTTTTGGATGCAGGTCTATATGCCCAAAGAGCATTTCCCAATCGAAGGTTCCAGTCTTTCCTATTATGATTGACTACTTTAGCTAGAATAGACTTAATTTCTCTCGTACAGATTTCAACAAGTTCATTTGTTTAAGGATGATAGACAGTAGAAACCTTATAAGAAACATGATATTTTTTAACAGAGTTTCTACTACCTTGTTGCAAAATGCATACTTCTGTCACTGAGGATGGTCTTTAGAATTCCAAATCTATGAAATATGTAGTCCTTGGTAAATGTCAAAACTGTTTTAGAATCATTCGTTTGAGTGGTCTTAGCTTCAATCCATTTTGATACATAATTCACTGAGATGTAAGTATTTCCAAAAGACGAAGGAAAAGGTCTCATGAAATCAATGTCCCATACATCAAATAGTTCACAAACTAAGATAGTTTTCAAAAGCATTTCATCTCTCTTGGATATATTACCAACTTTTTGACATTCGTTGGATTTAACAAAGTAATATGCATCTTTATTCAGAGTTTTGTTTTTAGTCCAAAATGACCTCCTACATTTAAAACTGTGACAAAAATTCGATTTGGATTAAATTTAAACATAGAAATTTAAAAATGGTCTCAACAAATTGTTTACCTTTATTATTTTGATTGCAAGAAATTTTAATTATCATATATGTTTTCTTTTCTCAAAACTGAGTTACTTTCATGTCAGTTGGCAATTTCCGTCACTTCCCAAGTAGAAATGTTGAAGTACAATAAGTCATTTTAAATAAGATTTACAAAGACTTAGGAATTTCTTGATTATACTTGGAGATATATATATATATTGATATAAATGAAGTATTAAAGGATTAAGTTTAGTACACGCAAGTGAAGAATATAATACTCCATTTATTTGAAATTGAATATTCACACTTAGACTTAGTTTAAAATTGCAAATAACTTTTGACCTTAAGAAAGTTATTACATTATCTTTGATATTAATTTGGTTAATGGTGGAACCATTAGTTACTGAAATATAAATCTCTTAATTGAATAATGTTGTTAGAAGAACTTTAATTCTAAAAATCATAAAATAAATATGCAAAGACTCAATTTGAATTGGAAAAGCCAAAATTCCGTGATCTATCCACTTTCTTTTCTTTGTTTTTTTTTCTTTTACTTTCCTTCTGTTTTTTTTACTTTTCTTCACATGAAACTTAGATTCTTTTTTCCTCTCCTATATAACCGTATATGTAACAATTACCATTCTTCTTCTTCTCAATTACCATAATTGCAGGGACCTATCTGACTGTAATTGCCATTTCCAGAAGAATTTGGAAAAATGAACGGTTTTACTTGACCTAATCTATATATATATATATATATATATATATATATATATATAATAGGAGTAAACAAATAATTACAATGAATGTTCTTAATTTCTTTTAGAACAAAGTGCAGGAAATAATTCTTTTACTGGTAAAGTTATTATTTGGTTTAATTATCTAAACTACTTAGAAAATTAATGTAAAAATGAATTGTAAAGAAATTTTAAAAATAAAAAATTTATCGAAATTAGTAAACAACATTAGTGAAAATAATCTTAGTTAATTTAAAATTAACTGGTAAAATCCTTATTTGATCAAATTATCTAAACTACTTAGAAAATTAAAGTAAAAAAGAAATTGTAAAGATATTAAACAAATTATCAAAATTACTAAATAAGTATATATCTTGATAATTTTCACTTTCAAATAACTTTGTATTTCCATTTTTTTAAAAAAACTTTCTAATAAAAGTTAAAAACCGTTAGTAGAAAAATTTTTCCCTAAATATTGATTTCCTCGATAAAAGAAAAAAACAAAATAAAATTGATTTTTAGCCCTCGAATATAAAGGAAAACATTCATAGCTTTGGAGAATGTTTGTAGTTATTATCAGAAGTTAAGTTCACTCCTTTGATCTTTGGAGTGGCTACTACCTACCGTGATCTCGGGGAGGTCGATACTTCTAAAAAATTATTTTTTTCTAATATTGAAAATGAATATATATATATATATATATGTTACAATATAAATTTAATTAGCTAATGTAAAAAAAAGAATTATATGTTGTCATAAAAAACATGAAATTACAACATATATATTACTAATAAATTATAAATTATATTTTTTAATTAAATTGACAAAGTATTTAACTTTTTAAATGGATGTTTATTGGATTTGATAGAGATCCATTTAAATCCATTAAGATAAATGGATTTAAATTGATATCCATTTTAAACCATTTAAGTTATATGAGTTAACCAAATTCATTTAATTATGGATGGTTTTGAATGTTTATTGGTTTTAAACTATTTTTGTTTCGAATAGTAACCCCTTTTTTCTCATTTTTCCATCTGTTTTCACCATATGTTAAATATGCAAATGGGATGACAGAAGTAAGGGTTAAATTCAGAGAATGCATACTAAATGAAAGTATTGCATAGCCAAAATATAGTCAGTAACATTATGATTTTCATGGTTTGTTCTTTCTCTTGAGCAAGGAATGCTAGTCCATATGATCAATTAAGTTTGATTTAGGATTCTTATATTTACATGTTCTTGCCCCTCCCTTGTTCCCCAAATTAGAGTAATCTGAAGTTTTGCATTACTAAATATCTATATTATCTGGAAAAAAATCTCTGTCCCTCGTGGTTGTCATATAGCTAAACTCTTGCTCCACAATGATGAATGGAGGACTAAAAGCAAGAACAACTTGGATTGGAGATCGAATTTCCATTCTTTGTACGTGGGGAATATTCCTTGGAAGGCCTCCATTAGTGATATTTGGAAAGTGTTTAAAGAGTTTGGTATCATAGCTGATATTTTTATGCCCAAAGCAACAAGGAACAATGGAAGGGTTTCTTCTTCGTTGTTTGCTTTTGTTAGATTTAGACATGAAGCTGATGTTTTTGCCGCTACTAAGAAAGCTGGTAACGTTTATCTTGAAGAGAGGAAGCTAGTGGTTAGGAGTGCCTTCTCGTCTGGAGGAAGAAAAGAGTTGGGCTCGAGTCATGCATAGAAGGATAAGGACAAGCGAGTGGATGGCAGAACATTTAAGGAAGTCGTCCTTGTGGGTAGGTCAGGAGAATGGGAGGATGCGAAAGGCATTAATTGTCCAAACCATTATATGCGTGGGAAGGAATTAATGGAGGAGTTTGTTAGTCAAGAGGATTTCGTTAATCAATCTACGAAGCCTACTTGTATTGCCTCCACTTCCTCATATGCTCCTGACCCTTTGAGGGTTCCTCCGCTACCTTTTGTTTTTCATCTGCCCAATCTAGATCACAACTGGCTGGCTTGTGCTGCTATTGGAACTTTGAGATCAATTGGTCACTGGCTTGTTATTCAAGAAGATCTTATTTTGCAAGGTGTGAGGGTCCATTTGGCGCCCATTAGTACTGTTAACATCCTTTTACTTTTTGACTCTCCAGAGGATAGAGACATTTTGATCTCTCAATATTCTGGTATTTTCTCAATTTGGTTCCAGTTTCTACGCCCTTGGTAGAGGATATGGATGAGAGAATTTCCCAAGTCTGGATCAAAATAGAAGATATCCCTTTGGTCCTTTGGTAGGATGATTTATTCAAAGTGTTGGGCAGTTCTTGGGGTCATGTCATTGAAGTTGTAGATGTCATGAGTCGAAGAATTTTTCTTGATGCTGCGTGGATTAAACTACAAGTCTCCAACATCCGCTCCATACCTTCTGTGGTGGAAGGATCAGTTAATGGCATTGGATACAAATGTCATATTTCTATATCCAGGAATGATCTAGTCCCGAAGGCTCCGATGGTGTTGGATGAAATATCATCGGATTTCGATAAAGAGGATGACGGTTTTCACTCTCCAGTTTTTGTGTTGGAGCAGGTACACCAGACTACTGTGGATGATGTTACTGGCTCAGAACCTCTGACGAGTTTGGTAGACAGTCATGGTGAGGGTCCTAGGCTCGAGATGGTAAGCTGTCCAAACGGCGGTAATGATGTTTCTGTTCAAAATACTGGAGTCAGTAGTAATAGTGATAGGGTGAGGTTGGTTGAATCTGAGTTGGAAATAGGTGGGGTTCAAGCAGACGTTTTGGATGGGGGGCAACAAGTTCTTGAAGGTATGCCAAGCCCTTTCCCTTTGGGCCATTTGGAGCCCACTGAAAAATACCTTTTGGATGGGGAGCAGATTGGTCCTGGTGATAAGAAAGTTGGACTCAACTCGAAGGGTGGGCCATTCAATTTTTTGGTCGACTTGTCTTCTGGTTTTGTATTATGGAGATCATCTCTTGTAATGTTCGAGGCTTAGGGAAGCAATAAAAATTTAGAGCGATTCGTAGTTTGGTTGCTGCTAACCGTCTAGATATGTTACATCTTCAAGAAACCAAACCTCAGTCTTTTGATAATAGGTGTTTTAAGTCTATTTAGGGTAATGGTTCGATTAAAGGACTGGGGAGCGCTTCTTTAGGGGCTGCTGGTGGACTAATCTCTATCTAGAAAGTGGATTTTTTCCAGTTGGAAAATTCTATTGTCAGCGACTGTTTTATCCTCTTATGTGGTACTATCAAGAGCTGTAATTTTAAATGTTGTTTTGCTAACATCTATGCTCCCAATGATGATGCAGAGAGGTACCAATTTTTCCTTAATCTTACCTCTGTTCTCTCTGGTATTGATGAGCCCTTTTGTCTTTGTGGAGACTTTAATATTGTTAGGATAGTGGAAGAGAAAATTGGTGTTGTTTTCAATCTGTTTGCTATGCGTATGTTTTCTGACTTTATTGAAGGGATGGGTTTGGTTGATTTACCCCTCTCCGGTAATACGTTCACGTGGTGCAGTAATAGAGGCATCCCCACTTATTGTAGACTAGATCAGGTTTCTTCTTTCTCCTTTCTTGTGGATTTATTTCATCTTTTATCTCAAAAGGCTTTACCTAGGTCTTTGTCAGATCACAATCCTATTCTTTTGGTGCATGATCTTCTAAATTGGGGCCCCAAACCCTTTAAATTTTTCTCTCATTGGATGGATCTTGAGGGGTTTCACGATATGGTGTCTAACAACTGGTCTTCTTGTCCGATGGCTATTAATGGGAGTTTCGCGTCCAAGTTAAAAAATCTTAAGTTCTCTGTTAAATCTTGGGTTAAAGTTAATGTGGGTGATCCTTCTACTAATATCAAAATCTTAGAGCAGGATATTGAAGATTTGGAAAAGGCTAGGCAGGATGGTGTCAACGATTTTATTCGACATCAGAACCTTCTCAATCTTAGACGGCAGCTGTGGAATTTGTATAGATTGGAGGAAAGATCTTGGTTACAAAAATCTCGTGTCAAATGGTTTCAAGAGAGGGATCGTAACATAAAATTTTTCCATCATATTGCTTCTAACCGCTTTCATGCCAATAGAATTTCAAAGCTTAATTTTGATGGTGTTGTGGTGTCTGATCCTTTGCTACTAAAGGAGAGTATAACAGCTTACTTTGAAAATCATTTTCTGCGTAAAACTGTTATGAATGTGGAGGAGCTCGATGTCAATTTACCTTGCCTATCTTCTGATCAGGTTGCATAGCTAGAAAGGCCTTTTGTGGAATAAGAAATTTTGGCTGCTATTAATTGTTGCGATGAAAATAAAGCACCCGTGCCTGATGGATTTAATTTAGACTTTTTCAAAAAATTCTAGCCAGTGCTTAAAGCAGATTTGTGCTCTCTGTTCCAAGATTTTTTCTCTACTGGTTTTTTTGATAGGTTTATTAATACTTCATTCATTACTTTGATCCCCAAATGCTCCAATCCTGTTAATTTGTTTGATTTTCGGCCTATTAGCCTTGTGGGGAGTGTGTATAAAATTGTGGCTAAAGTGCTAGCTCGTAGGTTGTGTTTGGTGATGGATCATATTGTTGATTGTTATCAGTTCGCTATCATTAAAGGCCGACAAATTATTGACTGCTCTTTGATGGCAAATGAGATTATTGATGATCTAAGGAAGAATAAGAAGGAAGCTATTATGTTTAAAGTGGATTTTGAAAAGGCTTATGATAGTGTGGATTGGGAATTTTTATTTTTCATCTTGAGGAAATGGGTTTTGGGGCTTTATGGATTAATTGGATTAAAAGTTGTGTTCAGACAGCTTCTATTTCTATTTTGGTCAATGGGTCTTCTACACGCCAATTTGGTATGCAAAGAGTACTTAGACAGGGTTGCCCATTATCTTCATACCTGTTTTGCATCATTAGTCAAGCTTTGAGTTCTCTCTTGTTGAAGGCGTCCCAGATGGGAATCTGTTCGGGTATTTCTTTGGGATATCAGAATTTTTCAGTGAGCCATCTACAGTTTGCTAATGATACTTTGTTGTTCTCAGCCCCGTCTTCTGTTCAAATTGGTAATCTGGCAAGAGTCTTAAAATGTTTTCATCTGATTTCAGGACTGAAAATCAATTTTCACAAAAGTTGCTTGTATGGTATTGGTTTGGAGGATACAAAACTTCTTGAGTGGGCCAGAATGTTGAGATGTAAAGTTGGTATTCTTCCATGCAAGTACTTGGGTTTACCTCTTAGTGCCCGTCATAATGCTTTGTCTACTTGGCAACCAGTTATTGATAAGTTTAATAATTGTTTGCAAGCTTGGAAGGGGTCCTTATTATCGTCAGCTAGTAGATTTACTCTTATTAAATCTATTCTTGAAAGTCTTCCAACTTATTTCATGTCTCTCTTCCCTATCCCTTGCTCGGTGAAGAAGGAATTGGATAAAATTCACAGCAGGTTCTTTTGGGCTGGTGATTCCCAAAAAAGGAAGGTTCACTATGTTGGCTTGACCGATCTTCATGTCAAGAATAGAGCGCTTTTGAATAAGTGGATTTGGAGATTTGGCAATGAAAGAGAGTCTTATTGGTGGAATCTTATGATTTCCAAGTATAATTGGAATAGCTTAGACATTTTGCCTAAAGCCAATGATATTCAAAATTGCTCTCGGCTTTGGAAGGATATTTTATCTCCATTGTACTATGGGAATTGGATGGATGTTATTTCTTCTGGCTTTAAAATGTGCATTGGAGATGGCAGAAATATCTATTTTTGGTCTGATCCGTGGCTACATGATTTGATCCTTAAGCACGAATTTCCAAGAATTTTTGTGCTTGCCAAGAACAAGGTCGGTAAGGTGCAAGATTTTGGTGTGTGGGTATACAGTGAATGGTCTTGGAATATAGAATTGCGAAAACGGCTTTTTGGATGGGAAACTGATAAGTGGGACAGACTTTTGGCTTTATTATCTGTGTTCCATTTTTCCCTGCTTACTAATGATTTTTGGAATCTTGTTTAGAGTTCCTTAGCCCCTCATAAAGTTGAAGTTTTGGTTTGGCAACTTGTGAAGGAGAGAGTGCTAGTGAAACTTGAGTTGGTCAAAAGGGGGATTATTCATGCTAGTGTTGCAAAATGTGTTTTCTGTTTTAAAGAGGATGAATCAGTTCAACACCTGTTTTTCAGTTGTAATTTCTCTTGGAAAATTTGGTCTCACTTTTGTCTTAGTTGGGGTGTGTCGTGGGCTTTTTCTAAGGATCCTTCTATTTTCATCTTTCATTAGTTTGATTTAGTTGATGGTGAGAAGAGATTCACTTGGAGAATGTTATTTTTTGTTATCATTTGGTCAGTATGGCTGTGCAGAAATGATTTGATCTTTAGAGGTAAGCTGGTGGAGCTGTTACTGTTATTGGCATTATCAGTATGAGACTGGCTTGGTGGGTATTCGCGAAGTGGCCAGACCAACACCAATCCCTTTTTGATGTTGCTACTCGGACTAAAATTAAATGTACCAGGAATATTATGAGCTACTGGTTTCCTCCTCCTGCTGGTAGCCTCAAGTTCAATGTTGATGGTGCTTCCAGAGGCAAACCGGGACCTTCAGGTATTGGTGGTGTTTTAAGGGATCATCTTGGTACTGTAAAGTTAATCTTCTCTAAACATGTTGGTCAAATGGAATCAAATGAAGCTGAGCTTCTTGCAGTTAAAAAAGCATTTTGTTGTTTCGTTGCTATGGATCTAGGAAACTCTTCTGCAATTATTCTGGAGACTGATTCAGCTAATACAGCCAAATGGGTATCCGTTCCTTCTTCTGCCCCTTGGAGATTGAGACATCATATCTTGAAGATTGAAGCTTTGAAGAAAAATATTGGTCATTGGAGTATTGTTAATATTCCCAGAACGAGTAATGGATTTGCATATTCACTTGCTAAGGCTGCAGTTGAGAGTTTACCTGATTTGTTTTTAGTTTTTTAATGTTTGTTGGTACTAGTTGTAACTTGGTTTTCCCAGTTGCTTTTGGGAGCTTGGGAGGCTTGGTTATTTTTTGTCCTTTTGTGGCATGAAACATATCAGCCTCCCTTGTATAGGTGTCGTTCACATGCTGCTATCTTGGGTTGTTTTGTTTTGTGTTGAGTAGTTTCTTTGCTTGTCACTTGTATTCTGGCCGTTTTTTAATACATTCCTTTCTTGACTTTCAAAAAAAAAACTATAACAATAGAAACAAAAATGAAAGCTGAGGGTTTTTCCCCTTAAGTTCACCTTCAATGCTTCAGCTGAAAACTTATTCAATTAACTGAAGAGAGTATAGAGTAAAAATTAAGAATTAAACAGTGCTTATCCCAAACACATGTAAGCACAATTCTTTATGACTTAAAAACAGCTTAATGACAATTGTTACCGTTGTCAAACCCTTAAAACTTTAGTTAATTATGTCCATAAACATAGATTTTTAGTGGAAATTGAGCTTTCTAATTAACAAGAATCGCTTAGAAATGAGGGTATTATTGAAGAATCAAATATCATCAAGAAGAATCACAAAATTCATCGGAATTGGTAATTGAGAGATTGAAATTGCTAATGTCCAAAAGAATACCTGATGATATTAGATGGTTAATTGAAGTCAATGTCTGACTAAGTATTGAGTATCTACCTAATTTTTCAAATGTCTATCTGATTTGGATAAAAGTAGTTTTACCAAGAAAAGGAAAAGTAAAATATTAGAAGTATGTTATAGATGTGGCAGGTAAAAGTGCAATACAAACTGTCATTCCCTTGGATATTTATCTAAAAATTGACAAGATAAAATTGACTAAGTAAAGAGGCGTTGAATGACATTCATTTGACTCTTGAAACTCATCCTTGTAGAAGTGTTCAATGAGGACTTTTCAAACTATGGAATAAATTTAAAGATGAAGAACAACGTTATAATATCAAATATCTTATTTTAAATGATATTGTATGCAAGTTTATACAAACATTTAATGAAAAAAAATCAAATATGTAATATAAATGTATTTTATTAATGAAATTCATTTTGTATTATATATATATATATATTATGTATATTTTTTATTTTATTAATATACTATTTTTTATATGAATATTTTTTAAAGAATGGAGACTGAGTAGAGTGGCATACCATGTAGATATTGACGGGTATACCACCGTACCACGCTATTCCATAACTTATTAATGTTGACTGGTATTAGGTCATCCCATAACTCATTAATGTCAAATTACTCAGTTAGTATGTTGGTCAAGAATTGACTAAGAGAAGTTAGCTAAGCACGGCACCTAAGAGAAAAACCTTCTCATAAAGCCATTAGTTTTGACCGGTGGCTGATTATTTTTGTGGTAAATCTGAGTACATTTTGTCAAACAATTGAACTCTGCTGATTTCATTACAATGACTTGATTTATTTTATCTCAACTTTGTCCTTTGAAATTTGGTCTGCTTTGAATGTCAAATATACTTATTTCATAATCTTTGAATGAAACAAAGTTGCTTATGTTCAAAATAGCATACAATTAGGTGCCGTGCATACAGGTAAGCTGATGAAACCAAAATAAAATTTTAATTTTAATTAAAGAATATAAATTTTTTAAATTAGGAAGATTGTTAAAAATGCTTTAAATAAAATATTTTTATTATTTAAATAAAGTATACATTTAATTCTCAACATCTTAAAATAAAAATAAAAATAAAAATATTCAAGTTCACACACCTAATATTATAATACTCAATGCTAGAAAGATTTAGATTATGGGAACGGAAACAAAAAAATTCTAATCTCCCTCTCCCTAATTGCATTCATATCCAGGCATTGACTTTTCAACTGTTGGGTCTCTGGAACTCAAGCATCCGTAACACATGCCCTTCATCAGTTTGGTTTATGCATCCCTTAGGAAGGCTTGCATGCAATTTACACCTTATAAAGTCTTTGAGAATGGGTCCTTGTAATGCTTTTACCTCGGATCCTTCCAATATACTTGCAGAACAAAGCTAAAATTAACAAAGTTTAAGAAGTTCAAGAAGAGGCCTTTTCTTTTCTTTTCTTTTCTTTTTTCTCTCTTCTTTTGGTATAGGTGGTTGGATTGGAGGCATGGGAATGTTCTGTTTCTTCTTTCTTTTTCTTTTTCTTATTTTAATTTATTTTTGGCTCATACTTTGAATCTACATTTACATTTACATTTTGCTGGGCCCAATCACACCAAACAATGACCTGAAGCTAAAATAAATCTAAAGAAATCTGAAGCTAAAATAATTGTCACCTGAAATGCATTATCTGGGCAGTTATGGAAAAACTTAGCAAGATGGCCCGCATTCACTCCAATAGGTGGTCGAAGAGAAACAGTTGGAGCAGGAAGGTAGACAAGCATGAAATAAGTACATATTTTAATTAATATTTTAAACATATTTTCAAAATATTCTTGAGTAATAAGTAGGGATGGCAATGAAATGGGGATTAACGGGGATTCGCTTCAATTCGCCCCATTGAAGTCGGGGATTCTTCGAATTTAATGGGGTCGGGGCCGGGGCCGGGTTTTAAAAAGCGGGGATTAGTGGGGACGGGGACGGGGGCGGGGATTGATTTTTCCCCGTTGAAGCCCCGCGGGAATTCGCCCCGCAAATCCCCGACTTCGGCTTCAGTTCTATTTTTAATAAAAATACTATTTTATCTCTAATTTTTTTTAAAGAAAACCATCTTATCCATTTGTTTACTTAAAAAATTAAATAAAATGAGTTTATATTATTGACTAAATAATTATTATTCATATTATTAACTATATTAATATAATATTATTTATGTAATTATATGTGAACATTTTTTTTAAAATGTAACTATAATTTATATTATTAAATATATTGATTTAAATAATTTTATATTATTAACTATATACTTAACTAATTATGAATTTATATTATTAAATTTTGTAGATTACAATGAGATTATATTATTGACTAAGTATTTATTGATATAATGAGTCAAATGGGGTCAAAGCGGGGTCAAAGCGAAGTCAAAGCGGAGTCAAATGAGAGTGGGGATGGGGTGAAGGCGGATGATGTAAAGCCGAGGCGGGGCGGGGACGGGGCCACTTTCCAAATTTTTGAAGTGAATGCGGGGCGGGGACGGGGATTAGTATTTAAAGTTGGGGACGGGGATTCGCCCCATTGCCATCCCTAGTAATAAGTACATATTTTAAAATCAAGATGATTTGAAACTTCAATATTTTATTCATTTTTCATGCTTGAGTTAATTTTAATTAAGAATTTTGCAATTAGATATTTAATGAAATTTTATTTCAAAGAGGTATAATTCTTTCCATTTACTTAAGAAAGTTCAAACTAATATGACTAAGTAAGATATTTAGCATAAATAAAATAATTTAACATTCAAGTTGGGAGGAAATTAATAGGGCTAATAAATCTTTACTCTGCAATCATATATATCTTAGTCAAGAGAAAATATTAATGAGGGAGATCATAATTATCGTGTATCGTGCGGGTCTATTTGGGTTTATTTGAATATTTGCTATTTAATGATTCTAGTCGATCAATTCTACTTTTCTCGATATAAGGTTCTAGTTCCTTGTTCTAAGTTGTTTTAGGTCGAATTGCTGAGACCTCCGAATTGTGTTTAGGGTTCTAACTTATCCAAGATTTTTTGTAGTTTTTAAGGTTGGTGTGGAAGCGTGCAGGTAACCTTTCCAAGAAGTAATCTTGGGTTTTAGTGGCATTGCATCATCAATTGGGAGAAAATACAGGAAAAGTTCAGAGCCAAGTTTCCAACAAGATTGTTCTTATCATCTATTCCATCTATTACAATGTTTATTCTTGGTTCTTAAGTTGATAAAATTCCTTGAATTAGTAGTTTTTTTTTCTTTTTTCTTTTTCTGGGCAATTAAAGCTTTAAAATCATGTATTCTATATTGGAAATCATGCTTTGCTTGTTGGATAGCATATTGGGGATCAATTGAAGATAAAATTGTTGAAGGAAAGGCTATACATGAACTGAAAGTTTCTGCATAAAACTGTGGTACGAAATCGCAAAAAATTCATTGAATTCTTGGACTATCTTGTAGAAATTATTGCGGAAAACCATTGTGTACGAAGGGTAGATATGATGTAAAATACTTTTGTTCTTAAAAAGGAAACTCAATATCTCATTGCGCACTGTATTGCATTTACGTTTCAGCAAAATAGGCATTGTGTCCACCTGGAGATCAAAATTGACATGTTCTACTTTGGACATTACATTTACAAATGGTATATAATGTATTGACTTTTTAAAAAATATCTTATTTTAGGTAATTGCTTGATAGAAATCTATAGCCATCAATTCATAGAACAGTACATAACCACTTATTTTGTTTTATATATATATATATATATCCCTTTCATGTGGGCACTTTTTCTATGCTATGACCAGGTTGGGAATGAATCTATAGCCATCATAATGCAGAAACATAGAATTTCGTACAGAATGTACCACTAATTTTTAAGACCACAGAAATCACCGATTCTTTCTTCCTCGGGGATATCTGGATTGGCGAAGCGGAATTCAAGAAGCCCCAAATGATCAAAATCATTGAACGTGCGAGGATTGTTTTCGTTGATAAACACTTTCGGCACACAAACAGTACCAGTGTGGTAGGAAAATAGTCCAGTTGAATACCTTTCTTCCCCAGTCATTGTCACTCTATGTACACAGTGACGAATTTTCCCATTGCTCCATGCCTGAGGAAAGAAAAAAAAGGCATGCCAAAGTGTCATACCTGCTTGCATGTTTAAACTAAAATGCACATCAGGATCGGATCTTTGTTTCTTTAGGGAATCTTTAGGCAGGTGGTTGTACATGTTGAAAGTCCACATATATTTATTACTCCCTTCTCTCACTTTTTCATAAGTAGCTCGATGCATGCATGTCAACACAGACCAATAAAGTTTTTATTTTTATTTTCATTTTTTAAACATACCTTCATTTCTATGTTGGGAATAAGAAAGATAAGGCAGGATAATAATAATAATTATTATAAAGAGGGAAGAGGAGAGGAGATATAAGAAACGGAAAATAAAGTCTTTATTTTAGAAACAAGAAAGAGGGATGAGGTGGAGTCATGAAATAAGGATAATATGAAAGGAAATTGTAAAATTTTAGAACATTGTAAAATGACTAATTATTAAAAAAAAATATAAATCAAATTATAAAAAAAGGATGAAAATTTATGATATGAGGGATAAGTCCATGTTTAATATCACTATTTTCTTTTTTATTATTATTAGATATAAGACTCAATCGGTATTCGTCGTGTCCATTTGACAATTCACAAATAATTTGGTCCGTTCATAGAGTCAAATCTCTTGTATCCATAAAGAGAGTTTTGTTTTTGTCGATTAGACAAATCTCGAATTCAAGACATTATTTAAAGAAGTACACAACCTCCTTACCATACATGAGGGGTTAAATTTTATTTATCTTGAAAAGTATAAAAATACTTAGAAATCGAGGAGAAAATGGAACCTGAAACTGGTGTTAAGTACGAAAGAAAACTCACCATCATTCCATCGCCTGCTAATATTATGAAGGAATATCGTGGAAAATCAACAGGAATCCAAGTACCATCCTTCAACCGAACCTCCAAACCGTTGACATTACTTTGTTGATTAATTCCTATGAAACCGAGGTCAGTATGAGCAAATACGCCAACTTTCGTTTCCTCAGGCTTAGGGGCTCTATATTTGTTCATTCGAACGTTGTAGATAGTTGATTTTATGTGATCATCACAGGAGTTCTCCACACCATAGATTTCGAACAGCATTCTTGTGATCATTTTGTCCAATTCTGATACTTGTGCGCGTACGAGTGCATGAGATCACTGTGTATCATTCAAGATAATCAGATCAAAAACGACTTAAAGTTGACAACAACGGCTTCTATATTTCTATGGATGAAGACAAAAAAAAATTCATACAAAAAATGAACTATTCTTCGTCAGCATCACCTGTGATTTGTGTATTATTTGATTCCAGTAGAAAAGGAGATAGAAATGCATACGTTTCTCCTGTCATCCAAAGAATGAAAATGTAGAAAAATCCAAAGACTGATTTAGCTAAATAAAATAAGAATGGGAAAATGCAGAAAAAAGATTGGACTTTGGATGATTGCCAAAATTGAACACATTATTTTATCTATGTTTCGAGCATTTCTTCCGCCTCCGGATAATGAAAATGCAGACAACAGATTGTATTCTGCAGACAACAAATGATCCCCAAAATCTAATTTCAAGTAAAGATATATGTTTGTAATTTGACGTGGAAATTCCGTGCTACTGATCTAAGATAATGCTACTTTATTTGTTAAAGAGTTAAATTCAACATTTGCTTTCTGGAAATTTAGAAAAAGAAACTTAACATAGTGTAGCAAACTCATAGGTTCCAACCCCTCTTGAGAAAATGAAGATTGAAACTTCAAAACTACAAAAACTCAAGAATTGTTTTTTCCAGAAACTCAATAACACTCTTGCAACTCTCTCAAGCACTCAAACATATATTTCTTGAACTTTTTTGATTGTACATTTCAATGGGATTCCTACAAACCAATCTTATCACCTTCTCAACACCAATAACGGAAGAAGCTTTTGAGTTGGAAACAAGTTTAATTATTCAACACTTTGCGAGACCCCTTTTTTTAGTTAAATTCATCTCTCTGTCACTTAAGTTTTTAGAGTGAATGTAAATATAACAATGTTCTCTTTGGATAATTAAACTTGCCAGTGAAGCTTTTCATTGCTTTGTTAGTGCGGTGTAAGATTTTTCATTCAAATATCTACGTTAATTCAAACCCTTAAACACAACAATATTAAGCGTAGGGTTGATAAAGCAGAAGCATGATCTATGTTTAAGATTTGCATATCATTCGGGATAACACAGAACAGAAGACTAAAATATGGACAGGAGGCATTAAGTAATCAGAAGTAAATCCACAGTTCTCTGCACTACATCCCTTGCTAAAGCGTCTGCTTCCCCATTGAACACTTTGGAAACTTTTTGGATATTCCAAGCCTTGAGCTTGGCTTTGAGAAACTCAATTTGCAAGATCTATTTTCAAAGTCACCAATGTGCCGAGTTTGGAGAAGAATCCATTTACAAACATTGGCGGAATCGGACTCAAGTATCCATTTGCATATAATTAAACAAAGTTAATTTAATGAAGAAAGACTACGGACGTGAGATACTATGTATTGTTTTTTTTTTTTTTGGCTCAATGCATGTTTCTTGTGTTCATCGAAGTGGAAATATGTTGTTCACTAAAATCGTTAAGTATTTTTTGTCTCTTGTAAGGACTTTATATACAGATACATATGATATATATATATATATATATATATATACACACGTTTGAATTTAATATCCAATCACCTCATTTTCAATTTTGTTTTATTGTCCAACTTTTCAACACGATTTGAATAAAATAACAATAAGACAAATAGGCACTACACGAAAATCTTGTTTTTTCGACCCAATTTTCCGACGGATATTTCGGTCTGAAATTTGAGACGGATCTTAGACAGAATACCGACGGAAAGTACGTTTGACCGGACGTCTAAAATCAGTTGCTATTTTTCGACCACTTTCCGACTAAAACGTGTTAGTTGATAATTAATCGGTAGATTTTCCACGCATTTCCGACTGAAATTTAAAATGTAATATATATTAGTTAGGAAAAAAAATTAAAAATATCCGTAGGTAATTCGTCACAATTTAGCGATGGATTTCCGACGGAAATTATTTAAAAAAATTTTAATTTTTTTTGTCATGTTCGTCCAATTTCCGTCTATAATTAGTTGATAATCAAAGACCGATTGCCGACGGATGTTGCATTTTTCCTTTTAAAAAAATTATGAAAAATGAAAAATATTCAGTAGCAAATCCGTCTGTAATCCGTTTCCAATACAAATATTTTTTCCTAAGCTTTTCCCTCTAATCTAAATAATTGTAGTTTTTTATTATTTCTTATACAGTTAGTTTATTAATACCTCAATTTAGGCTTATAACATTTAAAAACCAATCATAGTTAAAAATATAATTTTCAAAGTTTATTAATTAATTTGGTATATACAATATGTATATATGATTGTGTGTTACAACATAACTGTTATAAAAAATATTGATAACATATAACATAAGATTGAAATTGACGTTATAGAATATGAAATTTTAATTTTCCAAATGATAAAGAATTCAAATGAGCACCATAAGTCATAACTAACGTAATTATGCTCTCCAAAATCTTTGATGATTGATTTGAAATCCTCATTTATTTAACTTATGTTCTTTAAAATTGAAACTATCATAAATTGTAATTAACAGTATAAGTATTCAAGATTTATTAATTGATTAGTTAGGTAGTGTTTTAGCGAGTCAATATATACACACACAACAATCATATATGTATATATAATTGTGTGTGACAACATGGCTATTGTAAAAAGTTTTTATAATTTATACCGTCATATTAAAACCGATGTTGTATAATTGAAATTTTAATTCATTAAGTAATTAAAAATTAAGCTGAGTATGATAACTAAAGTAATTATGCTTTTTATATTGTTCATTTTCCCGATTTGTAATCCTTATTTATTTGACTTATATTCTATTAAATTGAAAAAACTATAAATTCGATTATATATAGAAATTTCAAAATGGAGCGCAAGAGCGTTATCCATTTGGACTGTTCATATAATTTGAAGATAACGAATATTTTTGTGAAAATAAATGATTCATTTAGTAGATATATATCTTGCGAAATAATTATCATAAATCTCGTACGATTATATTTACTACTTTAGCTTAATGTTTTTATTATGTTAACATTTCGGTATCAAGTTAGTAAACATTTCTATTTATGTGCATATTTTAACCTCGAATAACAAGATATCGATAAAATATAATGTGTATAACATGTAAATATAATTTTAATCAAATGTATAATCTAAAAGTGTGTTTAGATGTTTACAAAGAAGAAACTTATTTAAAAATCAAAATTTATGCTCTTGTTTTAGGATGTTTATTGGTTTTGTTTAAAATGTTTTTTTGAAAGAATTATTTTGATTCTTAAATGTGTCAGTATCATAAACAGATTCCCTACGGAAATTTAATTATTTAAAAAATTAATAGTGTATTTATTTATAAAATTAATTAATATTATCGACGGATTACCGATGGAAAGTTAAAATTTTAAAAAATTAATAAATATTGGCGACGGATTCTAGACGGAAATGTGATTTTATTAATTTAAAAATTAATAAATATTCCCGGCGGAGTTTCGACGGAATAGTGTATTTATTTTAAAAATTAATAAATAGTTTCGACGGATTAACGACGGAAAGTTAAAATTTATAAAAATTAATAAATATTGGCGACCGATTCTCGACGGAAATGTGATTTTATTATTTTAAAAATTAATAAATATTCCCGACAGATTGTCGACGGAATTGTGATTAATTATTTATAAAATTAATTAATATTATCGACGGATTACCGACGGAAAGTTAAAATTTTAAAAAATTAATAAATCTAATCGACGGATTCCCGACGGAAATGTGATTTTATTAATTTAAAAATTAATAAATATTCCCGACGGATTTGCGACAGAATTGTGATTAATTATTTATAAAATTAATTAATATTATCGACGGATTACCGACGGAAAGTTAAAATTTTAAAAAATTAATAAATCTAATCGACGGATTCCCGACGGAAATGTGATTTTATTAATTTAAAAATTAATAAATATTTCCGACGGAGTTTCGACGGAATAGTGTATTTATTTTAAAAATTAATAAATAGGTTCGACGGATTACCGACGGAAAGTTAAAATTTATAAAAATTAATAAATATTGGCGACGGATTCTCGACGGAAATGTGATATTATTATTTTAAAAATTATTAAATAATCCCGACGGATTACCGACGGAAAGTTAAAATTTTTAAAAATTAATAAATATTTTCGACGGATTCCCGACGGTAATATGATTTTATTATTTTAAAAATTATTAAATATTCCCGACGGATTTTCGACGAAACTGTGATTAATTATTTATAAAATTAATAAATATTATCGACGGATTACCGACGGAAAGTTAAAAATTTTAAAAATTAATAAATATGGGCGACGGATTCCCGACGGAAATGTACTTAATTATTTAAAAATAATAAAAATAGGAAGATAAATTTAAAATGGGCCTCTTCCCTAATTTTCCTTTCTTCCTCATTTCCCCTCTTTTCTTTCTCACCTTTGTTCTCTGTCTAGCCACTCACTGTCTGTTCTTCCTCATTTCGTCGCTGCTACCTCTGATCGTCTCTCACTGTCGCACCGTTGCTGCCTCTACCCATCGATCTCGTCGCCTCGCTGTTGCCGCTGCCCGTCAATCTCGTCTTGTTGCCTCGCTGCTGTCGCTGCCACCGTCAAGCTCGTCCCTGCTGCCGGAACCCAATGAACTTGGAAGATTCAATCTTTTCCCCTTTTCTTTTACCTGCAAAGTAATGAATTGAAATTATTCAATTGTTTTACTTAATGCTTTATATAACTTTTTCCCAATGAACTTCAATATCAAATATGAGGGCTTTACTTTCTTGCTTATGTGCCACATAAATATAATTCCAGTAAAAAAATATCATTTAACTTCTACTTCAAGTGTACCTAGAGGTGCAAATGAAGCAGTCCATAGCTTAGAAATGATATTTCATTCTTTTTAAAAAATAAAAAAAGAAAGAAAAATATAAAGATACTTTCGAAAGAAATAAGACTTCTGCTTTTGTTGTTATTTACCCCTAATATGGTAGGGGATAAAGAAAAGTATCACTTATTTTTTTGCCTTACCATATTTTCTATCAGCTTAGAGCAGCTCCTCAGAGGAGGGGGAAGAAGAAGAGAAAGAGGAAGATAAGGAAAAGCCCAAGACAAAGAAGGTGAGGGAGACAACTTATGAATGGGAGATTTTGAATGATGTGAAGGCTATTTGGTTGAGGAGTCCAAAGGAGGTCACTGATGAAGAGTACACTAAATTTTATCACTCTCTAGCGAAGGTATGTTTCTTTCAATGCCCCTCAGAGGATTTGTGAGGTAGGAAAATTTTGTCTTAGATCTGATCATTTTGTGTAATTTGTGTTCTCCAATAGGACTTTAGTGACAAGAAACCCCTAGCGTGGAGTCATTTCACTGCTGAAGGTGATGTTGAGTTCAAGGATGTACTCTTTGTGCCTCCTAAGGCACCACAGGATTTGTATGAGAGCTACTATAACGCAAACAAGTCAAACTTAAAGACAAAAAACAAGGGGTTTCCACCTTAAACTAAGCTATTAAGGCCTATATATAGTTAGAAAAAGGTCCTAGGATAGTTATACAAGAATCCTAATTAGAAACTACTTAAAACAATCTTAAAACTTTAAATTCGGAAAGTGGACGCCCGAGTCTTCAAAGTGGACGCCTGAGTAGATGAGACGCGTCCACTTGACCTTCAATCTTCTGAGAGTGGACGCGTGAGAGTTGGTGGACGCGTCCACTTCCTTGCCTTGCGCGTCCACTTAGTCTCACTACGCGTCCACTTTACTGTCCAACTTCTGAGGGTGGACGCGTGAGATTTGGTGGACGCGTCCACTTCCTTGCCTTGCGCGTCCACTTGGTCTCCCTGCGCGTCCACTTTACTGTCCAACTTCTGAGGGTGGACGCGTGAAATTTGGTGGACGCGTCCACTTCCTGGCCTTGCGCGTCCACTTGACTGTCCTGCGCGTCCACTTCTCCATTCTTCTAAATATCCATCCTCAAATTCCCGATTTCTTCCAATTTCATTCCAACATCTTCTAAATCTTCTAAAGACCTGAAAACAAAAGTAATAGTGTAAAGAATCATTATCATTGTTTTTTTTGACTTTATCATTGTTTTTTTTTTTCATATTGCAGCCATGGATAGTTCTGGACATGGTACACCGCCCCCTAGGTTACCAGGAGTTATGGAGGATCCTAGTCCAGACATAGTTGGGTCAGACACTAGCACACCTGCCTCCACCTCAGGGCCTGTCCCTTCTAGTCCACCAGTTCCCAATTCTGCTATACCATCTACTCAGTCACAGTCACGGAGTGAAGATGACCGTCCACTCATTTCTCCTGACGGTGATTCGTAAGTAAATAATTAAGTTTGACTTGCAAACTGTTTTGTCACGGTGTTTATCAATCGTATAGTATTCTGGGGAGACGTTACATTTATTGGTTGATATGATTTCTTAAATGTTAGATGATATATTATTCTTGGAGATGTGGAGTTTATTGGTTCATATGAATTACTATAATATTATATGGCATTTGAACAGGGAGTTTGTTGGCATTATTGTTATTCAGATTTGTGGTATATTTGAAAATAAATTGTGTGGCCTGTATGCCTGGAAAATGTTCAATTTATAGGGGAGATGCTGCCGAAATTTTTTAAATTTTAATTTATTTTGCTAATGTGGATAATTTAAACAGATTTGATCCGTCTATGGAGCCTGTTAGGAAGGTTACTGATACTATTAAGCAACACTTTATTGGTCCATTTGCCAAATTCTTCCAAGTTCCTGCACATGTTCGAGATATGTGGTTTACAGAGTGGAGCGTAAGTTTAACCCGAACTTGGAATAAATTTGTTGTTAAATTATATATTTTAATTTTAAATGCCTTTGATTTAAATTTTTTTCTTGTTTTATTTGCAGAAATTGTATAGATGGCGTCCCGAGCACGACGGCCTTATACGGAAGAATTGGATTAAGGTTGCTAGGAGCAGGTTCAAGGATGAGATGTGTCGTGCCCGTAGGGAGAAGAGTTTGACTATCCCTCCATATTGGATAACGAAAGATGACTGGAAACAACTACATGTTTATTGGAGAACTGAGAAGTGGTTGTGCTCTTCTAGATCAGGTAAGAGCAACAGAGCTGCAGCTCCTTCCTCGACTCATACTGGCGGGTCGATTTCGTTCTTAGAGCACGAGAGGAGGATGGTTAGTCATTCTAATGCATATATTTAAATACTTTAGCTGAATTATATGATTATAATTATATTTTTATAATTATTTAATCTTTTGTAATATTTTGTAGCGGAAGAGGGAAGGTTCCCAGTTTAGGTACAAAGATTTGTATAAGAAGACTCACACATTCCAGTCTGGGCCTAGTAAGGGCGAATTCAATAGCGAGAAATCACAACAAACTATGGTATGTGTACATTCTATTATTAACGTCAATTTAATTATATCGTTTGCTTACAATTTTAATTTAATTGCAGAACGAGATCAATGCATTGTGTGAGCAGTACTCTCAGATGGAGTCCACTGACTCCACTCATCCTTCAGTGCCTGATGATAAGCAACTATTTGTTGAGGTAGCAGGTGGCTTCAAGAAGGGCCGTGTTTCGGGGTTGGGGTCTGAAGCGCCTAGAGTGAGACGACGTCTGGATCAGGATTCGTCCAGTACGCAGTCTACACCATCTGCCTGTTCGGAGCCAGTAGATATAGAGGCTCAGATTCAGGAGCATGTGAGGCAACAGGTAGGCTTGCAGGTGGGCTTGCAGGTAGGCATGGAGGTGGGTATTATACGGAGGAAGTTCGAAGACAAATTTAGAGCGATGAAGTCCCGAGAGGATAGTTTGCAGGCATACCTCAAAAACTTGGCTATCCAGATGGGATTTCCGGCTCCACCAGTATTACCTTATGTACTCGAGGATGACATGTTTTTTGAGGATGAATATGTTGCGGAGGATGAGGATTTCACTGTGTCACCACCTGGTGATCATCCCGGTCTGTCAAGTCATTTTGATCCCCCTCCCCCTCCTCCTCCTCCTGCCCCTACCCCTGGACAGGCACATTCCGTTGTTGTTAGTTGATGTTTATGTACTATCTTCATATACTTATCACACATACATATTATTTTAGTTTTATTTGATAAATTAATTTCGGATATATATTATTTTAGTTTTATTCAATAAATTTATATTATTTTACAGATTTAATTATTAATTGGGTGTTTTTAATCCAAAATACAGGTTTTATTCACTAATACAGATTTTATTCACTAATCCAAAAATTTAAAATTTTCGACAGATTTCCTACGCAAATTAATTCATCATAGTAATAATTTCGACGGATTCCCTACGGAATTTAATTTTTTAAAAAAATTAATAAATATTAGCAACGGATTACCGACGAAAAATGAATATTTTTAAAGATAATAAATATTGGCTACGGATTACCGACGGAAATTAAATTAATTTATATTGGCAACGGATTGCCGGCGGAAATTAAATTTTTTTTAATAACTTAATGGATATTGGCGACATATTCCCGACGAAAATGTAAATTTATTGAAAATTAATTTATATTGGCAACGGATTCCCGACGGAATTGTAATTCATTATTTTACAAATTAATATATATTACCGACGGATTTTCGACGGACGTATAATTATTTTTAAATTTAATAATTATTGGCAACAGATTCCCGACGGAATTGTGATTAATTATTTTAAAAATTAATATAGATTACCGACGGACGTATAATTATTTTTAAATTTAATAAATATTGGCAACGGATTCCCGACGGACTTATGATTAATTATTTTAAAAATTAATATAGATTACCGACGGATTTCCGACGGACGTATAATTATTTTTTAAATTTAATAAATATTGGCAACGGATTCCCGACGGAATTGTCATTAATTATTTTAAAAATTAATATACATTACCGACGGATTTCCGACGGAAGTATAATTATTTTTAAATTTAATAAATATTTGGCAACGGATTCCCGACAGAATTGTAATTCATTATTTTACAAATTAATATATATTACCGACGGATTTGCGATGGACGTATAATTATTTTAAATTTAATAAATATTGGCAACGGATTCCCGACGGAAATATTAAAATTTTGTAAAAAAAATTCCATAATTGCGACAGTTTCCCTACGGATTGACTTATTTTTATGATGCTAAAAATTAAAAATTTAATAATATCCGTCTGAAAGCGGTCTGTAAGATCGACGGATCCGAGACGAAATCTTTTGTCGTTGACCAATTCTCGTCGTTTACGTTGCCGTCGAAATTCGGTCGTAAATAACGACGGATTACTTAGGCCGTTGGTGTTACCGACTGCCTAATTGCCGACGGAATATTCGGTCGGTAATCCGTCTAAAACTGTGGTCACAGACGGATTACCGACGGAAATGTCCGTTGAAAAAAATGGTTTTTCTTGTAGTGAGGAAAAAGAAGCGATGAATATAATAATACAACGAATTTGAAAAAATGTGTAAAAGACAAGTATGAAAAAAATGAAGTGATAGGGGCATAATATTGAAATGATAAATATATATATATATATATATATATGTTTCTCTATTTATAGAGAGTTTGTTATTTGATATACATTTATTCTTCTATTTCACTTCTTTATTACAAATCAGATTGATCTCTAAATACTTAGTTCCCATTTTTCTTCATAATTTCAATTCTTATATTTAGTGTATACATATGAAAGAAATATTAAAAAACAATCAAACAAAATACAGTACAAAGGGTAAAAAACAATTAGTCTCTTTGGTGGAATGACAATTGTGAACCATGTTTCATGTGTGTCTGTTGCATTGGAATTAGGAAGAATATTAGCTGGTCGAATGACGAGCGTGTCGTTGCGCTATCAAATTAATACCAAACTCAACCAACTTATGCAGTTAGGGCAAGTAAGGGTCGAACCCACAGGGATTTGTAAAATTTTAGAACAAGTAAACTAATCAAGATTAGGGGGAAAAAAATTTGATTTTTATTTTAAAAGAATAAACTTTAAATAAATTTACTCACAAATTAATTAAGAATCAAAGAAAAGAAAAACGTTAGCAAGAACTTTGTATTTCGGTTTTACTTATTCGGGATTAATCATTGATAATAACCTATTTGAGTAGTGACTTAGAATTCCGCGTAGCGCAGCAAATTTCGATTCCTGTATAGTTAAGTTAATTTTCGAGAAGCACGGCAAATTAACTTTAACCTAATTAAACTAAATTACCGAATCGCTCGCATAAAATAGTCAATTAAGTTATTCAGCTCGAGGACAACGTCAACACAAATTACATAAAGTTAATGGCCGATTAAAGTCATGCAATTTGTTTCAAACAATTCCCTATCAATTAATCAAACACAGATTTAAATTAATCAATAGTTACTACTCTTGGTTACCGAAAACCGATTCTGCATAACCCTAGTTAATCAATTATGCAAAACAATTAAGATGACCAATAATAATTGAAATAACACAATTGATAGAATAAAACCAAGAATTGTTCAAATACTCAAATAAAAGTAATGATTCCTTGAAAAGATCGGGTTTTTAATTACAAAACGTAAATCTCATATTCCCGAATAAAGTAAACCTAATACATGTCCTTGCCAACTAAAAACGTTTACTCACAAAACATAAAGGAAAACATCATAAAAAGATTAAGGGAAAGAGAGAAACTCATTAGTCGGAAATCCGATTTCCCGAGAAGCTCCAACCCTTGATCTCCTACAATGCTCGGGAAGAAAATATCTAAGGTGCTTGACACCCTAAACTAAGCTATTAAGGCCTATATATAGCTAGAAAAAGGTCCTAGGGTGGTTTATACAAGAGTCCTAATTAGAAACTACTTAAAACAAGCTTAAAACTTGAATTTGGAAAGTGGACGCCCGAGTCTTCAAAGTGGACGCCTGAGTAGATGAGACGCGTGCACTTGACTGCCACTTAACATGGCTGAAAAACTTTAGAAACCCATAAAAAATCCATTTTAGAATTAAAATCGTTTACAAGTAACAAAGACAAATTCAATCAAGTCACAATTAACTTAAACACATCATAGTCATACCATAAGTAATATTCATACTACCATAGGCTTGAAATCTCACACATCTCTCCACTAATGGGAAGAATAAAGTCGACTTGAGTCAAATTGGACTTGAAGCACGTAACGTTAGGCTTGGGTGTTGGTTAACAAAGAAAGGTAAGGTAAACAAAGTAGTCAAGAGAATTACACAAAAGGATAAAAGACTTTTGAAACCAAAGTTCTTCAATTGACACTTATCTTCCTTATTTACATTCAACCATATCAACCAACTCATATACTTCGGACAGTCTTGGAACTTTTTTGTTTTCTCTATTTCTCAAGTGCTCTTTTTTTTTTCTTTCTTTCTTTTTAAGCACTTCACTCTTTTTCATCAAATGTCTCTATTTTCTTTTGGACTTTTGCTCTCTTTTCTTTAGTAGAGAAGACAAACTCCTTTTCTCTTTAAAATTCCAAGATACGTTCCATCAACCCTCAACACACTTTGCAAAACCTTTTCAACACCTTTTTATCATAATCATAAACTTCACAAGTGTCAATCTAAAGATATTTCAAAGAAATCTCTTGACAATTATAACATGTAAAGGTTTTAAACGTTATTCTCAAAGGCTTACAAAGAAAGATAATAATGGATTCATCCATCACAACATTAAAGCTCAAAATAGGATCGAGGGGTATATTATAGAAATGGTGGCTCAAGAAAGGCTCAAACGTCCATAGAAGGCCTTATGCCATCCCCAAGTCAACCAAATTCAATCATATTTCGCCTCAAGAGTGTGAGAAAACAAGTTCTAGAGTGTCTAAATTGACCATGAATGTATCTAAGTCAAAAGTAAACTCAATTTCATTCAAACTTGTCAAAAGTGATTTCAAAAATCAAGATTTTTACTAAAAATAGGCCATGTCAATTCAAATTAACTATAGCAAATCATCCATAAATAACAATTTTGAATTTTCACAAAAAAAAATCGTAGAGTGTCAAGATTCCTCATAATAAATAGAGAATTTAAAGCACAAATAATATCGAAATTCTATCAATTAACATAGACTTGTATAAGTTTCATCATAGACATAACAAACACACAAACATGCATAAAAACAAAACTTTTTTTTTTCATAAACAATAATAACAATAAATGAAACAGAAAAACACAAACATTAAAAACAAGACTCCCCCACACTGGAACAAGACATTGTCCTCAATGTCACAACATAAGTAATAGAAGAAAAATAAACAAAGAGAGAAAAAGAAAGAAGTCACCCAAGGGAAGGTCTAGGAAGGGAAGCTCGAAGTGCAGAAACTTGTTCCTCAATAGACACAAGTCGTCCCTCAATAGCAGTCAATTGTGCGTCTTGGCGCGCCTGATTCAATATAAGTACAATAGTTTGTGGTATAAACCTGAGCATATACGACATTTCTTCTTTTTCTGGAGATCTTCAAGAAAGTTGAAGTCAACATTCTTCTTTTGGATGCAATAAGACAGATTTCTCGTTATGCTAAGTTCCTAAAATAACTTTGTACCAACAAGAAGAAGCTTAAAGGTAACAAAAGAATTAATGTGGGGGAATATGTGTCTGCTGTTCTCCAACATAAACTTCCTACAAAGCAAAAGATTCAGGTATGTTTGCTATCCCTTGTACAATTCGTGAAAAGGTAGTCTCAGGTTGTATGCTAGATTTAGGAGCCTCTATTAATGTCATACCTTATACAATCTATAACTCTTTAAATTTGGGACTAATGAAGCCTAGTAGAATTGTTATTCAGTTAGTTGATAGGTTTGTAGCTTATCCAGAATGAGTAATAAAATATGTACTGGTTAAAGTAAATGATTTAGTATTCCCTGCAGATTTCTACATTTTGAAAACTGAGAGTAGTCAAAATGCTTCTTCATCACAGTCACCTATTCTGTTAGGTAAACCATTTATGAAAACTGCTAGAACTAATATTGATGTTAATAAAGGTACATTATCAATGGAATTTGATGGTGATAAAATTTCTTTTAACATATCTGATGTGATGAAGTACCCTTCTGATGAATGTTCTACAGTTTCTATTATGGATATTATAGATCCACTTATTGAAGATATATTTGATTTGAGCTACATTGAAATTATGCAATCCATTATGAGATTAAGTATAAATGAAAATGTTCTTGACACTTTATCTGTGGAATGTGACAATGAACTCAAACAAGCTGTCAAGGATTTATCTACATGTCCTGTTAGTAATACAAAAATTGCATTACTTAGCTCACATGATAAAATTTTACCAACTGTTGTTTGTCCCCCATCACTTGAGTTTAAAGCTTTACTTTCTCATTTGAAATATGCATATTTGAGGGAAGGTAATGCTTTACTTGTTATTATTGTTAGCAATCTCTCATCTTTTCAAGAAGAGAGGTTAGTTTCTGTGCTTAGGGACAACAAAGCTGCCATCGGCTGGACTTTAGCCGACATTAAATGTATTAGCTCATCAAGAGAGTCACAAAGGAGATTAAACCCTCCTACAATGGAAGTAGTAAAAGCTGAAATTCTAAAACTTCTTCATGTTGGTGTCATCTACCCAATCACAAATTCACATTGGGTAAGTCCTATACATGTTTTTCCAAAGAAAAGTAGAATAACTATTGTGGAAAACTCTGAAAGTGAGAAAGTTCTTACTAGAGTGTAAAATAGTTGGAGAGTATGCATAGATTACAAGAAACTTAATGCATCAACTAGGAAATACTATTTCACCCTTCATTTCATGGATCAAATGATAGAATGTTTATCTAGTCGTTCTCATTATTGTTTCCTTGATGGTTATTCTAGTCATTTTCAGTTTGCTATTGCCCTAGAAAACCAAGGTAAGATTACCTTGACATGCCCATTCGGTACTTATGCTTATGGAGGAATGTCTTTTGGTCTATGCAATGTACCTTACTACCTTTCAAAGCCGCATGATGTCCTTATTTTTTTAATGTTTGTTGGTACTAGTTGTAACTTGGTTTTCCCAGTTGCTTTTGGGAGCTTGGGAGGCTTGGTTATTTTTTGTCCTTTTGTGGCATGAAACATATCAGCCTCCCTTGTATAGGTGTCGTTCACATGCTGCTATCTTGGGTTGTTTTGTTTTGTGTTGAGTAGTTTCTTTGCTTGTCACTTGTATTCTGGCCGTTTTTTAATACATCCTTTCTTGACTTTCAAAAAAAAACTATAACAATAGAAACAAAAATGAAAGCTGAGGGTTTTTCCCCTTAAGTTCACTTTCAATGCTTCAGCTGAAAACTTATTCAATTAACTGAAGAGAGTATAGAGTAAAAATTAAGAATTAAATAGTGCTTATCCCAAACACATGTAAGCACAATTCTTTATGACTTAAAAGCAGCTTAATGACAATTGTTACCGTGTCAAACCCTTAAAACTTTAGTTAATTATGTCCATAAACATAGATTTTTAGTGGAAATTGAGCTTTCTAATTAACAAGAATCGCTTAGAAATGAGGGTATCATTGAAGAATCAAACATCATCAAGAAGAATCACAGAATTCATCGGAATTGGTAATTGAGAGATTGAGATTGCTAATGTCCAAAAGAATGCCTGATGATATTAGATGGTTAATTGAAGTCAATGTCCGACTAAGTATTGAGTATCTACCTAATTTTTCAAATGTCTATCTGATTTGGATAAAAGTAGTTTTACCAAGAAAAGGAAAAGTAAAATATTAGAAGTATGTTATAGATGTGGCAGGTAAAAGTGCAATACAAAATGTCATTCCCTTGGATATTTATCTAAAAATTGACTAAGTAAAGAGGCGTTGAATGACATTCATTTGACTCTTGAAACTCATCCTTGTAGAAGTGTTCAATGAGGACTTTTCAAACTATGGAATAAATTTAAAGAACAAAGTTATAATATCAAATATCTTATTTTAAATGATATTGTATGCAAGTTTATACAAACATTTAATGAAAAAAAATCAAATATGTAATATAAATGTATTTTATTAATGAAATTCATTTTGTATTATATATATATATATTATGTATATTTTTTATTTTATTAATATACTATTTTTTATATGAATATTTTTTAAAGAATGGAGACTGAGTAGAGTGGCATACCATGCAGATATTGACGGGTATACCACCGTACCACGCTATTACATAACTTATTAATGTTGACCGGTATTAGGTCATCCCATAACTCATTAATGTCAAATTACTCAGTTAGTATGTTGGTCAAGAACTGACTAAGAGAAGTTAGCTAAGCACGGCACCTAAGAGAAAATCCTTCTGATAAAGCCATTAGTTTTGACCGGTGGCAGATTATTTTTGTGGTAAATCTGAGTACATTTTGTCAAACAATTGAACTCTGCTGATTTCATTACAATGACTTGATTTATTTTATCTCAACTTTGTCCTTTGAAATTTGGTCTGCTTTGAATGTCAAATATACTTATTTCATAATCTTTGAATGAAACAAAGTTGCTTATGTTCAAAATAGCATACAATTAGGTGCCGTGCATACAGGTAAGCTGATGAAACCAAAATAAAATTTTAATTTTAATTAAAGAATATAAATTTTTTAAATTCGGAAGATTGTTAAAAAAGATTTAAATAAAATATTTTTATTATTTAAATAAAGTATACATTTAATTCTCAATATCTTAAAATAAAAATAAAAATATTCAAGTTCACACACCTAATATTATAATATTCAATGCTAGAAAGATTTAGATTATGGGAACGGAAACAAAAAAATTCTAATCTCCCTCTCCCTAATTGCATTCATATCCAGGCATTGACTTTTCAACTGTTGGGTCTCTGGAACTCAAGCATCCGTAACACATGCCCTTCATCAGTTTGGTTTATGCATGCCTTAGGAAGGCTTGCATGCAATTTACACCTTGCAAAGTCTTTGAGAATGGGTCCTTGTAATGCTTTTACCTCGGATCCTTCCAATATACTTGCAGAACAAAGCTAAAATTAACAAAGTTTAAGAAGTTCAAGAAGAGGCCTTTTCTTTTCTTTTCTTTTCTTTTCTCTCTCTTCTTTTGGTATAGGTGGTTGGATTGGAGGCATGGGAATGTTCTGTTTCTTCTTTCTTTTTCTTTTTCTTTTTTTAATTTATTTTTGGCTCATGCTTTGAATCTACATTTACATCTACATTTTGCTGGGCCCAATCACACCAAACAATGACCTGAAGCTAAAATAAATCTAAAGAAATCTGAAGCTAAAATAATTGTCACCTGAAATGCATTATCTGGGCAGTTATGGAAAAACTTAGCAAGATGGCCCGCATTCACTCCAATAGGTGGTCGAAGAGAAACAGTTGGAGCAGGAAGGTAGACAAGCATGAAATAAGTACATATTTTAATTAATATTTTAAACATATTTTCAAAATATTCTTGAGTAATAAGTAGGGATGGCAATGAAATGGGGATTAACGGGGATTCGCTTCAATTCGCCCCATTGAAGTCGGGGATTCTTCGAATTTAATGGGGTCGGGGCCGGGGCCGGGTTTTAAAAAGCGGGGATTAGCGGGGACGGGGACGGGGGCGGGGATTGATTTTTCCCCGTTGAAGCCCCGCGGGAATTCGCCCCGCAAATCCCCGACTTCGGCTTCAGTTCTATTTTTAATAAAAATACTATTTTATCTCTAATTTTTTTAAAGAAAACCATCTTATCCATTTGTTTACTTAAAAAATTAAATAAAATGAGTTTATATTATTGACTAAATAATTATTATTCATATTATTAACTATATTAATATAATATTATTTATGTAATTATATGTGAACATTTTTTTTAAAATGTAACTATAATTTATATTATTAAATATATTGATTTAAATAATTTTATATTATTAACTATATACTTAACTAATTATGAATTTATATTATTAAATTTTGTAGATTACAATGAGATTATATTATTGACTAAGTATTTATTGATATAATGAGTCAAATGGGGTCAAAGCGGGGTCAAAGCGAAGTCAAAGCGGAGTCAAATGAGAGTGGGGATGGGGTGAAGGCGGATGATGTAAAGCCGAGGCGGGGCGGGGACGGGGCCACTTTCCAAATTTTTGAAGTGAATGCGGGGCGGGGACGGGGATTAGTATTTAAAGTTGGGGACGGGGATTCGCCCCATTGCCATCCCTAGTAATAAGTACATATTTTAAAATCAAGATGATTTGAAACTTCAATATTTTATTCATTTTTCATGCTTGAGTTAATTTTAATTAAGAATTTTGCAATTAGATATTTAATGAAATTTTATTTCAAAGAGGTATAATTCTTTCCATTTACTTAAGAAAGCTCAAACTAATATGACTAAGTAAGATATTTAGCATAAATAAAATAATTTAACATTCAAGTTGGGAGGAAATTAATAGGGCTAATAAATCTTTACTCAGCAATCATATATATCTTAGTCAAGAGAAAATATTAATGAGGGAGATCATAATTATCGTGTATCGTGCGGGTTTATTTGGGTTTATTTGAATATTTGCTATTTAATGATTCTAGTTCCTTGTTCTAAGTTGTTTTAGGTCGAATTGCTGAGGCTGAGACCTCCGAATTGTGTTTAGGGTTCTAACTTATCCAAGATTTTTTGTAGTTTTTAAGGTTGGTGTGGAAGCGTGCAGGTAACCTTTCCAAGAAGTAATCATGGGCTTTAGTGGCATTGCATCATCAATTGGGAGAAATTACAGGAAAAGTTCAGATCCAAGTTTCCAACAAGATTGTTCTTATCATCTATTCCATCTATTACAATGTTTATTCTTGGTTCTTAAGTTGATAAAATTCCTTGAATTAGTAGTTTTTTTTATTTTTTCTTTTTCTGGGCAATTAAAGCTTTAAAATCATGTATTCTATATTGGAAATCAAGCTTTGCTTGTTGGATAGCATATTGGGGATCAATTGAAGATAAAATTGTTGAAGGAAAGGCTATACATGAACTGAAAGTTTCTGCATAAAACTGTGGTACGAAATCGCAAAAAATTCATTGAATTCTTGGACTATCTTGTAGAAATTATTGCGGAAAACCATTGTGTACGAAGGGTAGATATGATGTAAAATACTTTTGTTCTTAAAAAGGAAACTCAATATCTCATTGCGCACTGTATTGCATTTACGTTTCAGCAAAATAGGCATTGTGTCCACCTGGAGATCAAAATTGACATGTTCTACTTTGGACATTACATTTACAAATGGTATATAATGTATTGACTTTTTAAAAAATATCTTATTTTAGGTAATTGCTTGATAGAAATCTATAGCCATCAATTCATAGAACAGTACATAACCACTTATTTTGTTTTATATATATATATATATATCCCTTTCATGTGGGCACTTTTTCTATGCTATGACCAGGTTGGGAATGAATCTATAGCCATCATAATGCAGAAACATAGAATTTCGTACAGAATGTACCACTAATTTTTAAGACCACAGAAATCACCGATTCTTTCTTCCTCGGGGATATCTGGATTGGCGAAGCGGAATTCAAGAAGCCCCAAATGATCAAAATCATTGAACGTGCGAGGATTGTTTTCGTTGATAAACACTTTCGGCACACAAACAGTACCAGTGTGGTAGGAAAATAGTCCAGTTGAATACCTTTCTTCCCCAGTCATTGTCACTCTATGTACACAGTGACGAATTTTCCCATTGCTCCATGCCTGAGGAAAGAAAAAAAAGGCATGCCAAAGTGTCATACCTGCTTGCATGTTTAAACTAAAATGCACATCAGGATCGGATCTTTGTTTCTTTAGGGAATCTTTAGGCAGGTGGTTGTACATGTTGAAAGTCCACATATATTTATTACTCCCTTCTCTCACTTTTTCATAAGTAGCTCGATGCATGCATGTCAACACAGACCAATAAAGTTTTTATTTTTATTTTCATTTTTTAAACATACCTTCATTTCTATGTTGGGAATAAGAAAGATAAGGCAGGATAATAATAATAATTATTATAAAGAGGGAAGAGGAGAGGAGATATAAGAAACGGAAAATAAAGTCTTTATTTTAGAAACAAGAAAGAGGGATGAGGTGGAGTCATGAAAAAAGGATAATATGAAAGGAAATTGTAAAATTTTAGAACATTGTAAAATGACTAATTATTAAAAAAAAATATAAATCAAATTATAAAAAAAGGATGAAAATTATGATATGAGGGATCAAGTCCATGTTTAATATCACTATTTTCTTTTTTATTATTATTAGATATAAGACTCAATCGGTATCGTTGTGTCCATTTGACAATTCACAACTAATCTGATCCGTTCATACAGTCAAATCTCTTGTATCCATAAAGAGACATTATGAGAGTTTTGATTTTGTCGATTAGACAAATCTCGAATTCAAGACGTTACTTAAAAAGTACACAACCTCCTTACCATACATGAGGGGTTAAATTTTATTTATCTTGTAAAGTATAAAAATACTTAGAAATCGAGGAGAAAATGGAACCTGAAACTGGTGTTAAGTACGAAAGAAAACTCACCATCATTCCATCGCCTGCTAATATTATGAAGGAATATCGTGGAAAATCAACAGGAATCCAAGTACCATCCTTCAACCGAACCTCCAAACCGTTGACATTACTTTGTTGATTAATTCCTATGAAACCGAGGTCAGTATGAGCAAATACGCCAACTTTCGTTTCCTCAGGCTTAGGGGCTCTATATTTGTTCATTCGAACGTTGTAGATAGTTGATTTTATGTGATCATCACAGGAGTTCTCCACACCATAGATTTCGAACAGCATTCTTGTGATCATTTTGTCCAATTCTGATACTTGTGTCGCGTACGAGTGCATGAGATCACTGTGTATCATTCAAGATAATCAGATCAAAAACGACTTAAAGTTGACAACAACGGCTTCTATATTTCTATGGATGAAGACAAAAAAAAATTCATACAAAAAATGAACTATTCTTCGTCAGCATCACCTGTGATTTGTGTATTATTTGATTCCAGTAGAAAAGGAGATAGAAATGCATACGTTTCTCCTGTCATCCAAAGAATGAAAATGTAGAAAAATCCAAAGACTGATTTAGCTAAATAAAATAAGAATGGGAAAATGCAGAAAAAAGATTGGACTTTGGATGATTGCCAAAATTGAACACATTATTTTATCTATGTTTCGAGCATTTCTTCCGCCTCCGGATAATGAAAATGCAGACAACAGATTGTATTCTGCAGACAACAAATGATCCCCAAAATCTAATTTCAAGTAAAGATATATGTTTGTAATTTGACGTGGAAATTCCGTGCTACTGATCTAAGATAATGCTACTTTATTTGTTAAAGAGTTAAATTCAACATTTGCTTTCTGGAAATTTAGAAAAAGAAACTTAACATAGTGTAGCAAACTCATAGGTTCCAACCCCTCTTGAGAAAATGAAGATTGAAACTTCAAAACTACAAAAACTCAAGAATTGTTTTTTCCAGAAACTCAATAACACTCTTGCAACTCTCTCAAGCACTCAAACATATATTTCTTGAACTTTTTTGATTGTACATTTCAATGGGATTCCTACAAACCAATCTTATCACCTTATCAACACCAATAACGGAAGAAGCTTTTGAGTTGGAAAACAAGTTTAATTATTCAACACTTTGCGAGACCCCTTTTTTTAGTTAAATTCATCTCTCTGTCACTTGAGTTTTTAGAGTGAATGTAAATATAACAATGTTCTCTTTGGATAATCAAACTTGCCAGAGAAGCTTTTCATTGCTTTGTTAGTGCGGTGTAAGATTTTTCATTCAAATATCTACGTTAATTCAAACCCTTAAACACAACAATATTAAGCGTAGGGTTGATAAAGCAGAAGCATGATCTATGTTTAAGATCTGCATATCATTCGGGATAACACAGAACAGAAGACTAAAATATGGACAGGAGGCATTAAGTCATCAGAAGTAAATCCACAGTTCTCTGCACTACATCCCTTGCTAAAGCGTCTGCTTCCCCATTGAACACTTTGGAAACTTTTTGGATATCCCAAGCCTTGAGCTTGGCTTTGAGAAACTCAATTTGCAAGATCTATTTTCTAAGTCACCAATGTGCCGGGTTTGGAGAAGAATCCATTTACAAACATTGGCGGAATCGGACTCAGGTATCCATTTGCAAATAATTAAACAAAGTTAATTTAATGAAGAAAGACTACGGACGTGAGATACTATGTATTGTTTTTTTTTTTTTGGCTCAATGCATGTTTCTTGTGTTCATCGAAGTGGAAATATGTTGTTCACTAAAATCGTTAAGTATTTTTTGTCTCTTGTAAGGACTTTATATACAGATACATATGATATATATATATATATATATATATATGTTTCTCTATTTATAGAGAGTTTGTTATTTGATATACATTTATTCTTCTATTTCACTTCTTTATTACAAATCAGATTGATCTCTAAATACTTAGTTCCCATTTTTCTTCATAATTTCAATTCTTATATTTAGTGTATACATATGAAAGAAATATTAAAAAACAATCAAACAAAATACAGTACAAAGGGTAAAAACAATTAGTCTCTTTGGAGGAATGACAATTGTGAACCATGTTTCATGTGTGTCTGTTGCATTGGAATTAGGAAGAATATTAGCTGGTCGAATGACGAGCGTGTCGTTGCGCTATCAAATTAATACCAAACTCAACCAAATATTGTCTTTCATGTTGTGTTATATGTGGTGTAATGTATTCATTTATCATATCTTACCAAAATAATTATTATTTTTAACAAGCCAATTATTTATGCATTTTGTTTTTAAAGTGGAACATTTGGTCTAGTTATTCAATAGTTATATACACATATATCTAAGTTCATTTTATATAATTTATTTAAGGGAATGTAAATTAATTATTAATAACTAATTTCCCATTGGTTTTATAAATACTTCCTTTTAAGTACTATTTACATATAAATAATTAATTAAAATTTTTCGCTACTTGAGTTTAATTTTTGAAGTTAATTAATTATCAGTGGTACCAATTTTCTTTATTTTATATAAACTACATTTATTTGAAAAGTAAATATTTCATAACAGATACTTAATGTTTTTAAAACGCTACATTTCACTTATTAAATTCAATAATATCATATATTTATTGACAAATAAAATGATTTGAATCCAAAATTGAAAATTTTAAAATATACACATTCTATTTGAACCATAAATATAATTTTTAAATTGTATTTCATCTAAATTTAATAATATAGTATTTCAAATCTTTTGTTTAAAAAATTTGATAAAATATTTTAGAACATATATGTTATTCACTTTCAAGAAAAGAAAGAAGATATATGTTTTTTTTTACTAAAAGAAAATATGTACATCAGAAAACTTCCCAAATATTCGTTCTTCCTCTTTATCCACTTCTATCCCACCTCTCCCAAATTTATTTCACTTTCCCTCTATGTGAATAATAGAACCCTACCCACTCATGACTCAACCCTCTTTTATTTCCTAACTTTTCTACCTTTGCTGGTCGTCATCTCTATCTCGCTCTTTGCACACCCTCTCTCTTTATCTCTCCATCCCTTCCCTTGTACAACTCTTTTCTCTTCCTTATTCTTTAGAGCTGAAACTTACCCCTTTTCCATTCTTTACCTTCATCAATCTCTCTTCAACACCTATTCCCTTTCAACAGCCCAAGAATTAGATCTCCTTCGAAGTCCTTGGTCCTCCATTGTACTCCGCTGGACACCGTCACTTTAGGGGCTTCTTCCACTTGAAGCCAAGAGAGGTAAAAATTTCTTCATTAAAGCCCATCTTCAATTTTGTGAAATTTTTGTTTTTTCTTGTATGTTGTGTGTTTTAATAGTGTGATTGAAGGTATGGGTGTTTTGGGTGTCTTCGTGTTTCAAGGGATTTTGAAAGTACCAATTTTGCTGATTAGTTAGTAGAGGGATAGGGCTGAAATTTCGTTGATGGTAGAGGGTCTTATTCTCACCTTAGCATCATGTGTTCCAACTTCCAATAACCACTTACTGGAAATGTAGAGAGCCTTTCCTTTTCTTTCTTTTTTTGGCTCACAAATAAGACAAATTTCAAACGCTAGTTACATGAATCGGTTATTGTTGGTATTTTTATTTTTATTTATTTTGTGATAAATTTTTAATTAGATTATTTTTTTCCAAATGAAACTTTGTTAATTATGTTGAATCAATTTTTTATTTGGATGTTAGATTTGAAGAAAGTCTAATATTTGAAACTCTAGTTTCAAATGATCCAAAGGCCCTATCTCAAAGGATGGACCTTTCATAGACATAGGAAAAAAAAAGTCATAGCCCATGTAAAATCTAGACACCAAACGTGAGAACAGTAGTTAAAAACCAAGACTTCAGATCTAGATTTTTTCTTTTTTTTTGTGGATTAAGTAATTTTCAGTTTTGGACATTGATTAGTTGTATGTGGTTACATATAGGTTTTTAAGCTCCTTTGGTAATGAAAAATTGTCATATATCATGTCATATCTTTCAATATGATGTTTCAGACCTGTATTTGCCCCTCTTTAAAGAACTAATCAGAAAAATTAGAGAATTGGACTTTAGAGGATTCAAAATATCACAATTGTTAATGTAAATTAACTCAGCTTAACTTTTGTAATATGATAGTTTCTAGCATCTCTCATATGGACTAAATTCTTCAGCAAATTTTCACATTCTGATTGTAGTTTCCCTTGGAAATTACTAAAGCTCCAAATTAGATATGGGGGGGGGGGGGAGTGATTCAGTGCTGACTTGTATTTATTCTCATTATAGGCCTATGTATAAAAACAAGACTGAAAATTCAGTACACTTGAAGGATATTACTTGGAGTTTTTGAATGATTTTTTTTTTTTTGTAAATTGGTGTTTTGTGAGATTAATGCTAAAGTGTTTTGGACGTGATATATTTCTAAGATTGCTCAGTTGAAGTTTGTAGCTATTGATAATTTTTGTGCATTAGATGGATAAGTCATTAATTTGAGATGATTTGAATGTAACAACAAATTTTTTCATAACAAATTAGTTACTTATTATCACTTCAAGGTTGCACATAACTCAAATAATTTGTCATGTTTGATTTTTTTTTCTTTCAGGGAGATTATGGTGAGATGGATTGGCCATCATATTACTAAGAAAGTTATGCTAGCTAACAGATATTCAAAGAACTTAGTTGCAAGAGTTTTGTTTTGTAAGGAACTAGTATTTCATGATAAAGAGAATGCAGTTTGGGGGGATTATGTCATTTTAGCGATGATAATGGATTTTTATTTTTATTTATTTTGTGATAAATTTTTAATTAGATTATTTTTTTCCAAATGAAACTTTGTTAATTATGTTGAATCAATTTTTATTTGGATGTTAGATTTGAAGAAAGTCTAATATTTGAAACTCTAGTTTCAAATGATCCAAAGGCCCTATCTCAAAGGATGGACCTTTCATAGACATAGGAAAAAAAAGTCATAGCCCATGTAAAATCTAGACACCAAACGTGAGAACAGTAGTTAAAAACCAAGACTTCAGATCTAGATTTTTTCTTTTTTTTTGTGGATTAAGTAATTTTCAGTTTTGGACATTGATTAGTTGTATGTGGTTACATATAGGTTTTTAAGCTCCTTTGGTAATGAAAAATTGTCATATATCATGTCATATCTTTCAATATGATGTTTCAGACCTGTATTTGCCCCTCTTTAAAGAACTAATCAGAAAAATTAGAGAATTGGACTTTAGAGGATTCAAAATATCACAATTGTTAATGTAAATTAACTCAGCTTAACTTTTGTAATATGATAGTTCTAGCATCTCTCATATGGACTAAATTCTTCAGCAAATTTTCACATTCTGATTGTAGTTTCCCTTGGAAATTACTAAAGCTCCAAATTAGATATGGGGGGGGGGGGAGTGATTCAGTGCTGACTTGTATTTATTCTCATTATAGGCCTATGTATAAAAACAAGACTGAAAATTCAGTACACTTGAAGGATATTACTTGGAGTTTTTGAATGATTTTTTTTTTTTGTAAATTGGTGTTTTGTGAGATTAATGCTAAAGTGTTTGGACGTGATATATTTCTAAGATTGCTCAGTTGAAGTTTGTAGCTATTGATAATTTTTGTGCATTAGATGGATAAAATTTGAGATGATTTGAATGTAACAACAAATTTTTTCATAACAAATTAGTTACTTTATCACTTCAAGGTTGCACATATATCAAATAATTTGTCATGTTTGATTTTTTTTCTTGCAGGGAGATTATGGTGAGATGGATTGGCCATCATCTTACTAAGAAAGTTATACTAGCTGACAGATATTCAAAGAACTTAGTTGCAAGAGTTTTGGGGGATTATGTCATTTTAGCGATGATAATGGATTTTTATTTTTATTTTGATGTATCTTTAAAGTGTGTTTTATCATTGTGGTATTTCTTATTTTGTTAGATGGCTTTTTATTGGTAGGGTACAATACAAATGAAAATGAATTCTTAAATATGTTACTATATTTATTTGCAACAGTAGTTTTTAATGACATGAATTATATTTTAAATTCAATAAATTATATATATATATATATATATAATGAAAGCATAAACGAGGATCACTTGTAAGTATTATTTACAATTATTCAATAAATATGACGGTTCATAGTCTATCGTATATATGAAAATAATGTTTTAAAAAAAGGGCCATCATAAAAGAAAAGTCATAATTGACAGACTAGAGCGGTCACAAAATATATATATATATATATATATATATATATATATAGTACCGACTTGGTTCATCTTATAATGTTGATTGTATTTATCAATTCAGGATATTTTTATAATGATTCGTCATAAATATTTTATACATTTTAAAATAATATAAATAATGGTAGCATTTACGACGGATCTAAAACTGTGTATGTCGATTGTATTTTATGTAAACGTCAGTTTTTTTAGGTATAAACGAAGAATATTGGTTCGTCGTATAAATCTTGTTTTCTTGCTGTGTACAAAGGTCTAAATTTGATATTTATTGACTGCATTATTTTATGAGCAAGAGTATATTAACTCCATATTTATTTGTTTAGGAATATTTATAAGCTTAGTTTCTTATAATTTTCCATTTTTTGTAAAATAAAGGCCCATTGCAAAGACATCCAAAATTTGTGACGGCCTTTTCTTTTGTATTTTTAATTTTCTAAAATTAGAAAAACAGAAAGTTCATCCCAAAACCGTCGCTAATTAATGATGACTTTTCATTTTTTTATTTTTTCATTTTTTTCATGTTTTTAAAAAATTAAAAATATGTGCCGTTGTAAAACCATAGTTTGCGACAGTTTTATTTATTTTATGTTTAATGTTTTAAAATATTTAAAAATTGAACGTCGAAATTTAGCGATGACCTTCTAATCTTCTATAGTTTTTTCTTTTGTCATTTTTTATAATATTTTTAAAAGTTGTCTTTAATTTGCACGTACTCTTTATTTTTTTTATTTTTCAATCTCTTTGAAAACTAAAAATTATGACCGTCCCTAATTTGCAAGGGCTTCTTATTTTATTCATTTTTCAATTTTTCTTAAAATTAAAACAGTGGTCTTTGCAAAGCGTTGCTAATAGCGACTTCAATTTTTCACTTTAAAAATTAAAAAAAAATACACACATGCTACAAAGCCGTCACTAATAATAAAAAAAAAATTGGCCATCACAAATTCGTCACTAATAAGTAACAGGTTTATTCTGATCGCTAATGGCTGAGTTTTGTAGTAATGCGACTTCGAGTCGGGACCAATTAGATGACTTTTAAATTAGAAAAATAATCTAATTTAGGTTAGGACGGTGAGGACCATTTGAGCCACCCGAGCAACGCCTTGCTCTTAAATGATAGTAGGGTTGTCTCTTTTGCCTAACTTTGGGGTTGTCGAAAATTAATTAGTATAATTAATACTCTACATTCCAGAATAATACTCTCTCGGTCCGGATTGGAATATCTATTTTATTTTATAGATATATTTTTATTTAAATTTATATTAATAATTTTCTTAATTTAAATAATTAATATTACAATAATTCATGGTCTCGTTAACTTTTTATTCCACCTTCTTCTTAAGATTAATATTAAGGATAGTTTTGTAACTTAATAAAAATCAAATGATATTTCTTAATTTTTAATTAAATTAAAAAATAGACTTTCAAATCCAAACGGAAAGAGTACTAGTCCTATTTTTAAATTGAACAAACCTTAAAACACTAATTAGATTAATAGTACAAAAGATTAATGTCATAAGTTGTAATAATGAATTGTAGATATCAACCATTTGATATTTCTTTTAATAAATTCATGATTAGCTATGTAATTCCAAAATTTTTTTTTTTTTTAAAGAAAGATATATATTGATAGAAACAAAGAAAAGGAGTAAAACCACACTAGAAACAGCGCACACCCCAACACTGGACAGAAGTGGCAACTGTCAAGCAACTAGCCCAAAGCAAGAAAAGCAGCCCCCAACATCCATGCACCCAAAGCCAGACTAGACAAAATATAAAAAAAAAAAAACAACTTCCTCAGCGAATAGGAACACAAGGCTAGGAATATCATCCAACACGATCAGGAAGGAGCCACTCCCCAACAACAAAAGAAGAGTCAGAGAAAGAAGAACAACAAATCCTCAGATCTACTTGTACTTTCTTTAGCAAGTTCATCTGGCTCTTCATTGATTTCTCTGGGTATTTTAAAAATTTCCCATCTTGGTATTCTTTTCTTTAGGTTTTCAACCAACATTACAGTCTTCCTATATAGCCAGGGAGCTTAATTTGGATTTAAAATCCATTTATAGGCATTTGATGCATCTGATTCAATAACAAGGCCATGAGTAAGAACCCACTGAGAAGCTTCAAAAATTACCAAGGCTTCTTTGACAGCTACCAACTCAGCTTCATTAAAGTCCGCTATACCGATCCTTTTCGAGAACTTTGCTTTCACTACCCCAGCCGAATCCCTCATGAGTCCACCAACCCTAGTAGCACCTGGTTTTCTTAAGGCAGACCCAAATTAAAATATTTACTTTTAATATTGAGTTTTCTTAAAATGAAATATCACTTCAACAAAATAAATAATTTTCACTTAAACTTTCACAACTATTCTCCTCAATTTAAGTGATAATGTTCCTAACTTTTCTCAATGCAAAACCTTCTTATTAAAGATTGAAATGAAAGTAAAATATTGAATCATGTTTGTGAGAAAACACAAGCGAGCCGTGAAAGAAAAAAGTAACATGGTTCCAAATCTCAGCTGTAATTTATTATTTCCTCCTTGAATTGAATGTTCTCATCCAACGTAATAAAACATTAAAGATAGCCTTAGACCTTGATGAAACTACGACAATATTTTTATTAGTATTCATGTATGTGGTTAATTTAATGGTAGTAACATATAAGTAATCAAATATAAATCCTTCAAATTATAATAGTTTAAAACAATTTAAATAAAAAACTGTGCTTATTTTTAAAAAAATAGATATTAAATTTAAAATATCTCAAAATAAAAATATAAAGATTCAATTCTGAGTAAATGAGTTGTCTCTTAATGTATTGTCGCTCGCCAAACATTGCAATAAATTCACATGTTACTTGTATAAAATTCCACAATACATCCAGAGAATCTCTTCATGTTTCAAGTAGAACTGCATCAGCCTTGAATTAGCTATAAAGTGCTTCTTGTGATGCAACTTCTCAAAATATTCGAAAAGAAAGAAAGAAAAAAAGGCGAACTTCTTGATTCAACGTCGAAACATTGTTCTTGAACTTCTAAAAATATAATGCCATCTCTTTTTGCAACTGTCAAGAGAAACCTTCCAGATAAAGCCATCGTGGCTATCCTATGCAAAGCCCTTCTGTGCATTGGAATAGTCTGTTATATTCTATCCATAATTTCTTCAAATCATTCATATTTCCAGCCAGCTGATTATCTAGTTTTAGTCCAAAAAGTGAATACTTTGCAATCAAAAGTTACTGTTGCACGTTCTCCTGATTCTTCTACAAATATTAGTCATCTTCTCTTTGGAATTATTGGTTTTCAAGGAACATGGGATTATAGAAAAGATTATGTGGAAGCATGGTGGAGACCTAATGTAACAAGAGGGTATCTCTATCTTGATTCACCACCTTCAGTTGAGCTTCTTCCTTGGTCCTCATCTTCTCCTCCATATAGGGTTTCTGAAAACCTTGAAACTCTACTAGCAGAAACCAATCCTTATGAACCTGGTGTGATTCGGATGGTGCATGCAATCCAAGAAATATTGAGAGAAAATCCGGGAGGGTTCAGGTGGCTGGTTATGGGGGATGACGATAGCATTTTCTTTGTTGATAATTTGGTCGATCTACTTGCAAAATATGATCATACAAAGTACTACTACATTGGAAGCCCTTCTGAGTATGTTTTGTCAAATCTCTGGTTTTCATTCAATATGGCCTTTGGTGGGGCAGGATTTGCTTTAAGCTACCCTTTGGTAAAAGCCTTGGCAGAAAATATGGACAGTTGCCTTAGGAGATATCCATATCATAGGACTGCTGATATTATTACAATGGCCTGTATTGCTGACATTGGAGTCAATCTTTCTCCCCAAAAAGGTTTCAATCAGGTAAACTTTTGCCTATTCCATATAGTAATGAAACTCACATTTAATAAATAAAAAAAAATAGTTATATGTTCCCCAATTTCCATATGCTTGTTTTAGAACAGATGATACAAAATAGCTATATATATATATATATAAAACAATATTACTTGAAGTTTGAATTAATGATTTATCAAAAACAAAAGAAAAATAAAAAGGAAGTTTAAACTAATTATAAATACATGACAGTACTTCCTGTAAAGCTATAATATTTGACTTTGTTTAGTGCATTAATAATTGATTTTTTTATTTTATCTCTATTTAATAATTTAAAGTTTCGTCTACGTAGGACTTCCTAAAATTATTCATTAAAGATATCTTTAAATATGTACTTAAAAGATTTTTTTTATTTTCATCACCATTTATTTCGAAACGAATGAATGGAGTGTTCTTATCTTTCAAAATGAATAGGATCATGAATTGAACAAAGTAAATTAGATTTCATATCATTTTTCAATATTTACATTCTCCTACTATAGATCCCTCAAAAAGGAAATTACATATACGATGGAATTGGAATTAAAAATTGCAGATTGATTTTCATGGTGACCTCTCTGGATTCCTCTCAGCACATCCAAAATCTCCCTTAATATCCCTCCACCATTTTGATATGGTAGACCCAATCTTCCCCACCATGGACAAAATTGAGTCCACCCGCCTCCTAATGGAAGCAGCAAAGGTGGATCAGTCACGGATGTTGCAACAAACCATCTGCCACCAAAGGCAACAAAATTGGACCATCTCAGTTTCTTGGGGCTACACGGTTTATATCTATGAGAATCTTTTTCCCAGAAGTTGGCTACAAAACCCTATTGAAACCTTTCAAGCGTGGACGGATAATGATCCCAATGACCCTCCACATTATATGTTCAACACAAGACTACCATCTTGGGATCCATGTGATGCCCCTCATATATTTTTCTTCAAGTCCATTAAACGAAAATCAAGAAATTTTGTTCTAACAATATATCGTCAAGTTTCTCCAAGAGGAATGCTACCATGTGGATTACCGGGAAGTCATTCTGCGGACAATATATTGGAGATACATGTCTACTCTCCAGCAAGAAAGCGCAGAAATGTAAGTACTAATTAATACTCCCTCCATCCCAAAATTGTAAGTACTAATTAATACTTACTCCACCTCAAAATATAAAATCGTTTGATTATAAATTACCCGAGAAAAAAAATTTCTTCCTAAAATGTTCATATTTATTGTTTCTTTGTTTCTTCAAAAACAATTTGTTAATATTCTCTCACTAATTATTAGTTTTCTATCAAAAAGTGCAATATTGAAAATAAATAATAAATGATCTATAGAAACTCGTAAAACGACTTAATATTTTGGATGGAGAAAATAGAATATATGCATTTTATTATTTGGACTACCTCTGCATTGCATTTCCTTCTATTCTTAGAATTAATAAACTATTTGAGTTAACAGAAAAGTTTTATGCTCTCTCTCTAATTTCAATTGTTCATTTTGTTTTTTAACAATGATTAAGGAACGTATTAGAAATGATAATTATATAAACAAACTTCTTAAATTATCCTTATATAATTAGCGTTATATAATTATAATGATTCAAAAGTGTTGAGGTGAAATAATAAACATTATACTTTCTTAAAGAAGTGCATTCAAAGTTTGAGGTAAAAAAATTGATATATTAATATAGAAATTGATTTTAAGCATTTTAATTCAAAGATATCAATAAATGCTTAGCATATTTTTAAAATAAACTAATTATAATATGAATTCAAATTTTATATTTTCAAGATTGTATAGAAGTATAATTGTAAAAGTAAATACTAAAATTAGAAACAAAACTATTCAAATGAAATAACTAAAAAAAATAGTAAACAATTTAAATGAGCCTTAGGGTGTATGATATTGGTCAAACATTAATACTAATAATAGACATGTTTAAATAATTTTTGTTTCGAATAGTAAGCCCTTTTTTTCTCATTTTTCCATCTGTTTTCACCAGATTGATCGATCTGAATGCTGTGACGTTAAATATGCAGATGGGATGACAGAAGTACGGGTTAAATTCAGAGAATGCATACTAAATGAAAGTATTGCGTAGCAAAGTTATAGTCATTAATATTGTGATTTTTATGGTTTGCTCTTTCTCTTGAGCAAGGATTAATGTTAATCCATATGATCAATTAAGTTTGATTTAGGATTCTTATATTTACATGTTCTTGCCCCTCCCTTGTTCCCCAAATTAGAGTAATCTGAAGTTTTGCATTACTAAATATCTATATTATCTGGAAAAATATATCTGTCCCTCATGGTTGTCATATAGCTAAACTTTTGCTCCTAACTATAGCAACTGCAATAGAAACAAAAATGAAAGCTGAGGGTTTTTCCCCTGAAGTTCACTTTCAATGCTTCAGCTGAAAACTTATTCAATTAACTGAAGAGAGTAAAGAGTAAAAATTAAGAATTAAACAGCGCTTATCCCAAACACATGTAAGTACAATTCTTTATGACTTAAAAGCAGCTTAATGACAATTGTTACCGTGTCAAACCCTTAAAACCTTAGTTAATTATGTCCATAAACATAGATTTTTACTGACCATATAGGGTTTATCGTTTCCAATGTTAGTTCCACAAAAAATATCAATGATTTTTAATGTTTTTACTGATAAAATATTTGTAAAGATGTCTTTCGTTCTTGGTGTTGAAGTGCCTTGCATTCTTGGCGTTGAAGAAGAATAAGAATAAGTAAAAAAGAAGAAGAAGAAATGAAGATGTCAAGGAACAAATTTTATGTATATATATAGAAACATATACAAAAGGCCAAAAAAGAAAAGAAAAGAAGTTATGTGCCATTTTTTCAAATCCGTGTTAAAAATATAGCACATCGCCTCTTTTCACTTTTGTCATTTTGTCCAATTATTCTAACCGTGTTGAAAAATTGGACTAAATGTCAAAATTAAAAAAGAGATGATGGGCTATTTTTCAAATCGATTTGAAAAATTGAACAAAATACCAAAATGAAAAAAGATGTGAAATTATAATATATATATATATATATATATATGTTCTTCTCGCTATATATAGATATTATTATTTGAAAAAAAATTATTTCTTATTCAATTCGAGATTCATCACTTATTTTTCTTCTTCTTCTTCTTCACAATATATTCTTCTTGTACATAGTTATTTAAAATAAAAAACTCTTATTCTTCTTCTTCCTTTCTTTACGTTTACGAAATAGATAATTCAATCTATAAAGTGAAAAATTATTATCATTTAGTCTCTGTTAATGCATTGATAAAAATATATCATATGAAAATTGAGATATTGGGATTGCTAATGTTCAAAAGAATGACCGATGATATTAGATGATTAATTGAAGTCAATGGCTAACTAAGTGTTGAGCATATAACTACTTTCACTACAGGAAAAATCATTGTTTTCAACGGACATTTCCGTCGGTAATCCGTCTGTGACCACAGTTTTAGACGGATTACCGACCGAATATTCCGTCGGCAATTAGGCAGTCGGTAACGCCAACGGCCTGAGTAATCCGTCGTTATTTACGACCGAATTTCGACGGCAACGTAAACGACGAGAATTGGTCAACAACAAAAGATTTCGTCTCGGATCCGTCGATCTTACAGACCGCTTTCCGACGGATATTATTAAATTTTTAATTTTTAGCATCATAAAAATATGTCAATCCGTAGGGAAACTGTCACAATTATGGATTTTTTTTTTACAAAATTTAAATATTTCCGTCGGGAATCCGTTGCCAATATTTATTAAATTTAAAAATAATTATACGTCCGTCGGAAATCCGTCGGTAATATTTATTAATTTTTAAAATAATTAATCACAATTCCGTCGGGAATCCGTTACCAATATTTATTAATTTTAAAAATAATAATACGTCCGTCAGAAATCCGTCGGTAATATATATTACTTTTTAAAATAATTAATTACAATTCCGTCGGAAATCCGTTGCCAATATTTATTAAATTTAAAAATAATTATACGTCCGTCGGGAATCCGTTGCCAATATTTATTAAATTTAAAAATAATTATACGTCCGTTGGCAATCCGTCGGTAATATATATTAATTTTTAATATAATTAATCACAATTCCGTCGGGAATCCGTTGCCAATATTTAATAATTTTAAAAATAATTATACGTCCGTTGGAAAACCGTCGATAATATATATTAAATTTTAAAATAATTAATCACAATTCCGTCGGGAATCCGTTGCCAATATTTATTAAATTTAAAAATAATTATACGTCCGTTGGAAATCCGTCGGTAATATATATTAATTTTTAAAATAATTAATCACAATTCCGTCGGGAATCCGTTGCCAATATTTATTAAATTTAAAAATAATTATACGTCCGTTGGAAATCCGTCGGTAATATATATTAATTTTTAAAATAATTAATCACAATTCCGTCGGGAATCCGTTGCCAATATTTATTAAATTTAAAAATAATTATACGTCCGTTGGAAATCCATCGTTAATATATATTAATTTTTAAAATAATTAATCACAATTCCGTCGGGAATCCGTTGCCAATATTTAATAATTTTAAAAATAATTATACGGCCGTCGAAAATCCGTCGATAATATATATTAATTTTTAAAATAATTAATCACAATTCCGTCGGGAATCCGTTGCCAATATAAATTAATTTTCAATAAATAATTACATTTCCGTCGAGAATACGTCGTCAATATCTATTAAGTTATTAAAAACAATTTAATTTCCGTCGGCAATCCGTAGCCAACATTTATTATCTTTAAAAAATATTCATTTTCCGTCGGTAATCCGTTGCTAATATTTATTAATTTTTTAAAAAAATTAAATTTCGTAGGGAATCCGTCGAAATTATTACTATGATGAATTAATTTCCGTAGGAAATCTGTCGAAAATTTTAAATTTTTGGATTAGTGAATAAAATCTGTATTAGTGAATAAAACCTGTATTTTGGATTAAAAACACCCAATTAATAATTAAATCTGTAAAATAATATAAATTTATTGAATAAAACTAAAATAATATATATCCGAAATTAATTTATCAAATAAAACTAAAATAATATGTATGTGTGATAAGTATATGAAGATAGTACATAAACATCAACTAACAACAACGGAATGTGCCTGTCCAGGGGCAGGGGCAGGAGGAGGAGGAGGGGGAGGGGGATCAAAATGACTTGACGGACCGGGATGATCACCAGGTGGTGACACAGTGAAATCCTCATCCTCCGCAACATATTCATCCTCAAAAAACATGTCATCCTCGGGTACTGAAGGTAATACTGGTGGAGCCGGAAATCCCATCTGGATAGCCAAGTTTTTGAGGTATGCTTGCAAACTATCATCTCGGGACTTCATCGCTCTAAATTTGTCTTCGAACTTCCTCCGTATAATACCCACCTCCATGCCTACCTGCAAGCCCACCTGCAAGCCTACCTGTTGCCTCACACGCTCCTGAATCCGAGCCTCTATATCTACTGGCTCCGAACAGGCAGATGGTGTAGACTGCGTACTGGACGAATCCTGATCCAGACGTCGTCTCACTCTAGGCGCTTCAGACCCCAACCCCGAAACACGGCCCTTCTTGAAGCCACCTGCTACCTCAACAAATAGTTGCTTATCATCAGGCACTGAAGGATGAGTGGAGTCAGTGGACTCCATCTGAGAGTACTACTCACACAATGCATTGACCTCGTTCTGCAATTAAATTAAAATTGTAAGCAAACGATATAATTAAATTGATGTTAATAATGGAATGTGCACATACCATAGTCTTTTGTGATTTCTCGCTATTGAATTCACCCTTACTAGGCCCAGACTGGAATGTGTGAGTCTTCTTATACAAATCTTTGTACCTAAACTGGGAGCCTTCCTTCTTCCGCTACAAAATATTACAAAACATTAAATAATTATAATCATATAATTAAGCTAAAGTATTTAAATATATGCATTAACATGACTAACCATCCTCCTCTCGTGCTCTGAGAACGAAATCGACCCGCCAGTATGAGTCGAGGAAGGAGCTGCAGCTCTGTTGTTCTTACCTGATGTAGAAGAGCGCAACCACTTCTCAGTTCTCCAATAAACATGTAGCTCTTTCCAATCATCTTTCGTTATCCAATATGGAGGGATAGTCATACTCTTCTCCTTACGGGCACGACACATCTCATCCTTGAACCTGCTCCTAGCAACCTTAATCCAATTCTTCCGTATAAGGCCGTCGTGCTCGGGACGCCATCTATACAATTTCTGCAAATAAAACAAGAAAAAAAAATTAAATTAAAGGCATTTAAAATTAAAATATATAATTTAACAACAAATTTATTCCAAGGTCGTGTTAAACTTACGCTCCACTCTGTAAACCACATATCTCGAACTTGTGCAGGAACTTGGGAGAATTTGGCAAATGGACCAATAAAGTGTTGCTTAATAGTATCAGTAACCTTCCTAACAGGCTCCACAGACGGATCAAATCTGTTTAAATTATCCATATTAGAAAATAAATTAAAATTTTAAAAATTTCGGCAGCATCTCCCCTATAAATTGAACATTTTCCAGGCACACAGGCCACACAATTTAGTTTCAAATATACCACAAATGCCATGTAATATTATAATAATTCATATGAACCAATAAACTCCACATCTCCAAGAATAATATATCATCTAACATTTAAAAAATCATATCAACCAATAAATGTAACGTCTCCCCAGAATACTATACGATTGATAAACACCGTGACAAAACAGTTTGCAAGTCAAACTTAATTATTTACTTACGAATCACCGTCAGGAGAAATGAGTGGACGGTCATCCTCACTCCGTGACTGTGACTGAGTAGATGGTATAACAGAATCGGAAACTGGTGGACTAAAAGGGACAGGCCCTGAGGTGGAGGCAGGTGTGCTAGTGTCTGACCCAACTATGTCTGGACTAGGATCCTCCATAACTCCTGGTAACCTAGGGGGCGGTGTACCATGTCCAGAACTATCCATGGCTTGCAATATGAAAAAAAACAATGATAAAGTCAAATTAGCAACAAAAAACACTAGTTACACTTTTATACATTTTACATGCAATGAATATAACTCACATAAAGCTATCGAAATCAGAAATTGAATTTCAAAACAAAGTTTGTAATATATAATGCACCTAATCGCTAAAATCAGATATGGAATTGCAATGTGGGTCATCCTCATCACTATCATAGTCTGTTTCAGATGTTTCAACTTCTTCCACTTCACTATTCCACACATCTTCTGTGGGCGATAATTGTTCCATTTCTGACACATCCATGACATAATTTTCACCCGTCTCATGTGTTAGAGGTCCAATGTCAATTTCAATTGAAACTATACTAACATTATCATCTCGAGCTACATCTTCTTGGTAAGCCTTGTCTGTTACAGGGGCATCAATTACGTTTCGGGCCTTAGTCTTGCAAACAGCTAACCAATCAGAACGAGATCTGTTACTTCCTGGATATGAAACATAGTAAACTTGCGTTGCCTGCTGCGCTAACACAAACGGATCGTATTTCATGTACTTTCTCCTTTGGTTGATTTCAACAAGTTTATACTGCGGATGGATTTTAACACCTCGATTTGGAGTGTTATCAAACCAGTCGCATTTGAATAAAACAACCTTCTGTGCTGGAATCCCTGGAAATTCAACTTCTATAACTTCTTGAAGAACTCCATAATAGAAATCAGCATCGGATGATCCTCTAACACACACCCCGCTGTTCACTGTTCTTCTCCTAGTTGTGTGATCGGATGTATGGAATCTAAAACCATTTACGAAGTATCCATGATATGAGTTGACTTTCCTTGAAGGGCCCCAAGCGAAGTTCTGCAAGCGAATATCTGTTACACCATTCCTTGAATCATGTACCTACATATTCGTGTTTCAATGAGTAACGATATAGCACAAACTAATATGATAAATTAATGATAATATTGATCCCTTACATGTTCCCTAAACCATACATAAAAGTCGTCTTCCACTTTTTTCTCCATGGCCAATTCAGAAATGTGTGGTTCTTGAGTTCGTACATCAGTCTTGAATAATCTACAATCGATCGCATTTAGAGTTGTAATCGAAATTATTAAATACATTATACAATATACCATGTGTAATTCTTACTCTATATAAGGTGTGACTTCATCGCAATTGAGCAACATGTAATTTATAGCGCCTTTGAATTCCTCCGGTAATAAGTACCTACTGTGAACCTTTCCAAGTAACCTACCATGATTGTTGCATATTGGCAAAACATGTGCTCCTATGGAATCCACATCTACTTGGCATCCATCATTTTGAGTGGTTCTTGTATGTCTTGTATCCACATGGGGCTCAAAATAATATGAGAAGAAATTTGATGCTTCTTCAACAAGATACGCATTACATATCGATCCTTCCACTCTAGCTTTATTTTTCACTTTTGTCTTCAAACGATGTAAGAATCTATAAGACAACATTTATCGTCGGTAATTCATTAGTGCATTATCTTAATAGTAAATAAAGTGGTAGAATTATAAAATTACCTTTCAAAAGGATACATCCATCTGTATTGAACTGGCCCACCAACTGTAGCTTCGTATGGCAAATGAATCAATAAATGTTCCATTACATCAAAAACCCAGGTGGAAATATCTTTTCCAACTTGCATACAAGAACTAGAATATCATTATCCAATTGTTTCATATGATCGACTGTCAACTTTGGAGCACACAAGTCTCTAAAAAAAAGACTTAATTCTGTCAACAAACTCCACAAATTTGTGGAAAGAAGTTCCTTGAAAGCAATTGGTATGAGTCTCTCCATAAATACGTGACAATCATGACTTTTCATCCCAGAGAACTTCAATTCTTTAAGATCACAACATCTCCCAAGATCAGAAACATATCCATCGGGAAAACGCAATTCTTTCACCCACTCAAGCAATACCCTCTTTTGGTCATTTGTCAATGTGTAGATTGCCTTTGGCATGGATACCCTTTCATTTTTCGAAACTTCTTCAACACATAACTCGGGCCTATTACAATATAACTTGATGTCACGACGAGCCTTTAAATTATCTTTTGTTTTGCCCTTTACATCTAAAACAGTATTGATGACATTATCAAACACATTCTTCTCATTGTGCATCACATCTATGTTATGACGTATCAAGTTGGTTTTCCAATATGGTAATTCCCAAAATATACTCCTTCTTGACCAATTGTGGGTAACTCCTCTACCTTCATTCTTCCCAAGTTCTGTGTCTGTTTCTAAGATCATAGGGTAATGACAAACCCTATTCCATATCCCCAGTCCTGTAGGACGTAAAATCGTAGTAGATAATTCGCGGCCCCTATCTCGAAGGAATGACCTCACATCCCGTCTAAATGGATGATCCATCGGCAAGAAACGACGATGGCAATCAAACCATGACATCTTGCCACCATGTTTCAAATAGAATGACTTTGAATTATCCATACAATATGGGCATGCTAATCTACCTGCTGTGCTCCATCCACTCAACATCCCATATGCAGGGAAATCATTAATTGTCCAAAGAAGTGAAGCATGTAACTGAAAATTTTGTTTCATTGATATATCATAACATGGGACTCCATCACCCCAAAGATGTTTTAGCTCATCAACAAGTGGTTGTAAGTATACGTCCAATTTGCTCTTTGGATTTTTCGGGCCAGGGACGATAATTGTCAAGAACATAACTGGATCTTTGAGGCACATCCATGGTGGCAAGTTATATGGGGTCAAAATAACTGGCCAACATGAGTATTGTTTTCCTGACATTCCAAATGGTGAGAAGCCATCAGTGCACAAACCAAGCCTCACGTTTCGGACATCTGTAGCAAATTCAGGATAACACCGATCAAAATGCTTCAAAGCTTCACCATCCCTTGGATGAATCATCACTCCTGATTCCGATTCACTCTCTGCATGCCACCTCATGTGTCTAGCAGTGGTTTCAGAAGCATAGAGCCTCTGCAACCTAGGTGTCAATGGAAAGTAATACATCTTCTTGTATGGAACGTCTTTTTGTTGTTTATTCTTTGCAATCTTCTTATTTGGCTTGTAACGTGCATGCCCACACAACTTACAAACATTGCAAGCATCATTATCTTTCCAATACAACATACAACCATTCAAACAAACATCTATCTTTTGCACCGGCAAACCAAGGCCAGAAACTAACTTCTTTGTTTGATAAAAGTCATCAGGAAGTTTATTGTCGCTTGGCAACAACTCCTTCATAAGTTGTGTCAATTGGTTGAAGCATTTTTCAGTAATATTGTTCTCGGACTTAATATTAAGTAATCGAGCAACAACCGACAACTGAGAATGGTTGGAACATCCTTCAAAAATTGGTGTATCTGCAGCTCTGAGCATATCATAAAACTTTTGAGCCTCAGGATTAGGATTTTCAGCCCGAGATTGAGATAACGGTGGTTCCAAGTTAAAGTTAGACCCGGCAGCATCTAAGATCGCATCTCGCATTCTACTGTCTGAGATGGCTCCCGGAAGGGTTCTTAGTTGGCTCGATGATGTCATTGTAGGCTGAGAAGTTGAAGTTTCACCGTGACAAGTCCACTGATGATAATTTGTCACAAATCCCCATCTATACAAGTGTACCTCAACTTCATCCGAAGATAAATGTTTCAAATTCTTACATTTACAACACGGACATCGAATGTTTGCTGGAAATCGTGCATTTGATGTTGCGAATTTAATGAATCCTTCAACTCCCTGTTCAAACTCAATTGTAATTCCTTTCACACCTTGTACATGTCTCTTATACATCCAACTACGGTCATCCATCTATCAATAATTAGAAGAAATGTCAATAGTTTTTAAAATACGACGATACTATAATTTGCTTAATGATATTTAATTAATATCTATACTGCTAGTATTTTTGTATCTAAATTTTCAATAATGGTTTCCTTTAATTTAAGGTGAAAGTCCTATTAAAAGCCTAAAACTCTTGGGTGAATTTAAGGTGAATTGGGTGAACCCTCTTTTGTAATCTCTTGTGCTAAATTATTGAAATGTTTTATGAAATCATTGAGTAGATAGCTCAAGGTAGTGAATTAGGTTTTGTTAGAAAAATCGAACTATTATAAATCTTTATGTTTTTGCTTTATTTCTGCTATCTACTTGAACACATTGTTTCACACACTATTTAAACACCAAATGTTTGTTACTCGTTGTCCTATAAAGAGTTGATTTAATTAAGTTTTAAAAAATCGGATGAAATCTAATTCATCCTCCCCTCTTAAATTTTTCATAAGGAATTTATATCCATTAACTAATTGTCTCCACCATTAATTTAATTAATAATAATAATAAATAAGTAACTTATTTGAAATTAAAAAACTCTTTCTAATTTTTAAATGAAATCAAATGTGAATATTTACGAACAAATGAAATACTATTTTTACAGGTGCATAATTTGTGTTGTAAGATTAATTTAAAATTTTTATTTTCCCAATTCCTTTGGATTGAGTAGAACTTGTGAATCTACTTCTTGGATTTTGTTTCATTTGTCCTTATATCCTCTTTTGCCTCGTCTGATAAATAAATTGTCTCACACAAAATACATGTCTTTTCCTAAAATTTTCGAAAGGAAAAGCGAGAATATTAGGAGGAGGGGAGGAGTTATATGAATTTTCTTTTTGGGAATAAAATTCTTATATGGAATTTGTTTGATACTAAGATGAGAGCAGTAATCTGTTTTTTATTTTCTTTTCCCCCAAAAGTAATCCTTTTACCATAATAGAAGGGACACATGGAAGTTTAGTAAGGATCGGAAAAAGGATGTGGTGCGCATACACGACCCTTCTATCTCTAATAAAATAATTACAAGACCATGATTTTTTCACTTGAAAGAAATCTTGTTCACAGATAAGAAGATCCTAAGCAAGAAATTTTTTATTTCAAGTGTTGTCTAAACTATGGATAATAATAAGCATACTTTAATGCCCAATAAATGGAGTGGACGGAACAATAAGCACACATTGTCAAGTTCATTTCTTCTTCTTCCAAACATAGAAACTGAAAATAGAAACACAATGCAGTATCCACCTAATCAATTACCAAAGACAAAAGATTCCATAGTGAATTTCAAGAACCCAGTCCAAAGACAAGAATTTCAGAAATTTTTGTCTTCTGACCTGGGCAGAAGATGGCGGCGGACTACGGCAGCAGCGACAAGATCGATGGTGTAAAATTCAGAAGTTCAAACTCTGGCCTATATTCTTTAATATATCTTTACTGATGTATATGACTGAACAAACCGCATTTAGCCAAACTATTTTGTAGGACTCATCCCAAAGTGTCTGATACTTCTGTATCTCCACATCCACATAAGCATTTATGTACTGACTCATATGCATCTATAATATGTTGTCCATAATAAACATCTAATTTGATTTATAAGTTCATTTCTTCTTCTTCCAAACATAGAAACTGAAAATAGAAACACAATGCAGTATCCACCTAATCAATTACCAAAGACAAAAGATTCCATAGTGAATTTCAAGAACCCAGTCCAAAGACAAGAATTTCAGAAATTTTTAGAGACTGACCTGGGCAGAAGATGGCGGCGGACTACGGCAGCAGCGACAAGATCGACGGTGGCAGCGGCAGCAGTGACGAGATTGTGAGTGGCAGAAGCAAAGAGACTATGAATGGCTTATTGACAGAGAACAGAGGTTTAGGGTTTAATGAGGGGAAATGAGGGGAAATGAGGGAGAAAGGAAAATGAGGAAAAAGCCCGTGGTTAGAGTGTCAGGTTGGAGAAGGTGAAAGGAGACTAAGAGGATAAAAATATAGGCTTTAATATTTATTAATTTTAAAAATAATTAATCACAATTCCGTCGCAAATCCGTCGATAATATTTATTAATTTTTAAAATAATAAATCACATTTCCGTCGAGAATCCGTCGCAATATGCATTAAAAATAATTAATCCCAGTTCCGTCGGGAATCCGTCGAATTTATTTATTAATTTTTAAAATAATAAATCACATTTCCGTAGAGAATCCGTCGCCAATATGTATTAAAAATAATTAATTCCATTTTCGTCGGGAATCCGTCGCATTTATTTATTAATTTTTAAAATAATAAATCGCATTTCCGTCGGTAATCCGTCGATAATATTTATTAATTTTAAAAATAATTAATCACAATTCCGTCGAACATCCGTCGGGAATTGATTGAACCATAATTAGCTTAGTTTTCTATGGGTTATTATGATGTTTATTAAGTTTAAATCTAGCTAATTATGTGTTTTGGTGATTTTAATGATTCTTTACACTATTACTTTTTTTTTCAGGTCTTTAGAAGATTTAGAAGATGTTGGAATGAAATTGGAAGAAATCGGGAATTTGAGGATGGATATTTAGAAGAAGGGAGAAGTGGACGCGCATGACAGTCAAGTGGATGCGCAAGGCCAGGAAGTGGACGCGTCCACCAAATTTCACGCGTCCACCCTCAGAAGTTGGACAGTAAAGTGGACGCGCAGGGAGACCAAGTGGACGCGCAAGGCAAGGAAGTGGACGCGTCCACCAAATCTCACGCGTCCACTCTCAGAAGATTGACAGTCAAGTGGACGCGTCTCATCTACTCAGGCGTCCACTTTGAAGACTCGGGCGTCCACTTTCTGAATTTAAAGTTTTAAGATTGTTTTAAGTAGTTTCTAATTAGGATTCTTGTATAACTACCCTAGGACCTTTTTCTAACTATATATAGGCCTTAATAGCTTAGTTTAGGGTGTCAAGCACCTTAGATATTTTCTTCCCAAGCATTGTAGGAGATCAAAGGGTGGGAGCTTCTCGGGAAATCGGATATCCGACTAATGAGTTTCTCTCTTTCCCTTAATCTTTTTATGATGTTTTCCTTTATGTTTTGTGAGTAAACGTTTTTAGTTGGCAAGGATATGTATTAGGTTTACTTTATTCGGGAATATGAGATTTATGTTTTGTTATTAAAAACCCGATCTTTTCAAGGGATCATTATTTATATTTGAGTATTTGAACAATTCTTGATTTTATTCTATCAATTGTGTTATTTCAATTATTATTCGCCATCTTAATTGTTTTACATAGTTGATTAACTAGGGTTATGCAGAATCGGTTTTCGGTAACCAAAAGTAGTAACTATTGATTAATTTAAATCTGTGTTTGATTAATTAATAGGGAATTGTTTGAAACGAATTGCATGATTTTAATCGGCCATTAATTTCATGTAATTTGTGTTGATGTTGTCCTTATGCTTAATAACTTAATTGACTATTTTATGCGAGCGATTCGGTAATTTGGTTTAATCAGGTTAAAGTTAATTTGCCGTGCTTCTCGGGAATTAACCTAATTTTTACATGAATTGGAATTTGCTGCGCTACGCGGAATTCTAAGTCACTACTCAAATAGGTTATTATCAATGATTAATCCCGAATAAGTAAAACCGAAATACGAAGTCCTTGCTAACGTTTTTCTTTTCTTTGATTCTTAAATAATTTGTGAGTAAATTTATTTAAAGTTTATTCTTTTAAGATAAAAACCAAATCTTTTCCTCCAAAGTCGTGATTAGTTTACTTAATCAAAGAATTTACAAGTCTCTGTGGGTTCGACCCTTACTTGCCCTAACTATATAAGTTGGTTGAGTTTGGTATTAATTTGATAGCGCAACGACACGCTCGTCAGGAATATTTAATAATTTTTAAAATAATAAATCACATTCCCGTCGAGATTCCGTCACCAATATGCATTAAAAATAATTAATCCCATTTCCGTCGGGAATCCGTCGCAGTTATTTATTAATTTTTAAAATAATAAATCACATTTCCGTCGGTAATCCGTCGTTAATATTTATTAATTTTAAAAATAATTAATCACAATTCCGTCGCAAATCCGTCGATAATATTTATTAATTTTTAAAATAATAAATCACATTTCCGTCGAGAATCTGTCGCCAATATGCATTAAAAATAATTAATCCCAGTTCCGTCGGGAATCCGTCGCATTTATTTATTAATTTTTAAAATAATAAATCACATTTCCGTCGGTAATCCGTCGATACTATTTATTAATTTTTAAAATAATAAATCGCATTTCCGTCGCAAATCCGTGGGGAATATTTATTAATTTTTAAAATAATAAATCACATTTCCGTAGAGAATCCGTCGCCAATATGCATTAAAAATAAATTATTCCCATTTTCGTCGGGAATCCGTCGCATTTATTTATTAATTTTTAAAATAATAAATCGCATTTCCGTCGCAAATCCGTCGATAATATTTATTAATTTTTAAAATAATAAATCACATTTCCGTCGCGAATCCGTCGCCAATATGCATTAAAAATAAATTATTCCCATTTTCGTCGGGAATCCGTCGCATTTATTTATTAATTTTTAAAATAATAAATCGCATTTCCGTCGCAAATCCGTCGCAAATATTTATTAATTTTTAAAATAATAAATCACATTTCCGTCGAGAATCCGTCGCCAATATGCATTAAAAATAATTAATCCCAGTTCCGTCGGGAATCCGTCGCATTTATTTATTAATTTTTAAAATAATAAATCACATTTCCGTCTGTAATCCGTCGATACTATTTATTAATTTTAAAAATAATTAATCACAATTCCGTCGAAAATCCGTTGGGAATATTTATTAATTTTTAAAATAATAAATCACATTTCCGTGGAGAAGCCGTCGCCAATATGCATTAAAAATAAATTATTCCCATTTTCGTCGGGAATCCGTCGCATTTATTTATTAATTTTTAAAATAATAAATCGCATTTCCGTCGCAAATCCGTCGATAATATTTATTAATTTTAAAAATAATTAATCACAATTCCGTCGAAAATTCGTCGGGAATATTTATTAATTTTTAAAATAATAAATCACATTTCCGTAGAGAAGCCGTCGCCAATATGCATTAAAAATAAATTATTCCCATTTTCGTCGGGAATCCGTTGCATTTATTTATTAATTTTTAAAATAATAAATCGCATTTCCGTCGGTACTCCGTCGATAATATTTATTAATTTTAAAAATAATTAATCACATTTCCGTCGAACATCCGTCGGGAATATTTATTAATTTTTAAAATAATAAATCACATTTCCGTCGAGAATCCGTCACCAATATGCATTAAAAATAATTAATCCTATTTCCGTCGGGAATCCGTCGCATTTATTTATTAATTTTTAAAATAATAAATGAGGATTTCAAATCAATCATCAAAGATTTTGGAGAGCATAATTACGTTAGTTATGACTTATGATGCTCATTTGAATTCTTTATCATTTGGCAAATTAAAATTTCATATTCTATAACGTCAATTTCAATCTTATGGTAAATGTTATAAATATTTTTTATAATAGTCATGTTGTCACACACAATCATATATACATATTATATATACCAAATTAATTAATAAACTTTGAAACTTATATTTTTAACTATGATTTGTTTTTAAATGTTATAAGCCTAAATTGAGGTATTCATAAACTAACTATATAGGAAATAATAAAAAACTACAATTATTTATATTAGAGGGAAAATGTGAGGAAAAAAATATTTTTATTGGAGACGGATTACAGACGGATTTGCTACTGAATATTTTTCATTTTTCATAATTTTTTTTAAAAGGAAAAATGCAACATCCGTCGGCAATCAGTCTTTGATTATCAACTAATTATAGACGAAAATTGGACGAACATGACAAAAAAAATTAAAATTTTTTTAAATAATTTCCGTCGGAAATCCATCGCTAAATTATGACGAATTACCTACGGATATTTTTAATTTTTTTTCCTAACTAATCTATATTACATTTTAAATTTCAGTCGGAAATGCGTGGAAAATCTACCGATTAATTATCAACTAACACGTTTTAGTCGGAAAGTGGTCGAAAAATAGCAACTGATTTTAGACGTCCGGTCAAACGTACTTTCCGTCGGTATTCTGTCTAAGATCCGTCTCAAATTTCAGACCGAAATATCCGTCGGAAAATTGGGTCGAAAAAACATGATTTTCGTGTAGTGTTTTCTCAAACAGTCTATTTGGTTTGGGTAAAAATAATTTTGTTAATAAAAGAAAATGTAAAATATTATAAGTATGTTACAGATGTGGCAGATTGAATTGCAATAGAAAATGTCATTATCTTGAATATTTATTTAGAAATTGAGAAAATTAAATTACTTTCATAAAAAAAGATTGACGGTGTTCAATAAAAATTTCTCAAACTATAAAATAAATTCAAAGATAAATAATAATGTTATAATGTCGGAGATTTACTTTAAATGATAGTATATCTAAATTTATACAAAAAACGTGATGAAAAAACAAATCAAATATTAGAATGGAGACAGGCGAGTACTGTGGGCTTGCGGATATTGAGGGTTATACAAACCGTACCACGTCATCCCATAACTTATTAATGTTGACCGGCATTATACGTCACCCCATAACTCATTAATGTCAAATTACTCAGTTAGTGTGTTAGTCAAGAATTGACAAAGAGAAGTTAGCTAGGCACCGCATCTAAGGAGCATTACAGCTTTGAAATACGGCATCAAACTCCTAGTATTGGTAGCAGCTAGCAAAGCTCCAAGAAAAAACCTTCTGATAAAGCCATTAGTTTTGACCGGTGGCAGATTATTTTTGTGGTAAATCTGAGTACATTTTGTCAAACAATTGAACTCTGCTGATTTCATTACAATGACCTGATTTATTTTATCTCAACTTTGTCCTTTGAAATTTGGTCTGCTTTGCATCTTCTGAATTACCAAAGTTTTTGTTTTAGTCAACTAATAGGAAGATAGTATCAAAGAAATGATAAGCAAAAAGGATCTAGCTGAAGAAGATGGCAATATAACCAAATTAGAATAGTGGGATAAAATATGAGAAAATAAAGTTTAGATTGAAAATTAAGTGAAAATCAATTCGTCTAAGCATGGCAAAATGAAAATTTCTCCAAATAAATAAGAATTCTCGAAATGCTAAAACTCTCTCTCAAGAGCTGCAAGAACCTCTTTGAATGTCAAATATACTTATTTCATAATCTTTAAATGAAACAAAATTTCTTTTGTTTAAATATTATTAAATTAATATGTAACAATGAATCCCGTATTATTTTTACGAAATGGATAAATATGAATATCGTGATATCGAATCTGTTGATGGAACAACAAAAGCAAAAGTTGAATTTAGAGAATGGTGTATAGATGAGATCATGCATAGAAAAAAAATTGCCCGATATCTTTTTTTAAAAAAAATATTTACTTTGTATCAACACGTACAAAGAATGATAATTATTTTGCCCAAATCTCCTTAGATTTTTTTAAAACAAAAAAAAAATACAAAATTTACATGCTATTGTTTACGTGTTAAGTTTTTATTATTGAGAATTGATGATTGGTTTACAAGTTTTGTTTCTTTTTTTTTTCTTTTTGAAGAGGGATTACACATATTAAAGGATAAATTCAATCATTTTCTATCAACTTAAACTTTTAAAGTCCCTAGAAATTTTAAAAAAGTCTCAACAAACTGTTTACCTTCATTATTTCCATTGCAAGAAATTTTAATTATCACAAATGGTTTCTTTTCTCAAAACTGAGTTACTTTCATGTCAGCGGACAATTTGTGTCACTTCCCAAGTAGAAATGTTGAAGTACAATAAGTCATTTTAAATAAGATTTACAAAGATTTAGGGATTTCTTGATTATACTTGGAGATATATATATATATATATATATATATTGATATAAATGAAGTATTAGAGGATTAAGTTTAGTACACACATGTGAAGAATATAATACTCTATCTATTTGAAATTGAATATTCACACTTGATTTAGTCTAAAATTACAATGAACTTTTGACTTTAAAAAATTTATCCCATTATCCTTTATATTAATTTGGTTAATGGTGGAACCATTAGTTAATAAAATATAAATATCTTAATTGAAGAATGTTGTTAGAAGAACTTTAGATGTAAAGTATGTTTATTTAAAGTGCGTGAGCATTCTATTTCAAATAAACTAAAAATAAAATTGTAAACATTCAATTTTGAATGAAGATAGTCACCGTGTAGAACCAATCATAGCCCAAAATTGAACTTTGTATATCACACTTTTAATCCAAGCTACCCTTGAACATATGTGGAATGGACTGTAATAGTTCGTGCACACCTTTTACTTCCCCTGCCTCGAGCCCTCCTCCTACATTACCGGTTTTTATTTGATTTGAATGTTAGCGTACTCTATTTGTTTGCTAATATTGCCAACTATGGAGAGTTGGAAACAAATCCACTACCAACTATGGAGAGAGTAGGAAACAAATCTACTTTATAAAAATTAATTGTAAGAAGAAAACGAAATATTAACAATTTACAACCAAATTAAGCAAAGAAAATGGATTCTAATGAATTCAAACGACAAAGGACATGATGTTAGGACTGTCAGCAAGCTTGAGCTTGCCAATTTAATATTTAAGTGAGTTTAAATCGATCTAAACTTGAGCTATTTTAACTCTGATTTAAATTTACATTGGATTAAAACTCAATCGTTATAAACTCCTATTTAATTTCATATTATTAAATTCAACTACACACATTTGTGTATGTATGTATATATATATATATATATCTTATCCTAAATAATTCTAAAAATAAAAGAAAAAAATATAAATTATTAATCTAAAGAAAATTTCTTACTCTAATTTTCACATTCATATGAGTAAGTCTTGTATGATTTGAAAATTATAGTATTATTTTGTTTACTTTCATTAGATGTCAAAAATATAAACAATATTTACTTCTCTTACATCACATTATGTGTGGGTGTATATATATTTTCTGAATAATAAAAAAAAAGATTATTAATTTTATGTGTCTTAAAAAGAAATTATTAGATTTATTTTTATAGAAAAAAATAATAAAAAAGTTATTTAAAGTGAGCTGACCTCTCTATTTTTAGATCGAGTCAAGCTCAAACTTGACCGAATTAACTCACCTTAATAAACGTTTTCGTTTTAGATCAAGCCAAATTTGACATTTTATTCGAAAGTGAGCTCTCTTTTTAGATCAGGGCGAGTGTTCTGAAACTTGCCATGCACAAAACTTGTGCAAAATCTCATTGCAAACAAAAACATAAAAGAAGACTGGAAATTCACCAGAATAATTGTTTAAGAATGATAAAACCCAAGTAGGCTGAGATTATAACCCCTTTCGAACTCACTGGATTCACCTACTTCGGTGATGTCAACTAATTAAGCATCAATATCACTTGTTGAACTCGACATCATGCTTTAAGGTGGGAAAAAGACATCGGAAAACCTATGCTTCTGCTTCTACTTCAGGTGCCTTCTGCACTCCAACCCAACGAGCATAATCAACCCACCTGTAAAGCCAATCAGAAGTTTCAAGAGGTGATGAAATGATGGATTAAAGGCAGAAATAAACAAGACTTTTGAAGTGACAAGAATCTCACAGTAATGAACCCAAGAATGTGTTCCCTGTTCGAACAGCAAAGCAGATCGCACTTAAAAATAACTTATTTTGGTGCAACAAGGGCTCTAAGATCCTCTGTTCGACAACACCAGCCAATATCTGGTATCTGTAGGATAATAAAACATGTTCATAATGTTATTAGAGAATATAGAATCTCAATAACTACCTCCAATTTGCTAATATAAAAAAACACCATTGAAAAAGTAGGAATTCCCCAATAATTTTTGTCCAAAAAGATGAATCAGTTGCCCACTTTTTTTTCAAATAGATCTAAAGAAACTCACTCATAAAGATGTTATTAAAACTTCTGTTTTGATAAAACTATCATTATTAACAATTGCCAGTAAAGGGACCAAAGCATGTCTTACATAACAAGACACAGTAATTAAAAGCTAAGTTTTAAAATAACTTCAGAACAAGTTTTTTTTTTTTCTTTTTTTTTTTTTTTGGGGGGCGGGGGGGTCTTAATATTGATTTCCTCTAGCACATGTTCAATGGCATATCAATAATGTGCAAATGCATACAAGAAATGCTTACTTTCTCAAAAATTTCATAGGGAATACAAAACAAGGTACAAAATATTGCAGAAAAATACTAATATGAGGATAGGGAACAGAAATTATACAATCAGGTTTACTTGAGCCTTTGTACCTAATAACTTAAGTAGATTCGCAACTATATGAGCATTGTAAGAAGATATTGATGTAGTAGTCTGCTTACACAGTATGTAAATGAACAAAAGATACATGGAAAACATAAAGAAACCAAGCAAGAAAAATCATGGGAAATAGGGTAATACACGCTTTCACATACCGAAGGTTGCTAGAAATAGCCATATAGACACCATATGCCACACTGGTAGATACTACTGGAACATTCTCAACCTCGCCAGCAGCGGATTTGTTCACAGCTTTCTTTGCATTTATCAAGGCATTTGTCACAACAGTGCCAACCTAGGAAAAGATTCACCCTTTAATTTTACTCACAAGTCTAAATCTGAGGACATATTTCTTAATGGCATTTATTTACAGCAATTAAAGTTTAGGTCATGCAAACCTAATTGAAGTGTAGAACATAAATATTTTGCACATGATAAACAGTAGTAGGCAAGAACAAACCAAAGATGACAAGTGAAGAAACAATGTCATTCTTCATAATCCGTTCAATTGCCAAATCACAATTCTAACAGCACATGGCTTAGCATATCGCAAGCAAAGCATCTTTAGCTCTAGCATCTTGGAACATGATTTTTTCACTGTCCAGAAAAAGAAACCCTAGGAATATAACTGCAAAATGATAAATTTAAACATGATACCTAATTATTAATTTTCCACAGTATACAGAGTATTTCTTAAACTTATCATGTTTATTTTAAATCATTATCCATTAGCCATTATTTGATGTATTAATATACTAATATACTAAAATCAGCATTTGAGTTCTTTTTCAACAAACTAAATTATTATTTAATATTCTAATATATTTTGTCTTTGATTTTAAAGTGCATTTGGTGATTATTTTGGATACTCTGAAATTCAAAAATCATGCATAGAAATGTCATGATTTAATTCTATTTCATGATAACTAGAACCACAATTGATAAAACTACATCTGACAACTGCTATGCCAAGCAAGCCCGAAAACTGCTAAACAGCAGAAATTACTACAGTGCTATGATATTTTGTTTGGGAGATGCCTACATCTACAATAGTCCAGCAAAGGCACCACAGTGTTTTACCACTCTTGCTTCTGATAAGTGATAAAGCATGGGCATCATTTTGATACAGAAATCTAGTGTTAATTTACCTTCCCAATGAATACTGCAAAGGTATCAATTTTAAGCAAATTTTGTACTGCTTGTAAGTTCTGCTAAAACTGGTAAACATGAATGCTGTGCTTTACCTAGTTGACACCGAAATTCTACACAACAAAAAGGATTTTTCTATACACATAAATAAAGAAAGTGAGAGCAATATTGCACATATTGTAAAGATTCTAAAGAACTTATCACCAGCATAGCCAGAAATTTACAAATCCAGACATGCTTAGCTGATCATAGTGCATAAGTTGAATAAAAGTTTAATGTTAGAGTCTTCACAATGGAGAAGGATTCAAACAGAAAGATAGGTATGAGTGTTCAAGTCCATTGGCATCACCTTGTTCATCTCCCGGCATTTGCAAGGCAATATGTAAAGAGCTATGAATTGCTCTGTCCTCAGGACTTCATAATTGCTACCACTAGTCGTGGCCCTAATAAATTTCTGGATCTCCAAGTCACTAATGAGACCAAACACTTCCAACTAAGACTGAGCATCCATTTTTCTAGTATATGTATCAAGAAACTAACTTCTAACCACATAATTTTCATACTAACCTTTTTTTTCAACTAAACTTTGACCAAGATATAAAAAAGAAATACACACACAGAACATAAAGAACTTCAAGAGAAAAGCAAACTAATACTCCTTTCCTTAAAAAATATAAGATGTTTTTTAAAATTATGGACTCGAGGGACAAGGTTGCTTGTGTTAAAATATCTAAAATTTGCATAGTCAAATTACCTAAGAAATCAAGAAAGCGATGCACCAAGAGAGAGAGAGAGATCAGAAATACCCGCTGAAGTATAGCAAGTGTAGTATTGGGGGGAAAAAGTCATAAATATCCATTGAAACTTATAAAATGACATATTTGACAAGAGAAGAAAGTCTAAATGACCTATACTTTGAAAATGAGGCAGTACTTCAAATAATGGCTGTAGGTTGTATGTGAAGGACTAATAAACATATCTAACACTATGATTGGTTCACAAGAAAGGAGAACGAGGAGAAGGGAGAAGGAAAGAAATGTTTTACCTAGATAAAGTATTTAACTTTACTTTCTATTTGTTTGGTACAAAAGAGAAGAAGAGGTAAAGGGAGAGGAGAGAAGAGAGAGAATTCTTGACTATTTTAATTCATTACCCCCCATTATCTGTCTATCTAGCCAAATTATTAATACTAAAAATAAGATTAATATTGTCAATCAATAACCCTGACTTATTTCTCTCCAATTTCCCTCCAATTTTGGGGTGGAGAAAATGCCAATGTGGAGGAGTTGGTAACTCCTAGTTTACTTCCACTCCACATTTCTATCTAACCAAACAATAAATGTAGTATTTACGTCTACATTCACTTCACCTCCTATTTTTCTTCCACATTTCACCCCAACAAAAAATAGCCTAACATTTAAGGGGAAGTACGAGGACCAAGTAGAATATGTAAAACTATCTTGAGAATTAAACAAACTTAAGATGCAGAAAATTAAAAGGAAAGCCGAAATTGCTGAATTAGACATTAAGATGAATAATAGTAGATCGACAAAATAATAGACCTTATTAAACATAAGTACCCAGCCATACAAAGGAGATAACATATCCAACACTAACAAGAGAGTGACATACACAATGATAAGAAAAAAATGTTCAATGAACTAAAAAGGCCAAAAGAAGAAAACATTACCAGAGAAGATGTGGTGCCAACTGCAAAAAGTTTTGCTCCATTGCGCTGAAAAGTTTAAGCAAAATGCAGAATATAAGATTCAAAGGAAACTGTTAAATTTGCAACAGGTAGGAAATAAGAGAGATCTTCCTTACCACTATTGCTCCCATTCTCTGAAACAATGAATATGATGTTCCAGACAATGCAACCTATGCACAGCATGAAGCAGAAATCTTACACTCTGTTTATTTCATTCAAATCTAAAGAAATCTGAAGCTAAAATAATTGTCACCTGAAATGCATTATCTGGGCAGTTATGGAAAAACTTAGCAAGATGGCCCGCATTCACTCCAATAGGTGGTCGAAGAGAAACAGTTGGAGCAGGAAGGTAGACGAGCATGAAATCTGCAATTACTGCCATCACCTAGAAACGGAAATATTGTTAAAGATCAGAAATTCTACATGATTACCACATAAAATCTGTCTATCCTCTTGAAAGAAATTAGATGATTCCAGTTAGGCAGCAGTACATCATTTAGCAATGTTCATGCATTATGAAAATAAACCAGCACCATCCATAGCATACAGGTAAGCATATGGAGGGAAAGATAGAAACAGGCATCATGCTGATGAAACCAAAATTTGCATAACTAGATGTCATCATCTATCAATTTGGTATATTATTTTTCTCAGAATTAGTTAAGTGTGCTGCAGATGAATTAACAAGGTAAAGGATTTCCTTAGAATCACTTAAGCTACAGTAAATTAATTTAAAAACCGTCCAAATATACAGTAATTACTAAAAATCAAACCAACCTTGGGAACAAAAGGAAACACTTACCAAATGAGAGTCAACAAATTACCTGAAGCAGCACGCCCTCCAGAAGCAAAAAGGTGTAACAAAAGGAAGAGAATAAAAAGCTTACATAAACATGTTAACAGTTACCATACCACATCTGCAAATACAATTTCCAGCTCGTTGAAAAAGTTCTCCCTGCGACGTTCATATTCTGCAGCAGTCTGAGACAACAAAAGATCAAAGTTTATTAAGCAAATATAGAACTTAATTTCTATCCTCCATATATAACAGAAGTATCAATTGCAGCACATTCTTAAGCTAAATAACTTATGGTTTAGGTTTTAATTTCCTTTGCTTGTGTGTAAAGTTGCAAATGAGTAAATCTAAAGACTGAAGTATTTGGTAAGATAAAATAATCCTCCTCCTGATCATAGACAATGCCCCAGCACTCGCAACCATATTTTGTTAAATTCTCAGATGGATACCTTCAGATACATATGAGCTACACACACGCACACGCACAGAGAGTAAACCGAGAAACTGATCAGCTTTTCTGCATAGTCATCCAATCCATCACAACATTTTTACAAGTCAGTGTGTGGTTTAAGCATGCAAACAAATAAAATACGAGAAGAAAAAGAAATTACGCATGAAGAAGCAAATTAGCAGTTTTCCATTTGCAGTTGTCCAATCCAATCCAACATTTTTACAAGTGCAGGGATGAGTTTAAACGGGCAGAAATCTAGAAGAAAAGGAAAAAAAAGATATATGCAAGAAGAAGCACATTCAGTAGCACTAGTCCATCTTGATCAATAATAAAACACCTTTGGCAGTTGAGTTAATGAAAATCGCTTTTCTTGATTTTATATTTTCTTGTACACTTCTATTAAGTTTCTTCTCTTAATACGATAAAGAGTAATCCTAAGGCCAAGGGCACAATGTGAATCATCAATCATGTAAATCACTAACCTTACACAGTTAGATTGGATATTAATATTTACAAAGAGATATTAAGACTAATCAATCCTTTATATAGTTAACAAATCATAAAAAGAAATTTGAGCAACCAAAACTAAAAGTACTTTAGGCCGCCAGAGAAATAGAGAACTTACCGAACCATATTCTCTGGTACTCGTAGAACAATCTAGAATATAACTTTCCTACTGAAATTTACAACGTCATTTAACCTAAGATGGAAAACATGGAAACGAATGCCAGTATTCCCCACAGACAAAATACTATTAGTAAATAAAGGTTCCACATCGCCGAATATTCCAAAGTCCCATATTTCCATTCACAATTGAATCTTTGAAAATTCAAAAGGAAGAAACGACAAAAATATTCCAACTTGTTGACTATTCTAAGGAATCCATATATTACTTCAAACCAGAGATGGAAAAATCTTTCCCCACGCCAATGAACGAACAACTCATTTAACTAGAACAGCGTACAACACATAGTGCACAAATTACAGAATCATCAAGTCACACAGTACATTAAGCTAGAACAATTGTACGCTCTCTCATAAAATACTAGCACTGCACGGGACGGAAGATAAAAGAGAAAGATTGAACAGAGGTTGTACCTTAGTGAACATGCCCACCCCACATTCCATAAAAACTTTGGCCAAAAATAGATCATCAGCCAACAACCTCTCCTTGAACCCACCAAACTTCATCAACCAAACAAAAAATGGAGTCTTCTCAAGCTCAAAATACTTCAAAACTACCGATCCCGGTATTCTCCCATCTTCAATCGCAGCCTTCAAATCCTTCGGCAAACTCTCAATGGATCTCCCCGCCTCCGCCAAGGCCATCATGGCCTCTTTCTTATTACTATTACTGCCAGAATCACCACTATTCTCATTCCCATCATTTCCCCCGCCTCCGCTGCCACCAGAGAAATTATCACCGCTATTCCCATCACCGCTGCCGCCATCATATTCCAAGCTCGCAGTAGCATTTAAGCCATCTTTAGCAGTAGAAAATGTAAGAAAAACAAATGGGTCAGTTCTGGGACTGGGATTCGATTCAAATGAAAGGGAAAGAGACGGGAAACGTTGAGTAACATTGAAAGGAGTGAATTTCTGAACAGAGAAGCAAGAACTGTGTGCATAGAACAATTGAGGATGGGATACAGAGCGTGGCGACGAACAGAACTTGGCGGTGGTGATCGACATTGTTTTTCACGCCTCCCAACCTCTTTCTCCTTTAATTTTTCAGGGGTTGTTGGGGAGGGGAGGCGGGAAGAGTGATGAGATCTTCGGCAGAATAAAGAGTTGTGTTTTGTATAGGTTGGTGGACTTTTGAAACGACTGGGGAAGCTGTGGCCTGTGGGTTGTTGTTTCATGGGTTGTGAGTCATAGGTTTGACGTAGTTTATAAAAGAGGTGAAAAGGCCAGTCGAAGAGTTGGCCCGTGGAATTCACGCAGTTAGACTTTTTGCGGAGTTCGGTCTGGGAATTCCAGGTGGGGGATCTTGGGGACACCGTTGTTTTTTTGTCAGAGGATATAGACTTATAGTATGACGTTTTTATTAATGAATTAATTAAATATTTTATACTACAGTCCAGATGAATTTTGTTGTAAAAACATTTTAGTTTTAGATTTTTACAAATTTATAGTTGTTGGAATTTAGATATTTAAATCAATTTGTCTATTCGATAATTAATTTAAAGAGTTCTTTTCTCCATTAGGTGCATATCAATTTAATTACATAAAAAATCATTTTGTATATTATAATAACGATATATATATATATATATATATGTATCATATATTGTGAATTAATTTTAAAACTTCATTGTACATATATAAATTGATGAAAATAAGAAAATAGTATTCATTTTTCTAAGTATTTAAACAATATTCATCTTATTTTCTAAACAACAAATTTGGAGAAATATTTTAATTTTATCAAGGCAATTAAATATATATTTGGTTTGATTATTTAAATTAAATACATAGAGTTAACGAGTCTAGTAAAGTAAAATGTTTTTAAGAAGTTGATAAATTGATTACTTAAACGGCACAATTTTTTTCATCTTCACATTTTTATTTTTATTTTTTTTAGTTCAATAACACGACACCTGGTCTTCTAAATTCAATAAAAATAAGTTAGAGATTAAATCCACCTAAATTTAAATTTCAAGAAAAATATAATAAATTCATATTTTATTAAAATTTTGTATTTATGTTTATAATTTTATAAAATTATTAATATATGATATTGATAGGACTATAATTTATAAAAGAGTTTTCCCAAAAAATATTATTTTTTAGAGGTTATTATCTTATTGAGTATTCATTTATAGAAGTTTTAATGCATATGCAATTCTAAATATGGATGTTTATTCGAGCTTCAATTTGGTTTTATGTTTCATACTTCGATTTTTTTATTTTAGATTTTTAAAAAAAACAAAAATGCTTATATTCAATTCGAACCTAAGTGAAAGAAGCAATCTATTAGCAATGAAAAATTTGTGATAAAATTGATTTTGTTGCTAATTTTTATGGTTTATCAACATAACATCTGTCGATTGGCTCAGATTGGCTCGATGTTTAGCACGTTTGACAATCATTTCAAGACACTTCACTCCAAGATCGACGACCTGGCATCAAGGGTGGAGTACCATGGCATTGAGATCATCAACATCAAATTTCATCTAGAGGCACTACATGGCATTCAGGTTGACGTTTCTACACCACCACCTTCACGTGATATGCCCCCGCCTGATGAGCAGCCTGCTGGACCATCCTCTTCCACAGCAAAAGTTTATATGCGACGACCTAGGAGATAGTGTTTTTCTGCACTTATTGTACTTTTGTTTTATCCAGACAACTTATCTCTTGTTTGTATTCTTGACTCTATTTTTATATATTTTTCCCCATGATGACTCCTTGGTAGTTGAGGGATCTTATTGTTTAATTAACTTTGTTCTATCCTTTCTATCCATTCTTTTTGAATGATGACAAAAGGGGGAGAAAAACAACTGTTGATTGCAATATATAAATGTTGTGTAACTAACTTTTTGTTTCAGGAACTTCTGAGATGAACTTAAATGCTCAAACTCATCAAAATCAAGAGAAAGGAGAAATAGCTCTAAAAGGTTAAGTATGGCTATCCATGGTTTAAAAGTTATATATTTCTAAGTTTATGATATAATGAGATTGAAGGAGAATGGGAATTGTGTGTTGATGGCCGGGTTGGCCTTATATATGATTTTATGTGTTATCTCATCTCTTTTTGCATTGATTGAATTTATGCAAAAATGGTTTTTATAAAAGTTATAAAAGAAACTCTGTCAAATTTTTTACAAAACTAATGCATATTAGGGGGAGCTTTATAAATGTTTTTATAGTCTTTCTATATGTTATTCTGGAAGGAAGGAGGATACGGAGGTAGGTGGAAAAATAGGCTTCTTTAAGCCTATATAAGCTAGGAAGCGATCTCGTATACTTACATTGAATACATTAATTTTGAGATCCAGTATTTATTCGAAAAATGTTACATTCTATATATTTCTTGATATCATCAAACTAAATGGTTAAATGCTATATGTGATATCTTACAAATACCTAGCATATTGTAAGGGGGAGCACTTTTAATAATTTTATTACATATTATATAAACTCTTCCTTACTTTGAATCCTTGCACTTAATTGTTATATTCATCACATTGCATCAATATTTGTCATCATCAAAAAGGGGGAGATTGAAAGCCTTAAAGCTTTTAATATCTTAATTTTGATTAAATGACAAACATTGACAATGACTAATGGTTTTATTGTATTAATGATGATCTCTTAGGATTCATATATCTAATCCTTGCAAGATCAAAGTTTCAATTCTTCAGAAAAGAGCTTTTGATGTCAAGCCTTGAAGATAAGAGTTTCTGGATTAGATAGGATCTAGAGGTGTAGATTTAATTCTTTATTTATCTTTGATTATCTCTAGGTCTATCCCTTTGAGTAATGAGTTCCATAGGTTGCTCAATAAAAGTGAAATGATTTTCAAAATGAATTTCATTTGGATAAAACATGAGTTGGGTTTTTGAAATGATTTTCAAAATACATGCACATACTTCAAAATTCATAAAATATAGTTTGCAAAATCTTAGAGTTGTTTGGAAACTTGTTCTGCATAGTATTAATGCATTTGTGGTCGACCTGACAAAAGTGTGGACGACCACAAATCATGCGGTCGACCAGACTTCTCAGAGTATCGTCCGCAGATTGTCAAGAGTTCGCTGGAACATTTGCGGATGATGGTGCGGACGACCCTCCTGATTTGCGGTCGACCGCACTTCTCCTGAGTGGGATTCAAACAGCCATTTTTATGACCGTTGGTGCATACTTATAAATACCCAATCATTTAAACAACTCAGATGAACCACTTTTTGAGCAAAAATCTGATCCTATTACTTCATAGAACCTCTGGAGATTATTTTGAAACCAAATCTTAACATTCATATTGTGAAATTCATCAAAGTGAGATTTATACAAAATCATTGGGGTTCTTGAGCAACTTACAAGAAAACATTACTCAAAGAGGTATTTATGCTTTACATTGATATATCTTCACATTAAGGTGATTTCATATATCAAACTCTTCTTATTCATATCTTGATTGATTTGTTCAAGGTTGCATTGAGCTTAAAACTCTAAGGGTTAGAGTGAGCCTTGAACCATAGAAAACTGTGTTTGTGTTAAGAGCTTTTTTTTCATTAATTGTTGTAATAGAGATAGGTGTGTAGACAAGGTTATATTGTAAAACTCAAAGTGTTGAGTGAACCTTGGTTGGTTAAGAGGTTTATGTTGTAAAACCCTAAGGGAATTGGGTGAGCCTCTATTGTATTCTCTCTTACTATATTAGTGAAAGGTTTTGTGAAATCCTTGAGTAGATAGCTCAAGGTAGTGGATTAGGTTTTGTTGGATAAATCGAACCACTATAAATCTTTGTGTTCATTGCTTCTTTTCTTGAACTCATCTTTTCATACTTTGGTTGAACACCAAGTGTTTGATATTTGTTATCTTAGAAAGCTTGTTTAATTTAAAGAAGAAAAATCGGTTAAAACCTAATTCACCCCCCCCCCCCTCTTAGGTTTTTCATTTTTTATAAATAATGTTTTAAGCAAGATGCAAAAAGGAAACAATTAAGCAAACTACACTACCAAACTACCAATATAGACACGATATATATAATTTATCTATAGTAATTATGTATACTTGTATATAACAAATGTATATAGTAATTATGTATATTATATATATATATATATACATTATTTATATATGAAATTTTAACTATATTTTTCTAATTATTCTAGAACAATGATATTGTATAATATTGCATCTGCATAAGTTACAGTTACGGTTTCATTGTTCGCTATTTTCATTATAAATATATTTGAATTAGTTTACATATATAGATACATTCAAATATATGGTAAATATAAATTTTAATTCTTTTAATACTAGTCTTCTACAAAACAATTAGGCATTGTCCTAAATCTGTAATGACAGTTTATTTTTATTGTGTTAGATATGCAATATATTTGTACAAATTGTATTAGATAACAAATTTGTATTTGGCAAGAAAACTTTTGGAAATAGAAATAGGATAATCTTGAAGATCTTACAAGACATACCTAGAGCAAGATAAGGGTTTTATGGTGGTAGTTCTCCAAATTTATATAAATGCAAGAAACATGCAGAACAAGAAACAAGAGCAGAATAGCATTGAGCAAGATATCTTCGTAGAGATTGAGAAGCAAGTAATCAGTCTTTCAATGTTGAGTACTTGTTGATCAATAGTTCAAGTGATGGGAAGCAAGTAATCAAACAGTGTGCATAAAATTGAACAAAGAGATAAATGAAAAAGAGATGTTCTATCATATTTTTAAATCGGTTTGAAAATATTGACAAAATGCTAAAATAAAAAAGAGGTGATGTGCCACAAAATTCAAATTCGTGTGAAAAAATTGAACAAAGAAACAAAGGGAAAAAGAAGTGATGGAACATTAAAATCAAATTCATTTGAATTTAATAGAAAAATATACATGTGAAATTATATGTTTATATGTTTTTGTATATATATATATATATATATATATATTTGTGTGTATTTCTCTTTATATATAGAAAGTTGTTATTCTGCAAAAATGCATTATTTTTCTTCTTCATTTCTTCTTATTACAAATCAACAAGATCTCTACAACTACATATTTAGTTCCCATTGTTCAAATCATTTCTTTTCTTACATTTAGATTTATGGAAGAACCATTATCCAAATGAATGCAAACCTGTTACGTTTCAATTTCTTAATGAACAAAAAAAAATCAAACAAAATCTAGTGCAAATAGTAAAAACAATCGATATTTTTTAAATGAACGATAGTTGGAAACAAGTTTCATACATGTTGGCAGCATTGGAATTGAAAAAAATATTAGCCACTTACAATATTAGTCTTATTTATGGAAGAGACAATTCTGGAATAATTGGAATAGTTGCTCAAGTAGTTTATAATAGTCATGTTCTTATAGTAGGTATCATTCTAACTGCACTTAATACTGCTTATGGGAAGACAATTGAGCTTGAGATACAAACAAACTCTATATATAAATGATAGTTATAATGATGACACATGTTGATGCATTCATAGTTTTAACGAGACGTTATGATATGTTAGAATAACTATTCAATATCACTTATTGGTCCAATATCAAATTGCATACTAAATCAATTGAAATTTTGAATATTGATAATTTTTTTAATGGTTTATTATCATTTCTTGATTTAGGCTTTGAATAAAGGTTGTCGTCTCATATTGGATAAACAATTCTTGTTGTAGCAAGCTCAACACATGAGTTATTAAATAAATTGAAAGCTTTTGTCTAGAAATTTAATCACGAGATACTTATAATTAATTGGAACATTGACAGAAACATGCAAAATAAAAACTTGTATAAAGTTGAGAGCTAACATTGTGAGAGGGATTGATGACTCATTGAATTTTGATTTTTATGTTTTAAGCTCTAATATGTATTGTTTTTATATTTGATATACTTTTTATGCTTTAATATGAAATGTATACTATTTTATAATTTAATATGTATTTTTTTATATTATAATTTAAAGATTGTTGATTTTTATATATATATATATATATACACACACACACAAACACTTATACACACACTTATATATAATTAATTATAAGTAATTAATAAAAATTAAGTAAAAACATATGTAGTTATAAAGAGGGTATGAATCTGGTATAGGTATTAGTGGATATAACATCTACATCCACATCTTAATTGATATACTAATAAATTAACTGATTTTTATTTTATTTAATAATTATATTTTGTTTAAAAATAGGTTAATTATGTTATTTAATTGATATATTTCATATTTCCTTTCTATTTCTTTGTTTGCAAATTTTCCAGTGTATTTTAATTTATTTTGGAGATAAAAAGAATAAAAAGAAATGTTATAGAAGTTTTTCTAAAAAAACAATTCACGTCATTCGATGACGTGACATAATCAGAAGATGATAAATGACACTTTTAAAAGCCGTAATATGAACACGACACGTGGCGATATGTGGGGAAATTATGCCACCCACTGAATTTTCAAGATTTTGATGTGCAAAATTACCATTTTGCCCCTGATTTTTGTGCATATAAATAACAAGCTTATTTTTATGATTTCAATACCAATTTAGCTTCAATCTTCTCCATTTCTTTTGCAATTTCTTTATTTAATTATTGTCTTCATCTTAGTGTATTTTCCAAAATTTTTAGAATAATATTTCAATGATTTTTTTAATATTTAGTAAAGAAATTATGTCAAGATAATTTCAATATTTTCATGGAGTTTATCTTTCAAATTTTCTTTCTAATATTTATAAATATCATCTTATATTTATTAAATATGTATTATGAGTAATTTTCTTGTTTTAGTAATGATACGTATTAAGTTATTAATAAATGAGATTATGAGATAATTGTTTTTCTACTTAATTTCTATTTTGATTTATTTAACTGGACTATGGTCGGTTTACTAGCCTAATCTTTATTATTTTTACTTTATGCACTTTAAATATCGCAAATGGATGGTCGAACCACCTAATTAGTTTAATTTACTTTTATGCCTTTTTTTTTATGGAAGGTCGAGCATCCTAACTAGTTTAATTTACTTTTATATCTTTTACTTCCTTTATGAAAGACTGACCTTTCATAATTTTAGTTTAATTTATTTAAATGGCCGGTTGAACCGCCTAATTTTTTTAGTTAATATAAATCCAATCTTTCTTTATATATATATATATATATGTGTGTGTGTGTGTGTGTGTGTGTGTGTGTGTGTGTGTGTGTGTTTATTTAATATATTTTATATTTTAATTGAGTATTTTATATGATTCATGTTTTAATCAATATAATTGTGTAAATTAATTTGATTAACACTCTAATTAATAAATGTGATTATATAGCTATAATGATTAATCTTCTATGAATGATTCAAGTGACATCTATTAGTTTAATTGAGTTGCAGCTCTTGGCTTAATTAAATTAGTAGCAAAATTATATAATTTAAATTGTATAGAATTAAGTTGATTGTTATATGCAATTTAATGTTGGTGATGCATTATTTACTTAATGCAATTTGATTGAGCATCCTATATACGCTAGTTGGTAGTAGTGTTTAATTAAATTAAAAATTGATGTTTTTAAACTTATTGAGATTAATCTAATTTGTAAGGATAGAAATCTGTCTGAACTTATCAGGATTCTAAAACCAACTACTTAATAATGTATTTATTTGTGATTAATCTCATGAAAAATATAATTTGATACTATTCATTGCTAACGCCTTTTTATATCATTTGTATTCTAAATTCCTTTTTAATTCTATTTACAAATCAAAAAACCCCCAAAACCTTTTCTTGATTAATTGTTTTAATTTAAGAGTTGACAAATATTTGTGGATTCGATCCCTACTTTCCCTATCTACATAAGAATTGTTAAGTTTAAATTTGAGAACAGTACGATAGGCTTCGTCACTCATCCCCGTTAATATTCGTAATTTCAACTCCATTCTCGTCCCCTTTCCCAATAAAGCCGACTAATCCCTTTCCCTCTGGGCCGAGTATGGGTGGATACCTACTTTTATGTGATATTTGTCGTGAGTTAAAACTTTTAACTTCCAACGAGTTGAAAATTCCATATCACACACTCAACGTTTATCACAAGTGGTATTAGAGTAGAGTCACCAAAGTTGTAGATTTACCAATTGGTGGAATCATGAGAAACGGACATTGACCAACCAACATAAATTCGCAAGGGATGACATCACCCAAACCTCCAATTTTGAAAAGTACGGATTATGCCTACATGAGTACACATGACAACTATGCATAGAAAACTGTTGTGAATGGCTAATCCGAACTAGTTGACACTAAAACAACATGTTCTGGAGCCACGATTACAAAGGCGAAATCTCCAGATAGGTGGATTGAGCTTGAGCATGACATGTGTCATGGCAATTTCAAAGCTTTGAATGTCATATTGGAGTTGTTGATCAAGATCAATTCAATCATATCCAAGGATGAAAAGTTGCAAATGATGCATGAGAAAAGCCACAAAGGTACAAAGTTGGTACGTGATACTAGACTTCATCAATGAAATGCTTCATTTGAGGACCTGAAAATGAAATAAGATGAAACTCTTGATGCATTCACACTCAAGCTGAGAGATATATCTAGTCAAGCTTATGGATTAGGACATATTTGGGAAGAGACAAAGCTTGTCAAGAAGTTACTCATATCCCTGCCCAAAAGGTTTATCCCAAAGATTGTTGCTTTGAAGAAATTAAGAATATTGATGATATTAATTGGGATTAAATGATTAGTTCTTTATAGAAGTTTCAAACTCAATTTTATAGTCGTAAAAAATCTTAGGGTATTGTTTTATTAGCATAAGTATTGGAAAGTGTTGATAGATCTAATCTAGATGATGATAAAAGGATTGCTATGATCACAAGAAAAATGAAAAAGTTTATGCAGAAGAATACAAATAAGAAAGGTGAAAGTTCTAAAGCACCTTGAAAAGATGAAAAGTCTTCTAAACCCAAATAAGATAAACAGAGCTATCCAAAAAGAAGATAAAAGGTATAAACAAAGAAAAATCTGTCAAGTGTTAAATGTCACGAATGTCATGGCTATGGACATGTTCAAGCCTTTTTGTGGACACAGGTTCATAAAGCAGTAGAATGAGAAATTTCTCAATACTTGCTGGAGTGATGACAATGGACGTGACATAAATGATAATGAGCAAAAAAATGAAGTTGGTAAGTTTGTTGATTTTATTGCACAAGCTGTTAAAGAGGATGGAGTTGAAATTGAGGAGCCTACCATTGAAATTGGCAATGAGACGTGACGTTGACGATGAAAAAATGCAATATATTTATGAGAAGTTGTGCAATGAATATATCACATTGAGTAAGAAATATTATTTACTCAATAAGGAGCATTGGAAGATGAAACAAAATCATGAAAAGGAATAAGTGAGATGCAAAAGGAATTGCTTCAACATATTGACAAATTCAAAGACATTGAATTGAAACTCAATGAAATTGAAACCGATATAAATCACTTGAATTTAATAATAATATTATATAGAAATATTTTATTTAAAAGACACGAATGTATATAATATATTATTTCTATTTCTAAATAAATTACTCATAAGCCATCACTTAAAAAAGAGAGTAAATTACCCATTTATTAAAAATGAATTATATAACGTACCTATTAAACAAAAAAAATATTGAATTTATTATTATTATTATTATTATTAGACATATGTCCTAACAAATAGGGAGTACTTATAACATCCCAAATTTATAAATAAAAATAATAATTTAAATCAATTGAAAATTTGAAACTATAATTGTTCAATCAAACATTCTCAAATTTCAAAACTTTCCCAATTCATAGAGAAATCCCTAATTGAAATTCCAACTAGCAAACCCTAATTTAGAGTTGAAAACGACAATATTTAATTATAAAATAAATTCAAGAATTATAAATTTAGAACTTCATGATTGACTATCTTACTTTCCGCAATGTATCCTCCAATATCCTGAAAAATAATTTTAAAAAATATATGGAATTAGTATAAAATACTTAGTGAAAACATTGATATTTCAAATTAAATATTACTATGTGCATACAAACATTTAAAACTTTGGTGACTAAAGCCTTAAACATTTTTCTTTCTCATTGTGAGGCATAGTTTTCTGCAACCATAGTTTGGGCAAAAACCCTTGTAGTTTAAGTCAAAGACCACTATAGATATGATTGAAGTCCGCTATAGTTTGGATCAAAGCTCTCTTTTCTATTTGGACTGAAATCACTTTTTTATGTAAAATATTTTCATATGCAAAAACATTTTCATTTAAAATATGTCATCGAGTCAAATCCCTCATTTAATCAAGCTAAAAACTCTATTATTTGATAACATATATAATAAAACATTTTTTTATGCATTAATAAACTTAATGTACACATTTTAAATCATAATTTAATAGTGCATAGATAATCATATAAAATATAACACTTAAAACATATATTTAAAAACAAACATGTGTTTAAATAAAATAGAACTCTTGAAAGTTCATTGAACTGAAATTTCATTCTTTTATAGATAGCGTATAACATAGGCATTTATAAATCCAAACAAGTAAACAAATCTCATGTAAACAAGTTATAGGCATTTATAAATTAGATATATATCTCATGTAAACAAATCAAAATATTTAATGTGGACAAAAGTATTAAAATTAGTAGAGTAAGTATATTCTCACCTTAACCATTATAGATAACTGTGAATAGGTGAAAATTGTGAAATGTAGTCTAGCTTAAAAGTTCTTCATTTCCTCAAATCCAAACAAGGCTCTTTAGGTCATGAAGTCTTGATACAAAGAATACTCTCCACCTAATTGTAATAAATTGAAGCACACAACTCCCTTCTTAATACTTACTTTTCTAAAATAAAACTTGAATATATTTGACCCTATAATATCAAAGTTACTCCCTATAAATACAAACCCTCAAAAATTATTAATCTTAAAGCAACATTTATCAGAAATATTTACATATGTATAAAATTCATAAAATACAAATTATTAAATCTATATAATAGTATTTGAATTAAATTCATATAATTTAATTATGTCAGTACAAAACATATAAATATATAAATATAATGGTAAAACTATGTCATAAATGTTAATTACAGAATATATATATATATATATATATATATATAATGTCAAGCACATATAGTATCAATATTCTTATAATAGAATAGTAAAAGTCCGCTTCATTTTAAGTCAATAAAGCCGTTAAAATTCAAGTATAAAACATAACAAGTATTTCTTTCTTCTTTATGCTTTGATGAAAACGATTGTCAAAGCTCAAAACTGAGTGAAGATCATGGAAGGAGAATGTAGCGCAATTATCATAACATGTGGAAAACAAGGAAAAAGAATTGCTGCAGTAGATATGCGTCTCTCTCTCTCTCTCTCTCTCTCTTATTGGTTATTGAAACAAAATTCCATTTTTTTAAAAAAACATTACTATTATATAAAAAAAATTAAAGACTTTAAAGAACCCTAGATTTCAAATCTTACAACCTAACATCAAAACTCTAGTTCTAAGAAAGGAAGAACTAAAATTAAAGAATTAAATTTACCTTAATATAGATCATGGGTAAAATCTCCAGCAATGAAAGCAATTAATCCTAGGAGAAAGACAAAGATGAACAAACAAAGGACAAGATTTCTTGCCATTCTCAAGAAAGATTGACCGATGAAATGTGGAAAAGATTCAAACCTCAAGATTTAGTTCATCTTAAGTAGTTGTTCAACGTGTGAAACAGTCTAAAATCAAGTTAGGCTTCACATGGGTATTGGGAATTAGTTGTCACCATGTTGTTGTCTGTGTTCTAGATCACACGCCAATCATAATGATTTTGAGCTTAAATTAAAGCATTACCATTCAATTCTACAATTGAGCCACTTAGGTTATTAAAATTTATAAAATGACCCCAAAATATTCTGGATATTATCTTAAAGCCCCATGACTTTGGATCAGGGGTATTCCATTACTAACCATTGGTTCTTCATTTGGACATAGTATCCGTTACATAAGAAAAGAAAAGTCCATTCCAACTCATTATACATGAAAAGAAAAGTGAATGAGCAGAATTGGTTTACCCATTATTTTTCAACGCCACTATTTGTTTGATATTTGGTTTCACTCTTAGATTTAATATGCCAGTCTGCTCCAAAGATTTCACTAATCTTCCCCCAACTTCCCCCCTCTCTCTCAAGTACTTCCCACCTCATGTTTAGTCTCATACACTTCACATCTAATATAAGGAGTAAAATACTATTCAAGCACCAACTATTCTAAGGTATACGTCGAATTTTTCTTCTTAATTAATCTCTAGATGATTGTGATAAATGAATTGTATTACTTCATTTTTAGCCCTAGTTTTGGAATATATGAAGGGGATTCAAAGTCACAACAAATCTAGCTGATGCTCTCGAATATTCTTTAGCCCTAGTTTATAATCTCTTATAGAGATTTCAAGTTCATTTATAGTCTTCAATATGTATTGAAATATTTAAGAATTTTGTGTGCAAATTGAGTGATTCTTGCATGACATTTTGATGATTTAGTTAAGACTCTTCTATTTTAGTTTTGTTGCCTAGAATTTTGAAAATCTTTGTCTATTAGGTGAAAATTGGTATTATTTCCTTTTATGAACTATAAAAGTTTGAAGGCTTTTGGTTTTGAGCTAATTGTATTTCTTTAGATTTTGCTATGTTTTTGCATCTAACATATGTTATAATATATCTATAAATTTTAGAATAGAAATTTCACCTTTTAATATAAATATTACATGTTCCTATTTTAAATATAATGAACTAATATTAAATTTCAATTGCCTTAAATAAAATATTAAATTTTAGTTTTAAATATATTAAATACTAAAAAGGGAAAAAAACAAAAAATGTCCTCAAACTATTTTGCAATTATATCGTTTATATTTTATTTTATATCATCAAACTATTTACAATTCTTCAATTATATCCTATTTTACCCTCCACTAAAATAGAAGTTTAAATGACAGAAAATAAAATTGGAGGAATTAACCTCCGCTTTACAGAAATTTAAATGACAAAAAAAAAAATTAGAAGGATTAACCTCCATAAAGCATAAAGTGAAAGACATAAAGTAAAATTGGAGGGGTAAAAGTAAGAAATAAAAAATTAAGAAGATTTTATCGTTCATTTGTTCAATTAATTAAATCCAGGTAAATTATCTTATAATCTAGTTAAATAATAACTTTAGTCTATATCCTTACAAACTAAGACTAAGTACTCATTACACATAATTAATAGAATTAAGATGAAAATTAAATTAAATAAATAGAGAAATAATATGAAGAAATTAAAAGAAAATCTCCTATAATTATTCAGAATTATCTCCGTCTGTGGCTTCTTTCTTTTCTCTACAGCACATCTCTTCCCTCAAATTTATTTGAAACTGAAGAAATGAAAGTTGAAGAGAAATAACGTTTGAATTACTTCTCAAAAATAGTGTGAAATTCTCTCTATAGAATTCTCTTTTTCTCTTCAATTTTGATCAACTTTGATGTCAGAGAAGAATTGACACCACATTCTGAATTTGATGTCTTCAATTTATAGACAACATTTTGACAAAAATAACCTCTCTTTCTTTTCTTTTTTTAAAAAAACATTACTATTATATAAAAAAAATTAAAGACTTTAAAGAACCCTAGATTTCAAATCTTACAACCTAACATCAAAACTCTAGTTCTAAGAAAGGAAGAACTAAAATTAAAGAATTAAATTTACCTTAATATAGATCATGGGTAAAATCTCCAGCAATGAAAGCAATTAATCCTAGGAGAAAGACAAAGATGAACAAACAAAGGACAAGATTTCTTGCCATTCTCAAGAAAGATTGACCGATGAAATGTGGAAAAGATTCAAACCTCAAGATTTAGTTCATCTTAAGTAGTTGTTCAACGTGTGAAACAGTCTAAAATCAAGTTAGGCTTCACATGGGTATTGGGAATTAGTTGTCACCATGTTGTTGTCTGTGTTCTAGATCACACGCCAATCATAATGATTTTGAGCTTAAATTAAAGCATTACCATTCAATTCTACAATTGAGCCACTTAGGTTATTAAAATTTATAAAATGACCCCAAAATATTCTGGATATTATCTTAAAGCCCCATGACTTTGGATCAGGGGTATTCATTACTAACCATTGGTTCTTCATTTGGACATAGTATCCGTTACATAAGAAAAGAAAAGTCCATTCCAACTCATTATACATGAAAAGAAAAGTGAATGAGCAGAATGGTTTACCCATTATTTTTCAACGCCACTATTTGTTTGATATTTGGTTTCACTCTTAGATTTAATATGCCAGTCTGCTCCAAAGATTTCACTAATCTTCCCCCAACTTCCCCCCTCTCTCTCAAGTACTTCCCACCTCATGTTTAGTCTCATACACTTCACATCTAATATAAGGAGTAAAATACTATTCAAGCACCAACTATTCTAAGGTATACGTCGAATTTTTCTTCTTAATTAATCTCTAGATGATTGTGATAAATGAATTGTATTACTTCATTTTTAGCCCTAGTTTTGGAATATATGAAGGGGATTCAAAGTCACAACAAATCTAGCTGATGCTCTCGAATATTCTTTAGCCCTAGTTTATAATCTCTTATAGAGATTTCAAGTTCATTTATAGTCTTCAATATGTATTGAAATATTTAAGAAATTTTTGTGCAAATTGAGTGATTCTTGGCATGACATTTTGATGATTTAGTTAAGACTCTTCTATTTTAGTTTTGTTGCCTAGAATTTTGAAAATCTTTGTCTATTAGGTGAAAATTGGTATTATTTCCTTTTATGAACTATAAAAGTTTGAAGGCTTTTGGTTTTGAGCTAATTGTATTTCTTTAGATTTTGCTATGTTTTTGCATCTAACATATGTTATAATATATCTATAAATTTTAGAATAGAAATTTCACCTTTTAATATAAATATTACATGTTCCTATTTTAAATATAATGAACTAATATTAAATTTCAATTGCCTTAAATAAAATATTAAATTTTAGTTTTAAATATATTAAATACTAAAAAGGGAAAAAAACAAAAAATGTCCTCAAACTATTTTGCAATTATATCGTTTATATTTTATTTTATATCATCAAACTATTTACAATTCTTCAATTATATCCTATTTTACCCTCCACTAAAATAGAAGTTTAAATGACAGAAAATAAAATTGGAGGAATTAACCTCCGCTTTACAGAAATTTAAATGACAAAAAAAAAATTAGAAGGATTAACCTCCATAAAGCATAAAGTGAAAGACATAAAGTAAAATTGGAGGGGTAAAAGTAAGAAATAAAAAATTAAGAAGATTTTATCGTTCATTTGTTCAATTAATTAAATCCAGGTAAATTATCTTATAATCTAGTTAAATAATAACTTTAGTCTATATCCTTACAAACTAAGACTAAGTACTCATTACACATAATTAATAGAATTAAGATGAAAATTAAATTAAATAAATAGAGAAATAATATGAAGAAATTAAAAGAAAATCTCCTATAATTATTCAGAATTTATCTCCGTCTGTGGCTTCTTTCTTTTCTCTACAGCACATCTCTTCCCTCAAATTTATTTGAAACTGAAGAAATGAAAGTTGAAGAGAAATAACGTTTGAATTACTTCTCAAAAATAGTGTGAAATTCTCTCTATAGAATTCTCTTTCTCTTCAATTTTGATCAACTTTGATGTCAGAGAAGAATTGACACCACATTCTGAATTTGATGTCTTCAATTTATAGACAACATTTTGACAAAAATAACCTCTCTTTCTTTTTTTTTTTTTAAAAAAACTTTGTGGCTAATGGAATTTTTAAATATGATTCATTATTTTTTTTTTATTTTTCCTTTTTGTCTTCTTCTTCGTCTTCTCTTCTCCGCAAACTCTAATTTTTCATCAATTAAAGTTACCATACAAAATATACAATACATTCTTATGGTGTATTTGATTGAAATTTAGATTGAGTTTTTGTTTTTTTTTAAATGATAATAGGTTTTTGTGTTTGGATAAGAACTTTTTTATTTTTTTCCTGGAGTTAGGGAATTAAAAATTTGATGAGATATTTTTTTTTGTTCCTATATAGTATAAAATATAATTAATAAATTATTTAAAATTATGTTTTTAATTAAAAAGTAATGAAAAAAATATTGTAAATGTAAATATGTGGGACCCATTTACGTGTTAGAAGAAAATTTAAAATTTTAATGTGATAGAAATTTTGAAGATAAAAAAATATTTTGAGAGATGTTTTTATAGAGGATAATGAAATTGAGAAAAAATCCTACTCTTAAAACACAACCATAAGCTTGTATATTTACACATTCTCCACCAATTATGAGAAATTGATCGATTTTGAGTCGGATAGCATTTTTAAGCTTGTAATGTAATATTCGAAAGTTGGCTATCAAACGAAGGATAAAAGAATGTACAAGAATATCAAGAGAATGAGACTTTGTAAACTATATATCCTCTTGAAGATATTTTAACCATGATATCTCTTCATTTTCACTTTTTTTTATTATTCTTTGTTTTATTTTTTTTAAGAGAGATTATTTTTACGAGCTTTATACCTTCTGGTTGGACAACATCCCGTAGTCATTTAACAATGACATTCGTAACTTTTCAAGTCAATAAAACACATATTAATACACTCTTAAAAGTATTATGATAGAAAAGTAATAAGCGATGTTAATATAAAAAAAAAAGGAATGGTAATGAAACTATTCTTATATTTAGGCTAAAAAAGGATCAAGGGATATATTGAATAAAATAAGTTTAGAAATGTTCAAAGGCGTCATAGAAGATGTTATGTCATCTCAAAAACAAACAAAATCCATAAATTTCACCTCAAGCATGCATGTGAAGAAATAAGTTCTATTGTATATTGAGTGACTAGAAATGCATTAAAATCACATATTAAACTTAAATTTTTATATAATCACAATACCATAATTTTATAATTCATGTTTCATAATAAAAGAATTTAGTCTCACATCAAGCTAAATTAAAATATTCAGGTCTTTTTGCAAAGATATTCATGTGAATTATTTTTTAAGAAAAAAGGTAAAACCATAAAAGATTTGAAAATTTTAACATAAAATTACCTACCATGTCAAAAAGTTATGATAGTTGTACAATTTATTCATACAACACAAACATAACATTGAAAACAATGTTTTAAGGATGTGTCTTAATAGTTAAATGAATTTTGTCACCATACTCCTTACTCTAACCATTCCCCCACACTAAAATATTATATTGTCTTCAATGGAATAAACATACATATTTACAAAAATAAATATGAAAAATTACTTTAAATGATTTTTTTATAAAATAAACAATTTATTTACAAGGAAAAAGATATGTTACCTGATTGTCGATATAATTAATCCACAATTATAGTCTTAATTCTAAATCTAGCTCACTGGAATCCCTTATGTGTTTGTTACAATTAGGTGATCAGTGGATTTGAGGTAGTTCAAAATTTGTTTATAGAACAAAAGCTTCTAATTTATTTAGCAATTCCTCGATTGAAGGTGCTGCTGACAAGATAATTTTTCATGTAATGAGGGAAATTAGCTTATGCTCAACAACTTTGTCAAGAAATACTAATAAATCATCAAAGAAGTTATTAACATTTAAGATATCAATTTCTAGTTAGACAAGAAGTTATATTAAATACTTCTTCTAGCAGGAGATCTATCACTTGTCTTGAAGCCTTATCCCACATATGAAGTGGATCAACACAGGTTACTTGACCAACTTTCATGCTACATTTATGTTCATTTGGGGTGAATTAGATTTGGATATATGTCATTTTGGGGGAGGGCCAGATAATGTGATGTTCTCGATTTGGCTTTAACTTCACTCATTTTGGGCCATAATTTACCAAAAAGGACCTAATTGTAAAAAAAACAAATATTACTAAAGATAAAAAGATCATAGACAAAAAAAATTTAAAAAAAAGGACCAAAACTACTAAAGATAAAAAAAGTTAGAAGTTAAATTCACCAATCTCTCTTTCTTTTTTTGCCTTTTTGGGAAAACTTTGATGTTTCCAATTTGCCCCTTGTTTGCTGATAAAAAAGTTAGGGATCAAACATACTAAAGATAAAAAGTTTAAGGACCAAACAATTTTGAAAAGGACAAAAAGTAAGGAACGTTCTCGAAAACAAAATTGAAGTCATTTTCATAATAATATGCGTTTACGTTATATTACAAGTAACAATAGTATCCTAGTCTAGGATGTATTACATAATCATCAGTGTATAACTTACATTATAGAGGCTTAATAATGCTTTTACATTCAATAGTATCAACCTACAACACTATGCTCATAGATGATCGTCCATTCGGAGCTAGCCAACTTTACCAGATCAAGAAGCTAGAGGTAAAGTTAAATGCGTTCAATTTTGGGTCATTTAGTACATTAGAAAACTTTAAACCAGATTACGAGTCTCTAGGACCGTCGAAAGACTGAGTCTTCCTCAAATTCCAGTGCAGGCCATCATGGATGCTTCGAAAGAAATCACTTGTAGAATCAACTTGGCATGCAGTTGGCACAGGCCAAGGTGCCATGCTACAGACAAGAGCATCGCCAGGACCCAGACACTTTCTGTCTTTTCCATCAAATGATACCCAAGCATGACTTCTACTATTAAAAGGGACTTGTATTCGGATTGTAACATGCTCAGGTAGTATCAGTGGCCGAAAGGATAGTGAGTGTGGGCAGATTGGTGTAAAGAGAATGGCTGGAACCTGCAATTGGTTGGAGATATTTTGCATTAGCATCCCAACATTAGATGTACCAAGAAGAATGGTAAACTAAAAATCTATTAGTTTGGTCAATGAAAAACAACTTCACCAAATGCTGGTCCCAGAACAACCATCTCCACCCATAAATAGGCATAATAGACATCAAGCATCCATGAACACTTGTTACCTCATTTTTACTACATTACATCTCTGAATTATGAGTCTAGACTCTTGAGTACATTTTCTTGACTAGAGCAACCAGAGACTAAAACTCTCCCCCTTCTCCCTCAAGCATAGTTTTGGCAAATTTTGATTCTCAAAGACCATCAAAACAGAAGAACAGGAAAAGATGCTTTTAATTATTCTTTCGGAAATAATCATGATGCATCTGAACTTTGACCGGCATAGTTAGCAGTTAAAGATGCTTTCATTATTCTTTCAGAAATAATCATGATGCATCTGAACTTTGACCAGCATAGTTAGCAGTTAAAGATGCTTTCATTATTCTTTCAGAAATAATCATGATGCATCTGAACTTTGACAGGCATAGTGAGCTTAATCTACAAATTTATCCATAGAAAAATAGCCAACACAAGACAAATTGTGGCCTATGAATACCTGAGGATGGACCATTGAACCTCCTGCTGCCAGGGAATATGCAGTACTCCCAGATGTTGTTGACAAAATTAAACCATCACCTTGGACACAGGTGATGAAGTTGTTATCGCAATAGCACTCCAGATTAGTTAGATATGATGAAATTCCACGATCAATTGTGACTTCATTCAAAACTAGAATGGGACCCTCATTATCATATTCAGTCTTAGCAGCATCTCGGACAACATGGCACTGTAGCCGATGTCGCAATGTAATGCTCATGGGACCATGGAGAATCCAATTGAGATACTCTCGATAGTGTTCACTATCTGAATTTGTTAAATTTAACTTGAAAGCAAGATAGAAAAGATGTTATAGCCATTTCAAAATAAAGTAGACTGTAGAGCTGAGGGAAGAAGGGACTAAATTTTTTAGTTCAGTTTTTAATAGCCAAGGGGTTTCCATATTCCCTATTTAGTTCATGTAGGGGGAAGGACTTTAAACATGTAGATTTTTGAAACAGCAGTAATAATTCTTCAGCAGACAGCCTCCAAGTTCTAGGTTTCCTAAGCAATACCAGCAGCAGAACAACAGAGAACATAGGGCCTTATAATTTTGAAGGGAATGAAGCACATAGATACATGATAACACAGAAAATAAAAAATATAAATCTTCAGATAAAGGATACGAAATGGGGTCATAAAGCCCAAAGAACCGAGAGAAAATGGCACTATGGGAGGAACCGGCCCTTTAAACATTGATGCTGCCTGCAAAAGTGGAAAACAAATTGCAACTAAGAAAATGATCTCTGATCATTCACAGCTTGGATAAATGTGATAGTCAATCAAATGCTATTTCTTTCTATTTCAATTACTACTTTTACTCATGCACCAATATATTCATGTTATGTTGTCATCAAAGATTTCAACCTAATTAGTGAAAGATTACTAGTTACTTCATCTATTCAAGTAATACCATCTGTACACATATCTTGCAGATCATTTTAATGTCAGGCCACAACTTGAGGTAAACACACAACAGTTGAAAGATGCAAATCCACAGGGACAGGAAATTCAATCAAGCATATTTTAATCTTGGCACCATCATCTTAAAATTCTTCACAACCATTATTGTTCAAGACAATAAAAAAAGAAAGAAAAAAAGAAGTATAGTCCATACACCTAATTGGTAAGGTTCAGTATTAGTCCACAGAGATGTAGAAAGGCAAACCCTTCAATTTAACCAATCACTGATCTACAAACAAAATCATCAGTTTTAGCTGCTGTACTGTGCCAGTTCATTGTCCAAATCAAATTGGGGAACTCCTGGTGTAAGAGCCACCAGCTATTACCTTTACCAATATAATATTCCATATACTCCCATCTTAGCACATCTAGATCCTCGTACAAAGGTTTTACCAGAGTCCTCACTGTTTCATATTTCCTTCTTCACTAGGGAAAAAATTTAGAGCACACAAACATCAAAACTGTGTGTACAGTAAACCATAAGATTGCTCTAAATAGAATATAGGTGGAACAGCGTTCATCTCATCTCCTAATCAAAACATTAGATGAAACACAAACACAGTACGAGCTTCATTATTTGGGAAGGAGGAGACACTTATGCCCCATACAAAATTTTCCCAGAAGAAGCAAAACCATAGCACATACCCAAAGAACAGTTCCATCTCCGCCAAGAGTTACAATAAGATCAACTTTTGTGTGCAAGAGCAGAATTTCCTTCTCTGTGAATAAGAAAGATGAATTTTACTAAGTGCAATTTAACATGATTCACACACAACTGACAGGAATAGGAACAGCAACCAAATAGAGATTAATGCCCTTTCTTGTTTCAAGTGCACACACACACAAAAGAAAACGTTATTTTTTCGACCAATCATATCAAGGTAATATAAATATTCCTGCACTCACATGGAGGCTTTGAAGGCAGTAGAATACAAATTGATGTAAACATGGGGCCTCATGCTCCACTTCACCAAGAAAAGAAGTATGGACACAATATAGTAATGGGTTTTCTGAATTATAAAAAAAAATCATTGCATGGTCTTTAGGTGGCTCTTATCCTACCATTTTTAATTTTTGTCATCAGCAAAATAATGAAAGGGGCTCTTTTAAGGGTGGATATAACAGAAAAGCAAAGTTAGCATATAAGATGTTAGGATGGGAACTTCTAATTAGGAACTATAATGAAGCCAGGGACAAAGTCTTCAAAATCATCTCTCTACATGTGGGAATTGTCTTGAGGTAAATTTATTGTCACAGCCTTAAACTTTTACAGCACAGCCATATCTTTTCTTCTCATTCAGATGACAATCTTGATTTTCTCGTAATGACCAAAAATAAGAAGCAAATTATAGTATAAAGTTTCTGTCTATCATGTAATAACCAAATATTTTGATAGTGAAAAGTCTACAGGGTTATTTTCTGACCCCTTCGTTTATATTCTAAGCTTTATTGGATAAAGTAGGAAGGGTCATCCAGGAATTTTCTTCAATGACAAGGCATTACTTGAATTATATGGTACGCACACATGAGAAAGTGGGAGCAGTATATTATACTCCAAACTAGTGCACAAGAAAGCATAAGAGACCAAATCACAAGCTTTTACTCATCCCAAGTGATATTTTAGAAGCTGATGAAGGACACTTTATACAAGAAAAACATTGCAAATTTACTCCAGAGACTGCCGCAAAACCATCTTTGTGATATTAGTTTCATGCAAAGTAAGCCATATTTATATCACGCTCTCTTATTTTGATGAATCTGATAATGATTGAAATATGTCATGTTGCCACCCCCCACCAAAAACAATAAAATAAAATAAAAACAGAAAAGTTACAAAGAGAAACTGGTCCTTCAGAAAGATGAAGAGAGACACGGTGAAGTACAAATGTGGATAATGCTTAAGAAACTGCTTAAATTTTTATTTTTATTTTTTAATATTTGAAAAGAACAATTGACCTTAGGACTGTAACAGAACAAATTATTTGCTAATGATCCCAATTACATTTCATTTTCTTCCCGAGCTAATAGTTTACTTTATACATGTTTTCTCTTCAGCTTTTGCAGTTTCCCTAAAAAATAAGTTCTGAACTTTACATAAATAAGATAGATCATATCAGATGATACCCAAGGCTTTGTAGACCATTTGCAATAAGAGCTCATAAATTTTTAACCTTGTGGAGTAGAGGAACACATTTTAGAAACCCCATAGCTCATCTCCATTTGACAAGATTAAACTGGACTAATCTTTCAGAATGTAGATTTGAAGATGATGATGACTGTTAAAGTTCAATCAAACATAAGCATATGAAGCAAGATCACACTAGTTTGCCAGTAAGTTTAATATAGTAGGTAAAATGACCTTACACAAACAATTAGGCATTATTTTGGTGGAGAAACGACACCCCCTCCCCTCACCTGTGGAAAAAAAATAAAAAGAAAAAGAAAAAAAAGGAGCTTCTTACCATCCTGCCATGTCTTTACAAAATCATAGTAAGAAGACTCTGTCAAAAGTTCAGATTGCACTCGTGGTTCAACAAAGATGTTAAGTCTTTTCTGCTCTTTCAACCATCTGTAAACAATAAAGATCAGAGGCCTTAAGCAAAAGTTAAACAACACAGGCTGAACTCAAATACTGGACCCATAATCTAGCCAGCCAAAAGCAACCATTCTGCGTTGAACAAATACTGAGGCAAGAAAGTTAGAACTGCATGCAATATGACATCCTCAAAGCAAACAGAAAGAAAGCTAAAGGCAAAATCTATCGATTTATAATGTATGTTTAATTCAAAAGCTAAGGTCTGGGACTTTAAATTGGCTTACTTTGGCACCCTAATTTGTCAGAAACTCCTGAAATGTCGTGTATTTCACTATTCTTTCTCTCACTCAAATAACGGTGCATGAGTTAAATATAATGGGCAAGACTCTTAAACCAAAAAGTGGAGAGAGAGAAAGAGAGTAAGAAAAATGGCTTGGAACAGAATGATCACCTTATGCTACTACTGTTAATAAAGGATTTGACCAGAGACTAATGAACTCAAGTTCATGCATGGGATTTCTTCTGATTCCACTGATGTTTACAATCATGGCATGTCCTATTTCAATACAATGTCCATCTGATGGCCAGAAACGAAGTTTTGGTTCCTTACATATTATATCTAGAAGATTTTGAATAAAAATTATTCTAATCTATATAATTCATTTCATTATATGGTTGCAATGGCATGTCTCCATAAGTATTTATTTGCAGCTATCAAATTAGAAGCCCAACTGACAACAGTATTTGCCAACCAACTAGGTTATCAATATCCAAGCATCAACTATAAACCTGCAATTAAACCCTGATACTTGGCAATCAAATTAAATGGACAAACAGTTAGTCTCATACTCGAGAGATCCTTCAAGCAGAATAATAATAATAACAATGTCAAAATAATTGAATTTTCAACATTTCAATTTTAAGATGTGCATATTAAATGTCCACTATCCTAAAATAAATATATTATTTATTTAACATTCCACTAAAAACCTCTTTAATTTAATGAATTTGCATCTCACTAACGCATAATCTTACCACTAACCATGGAAATGTGGAAACTTCCTTACAATCAAATGTTCTACTTAATTATTGTATTGAGGAGAAATAGGACATTCAATTTTGGACGGAAGGGATTGGTAAAAATAATAGTAATAATAATAAAAAAAAATAAAGTTCAAAAGTTCATACAGAGTGAAAATTTTCCTATGTTGTGAGCAAGAACATTGAAATTAAATATTTTCTAATCTAGAATTGTTTATATTTCAAAATCTTCTAAAGATGTTTGAGATGCGTTTTCATAGCTATCTTTCGTAGCAGGATGAGTGATGGTTTAACTAATTTGGGAGTGCAAAAAGGAGGGAAATAATTCACTCTTTGCTATCATCACCTAAACTTTCAAATGTTTCATAGAATCAAAATTGCAGACACTCCCTTCAGACAAAATAGCATTTTTTATCTTAAACCCCAAACACAATTTTTTAACATTTTGGTAACCACTTAAGTAAAGTGAAATAAAAAGATAATCATGCAATTGATATAGATATGTGTAATTCTCTTGAAGACACTTGAAAAAGCTCCCAAGAACTATTTTTCATCATAATTTTCTTTTACTTTTCGGTATTTTGATTACTCCAGCACATGATGCCAATGAGGAGTTATGTCAAGAATATGAAACAAGAAATATCAATATTATGAATATCCTACCTGACCATTTCTGAACATAGAATTTGAACAGAAGCGGAGTTTGGTTTGGTTAAAATAAGCACAGTCTTTGGAGGAGACTCCCATTGCAAAGAAATCTGAATGGAACTAAGTTAGTCAAATAATCCACACAGACCACCTTATCTGAGTTTCTTTATCAACAGCACAAAATGTCCAATAAATAACAATACACGAGTTTTCCAGATAAATGTTTGAACTACTTTAAATAGATACCTGTTTACTGCTGCGTTCTGCAGTTGTTATGTTTCCCTTTTCAAAGGAGACAATGTCATGCATATGCTGGTCAGTTCTATCACCTTTGCAGCACCATGCAAGTTTAAATGATGCCTGCTCCAATGAAAAGATTTAACTTCTAATATGTAAAAAACGAGCAAAATCTGTTATTTAAGAAAGCTTTGACACATAACAACGTCGCAAGGTTTTATAGGTTAACAATGATCAATAATATTCTGAAGTTCATCCTTTATCATCTTCAGATTGTCTACAAATAAAATAATGTCAAGTAAAAAAATAGTTGTTTTGTAATAACAGCATTTTTAAAAAAAAGATATAATTAAACCTTCTCTAATGACTTAAGCCTCTTAATGAAGTGGAAATCTAGCAGCACAAAAAACTTTACTACGAAGAGGCGCCCAGGCATGAATGACTAAGAAAAAGTTACACAAATCAAATGGGAAAACGCTACAGCTGTGTACAAAGTATAAATCTGCCCAAGAACTTCCATTTTGAAATTTTAAAAATTAGGAAATTATGCTCAATCTGAGAGCCAAAAGAGAGAACGTCTTGGAGTAGTTTTCCATTTTAGCCATGAATTTTTGGCACCGTTACCATGAGCAGATCCCTTCCTTTTTTCTCTCCTCTCTCTTTACTCTCCTCCTCTTCCTCTTACCCTTCCAGTTTCATCTCTCTCCTTTATACTCTTTCCTATGTGCCATCCCTCCTCTTGGCAATCTATCTTCATCAACCCTGGCGTTCTCTAGTTCATTATTCTTATAGCCTCTGAGAAGTTTCATCAAATCAACAATTATAAAACTCTGACAGAGAATATCATGAAAATAATTGTTATTTCATATATTGGTGAATATGTCGCACTGTCAAGTCAGTATGTGAATTTGTTTTCCATCTGCAATTAATTTGATTATTTGGAAGAAATCTCTAGATAAGTAAAACCAAATTGGATTGCCTCAAAAACTATGTTTGCACTGGTGCTGCAAACCATCAAGCTTCAAGTGAGGTCTGGATGATTTAAATTAGACATGATTTTGTTGCTAAAAAAGGCAAAATTAAGGGTGCAGCTATCAGGTAGCACTTATAGCTCACAACACTTTTTGTTGGGAGAGATGGCAGCAACCCTAGATTTTCTATTAGTTTTTAAAGGGATAGCTTACCAATTTGATGTTGTTGGGATTACTTTTTTAAAATTTATTGACTACAGGAAGTGTGTGTGTGTGTGTGTGCGCATATGATTTTTGCAACTTTTATGAAAATCATTCATGTCAACGAGTCCAAACAAGTTTCTAGTTTCTTAGGACTTTCAAACGCAACTCTTAAAAGTAGACTTTGAAAAAAAATTGAAAAATTTTTAATCGAGGGCCAATCTGCAGTCATACCTTTCTCATCATCTTGTTTTGCACAATAGTGGAGTTGCTATCAGGTTCACCATCCTGAAGAACCTCATGAGAGCAAATGTCATTTTTACCACAACACCTCTCTAGTCGTTCTGCAAGTTCATACGGTAGCTTTTTTTGGCCCACTAATTCATTTACCTTCTCTTTATTAGATTCACCATAACACTCTTCAGATAGTACTGCCATCCAAACCATGCATTTATAGGAAAAGATCTAGTCAGCATTATTGATGTCAATAACAAGTATCGCAATATATAGGAGCATAACCCAAGAAGAATAGTGTAATTAAAAGGGACAGAGGGGCACAATTGGAAAGCACTTCCTCTCTGGTGTACTCACAATCAATATTCTTGTCCATACAACACAATTATCATAACCTAATCTATAAATTTCAAAAGATAACTTCTATGCATACAAGTAACAAGCAAGAGGTTAATTGCATTTAAAAAGAATAAAACTGTCAAAAAGAAAGCACCTAAGGAACAATTTAGACCTTTCCTTATAGCTCAAAACAATTTTCTCCTGTTCAAAGTCAAGAAATAGGATATTGGTATCAACATCAAGCCAAGAATTTTGACTTAACATTTCTAGGATGGAATAGATAGAAATCTCAAGGGGGTTCTTACATAAGTTACCAAATGAGAAAACCAACTGCAGGAGCCTATTGCTTCTGTGGCTCCAGTTAGGAAAGTTCAGGATTATGTAGGATAGTCCATGTATTTCGATAACTTCAAATTTTTTGTTACCAGGAAATAAATTTGAATGGACAATAGCTTAATAGCTCTAAAATTCAATAACAAAGAATTTGAGGTCCCTTTATGGTAAAACTATGGTTAATTTAAGCTAATATGGGGAAAAATGAAAATACAACACAGGTAGGGAAAACTATATCTAGACTGAAGCGTAAAACTCCCAATCAACGACATGAAAAAACTCTTGTTGCAGAGTGGGTAGAGGAATACTGCTAGAATAAACTTTCATTACTTCAAGATTGCAGACTGCCATTAAAGTTACAAAACAAAAATTGATAGATTTAATAGAGAAAGAAAGGAACTGTAATTTCTTAAATCATCCATGTCTAGAGAAGGTAATATCTACAACAATCAAGTACACACAACCACAGAATATTTTTAATAGAGTACCTTTTTCCTCCAACTGCTGATTACGCATCCTCTCCAGTTCATATTTACGCTTCCATTCAGCAGCCTCAGCTTGTGCAGAGGCCTTCCCTTCAGAAACTTTTCTCAGTGCCTTTGCAACAGCTAAAACAAAATACAACACAGTAAGCACTAGAAAAAGCTTCATATTGAGAAACAGCAAATAATTTCAATTATAAGTTCAAGACTAAAGTATTACTCCTTAGAGCCTCAGAAAATTCAAAGAGATGATCATCAATTCCTTGAAGAAGAGGTTGCTGAATCAATTCCTGTACAGCCTTCTCAGAACTCAGGAGAGAAAGAGAATCACTAAAACCATTCTCCTGTGGTGCAACACTTGCGTTTCCCTAATCATGAAGAAGAAATTAGTGCCTCCCATAGAGAGGCAAAGGTAACAGAAAATCAAGACCATCTGTAGTTCAACATATAGACAGAGGAACAATATCGCATCACAACAATTTTTAACACATAATGCTGTAGCAAATCTATTATTTTCTTTGCACTAAGCAAAAGAAACTGTCAATGCTCTCAAAAGCTAAAATTTTATGATATTGGTTGGCTCAAATATTAAGGTGTTCCTAAGCAAAGAAAGAGAATTTTTATTTTCATTTAATACGAGAACAGATGGTGTGCAGAAGCTAGATTTCAATTTTCTATTAAAATTATGATTCACTAGAAGAGTGGAGTGCACTGAACTACCACCAGAGCTACCACATAAAAATTATACCACTGGGCATTATTTTTCAGGGGGAGTGAATGCTAGACTCCTCCTGTATTAAGAGAAAAGGTAGTCCTTCTAACTCATTACAAAGGAGAAGGATCGTTGACCACACTTTCCATAGGGCCCTCTTATCTATTCCTTCTTTGAGCTCAGGTTATAGAAGGTATGAGCAACAACTGATTTTATTACAGGACAACTCATGATGATGAGTTGTTCATATCGATCTATTATCCGCCTCTACATCTAACATGGGGTAGACCTCATTATGGTGGAACAACATATTCAATGTTGTTGCATAATATGGGAGCAAACAAATATTCCACAAAAAATTAATAGGAAATAAGAAAGCATTTCTATTCATGAATTCGAATACCTGTTTCTTGGTATCCAAATCATGACCCTCCACCAAAAAACCCCAACCCCTCTCCCCAAGATCAGACAGCAAAAGGTTACTGTGTAGCTATCTTATCATTACTCAGATTGGTAGAAAACAAATCACCCACGAAAAATCGCAACATAAATGAATAACTGAATGCTTTTTTGTCTTATAAACTAAATTGCACTTGAAAAAATAACACTAACTAAAGGTTATATGTGCCCGTGTGTGTGTGTGTGTGTAAAGTGAAAACTAAAAAGGCAAAGACAAAAAATGGAAGAACAAAGAATAAAACAAAGGAATCTCTTTTGGCTATGGATTAAAAAAATTGACTTTTGATAACCTTGACTTGCAACATCTCTGAAATCACACTCAAATAGCTAAGTCTCCATCCAATTATAAGTACAAAAGAAAATCTATTTGTATTAGCACACTATCCAAGTTCCAAAACCATGCAGGTAGGACCAATCCAATATAATCAGCATCACATCTTCACTTATTCTCATTCCTGCTGTGTGAACTTATTCAGCTCTTTTAATAGCAAGAGATGCATAAACTTCCTCAATAATTTTCTGGGGAATCTTTCTATTACTCATCCTAATTCTGTGGAAGATTAATGATTTCTCAGGCACTCAACAACCAATGACTCGAACCCATAATTCATAATTCACTGGTTTTTTTCCTGAATATTGGTAATGACATCTTCTAAACCCAAAGTGCTCTCTTTCATTTCACCAGTCAATTTCTCTGTCCAGCTAATCGGCATGTCACTCAGTCACACCCCAGCGTCATATCATGAAAATAGTTCTTGATGTATCGCAAGAAACTACAGAATTTCGCCATAATTCTTACCTATGACAAAGCATGAACACTTGGCAACATCACATAATTGCATAGAAGTACAAAAATTTATGCAACAATCGTAACAACCCCTAAGTGGCATTCTGAACACCATATAAATATTAACGTTCTAAACAGCATTCAACCAGAATAAAGATTTTATCTCCACCATCACAGCCAATCGCATCACTTTAAACAACTAATCCTAGCAACATTCAGCTAAAATCACTTCACACTAGGCAGTAGCCAACATAAACTACAACAGAGACAGAATTAAATACTAATCGAAGTATACAAAACCATAATTACACAAGAATTGAAGGGCCAACAGATTTCCAAAGTTGACTCCCAAAACCACATAAATTAAATAAACAAACTATTTTCCCAAATAATAATTAAAAAGAAAAAAAAAAGTCTTACATTGGAATCGAGTTTGCACTTGGGAGGCATGGCTTAAATGTTAAAGATTCTCCAAAGTTCCGAGAGTCTTATGTTAGTGAGAGACGGTTTTCAATGTTTAAAGAAGAAGACTAAGAAGAAGCAGCTCCTCATGGATTGTTAGACTGGGGAGAGAGAATCAGTTGAAATGGATTGGGATTAGAGAGAGACAATATATATTAGTAATATATATATATATATATATATATATATGGAGACGGTAAAAAATTGGAGTGGGGCCCGGAGGAGACGCGTCGTAAAGTCATGCTGTGGAAGTACGACTTGGATCTCTCATCTGGCAGTACTTGCATACCGCTTTGAAGTCAACCTTCCCGGCTTTACCCAGCAACGGCGGTACAATTCAGTTTTTTCTCCTATCTTTTTACCTCTCTAATGAAAATATTTTAACCACTTATATAGAAAGTTGATAATCCTCCGGATCACATTTATCAAAAGATAAATATTCATTTTTTAAAATAATTTAATTTTACATTTACAGTATCACTAACATATTTAATTTAAAGAATTTACTTCCATTAACTAATAATCTCACAACTCACAACTAATTATAAAGATCTAATTATAAAAATTAGAAGATACTTTTCTTGAAATCAAGTGTTATTTCTGATTTTAAGACTAATTCAGATGCGAACATTCAATTTCAAATATAAAAAAGATTTTCTAATAATTTTAATTAAAACATAATCAAAATTTTAAAATAAATTTATTATAAATCAATCAAAATTAAATGAAAAATTTGACTTTATATTCACTAAGAATAGATGTGTATTGTAATTTTTTTTAAAGAAAAAAAATTCATCAAAGAGCATTATTGGCTTTAATATGAGTGATTACATCATAAGGATAATCCTCATATTATACTAAAGAAATAAAGGATGAGGATCTAATTTGTGCCAAAAAGAAAGGATGAGGATCTAATTTGTGCCAAAAAAGGTCACACAAAGTTAAACTAAACAAACATAATGACTCCTTAATAACTTATATAACTTAAAAAGACTATATTTTATGTTATTTAATAAATTTATTTTGATTAAAATTCATTTAATTATGTTATTTTATCAAAATCTTTGTATTTTACACAATATATTTGTTTGTATGATTTTTAGTAGTTTATTGATCAAATTCAGAAATAAATATAGAGATAAAATGATAAAAAAAATTATTTGGAAACTAAAAAAATAAAACAAAAATATGGTCAAAGTCAACAATACTGTGTGTTACGTCATCGGTCAACACTATTGTTAGTATCGACGGACGAACCAGCAAGCATCATTTTAGAAGGTTCAATCCTAGTCACACAATGCATTATCAAAATAGCGTTCTGAATAAATGCACTATATGTGAGCGCAATGACATTCGAAATATCATCACCACCAAAGCAATCAAATCACGACACATGGAAAAACACTCAATTGGACTCACATATGGATCAAATGCAGATGGCCGTCCGAGATTGTGCCACATGTCCCATCAAGTTTCAGCTTTTGCAGCCACTGCCCCTGAATTTTGTTTTATCATGTTTTGACCCTAAAAGTTTTATAAAAACTTAAATATTAGTCATAGAATTTTCCTATAAATACCTAAGCATATCTAGTCATTTTTAACACCCTTTTTCATAATAGAATTCTTTAAATTCTCTATCTAAATATTGTGCTAATATTTTAGACTAGTATTTGTAATTTTTTTGGGAAGATTTTAAAGAAATAAATCAAAGATGCTAGACATGAAGAAAATAAGGAAAGTTTCTCTTTTATTTGTTATTTTAATTTTAAAACTTTTTCTTTTAGTTATGTAATTTATAATATGTTACTCTAATTAACTTATTTTGACAATGACATTTACTAAGTACTTAATAATTGAGATTTTAAGATTTTACTATGGATTTAATTAATCGGATATTTGGGAGGTCTTCTGTCCAATATTTTTATTGATTATTTGTATTTATAACTTTCTTAGTTAAATCATTTGGAGGTTTATCACCCAATTTAGTTAGCTTTTATTTTATTTCTTTTTACGTTTCAGAATCATGTCTAATATCATCTGTTTCAAATATTGTTGTTACTTTAATTTTTGTTGAGTATTTACATAACTTCTGTTTTCATTGATATAATATATGTTAACTTAATTGGATTGACAACCTAATTGTTTAGTATGATTATTTTGTTAAATTTATTTATATGAAATTAATGATTTAAGTAGCAATTTCTTATTTAATTAAGTTAATCACTCATACTTGATTAGATTAATAAATAACTGTATTAATTTAATTTATATAAAATGAATCTCATTCTTTTATTCTAATTAATGTTGGTGATGCATTCATTTTGTGCCGTCTAAATTTAATTGAGAATCTTATACATGTTCAATTATTAAGATTTTTAAATTAAATTGATGGTTAATCTTCGAATTTATTGGGATTTACCTAATTTTAAAGAATATAAATTGTAGAACTCATCTAGATTATAAAACCAACTACTCAATACTTTTAATTTATGATTTATCTCATGAAAATAGAAACTGGAAATAGTTTTATGACATAGCTTTCTACTACGTTAGTTTCTTTTTATTTGGATTTCACTTGTTTAGTTATAGTTTATTTTATTATAATAGTTTTTAAACCAAAAATCCCAAAAAACTCTATTAATAAACTTAAATTGTAAAAACTTACGAATCTATGTGGAATCGACCCAACTTATTCTATCTATTAGGTTAAATTAGGAATATAATTTGATGTGTTGTGAAGACAAACGTCCTATCAATAACATAAAATGATGCTCAATACAAGAAAGATATTTTACAAAATACTTTGCTTGATGAATGATACTAGCACTTTCACCTTCAAACACCACCTAATCATAATTGTGAAGAGTTAGCTAGTCTAATTGCATGCAATAAAGCAAAACCACATATTCCACATTTGGGCAGTGGAAAATACAATAAGCAAATGCAAACTGCATTTTACCCAAATGATCTTTCTAGCAAGAACCCCAACAATAACTACATTATCACAAAGACTCTGATAAAAATTAAGTTTGATAAAACCATCAATAGGTGGCTTCCATCATATTCGCATATTTGGAGCTAAATCGAGTGAGACTTAGCATTAAAATCAATAGTAAAATCATACCTATCCGATGAAACCAATGAAACTTGCACAATCATAGAAACTTGAAATGTCATACTTTCAAAAATGAATTTTTGCGAGCCTTCCATGAAAACCAAATCAAAATAGTGAACATAACAATATTCAACATTTCCTATTATGATCAATTAATGAAGTGACTGAAGATTAAATATAAATTTCCCTTAAATCTCACATAGGCTTAAAATATCCATTTTTTAGGTATCCAATTATTATTACAAATGTCAATTGACTCACCATTTCCAACTCTCTAGTGAAGCCCAATTCCAAAATCTCCTTACTTTTAAAAATACTCCACATATAACTTATAGTTTTGAATTTTTTTTCTTTTTTGTTAAGATCATCTAATATATTTTATGTTTAATGTAAAAAAAAAATTATAGAGTTTGTGATGTTGTATGGAATGAGAGGAATGTGGGGACCAACTTTAATTAACACTTTGGGTGGTTAGATATTTAACTAAATGGGTGTGTTTGCCTATAGGGAAGGACGTTGATGGTAAAATTTCCTTAATCCAAAGAGGAAGTAACAATGAAGTCGGAGACCTACAAAAAATAAAAGACCTTGAAATAAGTACTCTTATGTCTCTTCTGACACTCAAGACTCAAGTCAGTATGGAACTTACAGAGGAGGATGGTGAGATAGAAAGGTGATGGAAAAGAGACCTATTTTTTCTTGTGGTTGTTATTCTCTACATCTTTTGTTACTTGTTGTGCATATGTATTTGGTATATATAAATTTTAAAGTTAGATTTTGAGACTGTAGTGTTGTTGTTTATCTTTGAATTGATCCAATAACTTGATAAGTGCTACTTGCACAAAGATAACTAGGATATGTCTCAAGAGTATATGAACTGTCTTCTAATTACTCCTTACTCAATCAATCCTTAATAAATTTGAGTTTATCTTCTCAAAGTTCATAAACATGTTTAAGAGAACAACAATTTGCATTACATTTACATTGATAACAACAACTTATAATACTACGACTCATATTGCATTTTCATCTAGCACACTTATAACATACTTTTAATCTTTTACCTCTTCTTTTATTTACAAAACTACTTTTACTCATAGATGTTTAGTAAAATGGGCTAAAAATTCATTACATGAATCTTGGTTTTAATTAACCAATGGGTGGTATCAATTATTTTAATCTCATGCTATAATTGTTTATCAAATCATTTATAGGAAGCGATGAAAAATATTTTTCAAAGTTTAATAACTAAATCATCTTTTTTATATATAAAAAAAAAGAACATTGATATAAAGAACAATTGAAATGTTTTAAAAATAAAAACATTCAAAAATATTTACAAAAAGATGAAAAAGAAATATTTAAAAGTATTTAAAAATAAAACAAGCAACATATTTTACAAAAAGAAAATTTACTTGATAAACTTGAAACACTCCAAAAAGAAAATAGAGAAAATAGTCGCCGATGGTTTTCTTTTAGTGAATAATGCCATCTATTTAAAGCCAATTTAATCACTATTTCGTACCTCCAATAAAGTAAACAAAATCAATCAATCAATAAAAAGGTGGAAAGAAATATGATGGGTTGCCTATCATTAAACGCCCTTATTAAATGTCTTAGGCTTGATGAACTCAAATTCAATTATCCAATCCCTTCCTCATTGTGGTTGTGGATTGGTGGATCATCTATTTTTAGTGTATTCAAAATTTGTACTCCAAATTTCAAAAGACTCATTCACATGCTTATAAATGTCTAAAATTAGCTTTTCAAGCAAATGGTTATAAGAAATCAAATTTTGAAAACAATATAATTCATTAAAATCATGTGGCAAGACAAAATCAATTTGATTAGTATTAAAATCTTGAAGAAAATAAAAATGAAAAGCATTGAAATCATTTTCAATTCCTTTATGAAAATCTTATTCTAAAATTTCAACTTTTATATCCTCATTATTTTGTGAAATAACAATTTCAGAAGGTGATGATTGAATTTCATTGAGAATTTCTGACTCTTCGTGTTTATGCACAAAAATACTAGATTCTACTTCACCATGCCAAAATGTCTCATCCTCTCCATTAAGCTCATCAATATGGCTAATTTCATACAGCCTCGTTGATTGTCATTAAAGATTTCGAGATATAAGAAATTTAAGTTCACCTATTTCAGATTCTAAATATTCTATCTGACTCTTGAGTTTAAGAGTAGAATTAGTCTCCTATGGAAATGTGAGAGTAATAGATGCAATAGACTTAACCATATCCTCAAGTGATGTCCATTGAAATTCATTTAGATATATGTATAAGAGATTCAAAAAGTAGTTACAATTATTTGAGTAATTGTAACTTGAAAAACGTCTTTCATTATTCTCCATATTTTGAGGATGTTGTTTCCAAGCATTACTAGACATATAAGGATAATGATTATAGCTATTATGGGATGGATAATAATAATCACTATATCTATCATGATGCACAAATTACCTAGCTTGTAAATTTGTATATTTAAGATTCTCAACAAAATTTAAAAGGCTGTTATTAAAAGAATTTGCATCACTAATTTTATAATTATCATAAATAAAATTATAAGGATTCATAATTGAAAATAAAAAGGAGAGAATCAATTAACAAACAAAAATTTAAGATTTTTGAACAAGCTTCAATGCTTTCATAAATGACATTTAACTAAAATAAATCGATTAAATATATGTTATTTCAAGTTTTCAAGAAAATATATAAGTTAAGACTATCGAGATTTGAAAACAAGTTTTTGTTTATTAGATAGGAACTAGAAGTATAGGTTTAGAGTTTGATATCTTTTGAATATTTCTAGTTTTTATCTCTAATTGTGTAGTGATTTCTAAAGGTTGTTATATGAACATAAACCGTTCTTTCAAAATGGTTGTAATATATTAAAATATATTTTTGGTATTTCGAAAATCATGCATCGTGATTTCAAAACTTAAATGTTTGATAAATTCTTATTGAATTGATAGCATAACTTATATGATTGATTAAAATCATCATATGTGTGGTATAAATTTTTTTCATTCTTTCAATCAATTTTCACCGAAATTTGGCAAAATTAAATAGAATCTATTTTTAAAATTGAGAAGGTAATAAAGTAATTTCAACATCTTCCTTCTACTAAAAACTAACCTCATGTGACCTGAAGTCAATTTTGCCCTTTTTTTTTGTTGTTTCCATTTTTTTCATTTCCTTCCATTGTTTATTCTTTCTTGTTTCTTTTTCAGGTCACATATGGTTAGTTTTAGTAGAGGTAAGATATTGAAGTTACTCTATTACCCTTTCAATTTTAAAAAGAATTCCATTTAATTTTGCTAGATTCCAACAAAAATTGACTAGAAGGATCAAAATGTTTTCCCAAAAATTATCAAAAAAAAAAAAGAATAAGGACAAACTGAGAACGAATAAATGTTTGGGGACAAAACCAAGAATTTTCCTATTAATAACTATTCAACCTCCAATAATTTACTCTAAATATATGTCACTCAATATCCGAGAAAACATGTATTATGCTATTACCTCTAGAACCAAATATCAATCAACTAAGTGAAAAAATAAACATGATGGGTTGCCTCATATAAAACGACTTTGTTTAACGTCTTTAGCTCGACAAGCTCAATTTAAATTATTCAATTCCTTCCTTGTCATTAATTGGTGGAGCATCGATTTATATCGCTTTCAAATTTTATGCTCCAAATTTCAGAGACTCATTTGCTTGACTTGATGTCTAGAATTAGATTATCAATTAGTTTGTCTTTGGCTCGACAAGCTCAGTTTTAATTATACAATTCATTTCTTGTCATGAATTGGTAGAGCATCCATTTATATCGCTTTCAAATTTCAGAGACTCATTTGCTTGACTGATATGTCTATAATTAGTTTATCAAGTAAAGAGTTAGAAGAAATTATGAAAAGATGAAATAAAAATGGTTAACATTAAAAACGTCTTGACTCAAATTAAAATGAAATGCATTGAAATTATTTCCAATTATTTTGAAACTTCCTCTTATAAAATTTCAATTTTTGCATTCCCATCATTTTGTAAAATGAAAATTTCAGATGGTGATGTTTCAATTTTATTGAGAATTTTTTATTCTTCATGTTCATGCACAAATATGTTGCGTCCTACCTTATATGCCAAAATTCCTCATCCTATTCATTAAACTCATGAATATGGCTAATTTTATTAAGGCCTCATTGATTAGCATGGAAGATATTAGGATAAGAGAACATTAAGTTCACCTATTTATGAGGCTACATATTCCACTTGACTCTTAAGATTTTGAAAACTAGAAATTCTCATGTTGAAATTCAAGAGTAGTATATGCAATAGACTTAATCATATCTTCAAGGGACATCCCTTGATTAGTTTTTATGAATATGTTGAGGATATGAAAAGTAGTCACAATTATGTATGTAATTGTAACTCGAAAAATGTCATTGTTTACTCCTCGTTTGTTGAACATCTTAATTTCAAACATCACAGAGTATATAAAAAAACACAATGATTATAACAACAATGAGTTGAATAATAGTAATCACTATAATTATCATGATGCCCAAATGACCTAACATGCAAATTTGTATTTTCAAAATTCCTAACAAAATTAAAAAGGCCTTTTAAGTTATTTTCAAAAGAATTTGCATCATCAATTCTACAATTGTCATAATAAAAATTATTCTAATACATAATTGACAATAAAAGAAGAGAAAACAATGAACAAACAAAAATTTAAGATTTTTAAACAAGTCAACAATGCCAAAATTTGGCGAGAGTCTATTGCACGGTTGTCAAATTAATATTCTTAACGTAACTTGTAAATAGGGAAAATAGAGTCAAATCTCAAAAAACAATTGTGAAATCGTTGAATTTGGGGGGTTGGTCATTTTAAAAATCTAATTTTAAAAAATTAAAAATAAATAAAGGATAAGAAGTTAATTTAAAAAGTCTATGTTATTAAAGACATTAGCAATGATCAATTTGACTAGTATCAAGTTATTTGTTTTCATGAGATTAATCCTAAATAAAAATAGATTCATTGAGTAGTTAGTTTTATAATTTCTATCAACTTAAACATATTTTAATCAAATTAAGTTAATGACATATTTACTCTTAATCTCAGACAAAGTGAATAGGATATACAAGTAAATTTCAACAAGTATATAAGATATAATCAATATTAAATTGTATATACCAATGAGTCCCAATTATATATAATTTAAATTAGATAATTTTACTATTAATTTAATTAAGCGAAGAGTTACAATTTAATTAAACTAATATTGCTATTATAGTTATTAATCCAAGATAAATTATCATAATTATATGTAATCATTTTAATCAAGATTAAGTAGATAAATCGATCCTAAATTTAGTTAATTATAATCTCATTAATTAATAACTTAATTCATATCCATATCAACAAAAAATAATTACTCACTATTAAATATATATATATATATATATATATATTTAAGAGAATTGAGATGAAAATTAAATTGAAGTAATAAAGAAATGTTATGAAGAAATTAAAAGAAGTTCGCCGCTAAATTCTTCATAATGCAAATGAGGCGACGCACCTCAACTTCTTCCACCTTCGATTCAGGCTTCCCCATCCAAAGTGGCTTAAGCTCATAAACACCTTCCCCTCACTTCCTACATCCATCTCCTACCCATAGCTTTCCCTGTTCATTTGGTCGGCCAAAAGTGTTGGAAAAAACTTGGCCGCTGTCATACCTTCAGGCTTCAACGTTGTCTCAAACTATTTCAAGCTACAGTGGATCAAACCAGCCCTCAAACCTTCTTTGTTATAGTGAACCGCAGCTGGCCCAGCCCCTCCCAATCTCAATTGATGCACAAAATCAAAGCCCACAATTTCAGCCCATGAATAGTACCCTTTTGTCCTTTTTTTTTGCCTCGGCCCATTGCAGTCCATATTTCTTCATCTCCTTCTATTCCTAGCTTCACATCTACATGGCTAAATAATTCTCCAACCCAATGTCAAAAAATACTAATAGGTTTTGTTAAGTTGACCTCCATTTTTTCGAGACTTTTGACAAAAAATTCAACTATAATTTGGTTGAAAACTTGTAATTGATTCCACAAAACATCAGTTCAAGTGTTTCCCTTCAAACCCATGAGGTCAATTTGCCAAATTTTGTAGCCAATCAAAAAGCTTCAAATAAGGGTCAAATTAGAGTTTGGGTGAAAATGCTTAATTCATCATAAAATCAACATTTACACACATGAGAATTGATACAATTCAACTCCCATACCCACTTATCACTATAGTAGAGGGTATATGGAGAGATGCTTACCTAAAGTAGATATAAAGAAATAATAACTATAATTGTACTAAAAATATTATTAATAAAATCATAATACAATAATAACTAATTAAACTATTATATTATTATTCAAATCATAATAGCATGAAAGTTTAACACTTAGCATAATAAATAGTCACCAAGTAAAAATACAATTTCTTCTCATAGAAATTAACTATCACTGAGTGGGGTTTTGAATAAAGAATTTGGAAAACCTAGTTTTGACTAGTTTTTGCAATAGTATACAGCTCCCATGCATATGAACCCAACTTCCATGATTAAGTGGATAAGGGAGAGGGGTGTATCACACTCCACCTAAACCACCAAAAACTTCTTCCCCCAATTTTTTTCTCTCCCAAATGCACATCCACCCAGCATAAATTCTTTCAACAAAACCTCAATTGTTATTTCAAAGAAAACTTCTTGTATTTAACAATGAAAAGGTTCTTCAAAGTCTCAATTCGAGAAGGAAGCTAAATGATTTTCTTCTTTAAAATAACAATTTGGACTTTATGAAAAGACTTCATGGTAGACAAATATGCATTTGGGAGGGAAAAAAAAAGGGGGAAGGAGTTTTTGTGGTTTGGGTGGACAGAAAATAGAGTTATGATGGTTTTGCCCTTCAATATCGGTACTAATAAGAATTGGTACTAATAAGCTAATAAGTTGATGGTTTCATTTTTTCTAGTGAAATTGCCGTGTGTATATAGATAGTTTGGATAGTTTTGAAGGTTCAAAAATAGTTTATGAGGTATAAAAATGAAGATAAAAGATTATGGACTTTTTCAAGGAATAAATAATAGTTCATAGATATTTTTCCTTCAAGCTAATTTCCCTTCAATCCTTACTCTTTTTTTTTCTTTTGGAGGAAAAATAATATTTCATTAAGAGTTAAATGGGAACATAGGATGGTAGTGGAGCTATCCATATACAAGAAGAAGAACTTGTATGAGCATATTGAGCTAGTTTATGAGTTGAAATATTAACTCATACATGATGAATTGATACAAAATTTTTACTATGTCGAGCTATAAGAATATAAAAGAAAGGACCCAAAGGGGGAAAAAACATGTTTTGCTTCATAGCTCCATTGAATAAGGTTAATAAATCTAATCTGTCTTAAGCATAACTTGATGATAGACATAACGTGGAGCCCCAATAGTTGCCATTAATTCAAAGTGAAGGGGGAGAAATAAGACTGACCAAACTTAAAAGCGGCAGGAAGGAGGGGATTGCCACTAGAATCTCTCAAAATAAGCCAAACTTATAGAGAGATGCCAAGTAAGAACCATCCATATTTAATTTGAGAACCAAATCTGGAGGAGGTGGCCATATTGCAGCAGGTGCCTCATTGTGCTGCAGAGAATGAAATCCAAATGAAGTGATCATTGAAATCAAGAGACAAATCTTCTACTACCCATTTTCCTTTTCTTTTGCGCATAAGCGTCACTAGCTTTCACCCTTCAAGCCATACTTTATTTGTTTTATTTTTAAAAAAAATATATATGTTACTTCTTTTAATTTTAATTTTTGAAGTGTAGGTTTTGAATTCTTTTTAGTTGCCATAAGTACTCAATCCATCATTGTCCTTGGTTAAAATATCCATTTGCTTACTATTGAACACATCAAGATATTTTTGTATAACATTGTGATGATTTAAAGAGATATCTATTTAATTAGTCGAAAATAATAGTTTTATTAAAATAAAAATATTAAATATTATACAAAAGAATGGAAGAATATTACTTTTTTAAAAAAAGTATTACATTTTAATATCTAGATACTATTGACATGCTTTAGAAAAAAAACATATTAAAAGAAGATCAATTTTTTTTTTAAAATTATTTTAAATAACATTATTAATATAAATAATTATATGATACATTATATAATAAAATTTTAATAATAAAATATTTAAATTTATTTATATATATAATTACAAAAAATTTGTTTATATCCCTATCACTATATATGAAATATGGTGACTTGAACGATTCTCTCTAAGGGTATAAACGAGTCGAACTCATCTCAAGCTCAGAGTATATTAATTAGTTCGAATTTGAGGTCGAACTTAATCAAGTTTAAAAATTTGAGTTCGAGCACAACTTGTCAAAATTTTATCAAGCTTCACTTAAACTCCAATAAAAGAAATGTTTCTGAGTCAAATTTGAACTCGAATTTGAAATTTTTAAAAAATTAAAAAAAAATAAATTTATATGATTCGTAAATGACTCGACGAACCATAAACAAATTAATTTTGAACTTAAATTCGATTCAATTTTTTAATAAATTAACTCAAACTTGAATCCAGTTTTTACATAGAGTCGACTCGTTTGCAGTTTAGTTCGGCCCCTTGCGTACCATGTTTCTATTTTTATTTAGCCCAATTTGCAATATTCAATATTCTTATCCGTGAGCAAACCCAGCCATACCATGTACCCGCCTATTCTTTTTAAATTTTCCTTTTTCCATTTAATATTTGACTCTTTATATTTGTTACCACTTTACACTTGTTTCGGGGCATATCCGAAATCTCCGCGACCTGCTTCTTCCAGAATGGACAGTCTTAGGGCTAATTACAGAGACGACGAAGACGATAATGACGTTATGGATACCACCGATCCTCCACAACCTACCACCGTCAACGGTGGCGCCGATGAAATTCTTGCTGATGCGGATCAATTGCCGGAGCAGGAAAACGCCATGAAAGAAGAAGGGAATGCTTCGGAAGACTTCTCCTCCGACGATGTCTCCGAGGACAATGAGAACACACAAGAGCAGAGTGATCAAATTGCACCCAGAAATTCTCCAAATTTCACTAGAGCCTCCGAAACGGAAGATGATGACGAGGATGAAGACGAAGAATCCCCACCTAAGAAACAGAAGCGCCTTTCTTCCTTAACTTCTCCCTCTTTGGAAAATCCGCAGAATGGCGAGTTTACCAAAATGGCTTCACTAGCTTCCACTGCCGCGAGGGCAGGAAATTCGTCACAAACACCACCACCTCCGTCTGGGCCAAAATCCGGGTCCAAAAGCAGCAAGAAGTCCAAAAAGAAGAACACAAACGTCTGGACGAGGCCCACATCGAGAAAAGGCAAGAAGAAGAATAAAACTAATGGGAACTGTAACGGGAATAACGCAAACAGGGAGGCTGAATCAGCGGATAAGGTTCTGATAACCCCAGTACTGAAGTTTCCGGATAAAAATGAAGACAGCCCTGACATGAAGATATGCCTTTCAAAGGTTTATAAAGCAGAGAAAGTGGAAGTGAGCGAGGATAGGTTGACTGCTGGGAGTGTTAAAGGGTATAGAATGGTAAGGGCTACTCGAGGGGTTGTTGAAGGGGCGTGGTATTTTGAGATAAAGGTGGTGCATTTAGGGGAAACTGGGCATACGAGGCTTGGGTGGTCGACGGATAAAGGGGATTTGCAGGCACCAGTCGGATATGATGGAAATAGTTATGGGTATAGGGATATTGACGGGTGTAAAGTGCATAAGGCATTGAGGGAAAAGTTTGGAGAGGAAGGGTATAAACAAGGTGATGTGATTGGGTTTTATATTAGTTTACCTGAAGGGAATTTGTATGCACCAAACCCACCATCTTTAGTTTGGTTCAAAGGACAAAGGTATGTTTCAGCTGCAGACGGAAAAGAAGATCCTCCTAAAGTGGTACCTGGTGAGTGTGGATTATTTCGGCAATACATGCAATGTTTTCAATAATAATAGCAGAAATATTTCATGTTGCTATTTCATTTTACTTTTGAAAGTTTTTGTTTGATTGTTCCGCTTTATCATTTTGCGTTCGCTGCTGTTTTTGTTGGGCTCAGGCAACATATGATGATCATCTAGCTTCTGGATATCTTTGTGTTTTTTCATATTTCAACATTAGATGGAGGTCATATTACATTTACTTTGAAGCTAATTTCCTGAGACATAGGAAATAGCTGGGTTATTGGACTTGAATCATTGCAAGAATTCATTTAAAATCCTTTACCTTCGTAAGGACATCATTTTAAGTGATGCTAGAGTTATATTCTGATTTCTGAGTTATACCTTGTTGGATCTCTGCTTTTAGCGGAGTGTTATTTTGAGTCCTTATGGCATGTAGAAGCTATTAAGAGTGATGATGAGTTGGACTAGGTGTGGATATTTGGGGATGGATTTGACTCTACTCTATCCAAGTTGGATTGATTTTCTTGCTTATTATCAGTTTGTGCACTGATTTTACTATTCAATTCCAGAAAAGACCAGTGTCATAAAATGGACATATGGCAGATTTGTACGTTTATGAACTAAAAAGACTTCTATACATATTATACATTGATCGATCTATAAAACTGGTTCGATGTAAGGGGAGGATATTCCATTACTATGATATTCTGATATATGTATTAGATTAGGGAAAAAATGGTTTGATCTAAGGGGAGGATATTCCAGCACTATGACATGCAGATATTAGCATTACATCAGGGAAGAAAAAAAGAAAAAGAAAAGACCGGAGATCTCATTAACTGAATCATGTAACAGAGTAAAATCCATCTGGAGTATAGAACAATTGAATTTGTAATTCTGAGTTGTAAATAGAAGAGAGCTGCTCACAGTAGAGTTGAACTTGCTGTTTGCAGTTTCAGAGATGGCTGTAGAAGTAGTTTTGGAGAGAAATGATAAGTGCTTCAAAAGTGATCACAGGGAAAAATAGTTTGATCTAAGGGGAGTTGACATGAAGATATGAACATTAAGCAGAGGGGGAAAAAAGGAAACATTTGATTAATTGAATCATGCAATGGAGTCAAATCAACCTAGATTAGAAAACAATTGAATTTGTAATTTTGAACCGCAAATTCAAGAGATCTGTGCACAAAGGAGTTGAACTTTCTGTTTGCAGAGATCACTGTGGAAGTACTGTGGAGAAAAATGATAAGTGTTTTGGAGGTGATTTTTTTGTGGCAGATCCATTCTTTTTCAAGTTTTCTAAAGATACTAGAATGCAACTACTGGCTCTTTTAGTTTTGAGGGGTAGAATGTCACGCGTGAATGGCACCTGGAAGTTGTATACAGAGATTTTGGCAGAGAAAACTGGGGTGGGGGGGGGGGGAAGGGATTTAAGGTTTGCTAGTGGTTTCTACAGAAGTGAAGCAGAGATATTGATAGAGGGGTTGTGTAGAGAGCTGGAGAAAAGACTTTGAAGAGTAAACATGATTACGTGACCTTGTCTTCATGTCAACATAACTCTTACAATTCGTGTTATAGATTTGTCATTTCTATCTCATGAACTTTGCTGCTTAAAGGAAAATATATTAAATATGTTTTATGCCTTGTGTTGGACATGAAGATGTTTGTTAGATTTGAATCCTGCTTTAGAACAAAATTTTTGAAGGACATTTTCTTAGTTTGGAGTTTGAAGGAAATGAATTATTTTTAGTTTTGGGCTGTTCATATGAAGGATCCATTTAAAAAAGAAAGTAAGAAGAAATTTTTGGAACAGCAGTCCTCCAAAGAGGGATCATTAATTCTTTATTAGAACAATCTGTGTAAAAAAACCCAAAGTATGTTCATGCTACTTTTTCCTTTTTGTGATGGATAAGTTTTACATCTAAAGAAAGAACCCAGTAACTAAGATAAGGTGAGTATGATATTTCTTCATAATCTTGAACCAGCAACAAGGTTTTAACAATATTGTTTCTATTTGAAAATATTTCTTTTTTTAGTTTGAGTGCTAGGCTTTCTAGGGCTCGAGTATGTGCTTTATGCTAGGCTTGCTGGGCTCTCTAGTATGTGTTTCATGCTCTTGGTTGACTGAATTTTGGAGGATTTCATTATGCTTTTACTGATCATATGATTTTTGGAATTTCTGCACTAGATCTCTATCACGTTGTTCATAAATAGTAACTGTAGACATCTTATGTGTCTTGCATTAAATGGTAAAGTTCCAGTGAATATGAATTCCTTTCTTTTATCTCGAGTGTTGGCGGGGAAAAATCTGCTTTTCATCTTCCAAATAATATTTATTTCTTTTTCTCACATAGGTGCACAATTTCTTTTGACTCTAGAATTGGAAATGGAATAATTAGATTCTCTTGTTTATGTTTAGGTAGTTTAGCATGTGGCTCTGACATTTTTCCCTTTGCAGGAAGTGAGATAGCTTTCTTTAAAAATGGAGTTTGTCAGGGAACTGCTTTCAAGGACCTTTTTGGTGGTCGTTATTACCCTGCTGCTTCAATGTATACACTCCCCAACCAACCTAATTGCACTGTGAAGTTCAACTTTGGCCCTGATTTTGAATTTTTTCCTGAAGACTTTGGTGGACGTTTGATTCCAAGACCTATGATTGAAGTACCGTATCATGGCCTTGATGTCAGAGTTGAGAATGGTGTGTCCAGTGAGAAGAAAAATTAGCTATAACATCTGTTTGATTTTTATCGAATATCCATCTTGAATATTTCTGAGTCTGACCTTCTTGTAACATGTTGACCTTTAATCATCTTGTGCAGTAACAGCCACAGGCTATTAACTTATAAAGTTGAACAATTATAACTTTTAGATAGATGACTACAGTCTATTTTCTTATTTAGTTAACAGAGGTGAATTATATAATTACAATATTAGATCTCTCTCTTGTAGTTTCTGTTCATTATGCTTTGAGGCTTTCAAGAAATGATCTCTACCTGTCTTGTGGATAGTTTGAAACTTTTATTCTTCTGTGATGGGGAGAATATCTAATATATCTGCTTTCCTTGGTTATTTCTTTATGGTCATTTTTCTTCAGATATGAATCTTTTTTGCTGCTTTCCTGCTGATGTAAAATTATTTTAGTGTTTGACATTATGGATATCTGTGTGCTAAAAGTGAGGAAGTTTTCAGTTAAAATACGTGGTGTGGACTTAAACTGCTTTAGAATAAACAAGTAATTTAATAAGCTGATCTAACAAGAGGAAAAAGGACGTGAGCAGGAGAGAACAGCAATACCGCACATTAATCATTTGATTTATTCTTTCGTTAGAGGATGATAGTGGATTCGGGTTATTTCTGTAGGTGGAAGTTATGTAATACATACTTATTTCTGATGACAGGTAGTGCATGGCATTCCACCAGAATGTGCCCCATGCTCAATGTGGTTAGGGAACAAGGCATTAGAATTCTTGATGCTGCTTAAATGGCCAGTTAATCATGAGGTTTCAGGTGAGATATATACCATCTTTGTATGTAAATGTGGAGAGTTAATTGGCTTTGTCTGTTCTATGTAGCCTTTTTTGGTTGTACAATCTTAGGTCACCTTTTGAACAATGAACTGTATTTTAAGCATTTGGGGTAGTTCCATGTCTTGAGTCTCCTTGTTATGATTTGTGCAGCAGTATTTGGGTTTAAATGTAAGGCTTATACCTTCTTCAGATATACTTGGCTTGCAGAGAAGGAGAGAATTTAGATCAGGGTCAGGGAGTCAAGTCCATGAAATATACCCTCAAAGCCTCTAGCTAATTTTTATTCATGCATTAAGCTTTTGAGGATCAAACTTCTGTAGATGTCTGACATACCTGGGTTTTCAGTTTCCATTTCCTAACTTCCTTCACGAAGATAGAGATCAGTATTAATTTAAAGAGAGACAATCACAGATCTAGGAGAGTAGACACAGATGATTTAGTATATTGAATGAGTTGCTATTCCCTTCAGACCTAACCCCACCTGCAGTATATAGAGGTTTGGACAATATTCTACCCTTTCATTAGAGCAAATTTACCTAAAACCGAGCAAAAATAAATCTGTGTTTGACACAGGTTCTTTTTCCTTGACCAAAGAAATATTTTCATCCCTTGAATTCATGCAACTCTTTCAATTGGAATATTTATAGTGTGTATATACATACAGAAATTTTTTTCCCAGTAGGATTCGGTTGGGATATTTTAACCAATCCAATACTTGAGCTGCAAAGAGCTAGGCCAAAATGTACTGGGGCAACTGGCACAATTCACATGTTCATGGATTTAGCCTTCTAGATATTTGAGAGGATGGAATTTGTCCACTATCGTTATATTTGAGAGCTGCATATATTTACTCTCATTTTGTGTATGTAGGTAATGCTCATTTTGCAATGACTGTTCTAATTGTTGCATCATAAACCTTAGAACACTAGATTCACCCCCCCCAAAAAAAACTTAGCAAATCATCCTGTATTTCAAACTACTTTGACTCAACAAGGTACTGTGCTAAAGTTGTATTTTACCAATGCTATCAAAATGGAGTCTCAACGAATTTGGCTATAGTTTTTGTCGTAAAACAATCACATATCCTTTTGTCTAAGAGGACTTGATATGGACCTCTTGTTGCTGGAAACTAACTTCGATTTGGGTAGTTTTATGAAGATTCAATAGCAATTGAAAGAAATCATGTGTTTGATGTATGTATTGTTAAACAATAAGTGTTCCTAGACCACAGTATCCATAAGATGAAGTTGCATCTAAGGGAACTTTGTTGAATGTTTACTTGGTAAAATTTAGGAATAATCACGCTAGATACTCCACACTTAAGGAAGTTGAGGAGTTTGGAGAGGGTTGAATGAGTGAATTAATATTTTTCAATTTTATCCTTACTTAATTGGATAGAGAACGAGAGATTGATTAATTTGGAGAGAGAGAGATAGATGGATTCAAAATATTTGTTAATGGTAGATTTAAATTTTAATACTAAAATTTGTATTGTTGAAGAATAAGTGTGTAAATATTTAAAATGATAATTATTTTGCAATAGAGAGAGTATTAGATAATGTATTAGAAGATTGAAAGCTGAGAGAGGTCATCCAAAAAAAAAAAAAAAAATGCACCTTTCTTATTTTTAAATAAAACAAATTGTACTTTTAAGACTTTGGTTATGCATATTTGTTTTTGCTGGATCATTGGGCATTTTTTCCGCTCTTTCTCCAAACATTCCTTTTGTCTATGAGAAACAATGCGATCTAATTTTTATTCATACACATTTCAATTTATATTCATGGACATCTTGTGAGTGGAAGTGTGTACTATGTGGTTGTACTTCTTACATTTGGTATTACTTGTGGCTATTTATCAAAAAAGAAAGAAAAAGGTATTACTTGTGACTGCGTGAAAGAGGGTAAGTTGGTTTGAGCTGTGACGTTATTCTCTATTGCTTAAGAATTAAGCATAATAATTTTCTTTTCTTTTTTTTTTTCAAAGCTAAAAGTTGTGCTTTTTACTTCGTACTTTTAATTAAAAAAGAAGAAAAAACTGTTTTTGGGAAATGATTACTGGAGATGCTTTGAAAATATTTTTTATTTATCGATGATGCTAAAAATAAAAATGTTGTATTAATTGAGATAAACACTTATTTTAATATAAAGACGGAGGGAATATATATTTAAAAAAATTTAAAAATTAGTATTATAAATTATTTTAAAATTATATTTTGATCCTAAAGATATGGTTAACCACATTTTTAAACGTAATATTTTGACCCTCATAATTTTAAGCAAATTGACCTGTAAATAATTGCAAATTAGTCCTTAAAGGTTTTTCTATATTAGTCCTTGAATTTAGAACATTTGTAGAAGAAATTTGCTAATTTCAATATTAGGAGTTATATGATAGAACTGTCGTTAAGGTGAAGTTTGACCACCTTGGCAAAATATTATTTGAAATCTAGTTTAAAGTGAAAAAGGATTTAGTTGACTTGAACTTGGATCTAAATATTTGTGAAATTGTTTCATTATTTTTTAAAATGTTTATTAACTTATTATTTTTTAAAAAAACTAGTTCCAAACTCTCATCAAACTTATATTTTTGTTGTTCAATCCCTAAATAGAAAGGATTGGGTAACTCAAAACTCTTCTTAAGATTTAATCTTAAAGTGGAGTGTTTTAAAATTGATTTTTGACTAAATATTTTCAGGATAATAGATAGTAATTTGGGCAAAGTGGAGGTGGGGGTGATATAGCTTGGTGAGGTGAGGTAGGACAATAACTCAAGATTTTTAATAGGATAAAAGATTAAATAAGTATTAATCAAGAATAATTAAATAAGTAGAAGAGGGTGGATTGATGAATGTAGTCCCTACCTTTTTATACTTTGGTAATTAAAGTTTTAACTTTTCTTTTTCATTTTTTTTAGGTCCTTTACTTTATTCAATTTTGAACAACTAGGGCTATATTTGGACTGGTTCTAAAGACATTTTTTAAAATATATTTTTTTAATCCTACACATGAGTCTCGCATGTTCCAAAACATATCAATTAATTTTCAATTCCTTATAAAAAAAATTCCTTATCCAAATATAAATTTATTTTAAAATAAAACAAAAAACATTTTGAAAACTCAATCCAAATATACATGTCTTTTTTCTCAAATTTTGCCTAAGTCAAACATGAGTCTAACATTGAAATGAAGTTTATGAAGGATAAAATTGTCATTTCATTGTAGTCAATTTTGGAAAATCTGTGAATGTAGTTCCAAACATTTTAAGTTTTTGTAATTTTGGTCCTTAAGAAAATTCGTGAATTTGATCCTATACTTTTTTAGTTTTGATAACTTGAGTCCCTACATTTTATAAATGTTTTTTGGTCCCTAACATTTTTATCATCGAACTACTTGGTCCCTTTTATTTGATTCGATATAAGTCAAAATTAAGTTAATGCCGAACTTGAGTTGGTGTTAATTTATGAGGGTAAAATTGTCACCTTACTCTAGATCAACCAAAAAACCCCCAAATGTATTAACCCAATGGATGATTCCAACTTTTTTTTATTCATCAGCAAACACCACACTGTCAAAGCAAATTTGAAAGGAAGATTGGGAACGACAAGAAGAAGAAATTCAATATATTAAGCAGAAAATCACTGACGCACTTGAACTTGATTATTGTCAATAGAAATGGATGCAGTTTGTAAACCTTATTCAATGTCAATGTGTTAAATGAGACAAAAATGTATAGTTGAAACATACTAAGTGAGAAAATTTACATACGGATTTTAGCCGAGCATGTTTTTTATGGAACATGCTCTAGATGTAAACTATTGAGACCATGCTATAAATGTGTGATTGAAATGTGTCGTTAATTATGCTCAAAACATCTAAGACTTGAGTTCATACTACAATTAAATTCACTAAATTTCCTTTTTTGAATTCCAAAATTAAGTAGTCATCAGAGCATTGATGACTTTTCCAACTCAAAATGTCTAACAATTATCTATTTGCCTATATTAGTCAACACCATTATAGCTTATGCCTTGTTTCTTTTCCCTACATTTTCACTTTTTTGTCCTCCCTGACTACCACCACTACTTCCTTGGAGTAGGGCCTCAATTGAGTTAGAGTCTTGGCAATAAAACAACGACGAGTGAGTAAAGGCAATGAGATGGCTGCTGTGGTGGTGGTTTATTGTTGCAAGGAAAGGAAAGGAAAGGAAAGGAAAGAGCCTGTGGTGAGGGAGGAAAAAATGGTGGTAGCTATGTGTAGTGTTGGTGGAAAATGGTGGTTCTATTTCTACGATATGGTTTTTTGGTAGTTCATGATGGGAATGTGGTCATTATATTAACTGTAATGACATGGTTGAAGTTGATTTTTGATATACTATTTTCCTTTCTTTTCTTTTTCTTTTCGAATTTAGAATAATTTTCTAGAATAAGTTATAATTTGCTCCTCATAAATTGATCACAACTCAAATTTAGTGTTGATTAAAGTTTGTTTTAGATGTAATTAGGTGAAAAGGATCAAGTACTACGATCATGAAAACATTAGGGACAAACAAAAAATTGAAAAAAAAGTAGGCACCAAAGTTATAAGAAAGTTTGGGACCAAATTCATTAATTTTCTAAAGCAGGGGCTAAAGTTACAAAAAAAAAAAAAATTGATTGGGACTAAATTCACCAATTTTTCAAATTATATAGTGAAATGACAATTGCACTCAAAACTTAAGTTCAGAGTTAGACTTGTATTTGACTTGGACGAAATCTGCCTAAAAGGACCTAGTTGTCCAAAATTAAAATAGGTAAGGACCTAAAAAGTTATAAAAAAAGGTAAGGAACTTAATTACCAAAAAGTACGGAATAAATTCACCAATTTTCCTAAATATAAAAGAAATGAAAATACTACTTTATTTTCCTTTAATAGAAAAGCTGTGTATTTTAATGGATGATAGTTGGAAGATCATGTATTTATCAATTTCAAGTTATTTATATCCATTTATAAGTATATATAAATACTTTGGACTTAAATAGATCGGAGGCTATTTTAATTGTCCTTTTGTTTTGCCATCTCTATGTAGACTGTCTATTTTGGAGTCAAAGATTTGCACTTTGGTAGAGGGAAGGGAAAGATTAAAAATAGACAATTGAAGGCTCACTACTCTTGAGGGAATATTTAGAGAGATTATTTTTGCAATGAGCAGAGAGAAAAATAAGTTGACAAAAAAATGTTGGTCAAATAGAGCTTTGTTCTTTGTTGTTTGATATAAGTTTTAGGTCTGAAGAAATTTTGGCCCTTGTTATTTCTAGGGCAAAAATGCATTTATTTGACCCTGTTAAATTCTTTTATAGGAAAACTCATTCACATTTTTAGATATCTTGGTTTGGGAGAAGCTAGGTTGAATTTCCATCACCAGTCCAATTTCGTATGAAGCTACAGTCTTTGAATCTGAGATCAATATCGATTAGTTCGATCCCATTACAGTTTGGAATCAGCATTACATGAGGAAAAAAGGATGTAAAATGATTAGGAACCATGATTTGATTCACATTCTTTCTTCAATTTTACCTTTAGAATTTTTAAATTGTCTCCACTTTACTCCATAATGGAAAATGAGAGAAAGGGGGGGGGGGGGGTGTGAACACGGGATGTAAAACAGGGATCCCCTGTCATTTTTGAGGTCACATCTAGTACTACAGTATTCAAAACCCGTGAGTTCAAGGTTATGAGCCTACCAGACCTGCTCACTTTTTCTAAACATGCTTTTCTAAATACGTTTCACCGTTGAAGGTTGAGTATTTATCTTCTTTTGATAGTTAAGAAGGAGAAAGTGAGCAATAATCCAGTAATTCATATTTTCAAATGAGTGTAAAATTTAAAATAAGGTATTACTATTTTAGATTTATTCATCTACTTTCCTGCAGTTACTATTCACTTTTACTAAAATCAAGTTGGATTTTATATTTTAACTGCTACTAGTCCTTCCCCTCCTAGGACTTTGTCAATGAGTCTGAGTCACTTTGAATTCGGTTCATTTGGTCTGATTCTTTTTTGGGTTGAGTCTAAGTCAAGCTCAGAGTCAAATTGAGTTTGATTTCATGTTTTGGTTGGAATTAAAATCAGATCGAACATTAGTTTGATCAAGATAAGCATGCTTTAGATTCAGTTTAACTATAAACATAGACACAAACCTTCATGTTTTAGATTGTTAAACTACCATATTTTCCAATTCTAGTTGAGAGAGGTTGGCTTTTGAAACATAAAAGGGATTTTCTTTTGAAGTTTTCAAAATTTTATCATTTTTTTAATTGTGGTTTTATTTTGTTAGTTTTTATTGAACAATAATTATATTACATTTTAATCAGTTAATTGGTTTGTGAAAAAAATTCGGACTAAGTATTTGTGATTTTCTTTTTTCCTGAGTTGGGGTTGAAGTTGGAGCAGAGACTCGTTGACAGTTGACACTCCCATCTCTTGCCTTTGCTTCCTTTCTTAAAATATTGTCCTTTCCTTTCCTTTCCTTTTCATCCAACTCTTTCACTTCAAATATCCTTTTCTGCACCCCCAAACAAAGCTACGGAAAACAACGGGACTAATCCCCCGATACTGTCTCTCCCCACTCCCATCATTTTACTAATTGTTTTTTAATTTAAAGATTTACAATTGTCTTATTACTAATAGGATATTGTGTTAAATTTTTTGAAGTCAAAATCTCTTATTAATTATTACATTAAAGAACAGACATGTAGAGGTATTATCATTTTTCTTTACATACATGGGATCCCGATATCCTATACCAAGACTTTAAAGTGATGAGTCGCAAGTAGACCTCCCCTCTTCTCAAAAGACCAGAAAGAAATAAGAACGGAAATATGAAAAGCAGCCGAGACGGGGGATTAGATTTCAGAATGCGTATACAACCAAAACAAAAACCCATGAGAAATAAAACCAATAGAGATCTGGCACGGTAGAAAGAAAAGGAAAAATATGGAAAATGGAACAGAATTTGAATGTAAGACTCGACAATTCTATTGAAAACAAATGAGTAACTAAAAAGAAAGGAAAGTATCAAAGGAGAAATCACAGTCCTAAGCGGCATCTAAGAAACAATAAGACAATCATAATTCTTCGTTTGTGTATTTTCATTTAAAAAATAAATCAGAACTAAAAAAGAAAAATAAGATCCCATGAGAATACTGAAAGCATAGTTGCAAATTCGTAACTTTAGTAGGACATGTTTGAAGTAATTTCATTTTCAATCTTTACTGAAACAGAAGAATCCATATCTTGAAAATCAAAGATATATATATAAATCGAATCTCTACATCATTCTAGCACTGATTTTTAGGATCAATCAATTTCATAAAGGGAAAGACTAGTGCAATCATATTTTCTCATATAGAACTAAGGCAATTCACAAATTTTCATAATTAGCATCATTGGATTTTGCTTCCACAGTGCTTTTTTACAGTTCAATTGGTACCATGAGGACATTGACATTGTCTAAATGCTGTATATTCAATAAAAGATAAAAGATAAAAGATATCGCAAATCATTTAAATTGTTCATAGTGAAATGAGGATAGATGCCACAAAATCCGGATGACTACCTCACAAAACCTCTATAATTAGGAACAAGAAAAATTGTTGAGTCAGTATGAGTACGTTTAGATCAATTCTGAAGCTAAAAATGATCTGAAGTTCAGGCAAGTGGAGAATTAAGGCCTTCTTGAGAAGATAAAGGATGGAAAGTCTGATGTCTTTTTGAAGGAAAAGGAGGTGTCTTCCTGAATGAAGTTCTTTTGCTGAGATGTTCCAGAGTTTTCTTCACATAGATCGTTCTTACCACTGGTAAGGCTTTCTCTTTCAACTTGAGAATGAAGTAGAAAAGCAATCTGTAACATACAAAAATGGCAACAATAGTTGCTAAATCCCACCACTTGGAATGATCTGTTGAAAAACCTAGGATGTTTTTTAGGATAAATTCTCCCTTTAGTTTTGGATCTCCAGGATTGAGAGGACTAAATTCTTGACCAATCATATCATTCTTGTAAGCACCCTGTGATTGAATATTGACAGTATAATGTGAGAATCATCATTTCAATTCCTGAGGACAAAGTGGTTATAAGCTATATAACTCAAGACTTACCTGCAATGCCCATGACATGAAGTTGATATAGGAAATCGGGTACCGCCAGAATGGCTTTGGAAGTTCTGGCAGAAGCCGGAAAAAGCCTGCGGTAGCCATCATAATTCCCTGCAGAAATGAATGTTATTGCCATAATCCAGAAATGGAGAAGAATTTAAAGTGAAAGAGTTGAGCCAGAAGTTTTTGATTTCTTACAATAAAACCAGCACCAACTATTAACCCCATCAAGAAATTTGGAACAAGGGAAGCCACTACCATCATACAGCTTTCAACTATGGCTATAGAGATCAACATGTCTAGTGCAGCATAAATGAAATGAGAGAAACCAGTACGAAATTTCACAATGAAATAAGTGATGGAAACTGAACTGAGTGCCATCACAATCAAGAATGGGAATGAAGAAATCATGTTTGACAGAATGAAAACTCCAACTCCATAATGTCGTTTGTGCCTTTCTTTGTCAAAGATCTGCTTCAAAACGGGCAAAGGTTCGACTTTCTTTAACATCATATGTATATTATTTGACAAATAACATCAACAAAGAGATATCAAATATTTACTTGCATTTCTTCAATGAAGTTTGGAAATCCCCCAATGGACATAAATGTCATGAACCCTGAAATGAATCCGCCACAAGCTCCTCGAGCTAGGATTGATCGATAGTTGGTACCTACATCATAAAAGACAGTACCAACACAAATAGATACAACTATGTATACTACAATTCTCAACCAATAATAACCAAAATCTCGGGACATGTTTGTGAACGATCTTCTTGTTAATGTTGTAAGTTGCTTGAACCATCTTGCTTGGCTTCCTCTGCCTCTTTCAGTTTCAATTTCTTCTTGTGAGACCTTTATGTATGCATGCAAAATTACAATCACTGGCCTTGTTTGATTGAGTATTGGCTAATTGATATCTGATGAGAGAAACCAGAGAGCTCAGAGGATTAATAATGCATTTCGAGGCTTACAAGGGTCAAAATATCTTTGGCTCTGGTTTTGACTGTTCCTGCATACTTGGAGCATTTGTACTTCTGGATAAGCTTCTCTTTGATCTCAGCTGTTGGCAAACTAGTTAGTTGTTTACCACACGTGTCAATGTCCTGGATGAACCAAAGCTTCATTTTAGAGAATATCACATTTACAAGAATCAAAGAGGTCTACAAAAAAAAGAAAAAACAGAAAGGAAAAGGGAAATATTTGGGGAAATTACGTAGAGGATCATATGGTTTTTTGCAGAAAGGAAAACAATGGGAGTAAAGTAGCTACCATTTACATACACTTATTATGCGTGATTCGTTCAACATGGCGTTAACTTCATCAAAATCAGAATTAGTACATCTTAGAAAATGATCAGAAGGATTCCTTCTTCTTGGACATGGAAACCCTGAATCAGCAAAGAACTGCAGGAAAAAAAAAAAAAACTAATGAGGATTTACATCATGACCCTGGAAAGTGTGCAAAATGAACTAACTCGTAGAACATTATGACTTGCATAGTTTGATTTTCTAACCTGAATAGCCATGTTTGCTTCTCCAAAATAAACCGTTTCGCCTCCAGAGAGTAGAAAAAGGTCATCAAAAAGAGCAAAAACTTCACTGCTAGGCTGATGAATGGATGAAACTACAGTTTTTCCAGCAAAGGCAACATTTCTTAGAACTTGGGTGACAAAGAAAGCTGAAGCACTATCAAGTCCACTTGTGGGTTCATCAAGAAATAGGAGATTTGGCTGTGTAAGAATTTCTAGTGCAATGCTAAGCCTTTTTTTCTCCCCTCCACTTATGCCTCTTAAATGCCAATTTCCAATGAGATTATCAGCACAATCTTGAAGTCCCATTTCAATAATTGTGGTTTCTACAGTATCATCTACTTCAGCTTTTGTTATATTGCTGGGTAGCCTCAGTTGTGCTGAGTATTTGATGGTTTCTCTCACGGTTAGTGTTCCCAAAAACACATCTTCTTGAGTTACATATGCCTGATAGAAAAGAAAAAATACCATAAAAAAGCATTGTACCAATCCCTCTGGTAATACAAGAAGTAGCTACTTGCGAATCAGAGGAATTTGCTTGTATATTTTTTTATTCTTTTTTGTTATTTTTTGGTTGAGGGTTGAGCACAATGAGATTTTTTAATTAAAATATAAAAGGTCGGCTAAAATAGCTAAATTAGTCCTTTTTTTTTTTGTGTTTTTGACCACTTTGATCCGATATGTTTTTTAGGCATTGAGAACCATTTAAGTCTTTCTTTTAGTCAATGCTACAAACAAAAAAAAGAAGAAAAAGATAAAGAATCAAAGTGATCAAAATTATAAAAATAAGAAATCAAAACAACCATTTTTCCATATAAGTCGTTCACACAATAAATTGAGAATTAATAAAATATATAATTTTGCAGTTAAATTACCCAAAGAATCTTCTATCAAATCATTTTAAAAATTAAGAATTAGTGCATGTATGTAATAAGATGATAAAAAAAAACTAAGAATAATATTGAAAAAAATTAATAAATATTCGTCAAATTTTATAAAAAAAGTATTCCTAAAATGACATAACATCAAAATAGACCGAAGTTGTAAATTTTTTGAAAGAACTTCTACTATCTTTGTAAACGATATCCAATAAATGCGTCTTTTACAATTGCCATAACCACTGCAGCACTGCCTACCTCAACCACATCTACATTTAAAGCAATTCAACAATTTTAGTTGGTTTCGTTATATTTACTCATTTATATCATTTTCACCCTCTCTAAATTTCATCAAATTTTAACTAGACATAAAGACTAAGAAAACATTAAAATTTATAAAACAAGAATAAAAAATGACTATATTGTAAAATGGTTTAAGGTAAGTGCATATTAGGAATAAAATAAATTTACAATATTTTAGGATGGAGGGAGTAGTAAATTTCATTTATATAACTTATTACTTTCATCCCCACAAAGAATGGTTTACCTTTTATTTTTTTCTTAAATTGTAGGTATATTTTCTTCTTCTTTTTTTCTTTTCTTGAAAGAATATTTTGATATAAAATATTAAGAAAGTTTTGTATTACTTACAACTCCAGCATAGTTAGGCCTCCTTTTCTTTCCATTAAAAAGAACATTACCGGTCATGACGAGGTTTCCAGAGGGTCGTCCTGAAAGCATATTTAGCAAACTAAAGTTATATATAAAAAAAAAAAAACCCCTCTCAATGTGTGACTTTTATTATAATAAACTACTATGGATGAAAAAATGATCGAACAAACTCTTCTAAAAGCAACTCTAATAAAAGTTTTGGGCAAAACAATTTCTGCACAAAGTGCATTGTTCCACGTGGGAATAGATTTGTTAGGAAGAGCAGCTGGTGCATTTGGTATTGTGTGGCTCATAAGCTTTTTCTTAAATGTATGTGGGCTCAAATGCAAGTGAGATATATATATATATATATATATATATATGTGTGTGTGTGTGTGTGTATAATTTTTAACTGTACCAAATGCTTTCTAAGTGTTTTTTTTAATCTTATTTTGGCATATGCATTCTTCTTTTCTTTTTCCATTTGAATGTCAATACCACGATTGCTAATGTTAAAAGGTGTTATGCGCAATTTTCACAAATTTTTATTTTAATATTAAATTTTTTTTTATCAATGTATGGATTCAAACTTTCTAAAACTATAAAAAAATATATTCAAATTTTTTTTATTACTATTTAAACTTTATAAAATTATAAAAAAGTAAACTTATGTTCATCTAATTAATGGACAATTTTTTCATTTTTAAGAAGAATTTAAACTTATTGTTTATAGTGAATAGTTTTTAATAGTTAGTCAATTTATAGTTACTATTTTGCCAATACACTCAAATTCTAATTATCGCTTCCTAATTCAATTTGATGCCTTTTCATTTCTATTCTTGCATTATCTCATATTTTTGTTTCAGTTTTGATTTAGGTGTTTTTTGTGTATATTTTCTTTCCAAGTTATTTCATTGTATTCAAGTTATTTCATTGTATCAGATTCTTTTACATTGTACTAACTATTTTATTTCTAATAGTCGTTATCTTTTTCTATAAATTCAATCTTTTCCTCTCAAATTGAGAGTGAAAATAACTTAATTTTTAATTTCTCCAAATGGATTCCAATTTATTCAATCTCAACTCTTAACTTCCAAATAACTTAAATCTTCAAAATTCACCAGAATTTCTAAATGTTCAAGTTCTTCCATGTTTCCAAATTCTCAAAATATGTCAAATATTCAGAATTATCAATCTCTTATATATCCATTTCTCATAATCTTTCATCCAAGCACGACATGTATGGGTAATCAATTTGAAATGCCATTGGATGCTTCATAAAGCATATGGGTTACAATCCTAGAAACAAGACTCAAAACATTGGTAGGCTCTATTACTACTTTACAAGTTTCACCATTTTCCACACAAGTTGACTCCGAAAACATTACACTTGAAGAAAAAGATTCTGCCAATCGCAAGAATGTTAGATTGACAATGGAGTAGGGCATACTTCTTATCCATACTTGACTTGGTATTTCTAATGATGCGATTGTGAGGATTGACCAAAAAGGAGATAGATTTGGTTAAGGCCCAGAGACAATTACAATGAGCAGTCACCAAAATTTACACAAGAAAGAAATGATCCCACTAAAATCTTTTTGGTAACGGTTAAACACAATAGCGCAAAAACTTGTTGGGTGCTACATACAAGTCATTCAAGGAAGAAAAAGTGAAAAATGTGAGAATGATATCATGACCAATGCATATGTGATTTATGCTCAAATTTAGAGCATAAATTTTTGGAAGGTTCTTCCAAAAAGACATCGAAAAGGAATACAAAAGCAAAAGTAAACAACAAAAGATTCATGATTGGAACTTTATGAAAATGAAAGAATGTTGAAAGGAAAGAACAACCGCTTTAGTAGAACCATCTTGTCAGGAAGAAACGGAGAACTTTTGCAAGAAGAAAAGATCTATTTGAAGAAGATGACAATCCTCATGAATGATACAATAAGGATGTTAGAGGAACAACTCAAGCATCACATGATCTTGTGTATCAAAATTAAGGAACAACTTAAGTAAAGTTTTTAAAGTTTAGATTAAGTTGAATATTGATCATTGATGTTGCTAATGCAAATTTATTTATGCTATGTATGGAATGTAATACATTTGTATTGTTGTTTCGATCGTTCAAAATTAGAAGTTAATTTTTTTTATTTTATGTATTTTACATTGAAATTTTCTTTGTCATTTTTGAAAGTTTGTTAACAAATAAAATTTTATATTTTAATAATACTCCAATTGTTTGGAATTGAATGTACACGTTTCTATTTTAATTTGTCCAAAATTGAATGCCACTTTCCTTAAATAAACATATTTTTTATCCAAATTTTCATTAATAATCTCTTTAGTTTAAAATCTTTATATACAACTAAGTCATGATCCCCACCATTTACTACCTATTTGCAACCTACTAATTCATGGGTCTCATAATCCATTATATTAATGTTAAGGATAATTTGGTAAGTTAATTAAAGTCAATGAACTTTCTTAATTTTAAGTGGACATTCAATTTCTTTAAATAAATATTTTCATAAAATTAATTATTATTTTAAATTAATAATTTAATAACATAAAATTGAGTAATATGTTAAATTTAACATTATGTTAAAAATATTATTTTACTAGAATGTATTAAAAATATTAATAAAATAGGGATGTAATGTAATATGTGAGTCCTAATTTTTATGAATTGTAAAATTGTAAAAAATTTAAAAATGATGTAGTTGATGAACTTACAAAAAATTAAGAAAATGCAACTAATAAGAGTAATATGGGTAGAGATGGTCTAAGGTCCATTTGAAAGTCATTTTCAAAAGGACATATAAAACGATCGCACATGATAGATAGTGGTCCTCTTTGTGGCTAGCTAGAAGTAAAGAAGATGTATTAATGAAGTAGACAGATATGCAATTCCTTGATTAATCCATTGGGGACTGCAAATCATTAAAGAAGTTTCTGAAAGACAGTATAAACTTTTCTCCATCTGTCCTCATATTTTCTCTCTCCCTTTTTCCTTTCTAGTGGACAATATATGGTTAGGGGCTATGGTGGCCCTTGGCCTTGCTATGTACCTTTGGAAATTAGTATTCTTCCTATATGGTTCTGGCAGTGGCCAAAAGTTTGGGTTTGGGTATATTTTGCACCATATATACTTCTATAATAGAGAAGAATAGGATCGTCAATCAACATAAGGTTAAGTTCATGTCCATCCTCCTTCCTTCATTTATTACAATTCAAACCCTAGGTTGATTTCTTACACAATTGGAACTCGGGACTAGCAAAAGAGGACTTCTATTGCGTAGATTATAGAGTTAAAATGATGAAACATAATTCAAAAGACAAGTGTTTGAGAAACAATTTTTAATAAATATTGATAGTGATTTCCTATTCCAATATATTAGTGTGACAATTTGCAATAATGGAAGAACTAAAATTTCAGCGAGTTATAAACAAATAAAAATTTACTGCTAAAAAAAAACTATATTTACATAAATATCAGAACTTAATAGCCGATCTTGGTCGCATGTTAATTTATTCATAGATGTCCTTCTGTTTTTTGTCTCGAGATAGAATGAATGCTTCATGCAGGGGCTAGGTGTAAAGAAATTAATGCATTGCCTACTCGGGTATTATGTAGTGACACTTTTTGAAAGATATTCTATATATTTTTTTAAGTACAAATTTGGAAAATATAGTATTTTTGATGAGGTTAGTTACTAGGATATAATTGAATTTCTTAAATGCAAACTGAAAAGTTAATCATATGTTAAATTTGAAGATTTTCTTAGTCAAAATATTCTAAACATGGTTAGCCATTAATTAACCCTTTAATATATTTTTCCACCCAAACAAACCCTAGAGCATAACTGCACTTCTTTTTCTTTTGGTTTTCCCCCACTTTTCCATTCACCATGAAAGAAAGAAAACCCAAAATATGCTCAAAGTTGATGTGAAAAGATGCTTTCTGAAGATTTTCCAACCTAGTAGCATTTAAGGGTCTATACCCTTTTGCATGATTTAATGTTCAAAATCAAATATGAAAATGGGTCTAGTAATGGGTGCCCTATTCAGATTTTTGAAGGTTGACACAGAAGAGGAAATATTAAATTCATGACGATATTTTGATGAGTTAATTAAGATCAAATTAACATGGCAGTGTATGATCTCTCTCGTTGTGGAATATGTACTCCTATATGCCATTTTTATGCCAAGTTAGTTGCCATAACAAGTATATGAATAGGGATGAAGTGGAGGTATTTTGCCTAAAAATGGAAAAAGAAAATGGAAATGTAGTAGAGTTATCATTTTTAACTACTCGAGAAACTGAAACAGCCACAATCTTCATGTCGGACATCACGCAACATAGAGGCATAGCCATGGGGGGAGAAAAATTGTCTGAAACTTTTTGTATATGAATCTTATGTATAAAATTCGTAGATTTTATTTTTTTCCTTGAAATATCTTGCATTTGAAATCATTTGAGTTCGACTATAATTTGGAGGGTCAACGAGTTTGATTATTGCTCAACAAGTAAGTGTCCAACTTATGAATTTGTTTAGACAATAGTAAATCGCTTACCAGTAGGCTACTAGCTAGGTTAAATTAGTTGATTTTCTTTCAATGAAATCCTTGAAAAAATTCCAAAAGGAATTTGCTAGTTCACTAACCTGCTAAAGAATCAAGAAGGGTGGACTTGCCAGAGCCAGAAGGACCCATGATGGCCATTATTCTTCCAGGCTGAGCAAAGCCATTGATGGCATTAAGCAACCTTCTGGTATGACCTTTGCCAAAGCTTGGTAGCAAGACAGTTAGATCTTCCCATATCAAATATGTCCCTTTTCTATCTTTGCTCTTTGATAAGATCCCACTCTCAACTTCCACGGCACTATTAGCAATACCATCGGAACATGCTGCTGCAATTTCTATCTCCATCTATTTGAGAAGATATGAATTTCTCTTGGGTTGGAGGAATTAAAGAACTCGTGAGCTTGGCTCCACTTATATAGTAGAAAACAACACTATTGGGTATAGACAGTGGCATGTCATGGGTGGTGTTGTGGCCCCACTTTTTTTTTCTTCTTCAAAATAATATATTTATATAGATATTTTCACAAAAACATATTTAATGTTATTGAAATTGTAAAATATTTACTTATTCTTCATATTTTACCATTTCATCTTGCATTTAAAATTTTATCAAATTTAATTTTAATTGTGTGAAAATGTGTACAAATTTGGTTTAAAGTGTGTGAAAAACGATTAAATTATATTTGAGAAATGAAATATTTAACTTAATGTGTATTGTTTTTTTAAGAGTTTAAAAATAAGTTTTATAATACAAAGTGGGTTAAATAGGGGTATTTTAGGTAACTAAAAATTAAATAGCAACCTTAATAAAGAATATAATTTGAGACGGACGAAAAAAGAAAATAAATCCATCTTAATGAGACGGATAAATATATTTCAATTATGAAGGATAATTATAAATGAGATCGCTTTAGCTGATTGTATAGCTTGTCAAAATAATTTCCTTTATATAACTCTTTTTTTAAAAGTTTATATAATTTTACGTTTTGAACTATGTCAAAGTAATTTGTATATTGCTGATCTTACTATTTTGTGAACAATTGACTATTTTACTTTCAGAAAACAAGAGAATATAGAATTCATTCACTCGTCAGTAGTAATTACTCTTCCAATTTTTACTGTCATCAAGTAAGTACATTTTCTTTTAAGCCATGAATGTACTAAAGATCAAGTTTCGCAAAAAAGGAAAAATATAATTTTCTCAAGGATGGCTGGTTAACATACATTGGAAATTTTTTTTACAAATTTAGTGTAAATTGACTTAAAGATTATTTTCATAAATTACTAAATATATAAAACTTAATAATCTCTCTGCCCACAAATAAATATCCACATTTCTATTTTAATTTTATTCGTAATTGAATGTTCACTTTAAAGAATTAAATATATTTTTCATCTAAATTTCTATTAATAATTTTTTTAATTTAAGAGATTTGCATCCAATTAATTAACTTATATAGTTTCATCATAAATAAAGTTAATAATAAAGATATCGTTAAACTTCCTTTTAAATCAAAAGTTCTTTTTAAATTGAAGTTTTTTTTTTCCTTCTTCTTTCGCTGGTATTTTGAGTCTCTGTTGCATAAAATGCTGTCAAAGTTGGCAGTCTGGAGAGTGAATTACTCTGTACCAAACATATCTTCAATGCTACCATAAAAAGTGCTGCAATAGTGAGGGAGGCGTCAGAAATTTGGTATTATTACTACTACATAGCTTGAAAGAAAGGTTCTGATCACTCCTGAATAGTTATTTGACGTGCAAAAAGAAGAAAAAAAATATATGCTCAAATAAATTTAAGCCTTTTTTTTTTGATCTTTTATTGAAATGTCTTATTCACTCTCTCTTTTTTTCTTTTTTTTTTATAAAAAAGTTTTATTGACTATCTTTATTTTCCATAATTGCAAAGTTTGCTTGTTAACTTTTATTTTTTACACTTGGAAAATTTAGATAATATGATAATAATGATAATAATAATAATAACTAACCAAAACCATTTTGTTAAGAAAATTAATGTTTTTCAAATTTCTTTTATTAATTGAGACGTACGTAGTAATAACCTTTGGAAAAACTAAAGTCCTCCTAGCAGAATGATATTCAAGTCTATCTAAGTTTATCAAGACTCTAGTCCTCTGATGCAACGCAAAAAGTGAGAGATGAATGTTTTTCTATTTTCATTTATGAGTCGCGAGATTCATCTTCAAATGAACAAATGACTATTGTAATTTGTTATTTAGACAAAAAAAGTTGTGTAATTGTGCTTTTTGTAGGTCTTACGCATGCCATTGATACTAGTGTTAGCTCTTTAGAACTTGTCATTGATGCTTTTTTTTCTTCTAAACACAATTGAGCATATATTAGTTATGAGGACAAGGTTAAGATAGATCAAGTAATATGCAAGGTCAATTTAATGGTCTTAAAACACTTCTTTTGGAGGAAAATCAATGTGCTTTTTATATTCATTAGTTTCCTCACAAACTTCAATTGGCTCTTACAACTTTAGCAAACAATTATGTAAAAATTGCTAGTTTATTTACTTTTGTTACTAGTGTAGTAAATATTGTTGTGGCATAACCTAAACATTGTGACATTCTTTTATCAAAACATGGTAAAGTGATTTTTGAAGCAGATGAGGTTTTGAATGGTCAAAGTTTAAACCAAGAAATTAATCCTCAAAGAAGTGGTGATATATGGTGGAGCTCACACTACTGCACTTTAATCAGATTGATTTGTATGTTTTTTGTGGTTGAAGTAATTGAAATGGTTGTAGAGAATGGATCAAATTCTGAGCAAAAGTTTGAAGCAATAGTTTTGTTAGATTTTTCTAGATTCTTCAACTTTGTTTTCTATTTGCATTTGATGAAGATTATACTTGGATCACAAATACTGCAAAAAAAGGATCAAGATCTTGTGAACATCATGAATTTAGTTAGAATATGCAAAGAAAGATTGCAAAAGATAAGAGATGATGGTTGGGATTCTTTAATTATAGAAGTTTCTTCATTATGTGAGAAACATCATATTGATATTTGTAATATGGAAGCAAGATTTTAAGCTCGAAGAAGACCCATGCATAATATGGAGGAAATTATGCATTATTGTCGTGTTGAAATGTTTTATATTGCCATTAATTTGCAACTTCAAGAGTTAAACAATCGTTTTAATAAGACAAATACATAATTGCTTATATGTTTGACATATTTGTGTCCAAATCAGTTGTTTTCAGCATTTGACAAGAAAAAGCTACTTCGTCTTGCTAAATTTTATCCCAAACACTTCCTCTGAATTTCAATTTAAGATACTTGATGATAAGCTTGAGACCTATATTATGGACATGCACTTTGATACGATGTTTACAGATTGAAAATACTTATTGATCTTGCACAGAAAATGGTAGAAACAAAAAAGAATCATATTTATACTTTAGTCTATTTACTCATCAAACTTTCACTGTTACCGTAGAAATGATATTTTTTACAATGAATATCATAAAATAACCAATTGCATAGTCAATTGGAGATAAATGGATTAACGACTGTAGATATTTTTGATAGTATCGACAATGTTATTATTATGCATCACTTTCAAAATTCTTGGCATGGATCCCTATTTAACATATGCATATTTTTTCTTCAAAATTTCAACAACATTTGTAATTTAATAAATTTATATTCAAGTAATTAATGGTTTCACGATTAATTATATTAATAATAAGGATATTGTAGTAACTTTTTTTAAAGGCCAAGTTTCATTTTTTTTTTTTTTTGTATCAAGTGAGATGTGGCAATTCATTCGATTGGAAGAAGTAATTTAAAAAAGTATCCGTTGCAACAGTTCTTTATTTAACCACAACAATCAGAGAAACAATAAGGGCTTGTGGCAGAATGAGGGACAGGGATTATTCTTTGTATAGCAAACTATACTTTGACCTTCAAATACCTTAAAGAAAAAGGATATAAAGAGACTTCAACATCCACAAACATTAAGATTATAAGTAGATATAGAACAACAGTTATGGATCAACAACAAGAAAGGTTCCTTCATTAGGATGATATCAAATGAGATTGTTTTGATCCAAGTCTCAAAGTTGAATACATACAATACCATTTATTTGTATAGTTAACAACATGATCTCAAATGCAGTACTGAAAAAAGAAAAGAAAAAAAAAAGTGGTATGAAGAATAAGAAATCAGTTTTTCCTCCTATACGCATGTTCAATTACTATCTGTATAACAATCAGAAAATCTCACAGAAGCATTCTCCGCCTGATGATCCTATGGAATTGGAGAGCTTAGACCTTCTTGAGAAGATAATGAACGGATGTTGTATTGACTTTTACGAATAGATGGCCTCCTTTTGAATGAAGGCCGCTTATTTAGATAATAGATAGTTCTCTTAGCGTAAAGTGACTGGAAAAATGGAGCAGTTCTTTCCTTTAGCTTGAGAATTATGAAGAAGATAACTCTATATGAAATGAGAAGGGCATAGAGTCCACATAAATCCCACCATTTTGAATGATCTGTAGATAACCCGAACAATGCCAAGACATCCTCACCGGTAAGTTTTGGTTCACCGGGAATAAGAGGATCAAATGTAAGTCCGAGCATGTCGTTCTTGAACCCTCCCTGTATATTTTCCATACAGATTATAAACAAAAGAAAAAAAAAATGTTTGATTCTAGTTTAAGAATGATCACAAATTATAAATTGGACTATGATGGCTTGTTCAAAGTTCAAAAGACCACGACTGATACTTGTTTCTAATTTGTTCATTGTGCAACTTAGTCATGTATTTTGATATATTCATGTACATTCTGCTATCATCCAAGCATTTGCATCAGAAGGGCAAGAGAATACTGATGTCCACAAGAGTCTCTTTACCAACAAATTAAGAAAAAGTGGTCTAGATATAGAATGCAGGCCACGATAAAAAGTTCTAAATATTCATATGAGAACCCACCCTTGAATGTTAGTTTCATTTTTTCTTCTTGAGGAGGTCTAAATGCTCTCATAGAACATTAATGCAACCACATAAATCAGTTCAACTTTTATAACTATTAAACGTCCAATATCATTTCAGGTAAGATCCAGCTCAGATTTGATTTGCTTTTCTAGTGCCTTTAACTATGTTACAAGCCACTATGCCTAGTCACTTTTCTTTCTGCTATTTACTCATAAATCCAGCTTATGTGTTTCTAACACATAGAACTAGGAAATAACCATAAAATTTGATTGAGAGAAGTACCTGTAGTGACCATGAACCATAGCCAAGATATGAAATTGGATATCGCCAGAATACCTTGGGAAGATCAGGTAGCAGACGGAAGAATCCAGCAGTCATCATCATGATTCCCTGAATATAATAATAAATTCATGATATTCTTATTATGGCTCAGAAAATAAACAAAAATTCAGGGTACATAGCAAAGAATAAGAGTGTTTTTGGCAGCAGTTTTCACTTACAAGAACTCCAGCCCCAGCTATGATTCCCATTAAGAAGTTGGGAACTAGAGAAGCTACAATCATCATGCAACCTTCCACAACAGCAATACTTCCAAAAAGATTTAAGCAGAAGAACACATAATGAGAAAATTCAGTCCTAAATTTCACCATGTAAAAGGTGATGGTCCCTGTGATGAGTGTAATTGCAACCAGGAAAGGAACGGAAGATATGAAATTTGATAATATAAACACCCCGACTCCGTAATGTCCGTTGAGCCTTTCCTTACAGAAAACCTATATTTGCAGAGAGACTTCAAATTAGAACTACATAAAACGACAGATTAATGTCTGATCATGACTTTTGGACAAATTAAAGAGGTTTGTTAAGTTATGTACCTTCATTTCTTCTATAAAGGATGGGAAGCCACCGATAGACATAAAAGTCATGTAACCTGTTACAAATCCAGCACATGCTCCCCTTGCCAAAATTGCAGTATTACTGGTGCCCACATCGTAAAACAAAGTTCCAACACAAAATGCTAAAAGGATATACATTGCTATTCGAGTCCAGTAATATCCCACATCACGAGACATGTTTACAAAGGATCTCCGAGTCAGTGTTGAAAGTTGTTTCCACCATCCTGCTTGGCTTCCTTTAACTTTCTCAATCTCTAGCCCTTCCTGTAATGCATCAAGAATGTGTATTATTATTGTTAGTCAATGACACCTAAAGAAGTGAACTTATTATTAGAAATTCTGTATTAATTGTGCTGATCTTTGAAGCAAAGCATTGGTACACCTACAATAGTAGCGAATTCTCGGATCCTTGATCTTGTCCTTGCTGCATATTCTGAACACTTGTACTTTTCAATGAGCATTGCTTTGATCTCTGCCGTTGCTAAATTACTAAAAGGATCTGGTTTGTGTGTTTCCTGTCCCAAGAAAGCTAAAAAGTATCACCATTTGAAATTCTATTAGTACATACCATGTTATGCTATCTCTAACATCTATAAGAAATGAAAATTTGAAAACTGACCCTCAAATTTTATTAAAGTCAGTGGGGATAGAATTCAGTATTGGAGCTTTGCTTAAAAATATTGTGAAGTTCAAGCATTAGACCAAGATTGTGAAGCGATAACCAGTTAAGCAGACTTGAATATATAAGATAAATTATTGTAGTAGAACTCTCAAATTGATTGAAAGCATCAAATAGCCAAAAAAATGACTGGGGAAAAAGGAAAAATAATAGCTAATGCAGTGTTTTTATTCATACTCGAAGTCTTTGAGAACCTCTCAAAGTGGCTGTCACGACATCGAAGTCTGAATTGATACAGCGCAGGAAGTGATCAGATGGATTTCTTCTGCTCGGGCAAGGGAAACCAGCATCCGCAAAGAACTGGAACGGAATGAAATTCAAGATATTCACATTTCAATTCTCAAATATGATGCACAAAAGCAGTAAAAATAAAACCTTGTTAATTATTCTCACTAAAGATATTTTATTAAAATTTATACAAAGCAACGATAATAAACATTTGATTTATACAGTAAGTTTCTCTTGCTGAATCAAATTAGGCCACTTACCTTTACGGCATTCTTTGCTTCTCCAAAATAGATAATTTCACCTCCAGATAGCAAGCAGAGGTCATCAAACAAGGCAAAAACTTCACTACTAGGCTGATGAATAGAAGAGATAATGGTTCGCCCATCACGAGCTACATTTTTGAGAGCTTGGATAACAAAGAAGGCCGAGGCACTGTCAAGCCCACTTGTTGGTTCATCGAGAAATAGTAGCCGTGGTCGTATGATGAACTCCAGAGCAATGCTGAGTCTCTTTCTCTCCCCACCACTGATACCTCTTAAATTCCAGTTTCCTATTATCCGATCAGCACAATCTACAAGCCCCATCTCCATTATTGTTCCCTCTACAATTCCTTGAATTTCTTCATTGGTCAAGGTGGTTGGAAGCCTTAGATGGGCTGAATATGTAATTGTTTCTCTAACAGTAAGTGTTCCCAGTAATACATCTTCTTGTGTCACATAAGCCTAGAACATTCAACACAGTGAGCATAAAATCTAATTTGAAAAAGTAATCAGAAATGAAATCAAATGTAAACATTCAAGATGTCATCTATACATTGAAATGATTCAGAAGCTTTTCCTAGTACTCAGCATTTGAATGAAAGGATATCAAGATTTCCGATTCTTTGTTTAAGAAAGGATAAAATATGACAGTAATATGTCCTCAAGAAAGAACTAATTACATGAACTACAAACATGTATCACTGGCTTTCTTTGTACACCATTTTATATATTCCTCAAGATAAAACTTAAACAAGTATTATTATTAGAAAAAATAATCATAAAAAGTTATTGATTAACTTAAGATACAGAATTACAGGATAATTATGAGATGAATTGACTATTGCCTGAATAACATACTGTAAGGGTAGAAAGTGAAGAAGCCCTAAAATGCCCAGAACTTGAATTAGTAATTATTTCTGAGATTTCAGTACTTACAACAAAACCATAATCTAGCCTTCTCTTCTTGCCATTTAGAAGAACATCTCCAGTCATTACAACATTGCTTGACAGCCTACCTGCAGCCACATAAACTATAATTTGTCAAGAGACAGTGAACCAACTTTCCCATTTTACACATTTCTTGAATAAGAAACATTTAATCAGTCCATAATTAGTCAGAATGCACATGCCTTTCCATGCCTAAATAAAGAAGTCACCCTTTTCACTCGCAGCCCACCCCACCCCAAGAAATGAAAAGACAAGTTTTTTTTTTTTTTTTTCTGAAATTCAATCCAACCCAAAACACAAACTCTCGAATCTCTCTCCTCTCTTTTACTTCAAATTCTTGCAATCATTTTTTTGATGAAAAAATTCATGCAATCTAACCATAGTGTAAAGAAGCACCAAAACTACATTTTGTTGCAATTTCTGATTTCTTTAACTTGTATTCCTAGAACAGAGAGATGATTCACCAATTGCTCTTAAATCTTAATTTTGGATCATCTTCGCCAATTCTTGAAAAGGAAAATGACATAATTGGTCATTCAAATTTGGGTCCTTAATATATTGTAATAATCCTTCATTAATTTACGAGATACTAAAAGTCCTCATGGATTATAGTCATTTTTCCTCCTATTGATTTTTTTTACTTGCTTTAGGGATGCTATTCGTAAACTAAAAAAGAAAAAATCGAAAATATTCATTAATTTTGGCTATAATTCTAGGGTCAAAATTGGTCATTCTGTTTTGCCCCGGTTTTACAACTGAAAGTAGGTAAAATCATGGGCGAAAAACTTATTTCAGCAATTATATATTTGTTCATTAGCAAAAAAATAAAAAATAAAACTTCGAGGATGATAATGAATTTAAAATATAATTTCAAGGCTAAATATTTCATTTTCCTTGAATTAATTTAATTAACGACGAAGTTAATTTTCCACTGACAAAAGGATGCCTAAATATAGAGAAAAGAATGCCTCCCTATTTATTGTATCCATATTCTTTATGGCTAATGAAATGAGCTGCAAGACTTCACCTACTCATTGTATCCACAAGTAATTTTAGAGGACCACTGAATTCAGAAATTAATATTGCAGCTAATAAGTTTCAGTCCTTTTTAGTAACTATAGGAGTTGTATATGAGCCTTTTATTTACTTAGATTCTACTTTTGATCCCCAGAAAAGGAGTTTGTCTTCCAAGATTTTTTCCTTTTTCTTTTTTTGAGCTGATCTTCATAAGTATTTTTTTTCTTTTTAATAGCATATTCAAGTATATATACCTTCCAACTGGAATCCATAAACCTTTAAATAATGGAGAATCGCTTCACCGATCAAACATCACTTGTCATAAAATTCAAATTCAAGCTATTTGTATTGGCCAGTGGCCACAAGGAATTTTTCGTGTGGCTAAATTATTATCAGAAAAGAAAGAGATGGAATCAGAATCGGGAAGTTTGGAGTACTATTTCATTAAGAAGTAATATCTCAACAAGTTTAAAAAAAAGAAAAGAAGAAAGATCTCTATAATGATAGGAATAGAATAAAATAAATCATCTAACTTATACAGCATTCACTTGAGGCAAAAAAAAAGAAACCTAGAAGACACTAAAGATCCCTTTAATTCTTGAATTTGCTTTCCAGACAAAGGTAAACTGCTCCAACAATATTGGAAGTTTCCTCAACTATTCCTCATGTCTTTTTGCTTCTAAAATAAAAGTAAATCCTTGTGACGCATGCAAATTTTTGTCTATAGAGCAGACAAAAATATTTCGAGGTTTTGCATATATACTGCAATTGAGAGATGGAGAGAGAGAGAGAGAGAGAGAGAAATTAAACCTGACAAAGAATCAAGAAGAGTTGATTTTCCAGAGCCAGAAGGACCCATAATAGCCATTATTCTACCAGGTTCAGCGTAGCCATGAATCCCACGAAGCAACTTCTTTGTCGGTTTATGCCCGAATTTCGGAAGCACCACATTCAGATCTTCCCATACCAAATATGCTACACCTCTATCAGCTACTCTTTCAATATTCCTCTCCTCCTCTAACCCTCTCTCAATGTCACCACCACCACCACGCCCACCGCCACCGAAACCGCCGCCCGCCACCTCAATCTCCATTACTATATCTTCTACAATATACCTATTCTCTCCAGTACAATATTGAGTGATCTTCAGTTAGATATATTGCTATGGTTAGTCAATACTACAATAAACAAACCCCCCCTGAAAATGTAATGGCATGATCACCTTTATGACTTGCATGTGTTGGTGTCTTTTTGGAGTGTAGTTTTTTTTCAAGTCACAGTACTGTGTGTCGTGTGTGAGAGAGAAAGGGATAGAGAAAGAATAGGGATAGAAGAGACTATAGATACTAGAAAGGGCGGTGCATGAACTTTTTTATTTTAGGTTAATAATGGCAGTATCATTACTCATTTGGGAGGCGGGTTAATGACAATTCTTGAGCCCAAAACAGAATGAATGTGGCCGCTGGGCATGGGGTAGGTGAGAAGAGAAGGAATTAAATGATTTGGGTCCCTAATCGATCTATTCCATATGGTTTGCAGTTGTATCTATATTTTTGCATTACAAATTATATATATATATATATATATTTTGCATATCATGGCTATCATAAATCAATCTATCTGTATCCTGAAATATTTCATTATCTTTAAGCTTTGATGTATGTGTGCAACCAATGTGATGGGCACGAAATAAATGCGACTTAAGTTACTTCCGGAAGGTCTTTTCTTTTATTTTTCCTTTCTGTATGTTGACATTTTCATCTTATAATTTCTTCATGTGATTGGAGTACTGCATCCTCTTCTTTGACCATTTGTAGCTAGTTTTTCTTTTTAACTCTAGTAGAAAAAAACTTCAAATTTGCACTAAATGCTTTAAAAATGCAAGTAAAATTTTTCCTCACTAATTTAATTAGATTCAATATTAAGAGGAAATTAATGAAAGTTGGAAAAACAAAAGGGAAAACCAACGTAAAAAATAGCAATATGAGCTCCTGATGTTTACATATCCATTGATAGTTTTGTGAGAGCAATTGCTATATAATCGGCTTAGAATGCTACCAATACTGATACTAAAGTGCTACAACTTCTCATGATCACCCGCTGAAGATTGAGGGATTCGTAAAGTGAAACTCAACAATAGAGCCAAGGCAATTCCTTTCGGTTTTATAACCTAGGTAGTACGGTGGGATGTTTGTTCCTCATCATTCCCTTCCGAGGAGGGATGAACGGATGGATCAAAAATAAAAATAAAATACTCATTATGTTGGGAATTTTATATTTACTTTTTACTTTGATTAATAATTGAATAAGGCATTTGGATATTAAATTATTTTTGATATTAATGTAATGAATATATGGTGTTACTTATGGATTATTGAGATGTAAATTTTTTAAATTAATGTGGTGAGTGGTGAAACATGTGAAATAGTGAAATATAATTTTTTTAAATTAATGAAGTTATTAATAAAATTTTAAATAAAAAATATATTTATTTAAATAAATAAACATTTAATTCTAGATAAATTAAAATAAAACTTTGAACAGGACGGAAGGAGCAAAACAAAATAAAAGTTGTGGATAGATCATAAGAGGAGGAGGGCAAGTCAAGTTTTCACATGATGAAAAAGAGAGTTGTCGTTGTATACACACCAATTGATGTGTGCAAAGTAAATAAAATAAAAAATAAAGCGAATGAAGTATCTTATTAATTTCTTAGAAATTGTTACAATTTCTAATAAGAGTTCTTTTTTCTCTTTTTTTTTTAATAACCAAGTTATATTAAAAAATACATGGCAATGAAACAAAGTCGTAAAAATCTACCACAAGGTCGACAGAATAGACACCCTAGGAAGACTACCAAGTCTAGAACAGTAACAAAACAATGATGCCCCTACCAAGATTAGGAAACAGTGGCTAGACAGCAACTAACACAAGAAACTAGAAAGAATTGAATAATTAACTCACAAACCCAAATGAAAATTTAGATAAACACAAGATCATCTTCAACTATGTTATTTCCTCGTTCACTCATGTACTAATAAATTATATTATTTTTATGTGATTTAATTACTATATTTTATTTAAAAATAGTTAATTATGTTATTTAATTAATATATTTCACATTTTTTCTATTTATTTTTTTGTAAATTTTTCAACGTATTTTAATTCATTATGAATATAAAAAGAAGAAGAAGAAATATTGGAGAAGTTAAAAAAAAAAATTTCATGTCATCTAATGACGTGGTATAATAATAAGATGACACGTGATGCAATAACAAGATAATCGTTTTTAGAAGTCGCAATGTGAACCAATGATGACGTAATACGTGACGAAATTTGAAAAAATTAGGTCACAAATTAAATTTTAAAACTTTAGAGTACGAAATAATTATTTTGCCCCTGATTTTTGTGCATATAATTAGGAAGTTTATTTTTATCATTTCAATACCAATTTAGCTCAAATCTTCTCCATTTCTTTTGCAATTTCTTTCTTTAATTATTGTCTTCATCTTAGTATATTTTCCATAATTTTTAGAATAATATTTCAAGGCTTTTTCTAATATTTAGTAAAGAAATTATATCCGAATAATTTCAATATTTCCGAAGATAATTTTCTCGGTATTTAATTTCTATTTTGATTTATTTAACTAAACTTATGATCGATTTACCCGCCTAGTCTTTATTTATTTTTATTTATACACTTTACATATCGCAAATAGATGGTTGAGCAACCTAATTAGTTTAATTTACTTTTATGTCTTTTATTTTTTTTATTATGAAAGGTCGAACCTTCTAACTAGTTTAATTTCTATTTATGTCTTTAATTTCTTTTTTGTGGAAGGCCGAGCTTTCATATTTTTAGTTTAATTTATTTTAATGATTGGTTGAATCGCCTAATTTATTTAGTTAATATAAATCCAATCTTTCTTTATATATATTTATATATATATATATATATATTTGTGTATTTATTTAATATACTTATATATATTAATTGAGTATTTATATAATTCATGTTTTAATCAATATAATTATGTGAATTAATTGAATTTACAATCTAGTTTATGAATGTAATTATATAGCAAGGATTATTAATGATTCAAGTAGTATCTACTAGTTTAATTGAATTGCAACTATTGATTTAATTAAATTAGTAGCGGAATTGTATAATTTAAATTATATATAATTAAACTGATTGTTATATACAATTTAATGTTGGTGACATCTTATTTACTTAATGCAATTTGATTGAGCATCCTATACACGCTAGTCGATAGTGTTGTTTAAATAAATACGTTGGTTGGTAGTGTTGTTTAATTAAATTAGATATTAATCTATCTAAGCTTATCAGAATTCTAAAATCAACTACTTAATAGTGTCTTTATTTATGATTAATCCCATAAAAAATATAACTTGATACTAATTTCTTACTAACGCCTTTTTATATAATTTATATTCTAAATTCCTTTTTAATTCTATTCACAAATCCAAAAACTCAAAAAATATTTATTTTAATTGTTGTTATTTTCTTGTTCTCAAAATACCAAAACTCTCAAAACCTTTTTTGATTAATGATTTTAATTTAAGAGTTGACAAATCTATGTGAATTCAATCCCTACTTTCTCTACTTTCTCTATGTAATCATATGACAAGTTTCATCATTTAGCTAGAGTATCAGCTTATATATTCCCTTATCTTGGGACCTTTAAGATCTCCCAACTCTTAAACTTTCTTCTTCAAGAACTCAATGGAGAGAATAATCTTTCTGAAATTCCAAGGTGCTGAATTCAGATTATTTATCCATTTACAAACATTTGCAGAATGTGATTCAATCAGAAGACCATAAGAAAAAGCCCAAGCAGAGGCACTAAACATAAGCAAGGCTTTTTTAGCAGCAAGAAGTTCTGGTTCATTTGAGTGAACCACACCAATGAATTTAGAGAAGTAAGCAAAGATTGCCCCCTGATAATTCCTTAAGATACCCCCAATTCCCGCTCTTCCTGGCTTTCCTAATGATGACCCATCCACATTGAACTTCAAGAAACCACTGCTAGGAGGAGCCCAATTAATTGAAGGTTTAACCAAACTAGCCTTCCCCGCATTCACCATAATCATGGCAGGATACCTGATTAAATCCATAAGATTTTGGGACTTATTAGGCCACTTCACCGAACTCCACAAAGCCAACCTCAATTTTGACAGGTTGAAAATCCTATGCAGGTTCGCAACACACCCATTAAAAGCCATAACAACACAAAAAATATCATTTTCCATAACAACATATTTACACTATTTGGGGCTATTCCAATCCAGGCAAGAAGAAAAGAAGAGGGGTTACCTGGAGCGACCAAATGTATTCACCAAATGCCACACCACAGGGACCAAAGGTTTCAAGCAAAATCACAACAAAAAAGCACAAGGTATACAAATTCATCTTATTTGTTGCAAATCAGACATGAAGTATTCAAAATAGTACGAACCTGCCTGTGCCTAAGTTCCAGTTTGATAGGGAGCCTCTCATTTAACACTTGCCAAGTGAGTAGGGATGTCAATGGGGCGAAGCAGGGCCGGAGTCCCCTACCTCCGACCCCGACCCCGCCTTAGAACACTCGTCCCCGTCCCCGCTTTAGAATGTTTGAAGAAACCCCGACTCCGACCCCGACCCCGCTTTAGAACACCCGTCCCCGCCCTTAATTCAGCTTCGTTTTGGCCCCGTTTTGACCCCTGTTTGACCTCCTGTTTGACCCCTGTTTGACTTCACTTCAATTTTTAAATTTTTCTTTTTTTTTTAAAAAAACTATTTCATCATACCACTAAAATCTAAAATAAACTCAATACATATTCCATCATAGTAAACTACAAATATTAAGACACAAGCTCATTTAAACATGTTTGTCTCATACTAAAATTTTTTAAAAAATAAAGCTTCCAAACTAAAAACTTCAAATACAAAATAATGAAATATTTCATATATCAAATACAACCACTAATATAAATATAAATCATTATCCTTAAAAACTATAAATACAACAATCTTCCAAAATTAAGCTTTCAGTCTTTCACTCTTCAATTCAGCACATGTCCTGCAATGCATTTAGGGATCAACCATAAGCAACTGTTGAAGAAAAATGAAAAAAAATGAAATTCATGAACAATATTCTGCTTTAATTTTAAAAAGAAAGAAAATAAAACAGATTCTTTTAGTTCTAGGCATCTAGGCATTCTGATAAAAGCCACCAACAATAACAAATAAATCTGTTGGTTACCAAATAAAGTTCAGAAAAACAGAAAAACAGAACTCAAGAAAACAGAAACTGTCCAGAAAAACAGAACTCAAGAAAACAGAAAAACAGAATTAGCAAATTGTCCAGAAAATGCTTATTTTATACATCCAAAGCAAACAAATAAAAGTAAAATGCACTCTAAGAAACTGTACTTTAAGGATGAAATCCAGATGTACATGAAAACACAAGTCTATATGCTCCAACTAAGTCATCAAATTAGATCACGTGTTTGGCTTACAACATACCTTCTTCTCAGCCACTGACTTCAGTTTCTCCCACAATGCGTCTGTTGGAACTATGGATCATTCCATGACAATAGTGCAAATCTCGGTCACCTAAATAATATAGAAATAATTAATAATACTTTATTTTGAAGTAATTCATATATGAGAACAAAATAATAATATATTAAACCAATGTACAAATTAATAGAGTTTACCACCTCATTATCATCCACATCATCTAAAATATTCATAAGCTCCCCATTAGAAGCTGTAAAAAAAACATAAACATAATTAATTAAAAATTGATAAACTAGTAAAAAAAACAGAAGCACAATAAATGAACTAGTTTTTTTTTTATAAATACCTTTCAATTTCCATGATAACCAATTTTGACCACACATTAATGCTTCAAGTGTAGTTGGAAGAAGTCTGCTACGATGTGGATTCACTATCCTACCTCCCGTACTAAAAGCAGACTCAGATGCTACTGTAGAAACTGGAACAGAAAAAATGTCTCTAGCAATCATCTCAAGAACAGGATATTTAGTTCCATTGTTCTTCCACCATGCCAAAATATCAAATTCTGAATTTCTTGGTAAATGTTCTTCTACCAAATATCTATCTAATTCTGATTTTTCTTGCAAAGAACTATCCGTAACTGCTACAAGCTCATCAAATCCAGCAAGAGCATCTTCTTCTTCCATTTCTTCACCCCTTGACCGCTTTCCAAGCAAAGTATAACTTTCCTCCTTGTTGGACCTCTTCATTTTAGACTTGTATTCATTATACAAGTCAACACATAAATTCTTAATATGTTCAATTCTAGTTGTAGAGTCACCACGAAATATTTTAGGAAACATAAAAACCACCAAAGTCATCTTATATCTAGGATCCAAAACTGTAGCCACACTCATAATGCCATGAACAACATTCCAATATTTTTCAAATTTAACAATCATTTTTTTAGCCATGATCTTCACCAATTCATTTTCATTACTAACTAACTTATTAAGCTTAACTCTAATTTCACAAATAGTAGTGAAAAATTCATTAACAGTAGGAGACTTGATCTTTGAAAATATATTTGTAGCTTTATAAAACAAACGTAAATGATCACATATTTCTTGTGCCAAAGACCACTCTTCTTCAGTTGGCAAGCAAGTAAATAGACGCTCTCTTTTCAACCTATAGAACACATCTTTGTACAACAAAGCTGTAGAAAGCATCAAGAATGTCGAATTCCATCTAGTTTTGCAATCTAAAGCAAGCTTCTTGGTATGTGGAGAATCTAGTTGACGTGCTGCTTTTTCGAATTTTTGTTCTCTTTTCGGTGAGGCTGTCCAAAATTTAACACTTTCACGAACCTTCTCAATCTCTTCACTGATTACTGACATTCCATCTTGAACTATCAAATTCAAGATGTGTGCACAACATCTCATATGAAATAGACTACCATGCAAAATAAGTGAACTCTTTTCAAGTGTTCCCATAATATCATGAATAATTGCATCATTTGTTGAACAGTTATCAAGAGTTATTGTTGATAATTTTCTATCAATGTTCCAATCAAAAAAAGTATCATCCAATACTTTACTTAACACCTCACTAGTGTGTGGAAAGGGAACATAAACAAACCTGTTAATTGTATAAAAAAAGAAAAAGAAGTTTAGTTATATTTTAAAATCAATGAAAATCACTAAATAATCATTATATTTTAATTTACCTTAAAATTCTGTGTTGTAGCAGCCATGTATTATCAATAAAGTGTGCAGTAATAGCCATATAAGATCTATTCTGGTGATTAGCAGTCCACATATCACAAGTAATTGCAATCCTCCCAATATTCTTGTTCAGCAAATCAAACATCTTCTTTTTCTCATCAATGTAAATCTTCAAGATATCACTTTTCAAAGTATTTCTTGAGATAATTTTGAACATAGGTTGTAAATTTGTAATAAACCTTCGAAAACCATAATGATCAACCATGGACAAAGGATACTCATGTATAATTTCCATTTCAGCCAAATATTTCCTTGACACTTCAGGACTAAAATGGATTGTATCTAAAGTTGTCACAGTAGAAGATGGACTACTTTTATGTCCAGCCAACAAACATTGTTTAATATCTTGATTCTTTTTCTTTGGACATAATTTGAGATGATCAGTTAAGTGAGTTGTACCATTTTTAGAACCACTGACAAGTGAGAGGTTACAATATATACACTCAGCTCTAGGTTTGCCATTAAATGTGACTTGCCTAAAATGATACCATGCCTTTGACTTCTGCCTTCCTTTAGGTCCAACATCATCTTTGGCTTTTGTCACTTGATTTGCTACCTCATTTTCACTACTAATATTCACTTTATCAACAGGGCAATCAGATTGATTGGTACTATCTGTTTCAACGAATTTAACTGAACTTTAACTTTGTTCAGTTTCTTCCATCTGTGATTAATACCCATTAAAAACAGAAAAAAGATTATTTTTAAAGACCAGAAAGTTGAACCAGAGATTGAAAATCATAAACAAATAGACAGAAACAGGGAGACAAACAGAAACAGAAACAGAGAAACAGATAAAATTCTACACCACAAAATGTTATTTAAAGATAAATAATAAAAGTTAGAATGAGGATGAACCATTCTCTAGATTCTCTAGAATTTTTGGCTTTGAGATCTCCCAAGTGCTGAAAAGGATTTTGGATTGTTATCAGCAAGACATAGTTCTTGGTCTTTTCATGTTATAAAGATCCAAAATAATTTAGACATTGAAAATTGGGAAGCATAGACAGATCAACAAGAAAAAATGATAAATAACAAAAATATCCACCTGCCATTGGCTCTATAAAGTCTTGCAAACATAGCTGATTATTCCTACCCCAAAATCAAACTCTTGCACTACTTGTAAAGGTCTAGTAATTTTGCCAAAGCCCTCTTCATTAGGTAAGGTTCTGAAGTAGACTAGCAAGGCATTTACAACCCTCAGTATTATTGGTTTCTTGAAATGTTTGTTCTTTTTGCTTTTAATCCATGACTCCAATAACATGAAGTAATGGCTAACATTTACAAGCAACAAAGGTTTTGAGTTCCTCTATCCACAATTCAAGCAAGATATTCTTGATCCAAAAAAGTGATCTTAAATTCGATCACTGCATTTGAACAACTCATTACAAAAAAGAACAAATTATAATCTTTTAGCAATTCAAGCATAATGTGGTTATGATTTTGATGTTTCAAGACTGCTAGTGCATTCTCTTGCATTCTACAACTGAGTAAGAATATATTCTGTCACAATTACTTTGCAGTCTACAGATTTGGATCATATTGTCCCCATGTATCAAGTGTATGACTTATCTTTACTCTCTAAACTTTATAATCAACAATTATTGGACATGAAAACAATGGGTAGACATAGAGTAAAAATAATTTATTCATCATATATATATTTTGAGATAAAATAAGTTCAATCACTCAAGGGCTGAACTCTTAGTTCCAGTTTATCATGCATACTCAAGAAATTCAGAACAAACAGTCACTCATAGTTGATAACCTATTCTTCTTGTGGACTGAATTTTAGTACTATCAAGATGAAAAATTAGCAATTGTAATTTCTAGTAATGTTTCTGTGTAAACCCTTTAAGATATTCACAAATTTGATCACCAGAAATGCAAATACTTTCTCAAAAATAGAAGTTGATCTGAAATATTACCGTACAGGCAACTCAGAAAAGATGAAAAGTACTTTGTGGAAAATTTATCATGTGGAATATTAAGAATGAAACATGATAATAGCATCAAGCCTATAAGGGGGCCTAGGGCAACTGAAGAACGGGAAACATACCATGACAGAGAGCAAAGCAATTATGAAAATCAAGGAGCTTGTATGAGTAAGTGATCAATAACTAACTCATTGTTGATCTCCAGAAGGATCTCCATATAGCCAAACACATTTACAGGAAAGAGAATTTTCTCTGTGGGATTTGCAAGGAAACAGCAAGAGGAGATGAGTCCTCTCTGTTCATTATGCCAGAACAGAAGACCAGGGACTGGAAATACAAGGGAATTCAGTTGGTCTGAAGTCCATTCTGCAACAAGCAGCTTCTCCTCACAAAACTTATTGTCTGTGCATGGTAGCAGGGTTTATGAAGGTCTACAGAGTGACGGACAAAGGATTGTTATCAGGGAACACAATTATGCAACTATCAAATCTAAGGAATTTCCCTCAATAGTTCAGAAGCTAGGAAGGGTTAGGCATGAAAATGTGGCCATGCTGTTGGGATCATGTTTGAAAAGATCTTGCAGGCTCTTAGTCTACGAGTATATCTGCAATGGTTCTCTTAACATGCATTTATCAAGTAAAAACACTATTGACCTAAAGATTTAGTGTTTCTCATAGATAATTCTTGTAACTAAACATAAAACCAGTTTCTTTTTTCCCCCCCAGAGAAAAGCACTGAATTGACATGGGAAAGAAGAGTGAGAATAGCATTTGGTGTTGCAAAAGGATTAGAGCATTTGCATGGTCTAGAGATCTATGGAAACATGAGACCGAGTAATATCCTCCTAACTTCATCTTGAGTCAAAGGGAAAGAAGAAAAATCAAATCAGAACTCAGAAGCATGGCTTGCATTTGCAATTTGAGTTGAGCCATGCCAAGGCAAAAACCATTTCCAGATTTGACAAAATAGATTAATTATGCAGTGATTCATGACCATTCTATTCCAATCCCATATACTTATCCTTACCTTCCAATTCCAAATATTGCTTAGGCATACTGCAGATCAAAAAATTAAAACATAAAGTGCAATCTCAACTGTTCTTGAATGACAGAGAGAAAACAAAACCATGAAAAAAAAACCCGTCTCAGCTTAACTTAAATTGAGAGGAATATACAGAAATTAGAATAACTCAACTTAACTTAGATTGAGAGGAATATACAGAAATGAAAAAAACCGTCTCAGTTTAACTCAAAAATAAAAAATCAAGAATAATCATCCATAATCAAGAAAATGGTGTGAAGGAAAAAACCCAGAAAATATTACCTTCAGGGCGACCTGCGACTGGCAACGCAGATGGATGAGGTTGGTCGAAAATGGTTGCTCGGCGACTGGAGCTCTCGACGCTACGACAGAGAGAGAAGCTCGCCTACTGAAGCTTCTGCTAGAGGCTGGTCGGCGTAAGACTGAGAGGTGTGAGTCGACGGGTGAAGGAAGACAGACTGAACCCTGTTTGAAGAGTTAGGGGATTAGGGCTTAGTAATTAATTTCATTTTTAGTCTTTAGATTTAATTTCATTTTTTTATATTGTTTTTTTTCTTTTAAGAAATTAAAGGAAAATACAGTCCTTTTCTTTAATTTATTAGGACTGATAATAGTATTTTCACTATATATTTTTTAGTTTCAAGTACTTTGAAAATAATTCATAGGTTGAACAAAAATAAATATTTTAGTTACATAGTTTTTTTTGTTCATATAATTAATAATGTAACTCAAAGTTAATTAGATATATAGTTATTATATAATTTATGGTCACATATTTTTTTTATATTCATATATAGTTAATAATGTAACTCATAGTTAGTTAGGTATATAGTTAATATTATAAACTTATTTAAATAAATATAATTAATAATATAATTTATAGTTACATAGTTTTTTTTAATAATCACATATATATATATATATAATAATATAACTATTTTAAGTATATCGTTAATATTATAAACTTATTTAAATTAATATAGTTAACTATATAATTTATAGTTATATAATTTTTTTTTTAATCTTCACATATTATTCTTGGTTAATAATATGATTCATAATTACTTAGTCAATAATATAAACTCATTTTAATCTACATAGTTAATAATATAAACTCATTGAATCAATACAGTTAATAATATAATTCATAGTTAGTTAAGTATATATTTAATAATATAAACTCATTTAAATCAATAAAGTTAATAATCATATTTACATAGTTTTTTTAATGTTCATATATAGTTACATAAATAATAATATAACTATTTTAATTTACATTTTTAATAATATGATTCATAATTAATTAGTCAATAATATAAACTCATTTGAATCCACATAGTTAATAATATAAACTTATAGTTAGTTAGGTATAATAATGTAAACTCCTTTAATAATATAACTCAATTTATTTTAAATTGTTTATATAAAATTGTTTTCTTTTTTAAAAAATACTAAGAATAAAATAGTATTTTTATTAGAGATACTGAAGCCGAAGTCGGGGATTTACGAAGGCGAATCCCCGCGGGGATTCAGTGGGGACAAATCAATCCCCGCCCCCGCCCCCGCTAATCCCCACATTTTAGAACCCGCCCCCGCCTCCGCCCCCACTGAAATCGGGGAATCCTGAATCCCAACGAGGCGGGGCGAATCGAATTGAATCCCCAATAATCCCCGCTTCATTGCCATCCCTACAAGTGAGAACCTCTACTTTTGGGGGTGCAAGTCCTTCCCAAACAATCCTCCAAATCAGGCCCACTAGTAGTCTCTTTATAGAAAGATGCAGGCCGATAGTTACCGTTAGCACAATACTTCCAAACCAATTTATCATTTAGTCCATTGTAGGGAAAATAACTAGATAAAAGCCTTTGAAAATAATTCCATTGCTCCACTTCCCAGTCAAAAAGCCTTCTTCTCCAATCCACTTTCCACCGCCAATATCCCTATTTTGAGATGCCAAAATCAGATATAGTACCCACGTTTTCAACCGAGAGTGCGCATAAACATGAGGGAAATCATTTTTCAAGATTATACCGTCTGCCCAACAATCATTCCATAAGCCCCAAGGCATAACATAAATTCATTCCTAAAAGCTTCACCAACTTGACTGCAGAGCCTTAAACACCATTTGATTTTACATCAAAGAATCCATTTGGCACTATTGCTGAATTATCCCATCCATATTTTTCAGAGAGCATACTCCACAAAGAGTCTCTATTATTTGCGCATCTCCAATACCACTTTGTAAGTAGAGCCTTGTTTCTCACCCCTAGATCTGACAATCCCAAACCCCTAAACTCCTTTGGTTTACAAACCGTACCCCAATCAATATAATTAATTTTCCTTCTGTTTGAATTTCTGCCCTACAAAAAATTCCCTCTTATATGATCTAATTTTTCTTTTACAATGATTGGTAAGTTGAATAGAGACAATAAGTATGTTGGGAAGCTAGAGACCACAACCATTTCAAGTACTTGTTAAAATTTGGCAAGTTACTATTTGAAACTATCCCACATCGGAAATGTTGTAAAATGGTCTTCGGTTCCTTCCCTATAAAAGGACCCTAGCCCCTTTAGATAGTTTTACCTCTTCAACATCTAATCTTCTATATTTGTGGAAATCCTTTAATTAGGATATCCTAGTTGTAATACTTTGAGCATTCAGTAAAGTGGTCTGCTATTGTGGTGGGGCCCGGAGACGTAGGCAATATTGGTCGAACTCCGTTATCAATTCCGGTTTGTTCTTTCCTTTACATTTTGCTTTAGCTATTAAATTGCTGGTAATATTTTCATTGTTAGATAATATTCAATACTTGAGAGTTGGGTTTTATTCCGCTGTGTATTGTATTGTTTATTTGTATTGTATTATTCTATTATACTGTATTGGTAGAGTGATTATACATCAAGTAAGGTTCTGGCTAATGAAAGACTTGGGAACTCTCCCCTCTTTCCTGGGAACTTGTTCTGGCTAAGGAAAGACTTGGAACTTAAGTAGTCCATTTGTGACTCTCCTCTCTTTCCTGGGAACTCAATTGGTGTATCGATTACAGAACCAATAGTATTTTAGTATAGTACTTATTTACAAATACAGTACTATTTATTAGAGTATATCTTAGACATTAGATATACATGTTTGTTTTCCCAACAAGTGGTATCAGAGCCGAAGGTTCGCCCTAGGCTTTGTTGTTTGTATTGAATATTATAAATTGAGTTCGAAATGGAGCCAGTAATTATACCATTGAAAGAGGTTACAACTTCAAGGCAAGTTATACCCAATGTGGCATCAACATCTCCGTCTTTATGGGCGAGGACTCCAATGTCAAGTGTTAAAGTTGCGGTGGATATATTTGACGGTACCGGTCATTTCGGCATGTGGCAAGACGAGATGCAAGACTCTCTCTTTCAGCAGGGTCTAGATATCGCCATTGAAGAAGATAAACCAGATGATATAGAAGAAAATGATTGGAAGACGATTAATCGACTGGCGTGTGGAACAATTCGAACGAGTCTGTCAAGAGAACAGAAATATTCAGTCAAGAATGAAATTTCAGCATACAAATTATGGAAGGCGTTGGAAAATCAATTCTTGAAAAAGACTAGTCAGAATAAACTTCTGATGAAGAAAAAATTGTTCCGTTCGAATTACCACATAATTACTTTCAATCGTTTAAAAGTAGACCTGTTCGAATTAGGTGAAACTTTTAAAGAAGAAGATTTAGCTATGATGTTATTGTTATCTCTTCCGGATAAGTTCAAACATTTGGAGACTACTCCACTGCATGGCAAGGAAAGTGTGTCTCTCGAAGGTGTTACTTCTGCTTTATATAGCTATGAATTGATAAGGATAAACAAGAATGAGAATCAGAATACCGCAACTGATGAAGCATTGATTGTGAGAGGTCGTCCAAAGAGCCAAAAGCAATGGAAGCAAGGAAGGAGTGGAAGATCCAAGTCACGGTCCAAACTTGGAAAAGATGAGTGTGCCTTTTGTCGTGAAAAGGGGCACTGGAAGAAAGATTGTCCAAAATTGAAGAAAGGAAAAACTAACACAGATGCTTATGTAGCTGAGTGCGATAGTGAAGGAGAATTTTCACTAGTTGCTTCATCATCAACATCTCACTCTGATGAGTGGATTTTGGATTCAGGTTGCACCTATCATATGTCTCCAGTTCGAGAGTGGTTCTTCAATTTCGAATAGCTAAATGGTGGAGTTGTTTATATGGGCAATGATAGCCCTTGTAAGACAATGGGAATAGGTTCAATCCGACTAAAGAATCATGATAGATCAACAAGAGTTTTGTCAGATGTTCGGTACATCCCGAATTTGAAGAAGAATCTCATTTCTTTTGGAGCCTTAGAATCTAAATGTTTCATTGTGAACATGCGAGATGGAATTCTAAAAGTCATATCTGGCGCACTTGTGATGATAAAGGGCATTAGAAGCAACAACAACTTGTATTATTATCAAGGTAATACTAAAGTTGGAACAGTAGCAACAGCAACTTCCGAAAAAGATAAGGATTTACAAGCTACCAGATTATGGCATATGCATTTGGGACATGCCAGTGAAAAATCTTTACAGGTGCTGACAAAGCAAGGATTGTTGAAAGGTGCAAAGATTTGCAAGATAGGTTTCTGTGAGCATTGTATTATGGGAAAGCAGAAAATAGTGAAATTTGGCACTGCTATCCATAATACCAAGGGTATTCTGGACTATGTTCACTCAGATGTATGGGGACCTTCCAAAACAACGTCCCTAAGTGGCAGACGTTATTTTGTTACATTTGTAGATGACTTTTCCAGACGAGTGTGGGTGCACACTATGAAGACGAAGAATGAAGTGCTAGGAATTTTCCTTAAATGGAAAACTCGGATTGAGAACCAAACAGGGAGAAAGATTAAAGTTCTCCGAACAGACAACGGTGGAGAATATCGAAGTGATCCATTCGAAGAAATTTGTCAAAAATATGGCATTGTTTGGCATTTCACAGTCAGAGAAACACCACAACAGAACGGGGTGTCAGAGCGCATGAATCAAACTTTGATTGAGAAAGTTAGATGCATGTTGTCCAATGCAGGGTTAGGACGACAATTTTGAGCTGAAGCTGTGAATTATGCGCAACATATTGTCAATCGACTACCATCTTCTGCAATAAATGGTAGAACACCTATGGAGGTATGGTCTGGAAAACCTACTACTGATTATAATTTCTTACGTGTATTTGGCTCTACTGCTTATTATCATGTTAAGGAATCGAAGTTAGATCCAAGGGCAAAGAAAGCTTTCTTTATGGGAGTTGCCTCTAGAGTGAAGGGATACCGTTTATGGTGTCTAGAATCAAAGAAAACAATCATTAGCAGAGATGTTGTCTTTGATGAATTTGCTATGCTTAATAAGGTAGTAGATGAAAAAATCGATGATATTCCACAAGAGGTGGAGTCTATACCAAAACAGGTGGAGTTTCAACATATGATAATGATCTCAGCAACAGAAACAGAAGTTGAAAGTGACATCTCAACAGCAGAAGAAGAGTTAGAAGAAGTTGATTTTACCCAAGAAGAAGATGAACTGACACTACCAATTGCAGTTAGAAGGACAAGACGAGAACCTCAAAAGCCCGCTCGATTTGCTGATATGGTGGCTTATGCACTTCCAATTGTTGAAGATGATGTTCCATCCACTTATCATGAGGTACTCCAAAATTTAGAAAGTGAAAAATGGAGAAATGCCATGAACGAAGAGATGAAGTCTCTTTATAAGAACTATACATGGAAGTTGACACAACTACCAAAGAAGAAGAAAGCAATTGGTTGTAAATGGATATTTGAAAAGAAAGATGGATTTCCCGATAAGAACGACATCCGCTACAAGGCAAGATTGGTGGCTAAAGGTTATGCTCAAAGGGAGGGAATTGACTATAACGATGTATTTTCTCCGGTGGTAAAACATTCATCAATTAGAGTTTTATTGGCCTTGGTAACACAAATGGATTTGGAGCTAGCTCAACTAGATGTGAAAACTGCGTTCTTACATGGTGACTTAGAAGAGGAAATCTATATGACGCAACCCGAAGGATTCAAGATTGCTGGTAAGGAAAACTGGGTTTGCAAGCTAGACAAATCGTTGTACGGGTTGAAGCAATCTCCAAGACAATGGTACAAACGATTTGATAAGTTTATGATGAGACAGAAGTACACAAGAAGCAAATATGATCATTGAGCGTATTTACGCAAGCTACAAGATGGTTCATATATCTACCTACTCTTATATGTCGATGATATACTGATTGCATCGAAGAGCCAAACAGAGATAGACAAGTTGAAAGCTCAATTGAACAAAGAATTTGAGATGACAGATTTAGGAGAAGCCAAGAAGATTCTCGGGATGGAGATAAGCAGAGACAAAAAGAGTGGCAAACTCTATTTGACTCAGAAACGATATTTGAAGAAGGTGTTACAACGTTTTGGCATGAATGAAAACGCAAAACCTGTAAGTACCCCACTTGCTTCTCATTTAAATCTTAGTGCTAAGTTATCTCCTAAGGCTGACGCAAAACAAGAATACATGGCGAAAGTTCCGTATGCAAATGCGGTTGGTAGCTTGATGTATGCAATGGTGTGCACACGTCCAGATATTTCACAAGCAGTTGGAGTTGTGAGCAGATATATGCATGATCCAGACAAAGGTCATTGGCAAGCTGTGAAATGGATTCTACGGTATTTGCAAAACACCGTAGATATTGGATTAGTATTTGAGCAGGACAAATCACTCAGTCAATGTGTAGTTGGATATTGTGATTCTGACTATGCAGGTGATATGGATAAACGGCGATCTACAACTGGCTACTTGTTTACCTTAGCCAAGGTATCAGTTAGTTGGAAATCTACCTTACAGTCAACAGTAGCTTTGTCTACAACAGAGGCCGAATACATGGCAATTACAGAGGCTGTTAAGGAAGCAATTTGGCTTCAAGGGTTGCTAGAAGACTTGGGAGTTGGTCAGAAGCACATTACAGTGCATTGTGACAGTCAAAGTGTTATACACTTAGCAAAGAATCAAGTCTATCATGCAAGGACAAAGCATATTGATGTGCGCTATCATTTTGTACGGGAGATTCTTGAAGAAGGTGAATTACTTATTCAAAAGATTCCAACAGCAGAGAATCCCGCAGACATGTTGACCAAAGTGGTAACAGCAACCAAGTTCAATCATTGTTTGGACTTGGTCAATATCCTGCATTGTTGAGTTGGCGCCAGAAGGCGCATTTGATGGCACTACTACTAAAGGCTACTTTATTTGATATTGAAGATGGAAGACTTAGAAGATGAAAGGATGGAAGAAACTTGCCAAGGTGGAGATTTGTTAAAATTTGGCAAGTTACTATTTGAAACTATCCCACATCGGAAATGTTGTAAAATGGTCTTCGGTTCCTTCCCTGTAAAAGGACCCTAGCCCCTTTAGATAGTTTTACCTCTTCAACATCTAATCTTCTATATTTGTGGAAATCCTTTAATTAGGATATCCTAGTTGTAATACTTTGAGCATTCAGTAAAGTGGTCTGCTATTGTGGTGGGGCCCGGAGACGTAGGCAATATTGGCCGAACTCCGTTATCAATTCCGGTTTGTTCTTTCCTTTACATTTTACTTTAGCTATTAAATTGCTGGTAATATTTTCATTGTTAGATAATATTCAATACTTGAGAGTTGGGTTTTATTCCGCTGTGTATTATATTGTTTATTTGTATTGTGTTATTTTATTATACTGTATTGGTAGAGTGATTATACATCAAGTAAGGTTCTGGCTAATGAAAGACTTGGGAACTCTCCCCTCTTTCCTGGGAACTTGTTCTGGCTAAGGAAAGACTTGGAACTTAAGTAGTCCATTTGTGACTCTCCTCTCTTTCCTGTGAACTCAATTGGTGTATCGATTACAGAACCAATAGTATTTTAGTATAGTACTTATTTACAAATACAGTACTATTTATTAAAGTATATCTTAGACATTAGATATACTTGTTTGTTTTCCCAACAGTACTATCCTACCAGCCATGGACAAAAAAATCCCTTCAAATTCTCCAACTTTTCAACTATCGGATTCCATAAAGAAACTTAATTACACTGGGCACCCAAAAGGAGACCTAAATAAAATGTCGGAAATTTATGCCAACAACTTTTGATTAGAGCAGCCCGATCAACCACAAACCCATCATCAACATTAATCCCAAGTGTCATCCGCAAATTGAATATGTGAGATTTGAAACTAGTTATACCCAAAACCAATTCCTTTGCAGAGACCGAATGCATGAAGTTTATCCACCAAGGCACTTAGCATCTGGCCTACTATACAAAATAAGAGGGGAGACAATGGACATCCTTTTTTTTAATCCCCTCGCAAGCTTGAACTGTCTTGAGTTACTAGCAACAACATCATAGCAGAGGAAATGCAAAATCTGATCCACTGGATCCATTCAGTGCGAAAACCCAACAGTTTTATTGCAAACTCCAATCTACACAATCATAGGCCCCTTTCAAAATCTAGTTTGAGTAATAAGGCTTAATCCCTATTTCTTTTGACTTCGTCAATACCTTCATTGGCAATAAGAGCACAATCAATAATTTGTCTACCTTTTACAAAAGAAAATTGGTTCTGACCAACCACCTTATTAGCCACAATACTGAGTCTACGGGAAATAACATTTGCCAAAATTTTAAAAAACTTCCAACCAGGCTTATGGACCTGTAATCTTTAATCAACGTGCAACACATTTAGGAACAAGAGTAATAAAGGAAGAATTAACTCGTGGGTTCAGTTTCCCGGTGGTGTAAAAATCATGAAACATTCTGATCATTCATTCTTTAAGTATTGGCCATTTAGATTTAAAGAAATTCAGGTTAAAGCCATCGGGACCTGGTGCTTTATTACCATCACAACTGCATATGGCATTCCATATTTCTAATTCTGAAAAAGGTTCTTCTAACCATTCATTATCTTCCTTTGATAACTTATTGGCCATCACATCTAGATTTTCAACTTTTGTAGTGTGGCTATAACTGAAATGAGCTTCAAAGTGGTTCACTATAGATTCTTTAATCAGCAAAGGCTCGGAAAAAAGCTCCCCATTATTATAAAGCCCATCAATTCTATTTCTTCTATATCTGTTTGAGGCTATCAAATGAAAATACTTCGTATTTCTATCCTCAAACTGTATTCAATTTAATTGTGATTTTTGTGCCCAACGCTGTTCTTCTGCTCTATATTTCTGCCAGAGTTGCTCCCGTAGGCTAACAATTTGTGGCCCACTACTCTGCTATTATCATTTTGCAACTGAATTTCCAATTGGTGAATCTCATTTTCAATAGTCAAAATTTATCCTCTAATATCTCTAAATCAAGAATCCACCCAACATATAATATTTTGCTTCATTAATCTCATTCGTGACCATAGATCCTCTTGCTGCATACTGTCAGATTGTTGCCATGAATCTAACACAGTATTATTGAAACCTTTTTCTTGCAACCAAAAATTAAATAACCTGAACGGTTTCGGCCCCCAGTCTACCACTTTATCAAAAAGAGCCAATGGGTTATAATCCGATAAAGATCTCGGAAGGACAAGTTGGGTTAGTTGACTGAAAGCCAGAGAAAATTCTGGAGATAATAGAAATCTATCTAAGCGGCTAAAAGAGGCTGAGACACGGTTGTTGCTCCAAGTGAACTTACTCCCTGAGGAAGATAGATCCATCAATAATGTTTCTGAAATCTTCTATTGCTGAAAAAACATTCTGAACACCAATTTTTTCTTCCAAAGATTTTACAATATTAAAATCCCGCCAATACACATAGGGGCTGAAAACTGAGCTAGAGAAGAAATAACAAACTGAAAAAAGCTCTCCTCTCCAAATCGTCATTAGGCACATAGACATTAACAAGAATACATTGAAGATTAATAGCAGAAAGTGTACCTTTTAGAAGGATAAATCGATAGTGTCACATCACAGAATTCAGCTTAAAAACATCATTTCGAGAAGCATTGAGGAGAGACAAAATAAGATAAGGAAAGAATTCAAGAAAGGAAATATTGCATAGAAGTGGAAATTTTACAATGGCAATGTCAGGGTTAAATCGAGAAGCATTCGAGAGGAATCGGCTTACTTTTTCCCTATAGCCACCTTTGTAAAATCGGAGTAAATGTAGAAAATTACCATAATCTTATAAAAATATTCAATCAGAGAAAATTATTTTTTTTCAAAGAAAAATTTAATTCATTGGTATTCAATTGAAGTTCATAATTTTATATGTAAAAATGAATATAATTGTTGGCATTACATATAATTAGTTTCTAGCAAGGAACACAAAAAAGAATGGAAGAAAAATCAAGAAGATTAATGGATGATTGAATTTATTATGATTTTTTAAGCTTTTTATGGATCTAATCATGTTTAGGGATCGATATCGGTTGAATTTGATGGCTTTTAGAGAAATAATTTTGAGATTTCATATTAGTTAGAAGTTTGTTTTCGGTTGTAATATTGTTTTCGGGTGTGGATCGAGAGATGTGAGAAATTTCATAATTGTATGGACTGTGAATATCATAATTTATCAACTTTTTCATCATGCCTGTTATTAGAAAATGAAAATATCTTTCTGGAGTGCAAAAAAGAAAAAACAAGGAAAGGGAAACAAGTCGAACCTCTGAATAAGTATTTCACAACCAATAAACAAGCAAAGAGTTCAGTTCAAGATTTTGTGAGTGAGAAACAAAAGACTTAAGTTGATAATGAAGAGCAAGATGTAGATTTGATTGGGACTAATAGTGAAGTACATGATCAACCCATTCGCAAGAATGACAATGAAGAGAAAGAAGATTCTATGATTGAGACAAATAATGTAGAAGATCATCAACCTATAGATGAGAATGATAATGACGAACTAATTCAGCAAGGAGAAGAAAATCATAATGAGAATCAAGATGTGAGTATTGAAGATTTAACTGAACAATTTGATTGTCCTTTGAACAATTTAATATTGATTAGAATCTCAGAGATATGTCACTTGATAGATGTACTAAAATAGTAGATGATTTCCCATTTTCAAAAGATATTTATCTAGGCATTTTACTTTTGCAAATTACATTCAAAAGATGCCAAATGAGGAGGAGCAAGAAAGGAAGTGGCTAGTATATTCAATTTCTTTGGAGAGAGGATTTTGTTTTTGTTGTAAGTTATTAGTGGCTTGTATATTCAATTTCTTTGGAAAGAATTTTTTTTTTTTTTGTAAGCTATTCAAGAAAAATGAAATCAGGAGTCAATTAGATAATGAAGGTTACAAAGATTTGAGAAACCTGTCTCAAAGGCTTGCATCTCATGAGACTAGTAACAAACACATTAGTTATGTAGGTAGCTGGATTCAGCTGAAAAAAAGATTGCAAAGGTCTAAGACCATCGATAAGAGTTCAAAAACAAATCAATTAAGAGAATAATAAGCATTGGAGAAAAGTATTGTTTAGGATAATTTTTGTGGATAAAAGACTTGTGAAGAATAGTTTGGCCACAAGAGAATGATAGTCATTACCTTGGTCACAAAATTCAAATGAATTTAATATTGTTGTGTTTAGGTGAAGTTAGAAGTTCAATTCTCACTAGAATCGAACAAGCAAAATACTCTATTTGTTATAATTGATTGCACGCCAACTGTAAATCACGAGGAACAAATGTAGTTGATTGCATGCCAAAAGTAGTTGAATAGATTTTATTGAATTTTTAAAAGTACATGACACAACAGGAAAAATGATTTTCAATGAGATTATGAAAGTAATAGTCAATCTTAAACTTAAAGTTGATGATATAAGAGGATAAGGATATGAAAGGGAAATAAAAAAGTGTGCAAACAAGAGTGTTGGAACATGCCTTGTGCATGTCATGGTCTTAATCTTACCCTTTGTGATATGGTCAATTATTGTCCTAAAGCTATGTCCTTTTTGGAGTGGTACAACGAATATATACATTGTTCTCAACATCTACCCAGCGATGGAATGCTTTCGCTAATCATGTGCAAGGCCACACACTTAAGCCATTATCACAAACTCATTGCGAAAGTCACTAGGCAAGTTAGAAACTTATCCTGAAAACTCGCAAATAAGAGAAAATCATTATAGAAAATGCTCCACAAATAAGAGATGTTTAATTCACTTCGCAAATTCTAGTGAAAATCCTAAGACAAATAAGAAAGCTGAGTCTTTAGTAATCCATGAATTGAAGAATTTTTATTCGACAAGTTTATTGGGTAAGATTTCAGTAAGTGGACTTATATCATTCTTGAGAAATACAGATTAATTAGTTTTGAGGACGTCAATGCTAATACGGAAAAGATGGTAAATGAGATGGAGATTGAAGTTGTTTTTTGTGAAAAACATGTCATTCGAACGAAGAAACAGTTTGATGAGAGAGTTAGTGAAGAGGTGACACTTATCAGCTATTAAATCATTTAGAATTAATTACTTCATTTATATTGTGGGTCAAGCAAATTATCAATAGATTTGAACAATTATAGAAGTATGAAGAAACTTTTGGAATTTCTATTTAACTTGAAAAAATTAAAAGTTGCAAACTGATGATAGTTTGAAGGTGATGTTTTGATATTTTTCTATGTTTTTACTATGATATTAATGTTAATGACTTTTCAAAATGCTTTAATAACTTTATATACACATATATCAACATAAAATGTATGGAAAGTTAGAGACTCATCCTGAAAACTCGGTTTCAGCCCCCAAATCTCATAGTTGGCCCTAGTTTTAGACCCACGACACAGCAACAAAGAGAGAGATTCAAGAGAATCTCACAAGCCTAAATTAAAGAGTGAATCTTGTCAAGAATGATTTGAATATGTGTATGCTTTGAAGGTAAAAATCCTTTACAAACATAGACATATATATTTACATAAAGTTGAGAAATAGCAAGTTACAAATCTCATCACACTTACTAATAAGTCTTTATTATGTTTGTCTTTATCAAAACTTAAGTTGATTAAAAGTTGTAAGGCTTTCTGTTTCTTGAACTCTGTAACATATGTAGATTAGGTACCTATTATTTCAAAATTATTAAAGAGTCAAACCGCTAATGAAGTTATTTCTTTTCTCTACATATGCATCAAAATGTTACTAATAGACTCCATCGATCAAACCAATTATATATCCATAAAATAAATAGGGCTAAATCTCATGGACAAATTGTTACAAGATAGTTTACTCCAGTTGGGCATATAAATGTACTAGATTTATCATCAAATGCATAACTATAAGCTTGAGGGCATAAATTTTTAAAAACATTGAGTAAGATGTTGGTGGACAAGTTCCTGGAGAGCCATAATCACCTGTACAACAAAATTGAGGTTGATGAAATTACCAAACATGCACTTTTGCTAGAAATCACAGCCCCAGAGTTTGTCTTAACAGTCCAATTCTTGAGGGCATTTGGCATTGACATCAATAGGACATGCTGTGGAGTTACAACCCCCTGGCCCTTGTGGGGTGATAGAAATAGGTAAATTGAATCCATCCACAAGACTAATGTCATAGAAATCTTGTCCGCCATAGCCTCCAAGGGTGAACTCAGCAAGACTTGCTGGTGGAATTGCAGCAACTCCATTGCATTCTATTTGGCCAGATGCACAATCTGCTGTTTCACAAGAAAATTTTCCAGTAGCATCGACTGAACAAAATGAACGTGCCCAAATTCGTCCCGACCAAGATACCGGTATGTCTAGAGATGTTGTTGCTTGGGATGCCAATTCAAATCCAGTTGAAGGTAATTGTCCTTGACCACCACTGGTTAATGTTGCAGGCCATACTGTATATGGACAATTATTTTTTAGTGTAAAAGTGGCCGAGTGAACACCTGTAACAAGGCAAAAAATTCAAGATTATTTATGCAAAATCTCCCATCATTTCATGGTTTTTTTCAAAAAATAAATTATAATTTGTACAGAGTTTGGAAAACTTAAAAACGGAGAAGTACCAGAGAAGAAGATGACAGCAAAGCTTAGGAAGATAATAAATATGGACTCCATGCGAAAGTTACCTAAGGAGCTCTTTCCTGAATAAATTATATCCTGGAAAAAAGGAGGCATTAAAAAAGAAGATTGAAGTAATAAGATATTCTCTCTTTCATTAATTATTTTATTTTTCATTGGTCAAAGGCAGATAAAAAAAATTTACAAAACTTTTAATTAGTTTTTGTCTTATACCTTAGAGTCTTAAAACGCTTGCATGACGAGTTCCGTTATCAATCAGTTACGAATCTAATTAATTAGGTACTTCGTGTCTTCCTCCTCAATACATGAATCTAAATTTCAAGAATGTACCGGCATGATGAACTCATGATTCTATGACGTATGTTTGATATGCGGTTTTATATAATTAAAGGTTCATTCATCACTTTTGATCATTGAACATTGCAATCACTTTAGTAAATACATGACATGAACCATTATACTAGAATCTATTCGTGCCATACTTATTTGTGCACAATTAATATAGAGGATCGGAAATATATATATATATATATATATATATATATATAAATAAGAATGAATATAAGTCAATTTCATATATTCATTTTAATATAACGACCATAATTATCTATTAGTCTATTACGAGTACAATCAAATTTATAGTCACTTAAAGAATTTACAAATTCATAATTATCAATTCATTTATTATGAGTACTATCAAGTTTATAATCTCTTAAAGATTTCATCGTGAATTTGTGATATTGATGTCGATTTCAATTGAATTAGAATATTTATATTTGATTTTGTTTAAAATTTAAAAATAATTTTTGACTTTAAGAGAATTTATCATAATATCATAAATATTAATATGATTAGTGTATGAATATTAGTTAGTAAAATGTACATATTCAATTAGTTCATCTCTACATGAATAGTAGGTGCGATAATTTAAATATGGTCTAAGTGGTCCAATTTTTAAAATGGATTAAACTTTATAATAATAGGTCAATCCAAAATTCGAGCTGACTTGAACCGTCTTGAATTTCTTTCTTGGCTTGATCGGACCAGCCCATCGGGCCAAAATTCAAGTTGGGTTCAGGCTGGCCCGTGTGTCAAATATGAAAATGTCATTTTTATTTTGAAACAACATCATTTTCATTTTCGAGTCAAATTGACCTATGTATAAAAATAGATTGAATTATAAAATTTTATAAAATTTTAAGCTCTCGAAAATTCGGACTAGACCGACCCGAGCCGTACAGCCCGCCACCTAATGAATAACTTGGATTTTAAGTGAAATTAACAAATATTCGGGAGGTTTAGTAATAGTAGTCGCCACGCGAAAGCTCAATTAGCGTCGCAATTTCAACTTGAATTCCAGTTCTCTCAAATGGCTTTCTCTCGGTTCCTTAGTAGCTTCCCCAATTTCTTACAAAAACAATTAAAAATTCAACGTCAATTACTGCTAGCCTCTAATAATCTACATTTCTGTTCGGGAATTGCTTTAGATTCTCATTTTAACTGCTATTCTCCTGGAATTTACCGATCACTTCATGGAAATTCGTCGGAAACTCGAGTTATTTCAGCTGCTAATTACCAGAACCCAGATGTCAAAGCCCTCAAAATTGCGAAAGAAGCTGAAACAATTTGCGAAATACTATCCAATCATCAAGGTCCAGCAAGCGTTGAAGCTGCTATGAACTCTTCTACATTTGAAGTCAATCCTATATTGGTTCAGGAAGTCCTTAAGAAGCTCAGCAATGCTGGCTTGTTGGCCTTATCGTTTTTCAGATGGGCTCAGAAGCAAAACGGATATGAGGGTACTTTAGAGAGCTACAATGCTTTGATTGAAGCTTTGGGAAAGATCAAACAGTTTAAGATGCTGTGGAATTTGGTTGAGGAAATGAGGCGTCAAGGAATAATGTCCAAAAGCACTTTTGCTCTCATATCGCGGCGATACGCGAGAGCCCGTAAAGTTAAAGGGGCTATTGATGCATTTAAGAAAATGGAGGAAGTCGGATTGAAGCCTGAGTTGCAAGATTACAACAGATTGATTGATACTTTGAGCAAGTCAAGGAACGTTCAAAGTGCACAAGAGCTGTTTGATGAATGGAAAAACCGAGAATTCAAGCCAGATATTAAATCCTATACGATATTATTAGAAGGATGGGGTCAAGAGCAGAATTTGCTTCGATTAAATGAAGTTTATCGCGAAATGAGGGACTGATGGATTCGAGCCTGATGTTGTGAGTTATGGGATTATGATCAATGCTTATTGCAAGGTTAAAAAGTACCAAAAGGCAGTTGAAATGTACCGAGAAATGGAAAGGAAAAACATTAAGGCAACGCCTCATATTTATTGTACTTTGATCAATGGTTTGGGATCAGCGAAGAGGCTGGATGAGGCTCTCAAGTTTTTTGAACTAGCCAAGGCTAGTGGTCAAGCACTGGAATTGCCTACCTATAATGCTGTTGTGGGTGCATATTGTTGGTCAATGCGAATATATGATGCCTATCAGATTATTGAGGAGATGAGGAAATGTGGGGTTGGTCCTAATTCACGAACTTACGATATACTTCTTCATCATCTTATTAAGGCTCGTAGAAATCAAGAGGCTTATAATGTTTTCCAGAAAATGAATGAGGAACCTGGATGTGAGCCCACTGTCAGCACATTTGAAATCATGGTAAGGATGTTTTGCAATGAAGAGCGTACTGATATGGCTTTGAAGGTTTGGAATCAGATGAAGGCCAAGAGAGTCCTTCCTGGAATGCATATGTTCTCAACTTTGATCAACAGTCTCTACCGTGAGAATAAATTGGATGATGCCTGCAAATATTTTGAAATGATGCTAGATATGGGTATTAGGCCTCCAATGCCAATGTTTAGCAATTTAAAGCAAGCTCTACTTGAAGAGGGGAAAAAGGATATTGTCATTACATTGATTAAGAGACTTCAGAAACTAAGGAGAATACAAATAATTGGTTAAGGATAGGTAGTACAGAACAAAAAACATGAGATATTAGATGCTTATTCTGAAGCACTGAAATCTTATAATGAGCATCATCTGCCTATGGAACTTCGAAGTAGACAATTCTCTTGATTTCTTTTGGTGATAAGAAAGTCAATACCCCTGTATGAACCCATACATAAACAGGAATTTGCTCGAACAATTGTATCAATGCAAACCACACAAAGAACCTAACTGACAGAGATTTGTCCAGCAAGAGACAATGAAGTTGCAGAAAGGTTTTAACTGCTATTTCCTTTTTGCCTTGATTTTGCAGTACTGCTGTCTTCAACAAGAGGGAGTTTTTTTACTAGGAATATATCGTAGATGAGCATAGTGAAGTTTCTGCATTTGTGACACCCAGATTTTGTGGCCCTAATGAAAATTGCTTATCAGTTTTCTAGGTGTTAATTTTCATCCTTTTTTACTTAATCTGTTCAAATTTTAACCATATTATAAAGCATTCCATAGGAACTTCCAAGGTCTGCAGAAACAAGAAATACAGTGAAATATTTCAAAATCATTTGTTTGTTTTTCTTTTCTATTCATTTTGACAACATAAAATTATATGCATAAATATAATATTCATTCACCTCAAACAGCATGAGAACCAATTACTCTTTTTTCACTAGTTCATGCATGAATCAGCTGAATCAATTGCTCTTTATGTAATGGCTGGTTTCTCTGGTATGCTGGGAATCTTTTCCATTGAGGGAAGATGACTATTCTTGCACTAGCTGTTCAACCGGATTCGAAGGGATTGGCAGCTATACAAAGACGTCTTCTGGAGGAAGTTGATGCGATTGGAGAGAATGAAATTGTTAACAATTCACTAGTTAATTGTATAGGGAAGTTGTCTCGAATATCCCTAGTAATTTTGAGTTACAAGTGAATTGATCTGAGTGTACCTTACAACTGTGTTTTGGTTTTGAAAGGCCATATGTAGTAAATGGCTAAAGGCCAAAAGTCTCTTATAGAAAATTTTATGAAGACTAAGTTGGTCTTTTCTCTCGTAGAAAGAGAGTTAACTCTTAAGATAAAGATAAAATAGAGTGCTCTCACTCCCCTATTCATCTTATAGGGTAAAATTTATTTTTTATATCCTTTTTCATGAATAATGGGCTAATTTCATCATTTCTCAAGCATTTTTTTTTTCCTCTTTACATTGCAAATAAAAACAAGAAAGGTGCATTATTCCTCAAATTGATCTACTTATCGAACATATGCTTTGGTCAACCGAGTTTAAATGACTGCTACTACCAATTCAATTTCTGGTTGCTATTTTTGCCTGATGGATCCCGAATTTCTCTATATGCTTGCTTCAGAAGCATTTGTATGTGTTAAATGTTTTTATCAAGATGTCATTCATTAGGCAATAAATTCACAGTTATAAATTATAATCCACGTGTTAGATTTGTTATTAAAGATTTGTGGTCGGCTCAAACATGCGTGAGCCTGTTAAAAAATTAAACTAAACCACTCTTTCTATTAGCTTAAGCTTAAAGCAGATGAAAATATAATACTATCACGATTGTCATTCATTAGCCAATAAATTCACAGATATAAATGAGATGATTACTCCTTGTTCCCCTCTGACATATTAGCCAAAAGTGCCATATATTCTTCCCTAACGCTATTATACTTTTCAGTAAGCATCTTGAAAGCTTCCATTCTCTCCTTTGTAACGTTCTCCCTTTTATTTTCAAGACGTTGCTTTATTTCATCTCTTTGTTTCTTGAGCTCCTCAATCTTTGATTCTTTGTCCTCAAGCTCCTTCTGCAAACCAGCCAATTCTGATGTCTTTTCTGTTGAATCTGTATGGTGGTTTGACATGATAAATTACATTATAATCCAATTTTTGTCGTAAAGAGTTGCAAAAGAACCACATTCACAGCCTATTGTAGACATGAACTTCTTAATTAAAAATGAGTTTTATGATGTTGAAGCAAAGAAATTAATTTATGTCATTGCATATTAAGATCTATATACTGTTTTGAAAGAAAGACAAAGAAAAAAAGAGGAAATTGAAAAGTTATTAACTAAAAACTAGGTGTACGATGTAAACCATATAAAACTTTTAAAGTGGAGAGAAACCTGAACAGAACAATGAGCTGCTACTACCCTCCATGACTAATATTCCTGTTACAACAAGAAAAATGCAGATCAAATCGTGAACCTTATCTTCTTCTTTTTTTAACAAAAAATGAGAGACTATTTCATTCTTACAGAGGAATTCTTGACTAACCTGTTTTATTTTGTTCTGGAAAATCTCTAGTTCTTGATCTCTAATGAATTGAAGTGATGACACTATTTCTGCCTTCTTTATAAATACACAGGATGAAAACATAGTTCATAATCTTTCCAGATCATCTTTAAGTTGTATGTTGGCCTTGTTCTGGTAACTCATTAATTTGTTGTTTCCTTTCTAATGAATGAGGTAGTAAACACATTAATTTGTGATTCCCTTGATGTGTTAAAATGCTTATATTATTTTCCATAAGTTTTTGCTTATCTTTTAGTGTCATAATAAATTATAATTGTTATTTTATTATTGTTGGTGTGCCTCGGGCATGATGAAGTCATTTAAGAGATTTAATAAGGAAAATAGGGAAAATGTCCTTAAACTATATATGATTTATCAATTATATATTTTATTTTTTATATCTTCAACTATTTTTGAGCATTTCTTTTCATATCCTATCACCACCATTAATGTCTGTTTTTGGACAAATTATGAAATGGCAAAATAGGCAAAATATTTTATTCCATCTAATTTTCCATGAATGGCGTAGAAACGGTTTTCATTGTACAATCAAGTTTAGCATGGAAAATTGGAACCAATCCCCAATTTGACTATTTTATCATATCTTAGTATATTGAGCTTTAATTAAAATGACCTGCTTTTCCTAACTTTGATCCGAAATATTCTCACCATAATAACCCATTACATGGTTGAAAAATGTATAAAAGAGTGAAAAAATATATATATTAATGGCATTAACGTATTCTAGTAGCAGCATCTCCCCAACTATCTATTCATTATCTCGCAAATTATCCTCTCCTGGCATTGGGATTTGCTATTTTCTCTATTCAAATGTTAATGTAAAATGATGAAAAATGAATATACAGTCAAGAAATCATATAAAAATTAAAGTATTTAAATAGCAAAGGTCGTAAAGAACATCAATGGTGACTACTCCAGCCTTTACATGGCCCACGGGTCAAAATAGCCCGAAAATTTATAATTTTAAAAAAAAGTTATGATGTTATGTTGGCTGAAAAAGTAAATCTATTAAATTATTTACAAACAAACAACACATTTATAGTCTTAGTTTGGCCTAAAACAGTCCACTATATCATCTCAACTTCAACAAATTTAAATCATAAAAGATAAACACATAATGTTACGTAATGTTTATATCTATAGCCTACAGTATATTTACAATTTTAACACCAAAAACTTCTAAACAAACCAACCATCTTCAAGCAAATAAAAAAACATTTAAACCATCAAACAAAACATAATGTTCATTCATTAAATACATTAAAAAAAAAAATTTTGGAATCGAGCCGGCCTGTCAGCCCAAGGGCTAAATGGCCGAACCCTTTTGCCCCCCGCGGGCCAATTAGGCCCGATTTTTTTTGGGCCACAAATATTGAAGCCCAACCCATTTATTTTCCGGGCTTAATGGGCCAGCCCAACGGGCCAGGCCGATTTTGCCACCCCTAGTGACTACCATTATAGCACTAACTCTTGAGAAAAAAATCGAAGTCCAATATGTTAAGCAGTTATAAACAGTGGTGGCAAGATATAAAAAAACACTCAAAAAATAATCGAGCATTTAAAAATTTAAAATTAAAAAATAAATAATATAATTGATAAATTTTAAAAACTTTGAAGGCATTATTTTGCAAATTTCACGATTTAATATGTGAAAGTATCTTATTTGGATCTATTAACACCAACAAATAGTCGATACATAAGTCAATTGATTATATTTGCTAATTAGTCATTGTGATTGGGAATCACCTGATGCACATAACTATTTTTCTTGAATGGTTGGCAACGAAAAGACTAAATCAACTCACTCCTTAAACATGCATAAAAAGACTCTAAAGGTGGTTGGGTCATGGAGTAAGTGGTCCCAATATATGTATAATCATGAGGAACACGGAATAATGAAGTTTGATAGCAAAAAAAACTGGACTCGGTCGTTTTGTTATAAATAAGAGCAATGAAGACGAAACAATGGATCCACAACAACAATCAACAACTCAATTTTTATCAAATTACTTTCTCAACTTCCTCCTTCTTACTTTCCTTTAAGTTTAGAGTTTGTTTAGATACTTTTTTTTACTACTTTCCTTTATCGTTTTGTAATTTGAATATATGCCTTACTCTAGGTTTAGCAACAAGGTAATTAGTCGGAGAGTTCTTTATAACTGCTTGGGTTAATCAAAGTAATAAAATTCATCCATCTATTTCGTCAATTCCAAGGTCCTATTGTCCAACAATTTATCAATTTCGCATTGCATCAAGAGATATCGAAAAGCTTTCTATAATTATTCCAAAAACCCATTGTCACGCCCCGAAACTCGCAACACGTCGTGATCATGAAGTTTCCTTCACAATCACAAGGCTACAACATTACAAAGCATACTATGTCCAAATAAATAAATAATAAATCATCCAAAGTGAATATAATATTCTTATATCCATCAAATTGCTAGAACCAAAGCGAAACTTCAAAGGAAATTGTTATATATTTATTCAAATTAAATCTCTCAAATCTTCCAAAAAAGTAAAAGTTAACATAAATAGAAAATTCAATATAAGTGTCCCTGTGCTAAACTACCAGAAGTCCTCTTCATCTTCCTCAAAAGAATTCTCATTATCTGAAAAATAAAAGATGATAAAAACATGAGCGACACGTACTCAATAAGTAGTATGATATCTCTATGAAATGAGTCGTTACATACATAAATAATTCTTAAAAACTCAAACTCATTAGAATGGATATGCAAAACTTCTCATATTATCAAAGAAAGTCATTTGATTCATTTTGTACAAAACATTGAAAATGATTTTAATAAGTTAAAATAAATATATATTTTTAGTATCACAAAGAAATTAGAACACAAGAAAAAAAAATCTTTTTTTTCCTTTTTAAAAGCAAGTAATATAGATTGTCAAAAACAATTTTTTTCTTTTACAAAAACTATACAAAAAAATTGCCAAAAACTATGTAAAAATATTGCAGAAAATTGGACAAAACTGAAAATAATTACTACTAAAATTTCAGAAAAACAATGTAGAAAAATAATGCAAAAATTTATGGAGATAAGTGCAAAAAAATAAAGAAAACTGTGCATGGAAAAATAGAACTTTTCCTATACAAAAATTACTCTAAAAAATCAAAGAATAAACATGAAAATGAATTTTTCTATGAAATTTCAAATCATAGAGTAAATTGAATATTCCAATATTCATGAAATATGTGGCTTAAATTTATCAATCAAACAAAACATTTATCAAACAATTTAAGAGAATTCATTCAACGATAACATCCATTGGTCTCAAACTCTGACGTCAAACTCATGAGTTGAAACATGTTCCTACCACCTTCAAGTTATACCTCATGAGTTCCACAAAATCATTCAATTTTTCAGTTACAAAATTTAAGCCATAATATACGGATAAATTTTCAAAAAACAGAAATTACTCAAACTCTTTCCAGAATTTATATACAAAATAATCAGATAAACAAAATTATAATTTTTTTTTAAGATACTTTTTCATAACAAAATAGAGATATCAAAATTACTTACCTTATTGAACAAATCTCGTAAGTAATATCAAACTAAATTGGTCTCTAAGAAATCCTTGTCCTAGCCAGCTAGCCTCACCTTTTTCTCTCTCGCATTAGTTGTCATCATAAAACAAAATAATATGTTAGGGTTAAAACTAGTCACTCTCATATAAAGTTTCATACAAAACTCTAATTCCATAAGACTTAGAAATTTAACCTAATAATAATAAGAATTGAGTCATGGATCAAAAGTCTTAAATAAAAATTACACTTCATATATATTTATCCATCAAAATAGGATACATTTTACACTCAACCTTAAAAAAAGGTTCTACAAACTCCACGACTAACCTAAGATTAGTACTGGGAAACGAGCAGGCCTAGCCCGTTTAGGCCTGACCCAATCAGACTGCGGGCCAAAACGAGTAGGGTCAAAAAGCCCGAAAGTTATATGAATCTCTATTATGGTAGTCCAATCCAGCAAACTACGAGTCACGAGCTTAAACGGCCTAAACGGACTTCAACGAGAGAAAAAAAATAATTAAAAATTAATATAATATATCAAGATAATGATTAAATTATTTAAAAATATAATAAAACTAACAAATTCTCATTCCAAATACTAGCAAGTATATAATCTTCATATTTCTCTTCACTATCAAATTATCAATAACAATATTTGAATTTATATTAAAAAAATGTACATCTTTAATTAAGTAATTACCATCTAAAATAAAAAATTTAGATTTTTTTTTGTTAAAACAAATCCGACCAAAAAGCATGCATACCAAACGAACCAAGCCCACATGTCCGCTGGGCTAAACGGACCGGGCCAAAAAAGTTCAATTATATACTTAGTTTAAATTTTAAAATCTCAATCTATATTTTTTACGAGCCTAAATTGGTCGATTCATATTCCCACTACTAGGTAAGATGACCCTTGGAATTATTTTGTGACCATTAAAATTAATCAACTCATTACTCCACAGCAGACCCATTTCCCGACTAGCCGAAATTTTAGCGGCAACGGACCACACAGCAGTGACCAGATAAATCTAGAAGTTGAGAAAAATAGAATGAGAATAGATGAATTGTTGCCCAGAAGGTGAGAAGGCTGTGTCCTGTGTCCTTTGCAACCCCAATTCCACATATATACGTTGTTTCTGTTTCATTTTTCAAAGAAAGAGGCATATCAAGTTAGGTTAGCATATATAGCATTTTCACAAACAATGGGTCAAAGCATCACGTTAGGTTAGGCTTGCCGTGTTATATCAAGTAAGCTAATTACATTTACACACGTTAAACAAAACACAAACGATTTTATCATAATACATTAATAAACATGTCAATACAATACATTATAATTTGACATGAGATATAAATAGATAATAATTCAACTCATCAATTCATAACCCGCGGATATGTAAATCTATCTATTTGCAACCTTCTGGTTTAACTATGTGTCCACTAACTTCAGAACTCATCAATCTAACTTGTATCTATTACATATCTTAAAACAAAAATCAAAACATTTAAATAAAATAAAAACATTGAAAAATTTGCCTATTTAGTGTCTTATTTTTATTTGTTGGTCAATAAAATTCTTTACATTTCTTTTATGACTTTGTAGATTCTTTATGTATTGAAAATTGATTATTCAGGTCCTTAAAAAGACCCTTTAATTATTAATTTTTATGGTAAAAATGGACCATAATGATTAATTTACAATATAGAATGGACCTTCAAAGCCATACAAAAAATATAAAGAACTTTGATTACCAAAGATAAAAAGGATTTACAAGGTAAAAAAATAGATAAATTACAGTAATGATCAATGAGTGAAATATAAAGAATTAAATAGGACAAATTTTCAAAAAACATTATCATAGGTTGCCGTGAGCGAAAAGAGGGACTTTTATTTGATGTGATTGAAGTTTTAGACATTGAAGCATCTTTTAAATATTAAAATAAGAAATTAGAATTGATAAATGATAGAAAAATAATAGTGGTTCAAAAGTATCGAACGATTTAGGGGAAACAGCACATAATTGCCACCAAAATTCTTTAATGTTTATGATATGTGATATAATGTTTGATGATGATTGATAAGTCAAGGCATGAGTGACTGTCTGTGCACTTACTGTCTAGTCACGTTAAGGGTGATTATGACTAATTAAGTCTATATTTTTACGATTATTTTTCTTTTATTATTTGTAAATGAATCTATATTCTTAAATCATTTATTTTAACTCGTAATTACATAAATTTTTATGGGATTTTAGACTACATTACACATTTTATTTAATATTTTCTATGGAAAGTTAGAAGCTGGATTAAAGTTCAAGGAAGAAAGGAAAATGAAAGAATGAAGAAGAATATTTGCAAGGTTCAATGCTAGGGCTTGAGGCCCAAATAAAGATTAAAATGGAAACAAAAATGAAATTGGAGAAAAAAGTCCAATTCAAATAAAAACAAAGAAGGGCTAAAGAATTGGCTCCGCCAGATGAAAACCAAAACCAATGACATGGATGGCAAACCAAATATATCAGCAGAAGTAAGCAAAACAAGAAGTAGGTACACTTGTGGGCAAGAAGAAAAATCCAATCCAGAGAGCATGGATTTTTAAAGTATTGAGAGCATGCTTGTTTTCTATTAAAATTTTGTACTTTTTCTAACTTTTTTTTAATGAATTTTATGACTTCTACGATATTGATATATTTAATCCTTTTACTGTGTTTAATTCCCTTTGTCTAGTTTTGTAAATTATTACTAATGTCATTATTAATGCTTTTATAGACTTAGATAATTCTATACATGATTTTATATTGGAAAAATATCCAAATAACACAAACTTTTTCTAAATCCAAATCTTGCATTCCAAATTTTTTCGTCCAAGTTTTTCACTAACTTTTTAAATGTCTTGTTTTTATACTTCCGTCAAGAAAAGTCATTATTCACTTGAAATGTTATTCACTTGAAATGTTGAGCACGTGAAAGAAACGTGACTTTTTACAAAGGTTTTCTTGTCCGCAACAAAGAATTTTTTAGGCGCCAATATTTTTCCCCAAAAGAATTGTCACGTGACTTATTACATGATATTCCCTTCGTCTCATTTCAATTGTCCACTTTCAACTTACACAATGATTAATAAAAGTTTTGGAAATGATAATTATACTATTAAACTTCTTAAGTTTTCTTTATTTAATAGTTAATACATAAGTATTAATCATTTTAAAAAAATCACTTCCCAATAAATTATAGACAACACATGAGATTTTTCATTAATAACGAGGGTAAAAGTATAAAAATTCATACTAAAATTATGAAGTAATAATTGAAATAAGATACTCAAAAAACAAAACATGTACAATTAAAATGGAACGGGAGAGTATTATATTTCCCATTTATATTTCATTTTCTATGTACGCTACCAACTAACACTTTGTCCAACATTCATATTCTAGACCAGTGGACACATCCTGTAGACAACATGTCAATGGGTAGAGATCTGGGGTTGCCCAAGTGTTATTGTGGTGTACTGAGTTGTGCAAAAACCACATGGTCCAACAAAAACCCTTTCAAGCAGATTTGCATGTTGCCCGAATGAGAAGGTAAAATTTTGGGGCATTTTCACATGCACATGGAAGACCTATGTAATTAACTTAAAATTTTGATTTCTTGTGTCAAGGATGAAGGTCAAGCTTGTGATTTCTTCCTGTGGTTGGACCCTCAGATGTGTAACATAACCATTGAGGTAATACTTAGCTTGTTTCGACGAATTTATGCAATAAATGAAGAAGTTGTATCTACTAGAAGCTCTCTTAGAAAATCTTAAGAGAAAATTGTGGACTTGAATATTGCAACCAACAAATTGAACCAATAGATTGCAAAATTGAAGACATGGAGTTGCTTGCTTCTTCTTCCTACAACAATTGCTTGGGTCATGTGCATTTGAAGGATAATGTTAAGCCCAGATTCTGGTGGAAAAGGCAAATATATGTTGCAGCTTGAGTAGGTGCTAAAAAGAGTGATGGAAGATTGTATTTTGAGAAGGCATTAAGGTAGTTAATGGCTGGGCTTAATGTATTTTGGGTACGATTTGAAGATGTATTAAAGTAGTTAATGTCTAGATTGAATGTGTTTTAGGTAGGGGTTAAGTAAGTGCTATGGTGGTAAATTTCTAACTCGTGTATTTTGTGTCTTCCATGGATATGGTCATATATCCTAACATTGTTCAATATTATTATGTGTTTTAGTTGATAAAATTTGGTATTTTTTTAGGTGGAATTTACTCTCACATGGCATATGATATTTACTCTGTCAAAAATTCATAGAAAATGCAAACAATATAATCCATAATCAACTTAAACAAAAAAAAGTTGTCCGAAGTAATAACAACATATATTTCACTTCCATAATCATAATCAAACATGATCACATAATTCCAAATTCATACAACATAAAGTATCAACAAAGTTGTTTCATTCCACTAGTCCAATTAAAAAACAACTCCACTAGTTAATGGTCATCGATGCCCATTTGTTCTACCACTACAAAATTATTTTATATCTTTACCACTAAAAAAGTAGTAATGCATTACAAAAGCTAAATTATTATACATTACAAAAGGCAAATCTTTACCACTAAAAAAGTAGTAATGCATTACAAAATCCAAATTATTATACATTACAAAAGGCAAAATATTATGTTTCACCATGTGACCAACATCAACATCAACAAAAAAAAAATACTTTATCATTGATTGTAGAGCCTACCTAAAAGAAATGAAATTAAATAAAGTCTTGACCAAACAACACTAATGCATTATTGATTCTCTCGTAACTTCTTTTTATATTGCCATCTCAAGTGTGAGTACTTGTTTCTTCGATCACCTTGTCCGAGCTATGCCTTCCCAAAATCTTCCAAGCTTTTCTCTACCCTACTCTTCTTTTTCCTATTTTTGAGCTGCTTGAACCCCAGATCTGATAGGATGCTCTACCTGTGGTTGAATATGTGCAGATGTAGTTCATTGTTACTGATATCCCTTCTCTCATCTGACTTTCTATTTTCAGCAACTTGCTATAGCACCTGCATCACCATAGTGTTGCTAGTTAGGTAGAATCCTACTCATGCAAATTGTTTGAATTTAATTGATTTAGTTGTTGCATTTCAATCCTAGCTAGCAAGTCATTTGTAGATTTTATGAGCTCATTTGTGGTTAAATCATCTAGGAATGCGCTTAGATTTGCTTAATCATTGGCTTCTTCATTCTTGGTATAGTAGGAATATAAGGTTCAGGTTCAGCAACATCATTTGAACATCAACCAACAATATTTTTTTTTGCAATAGCAGAAGACCGTACGATAGAAAATCTCACTATATACGACAATTTTGAAATTATCGTATATGCTAGGAAAAACTATCGCATAAAGTCTCATAAGTATATTGTAAAAAAAATATTGTATATAATAAGATTATATTATATATTCACACCTCTGATAGCCACGCCTCTGTTGCATTTCACACTACCTGTTGATTAGGCTCTGCTGCTGACGTGGCACAATTGACTTTCACCTCTCTTTTCTTAAGTATTTTTTTCTTTTATCACTTTTTTCACAACATTTCTTCTTCTTTTATTGTCTACAAATGATCAAATATTACTTAAAACCCTTACAAACAAAAACATTATTGAAAAATACAAAAATACTAATAAACAACATAAATAAATGACATTTAACCAAAATAAATTGATTAAATATAATAAAACATAGTAATTTTTCAGTTATATCATTCTTTTAAACTGAGGTTGTCATCCATTTTCTCTGAAACTTTCATGTTCAATCTCAACAATTGAGGGGTAATGTGTTCTTAGCAATTCCTCCTTATAATCCCACACATCTATATCGTGCTGCCATATCTCCAGCAATCATACGCAAGGCCAACATCGTAGCATTGTATGACGTAGTTCTAGTAATCTCATACTTGAATTCTTCATCAATCATTTGTCTTATATATTTAGGTGGAATCTTAGCATTAGTTTTAATCCTCTCAATATATTTTTGGACTATTAACCTTGTTGTAATTAGTTTGTTTCCCATTGGTGGTTACAATTGTTAGGTAATAGCCTTAATGACTTGATAACCAAATCACTACTATTTGTAATTACTTTAATACTAGCATAAATGAACCATTTGCACCCAATTGATTTGCATTTTGCTATGAACTTGCAAGCTTTTCTTAAATTGATGCAATAATTGTTCACATCATTCTAGAATACTTTACCATTTGCAAATTTATTACTAATTTGAAATATGGGTTCATCATGTCGCTATGCGCTTCAAAATAAGAATATATGTCTATGTATTCATATTATTCATCATCATCATCAGAATCTTCATATTCAGTAAGCAATTGTTTTGGATTTCATTCTTTTTCCTAAAAAAGATCTATATTATCGTCCTTATTCACCATTGTTCTGAGATATGACTGACTTGTGATAGTTCTACTTAGTCCTGCGGTGGTTGCTCCAGCATCACCAATTTCATTTGACTAATTTGCAAAAATATTCTCATCAAACAGCCCATCATCTTTGCAATAATCATCATCATCATCCATAAAATGGTCCACATCACAATCAAGATCCGAAGAATCATCATGCTCTGTTGTTTCATCCTCATGCAAGACATGTTGTTGGGACACTTTCACCTCACCCATTTCTAGTCCATTATCAAATTTAGTTTTCTCAATTTTGGTAAGTGTTCCATGAACTTGAGTAATTGTTTCCTCAACCTGGGTAAATTCTTATTCGGTGTCCCTATGTCCTCCTGTTTTGATTTGTTCATTGGTAACTCCCTCAATAGTTGAATTCCACTACACCAATAAAGGCTTCACTCTATTCTTATTTGTTTTCTCCATTTCCACTTTGGAGGTTGATTTTGGACTTCTATCATCTATCTCTTCAATCAACATTGAACTTGATTTTTTTGCAAACTTTTTGTTTTCTATGATTTGAAAATTTGCATAATGATTAATTTTTTCTAGACTTTCACATAGAACTTTATCACTCTAAACTGTGGAACCCAACTATACATCTAGTATATGTCAAAGTTTGATTTCACTAGTCTCAAACCATCTTTTAAATCACCAGTATGCTCCAAATAACAATATAGCTTTGACATCCCATCAATTCTCAACATCTTCAGCATTTTATGATATCAAGGGTATTGAACACCTCTTTGTTACAGTAATCAACATATTACCGTATACCATATTTGAATTTTTATAACCCCTCACTTCCAACAATTGTCCACCATAGTACAATGTAATTATAAATAAGCGTTATTTATCAAGATCATCACCTAGTAATAAATGCACCAATCAACCAGCAATATAATAAAAATATATCTAAATGGATAATATAAACAACCCAGAACCAACAAATTGGAAAAAATGAAAGACCACATGCCACATAGACCACAACGAACAAACCCATGTAAGTTTCAATACAGCCAATAATGGCATTGTGTGAAAGCCACAAACAAAGAAAAAAATTTTACAACACATACAATGCAAATGTAGTAATTGATTATATGGTATCAATTTTTAAGTATATGGTATTGAAAAGTGAAATAATTTATTAGAAAAAATGTAGTAATAACTCATAGTGAAATTGACTATGAATATATCCAATTTTTATTGAGTGGTATCCAAAAGTAATTTATTGTGATTATAAAATTGAGGAATTCCATAAATCACTAATACAATTTTAATTAATTAAAGTTCACATATGAATATGGTATTTATTAATTAAAATTTTGGATTTTACACTGAGATATTTGTATAAAACCTAATTGAGGTAATTCTACTATTAACAAGTTTGGCATTAAATAAAGGCAATCATCACATTAAAAAGGAGGCGATTTTGATTAAATGTCGCTTTAATAAGTTGGATCCAAGTCCTAGTCAACTCATCTATTTATTATTGAATTTTCTCTGAATTTATCAATTTAGATTCTTTAGGATTTAATAATATTTGATAGATTAGGTATAGATTAAAACCTAATAATATTTTTGTATGGTTCACTATGTCTATATATGAGATTGGAAAAAAAATCACTAAGTCTATATTAGAATGACATTGATTCACCATTATAGTATTTGCAAGACCTAATGCACTTGCTAAGTATTTGCATATAGTTTGTGCACAACTCGTATCTATTGGGTAGGTTATCATAAGAACATATATTTTAGAACCGAGCACTATGACTAACAAGTTCTATCTGTAACCTTATGTAATCCAAGGATTTCTAATCTCATGATATGAAAATATGTGGCCAAGAGCTATGTTAGGTCCTCTCTCAAGGCAATGAAGGTGTTGGGGCACTAACGTTATGAGCTATGGATCTACTATGTTATTATATTTGCAGACGTCTATATTTATCATGAGGTTTCGCATGGAGAAAACGGATTGCACATTGACCACCCAAAAAACCAAAGGATCTAACATTATCATATTGTTAAAAGATAAGGTTGAAAATTATGCTCATATATGTGATAAAATAAGACCAATAATCAAAGTAATGGACTAAACCCTCCCTCTCCCCCAATAAGTTGTAAAGGCTATGCCCATGATCCCTTGCTTGATATGGCTTGATATGTTATTGTATTTTAAAATATTTATAATATCTTGTTGTTTTAATTGTTTATCATTTTTAAGAATTGTCAAAAGTTTTCTCCGTTAAAATCTTGAAATTGTATCATTTATCCTCACTCACTAAGCATTACAAATAGAAGAAAAAGTACACTTATAAAAAGAAAACTTGGTAAATACATCAACCAACTTATTTAAAACGAAATTTTCAAATAGTGAACTTCAACATGCTATTAGTACAATGACTTACAAAACATTAACTTTGTTACCGTCACCTTTATTTTGTTATCTTCTATAAGAAAGATTTTAGGTTTCAAAAATGATTTTATTTGTATTGTGTTCTAGGCCATTAGAACTATTTCTGTACCCTTTTACTTAATTATTATTATATCAGGTTTATTTTATCATATTTTGTTTTTATGAATACTCATTCAGCTTATGGTTATCAAGAATGTGACTTGATACCCAAAAGTAATAAGAATAATATTTTAAAGTATCCCCAATTAATTATTATTGGGGGGACAATAATAAATTAAAATTGGTATGTAATTTGATAGATAAATTTGTTTCAATGGTTATGAATATAATATATTATATCATGACATAAATGTATGTTGGGGAAATTATGTTGGACATGACCTGCTATGAGAAATTATACATGGATCAAGGTCATAAGAATTTCTCATTATTGTAATAATATTTAAGTCGTTTAAGTTAATTACACCTTAAATTCCTACATGAGTATTATTATATATTGACATAACTTAACATTATTTTTAACTTGATAATTATAAAGGTTATAGTTGAATATAACATGAGTCATAGAGAAGAATGTGAGTGATATGAAGTGAATTGTTCCTTTTTATTCAAAAGAGACATTCATGGCACCTCCACCTTATCTAATATAGTGGGACTATATATATGTGTGCCATTATAAAAAGAATTTAGTAGAAAGTTTATTGAGAAGAAACCCTAGCCACCCACATTTGTTCATCTTCCTTCATCTCTCTAAAACACCCAAAACACAACAAGAAACAAGTAGATCTCACTAGCACGAGGAGATTGCCTGAACGAAGAGTTCATTGTGTGGATATCAATAGATGAAGTTCGTTAAATACAGAATCTCAAGTGATTTAATTTTCACATAACAAGAGATAATTTTCAAAATCTAATCCATTTAATTAAATATACACGGATCCTTGAAGGATTCTTCAATTTTATATATTTCCTATGCTATTAGATCCTCAAAACTAAACACATGCTTGGTCTATTCATAAAAGACAAGATTCATTGAAATATGAATAACAATTTGACTATCACAATAAATCTTTGTAGCTGTCTTTTGCTTAACACCAAGCTCCTTTAACAAAAAATGTAACCATAGAACTTCACATGCCATTGTTGCTAAACTATCATACTCAACTTCAACTGAGGATTAAGCTACAACTGTCTGCTTGTGACTTCTCCATTAAATGGGTGAATGTCCAAGGAATATGATATGCCTTGTAATTGAGCCTCTCGTCTTTTTGCAATTTCCCCAATATGCATTTGAAAAGGCATTAAGAACTAGATCATTGTATTTTCAAAGCAAAAGTCCCTAATCTAGTGCCCTTTTCAAATATCGTAAATCTTATAAGCTTCTTGCAAATGATTTTGCTCTAGATTCTGGAAAAAGTGACTAAGGTATCCCACAACATAAGCTTTCCTTGACCGCCTGATAGTGAGGTACAATAGCCTTCCAACAATCCTTTGAAACTATACAGTAGCATGCTATGTGAGAGGAGAAATTGATGGAAACTTGTGTTGTTGTTCCAATGGAATTGGAGTAAGTTTTGCCGCCAACAACCAACACTTATCTACAATGTCCAAAGCATATTTCTTTTAATTCAAAATAATTATAATCGCTATTTTTGTCACCTTTATCTTCATAATGAACTTCAAACCACCCAATTTTTTTATGTTATAGTCATGGTCTACATATGTTAGTTTAGATGAATATAATGGATGTTTGATAGGCGTTTGTCATCACACCGCTACAAATTAAATTTCTAACTGAACCTAGTAGATATGGTAAGTCAAGATGATCTCACATAAACTCGTAAATTTTTCAATTTAAGTTTATTAATTAAAAATGAGAGTTTTTGGTTTTTTGGGTTTGTTATTAAAATCTAATCCTAATTAAGTAAAACAAAACAAATCTACACAAATAAATTCATAATTAAACTAAACAAATAAAAAGAAATTATGTTTGTAAAAAGTTATGGCAAATGACTAGTTCTAATTTCTATTTTATAGGATTAATCATAAATAAAGAAAATTATTGAGTAGCTCAATGAGTTTGAAAATTCATATCATTAAAAATTAAGTTAATCTTGATAAGCTCGAAAATAAACCATCAATTTAATTAAAAAATTTGAATAATTGAGCGTGTATAAGATTCTCAAATAAATTTAAAAGGCACATAAGGCATCACCAACATAAATTTTGATAAAATAATGAGATTGATTTTTTACATCTTAAATTATATAGTTCCTTATTAACTTAATTAACCTAAGTATTTAACTTAATTAAATGAATACTTTATACTAGAATTATTAATTCTGAAATAATAATTCTAGCTATATAATCATGCTAAACTTATTAGATTGTCAATCCAATTAATTTGACATAGATTATAAGAATGAAAACAAGAATTATATAAAATATTCAACAGATAAAATTGAGGACTATATTAAAACAGATTAAATGATAAGGGATTCCCAACCATAATCAGAAAGAAAAACAAACTAAATTGGGTAGTATAACCTCTCAATTAATAAGGAAATGTGAACTAAATTGGGTGGTATAACCTCCCAATTATAACCTAAATAAACATAAATAAAATATTGGTTGGTAAAACCTCTCAAATATCCAATTAATTAAATTTTCGATAAAAATCTCAAAATCTCATTTATTAAGTCCGTAGTTCAATCATTGCCAAAGTAAGGATATTAAAATTACATCTTAATTTACCTATATAAAATTTAAAATCTTAGAATTGAAATAAAGAATGAAAGAGAAATTTTTTTAAATTTCCTTTCAATCAACATCCTTTCAGTATTCATGATATTTCCTTCAAAAGATCTTCAAAATCTAACTAAAACTAACCTAAACTTACAATTTGATAGTTAGATAGATAAATTAGTGAAAATTACCAGAAGAAGTTGTGTGAAATGAATGAGAAATGCTTAGATATTTATAGATAAAATTATGTGCAAAAATGAAATAAGTAAAACCTGTTTAGGGGTCAAAATCGAAGAAATGAAACGTATGTGTACCTTCTGCTAAAGCTGAAAATGTTGAGTCAATGTGGTTGAATTTGGTGCGTTCATGAGGTGATTATCCGACGGCAAGGGCACTGGTGCCAGTCTGAGTGGCTTCACCACATGTCGACTTATGATTGGTTAGGCAATTGAGCGATTTGGTGTTGTTTGTTGCTGCGCATCTTGGCCATTCATTTAGGCCATATTTTGAAAACGTGTTCAGTGACTAGGCTAACACATCCTGAATGCGCACCACATGTCGTGCACTAGTTTGTCTAGCGTTGCTAACTGTGCGCATATTGGACCATTGACTGTTGCTGAAGTGGCAAGTCTAGTTTTACCGATTTTATTTTAAGTATTTTTTCCTTTTGTCTTTTTTTTCCACAACTATTCTCCTTCTTCTTTTATTTTTAATATATGACCAAAAATCCTAGAAACAAAAATATTAGCAGAAAATACAAAAATTTCGATAAAATGGTATAACTAAATGAAATTTAACCAAAATAAATTAATTAAATACCATAAAAATTATTCATTTTTCAGTTATATCAATGGCAGTACTCATGCAAGGCTTAGAAGTTTAGGGGCTATTATTTGAATGATTAGACTGTTGATATTTTTGTATAAATAGAACCTTGTCAGGTTTACTTTACTTATCCCTCGTTAACTACATTTGATTATGTAATTAACTTAGATATGATGTCAGGGTTGAAGTTGTTATGAGCCTGAAGTTTTGAACTATATATATTTGAATACATAATTAGAAGCATTAAAGGCAATAATGTCTTTGATGCCTTTACGTGTAACCCCCAGAGGTAGAAGCCGATGCCACTCCTTGATAATGGGAGTCATGAACCTTGGTCGAGGTGTCATAGTTAAGCCCAACTTCAGACAATTCAAATTGGAGCAGAACTTCCAGTTTTGGCTTTGGTTACAGATTTTTTATACTAACTATTTTGCATCCATATTTTTATATTCAATATTTCACATCAAAATTCCACCCACCAAATCCATTTGCAATGCGTGCAAATTCAATGCAAAATCTAAATTAGTTTGCAGATTGTTATTGTACAGATATCCAATAACCTCATAAGTCATCCTAAAACCTAAATAAGCATTATCCTCTGATTCATTTATGATTACTAGAACTCACATTGCTTCTGAAATGCTTGCCATTACTTTAGTTTCCATAGAAATTGATAGTTGTATAGCCCCTTTAACAAAGACTATTGTTGATTGAATTGAACAGATGAATTGGAGGCGGATACAAAAGTGAAGTCCGCCCCCCCCCCCCCAAGCTATCATCATCATCGTCCTTCGCCATCCTTGGATATGAAATTTTGATGGTCAATTAAATTGTGGTCAAATTTTGGATATTGGATCTGTAGAAATGTGATATCACTGGAATCTTACAAAGTTGAAGTTGAATCTGGTCGAAATTGGTCAGAATTTTCCCTTTTTTATCTCATACATTCAAGTGTATTCTGGTCAATAGGGAATCTGTCAGTTGAGTATTGATTCTCTTAATTTTGATAGCCGAGTCCAGAATATCTCAATTAGCCATTTCCAGTTAATTCGATTAACTATTGAAGCAGTAATTTGAGCTAAAATCTTTATTTTTGTTCATTCTATTATTATTTCATGAAGTTCAAATTTTATTTTTGTTTGAACTCGTTTAATTTTACCAATGAAATTTAAATAATTTGATTAGCTCAAATTTTGAGTTCAAATAAATATAAAAATTATTTATATTATATATTTTTAATATAAAATATTTAAATATATATATAATATATTATATTAATTTTATTGTTCGCAATACTTGAATTTGTTCACAAACAAACACGATAAACAAGCTCGTTGGGTTATTTATACGAATCTGTTCGGAGTTCAATAATAGCTCTATCCTTATTTATCCTTTCTAATTTTAAAAATCCTTAATTTTATTTTATTTTTTGTCTTTATGGTCCTCTTTCCCGCATTATACTCCTTTTTTTATTTTTAAAAATATTTATTTAGTCAAATGTAATAGACGCACAGGGAATGTTGAAGCTTTCCATTGTTTAACTAAGTTAGCTTCGGAATTGCATCATCCAAAGAGATGACATCAAACTTCCCATGTAATTGCATCAGCAATTCAAAAATAATCTAATGAAATAAATTCCATTTTAAAAAAGAAAGAAAGAAAAATATTAAGTAATAAAGTAACTAATATGAAAACAAAATTTTACTAAAAGAATCTAAATGGGTGAATTATTGTGTTTCAGCGCTCATATATACTCTGTGAAACACAATGTTTATTTCATATTTTTAATTTCTACTATTTAAATTCAAGGGATTGAAAGGGAAAAATGGTTAGAGAAAGAATTTCAAAGGAGATTTTGCTTTTTAAAAAATTCAATGCAATATTTGCAAGAGCATGAATTTTTTTTTTTTTTCAAATCATTTTGTAGACACCAAATTGATTTTCAATTTTCAATTGTATTATTGTTTCCCGCCACTATTTTCTCAAAATAGTTAACATTTTCCATTCAAATTCTTTAAATTTTCAATAATAAATCAAGGATAGTTTGTGCAGTCCCTACTCCCTGCACTAACCACATCAGAATCACATGCTTGACTGATGATGTAAGAGTTGGACAAAGATTGCTGGGACCAACTTAATGTATTGCTTCAATGATTGAAGGCTAAATCTAAAATTGCACATTGAAAGGAAGCCAAAAAAAAAAAAAAAGAACTTCTCTTAGTCCCTCGGAATTGAATTTATTCTCTTTTAACTCTATAGGGAATTAAAAAGAGTCATTAAATTACGAAAGTTACCATAATATATTTATTATTATTTTGACTAGTAGTAGGACTATATGAATTAATGAAATATAAGTCTCTTAAATTGTTTTTTTCAGAAAAAGAATTTAAATGAAAAAGTTTGTTAATAAAACCGTAAATAAAAATATATGACAGGAAGATAGGGTCTATTTGCTTTGTATGTGTTGTAGAAATATGTATTTTAATATTGATTTTATTATGAGACATAATCTTTTTATTGAAAGATTTTATTGTAAGGGATTTTCATAAAAACCATCTAAGATTTGTTTGAAGATTATTTTGAGATATATAAAGCAATTTTTGGAAAGATAAATCAAGTGAAGATATTCTATATCTTGAAGGGTTTCAATTATCATCTATCAACAATATCTTATTGGATTTGATTGGATCTATCTCTACTTGCAAAGCTTGCAAGCGACATTAATCCATGCAAGATGGTGGAACTTCTTGGCTATTTATTGAAGAGAAATTCACTAAAGTATTTCCAACTTTGAAGAACAATTTCATTACTCTTACAAGCAATTAAAACATACACTATCTTATGAGGCTTTTTTTTCCTTTTAGTTAAAGTGTAACTTCAACCGAATGCAAACTTACTTAGTATTCATGCATCTTGAAAGGCATTCGACTTCATCTCTACTTCTTTTATAAACTATTTAGGATGAAGAGTTATGGCATATCAATAAGATATTGAGTGTGAGAGGAATTCTAACATATCAACATTAATATAGCACAGGTAATTTGTTGTGATTAATTAGATAGGTTTGTAAAAGATAGGTTGTACACTTGTAACCATTTAAAAATCTAATAGATTGGACCTCGGGGTAGATTCCACAAATGTAGGCTATTTGTCGAATTGCATAAACAAATTTTTTTATTTTGTTATTATTTTTGTTATCTTTATTTAAGCACAGCATACTTTTGTACTACAACTCTAATTGAATTTTGTTAACTTACACAATCTTTCAACATATGATCATTATTTATATAAGAATAGTCATGTTTATTAATGAATTAACATGATCATTCATGATTGTTAATGAACGAAACATGTTCTTTTATTGATGTGTGTGAATGGTGTCTAATAATTTAGGGTGTGTTTGGATAGATGTTTTTGTTGAGAGTTTTCATTTTAATCCATCTTTTCAAAAGTTTAAATTATAAAATCTTTGTTTGAATAATTTAGTTAGCAAGTTTTTAAAAATTCTTAGCTTTTTAACTAAGGTTTTTAAACCCCTGAAATCACTCATTTAAAACTCATCTAAATAGGTGTTTTTTCAAAATTTCACAATTGAATCTTAATCAACTTTATCATTTTCTCTTTCTTCCTTAGTTTATATTTTTATCTATTATCATATTAGGAAAGTTTAACTATCTTCACAAAATATGTAATTATCAGAATATCACTTTTAACACATTTATATCTTATCATTTTTTTAACTTCCAAACAAGCAATTTTAAAATTCTAGATTTTTAAAATGTGTGTTTTTTAATTGCTTCATTTTAAAATTCCTTAAGAATTTAAAAATGCATCATCCAAAAAAACTCTTATTGTTTCATTCACTTTTTATTATTTCTTCATATTCACACTTCTTAATTGAGGTGTCTTACGAATTTACCAATATTTCATGAAAGTGAACATTAAATTTTGAAAATTTCAAAATAGAAATGTAAAAATATTTATTTTTAATATTTCAATTAGTTTGATGATAGTACATAAACTTTGAATTCCAGTAATATTTTTTGGAAAATTGCCTCAAATTTTCCCTAACCTATGAGCAATTACTCAATGTTATCCCTATTCTTTTTCTTCATCTTTTCTTTCCCTATTATTTGACACATTTGTCCAATGTTATCATTCCATCTAAAATATGATAGAATCGTGTTTTAAAGGGAAAATTTGGAAAATTCCTAGCATTAGGCAATATTTGAAAGATTAGGGACTAAAACAATCAATAAAAATAGGGACAAAATAGATAAAAGTTCAAAGAATAAGGACTAAAATAATAAATTATCCTAAAATGTATTCCTCTTTTGTAAATTTTTTTGATTTAATACAAATGTAAATTACCAATTATCCCTATTTACTAATATTGTTAGTAGTGAGATTTATTATGTGTAAGGAAAAATGAATTTATTAAATTGAGAATATTGTTTTTGATACTTTAATAAAAATTTATTATTTTAAAGAACTTTAGGTGAACACAAAAAATAATTATTAATTATTACCTTTTTTTTGTTAATTAATCAATAATACACGAAAAAAACTCTCTCAATTATTATAATAAAACCAACAATCTATAATAAAATAAAGTCAACCATAACTTATATTGAAACAAAAAAAATTCCTATTTTTTGTCATGAATGTTATACTCAAATGCAAGTGAACTTAAATCGTTCAATAAGTAGATTAGTACTAATTGTTTATTTATCTATTTACAATAACATTATTATTTCATATCTTTTACTTATTGTCAAATTATATATGAACTTTTTTAAAATAATTTAAGAAGTCAACATCCCAAAATGATAAAATGAACAAGGAAATAATTTTAGAATAATTTCTCGTTTTAGTCATTATTCTTTGAAATTTTATTCGTTTTCATCCCTGTTTTCATCAATCTTTTTAGTCCTTAATATTTCAAATATTGTCCAATGTTGTCTTATTTCATATTTGCTCTAAAAAAAAAATTTCGTCAGATTTTAGACGGAATGATAACATTGAGCAAATGTGTCAAAGAATATGGATAAAAAACCACAATAAAAAAGAATATGGATAATATTGATTAATTGCTCATAGAGTTGACTATCTAACAATTGAATATAACTTTTAGAGATGCGACCACTAATAAGTGGTGTTTAGTTGATAAAGCAGCATCACCTATAATTATCTATAATTATAAAGATAAAGAGTTCGAGATATGGTTTTAAAAAATATAGCATGACATTTAATTGTACATCTTATCAAAATAACAATTTGATTAGAAACATAACACTTGAGTATAACTTCTAGAGTTGCAAGACAATTGAATTCCAGTGTACATACAAATTTCAAGTCAGTGACAACTAAATATTGGGCAAATTATCCAAATACCACATAAACTTTTCTAAATTCCAAAATTTTGCATTTAAACTTATTTTCATTCAACACTTGTACTCAAATTGTTTTTAGCCTACATCAAGCACTTCCATCACTTCTTGTCATTAACCCTTTGATTCCATTAGTCATGTGACTAGCACATGACCCTTTCTAAGGGTAATTTTCTCGTTTTAAAAAGAATATTAAGAATTTGGACAAAAAAAATATTAAATTCATTATTCCCCATAAAATATATATAAAAACAATTGTTTACCTTCAAAATTTCTATCATATCGAAATTTTAAATTTTATTCTAACCTCGTATATCTTATCAAACTTTCAATTCCCTAACTCCAATATAATATATATATATATATATATATATATATTTCAATTTCCAATAAAAAAACTCTTACACAAATAGAAAAAACTATTTTCAATTCAAAAACAAAATTAAAAAAAAAAACTCTTTTCATGTAGGTCGTGATCCACTTAGGTTGCATTTTAGTTATTTAATTTGATCAAAATTCATATTTTTATATTTAATTATCTAAATTTTATCAATTTGTACTTTTGTAGGTTTTAGTATGTATGGCTTTCCAATGATTCTTGAGTTCTTTAATATGATTATCGGATTTCAATATTAATTTTTTAAAAAAAATCACATTGGGTGATCTGTGTAAAGTTGAGGGACTAAATATTTCAATTAAAATAAAGTGGGACTATGTTGAGAAAAAGTGCAAAGATGAAGGACCAAAATAGGATAATTTTCGAACAAAAAATTTAAAATTTTGAAAATATTCCTGATATTTATTTAACCAAAAACTCCTGGACCGTCCCCATTTAATTTGCTTTACCCTGTCATTCTCTTCCTCACTGTTTTTCTCAGACAACTTGATGCTCATTTTAAGAATTGACAGCTAATTTATCAACAAAATAAGATTGGTTAAGTTAAAGTCCATTTATGAAATGATCTTGACTCGACCAATCTTTATTATTTGCATGTTTTTTTCTTTTTTTGAGTAATATTTTTTGCATGTTGATGAATTAGTTGTCATTCTAAAAATTTTATTTTGCTCTATTTTCCTTATATTCGATGTGATTAAAAAAATTTGAAATCATATTTTATTAATTTTTTTTATGATTCCAGTGAATTCTCGGGCAATGAATTTTTTTTTTTAAAAAAAGTGTAAAACGAGTTTGTATTTAAAAAAAAAAACTATGATTCCTGAAAGTTTTAATTTAGGCAATGAACACTTCTATTATTTTTTAAAACGAGCTTTTATTAAAAAATTTTATGATTCGACTGATTTCTCATTCAGGCAAATAGAACTTCTATTTTTTTTAAAAAAAATCTTCTTTTATTAAAAAAATTTATCATTCTAGTGAGTTCTCATTAATATAAAGATAACTTCTGTTTTTTTTAAAAAAAACATAAAACAAGCTTTTATTAAAAAAAATTTATGATTCTAATGAGTTCCGATTCAGGCAAACATAATTTATGTTTTCTATTATTTTTGAAAAAAACTTAAAACAAATTTTTTTGAAAAAAACAAATTATAATTACATTGATTTCTCATTCAAACAATCAGAACTCAAAGATATTGAAGAGGATAAATGTAAATATGGTCAAATGATATGTGGTTTGTTTGTTTTATTTTTTATAAACAAATGAGATGTAGTTAGTTATAACGTGGAAATACTGGTCAAATTTACGGTAAAAGGAAAATAAGCAATGATTAACATCACAAGAGTTTGTACGTTTATGGCAAAGTTAATTTAATTTCTTGCAAAATATCTTACTCAATTGTCACAACTCACAATTCTATAAACTGGTATTCAATTGTGAAAGTCCAAACACTTTAAGGTAAGCAACAAGTAATAAACCCAAGGGTATTTTAGTAATTCCAAATTTTCCAAAAGATTTAACTCAATTTACAGTGAAATTTAGCACTCAAATATTTAATAAGTGATACTCAATCATCAAGAAAAACCCCCCACAGTTTTGGGTGGTGTTAAAGTAATTAACGTACATTTTATTTGTCTAAACAAATCTTTTGGTAATAATCCTGTGTGGAGATGGCAGGTGAACGCCATTTGAATAGTGGAACAGTAAGTTGTTAATGACAGATCCAATTAAAGTGTGTTCAAATCATCATCGATTGCAGCATTTATCTATCAGATTTCTTTGGAGAGAGCATATTGCTAACTGTGTTTTTTTGGGGGCCTAATTAAACTGTTTTTCACAAATTATTGAGGGTACCCTCTCATACATCTTGCATACATTATTGGCATACACTGTTAATTATAATCATTTGGTGAAAATGAAAACGTCAGAAGAAAGCAAAATTATGGACCTCTAATTAAATAGGGAGAAAAACGATTTGATAGTCAATGAAGGTGGCTCTTCACCTGTAAATGTCCACATCAAGCTAAAAAAAGACACATGTCTATCTCCATCAACATACGTTAATTAAACTTTTTCTCTTCATGCATTTTGTTAGGAATTTTTGTCTTGTTTTGCTTTGCTGTTGCAAAGCTAGTAAATTATTTGATATATTCCTATGAAAATAAATTATAGTTAGGCCAATCAATGTGTCTTTGAAATGATCTGTCACAAACAACATATGAAAATGGTACAAGGGTTTTCTTTATATATTCTCAATTTTTAGCAAGGAAACAATGAAGTTTTTTTTCCCCTTTTTTTATTTTTTGGTGAGGGGGAAGTTTAAATATTAACTACAATAAAAAAAAAAATCTGTACAGAAGGCTGTATTGTGTATATGCAACTAAAGTAAATCTTTACATCAAATTAGCATTAAGACCACCTCCTGAGGTTTCTTGCTCCAACTTGAAAGAGAAGTCATAAGGTTCTCCCCAAAACACTTGTGCAACTCTGGTGCGAGAAAAGAGTATTGTTTTTTTTATTAATGCTAAGTCAATCTATATATCAAAGTTAATCTAACTTTTATAACCGGCTTCTTGTCTTAGAAAAAAACATTGAATCTAGTTGCGATTAATTATTTTTATTTTGTCGGAGACCAGATTGGTATCCGTGTCGATTTGATTAGTTGCAACTACAGAGATTTACTCACATGTCAATTTAATCAACTTTTTGACATTTGATTTTGAGTGTTCTGGAATTTTGAAGGTTAATTTTGCCAAAAAAAAGAGACAATATAAATTAATTTATGGCATCAAATAATAATGATTTTGAAACCAAATATTTTCAGAACAAGCCAATTCGAGCTTGGTCACATTTCGAGCTTGATTCAAGGCCTTGTGAATTGCTAAACTAGTTTGTACTCCTTTATGTAAAAGACCATAGAACTCTTTCGAAACATTTGTGTACACGTGTGGAATTATATGTATTCACAGTAAAAAATCTGTACAGAAGGCTGTGTATATGCAGCCAGAGTAAGTCTTTATATCTGATTACCAAGCATTGATTAATCCAAAGTTAGTCTATATATCAAAGTTATTCTAACTTTGTATAACAGGCTCTTGTCTCAGAAAAAGTTTCAATCCAGTTGCAATTAAAAAATTATACTCATCTATCAACTTTTTGACAATGTTTGGTTTAGATTTTTTTTAAAAAAAATCACTGGATACAATAAAGGAATGAAAGGCTTAAAGTTGGTGATGATAATTCATCCACTTCACTGTTGAATCAGAAATATCCTTCTTTAGCAAGGAATCGGTTTATCTTTGAATCTCAAATCGACCCCTCATGTTCCAGATATTGTTGGTATCTCGGCTATCTCATGTCAACCCTCTAGATTCGTTTGCTGCTAAAGTAAATAATTGATGGATCTACTTCGAATTCATGTGCAGCTGCAGGTATTCTCATTAGAGATTCCTCTGGAGTTATTCAATTGATTCCTTTGCATGTAATTGTAGCGTGGCCTCTGCTCATAGTGATGATTTTATTTGAAGCTTTAGCTTTGTTGTATGGAATCCGTTTTGCTGCTCTGAATCATTACAGTCATGTGATATTTGAAGGTGATAATTGTATCTGTTGTCGACAAGGCTAATGCTTCGTGGACGGATTATTCACCTGTTGGCCATATTGTGGAGATTATTAGGGAGATGCTTTATCTTTTTAATTCCTCTTATGTTTTTCATTGTAAGAAGGTTGCGTATCACCTAGCTCGTATTGGATTATCTTTGACCCTCACAAGTTTGACCCTCCTTGTTAGTGGTTATCTCACTATCCATCTTCTTTTTTGTTTCACATTCTATTTTACTCCGATAAACGTCAAAGACTCTTCTTAATTTATAGATTAAGTCAAATATGAAGATATAATTAGCTAATGGAGTAAAAATAATAATAATAATATATGTCCTTTTTTATGAAAGAAAAGGTGCAAAACGTGGAGTGTTTGCATGATAACAGCATTATTAGAGAATGCATAACCCTAAGGCATATTGAAGACCCAAAGTCCAACATGATCCAATCCACCCAAAGGACTCTCTTTGCTTTAATTATACGTGTATGTCAATTGAAGCAACCAAAGGTTGAATAACTCTTAACCTTCCATAAGTTATAGAGCACATTTACTATGCAGCGCTTAATTTGGACCTTTGAGTTAGTTTACACAATATTTAATATTTTATTTTATTTTAAAATAAGTTATTTATATATACTTTTTTACAATTAATAACATATATTATTCCTTATGAATAAATATTTGTAATTATAATTAATTTTAATTGCATAATTCTAAATATTTTATATATGCGACTAATGATCATACTTGAAGAGAATAAGTCAAAGGCCATAACTATGCACTCGAGTGTCCCTTAAACTCAAATAACAAGCTCATTTTGATAACACTCCAAGAGATTTGCGTAATGGTACAGTTAAAGTTGTAATAAAGACACTGTTTGGCCACATAAAATGGGAAAGTAATGGTGAAAGCTTTGAACAGCTTAATTTTGCGCTCAGATGCCATTTTGGATGAATTATACTCTCTATTTCATTTTAATTATTTATATTTATTTTTTAAAATATCACATTCTAATTGTCTCGTTTCTAATTTTAATACATACTTTTACAATTAATACCCTTATTATTAATAAAGAATTTGAATAAGTTGTCAATTATATATTGAATAATATATTTTTTTATAAGGATTAATCTCTATACACTTAACTATTAACTATTAAATGATAGACAACTTAGTAAGTTTAGTTACTATAATTATTATTTTTAATAAATATATTAATTATTGTACAATTTAAAATAAATAATTGAAATGAAACATAAGTAATATATATGATTTGTGCGTTTTTTAGATCTATCCATTGGAATTTGGAATCCAATGAAGGCAGATTTTGCCAGGGTTTAAGTAGGACTTACTGGAATGCTTAAGTTGTAAACTTTTACTCAAAATTATGATATTTTAATACCTTTCACATACTATATATAATTTCCATACAAAATGATGAATTGCGATTTCAACACACAAGCCTATTGTTCTTGTATCTAATTAGAACTATTAATTTTTTTAGCATTCAAATATATTATTTCGATGGAGCATACTTGCTTGATACATATTTTAGGCATAATTTTACATAGTTGTAATATTGTGTTTTTGGTAACTTACTTATATTCCCCTATATCATGGAATGAATCAACCAATATTTAATTATACAATGTGCCCCAACATTTATTTAAACTAACATTGTCCAAGTAAAATACTTTAGATTGACTAAAACGAGTAATATAAATCATTTTATGAAATTTTATTAATATTTTACCATTGACTTCTAATATTACCTTCATTTATTTTCATATCTCTTCTCACATCTTTCTTATTTTCAAGACAAAGCTTTTATATTTTCTTCTTTTCAAAATATTATTTTCTCTATCTTATTTTCAAAACATAACAATCAAGGTCATTTTAGAGAGAAAAAAAATTATTTAATATGTATAAAAATGAATACATCAATTTATATTTCTGGATGAATGAAGTATGTTACTATACATAATTGAGGAAAAAATACTAGAGCAGAATTTGGGGGAAAATGATTTTGAATGGGTTGCGGTGTGTTGTATTTGGAAGGAAACTTTATATAAAATGATTATTTTTTCCTTGTTAAAGTGTTGGCACATGTCGAAAATGATCAAAATGTGATTTGAAAGACCAAATTTTCAATACGAAAATAGTTCAAAAATTTATAAAGTAAAAATAAAAAGAAGAAACCTATTTTGAAAATCAAAATTAATTTAAAGACTAAACTTATGAAATTTCATATGAAATAACAAATTTTCTCTTTTTAAACTTCTGCAGAACGACAAAAATTGCAAAAGAGTGGATATAATAACCTAACTTGTCAAATCAAAAATAGTTTTGGAATATAACATATACAAAATAAACAAAAGAGACATATCCTCAAGATCGAAATTAGTTTGGGAATGAAACTTACTAAGTTTTTTTTTTTTTTTAAAGAAGTAAAAAAAATAAAGAAAATGAACGGCCGTCACAAATTCACCACAAATCAGCGTTGGATTTACAATAGGCTTTTATTTTTTTGATCTCTTAAAAATTTTAAAAAATGGAAAAAATTATTGGCCTTTGCAAATCTTTCGTTAATTTGCAAGTGCCTATTATTGTTTTCATAAAATTGAAAGTAGGCCTTTAAAAAAATGAAAAAAATGACAAATATAAGATGGAATTATTATATGTAATACATATACTGCATAACTATATAGTTATTATTTATACTTATATATTTTATATAACTATATATGTGATATGCAAAGTTATATATGCTATATATGTTATATAATGTACTACATATGTTATATATAGTAGCATAATTATATGTGATATGTAAAGTTATATATGTTATATTGAGTTAATATATGCACTATGCATCTTATATATATTTATATATATATATACTAGTATATTTAATACGTATATTTATATATGTTATTAAATTTCAATACTAGTTACATAAAAAAATTTATTTCCTTACTCCTATATTGATAGGCTTGTTTACTTTTTTTACATCGATTAAGAAAATATAATTAATATTATTAAAAAATTTGCAAACTACCATCATCATTAATCATTACAAAGTTAATTTAATATACTTTTTATATACAAAAAATTTAAATTTAAATATAAATATTTTGATCAAGGATAAATATTTATACTTTAATAAGAAAAGTAATATATAATTTAAAACAAATAAAAAAAAGCTATCAATTTGGAACTAAGAAAATGCTTGTTCTAGTCAACAAACACAATTTTAAAATCCTATCACTTACACGATATTAGTTATTATCCATGCTTGTTTTAATCATATTTATAATTTGATTAAATACCTTGGAGCTTTCGATTTGTATGGAAAGAAAAGTTTACTATAAGAAAATAAATATTTTAAAAATAAAGTAAAATAGTTGAATAAAACAAGATACAAGGAGCATCCAAATTTAAGCACTTCCTTCGTCCCCATAATTAAATATTTAAATATTTCATTTAAAATGTCTAAAATCGAATACTAATTTTTTAAAATAAATAAATTTAAGTTTACTACAAACTTTCTTAATTCTAATCACTCACATTACCTTAGCTCATTTAATTTAACCTCAACTATATTAATAACAAAAATATCAAAATAAACTTTTTAAAATTTATATTGAAACTTAAATATTAATATTCAATTTCAAATAAAAAATCAATAAATAATCACTACTGTTGCCCTTTCAAAATTACCATTTCCTCCCCGGCAATAATAATGCCACTATGAGAAAAGCGCAATGACATGGATGGAAGGGAACAACAATTGGGGAGAGTTTGACCCAAAAATTCTCTACCCTACAACGCATGATCACAAAGCATCAAATCAGAACCGCATGTTAGACACTAAGATCAAAGATATTTGTATCAAAGTCGATTTGGATTTGTTGATCCTTGATGTGAACATAGTGACGCGGAACAGGGAAACATTTCTCCAAATAATGTTAAAGGATTTAATGCAAATTACATCGGTGTGTGTGTACCAGATATGATGCTAGCTTGTCAGTCTCACTGTCGCACAGCGAACGTGCAATATTCAAATCAGGCTTCTTATCACACGCGCAGGTGTCTGCGCGTGTGTTTATGACCTTGTTGATACATCATTTCTTGGTTCTGACAACCCCGAAATTTGTCAAATGCCATGTTTGACCAGGTTTTTTAATTTGTTTTTTAAAAAACGTGATTGCTTGGAGAGAAAAGAGAAAAATAGCCTCCAGGGGCACAGACGAGTTGGTAAGTGGCAAGGTGATAGGGGTGGAAACACTCCGACGTTGCGGGTTCGAATCTGTGTGGTGGCAGTTCCTTGCTGAAATATTGCATGGGCTGTTGCTAGGTTCGTATCTCGTTGGTCCTCTCCCTTGCAGGGCTGCCACTCGTGCATATCCCTCGATTTACAACCACCTGGCTAAGAGGCCTCTAGTACAGGTGGGGGGTTCGCCTTCGGGACTTCCCCTTATCAAAGAAAAGAGAAAAATAAAAGAAATTTTGAATTGAATTGGGAACTTTATTAAATTAAATTATACTCCATTAAATGAATTTTAATTTAATAAAAATTTAAAATTTGAAATTTGAAATTTAATATTTTATTAATGAATGTATTTTAAAGTTAAGATGATCGTCACAAATGATTTGTGTACATGTTATTAACAATTAAGTCTCCTAATAAAAGTTTTAATTAAAATAGAATTAAATAAAATAAGTTGTGAGTCAAACACACTTAAAGATGAAAATTTTCTATTCATATTGATTAAAAATAAAATATGAAGCACAATGAATAACGAAAATATGTGAATCTATTTTTTTCTTGTAAAATTATAAATATTTAATTTTAAAGGGATAATATATTTTAGAAACATAATATATTTTATTTTTTGTTCAACACTTAATTTAATTTAAAAATAAAATAAAATGTTTTTTCATGTTTTTAGAACCTTCGTTAAAAATAGAACAAACACAAAGTACTAATTCATGAATGAATTATTAGGAGTTTTGCCTCCACTCTTCCCGTAGCATACCCCGTAATTCGAAGAGTCCTCTCCTCATTTAGTAGTGAACCCTACCACGGTCCTTGACTCCTTTTTTACCAAAATGATATGCAATGCGATCGTACATACCTTTGGGAAGTGTGCGTCGACATATATTGGAAGACAACCTTTATGCATGTATTAAAGAAATAGTATTTATATTAATCTTTTAACTATTCACTATGATCACAGATAATGCAAATGTAAACTTAATAATTAATAATTAGAGTTTCAATATATATGAATATCAAATTAATAAATATTTAATTTTAAAAATTATTTATAATGTATAATGTTAATAATTAATGGTATTGTCAATATATTATTTACTAATTAATAAATTTATTAAAAATATTATTATTTATTTATATATATTGAATTAACTTGTTAAAAAGAATATCAAGATATGATATTCTCTTTTACATTATTAAAAACACGTCATAATAATATTAAATTATGATATTTATATTGTAAAGAAAAATTTGATGATACGATTAACATATAATTGACATTTACTTGATGCATTGGAGATGCCATAGGATATCCAAATTACATCCCTAATTAGGCTAAAACCATGTAAATCATCCTAATTATATCCCTAATAGTATGTCAATCATTTTAACTGATTTGATATGCAAATCATCCTAATCATATCCCTAAAACTATGTTACTCTATCTTTATTAATATGTTCACGTTCCTCGAAGTTCAAGGTGGTAAAAAAAAAAGTAGTAAAAAAGAGGATAACTTGAGTTTGGTAACGAGATCTTGGAATCATCAATGGTGGATGCCATTTGGTGAAGGAATCTGCAATTTGAAACAGTGATGAGATGGGGACAAGTTTTATTTTGGCCTGATTCTTCTATTCAGGCCAAAATTTATGACAATCTAACTCTCTCTTTTTTTTTTTTTGGGGTAAATATATGACAATCTAACTCACTCACACCCTAAGTTGTGGATTTAAACGGTTCTCGAGCCCAAACGAACCAAAAATAATAATTTATTCTTTATTTTTATTATATTTTTTATTTTCAAAATTTTAAAACTATGATTTATAATGTTAAGAGTAATAAAACATAAAATTAAAAACTTAATTAATACAAGAAAGATAACATAGAAAGTTTAATAATTTAAGATTTGGTGGTTTAGTCATTTGAGAATTGAGATAAATTTTATTAAGATTAAGAGTTAAGACAATAAATAATTAAATATTTAATAAGTTTAGGGCAAACTTTCTTCTTCTTCTTTTATTTTATTTTATAAAAAAGATGGCGAACCAAAATGAATCGGTCCGATTTTTTCAGGCTAGCTTTTAAAAAGTTCCGTCCACATTTTGCCCAGGCCAAAGTTGGTCGAGTGCCTTAAAGAAAATGATGCCAAATAAAGTTATATATATATATATATATATATATTGAAAGGCAAGAAGGATAATGTCTATATTGATAATATAAAAATCCAGAATCATAGTCTACAGAAAGCAGCCAAAAATGGCAGCAACAATCAGCCACCGAGACAACCAGAAACCAAAAAAAAAACCCCAACAGCCAACATAATATATACATACATATATATATATATATATATATATTCATGAAAAACAACATTTGATTAATTTGTATGATGTGAGTATATTTTTTTTTTACTTTGACAGTAAAACATTAGAGATTATTATATCATTGACTTGATCGTAATCTAATCAACATGATCAAACTTACCAAAAATAAAAATCTTATAAAATTTATATATAGGAACCAAAGATACCAAAAGTGATAACATTAGAGCCTAAATCCAACCATCTTCCTTTCACCGTATAAGAGAGGTTCAAGTTTCTGGCTTAATCTAGGAGTAAAAACCTAGGTTTTTTTTTTTTTGTGAAAAAAGCATCAACATTCACATTCAAAGATTGATTTCTTTCCAATCAAATAAATTTTTCAGAAATTGAATCAAGGATTTGAAATTCATTGAAGTTCAATTATACATAGGATCTTTATTCATTATTACTTTTTATCTTATTACTTATTGTATTTAAGCATCAATCATGGCAAAACTTATTGTATCTAGGATTAGAATAGCTAGCGTTTTTTATATACTTTTGGGAATTTCGAGTTCTACTTTGATGTTGTTGGTGAATGATTAACTCCATGGAATTAAGCTTTGATGCGATTGAATTAACTATAATTGCTGATTGGGTTTGTCATGCTCCAAATCTGTCCATGATGTAGTTATAGATTTGACAATACTTACAGTTAACTATTTAATGATTATTTTTATTATATTAAAATAAATATTTCAAATTAACTATTGATATTTTGACTCATATGTTAAGGTTGAAATATGTTATCACAAGGTTCCTTATTCCGATATGCAGTAGACCTTGTGATGGGCTTGCATTTAGATGAACTATGGATTGCCAAATTCTTTATCATTAGAGGGGGTTTTCTCTCCAATAATCCAATTGTTGAATTAACTGAGATCTGGAAAAAATAAGAATGGATTCAACTGCTCGGATTGTTGTAGCTTGATCCATGATTGTATTGAAATTTGAGTTTCCTTGTTGGGAGAGCAACAAAGGTTCTAGATTATTGAACAATAAAAAATACACAAAGGATCCAATAAACTCAAACAAACTTCTTATTACCTCATAAGAATATGTTAGGATGCCAATGTAACTAAATGAATGATATTAGGTAAACGTTTCAAATTGAATGTTCACATTTGTTCGTAATTAAATACTTTATTTTTTTAAATAAATATTTTTTTATTTAAAATTCTATTAATAATTTATTTAATTTAATACATTTATATTCAATTAATTCATGCTTCATATCACTTATCACCTTAATTTAAAAAAAATTGTATTTCACTGACTTATTAATTTCATAATTCATTATATTAATATTAGTAATAACTTAATTTTTTTAATTTTTAATCAAAATAAAAAATAGACAGATGGATTAATAAATAAACAAAGAAACTCCGACATTTTGTACGTGGAAAACATCTCCAAGGTAAAAGAGGAAAGTTCGTAGGATCCAGTGATCCATCACCAAAATCTCCATTATCAATAAAATATGATTACAATTCAAATATCAACCACAAGCAATTGAAAAATATAACCTTAGGAGGGAAAACCTAGCAATTGATTACATCCATAGATTTATGATGGAGAAGAGAAATAATTTGAAGAAAACATCACCAAATTTTGCTACTGTTTGGCTTTGATTTCTCAGTGTAAAATCATTGAAATTCCAAACCCACTATTCAAATGAAAACCTAGATGTCCTCTATTACCTGCTAAAACTTTGAGGTCGATCAGACAATGTTTGACTATTCAATCATAAACTTGATCAAGACTACCACTGTATCAGAACAAAAATTGGTTTTATTTCACTCATATCTCTCCAATAAGTGGTGTCTACTTATTTTAACTGACAAATAACCCTTAAAAGTTGACATTTTGGAACTTACAATGTTTTAAAAGTTTGGACTCATTTCATATAAGCTGGGACTTAGGGAACCCAAAACAAACACAGCTGCCCTAATTACGTGAAATTATGGACTCTAATGCTAGCTAGGTTTTCCCTTATTGTGTTGACTTAATTGCATATTTAATTTTAATCTAACCACAAGACCAATTGAATGCTTCATTTTGGATACATGAGGCCATTTAATTGATTTATTTGGTAGAGCTAAGTTCTTACTCGATGATCACAGTTCCAAGGTTTGAGAGATTCTTGATGAAGAAGGGCTCGCGGTGGGTGGATTTACACTTATCTTGGAGAGTCAACTACATATACCAGATATACTTATGGTCACTAAATCAACATAGATAATGGCTGCTTGTGTATTAGGCCGTGTAGGATCTCCAAGTGCTAATAATTGATCCCAAAGTTCTTGTATTTCAAGACTAGATGTGTGCATCCTAATTTTCAGCTTGGTCTTTTTTATAAATTAAAAAAAAATCAGTTTTAATTTTTTTTACAAGATTTAGAGAAAAAAAAAAGACCGAACTATAACAAAAAAATATATAATATCAAATAAAACTAAAGTGAAACTTAATTGAATTGAACAGAAATTACAAAATAGAACCAAAATAATATAAATCTAATATTTATAATAAATGGATAATACATTAATTAACCATGTCTTAGCATTAATTTTTAGTTCTAAGAATAAAACAATAGAGTTTTGATTTTTTGGGTTTTCCACTTTTTTAAAATAAAACCTGCAAAACAAATCAAAAGTTCTACATAAATTTAAAACTGAACCAAATTGAATCAAACTCAGTATAACTTAACTAAAACTTAAATTTTGTATTGAATTAATTTTTTTGTTGTTGTTTAAACCAAATATTGAATACCCCTAATTATTCAGCAAAAAGAGAGAGAGAGAGAGAAAAGAATAGTCCTAATTCAAACACATAACTAAATAGTTTTACTAAGTTGTTGATACATGCAATGGAGTCTATTACTCCTTCCATTTATTATATAAATATAAGTCCTTCTAGGTTCAACTTTCATTAAATATAAATCGGTTTAATGCCCTATCTTTCTCTCATTTCATAAAAAGTAAAAATTGTAGTCATAATTGAAGAAAAAAATAAATATAAATTTATTTTAAGTATAATATATTCATATTTAAAGATTTTTTAATATACGTGTAAAAGATTAAAACCGACTTAGATATCAAAAATCAATTTCTAGATTGGTGTTATTGTGTGTCTATATATATATATATATAATATCGACTTTTGGAATAATCTTATAACTCTTTACTGTATCAAATTTAAAAAAATCGAGCATGATAACTAAACATGTCAAGATATAATGATTCATATCATCTACTAGATCTTCTGCTTCATTTGTCTTCTTAGTAGGTTTGGGTATTTCTCCACTAACCAACATGCTAGAGAAGCCTACCTGTGAGACAACAACTCATTTTATCAGCCTGCACATCATAGTTTGGTTTCCATCAAATTTGACGTTAATTGGTTGGTGAATGTATTGAGGAAGTTAATTTGGAGGCACCTATAGTGCATAAAAGATGATTATTGTTATAATAAGGCTTGAAAAACACAAAGAAGAAAACAAATACAGAAGAACTCAAGAACCCTTGAATGTTAAGTTATTAAAATTCACTATGTAATTTGAGATCTTCCATAATCCTGCAATACCTAAAGTAGCCAAGCTTAAAAAAAAAAAAAAAAAAAGATAATGAATAGTCTCCATTACAATTGACAATTAATTAACCTTACTAGAGAGAAGCTCATAAAACCAAATCTAGATAGAACAATTTAGTGCAAATAACGGATACAAAAGAGATAATTAATCCCATTTGAGATGACCATTAGATGGATTGAAAGATTGGGTTGCAATATGATATGTCATATAGATCAAATAATCTTTTTATCTGTTCAGAAATCATTATTTTGCTCAATTAATATCCTTTATAAAAAATTATATTCCATATCCTTATCATATGCATTACTATCGTGTCAAATTGCAACTAAATAAAAACATTCTAATTAACCTTTAGAATGATAATCATTCTAATATATGCGTTAAGTTATTTTAACGTTCCCGCTATTTGTTGCTTAACAGTACTAATAAGCATATTGGAGTTTTCGTCTTTGCATGAGCACAATGATAAAGAAGATTTGATAGAAATGTAGTATAGAGACTATTTAGAAAGAACAGAGATGATCAAGTATGATTGTTATGATCTATATTTGTTGTTCAAATTTATTTTATTGTTAAAAACGAAAAGAGATTAAAAGTGTGCAAGAAACTCAAAGAAGAGGTTTACTAATATTGAAAATTTCATATTCTAATTTTAAATTGGAAATAGGTTTTATAATAATAGTGCTTTTGTGTAAAATAATGGTTTAATTCAACCAATAAATTAAAAGAATGGTTCCATCAGTCAAAATGTGTCATGTCACTCATAAAGAAGGTTCTAATCAATCAAATTATTTTACATAATTTATCTTTTAAATATATAAATAACTCTTGAATTATCTAAATTAGTCATCATTATTAGCCTTTTACTCATCTAAAGAGTACAAGAACACTTAACAAATTTGACTAAGCTCTTTGAAAGTATCAATGAAGATGCTTGTGCATTAGCAACTTCCAATGCTCAAAGGTCCAACGGAAAAGGAATCTTAAGCATCTGATTGCTTATTTTGCATAGACTTGTAATAACGTCCTCACGGATGATAAAAACCCTTTGGTTAAACAATTTGTTTGATCCCTCAATGGAAATGGATTCGATTTGTATACTAACATTGCACTTGGATCAACTCATAGCTTGAATCAACGTGATAAATTGAGTTCCTAAATCACTTCTACATAACCCGTCAAATTGTATGTATGCTTTAGCTAAGTCATATCAAACAATGCATAGATGATCTAGTCATTGATTATATTTATTGATGGATAAGTTTTTTAAGTTTTTTATTATGTTGCGAAACAATAGAAATATCAAAAGGAACATGAATTTCCAAAATGAGGGCAATATTTCTTCGGATGTTGAAGAAGAAAGGTCACACTCATAAACTTGAAATGTTGCAATTACATTTTCAAAACTCTCCTTAACATATGAAGCTAAACTTCAAGTCTTTCATTGATATAAGTATAAACTATAAAATTTTCAAATCACATCTTTTAAGTGCTCCTTAAGGCAAGATAAAAAATTCAAGATATTGTTTGACAAGAGTGTAGTAGTGTCCAAATATCTAAATCAAATATTAAAAAGTGCCCCTTGAAGCAAGAGCGAGAATTCAAAGTACTCCTTAATAAATTATAAACTACATAAATGTTTCAATCAAATATTTAAAGCACTGAATTTTTTCTTGTAAGGGTACTCTTCTACTTGCAGACTCTCTCAAATTTGGCACTCTCTCATCGATGCTCCATGCTGAGATTTTTAATTGCTATCGAGGCTCTTCAAATAGTTCTCTCACATGGCTTCTCTCATTTACTTTTGGAATCAGATAGTTTCATTTTGATAAATGGTGTCAAAAATAGAAGCATGTTTTTTTCACCATTGGATAATCTGTTTTAGTTTCTTACTAGTTTTTAGAACATTGGATATCAATCTATTTGCTATGTGTCTAGAGAAACTAATGATATATAGCTGATCGTTTAGCTAAACTACTTGCACATGAAAATGATGATTCTCATTTGTGGTAGTCTCCTGTTCCATCTCTGTTATACTCATTTAAACTGTCTAAGGAATTAAAATGGCAAAATTGGAAGAAAAGAAAAGTAATAAATAATTATCAAATTATACCTGTTTAGGTCTGGAATGCCTATATTTTGAAACAAAAGTAGTATTTAACTATCTATTGCAAACGAAATGTTAAATTATAAAATATTAATAGTATATTTTTTATTTAAATTACTTTTGTAATGATTTTTACACAACATTCAAAGTAATATTTCACTAATTTTCTTCAGTAATATGTCTTGTAAGAGTAACTCTTGAAATAAATATCGCTTTAGAAAACAAATATAACAATAATAATGTGTTTGTAACACAAAAGAATAAAATCATAAAAAAGACAAGTACAATATATAATAAATTATTTCTATTCCTTGAGCATCTTCAATACAAAATTTTAATGTAAAAAACAATTATGTCACATTATGAATTAGTATCATACTGACATATCCTTGACAATATAAAAAAGAATGTCATATATTAACATCATCTTTGACATGACTTATCATATATAGATAAACATTAATATTTTTTAATAAATTCACCAATTAGTAAATGACGCGTGGATAATGTAATGAATTATTGACATTATGCGATGATTTTTAAAATTAAATGTAAGTCACGTGACATTTATATATGACACTCAAATTATCCACTATAATGTAGCATACTTTTTTCCATTAATATTGATGCATTGAAGATGTAAAATTAATATAGTTTTATATATCAAAATTTAATAATATTAATACTATATTCAAAGAAAAAAACCATATAATTAAGAAGATGTCTAATATAAAAGTTCATAATTATGAATTTACGGGTGGAGACAACATTTGATAAAAGCTGGGATATAATAATAATAACTTTTCCCAATCATGTAAATATCATAACCGTTCAGACTCTGCAAATGTTCGCCTAGCAGAGAAAACTACTCAACTGAGTGGGATTGTTAGAAGAAATCATGGAACTGAGAGCAGAAAATTACTACTACTCAATTGACTCTATTTGGACTGGATATTTTTGTATAGTTTTCTATTGGTTTTGAAAAACTTGGATTTTAGTTTTATAATTTAAATGTTTGATGTGATATTAATGAGTTTTATTATTAGATGTCATTATAAAATATAATAATAGAAATGGTATTTTTTCTCTCTTTTTTTTTAAAAAAATTTCTGAATAATAATTGATTATCTTAATTTACCTTTATTTCTTTTCTCTCATAACTTCAGATCCCCCCCCCCCCCCCCGCCTGGCCAAACTTAGAAGCTAGCTGTAGTAGAGTACAAGAAACTTAAATGAGAATGAATAATGATTCCAAGAATATATAATAAACTTTTTAGATAATAATTACAAGTTTTGATATTTTTTTAATTGGAAGCAAATTATTTGTGCAGCAAGTATTTGTAAACTAAGATTAGAAACAAGTATTAAGTAGCCTAATATCAATTACTCATCCAGATCTTGTAAAATCAGCTTTTTTGATGATATTGTTCAATAGAATAATTATTTATTTTTATTTTTAAAACTATTACCAGTTACAAGTGATAACTTAGGAAAAATTAGCAATTGTTATCTTTTTGGATGTGTACATGGATAGTTATAATTGATAACCCAAGAATTATGTGCATACAGAGTCCAAATTATAGAAATAATCATTCTAAGGAATATTAGAGGATTTGGTCCTAAACTATTTTATTTTTTTAGTTTTGATCTCTTAATTGTATTTTGTCTCTTTAGATCTTTGAATTATTATTGTTCTCAACCATTTTTCTTTTTTCAACTTTGGTTTCCGATCCTTTTTTTTATCTTTAACTATTTTCAATGATATTTTATTCCAAAATAATCAAATTTGAAAAATTAAAAATAGTTCGAGATAGAAAAATTATTAAATTGAAATTGAAAAATAAAAATAGTTAAAGAATCTAAAGAGATAAAAAATCAATTATGGACCAAAACTAAAAAAATAAAATAATTCAGGGACTTAAAATTCAATAATTTTCCATCATTCTAATACGGACAAAGGTAGTAAGTTACTACTTTAAATATGCTCCTACTTCGGCAATAAATTTTGTCTTATGGTCACATCTCTCTTACCCAAATGTATTATGTTTAAAATTAAATTAAAAAAAAGCCTAATTTGGATGGTTTGTCAAATTATAGTCTTTTTTTTTTTTAAAAAAAAAAACATCTGTTGCAACAAAAAGGAATAGAGCTCAGCATGCGAATTCGTTTCTCCTTTGTCACACAAGATGAAGAGAGATTGGAGTTTAGCTCCAAAGATCAAATAAATTTTATTATAGGTTCATATATATTTTATGACCTCTTTTGGTTATTCGCACATATTAAGCGTGATGAAAATAATAAAGAAAAGAGCGTGGAAAATAATAAATCTTTTTATATAAAGTTTTAAACACGTCTTTAATTAGAACTTTTTATTTAAATGACTTCATTTTTATCCATGTAATATGTCGTAGTCATTCTTATATGGGCGAAACAAAAATAATCACTTACGTACTTAGTAAGACCGTAATTAATCTTAGAAAATATAACAAAAATAACACGCTTTTGCTAGATGCAACATGCCACTGAGAGTGGCGTATATGACTTGTCAGACAAAATAGCCACGTCGCTCTTATGTGCGACTCTTGATGTATAATTAAATTTAAAAAATGGTCAATTCCATTCATTTTTAAAAAAAAAAAAAAGATTTGAAATTACTATTTATTATAAAATTAAATTGTTGTAGATTTTTGAAAAAAATGCAAATAGATATATCAATTATTAAAGTGAAATAAAAATAAATAAATTTACAATTATAATATTATATATGAAAATGTATTTAAAATAGAAAGATACAATAAAAATTAATGATGGTTAGGCACGGTCCTGCTAAGTACGTAAATGATCATTTTAATTTTTTTCCGTCTATATTAAAAGGATCAAGACGGATTACATTGATTAAAATATGGTCATTTAAATATAAAAAATTCATTTAATTAAATATTTATTGAGAATTGCACGTAGACTAAATTTAAATTACTCTAACAGTCACTTTTTATAAGTGTTTTAAATTTTTTTTCTTTGTCTATAATTATAAATTATTTAATGAATTTTTAAAGATATTTTATAATTTATTTCTAATATTTATATTTATTTATCATTATTTATTTCTCAAAATAAGTTTTTCAATTTCCTATAAAAATACATCTCAAAACATTTTTTTTAACCCAACAAATGGATTTCAATTAATCACATAAATAATATTTTAATTATTTTAAAATTAAAATTACAATATCAAACAATTTATTAATTATATTTTATAATATTATCAATTATGTGGAATCTAAAATATATCAATCAACTTTCAATTTTCAATAAATTTTTTTTATTCAAACATAATTTCATTTTAAAACAAAATAAAAAATAATTTCAAAACTCAATTCAAATATAGTATTTATTTTTTCTTTGTGACTTCCTTCAATTTCTTATTGTTAAGATACAAATTTTTTTTTTCAATCAACATATAATTATTATTCTTTCTTATTGTTCAAATAAGATAAATAAGAATATTATATGAACTAAATTACTTTTTTTATATGTGTGAAATACATTATAAAAGGACAAAAGACTATTAAACAAGATAAAATATGAAATAATAAGTTATTAATGCATTAAAACTAATATGACCATCTACTTCGAATCAAAACAAAATGGCTACAGTAGTGTCTAATATGTAGCCCATTCCAAAATGATTGCTATTCTATTCTAAGTTCCCTAACTGCAAGCCTTGATTTGAACCAAATAGTATGATAGACTTATATGTATATATTTTTACTTATATTTTAAAATGTTCACATATTTATATATAGAATATTTTGTATACAAAATTTAATTAATAATTTTTTTAATTTATAACAAAAATAATATATTAAGATCTTTTTAAATCAAAATATTTATTTAATTTTTATATTAAATCAAAAAGTAAACATTAACAATGTAATATTGTAATGTAAATTATTATAGAATCACTATTTTGTTTGTTGCGAATAATTCAAGACAAGAAAGACCATATTAGGAGACACAACCCAACTTTGTGACCAATTTGTGTATATTTAAGCAGTTGTCTTCCATTTAGAAAGAAAAAAGAAAAACGGTTGTTTTCCAGGCTCCAGCAATTTCTGCTATATTGGGATTACTATGCCTTTAATGTTCAAGAAGAGACCCCTGTGTGCATTAATCACAGTGGAGTGTCCTAATATACTAGGACACAGAGATTTGACATTAGTTTTTTTGTTTCTTTTCTTGGTCCTCAAGATTTAATTACAAAACGTGTGTATTAAAAATGGAGAAGATCAAAATATGTAAAGAGTTTATATTCAAGAAATGTCACCCCCAATTCCAATTTGATCCGAACCAGTTCTTGAAACTCCATGAAAATTGTTCAAACTCTGGGGCATAGCTTAGTCCGAAAGTGGGCTGTGAATATGAACTCTTTAGTCCTCCGAAAGCAGATCTGAAACCACACTTCCACTTAGCCTTATTTTGTCTAATTGTGTAAAAGACTACCCCACAAAATATATACATACAACTTTTTTTTTTACAAATCTATACATACAGAGAGAGAGAGATGGAAAGGGGACTAGACAAGTAGTGAGAGAAAGTTTTTACTTTCCCCAAGGCTGTGTTGCAGGTTGCACTGCAACCAAAACTTGTGGTTTTAAGAATTGCGTTTCTCTAAGCTAGGCCCAAAATTTGTTTTTGGTAATATATTTTTCCCCCCCTCTGTTCATCACCTCTTCCTCCCACCAACCACCACCATCTTCATCCTCAATTCCATAACTTTGAAAATAACCCTTTGACTGCAACCCCAGCCCACCCCCCCTACGCCCTATCCCAACCCATATCCCTCTGTGCCAAGGCCAAAATGGAAGACCCTTGTTTATAGATGGGGAGAGTGAATAAAGTGAATGAGGAGTGACAGAGAGAGAGAGAGGGGGGGGGAAAATTAAAGGAAAAAGAGCCCTTTTTTCTCTAACCTTTATACACACATATGGCATATAATGATTACCTAAATATAACTCCAAGTCTCCAACCCATCATTACCTTTTATAACAGGTTAAATCTTAGCCACCTCTTCTTAATAATTCCCCAAAATAAACACACTCCCCCTCTCTCTCTCTCAATCTCCGTTTGTATTTCAATTCTCTCTCTCCTTTGTTTTCTCGCTGATATCTGTTACGTTTTTTTTCAGTCTTGTACAAAACTATTTAAAACCCTACCCTCTCTCACCCATCCCCTTCTTCTCCTTATCTCTCTTGTTTCTTCTCTCTCTAAAGTGAGAGGAGGGGAGGAAAAAACAAAAGGGCTGAAGTAGATTTTAGTAGTACTTATAATAGTTTTGCTGTTGTTTAGTAGCAACTTCACTTTACTCTCTTTCTCTGTTTCTCTCTCTCCCTCTCTCTTTCACACAGAAAAACACACACCCAAGCGCACACCAAAGTAGTAGACATGGATACATACGAGGCTACTAAGATTGTGCTTTCAAGGATCCAGAGTTTGGATCCGGAAAACGCTTCAAGAATCACTGGTTACATACTGATACAGGACCAGGAGAGAAGGAGATGATAAGATTAGCTTTTAGTCCGGAGTCCCTTTTAGTCTCTTATGTCAACCAAGCAAAGGCCTGTTTGGGTATTCCTTCAAATAGTTGCTCTACTCCTTCAACCCCTTCGTCCCCTTCACCGTTTAGCAGTAATCCCATCTCAAACTCAAATAATCCTACTAGACCCAACCCATTTTCTCAGTCGTCGCCGAGAATCGTTATTCCAAACAGTAGGTTCCATTTGAATAACCCTGCTTCTCCATCCTCACCATGGTCCGCCAGGAGTTCTAGATCAGCCTCGTATGCTGCGGTGGTTAATGGTTCGACCAATACTGCTTCTGGGTCTTCGAACTCATCGCTTTCTTTGCCATTTTACAGTAACAACAACAGTGATTTGAGTGACGAGTTTGGGAACATTCAAGTTCAAGATCAGTTGTCATTTCTGGATGAATCTTTGGATCCAATTGTGAGTCCAAGTGGGAGAAGTGACTCTGTGCTTTTTCCATATGGGAATTGTGAGGACAACACAGCCCCTCACCACCAACAGCTTCATAGGAGAAGCTGTTCGGTGAATGATGTTTTTCTTGGGGGTGAAGATGGTGGTGGTGGGAATAGTGGGTTTGGTTGGAGGCCATGCCTATATTTTGCAAGAGGATTTTGTAAAAATGGCAACAGTTGCAAATTCCTGCATAATGGCGGAGGGTTTGGTGGAGGGGATTCTTCACCTGACGGTGTTGGGCCTATGGTGGGGTCTCCAAGCAAGATTGATGGCTTTGATGAGTTGCTCAGACTCAAAGCCATTCAGCAACAGAGATTTGCCGCTGCTCAGCAACTAATGGCATCTGGGGCTCCTCCCCCTTTTGCTTACAGCAAGTGCATGAACTTCTTGAACGACAATCAGAGGTGATTTTGTTAATTTTTCACTACTTTTTACTTCTTTTAGTTGCTCTTGAAGTAAAGATGTTAACTTTGATGTGCTTTTGCTCATGACAATGTTTAATTTAGTGATAATTATGTTTTTCTGATGGAACTGTTCTCATGCATGACATTGATTTTCTGGTTTAATTTCATTTGTTGGTCTCAATACTTTATTTTGATGTTTTTAATCGCATTTTGTTTTATAGATTTAAACATGATGCTGCATCTGTAGGTCATTGGTAAACTAACAGTATTATTCCAGATTGGTGGAACAATTTAATCCTTATTACCTTTGGATGGATGGGAATGACGCTTTATTTCTGGCTAGAATATATATATATATATGTGTGTGTGCGTGTGTGTGCTCTATGGGGGGGATTAAAGTGGTATTTGATTGGCTTGTGGACGATGGGTTGATGTTAATATATACATTGTAGATCTGCGGCGGCTGCATTGATGATGGGTGATGAATTCCACAAATTTGGTCGGTGTCGGCCTGATAGAAGCGATTTCTCAGCCCTCGGATTAGGGGGAAACGCTAGTTCTGCTTCGCGACAAATTTACCTGACGTTTCCTGCTGATAGCACATTCAAGGAAGAGGATGTTTCTAGTTACTTTAGGTAATTTACTGATGGTGACTGAAGTTTCATGCTTTGCTTTGAATTATAGCACTTGCTGATGATTTCTTCAATTTGTTTCTGAAGTAACTATGGACCAGTGCAAGATGTTAGAATCCCGTATCAGCAGAAGCGAATGTTTGGGTTTGTTACATTTGTCTACCCAGAGACTGTGAAACTCATATTAGCCAAAGGCAACCCACATTTTGTTTGTGATTCTCGTGTGCTTGTTAAGCCCTACAAGGAGAAGGGAAAAGTCCCTGAGAAGTATGAAGACCAGTCTGATTTTTATGTTTTGAAATGTTCAGGGCATATTTTTTTAGACTAATTTTTAAATTGATTATTAAAACTTGTAGGAAGCAACATCAACAGCAGCAGCAGCATCTGGATAGAGGAGAGTTTTCTGGGTGCTTGAGTCCCTCGGCCCTTGATTCGAGGGAGCCCTATGATCTCCCCTTTGGTAAGGCATATAACAACAGTGCTTTCGGTTAAGGTTTGAGATTGAATATTTCTTATTCTCAAATTTTGTAATGTTCAGGAGCAAGAATGTTCTACAATACCCAAGAAATGATGCTGAGAAGAAAATTGGAGCAAGAGGCTGAACTGCAGCAAGCAATTGAGCTTCAGGGGAGAAGACTGATGAACATGCAATTGATGGACCTAAAGAATCAACATCATAACCATCATTTCCAACCTAGCATGATGGCAGGGGTCACAAATCCTTGTGCAACTCTGCCTCAGTCTCAGACCAATCAGAGCCTCGTTCTTCCATCTGATGGCATCAATTCGGAAGTCCCAGAAGGTTTGCTGTTCAAGAGCCATTTCTCTTGATATGTCCAGCTTGAAGCTTATGCACCTCTATTCGCTGATTTATTTTCCTGGGCTTGCAGACCAGAGTGGTAACCAGGAGTCTGTCAACTCTCCAACAGCTGTAGCTGATGAACACACTCCACTGGAAACTACTGAAGGTCTGAATCATGGAAATGATAGTGGCAAGGAGGAGAACTCCAAGGTTGAAAACCCAGATCTCCATGAAAGGTATAAAGCATAAAATATAAACTACATGTTAATTTAATCATTCTAAACATTCTATGGTCATTTCATACTTTATTATGCGCTTTTTATTGGTCTCTTACTTTATGACCTCTCTTGTTGATGTTGCATCTTCCTCCTGATGCATCTTTTTGTTTGGCATTAACGAAAGCAGCTTGGAGAACATACTTCCGGACAACCTCTTTGCTTCTCCAACAAAATCAGCTGAACATCACTCAGCGTTTGCTACGACTTCAGCTGATGACAATACCCCAATAACATCATCGTCATCTAACTACATCCCACTGCTACCCTCTACTTCTACCCTCAGCATGGCTTCTCTTAAATCGTGTTATTTTCAAATGCCAAGGTAGTCCTTCCACCAAAATACAGATTCGTCCTGTTTCCCTTGGGCTATTATTACAAGAGAAAGACCTAACCATTAGGACTTCTATAACCAGGTTTTCTTCAGGCCAAGAAGCTACTGAGATTTAGGCGATAGGAGTAACTGTGGCTGGCAAGGAGGGATTAACTTAGCTTTGGGTGAGTGAATACTTTGGATATGCAGCAAACATTCTAATGCATCTTCCAAATTTTTTTTGTTGCATAGATCTTTATTGATATTTGTCTTGCATTTTTGTGTTCCCTTGTGCAGAAAAAGGTTGAGTAGCTAGCATATACAAGAGTAAAAGTCCTCTAGCTGTATAGCCAAACCATACCCACAACAGAAGAAAAGATCTGTAAGGAAGATCTCTCCAAGATTATTGTCATCATCAATACCATACTACTTACAACAATACATAATGCATACATAAAGGACAGATGAAACTGATTCATGGGAGTGGGGTCTCTCTTTGTTTATTTTGTACCCTCTCTGTAGTGTGTTGGACCACACCGAACAGCAGTAGCATAACAAAAGCAGTAGTAACTTTTATCATACAATGTTCATTTAGTACTCTTTTACCCCCTCCCTCCCCACTCCTCTCTTACCCTTCTATTATATATTAGTACTATTTGGACCATGTAAAAAAGTTAAACCCGTGAAGAGAAATGAAAAAGAAAATGTTTTGATGTCACTGTGAATTGTGAAAGAGAAATAGAGATCTATTTGGTACTGAAAAAAGCAGCAGCAGCAGCAGCACTCCCAGAAAGTGCAGAATAACTACTTGACTGACTATGAGAACCCAAAAGGGTAAAAAATTGGGAGTAAGAGTGAAGTGGATGGTAAAGCTGGGCTTCTGCCATTCTTTATAGTTTTATTGCTTCTGTTCCATGACAGCCTTTTATCATCAACAGATCATCTTGCAAAGTGTACAGGCTCTTTAATATGCTATACCCTCTTCTTTCTCTTTTTTTTGTCAAAAAAAAAGAAGAAAAAATCGAAATGAGAGTGGAAGAAAAGGGTGTTCTTTTATGAGATTAAAGGCTTAAAAAAAAGAGAAAAATTCGAAATGAGAGTGGAAGAAAAGGGTGTTCTTTTATGAGATTAAAGGCTACTTTAGGGGACTCTTTTGTCTCATTTTGTGGTTTCTTTTAGGTGGACATGAAGAGGGGGAGGGCCACAATGTCACATGGGTGCTGACAGCATTTGAATGGTATCAGGGTACTACACTTCTTTCACTTTCAACCCTCTAGCCTGAATAGGATATAAATATATGTGCTTGGCCTTTTGTTTTATGGGTACTGATGCCCCCTTTATTTTAGTATGTTTTCTTTATTTATTAAGAGGGGCACATGAGCGCCAATTTTAGCTTCCAAGCCCCTCCAACCTCCCCCTTCTCCCCCACCACCCTTCAATCTCCATTCTCAGCTCACCCCCGCCCCCATATTAAATTTGTCCCCCTCGCCAACATAATAACATTATCGTCTAAAGAGAGAAGTGTATGCTTAAATAGTATTCCATTATAGATGCATAAAAAAATTGTATTTGTAGCTTATAGAAGTAAGTAAAATACCAATAATTTAAGATTGAAAAAGTCACTGATTCGTGCCACATTGGAATAAGAGGAGATCTCCAGGGACTTGATCTTCTTGTTCCTGTCTCATTATTCTTTTTTATGCTTGGACAAAAACTAATACTACGAAATTGGAGATGGTAAGTTTTACCAAGTGTGGTGACACATGTATACAGGGGGGATCTATGTTTATTTACATGTTTGTTGGGGCCTTATCCTCTATTTTATTAAGATTCCCTTTTCTTTGCAAACTTCTTGTATTCCAATGATGGCAGGACATACTTGTCATTTCCAAACTTTTGGGCCAGATGAATTTAGCTTTTGGGCTATTTTCTCTTCACATTGTAATGATTTCTATTCACAATGGCCATTCATGTACCCTCAAAGTTTCGTCAGCACATGGAGGGTTAATTGCAAAGGGATGCATGATTTTCTTTTCATTTTTCTCTTTTTATTATTATTTTCTAAAAATTTTCTGACTAAAAGAGAAATATGATTTTACTTCAAAAGGAAAAAGCTACTACACTTTTAATAACTGAATTCAGTCCAACATGCTGGATCTGTTGATGGAGGTGCAGCAATCATTTTGTTGATAAATTAAATTTTCATCCTTGTAGCTTCAAATAGACTTGGGTATTCAAATTGGTAAGGGGGCAAATCTTTTCCCTTAATTCTTTGGGTTAAAAGTTCATAGCCCTTTGATATGACGCTTTTTTCCCTCAACAAAATACATCGGAAAGATATAAATTGAATAATCTATTGTTTGGTAAAATATAATTTTGACAATACGTGGAGTCGGGGAGAAAGTACATTATCTGTCTTCGGTGAAGGTTAGATTTATTGAGTTGAGTCAAACTTAGCTTTAAGATTTTTAGCTTATTCGTTTAAACGATTGTTCTATTACTAATTTAAGTTAAATTTTTTAATGAAAATTATTGTCAAGTTTTTTCTTTCTTTATCAATTTTACCTTTTATCTTTCTCTCTCTAGTTTTTCATTCTAAAAAATATCTCTTAACACATTGAAGATAAATGAAACATCTAGAAATAAATTTTTATGCATTTAAGATAATGATGTATATTTTTCATATTTTATCTTGAATTTATGCATTTGAAGGAAAATTGTTTCGTGTAGACGGTCAATCCAGATAAAGTGAGTTTGTCTGGAATGTCAATCCGAACAAATTAAGTTTGTCTTGATGGTCAACTCGGACAAACTCACTTTGTTTCGATGGCTAATTAGGATGAAATAGGTTGGGCCGGGTAAAAAAAATCCATTTCCCCTTATATTTAGTCATTTTATTATACATTTAAAATTATATAGTTTTGAGAAACTACATCATATAATTTTTAGTCATAAACGAACAATGTTTTTAGTCATAAACAAACATTGTCTCAAAACTATATCATATTAAACATAAATATATTATATACAAACAAAGTTTCATGTATCAAATTACAAAATTTTTGGTAGAGATTTCAAAGAGTTTTGTGTAGGGAGAGAAAGTAAAGTGAAAGTGTTCAAGGGTAAAATGAAAATTTGGGGTGTGCATTTAATAAAAGGGGTGTGCATTTAACAATCATATTTTTTTATTTGATTTCCTTCCATTGTTGGTCTACTTGTTTAGTTGCATGAATTGAGATGGAATCGTTTAATTGACTAGAGTTTTAGCTTTTTTTATTATATAATAAATATAAAACATCTATACATAATATAAATGTGGAAAAAAATTTGATAGGCCAAATCTAATATGAAGAGAGATCAGTGTAGTTCCTTAAGAAATGAGAACAACTCAAATTTGATAGAGAGATACAATACCTAGTTGAAATTGGATTCCAAAAAGAATTGATTCGGGTTAGGACTAAGGTATGATTGAGTATCAAAGGACCAAGATTGAATATATTGGATACTTTGGTACCTCTTAGAAAAAACAAATATACTAAGAGTATCAAATCTTGAAAAGTTACTAGTACCTAGGGATAGTCATCTTTTTGGTAACACTGTTCCCCCAGCTAATGTAGGGAAATTATGAATCCATACTTGACAATACAGATAAAACACTGTTTTTGTCTTCGTTGGGAAATGAAACATAAATACACATCCATAAGAGAACATAATAGACAAAAAATATAGACCCAGTAAGTATGTTCATTGATTGAACCATAATTAGATTGGTTTTTAGAAGTTTAATGTGTTGTTTATTGAGATAAAATCTACCTAATTGTGTGTTTATGTGCTTAAATTGGTTCTTTACACTTTTATCTTTGTTTGCAGGTATTTTGAAGGTATTTTAACATGTTTAGAAGACATTGGAGGAAGATAAGAAGCTTAAGAAGTTGTTTTGCAAGCAAAATGGAGTGGACGCGCAACCAATTGGACGCGCACTTGAAGAAGTGGATGCGTCACTATTCATTTACGTGTCAATTCTCAGTAGTTTTGGAGCCTCACGCGTCCACTTGGACATTTTTTATTGTCTCGCGCGTCCACTTTTGACAACACGCGCATCCACTCTCCGAATTGAAGATTTTGGGCAGTTTTTGAGTAGTTTTGAATTAAGACTCTTATGTAACTAACCATATGACATTTTCTAACTATTTATAGGGTTTATTAGCCTAGTTTTTGGGGGTGTGAAACACCTTAGATATTTTGTTCCCGAGTATTGTAGCAAATCAAAAGTTGGAGTTTCTCGAGAAATCGTATTCCCGTTTAATAAGTTTCTCTCTTTCCCTTAATTTTTCTATGATGTTTTCTTTTATGCATTGTGAGTAGTTTTCTTTAGTTAGTAAGGACATGCATTAGGTGTATGTTATTCGGGAATATGAGATTTTTGTTTTGTCATTAAAAATCCGACCTTTTCAAAGGATCATTATTTCTATTTTGGTATTTGAACAATTCTTGGTTTTATTCTATCAATTGTGTTATTTCAATTATTATTAGCCATCTTAATTGTTTTACACAGTTGATTAACTAGGGTTATGCATAATCGATTTTCGGTAACCAAAAGTAGTAACTATTGATTAATTTAAATCTTTGTTTGATTAATTGATAGGAATTGTTTGAAAGGAATTGCATCGTTTTAATCGGCTATTAATTTTATGTAATTTGTGTTGATGTTGTCCTCAAGCTGAATAACTTAATTGACTATTTTAAGCGAGCGATTCGGTAACTTATTTTAATTAGGTTAAAGTTAATTTTCCGTGCTTCTCGGGAATTAATCTAAATTTACAGGAATCAGAATTTGCTGCGCTACGCGAAATTCTAAGTCATTACTCAATAGGTTATTATCAATGATTAGTCCCGAATAAATAAAACCGAAATACGAAGTCTTTGCTAACGTTTTTCTACCCATTGATTTTTAATTGATTTGAGAATTATTTTATTTAAAATTTTATTATTTTATATAAAAATTGAATCTTACCCCCTACTCTCGATCAGTTTACTTATCTGAAATTTTACAAGTTCCTGTGGGTTCGACCCTTACTTGCCATAATTGCATAAGTTAGTTAAGTTTGAAATTTAATTTGATAGCGCAACGATACGCTCGTCATTCATTCTCTTTGAACCCTTCTCCTATCATCTGCTCTTCAGTCTTCATCTAACTCGAGAATGTTAGATAAGACTCTTTAAGTACAACTCTAAGGTCTTTCCATATCTTACATGTCAATTTCTCTTGCTAATTGCTCTAGCAGACTATTCCATTCATTTCTACATACCTAATACCAGACATCTACTCAACCCGTTTCACCTGATAAGTGACCCTGCTTACATGGCTTCATGAACTTGGTTCCGTTACCGAAAACACATTCTTGTCTTTCAACCATTGTATCTACCTATTTAGTCATGAAGACAACTAGATCGAAAGCTCAAAAGCCTATCAAAAAGGTCTTTGTGAGAGATAGCATTCCCAGTTCTCTTAATATGTGGCCTCTTGCCCACCCAATCCATTTAATATGTAACACTAATGGATGAGAATGAATTTCCTAATGATCTCACGTGATTGACATACTAGGGACTAGATTTGGAGATTTGAGAAATCATTTGAACGACCTAAGAGAAATCTAGGTATGTCAGCCTAACCTGGACTAGCTATAAAGGGAAAACGAGAAACTATAACACAAAACAAACTTGATTGTCAATGGGCGGTGCTTGCCAACACATGGTTGTAGACAGTTTGGTTTTACTAGCTTTCACCACTTCCCAATTACATGGAAATGGTCGTTAGTACCCTGGTAGGTTGCTCGATGACCATTATAGTAGAATTGGACCTAGACAAAAGGGGAGCCAACCTAGATCTTACATATGCTACTTATTTTATGGTAACACCAGTACTTCCAACTCCTACAAAAACATCTACTGTGCTTGGGGCCCACCAAGAGGATTAGTTAATCTCATATGAATTTGCCGAGTTTGAGAGAAATTTTTCCCAAAGAATATTCTCCCTAACTATTGAAGGGGCATTGATTAGAGTAGACGTGGGAAACATGAGCTTCAACAGATCCTCATAGACATGAGAACAAGATATGTGTTGAGCTATAGCTATTTTTGTGAAATAGGACTCATTGACGACCATCTAACCCCATATGATATAGCTTAGAGGGATTCACTAGTCATAAAGTGGAAATTAGAGGCACAATCATGTTGAATATAAAGTTAGAAGCTATATTCATGTCATAAAAAAACAGATAACTTTCTTAATGCTAGATTTAAACTCCTATTAGAATTATATAGTTGGGCCTCCTTTGAGATTGTGAACTCTATAACTCATCAAAAATCAATTTCATGATGAGGACAAGGGTTTACACCATTTAAGGCCGACCTAGCATTTGTCTACTCAATTGTGTAAAAACGTAGAAAATAGATAACAAAGATAGCTTAACGATTAGAGCACGTTATAGAAAGGGCCAAGTTGATTGGAGTCCTAAAACCTATGGAAATATATGACAACGAGCTTGTTATACATTCTAATAAGTTTCAAGGTGATAGACTATCTCAAACAATATGCCATGAAGTGGACGAGATCACTAACTTAGTAATCGAGTCCGCTCATCTATTTAACGTGGACTAAGACCATATTCAAGCTTAGGCTCAACAACTGAGATGAGGATGCTAAATTTGCCCACATTTATGGTGAGCATATTTTTCCACGAAGTGAGCCAAATGAAAGGAAGGTTCGGAGTCAATTCCACTGGAGAAAAAGGTGAGGTTATTAAGTCCTCTATTTTTCATGGGAAGCTCGTCCTGATTCTTGAATGGGCCATGGAAAATGGTTGAACTTAGGATCGCCTACGAACCTAAGAGAACAAGGTTAGTGAGCCTGCTAACCTCGAGCTCCTAAGTCACGGGTAAATAAGAATCTAACCCCTTGAAAATGATTAATATGGGAAAATTTTGATAAATCTTGATTTTCCTAATGAAAATATAGATTTGTAGTATGTTGACTCTTGAAAAATGATGCACATTCATCAACTCCATGTAAAACAAAAAAAATGTGTTCACTTGGAAAGTTGACAACAAATGTGGCATTAGCGATGAAGTAATCACTCATAAGTTGAACATAAATGCGACTTGTTGACTAGCCTATAAATTTGAGCTAGAAAAGGATAAGACAATGGAAGGATGTCACCACCCATCTTGGCTCGCCAACGTGATAATGTTGAAAAAGACCAATAGAAAATGGAGTATGTGTCTAGGTTTCATACAGAAAAGTTGGCTTACTAGTAGTGGTCCCTCAAAAGTAATGGGCCTACTTCGAATCTCACCCAAAGCCAATTTTGCCCTGAGACGGGTAAGGTAGGCGCCTCAGACCCTAGAATGTTTGGAAAATTTAGGGGTCCAATAGTCTAAACCCTAGTTTATTTTTTAAAAAAACTATTAAAGCCCCAAATATTATTAAGTTTTTCTTAATGTTGTAAGATTTTCTATAACAAGGGGAAAATTGGAGTCTAAACCATCTTACTATCAATTTTCACTAAGGAATAGATATCAAAAGCCTATGAGAAGATAGTTAAAGTGAAGTTGCGTAAGACTTTTTTTAGGTCAAAATTTTTATATATTATAAGAAAAATATGAATAGTATGTTTCCACATTCATATATTGCATATCAAATTATGTTAATCACGCTAACCATACATGTTATAGTGACATCAATAAATATAAGATTTTTTTAAACTTAGATTGCTCAAGGCTTATTTTCAGTCAATTATGTCTAAAGAAAGATCAAATGATTTGGCAATGATATCCATTGAAAGAGAAATAACTCAATATTTAGATTGAGAATATTTTATTAGTGTTTTTTATTCTAAAACTACAAAGTGTTAAGTAAATTTTTTGATAATATAGTAGTTTTTATAATTTTTTTTGTTTTCTTTTTTTATTTTTGGAAAATTGGCCCAAATGGTCTTCATTTTTTAGATTTTAGCCGTTAAAATCCGATACATTTAAGAATGATGTCCTAAATTATTTTTTAAAATCACTTTTATATTTTATCTTTAAAATTAGTATACGAGTTGAATGAATTTATTTGCTCGTTTATTTTTACATTTTATTTATATACTTATTAAATTATTTTAATTTTAATTGAAAACTATTTAATTAATGATGTACATTTTTCTTAGATAAATGGAAATATTCTTATTGATAATTTGATTGCGAATAAGAAGATGAAGATTATAGACGTATTGTTGGTATTTGGTAGGACAAATTGTTAATTTTATTATCTCTTTAAATAATTCATTATTTTCTTGATATCTTTTATTTAATTTTAATTTTTTTTACTTTTTTAAAAAAATTTTGAAGTATAAAAATACTTGGTTCATGGCCCGTAATGAGCTGGGCTGGACTGCCATAATAGAAGTTCGTATAAATTTTAAGCTTTTTGGCCTGATTTGTTTTAGCCTGCAACCTGAATGGGTCAACCCGTTTCTAGTACTACTATTGGTTGGCCAAGTATGTCACCCGATTTTTCTTAAAGGGTATATTTGATATTTTATAAAGGTATATTAGCTAAGATGATCATTTATGTTTGACACTTTGGTTGTTAAAATTCAATATTTTTAATATTGGGCCATAAAGTTTTATATTTTTTAATATTGATCAAATAAAATATCGTATATTTTAACATAGGTCAAATAAATTCCAATTAAGCATTTTTTTTTCATTTTAAAATTTCCTTAAATTTTAAAATAATTTTACTAATAAAAAACTGAATAATTTTATAGTAGATCAAATTTTATAAATAACTAACAAATTAAAATAAATAATTAGCTATATAATTTTGAAGATTGGAACATGTAGCAATAATAAGCACATAATGTGTGGGTGGAGAAAAAAACTCAAAAAGACTTTGAGATCACCAAAAAGATAATGTTATTGATAATTTTTACTTGCTGCTTTGTTTTGCAATTGAATAACGACTCATTATACGTTGTTTTGTATTGTTAGTCTTTTACTTTTTAGTTTGATTGATTGTTGTTCACCTTAGTTATGTAAAATAAATTTTTTTTTTTAAAGTTTAAGAGTAATATTGAATTTTTGTCAAACAAAAAGTATATGAGTTGATTTTATATTACTTAAAGTGAATAAACGGTACAAAAAGTTTTTGTATGTGCTCAAATGCAACATCATTCAAGAAATTAATAAATATTATATAGTTAAATTAATCCACTTATACCACTAATGATAAAAAAATTGTAAAGTTGAAAGTATATGGTATATCACTACAAAAAAAAAAAAAATTATTGGAGTATTTGTAAGGTCCACAGGAGAACTTAGATATATCAAATTTAGCCCCCAAACATTATAGAAGAACAAAAACAAAACAAAAGAAAGGATGTGTAGAAGAAATTCATGATGTGTAGTAATAATTCTAAATGATCTCTCAATCTCTCTCTGAATACAAATGAATTTGGAAAAAAAATTGCTATGATACCATGATAAATTTAGTGAAGATTAATTGGAAATTCAGGAAGATAATATGCAGAGAGAGAGAGATAGAGAGAGAACTATGTAGAGAGATAAAATGTGTAAAATGAGATTTTATTAATATGAATTCAATATACAATTGAGTTACAAAACTTCTATATATTTGCAAGATGCACAATTGTGATTTAAGTTTGTTGCAAAATCGTATTAATAACAATTAGTAGCTGTGCATATACTAATGTAAACCTATTCTATCAAACTTAAATTTAAACTTATAAACCTATTTGTGACCCACAATAGACTTTCATGGAGGCAAAGCAACAATATCCCAAGTTTGATTAGCCTTTGAAGCCCGTAACTCACCATTCATAGCTTTACACCATTTTGCATTTTTTACAACTTAAGACTTAGGTTTAGTTAGCTTATTAATACTACAAACAAAGGATTTATGTCCTTCACTAAGCTGACCATACCTAATAACATGATGAAGTTGATGTAGTGATGATTTCAAATAAGGAAAAAAATAAACATAATAAAAAGATATGATTGAGGCATTGGAAACCTGGAAGATTTCTTGATTTTTAACTACAGAATTGTGATAATTTGTGGTACAAAATTTTGTGCAAGATTATGTTCCATAAAAATCAATATTAAGAGAAATGGAATCTATAGATTCTTTTGCATGGTTTGAAAAAGAATGAATATCATTTTCAAATGATAGAGAATAACCCTTTTGCTCCATGGATTCTACAAAATCAAATGAAGAAGAAGTAGAAGGAAAATAGTGAGATGAAACAGAAGGAATATGAGAGGGAAAATTAGAAGAAGAAAATAAATTAAAAGGAAAAATAGTTTTATGAAAAATACAATATCTAGATATAAAAACATGATTATTACTGAGATTAAGTAATAGAAAACTTGTAGAGCAATTAGAAAGTCCAAGAAATACACAAGCTTGATTGGAAAATTTATGAGTTTTTAACCAAAATAACAAATTTTTTTTTTACTTTTGATCCAAAATGACCTCGATTCTGGGTAATGAACAAAAATAATCTTATACATTATTAGGAAAAATATAGAAGAGCTTTTGGAGAAAGACGTTATTGCGAGTATTGTCGTTTGGAAAAAGAAAATAATGTTGACAACATGAATGAGAAAAACGTCTCTCATCACAATTTTTTTAAAAAATTCTCACTTCATTTACCACATTTTCCTGTATTTTTTTAGTAAACTAACTAGACAAGTTGAAAAACATTTACACAAAAAAATGAAAATGAAATTGTATAAATGTATAAATGATGAAAATAAAGGAATTTCACATGCCTGCAGAAATGTTTATTTTTGGTTTACAATAAATTAGGTCACGAAAATATGATAAAAACCTAATAAATTAAAAGAAATTAATTTTTTTGTCATTTATATTGCATTTTCAGTTTCATCATTTATTGTAGGCATGTGAAATTCAAGATTGTTATTATTGTGAATGGTTTGAATTTTGGGATTAAACTATGTTTGGACAAAAGTAACAAATTGTTGCAATAAAACTCTAACTTCATATTTATGTTTCAACAAGAATAACCAGGTAAAATGACTATAATCTTCAATGACAATAACAAAATACCTATGACTATACAGAGTTGGAATTGAAAATAGACCCTATACGTTCACATGAATCAAGCTGAAACAAGTTTTATTAACATGAGTACTAAGATGAAATACATTTATCTTTTGTGTAGTATAATGACAAACTTGACAATAAGAATCATCGGGTAAAAGAACACCTTGATTTGATTGGTGAAAAAGTTTCAAACTAGGAGAAGATAATATAATGCGATAGCATATAAGATCTCATAGAACAATCTTGCAACCGAGAAATCACATTGTGCGTTTGTGAAAAAAATGATGCATCGAGATACTAGAGACAATGAATTTTGTAGATTAGTATAATAATCTATCATTGACGATTCTCATTATTTAAGTGAGTGTATTTCCTCAATCAAATTAGAATAGCTATAATCATCAATAGAGAATCTTTTCTTTCAAATTACTCCATACAGCTTGTGTAGATTTCAAATAAATGGCACTTTGTGCATTAGCATGACTAACAAAGCTTAAGATCCACGATAACACTATTGTATCTACTTGTTTCCGAATACAAAACATTGAATCAGAGACAAATTATAGTACCATCAACAAATCCAGCTTGCATTTTTTTATTAGCAGTGCATTTCTCATTAATCTGCTCCATGTCTGATAATTTGTTCCAATTGCTGATTCGAAGACTTATCAAGATGCAAATAATATGGACTGCCAATAGTAAATTTTGGATTTGCCACGATCCTCATCAACAATTCAAAATAGAATTTGAGTAATGACTCAAAACAAACTTGTAAACAAAGAATTTTGTAGTGAAAAATTGAATTCTAAAGAGTAATTCATTGAAAAACAAAGAAATCAAAACCTAATTTCAATGATCTCTGAATACAGATGAATTAGAAGAAAAAAAAAATGCTTTGATACCATGATGAAATTTAATGAAGATCAACTGGAAATGCAGGAAGAGAAATATGTAGAGAGGGAAAATATGTGTAAAATGAGATTTTATTAATCTCAATCCCAAGTACAATTTAGTTACAAAACTCCTATATATATATATTATATATATATATATAATGCACATTCAATCTTGTTCATAAGTTAGCTACCTAACTTTGTACGCCTGGCTTCACCATCTGGCTTGTCTTGAATCGGACCATCTTCATCATTTGTTATTTTTTTATGGACTAAAAAAGCATAATTTTTTTTCTCCCTCTACTTTCCCATTTAGACTTTTGAGAATTATTGTTGATTCACATTATGATGCCCCAACCATGGATTGAATTTCGTTCCTCATAGCCCATAGCCCAAAGCCCATGGGATGAGATCCTCATCGAACAAGAATTGGTCAAAGACATGAGAAAGATAAATACGAGATTTCTAATTCCTATCTTGGCTCCTACTAATGAATGTTCCGTTTGATTTAACTTGGTCTAGAAAAGAACAACTTTTAAGTACATTTAATTTTTAATGAACTAAATATATTAAAATATTTTACTTTCTAAAAATTACTGTCAAAAAATGTAAGTTGTTGTATAGCTTTTTTTTTTATTTATAAAAAAAATATAAATCATTTTATAGAATTTTATAAATATTTCAACATTCACTTTTGATATTACTTTTATTTATTTTTTAATTTTTTTCATATTATCAAAACAATACCTTTATATTTTCTTATTTTCAAAATAAGATTTTTTTTAAAAATTTATTTTATTTTAAATACATAATAATTTAAAATATTTTAAAAATAAAAAATTTATTAATTTGTGTAAAAATTAAATGAGAGACTTATATGGAAATTAGTAAGCAGTTTGGTTCGGTCCAATTTTTGCTGGGTTGGGTGAGTCCTAACCCACCGAGCCCATTAAATACTTAAATATATATGTCTGAACGCAGAGAAATTATTCAGATTACTATCAAGAGATCCACAGGCCTTCCCAATCCCAGCCCTCTTCTTCTGACCTGTAAAAGTAAAACCTCAAACAGCGATTTTGTTTGAGTCGGAGAAGACAGAAACCCACAGTATCGTAATGGCGAACACAGAGCCGGAGGCGCTAGATTTCGAGCCAGAGGACGATGATTTGATGGACGAGGATGTGGACGCTGCGGCATCCCCTAGGGCACCAATCCCTAAGCTTAAGTCTGCCATTACTGGTGGCTCCTCCTCCTTTTCTGCACCCAAGAAAACCAAAGGCCGTGGCTTTCGCGAAGAGGCCACAGCTGCTGAGGCCGATCGGAATGCTCGTATGTCTGCTCGCTTTGACAGTCTTGACTCTGAGGGTGGCCCTGGCCCTGAACGATGTGAGCTCTTTTAACTCGCTTTTTAACTTTTACACACATAGAATCACAACTTATAAGCTGTTTAAGGTTTTTGGTTTGTGGTATTTTTTAACGGTTTGTTTTTTAGGGCTAATATTTTGTGTGTTTTGGTGGTTGGGTTTATTGGTCTGTATTTGTGCTTTTGTTTGGGCTAGGGTAGATCTTGGTTTTCTGTTTAATTTGTTGATTTTCATGTACTTGGTGATTCGGGTGTTTTTAGTCTAGACTTTTGCTTAGTAATTAGAGGAAAAATGGTAAATAATGAAAAGTTGAATGGTGGAAACCCTAGAAATCTGAGCTATATTAGAAGAAAGGGAGGATTCAGAATTGTGTTTTGGTTTGACTTTTGTGGAGGTTCGCTTTTTTTGAGTTATTTTTGGCAGTTTTAAGGCTTCACTGTTATTAGAAATATTTCTATCTAAAAAACAGACTCTGTTTTTGGTGAAAGTAAGGCGTTCTTTGATGAGTATCTTAATCATTACCGTAGTTTAATGTATTCAATTGATGGTTCTATATATGTGAAAGTACCAGAGGGGATTAGAAGATTTAGATTTTTGTTTTTTCATTTTGGGTTACTGTACATGTTGCTGGAGGATTAATAAACACGTTCCTAGTATTTTTATAAATTCATGGATCAATTACAGAACCTGGAAAGTATAAGCCAATTGACAATTAAGTACTCGTCTGCTGGCTCCAATAGTTGGATAATTGGGTACCTATTTAGAAATTCCATCCAATTATTTTACCTGAATTGAACGAGTAATGAAATGCCTATAATACCCCAATATATTGAGAAGGTAACTTTTTTTTTTTTATTTCCTCCCCTCCACTCTTCATTCACCATCCTTGCTTCTCTTGCAATTTCTTCTCTCTCTGCCTTTCATTTCTTGAATCTTCTGTACTCTTTTCTATCCATTATTGTCTGCTCCCTCACTCTTCATTCCCCCCATCTCAACGAAGAATGAGTAGAAGGAAAGATTGGGAAGAAAGAGCACAGTCGTAGCTTGGAGGTCAGAAAAGGGGTGACAAGATAAAAACGGAGTATTTAGAGAGAGGCTGTTGATGGAGATCAAGAGAGGGTGGCATAATAGATATCAGAGCTAGATGAGGCAGCACAGGGGAAGAGAGAAACAGAAAGACCAGTGGGTGATGGGGACAGTTGGAGCTATGAGAAGCTTTGGAAGCTAGATAGTGATGGATTTGGTTAATGGAAGGGTGGCAGATATGCCGTGACTTGTGGAGATTGCTGGTGGCTGGGAGTTTTTTGCATTGAGATGGAAAGGGTGGTCGCTAGTGGTTAATGAAAGGGTTGTGGTGGGTTGGAGGGGGGAAATTGAAAAGATTTGGTGAGATGAAGGTTGGAGAGAGATAGTGAGAGAACTTAAATAGGGGGCAGGAGGCAATGTTGGGCAGCAATAGTAGGTAGGCAGATAATGCAGGCTAGGTTTTGGGCGAGTTGGCCCTTGTAAAGAAGAAGGCAGGTTTTTCCCCTTCTATTTATTTGAGGTTAATTTTGGAAAACAGGTAACACTTTAAATGAAAAAGGTAAAATTTTTGCTACATAGGCAACTTCATCTATAATTTAGCCCCTGGTGTCAGAATTAATAGACATGAGGTGCTCAATTGTCACAATCAAAACGTGAGGCACTTAATTGTCAATTGACTCATGCTTCAAGGGGGCTTTTGTAACTCACCTGTAAAATTACTTCCTCAACTTACCATAAGCAAATGGAGTTTCTTGCATTCTTCTCTGATTTCTAATTAACTCAACTCCTTATGTAGCCTTTCTTTCTCATTGAGACTGTTATTAGGACTGACCTAATGTCCATAGTGCAAAAAATATGAATGACCATGTGTCTGGACCAAATATGTTCTCATGGTTGGTTGATATGTCAAAAGATATTCCCTATTTTTTGCTTGATAACGGCATGACTTATATGCTTCTTTTTGAATGGTGAAACAACCTCATTGCCTTGGTTTTTGGTAGTGGTTAGATTAATAACAAAGTGGTCTATAGCCTAGGGGAGGACCATCATGTGGCTTATCTAGCGGGGAATTGAGTCTGGTAGAGATGTATTAAATTGGGAAGATAGGGAATTGCAGAGGCTGAGTGAATACAACTCTAAAACATGGGGAAACATGGTGAAGGATAAAAGTAGGGTAGGGAGGAGTAAAACTTAGTAGATGGAGTGTAAAATAAGTGCCTAAGATTAGCTTGTACTTCCCTTATGGTGAAGCTCAGAAAAATGTAAAATACTAGGGTACAATGGAAGTATTTGTATATTTGTAATATAATATCATATATTATAGTAATGTTTGTAGACAAACGGCTATATTAGGGTGTAGTACTAATGGCGATCGAATTGTGCAGCAATAGAGGGATGGATTGTTCTGGTTACTGGAGTTCATGAGGAGGCACAAGAAGATGATCTGCATAATTCATTCGGTGAGTTTGGAGATATTAAGAACTTGCATTTGAATCTTGATCGTCGGACTGGATTTGTCAAGGTAAGAGAAAGTTATGCTTTTTGAAAGGTTCTATGTAGAAGGAAAATATTATTTGCTGTGATAAATTTTTAGTCCGTTCTATATTAAGTAGTATGATCATAACAGTGTGGGCTTTGGGGTATGAAGCAGTTGCTTTTGTGAAACAGTTTCATTCAAAATATTTTGCTGTGTTCAGATCATGTTTTTGCCCAATTACATATGTCAAACAGAGAAGTCTGAATGCCTTTTGGTAATTATTTGTTGAGTCCTGCCTTAATGTGCAAAAGCTATAGCTTATCAGGAGTCATGTGTGTGAGAAGTGAGGGAAGCAAATTTTTTCAGTATATTAGAATCAATAATTATGTCTTCCTACAATTTTTTTTGGGGGGGGGGGGGGGCGGGGTAAGAACAGTTGAAAATATTCAACTCCTGCCACGTCAAGGACTAGGTTCGATTGTTAAAAAAGAATGTGTCATGGTTAGAGAATTAGATACCAGACATGATTATGTATATATTGTTTATGTTGTTTTAGCATTGCTTATGGTTCTGTTATTGAGAGCTGAATAATGGAATATGCTTGAAGGGTTATGCACTTATTGAGTATGAGAACTTTGAAGAAGCTCAGAGAGCCATAAATGACTTGGATGGAACTGAATTGCTAACCCAGACTATACATGTCGATTGGGCATTCAGCAAAGGCCCATTCAGGAGGAGGAATATGAGGAGGAGGTATGCTTTTACAAAAGATGAATTCTTTTCACCAGTCAATTTTTGCGAACTATTCCTTTTCCCAATGCATGAAAATAGAAGCATTATGATATCGAAAAAATTATTTTGCAGATTGTATTTGGCTATCTCATAAGGAGATGATTAAACCAAGCTGTTTTGTTGAATATATTGTCAGAAATAATATAATATTTGTATGTTTATATTTAGGTACATTAAAAGTCTATACACAGCTGATACATGCCTGAAAATGTTATGTATGTGGCTTGACATAGAGTTTGTGGAACATAATGAAAAGAAAAAGAAGTTACTGACCATATATTAATTGTCTCGAATGGTCAGGAATCATTTGAATTAAATGGTAGAATGAATTAGTGTACTACGCCCTAAAACATAAAGGGGTAAAATGATATTTATGTGGCTTGACATAGAGTTTGTGAAAGATAACAAAAAGTAACCATATAATAATTGTCTTGAGCAGTCAAGAATCATATGAATGAAATGGTAGAAGTAATCAGTGTACTAAGCACTAAAATATGAAGGGATAAAATGTTATTTACATGGCTTGACATATAGTATGTGAAAGATAATAAAAAGAAAAAGAAGTTACTAACCATATATGTTAATTATCTTGAATGGTCAAGATGAAGAATCATATGAATGAAATGGTAGAATGAATCAGAGACTAAGCATTATAACACAGAGAGAGAGAGAGAGAGAGTCAAAATTTTATTCTGTGGAAATCTGAAAGGATGTGAAAGATAAGAGAATATGGTTTCTGAGACAAGGTGAAAGATTTTAAAAGACAAAAGGGATTATTCTTAAGGATAAGAATGAGATTTAAGATCTCCTTCCTGTCATTTGTCTTGTTTTCCTATTGTCTCCAGTGGCCACTCTTCCCTCCATTTTGTTGACATTCCTTGTGTAAAAAATCTTGATCAGTAAATGATTAGCTGTTGCATTGAGAAGAAACATCTACTTTGAGATTAATTGAGGTACTTGCTTTTTGCAAATATCATTTTTCAACATTTAATCATAGTATCCGACATTTACATAATTTAGCTCATTTGGGAAGGTGGTGAAGAAAAGATGCAATTAAGTAATAAAGAGATAATAAGGAAAATGGGAGGAGAGGGATGAGGGAGAAGAAATGCTAAAAGTTTCATATTGCTAATTTTAAAAATTCAAAGGATTGATGTGATGACAATTCTCTTTCCTTTCTCTTGGTGTCTGCTTTCTGTAACATTGTCAATTCAAGTAAAGTGGCCTCTTTTCACATTACTGAAGTTTAGATGGTTATGATGAGAGCTGAGAGTTTCGTATAAATGCCTAATAGAGTTTTGTTTTGGCTCTGTTATCATTCTTTTCAGGTCACCTCGGAGTCACCGCTCTAGAAGCCCCAGGAGAAGATTTAATTAAGGGTACCCTCTGCAATTTGGGGTTTCCAATGAGTCCTAAAGCAGTCTTTCAGGAATGCTGGTTGGTTGATTAGTATTATTACTACTGAGGATTCTCTCTCTTCCATTTTCCTTTTGCATTTCCCCTTGAACAAATGTCTTTGAGGATTCTGGTACTTGTCTTGCAATTTAACCTTTTGACTATCCAAGGGTGATGTAGGATCAATTTTCTTCAGCACTTGTACTAATTATGATATTTATGGTTGTGAGGATGCAGGGAGATTTTGTAGGTGTTTTCTTGGTCTCATCTTTATTAGCTTGGCTCTTCTCCTTTACCTTGTATTTGTGTTTTAAGAAAGCAAAGATTTTCATCTTGTCTTGTGTACTTATCATTATTTTAAATATGGTGGAATCTTGAAAACAATATTGAAAATTCTGTCCTGGAAAACCCCATTACATACTTTCAATTAGTAAGTTAAAAAGTGTTGGTTAATCCAGTAGAATCAACTCTAGTTTGGTTATCTCAGACTTGCAGCAAAGTAGCCGAAAAGCTACAAAGCATTTGTAAAGAAGACTGACAAATCTAACAATCAATCTCATCTTCTCTCATTCTTCATTATTGGCACATGAGGTTGGCATTTATTTTACATTTTTACTCGGAACTCGAAAAGGTATATTGGATTGAAATTTAACCCTTTTTTTTTTTTTTGGAAATGAGAGGTTATAATCTTCAAATAATTTTTAAGATAATTAAATTGTTCGAGATGGATTTGAAAAGAATTTTTTTTAAAATAAAAGTTGTCCTAATGGTCCAAAATGTAAATATGTTGGATCAATACTACTATTACAAAACAATAATCATATTTTAAAAGATGTAAAATAAAAAGTAATACTCCTCTCATCCCTTTTTATAATATATTTAAAATAATTTCATAAAAATCAAGAAATTATTTTATTTAATATTATATCCTTATTTATTGTTCTTAGTATAATTACTATTTTCTCTATTCCAATAAGTATTTATTGTAGTTGAAATAAGAAAAATAAAGAGGGATAAAATAGTCTATAATATATAAAATAATCATAAAAATATTAAAATATCTTATATTTAGAGATAAGTGAGTTTATTTGTTTCATTTTATAAAAATGGGACGGAGGGAGTAAATGATTTGTAATATTTTATTTATTTTTGATTGTGTTACAAACTGTCTCATAGTCCTATAAATATAGGTTGGTTTCAAAATTAAAGAAGAGGAAAAAAGAAAAAAGATAGAATTTTTTCAAATGTCCTTAATTCTATGTAAGTCTTGATTATTTGACAGCCATAGTAGAAAGTGTAAGATCTTTGAATGTTGAGGTACAAAATTTAAATAATTTTTAATTCAAATATAAAATTTGGATTTTCAAAAAGGTTGGAATGTTAGCTTTGATAATTTGCCCATGTTACATTCTGCAGTTTTCTGAATTTCTTTTCTGTCTACCTGTCAAACCAATGCGTGCTATAATTATCATTCTCAAACTAAATGGACTTCATGATTTTAGGATTCTGCAGACATTTCACCAGAATTATCTCAACAAGATTGTCTCTCAAACTTGACAAACTTGTCATTTGCACTCCACTTGTAACCTTTGCAAAAAAGTAATGCATATATAGGTTCCAAACACCCTGGAAAAGATCTTATTATAGGTTTTGATCTCTTAAGCCAGATTCCAAGTCTTTCTTTCACTCCCGAAGGTATGGCTTATAAAGATCAAATACTTCTTTGGACAATTCATTCCAACCTTTTCCAGATCTCAGGTGTGATTTGATTTCTTAAACAATTGAGACCATTCAAGTCATGACTCCAGTAGTTTGTCTATGTGTTTAAGTTTTTCAGCTTATGCCATGTTTCTTCTCTATTATGGAAAGAAAGCTTCATCTCAATCTGGGAGAGAGGACTGAGACATAAAAGCACAAGTAGAAATTCTATGCACATTATTCTCTGTAAACTGTACAAGGGTTTGGTAGATCTATTGCTTGAGGTATTCTATTGTTTCTATATATACTGTGCTGTTTCTTGTATGCAAGTCTTTTGCTTCATGATGCCAATGCTGTCCAATAGTTTGCTAAACATGAACTTGTAGGAGTGCCAATAATGCGTGACCATTCCCAGTTTGCCTCCCCATTTTGCCTCATTTCTGCCAACTGTTGCAAAAGGATGTCATCAACAACAATTGAAGTTGAGATTTGCAACATAGGTATACTATTGTAATAAGTTTTTTGACAGGTTTACTATGCTTATGTCTTCCCACATGATGTTGTCTTATATCTGTACTTGGGCAAGCAAAGGAATTTGGAATATTATTGTGCATGCATCACTTGACAATGTGCACAAGAAGCAATTCACCTTTGAAATTTCAGTTCAACTTTTAGGATTGTGATAATATTGATAAATAGATGTCAGAATACTACAAAAATATTGAAATAAATCTGATTAAAAGTATAAAGAGTGTAGATTGCTTACTCTGCCATCCCTTAGCTCAAATATGACTGAGTTTTCTTCAAAAGGAATTGGCCTTGTCGATTCCACCTACAGAAAACTTGGTTACAAACCGTCATTGGAGATATCTACCTGGTACAAATGTCATAAGTGAAGATGTTTTGGTGCTAACCTGAGGATCACAATTTTTGTGGATAGCTTGGATATCTTCTGCAATTTTGTGAAAGCTGGCTTCATAGTCTTTATTAAAACAAATTTCTTCTTTTTCATGTTCATTTACAATCATTCTTTCATCCTCATCAACCTTGTTCCCAAGATAGGGAAATCCACAATTTTTCCATTTCCAGGTGCCCTCTTCAATGTACCTCAGATAAACTTTACCATCTGAACCAATCAAAAGCAGCTGACTACCTCCAAAGCAAGGTCCAGGTGCACCAACCAAAGCAACATTTGTGTTCGGTGTTCCATGTTCTACCCAGTTCCAGCTGTCTAAAGCATTCCAATGATATTCAACTAGTCCACCAGACTCTGAAATCATGAAGAGAGAACCTTTCAGTGATCCTGATGCAGACCTCATAGCAGTGCCTGAAAATCTTGATAGAACCAAATGTTGGGATTGTAAATGCTCATGCCAAAGTTCTGTAACTTTGTTATACTGATACAATCGTCCATCTCTTCCAGTAACAAACACTATATTTTCTCTCAGCACCTCCTGATCCACTATGCACGCAATCTTAGTATTTGGTGGGTTCCGACAATCCTTCCATTTGAACTTTCTTAGTGCTACCTATACAAGAGGTTTTCCTTCAGTAGTTAGCACAAGTTTAAGAGCCTTTTAAGCAGCAGAAAGAATTCTACTAGGATTATTTACCTGGTAAAGATTAGCAAAAAAGTATGACAGTTCAACATCTTTTTCATGTGTTTTACCCCAGCATTGAAAGTTCTTTTGTTATGATAGTTCAACACAAAGTATTTCTGCTAATCATTGCTGACAGATAAATTTTTTTAAAATAGTAAGGTGCAACATACAGTGAGTTGAAGTAACCTCCCACTTTTACTGACAAAAAAGATCGCATCATCTGCTGTTACTTTTGATGTTTTTCCAGGAGAACCATCCCATGGCCGACCTCCAATCACCTGTCTGCCTTTCCTCATTGCAGTGCAATTTATCCATGCTAGTTCATTGCTGCTTCTTTCTCTGATCAATACACTACCATGCTCATCAATAAGAAAAAGGCTTCCATTGTAGTTTCCCACAGCACCTTTTATGGCTGTTGAATGATCATGTCTCAACCAGAACCAAATATTTTCAGCATTTAAATATTCAAATATCAGGCCATTATCTGTGATGAGAAAGAAGGATTTGCTACCCTGCATCACTCTGAGACGGAAGTTTTTGGTAATCCAGTTATCTGGGATTCTATAGTCCTCTGTGGACTTAGTTGAGCTGCAGCAAGATGCACTGGTTGGTAAGTAGATTTGTTTTGCGTTATTTGCTTTCCTTCTTCTTGATAATGAGCTTGTTAGGTCTGATTCTATGAGCTCATCTTTCATGCCAGAGATGCAATTCATAGGTCCACGTTCTTCAGTACAGTATTCTGCATTCCATCCCTCAGTTTCAGGAGCATCTAATATGGACCATACGTACTTAACTGATGCTTTTCTTCGAAAGTTAGCCTGATGATTTGGATCTGAATATTCACCACCAGTCCCTGGTAGATGCAATTCTGCAAGCCTTCCATCATCCAAAGGAAAAATCATCCTGCCTACTTGCAATTGCAGTCCGGTAATATCTCTAGCAACTTTTGCATGAGGAGGATGAATGTGATTTGTCCACTTGCCCAGAATTTGGTTCTCTTGAGATGGACCTGTTTTCATGTTAGATTCTTTTAATATCAGAGTCATATTGTTACATGTCCTGACACCTCTCATTTTGAAATGGCAATTTATGTGCTCTAGCGAAAACAAAGATTGATAGCATAAAATGTATACCAGAGTGGCTGATAAGTAATATATGTATACACGTATTAGTTTGAACCTAAATAATAGAAATGGGTAACCATAAGAACTAATGTTTCAAAGATGAGATTATAGAAGTTAATGGTGTATCTTTTGCTTTGAAAAAATTGCCTCCTGACAAGTGATCTACAGTGATCAAACTCAACAAGGTTTATTGGTGCTCTATAAAATCAAATTTTGGGAGAGATGTATGCCTCTCTTGACAATGCCATTTAAACCTTACGAAGTGTTTAACATGTTTTATAAGAGACTTAAAAGCTTGCTTCCAAAAATCTAGCAATCGTTCTCATGTCTGTGAAGTTTAAATCCTGAATGCTTAATTCAAATGCGATGACCATCTTGGTTTTAGTTTTATTAGCTAATTAAGATGCAGTGTCATTAAGATTCAAAGTCTAAAATCAGTATCCCTGTATTGCTAGCTACAGAACCAACTATTTTGGAAGTGCTAGTCAAAGTGTTCTCATCAGCCATCTGATTTGCTATGCAAAAGCAGCATATAATTGAAGATAGTAGAGTAGTTCATTTAATATGATCCTGATCCTTTTTGATGTACTGTTGAAAATCTAAATCGGGTTCTGGAGCTATGATCATTACTTCTTGGAGGTAATATCGCTTATTACTTCGGGTTCTGGAAGATCACTTATCTATTACTGAAGTTTAGTTAATTTTGTTGCCTTTTCTTTTTTCTAGTCTTTGCCTTTTCATGGATGCCTTAATGCTACATTGCCTTTCTTCTGTCAAAAAATTATACTTACTGCAGAAAACCTCATTCTCCAAATTTCATCTTATTCTATTTATATAAATAGTTTATTTGGCAAAAAATTATAAAATTCAAGAGTAAATGGGGAAAAGGATTATGAACTCTATATTAGATGAATGCAACAATAGCAAGATCAATGTTTATTAGCCTATGGGATTTAACAGGTGTCCAATGCTACACCTTCTAGTAGAAGAAATGGGAAGAAAAGAAAGAATAATAATTGCATTGAAATTTCTTTGGATTATGCATATGCAAAAATCATTTCAAACTTTTCATTCAGAGACTTGTCTCTGATTAACTTCTTCAACATGGATCAGAAGTGTCTTTCAGCATATATGTCTAGAATGCAAAATAAGAAACCTTCTAAATATTTTTCTGTATGACAGTTTCTAACTTTTGACTTTCTTCATGTGCTTGTTCTTTTTAAGTATATCAGATAGGAATTCACTTTAAGTGCAATAGTGAACATAATCACACCTGAATGTTTTGAAATCTGATATTCGAAGATTAGACCAGCTGCTGTAGTGAGAAAAATTGTATTTGTAATGTCATTCTGTTCTTCCTGAGATGCACATGTTATCGATGTCAGAAAATGATTCTTTGGACTTTCATGAACTATCCATTTCCACTTCCGTTGATGAAATTGTCTCTCAACCAACTTTCCTTCCTTTAAGCACATATGAATGTCATTAGAACACAAAGAATTATATATCATTGTTAATCTCTAGGAAACGTAACAAAAACCATTAGAAGAGAAAAAAAAAACATCTGAGTAATAGACACTTATTTGCTGAAGATGCACTGGGAAACAATTTCAAGAAATTGGCTTTCTTTATGATTGATTCATCACATCTTATATTAATTCATTAACAACAGTGTAAAAGGAATGAATAATTTGAAGTACCTTAGTCAACAGAAAAAGAGACATGGGACTAGCTCCATTTGGTCCCTGGAAGCTACATCCTTTTGATGGTGCCAAAGAAATATCTTTTGCTGATCCTTCTTTCTGTATGTGCTTCATCCATGCTGGCTTTGAGCCAGGGTCATATGCATAAAGATCTCCTGCATCACTGCAGTAGAAAATTGAGTTTGATAAGCATTTGAAAATTTATGAATTTGCTGCATAAGTTGCTTATCATCCCATCTAGAAAACTGAGGAGGCAGAAAGGTTACCTCGCTGTGAAGATAACTTCTTGTCTGAAAGAAGTAGCATCAACTATTGCAGCAACATTTGCACCCGGAGGCCGTCCATGATTTTTCCACCTGTTTTTTATTAGGCCATTTGAATTAAATTGTGTATCCTTAATCCTTGATATTTGAATCTTTATTGTATAGAAAAATTGTAAAAGCTGTGACTACTTCATAGGCCATAACTGCCTTCTTTTTGGCATTATGGCTGATCTTACCTGGGAGGACTAATCCCAATAAGTTCCAATAGCGAACCACTTTTAGTGCAAAAATACATTCTCCTGGTGGTGATGCGCAAAATCAAGGTCTTGTTAGCTGAGTCTCAAATTGGCAACTTTCTGCAGTAACATCATTTGACTTGTTTTCGACCCAAAAAAGAAAATTATTTCCAAATGAAATTTGATAGTAATTCAACACTACTCACTCCTTATCTTCTGATGTAACTCCTAAAACAAGTTGTGCTGAAGAACTTTGTTCTGTCTTCTTTTTTGCACCTTGATCGAGCACCGGTGTGCAATCAACCCAAACTGGCAGGGAATTTTCATTCAGTTGCATCTATACAGAAATTCAAAGCAATGATGAGTAACAACATCATATGATGAATTAGTCCATAATCACATATACTAAGAGGCTAATACGACATCTGCCGTCTGACACTCATATCAATCAAAGAACAAGAAATTATGTAAGAAAAATTATGCAATCATGCTGTTATAAGAGAGGCTAATAGGATCAATTTCAGCTTCCAGATGCTCGTCTCAATCAAAGAACAAGATATGTATTAGAAAAATTATGCCTAAAATTCACAACAGATTGTAAAGGACATGAACTTATATCTTCATTTGTTTCCCTTTAATTTCCAAAGAAAATAGAGAGGGGATATTACATATATCAAGATAGAATGGGGTTGTTTATAAAAGCATTACCTGATACAAATTCCCTGCTTCTGACAGAGCAAAGATTGTCTGGTTAACAATGAAAACGGAAATGGCATTCCCTGCTATTACAGGTAGATCATGGGGTGCTATTACCCACTGCAGACCATTCCAAAACCGTTCATAGATTGAACCACTTGGCCCAGTAATCCAAACGGATGTATCAGACATTTTCGTCAGAGAAATTCTCTTTCTCAAAGGCAGAAATGTGCTTGTGTTTTCCTCTACCTCTGCTTTGACTTTGTCCTCCTTTTTGGTGATATCCTTTTGTTCATGAGCATCAAATTCTCCATTTTCATGTTCCTCTGTCTTATCTGCTACCCCACCAATTGAGCCAACTTTGGTACAATTATTATTGACACAAGAAACCAAATCATAAGGCAATTGAACTTCAACCCAATTATTGGATTCTTCTTGGAATTCCCAGAACTTACTGGTTCTCTGCTCAAACTTTTGGTTGTGTTGTCTAACATATTGATGCAGAAACCAAAAATCTGAACCAGAAACAGCAGAAAAGCTCAGTGATAAGATGATGCAGGTGAAGAACATTACTGGGTAGGAATATGACTTGGTTTCTTGATATCCTTCTCTGTAGGAGAGACTACACCGATATGACATGATCTTCTCCTGACACAGATTTAGATACTGTCTTTATTGATAAATTTGGTTGTTTTGTACTTCTTTAGGTGACCCTCAATGGGACCATAAGAGAAATTAACAAAGTACCATTTTCTGTACACATTCTGATTCAAGAAGTGGAGAAATTGAGGGACTATCTGGGGTCTGAGGGAGGCCTGGTGTTGTGGGGAAGAAGGATGGAGTTTGAAGTAGCAATGGCCCAGATGAAAGCACAAGTTAAAACTGGTAGAAGAATCTCTTGGACATCACTACTAGTAGTTAAGTAGTGAGAGATCATTAATAATTTTTTTTTTCCCACCATTTGATCATCTTAAGTTTTTTAATATCATCTTAAATATTAGCACAATATTTCGGCAACTTGCACTATCCTTTTCTAAAACTAAAACTAAAACAAATGATAAAGGGTGAACCTTGTGATATCGGTACTTCTATAAAATGGATATGCTTTGTATTGCACTCTCTCAATTTAATTTTTTCCTGAAACAAAAGCAATAATAGTTCACACATCATCACTAAAAGAAATTAGTAAACAAATTAAAAATTACACGGACTTTAATAAAGTTAAAAATATATATTTATATAGAAAAAGTCTATATACATTAAAATCAGCCAACCAGTTTCGTGATCATTAGTCAACTCTCGTTTTAATTTTTTTTTATGATCAGATTGAATCCTAGATAGTGGTTCTGATTCTTTATACTTTCATGTTAATTAGACATTTATATTGGTGGATAAAAAATAAACAAATTATCTTAACATAATTCGAACCTCATCTTAGTGTTAACAACAAAATTTTCGTAATTATCTATGTTAATTATAGCATGCAGGAAGAAGTAAATATTTTTTTTGGAGTGGTTTAAATGACTTTTCTTCCCTTTTTTTATTTCAAAGATTTATGTTTCTTTTTTATGTAACATTTTAATTTTTAATTTTAATACATATTTTTATAATTATACATTTATTATTAACGAAAGATTTTAATGAATTATCAATTATTTATTGAATGATATATATTTTTTAAAAATTAATATATATATATTAATTATTAAAAAAAAATAATTTAAAAAATTTAAATGTATAATTAAAAGTGAATAATTAAGATGAGTGGGAGTTGGAAGGAACAACAATTTCTATCACCTAAAATTGACGACTTTGTGTGCAGCCAAGAGAACTTCTGTCTCAGTTAATTGTCAAAGGTACACACAATTGTGAAAAATTCTCGTCCTTCCTTTTAGTAAAGTCTAGATTTGGCATCAAAATAAAGAATTTTGATTCACAAATTTAGGTCCCACTTGGGTTACATCTTCCGAGATACAAAGTTACCATTCCTATTTTTAATTACGTGGGATTGAGTGTTGAATTTAAATTATTATTTTGACGTTAATTAATGAAGCATGACTTCTTTGACACTATTTTTATAAATTTGAATTTTCTTTTAAATTATGTATTTAAACATTTTTATAAAATAAGGTCATATGACAATGAAATTTCAACTCAGAAAGGAGGACCATATACTCTTTATCTTTAATTATTTATTATTATTTTATGTAAGTAATAAGTAATAACCATATACTTTTTTTTTTTATCTCTATATAGCTTTTAGACTAAATCAAGGTCAGGTCCTCATCAAAGCACTAGATGGTTTCTTTGATTTTTAATTTTGGAGTTAAGCTAACTGAGATTTTTTTTTTTTCTTCTTTTTGGCGCATTAAATTGTTTTCAAAGGAAAAGTAACAATCAGCTGAGGGAAGACACCACTAATTTTCTGGATTAAAGTCATCTGAAGAATCTGGAATTGACATTAGACAAGTTGGGGTGTTGATTGTTGAATACTGAATACGACTGATTTCTTACTATATGGAGTCTGCTACCACGTTTTTATTATATTTTCTCTTAATTAAAAAGAATCATCTTTCTTCTTCTTCTTTTTTTCTTATTTTAAAGTATCTTTTTATTTTTTAAAAACTATTTTTTATTTTTAAATATAAGGAGAACAACCTATTTGATCTATAAAGTATTACTTAAAAGTCGTTTATATTCTCAAAGTTTTTTTTTCTTACTATTTACATATATGAAGTATTGTCCAAAAACATTTACAGATTCAAAATTTTTTTTCTACTGTTTAAAAGTTTATTTTCAAAATTATTTACTCCAATTGTTTCTTTTGTTGCATATAGTTGTATTCATACCTTATAACAACATATATATATAATGAACTATTTATCACATTTCATCATATATTGTCTATTATATATATGACCGTTTATAATATGAAACGTAACTATATAAGATAAATACTTGTTTATCTTATATAATAATTTAATATGACGATTCTATCATAAAAACTAACATTTTAACAATCTTTGAACCATACAAATAAAATTATATAGTTTATAAAAGTCTTTTTTAAAAATATATATATATATATATATATATGTATATATATATAAGATCTTTTTTTTTTAATTTTTATAATGGGTTAGCCTTACAAACATAAACAATTTGTCGAACTACAATAATAATTTCTTGTGTCATGTTATTTATTTTCATTACTTTTTGTTGACATGACACATTACTTTGCACTGCATTTTTTTCATTGAATTAATGAACTCAATACAATCTTACAATAATAGTCATTCTTTAGAAAGTAGGCCAACCACCATATATAATGACAACTGAAAACAAATAATATGTGAGGAATAGCCATGGTGTACCTACTAAAGAACAAAATATTTTTTTAAAAAAAGTAACATACAATACAAATTCACTGGGGGCATACAATAATACTTGAATGAGTTATCTGATTTCAATTTTGGGTATATGGGCATTTTTATACCATTCTGCATCGGTATCTCTCTCACATCTTTGCTTCAAAATAGGACAATGATATATTTCCAAGAATTTTAAATTGGTAAGGCCTCACATCACTTTTACTTATGGAAAATTTGCAGGAGAATTGCAATTCCACAAACTTAGAATTTCTAAGGAAATTAAAGTTACCTAAACCACTCTTGAAGAGTGTCCCAACTCATCAAATTCTTGTTTGTAATGGCAAATATCTCAAGGCTGTGAAACGCTGAATTTGCTCAGGTAGAGACATAAGTTGGGATTTGGGCCCAAACAGATGAAGATCTTCTAGAGTGGAAAAAGGGCATCATTCCCTTGGATGTCATCTTCAATAGTGTTTGAGATTGGTTTCATTGGAATATAATGATCAATATTCTCTGAGATTGGTGAGATAATGAAATAGATTCCCATTGTCCACATTCTCAAGGCCCCATAAATTATAATAGTGCCTTCAAGATGGTTTAAACTACCCAATTCCTCAATTTGGCAACCTTCATCTCTGATTATGGGAAAATAACTCAAGGTTCGAAGAGAAGCCAATTGACCCATCCTAGCAACCAAAGGATAAATGGAACGTCCCTCACTGACATACAAGTGTGTCAAGTTAACCAGTCTAACAAAATCTTTTGGCCACTTCCACATCACACTGAGCATTGTAAAGGTTTGAGATAAATTTTGGAAGGGCATATAATTAATGCGAGTCTGAGAGATGTCAATATATCTCAAATGCTTCATCTTTGCAATTGAAATTGACAATTCTTCCATTTTCCAATCAGGCATCCAACCAGGCGTGGTGAAAACACGAAGATGCTTACATTTGCAATTAACTAAGAAATTCTCACTCGAGAAACCAACAGTTAAATGCAATGTTCTTAACCTTGAAAACAAATTTCTCTCTGAGATATCACTTCCATCATGAACAATTGACAAATGCACAGCTTTAATATCTTCACTAAGTTCTCCAACCCTTTGATGTAGTCAATGCAAAATCATGTATGAGATCATGCATTTTGCAACTTATAACATTTCCACACATATCAAACTTTAGCCTCTTGCAACGATGATCTCTGTAGCAAAATATTAAAATAGTTATTTCCTACATGTTCCATCTCCAAATCACTTTCTCTTGAGGGATTGAGCAATCCATGTGCCATCCACTGTTGAATCGTGTCATTCCTTTCAATGACTGAATCCTTTGGAAATATAGAACAATAAGCAAAGCATTGTTTTAAGGATAGAGATGGCAAATGATTGAAACTCAACCTTATAGCAGAATTGAATTTACCCCATATACTGCTTTCTTCAATTTTTAGCCACTCTAGTTCATCTCTTGGGGAGGACATCAAACCTGCTAGTGGCACTCCTACACACACCTAGCAACGATTCATTCCCCAATTTTCACCAACTGATGAGTTCTCACTACTTTGCCATTTCCGAAAGCTATTTTCTCAAACAATTCTTGACTAGCTTTCTCAGACAATACTCTCACAAGCGCACCCATTCCAATTATGCCAATCACAGACAAATTCTTTTCATATTTTGAACATGTTAATTGGTTCACAATTTCACTCGCATTATGACCCCTCCCAACGATGTTGGAATAGTCAGTGGTACCTTCCTAGGATCGGTAGGGGTGTTTGCTATTTCATGTTTGGAAAGATCATGGATTCAATTTCCCTCCATTCCCCAATGTAATAATAATAAAAAAACAAAAAAAAAAAACTTAGGTACAATAGAAACAATACCACTAATGAAGTAAACAAACATACATAGTAAAATTCAGATCAGTAACAATGTAACATTATCTTATTTAATTATTTATTTTGCTAATAAAATCAGTTGAAATTGATATTATATTTGGGCTCTTTATTGGGAGAGAAGAGCCCAAAATGCTGTTCACTGGGATCTCCGTGTTTTTGATTTTCATCAAACATGGCAAATAAATATGTTTCTATATTCCTCCCAGGCCTCTTAGGAGTCCCTGAGCCTCCTTTTACGTGACCAATCAAATTCCTATAATAAGTCTCCGCATTTTCTACCGTCGCCGCCTGACCTGCCTCCGATGGCCACCCACTTTCCGATACCACAATTTCAATACTCGATCCACCTTCTTTCTCAAGAGCTGAGTATTGAGCATCAAGAATTGCATCAAAGAGATTCTGATATCCCAATGACCCATCTTGAACTTCATTTCCAGGTAAGGTGAAAAGTGCATATTCAATTTTCATATTGGGGGTGCCAATGTAGCTGAAATAGGGGTACACATTCACAAGCAATGGCGAATTGTTTTGGACCAGAAAGTCAATTATTGGCTTCATAAACCCTTTTGCGTCCTCTCGAACGACACCGTTTGAAGGAGGAAATGGGTTGGCCACTAGGGGTTGGAATGTGGCTGTTGAGACTTTGATTTGGTCTTGAAGACCAGCATCAGTAATTGCTTTGTGGATGTTTTTCATGGCAGGAAGAACAAATTGGGCATATTTACCAGTATTTGGATCATTAGGATTTACTTCATTTCCAACCGCTATGTATTTGAATTTGACATCAGGGGAATAGTTTTTTATGTTCCTCTGAACCCAATCTTGAGCTGCTGAGTAATCTGATGATGCAAGATTTTCAATTTGGTCATTGGGAACATCAAGGATCAATTCGATATTGGTTCCTCTCAGAGCTTCTAAGACATTGGAATTAGGATCATAAAGTCTCATTTTACCAATGCCCTTATCCTTGTAGAGACTTATAACATCTTGTTCTGAAGGTAAATTATTTGCAGTCCTCCCGTAGCACACACCTATTGATTGTGCAGCTGCGAAAGTAAAAGTAAAACAATATTAGATAGATATGCTGATATATTATTCTTTCCGCTTGTGCAAGATGCTTTAGTACTTTTCAGAATTATATATATATATATAGCATATCGAATCTAAGAAAAAGCTTTAATATAAAAAATAGAAACGTGATAGGAATTTTATAAGTAGTTTTAAATAAGAATAATGAATAATGAATAACGATTAACAAAGCTTATCACTCAAGAAAACAAAACAAAAAAAAAAAAAAAGAAGATTAACAAAGCATACAAAAACATCAATTTTAGACACAAAATAATTAGAAAAAGGAAGTTTATAATGCATAATTTCATCCAGAGAAAGAAGGCATGTGCCTGCTGAGTATGAAGATTGGAGAGCTAAGCATTATATTACATTGATGAAATTAAAAGCTTGCTGCAGTCTAGGATTTACTGGTCTGTAAATTTTATTTCAAGAAAGTGTAATAGGAAAGCTCATTGCTTGGGAAAATGGGCTAAATGTTAATAGTAAATCATTTGCCAAATATTATTGTAAATCAGGAATTATCCATATTCCTTTTCTTGCGCTACAAGTGTGGTGCCATAGAGGTGACACTTACAATACTTTTTGGGATGAGAATGAATGCAATAATTGAATACCTATGGAAAAAAGAATGAATGAGAGAGAGAGAGAGAGAGAGAGAGAGAGAGACCAGTTATGAGAGCATTGGGCAATAACAGTCCAAGAAGTACGAGCAAAATTGCCATTATAGATTTGTTGCTCAGAGGAGTGAACAAATCCATAAAATAAGAACCGATGGAAGAAACCAACACAATTTGTTTTAATTGAAAAGCTTTTTGGAAAATGTGATGAACATTACGGTGCTTCTTATAGCAAACCCACATTGACTCTAACAGTGTTACACAGACTTGTTTTCTCCAAGTCGAGTTTTCCAAGAGAAAATGGACCAATCAATTTGAGGAAAAATCGTAAGAATTGACCCTTTCATTGGACTCACTTTCCTCCAAGTCAAGTCTTTTCGTGTAATTTGATGAATTGAATTGGCAAGGGATCGAATTATATTATCATAAGTAAGAATCTAAGAATGTATAGTTTTATATGTTACATTATTATTTTACTCAAACTATGAGTTAGATTGAGGTTTAAGTATATAGACAGCACTTTACAAAATATACCTAGTTATACAACTTCATCTAACTCGAGCAGTGCATATTCACCATGCAAAAACTTCTCAAAAACCAGAATATCATTCATAAGTTACCTATAATTTTCTTTTCTTTTTCGGAATATAAAGTGACCTTTAAGCTTGAGGTTTGAAAATGAAACTAACAATTCCTCTGCTTCTTTTCATAAGTGGTTAAAAGCTTTTTTTTTTATTCATAATTATAAGCTTATTTTACGATTGTTTTAGGGACATTTTATCTTTTTATTTCTAATGTAACTCTTATTTATCTTTATTGAATATACTGATATTCTTATCGCTTTATTATTTTCAAGACAAGTCTTCTCATTTTTATCTCTTTCACACTCCTCATATTCTCTCTTATCTTTCTTATTCCTCAAACAAAATGTTAAAAATTAAAAATTAAAATAAAAACTCTTAGTCTAACGAGTAATAAATATGCTGAAAAAATTTGGCAGTCTGTCCCGTAATTGAAGGACTTTTCTTCATAAGAAATCAATGCTAACAAATAGAACCATCGTTGAATAAGACTGTTGGAAAATTGTTCCATACATTGAACGTGGCAGCTTTAGGTTGACAGAAAATGCCTAGCCATTCCAAAATCTATGAACCTTCTTGTTACAAGTCACCAACTTTCCTTTTTCCTTTTCTGTTTTCATTCATTGATTTTCATCGGTGAGGCCATTGGTCAAGTTGTATGTCAAGTTGGTCAGGAACAAAACAAATCAAAACCCCAAAGATGAATAAGACTGAGTCACTCAGAGCTGGGTTACACAACAATTGAATTAATAATATGATTTATTACTTCTCATAAATGGAATAGAAGTGTAATCCAGCTCGATTATTATACGCCTATTTGAACTTTAGTTCAAATAAATTATAATAACTCGACTTTGAACGAAGGGTTAATTTTCGAACTCAAGTTCCTTTTAAATATTTTAATTAATTTTTTTAAAAAAAAATTAAAAAGTGTAGACAGCTTGTAAGTATTCGACAAATCACCGAGTCAAATATTTTTATATTCAAACTCGACTTAAGTACTTAATGAGCAAACTCAAGCTCAACTTAAACTTTGACCAAGTAGCTCTGAGTAGGTTCAAGTTGTTTGGTAACCAATGCATAATGTTGTTCTTCATCTTTGAATTTATTTCACAATTTCAGAAGTTCTCATTGTACGCTTCCAAAATGATGCGTCTCAAGGGTAAATCGAATATCATCCAATGATGTTTTATTCAATCATTTTTTTATGAAAATGATTTTATCTTCATGATTTTTAGATAGATATTCGAGGGAATGACATTTAGTATTGCAATTTCATATAGCACATGTGTAACACACTTCTAATTTCTTACCTTTCATTTTCTTGGCAAAACTACTTTTACCCAAACCATATAGATGTTTTGAAAAAGTAGGTAGATACTCACAATTTAGTCGAACATTTGTTTCAATTAAGCATCTAATGTCCTCGGGCATTCCTTTCGAAATTAGAACTCGCAATCTCTCCATTCTCATGTAATATATTTTTGTTAATGTATTAATAGAGAGTAAATGGTAATAATTTTCAAGTGTGTGAATTGAATTATCCATTTTGTAAAGAAAGTAAGAAGAAGAATAATAATAATAATAATAATTTTTTAATTGGATAAGTTTAGAAGAATAAGAAGTGAAATGATGATTAAGAAGTTGAAGAAGAAATGTTTTTTTACCTAATAATAACTCTTATATATAGAGATAAACCCACGCACATGCACACACGCACACACACACACACACACACACACACACATATATATATATATATATATACATATCATATAATTTTTTTTTATTTTGACATTTTGTCCAATTATAAAAAAACCAATAAATTCAATTTTGTTAGAATATTAATTTGAAAAAACGGCACAAAATGATAAATTGAAAAAGATGATGAGATTTAATATCCCAACATAATTGAATTTATTGATTTTTTAAAATTAGACAAAATGCAAAAATGAAAAAATAGATGATATGGTATGTGTGTGTGTGTGTCTATATATATATATATATATATATATATATATATATATGCTTCTATGTGTGTGTGTGGTCTATCTCTATATATAGGGATTCTTGTTAGGTAAAAAAACTATTTTTCTTCAACCCCTTAATCATCATTTCACTTCTTATTCTTCTACACTTATCCAATTAAAAATTCTTATTATTCTTCTTCAAACCCAAAATAGAAGAAACTTCAACACCAAGAACGAAAGACACTTCAAAACAAAAAATGGAAGACACTGAACACTTAGAACATAAGGTATTTTTACAAATGATTCATCAACAATGACGATAAAAACCATTGGTCTTTTGGTGAGACTAACTTTGAAAATGATAAACTCAATATTGAAGCTAGAATTAAATTGAAAAAAATGTTAGTTGGTCAAAAGATTAATATAATATATGGATGGGGTAATATTAGATTAATTGGCATTATTACTCAGATAGTACACAAAGATAAGTCTAAAATAGTATGCGTTATTTCAATTCCTTTGAAACATTTATATGACATAACGGTGGAATCTGTGATACAAGTCAATTTTATGTATGGACGTATAGGTATAATTATGCAAAAAATATGATCATTCATAGTATTACCAAAAGGAATTGACATGTTAGAACAAATATTCAACATTATTTATTGGTTAAACTTGAATTTACATAAAAAAATCTATTTATCTGTTTAATCTCAACAATTTTTTTGATCCCTTATTGATATTTCTTGATAAGGTAGTTTAATATAAGTTTCTATCACATTTTTCAAGAAGAATTCTGCTTTTAACAACCAGTTTATTTGAACTGATGTTCAAATTAGAAACTTTTGTTCCTATCGTTAACCTTGAAGTACCTTTGATTAATTGGTTCATTCCAAGTATCTCAACTCAAAGTAACAAGCGCGAAAAAGAAACAAATGAACTTGATTTGAACCTACAATTATAGATATGAGAAATCTATTTGATCAATCTATTTTGATCATCTTCATGAGATTCTCCTTCAAGTGAACGATGTATTTTCTTCTTGTGTTGTGTATTTTATTTTATGAATGTATTGTATAATGATGAAGACTATTTAATGTAATACATTTTTATTTTAATGTGAAATGTTTTATATTTTATCATTTATTTGGTGTGTTAAAATAAGTAATATTAATGATTTATAACAATAATAATGTATTATATATATATAATAACAACAAATTTATACATATGGATTTATATATATCTATAAATGTTAAAGATATATGCACATACGAAGTGGTGTTAAGTGAATGTGGGTACGAATGAGTACCCATTGGATACAACACTTTATCCATCTTCATCTCCATTCCCGCAAAAACTTGTAATTAAAACTCTATCTTTATTCCATTCCCTGCTTATATCGAGTAATCTCTATATCTACCAACGTCGTGCAATCCCTAGTTATACATAAAAAACCAAAGAGGAAATTACTCATGATCTATATCCTATAAGTAGTACACCCTTCATCCCCTTTTATGTATGTTACAACTAATTTTATACAGACAAAAAAATTATTTTACTTATAATTGTACTCTTATCTTATTTATTGTACTTAAAATAATGAGTATTTATTTTTTCTCTCTCAATGACGTATTTATTGTACTTGGAACAAAGTGCAAATAAGTTAGAGTAAAATAGTCAAGATAAACAAAATTACAATAAAAAGTAGTAAAACATTTTATATTTAAGGACAAATGAGTTCGCTTATTACATATTATAAAAAGATAATGGAGGTACTATTCTTGTTTTTGGTCCACTCATCTAAGGTCTACAATTTTGTTGTTCAAAAGGCATTTGGTATGTTAGGTTCTTATATAACAAAAAAAAAATGGCCGTGACGTTAGTATCTGCAGAGCATTTGTTAGAAACCAAGAAAGATAAAATATCTCATATTCTTTCAAGCCCATTATGTAGAGACCTTTTATCTTGTTCTCCTAAAACATTAGAAGTGAATACTTAATCAGCTAAAGCTTTGAGCACCAAACAATATAAATTTGTATTATCTCTCTGAGATAATATGGCAAGTCAAAGATATTGACTAGTTTTGAACGAGAGGAAGTATAATGTTATTTTGGTAGACCATTTCAAAAACAGAGTACCTTATCAAATTGAATTGTCTACCAAGAGATCTTTGCTCCTATATATGGTTAAGATGGCCACTGTTCAAGTCATTCTATCTCTCGCAGTTAACTTGGATTGGCTACCATGACAGTTTGATATAATTAAAGATTGATTTTCTTCATATGATCTAATAGAGGAGGTATATATGAATCCTTTTAAATGTATGACATCTAATCTTCACATGACATCTTTTTTGTTTTTTTTTTTTTTGTTTTTCTCAAATGTATGATTCAGTTACCTGATCAATAATTATTAGTTGGCTCGATGAAATTAAAAGTTTCTTTTTTTTTTGGGAGGGGGAGGGGAAGGGGAAGAGGGACGAGGTTGTGGATCATCATATTGAAAGTAAAGATATGGTATTCAATATATTGTTTTGCACTTTCTAAGAACTTTCACATGAAAGATCCTTTTAATCTCACTTTGACTAAAACGAAAAGAAAATATCAGATAACTTAAAAAATTTTGAAATTAACTATAGTAATTTTTTATATAATTACAACTTAGTTACTATATATATATATACTTCCTTCACCATTTTTCCCTTTTTATAAGTCATTCTTCTTAATTATGTATAAGTTATTTTACAACATTTTTAGGATATTTTACTAGTTGTTTTCAATATTACTCTTATTTATTTATCTCATATCCTCATTTTTTTTATTTCTAAGAGAATTCTTTATTTTCTCTTGATCTCTGTCTTATTACCAAGATAAAAACTTTATTTTTTTTCATCTATTTCTTCTCTCTTCTTATTCCCAATATTTTTTTCTCTTTTCTCCTCATTGTTTCCAAATCTACTTTTTTAAAAAAAGAAAAAGAAAAAAATGTGTGAAAAACACATAAAATTTACTTCAAATTTGTCCTCTTATGATTTTCTAAATTTTGTTCTTCAATATTTTTTACCCATTTCTTTACACATTTTAAGATTGAGTTGAGAAAATTGTTCTAGACAGAAAGTAGAGAAAGAAATAATAGAGACATAATTGAAAAAAGGATGATGTTTTAGTAATTTCTATTAAATTTTGTGAATAAAAATATTTTTCAACCATGTGTAAGATGCAAAGTAATAACAATGTTTCTCTTTACAAAAAAATTATATAAATGGGTATGACTTAGAATTGAATATTTTTATTTTTATTTTTATTTTAAAATATCTAAAATTAAATATTAAATTATATTAAATAAATATATTTTTTATTTTAAATTAATTAACATTTAATATATTTACATCAAACTAACTATCATGCTAGTAACTAAAGTAAATAATATGATAAATTTTCTCAAGGTCAATGATACTCTAAGTCAATTCCTTTATATGCATCTAACCACTATATTCATATTCTTTAACATTTTTTATTCTATTTGTTTTAAAATAAATATTATTTTAATTTTTTACACACATATTAAAAATATTAAAAACAATACAAGTTTTAATATTAAATTTCAAACCTACCATTAATGAATATTTTAAATCAATATCTTATTGTCTCTCTTTAAATTAATAATCTCTTTCATTCATAATAATTGACTTAAATAGAAATAATATTGAAAAATAATAATAATACTTGTTAGAAAGAAACTTATTTTGAAATAAAAGAAAAATATTTTAAAAGGGAGTTATTTTTTAAGCAGTACAAGTGTGTTCATTCTGAATTTCGGCAAAGGTAGGGAGTACGAGTATCACATAACTCAAGAGGGACTGCCCTCAGCAATTTATTTAGTTTTTTCCCTGGTAACTCCCAAGCTACGTTATCAATAGGATAAACCGATAAGTGGATAGAGGGAAGAGGTTATACCCTTCCTGGCTCCTGCCTTGCCTAAGAGGACAATGGCTACACTTTGCATGCAATTGAATACCAGGAGAGCTTTAACAATGGCATTTGCCAACACAGTTCAACTTCCTGAAAAGGTTAAGAACTCCAGAGTTTTGATTCTTGGAGGCACTGGACGAGTTGGTGGATCTACTGCCATTGCTCTCTCTAATGCCTGTCCTGAGCTGCGCATCGTTATTGGTGGTCGAAACCGGTAATTTATGGGATATCTATTTATCTTTCTTGCTAATTCAGCCTAGCCCATCTACCCTATTTTCTGAATAGAAAAATAATATTTTTGTTCTGGGGGTTGGGGGGTTTCTGAGATAATCTTCTGTTGCATACACTTTTAATGTAATTTCCTTCTTTTATTGAATTTGCTATAGAAGTTTTCCTGTTTCTTTCTTTTCAATAATATTAATCTTTTAGGACATTGTTCTTCTTGCTTACTCTTTTGGCTCATTATTTGCACTCTTGTCTTTCTTTAAACATATTTTTCTCCAAAATGCTAAATGTTGATTATTCTCCATAACAGGGAAAAAGGTGCGGCAATGGTGAAAAGACTAGGGAAAAACTCAGAGTTCACTTCAGTCGATATTAATGATGAGCAATCACTGGAAGCAGCTTTGATGGGTATCCCTACTTCAATACCTGGAAATTATAGATAATATTTTCAACTAATCAAATTATTCACGGTTCTAGGAGTTGAGTTGATTATGCATCTTTTATGCTTTCACTTTTGATGGCGTGGAAGGCCTTGTTTTCATAGCGACGTCTGGTTCAGTAGAACTTTTCATTATCTTATAAGTTCATCTGTTCTATGTATGCCTTTGTTTCTGATCTTGCCACCTAATTATTCTATTGTCTTTTATCTACTGATGCATACATTTCCCATAGGCCACAACAACGTTTTATACATGCCAATAACCTCAAGGATAGCCATTAAGGAATTTGAGTACCAGACAGTATCACCTAGATGCATACATTTTACTTTTTGTTCCCAAGATTGAAACAAGGGCTGAATAATGAACAAGGATCATTCTTTTTCTCATTTTATGATTAACTGAACCATCTTAAAGCAATTAATTGCACATTTCCTTTCTACTCATGTTCATGCTCATGCTTCTCATCTTGGCATTTTAACTTCTCTGAAAGTTGAATGCTGCTGCTGAGTTTTCACATTTGTATGACGCATTGAAAAAGATCCAGCTTATTCTCTAAATGAGAAAGATGAACCTGAATCAGAGTTTCACACTGTTAAGTAATCTGTTGGAATAATTGCTTTGCTGCCTCCACTATGCCTGGAAAGACGAAGTTAAGCCATTGTAAAAACTTGTAGTAGCATTTGGCAATTTTAGTTCCTTTCATGTAGGTTCCTTCTGTCCAAGTTAATTGCTTTTGGGATGTTGGCTCTGTAACATCTATGTTGGTGTGATTACTTTAGCTTCCATATCCTGACTAAAGTCTTATGTGTGGCATTAAGAGAAGTAGCAAGGCCATAAGTGTCCATGGAGAAAATTCATATATGTTCCTTTACTTGCAACAAGGATACAACCATGCAGGGAATACATTCTTTGGTAGTATACATGATTTTATGTAGCTGCAATCATACACATTCCACATGTCTATCACATATTAGTCTTGTGTTCTGCTCTGTTCAAGTGCAGATGCAGATGTTGTTGTTCATGCGGCAGGCCCATTTCAACAAGCTCAAAAGTGCACTGTCCTGGAAGCTGCCATACAGACGAAGGTGAGAGGAAGGTAAACAGCATATCTTTAAATTCTAAATCTCTTCAATCAGTAAAAAAGTTATATGACTCATTCAATCATGCTTCAAACTGACTCTTTATCTTTGGAAACTTCAATCAGTAAAAAGTTTTTTCTTCCAACAGACTGCATATGTTGATGTATGTGATGATACAAGCTATGCATGTCGTGCAAAATCTTACATGGATGAAGCAGCAACTGCTGGCATTCCTGCAATAACAACCGGTGGAATCTATCCAGGAGTGAGCAATGGTTTATTATATTTCTTCTTGTTAAACCTTTTTATGTATTAAATCCTGTTTTACTTTGACTGCGACCTAGAACTCAAAAATTAATCAAGGAAAGTAATTTACTGCCTCATGAGCTATAGCTCAAGTCATATTTTTCTAGAGGAGGCACTTTACTGCTGGAGTTTCAGTATTTTCAACATTTTACTTGTTTCCCATGAAGAAACTATAAAAGCATCAATCTGTGAGATCAGCAGTAGTTTGCTATTGTTTAGGATACCTCTTAGTTGTAGATTCTTCGAGTTTCTTATAGTCGAGTAGATTATAGTTCATATTGTCTTACAATCCAACAGTTAATGAAAATACTTCTTGTTTAGCTAAATCTTGTTTAATTCATATGCAGAGTGTCTAAAAGAAATTTGTGTTTTTCATCTAAATAAGTTTAAAAAATGTTATGTTTATGAATGATTCCTGTTATCCTGTAAAGGTAAAAAGAGTTGTGCACATCTTTAAAATTTCCAACTTCACTTAATTATTTTCACCTTAATTGGCAGTAATGGCAGCAGAACTTGTACGTGCAGCCCAAAGTGAAAGCAAAGGTCAGCTAGAGAAGCTGAGGTAATTTCTTTTTATTGTCAGTTCATTGTCAAGCATCTCTATTCCATTAGGTTACTTACATGACTTCTGTTAGAAAAAGAAAGAAAGAAAAAAAAGGAGTACTTATATGGCTTTGGCTAAAATTCAAGGAACTTAAGATATAAAAGGTTGAGCTGGAAAAATTTCTTTTTAATAATACACTCTGTTTCTTACAATGAAATCCTAATATCTGAAAATTTTCACATAATTTCTGGAAGGGAGAACTGCATTTTATGTCCTTAATTTTTGCTAATTGTTTGACTTTATATCCAAAAGTTTTTAACTTTTGACCTTATTTTCATTGGCATGTCAGCTTATCTACTTTTAGTCCAATTTTCAGAGAAGATAATTTATTGACAAAAGTGGACATGTGAGATGTATATGCCAATTAGCACTGATCAGTGATCACTGGGAGGGAAATAAAAGAGGTTCACATGGCCATTTCTTCTAGATCTACTACCTGAGGTTGTTCCTCTGAGAGCCCCAGACTTCTAGTCCTTTTCATTTTCAATCCTCCAAAGGATGCAAAAGGGAAATAATTATGAAATAGGGCAAGCTAAGATTTATTAGACCCATAATAATCCAGGAAGAAGTTTCAATGAAGCTCACCTACATCCCAAAAATTGACTGGCTATCAATTGGACTGAAATTGCATGAAAGATATTTGGGTGACTTTCTATTTGAAATTTTTTCATGTTTCTCTTTCAATTTGACAAGAACTTTTATTCCAAAAATCCTCCAAACTTCAAATTCAAAGCCAACATATGGGACCCACAACACAAATTAAGTATTTCTTTTGAATATTTTTTGAATTAGATTGTCACATAAATTTGAATTTATTAATCATATATTATCTATCTTATTACTTTTTCTAATGGATGGGATCCAATCACCTAATCACATTCAACACAAAACCAATAATTCTTATCTAAATAAAATTCCTAACTTCATTCTTAAAAAAAAAAAAAAATCTCATTGAAATATCAAATGCACGTGAATCATTTCCTTTAACTTGAGATAACTAGTGAACGTTAGGCTGCAAATGTAATTATGTAACTGACCCCTTCTGGAATGAACCTGTTAGGTTTTTCAACTTTATTAAAATACCTTCAGTTTTGAAAATTTTGCAGGGAAGCTCAACTTGAGTTTCTTCATCTCTGCTACCAAATTTCCTCTTTGTTCTTACTTTTGAGGGGCTACCTTACATAATTACAGTAATATGTAAACTTCAAATCTTGTACTACTTTTGCCTAGCTCCATTTGTTTAAGACATGTAATTAACCTATTTTATATTCTGTATAATTTCTGATTTTCTACATCTAATCACTTGTCCTATGGTAAATAATTATCAGAAATGAGCAAGATATATTTTTGTCCAGAAAATCCAACAGAAGTAATGCATGAGAATATGGTTTTGCAGATTTTACTACTATACTGCTGGCAGTGGTGGTGCTGGACCTACAATATTAGCTACCAGCTTTTTACTTCTTGGAGAAGAAGTAGTTGCATATAATAAAGGTCTGGATCCATAATGCAGCCAAGTTACTTTCATTTTCTTGGTCATTAGGATTTCGTTGGGATCTAATCAAGATAGCAAATGATATTGTCAGGAGAAAAAATCAAATTAAAGCCTTACAGTGGAATGCTCAGCATTGATTTTGGAAATGGGATCGGGAGGAAGGATGTTTTCCTCTTGTAAGTTTCCAGTGGATACTACTCTAAAAGAAGCACATTGATCCTTTTCCTTAGTCCATTACAGACTCTAGTGAAAATGGGTAGTAGATATATCACAAACCTTAACACAACAACTCAAATTAGCCAAGCAAGTAAAATTGTTGTTTGTATTCTGTTATCTTTAGCTAATTTATGATGCAGAAGGTAAACTTACAGCAATAATTAAGAAAATTTTGTTGATTCTTGGATGTTCCTTGGCTAATTGGAAGTTTGTGAGTGAGTAGATTTTCTTGTTCTGGATTTTGTAATAATGAGATCCTTGTTTTTATTTTCTTTTAACTTTTTTCTTTATTCTTTTTCTACATTTTGCTCATTTCTCCTTATTTTCTCAGAAACTTGCCAGAGGTGAGAAGTGCACATGAAATCCTTGGTGTACCAACCGTCAGTGCTCGATTTGGAACTGCACCATTCTTCTGGAATTGGGGAATGGCAGCTATGACAAGTCTGTTACCAGCTGTATGTCTCTTGATTTTTGAACTTTATGACTGCCAACAAGGACTCTACTTATGATTATGAAGCAATAGCAGATTCTATATTTCTACATTATAAAGAACCATGGTTAATTCCAGTAATGTTTACCTAATCACTTAGATCTTTTCAGTATTTTAGCTATTCTATAATCTCAAATACTGTAGGAATTCTTGCAAGACAGAGGAAAGGTTCAGCAATTGGTAAAGCTTTTTGATCCGTTAGTACGGGCAGTAGATGCGTTTGCTGGAGAGAGAGTCTCAATGCGGGTAGGATGATTTCTTCCAGCTTTGTGCTCAGTCATATTTTGAAGTTAATAAGGGTCTATAAGTTTGTTTTCTTGTTTATCTGAACAGGTTGATTTAGAGTGCTCAGATGGACATAATAGAGTAGGCATATTCAGTCATAAAAGGCTTTCGAAGTAAGTTTTTTCCTTTACTTTCTCCCCTTTCTTTCTCCAAATTTTAGTAACAAAATCATCTAACAAGAGAATGCTTCAGAGGATATGTTTTTTGAGCCTAAGTGGCATCTGTAATATATATTTTATATTATAAAGTTGGAATCTACTATCTAGAGTTCAGAGATGGAGGGAACCCAAACTAACAGCAACCAACACCCTTTGTTCCCCTGTTGTTTATGTTGTGAACTTCTTTCTTAAGTTTCAGATTAACTAGTGCAAATCAGCCAAACCAAGGCCCCTTTTCATGCAATTCCCCACCCCACTTCTAAATAAAGCATGCTAAATCACCATTCCTTAGAACAGACTAGATTCTGTTATTTATATTGTGAAGTTCTTAATTTTCAGATTAGTACTAGTGCAAATCAGCCATCAAAACTAGGCTACGGTCATTTTGCATAGTCTACAAACTTCCTCTAAATGTTCCTATTCTTCTTCTGACAACTAGAGAAATAATGAAAATGAGTATAATGGAGTTTCACCTGTACCTAGCATCTCCAGTAGATCGCTACAAAAGCCAGGAACAAAACATCTGAAGTTTGAGATCATAAGCTGTCATATATTTTCAGTTTGGCTTCCAACAGGAAAGGGGGAAAAAGTAAAAGAGTGTGTGGGAGAGAGATGGAGAGGGAAAGTTTTGTTTAAGCAATTTCAGGATATACATTATACTTTTTAATCCAATTTATGTCTGCAGATCAGTGGGGGAGGCAACAGCTGCTTTTGTACTAGCAGTTCTTGAAGGAAGCACAAAGCCTGGTGTTTGGTTTCCTGAAGAGGTATATATATACCTTCCATAATTGGTTGTTCCAGGATGTAAAATACTCCTATGTGGTTGAACCTAGTTAGATTTATTACTTTATGTATTTCTCCTTGTAGCCTGAAGGAATTGCAATTGAAGCAAGGGAAATTCTTCTCAAACGTGCAGCACAAGGAACATTCAACTTCGTAATGAACAAGTATATATGCTTTCCTTTGTCTCGTTACATTTATTTTTGGTCCGTCACTTATGCTCTTCATCATTAATTAAATGAACATATTCTTCCACTAGGGCACCATGGATGGTTGAAACAAATCCTAAGGAAATAGGATTCGGAATTTATTCATGATTCTCCTACAGAAGTTTGATCAATGAAAATGATCTTGTCATTGTTCCAGAAGTCCAGGTAATATGATGTTACAGCAGGGATGGTTTTTTTATAAAAAAAATAATTATTTTAATGTAAACTGCTGTGGTTAGTTGATTTTTACTCTTCATATTTCAGGCTCCAAAACCTGAATCAAGTTGCTTAACATTTTTAAAGTTCTCAATACTATTCAACAATTATTCTGTTTGTAGTTAAGGATAGATATATAATTGTCCCATAGTTCTCAATGGAGCAAAGAGGAATTCATATCTATATACTTTTATGTTTAAAGTGCACAACTTCTATTGGTCTGCTTAATACATTTTCCAAGTAGTTGCCCAGTTGACAATATATCATGGCATGCTCTCCATCTTTTTAGTTGTTCTTCCAAGTTCCAATTGCCACAAAGCATTCCAAAACTTTTTCTCTTTTACTATGAGGATGCATTCATTATATCTGGAGTTAACCGTATAGCATTCATGGCTTGTCTAACTCAAGTAAGCTTATCCTTAGGAGTGAAGGATAAAGTGAAACTTCAAACTTTCCTCATCCTCAAAGGGATTAAAAAAATTTCTAATGAAATCAGCTCGCCGACACTCAAATTTGAATCAATAATAGTGGATTCCACTACTCTGCAATTGAAAAAAAAAATCCATATCTTCTGGTTCCTTTTAACTAAAAAAGTAAGAGGTATTAGAAGCCATTTATCACCTCATATATTTTAAAGATCATTACCAATGGGTCATCTTAGGCCTTGTTCAATAAGACTAAGACCTCTAGTACAATGATATTATTAAAAAAATTATTAATTTATAAAATCATTAACATGGTTACTATGACATTTATTTTGTTATTTTCTAAAAAAAATTTTAAGTTTCATGACTTTTTATGGGAGCATTTCTTTAATATAGTACACACTGTGACAAATATGAGAACAACCGAATTTTAAATAAAATATCAAATATCTTTAATCGATATAACTCAAGTGTTACAAGAATATAATAGTGTTAAAAATATGTAACTTTTAATATTAAAAATATAATAGTATTAGAAATATGTAATTTTTAAAATGAATTGTAAATTCTTTTTTTATGAATAATTATTTATATAATTATTATGTAAAGAGTAAATAGCAAAAATGTTCATCATACTTTCATTTAGTCCTCTTACCTTCTTTTTTTTTACCAAAATAAGTCATCAAAATCGGGCTAAACAAGTCATTCTGCTCAACTTTTGACCGTTAGAGCTCACTTAAATGCACTTTTGGAAGGGCAACAGAATCTTTTAAGACAAACAAAACTTTTTAAAAAAACTTTCAATCTTCTAATTTTATTCTTTTAATTTTTTTTGTTCTTCGTCTTCTTTGGATTAAAAAACCAATGCCACCAGTTCCTCTACCTTCAACATTGCACCACCACCTCTCCTCTGCTCTCCTCCTCACTGTCCGTAGGCGGAGTTGGTTCGTGGGCTTTGAGGTCATTTTTTGTAAACTGATAGTGGCTTTCAAGATTTCTCTTTGACTTTTTGGTTCAGCTTTATAGGAATGAAATCATATTGATCTGCAAACTTTTTGGCCATCTCCCCTAAAACTTGGATACAAATTACGTGACTACCTACCATTTTTTCGTTCTTTTGAACTTGATTACCTAATTCTATTTTAATCGATTTTATTCCATTGCATTCATAAAAAAAAGAGATTATATTCCACTGCGGCGATTAGCGTGCAGTGAAAAAGAAGAAGACCATGGTGACAGGTGAGACTGTGAACCTTCTTTTTGGTTATGCAGCAAAGTTCTTGATCTTGTTCTACACCATGCGCACAACAAAGCTTCTTTTTTGTTCGGCACCATGTTTTGGTTTCTGCTCTTTTCAAAAGAAGAAAAAAGAAAGGAGAAGAAGAACGAAGGAAGCAAAAGAAGAAGACAAAAAACAAAGGACTTTTTTAAAAGGAAAAAATTGGGGGACAAAATTAGCCCTTACCTATATGGATTTTTACTCAAAAAACCGTCCTCTAGTTAACCATAACTGGCCAAATTGACGGAGTAACTTGTTTTGTTCCTTTTCAAAAGAATAGTGATGTTTTTTGTTTCTTTTCGAAAGTATGATTACTTGTTTTGGTAAAAGAAAAGTAAGATTACTAAAATAAAACTCAGTGAAATTATGATTACTATTTTTTCTATTCACTCTTATGTAAATTGCTTTGCTCGTAGTACTTAACTAGCATTAATTGCAACTATTGAAAAGAGGTATTCATTTGATTATTTTTAAAAAAATTTAATTACATATATAATTTTACTAATGCATCCCTTAAATGCCATGTTGAGTTGCATTCTACTCAATGTTGTATATATGATGGTTGTCGGTAAATGTGATATTGATATATAATGTAATTGAATTGAAATTTATAGACACTTGGAAAAACTCATTGAAGTTCTAATTTTAAATCAATTTGTAGCGTGATATATATATATATATATATATATATATATATATATATATATATATATATCAATGTGTTAATGTGTTAGAAAGTATGATGAACGAGAGGTCTTTATTAGATATGAAATCGATTGTTTATTGATTGCAATAACTTTTTTTATTTCATATTTCTATTATATTTGATGCAAAAGATAATATGGATAACAAATTTGCTTTGTCGAACATTACAAGAGAAATCCAATTTTAAGTGCAATAGACTATGTCTCAATTATTAAATATTTGTTTCAAATTTTGAGAGATAGAGGATTTTGTTGTTCATGCGAAAATATTTGTATTAAGTTTTATATCAAGATACCTCACATGGAAACTCATTATAAAACCGTTGCAGGCCGCTCATGCGAACAAAATAATTCAATCGCATCTATCATCTTATTGAGAAATTCTATTTGCTTGATTTTAGTCTACAAGATTTATACCATTTGAGAATGCAATTGCAATACTAAAAGCTTGATATTGTTGATAACGAAAGACTTAATGATTTATCAACTATTTTTAAATTATATTGAAAACTGATTGAGATAAATAAGTCAAATTTATACAATTTAATTGCCAATTGTGTTTCTAATTTGTTATTATCTACACAATATATATATATATATATATATAGTTAAATTATTTTTTAAATTATTGAATATAACATATTTATTTCAATTGACATGTTAATTCACCTCGTAATTATAAGTAATTGAAAAATTGAATAAAGAGACAAAACAAAAAAGAGATGATGTATCATAATTTCAAACCGATTTGAAAATCTGGATATATATATATATATATATATATATATATGTGTGTATCTCTTTATATATTAAGATTTGTTATTTTGAAAAAATCTATTCTTATTCAACTCAAGGTTCACTTTTTACTGTTTTTTCTTCTTATTCTTCTCCATTTTCCTCTTGTACATAGTTACTTTAAATAAAAAATTTATTTTCATCTTCTTCAATTCGTAAATTTCAATTCGTAATATAAAATGAATGATTCAATTCGTAAATTTCAAAATTATTATTCTTTACTATCTATTAATGTATTGACAAAAATATAGCACATGAGAATGAAGAGATTGCGATTGCTAATGTCAAATGAAATGCTTGATGTCATTAGATTCTTAATTGAAGTAAATGCCTAACTAAATAGTGATCATCTATCTACTTTTTCCAAACGTTTGCCTGATTTGGATAAAATTAGCTTTTCAAAGAAAAAGAGAAGTAAGATATTAGAAGTATGTAATATATGTGCCACATGAAATAACAATACAAAATATTATTAATTTGGATATTTATTTAGAAATCGGGAATATAAAATTAATTTCATAAAAAATGAATTGAGTAAGGAATCATTTAATGACATCTGATTGACTCCTTATGCATCCAAATGGAAGTGTTAAAAAAGAACTTATCAAATTATGAAATAAATTTAAAAATGAAAAATAATGTTATAATTTAAGAAATTTTACTTTAAAAGATTATATATGCAAATTTATATAAAAACTTGATGAGAAGAAAATTAAATATGTAATGTTAATGTATTTTATGAATGCATTTTATAGATGTGTATTTATGTAAATTTTATTTTTATTAATTCACTGTTTTTTTGTATGGACATTTTTTAGTATGATAACGAATATGACATCCTTAACGAGATTTTGTTAAGTATATCCATTAATGTTTAGTATGAAATGGGGACAAAGATAAAAGACAATATTTCTCCGCATGGATGGAGTTGAGTAATATTAGCTTATCCCTCCCCCCAATTATGCCAATTTATACATAATTAGATAAGCAACAATTTTATTTTATTTTTTTGTTTGAAAAGACAGAAACTACACCTTGCACCCATCACCGGGCATCACAAAATAATTCTTAAATTTAGTTGACCAACAAAAGCAACTGGCCAAAGGAAGCATTCCCACAAAAACATAAATCCGACAACAAGAAAAGAGGGCTGAATAGCAATAGCAAATCACATGGGCAGAGCATGACGTTGGACAGGGTTATGAAAAAACAAAAAGGAAAAACAAAACGTGGGATAAAATGCTTAGAAAAGAACTAGAGCCTTTATTTTATTTTATTTTTATTTTTTTCAATTGAATAATTCCTTTACTTCTCCTTGAAAGAACAAATGGGAAAAACAAATTCAAAATCACGTTAGAAATTGTACATAATGTTGGATTAATTAATATGGGAACAAAATAATAACTTCAATATTATTATAAAAAAATAATAATAACTTCAAAAATACAAAAGCAGAGAATCAGAAAAAAGAAAAGAAAAGAAAAGGAAAGTTCACCCTTTCCCTTCCTTGTCTCTGTAACCCTCAGAAAACAGAAGCAAAGGTCCAAATTTCCATTATCACACAGTTTACGTTCCATAATGCTTGTGAATTAACGGAATTGGAAAAAAAAAAAAAAAATCATACGAAGAGCCTAAGATATGCTAGCCGTTTGATTAGATGACTTATGTCTCCGGCCTCCATTGACTCCACCGGAGCTCGGCCGCCAACCACCGTGGTTCACAACCCTAATTGTAACGGTCAGCTTTTCTCCTCATTGCTTCTTCTTTCGAATCTTCAGTAGTATTGATTTTTCCTTCTTATTGGATCCGAATAAAATGGATCCTAAATTTGGGTTCAATTCGCCGGCTTTTGGCGCCTCCTCGAAGCCGGGTTTATCAACTTCTCGCATCCCTAGACGGAAAAAGCCCACGCCTGCTCCACATTCTAGGTCCTCGTCGTTGAGAAGTGACCAGGGTTTTAATCCGTTCAGGTCCTTTTTGGAAACTGGATCCGAGTCTGGATTTGGAGTTAAAAGAAGTGATGATCATAGTCGTAATGTATCGGACTTGAGTTTAGATAATTATTTGGAGAAGAATGCTGTTGCGGATGAAATAAGGAATTTGAGGATTGATAATGAATTCTGTGCGAGTAAAAAGAGCAGTGAAGATGAGGGGTTGCAGTTTGAATTGTCAGATGAAATTAGACTGTTAAATATTGAGAATGACAAAAACGTGAGAAATTTGGGGGCAGAGCTCCAGAATGAGATCCAGAAATTGAACATTGAAGACCGCACTGATGATAGCTTGAAGAGGTTTTCAGAGAATATACTTCCTAATAAACTCAAGGATTTGAACATTGCTCAGCAGAATGATAATGTAGGTGGGAATTTGAGAGACAAGGGTGGTTTTGTAGTTGAAAAGGGTGAAAAGGCTGATACGGTGTTGGGTGATGCAGAGATGTTTAAGAAGGAAGGTGGGTATAGCAAATTTTCTGAGAAAGCTAACTCCAGTGTTAGTTCTTTCGGGGAAAACTGTAATGAAGCTCAAACTTTGGGTGGTGAGAATCATGAAAATGTTCCTTTTTCGGTTGCTTCATTGCCCAGCTTCGGTGGTCATGTGCAGGGAGAGCGTGTATTTGGTACTCAAGTGCGTTTGGAAGATCAAAGTACTAGTACATCATCGTCATCTTTTACTTCTAGGGGTGTTAATTTCCAGGGTTTTGGAAATGCTTTTGAGGCTCCATCTCAGGATGGAGCTGAAAAGAAGTTTCAGTTTGGTTTTACTAGCAGGCGGGATGATATAAAAATTCAAAGTGCAGAGTTTAAAACGCCAAACATCAAAGGAAACTTGAATAGGAAAGTGGAAACTAAAAGAGAATCAGCTAAAGGAACTAGGTCCAAGAAAAAGAAAGGGAAACTTAAAAACCCTATTCCTGTTCAACTGAATTCTGTGCAGGATTTTTTCTTGGAAAATTTGCAAGGAAATTATGAATTTTGTGAACCATATTCCCCAATGGATATTTCTCCATATCAGGAAATATTGGCTGATGATGTGTTTTCGCGAGAAACATCTGTAGCATCGGATGGGGCTATTAGCCTTGGCGACAATTCTACCACTGCTGAACCATGCCCTGCAGTTCTTAATGATTTAAGAGATGAAGCTCTGGCTGGTGCAGCCGAACATTTGGTTACTGATGAATGCAAGCAGTGTGAAATATCAAATGTGGAAGGATCTGCAGACTGCTCTGGTAAAGGAGTTAATGTTGAGGGTCCCTTAGAAGAGTCCATTTCAGGGGATGAGACTGAAAGCTTCAAATCTGCAACTGAGCACTTGGACTATGGCACTGATAGTTTTATAACTGCAGCTGAAACAATTGCGACACCATCAGATACAGAAATGAGCTTCAGATCAAATATTAGAAGGCAAGACAGTGATGGTGGTTCTCAATTTAATTTTGCTTCAAATTTGGAAGAGATTGGTCAGGGATTCATCTTTGCAACATCCTCTGCTGCTCAAAGCAAGTCATCAAATACATCACGTCACAACAAGAAGAAAAATCGAACGAAAGTTGGTTGTGATTCATATAGTTCTACATCAAGTACCAAAGATCCATATTCATCAACACATGTAGATTTTCTTCCAATCACTGGAAGTTCTACGCTTTTATTTTCCAGGGAGGGTCCTAAAGGAAATCAATCCTCATGCTTGAATCAGCAGTCTGGTGATTCTGGACTAATTAATAAACAGGAAACCAAGAAAAATACTCTCTCTAGCACTACCCCCAGCATGGAGGCTGAGGAAACTTGTGAAAAATGGCGACTCAGGTGTGAATGCATCTGTCTTTCTTGTTCTCGTAGAGATGCTTTATGCTTCTCAAAGTTAAAAGATTCTCTTATAATCTTTTGCTTGCTCCATATTATCTATAGTGGTGGTCTGTTTTTGCATCTATTCCACTGCCTGGTTTATTATGCATACTGTTTACATATTGTTGAGTCACTTGTATGACTTGGATCTGCATCAGGGGAAATCAAGCATATAGAAGTGGGGATTTGTGTAAGGCAGAGGACTTGTATACTCAAGGCGTGAATTCTGTTTCAGAAAGTGAGACATCTAGAAATTGTCTTAGGGCTCTAATGTTGTGCTACAGCAACCGTGCAGCAACGCGTATGTCTCTTGGAAGACTAAAAGAAGCACTAGAAGATTGTAGGAAGGCTGCTGCATTAGACCCCAACTTCCTTAAAGTGCAAGTACGAGCTGCAAAGTGAGACCTCTTCTTTTTTCCCTCTCCTATTTTTTTCATGGTTATATTTGGCTCAATTTTCTTCAACTTGATAAGTACCTATTTGCTACATATCTCTTTCTACATAACTATTTGTTATCATGTATTTATCATGTATTTAGGATTTCCCCCATGATTGTATATCGTCTTCTCATCTCATATTTTCAGACAGTTTGATTTAATTTGAGTTGCAATGTTAACAATATTTTTAGGACTTGTTCCTGTATTAACAATAAGCATATGGAGGTTCTGCAAGCTTGAAAAATTATTATTCATACATGAAAATACTCATCTAAGTTTCTGTGCCTTAAAATACATAGGCAAAAGAGAAAGCCAGATTGATACTTTCATTCTCGTGATAGTTCTTGCTTGCATGCACAAATGTTGGGGTATGCCAAGGTCTACATATCAGATGTTTTGTAACATGCATTGTCTTGATTTTGGATGTCAAGCTCCTTGTAAAGTACTATTTATTTTACACTGTTTGATGTCAAAACATGCTAGCAAAAGTCAAATGCATAATTCATGCCTCTCCTTTTTATGTAAAAGAATAACTTTATTCTGTGACTTCTCCAAATTGAAGAGACTAGAATAAGTTTTCATTTAGAATTTATTTCTCCAAGACTTGTGGAGAAATGATATTGGTTTTAACCACCACTGATTAACATAACTTGAATCTACTGAAATAATTTCATGCATCGAGCATGTTCCTTTTAAACATTATCTGTTTTTCTTATGGGTCCTTTCTGCTCTCCTGTTTATTAGCTGCTACCTTTCCCTTGGAGAGATTGAAAATGCATCTTTGCACTTCATGAAGTGCTTGCAAGCAGGGGATGATGTATCTACAGACAGAAAGGTGCTAATGGAAGCCTCTGAGGGCCTAGAAAGGGCACAGGTATGGAGATATAAATTTCTCTCTCATTCTTTTAATGTTCTGTAGAAAATAAATATTGGTTTGATTCTAGGAGGGTGCATGCTGGAATATCTTCTCGTGCAGCTGTTAGGGCTGGTCCCAGGACCTGTTAGCATAGCCCTCATGAATTGGGTCACCACTTATATATATAAGTATTTGTTTAAATTTTTTTTTTATTGATGTGCATGAATGATGAATAATGCTCAATCATGCAACACCGTTACTGAGTGCTAATTGACCTACAGTCATATTTTGGGTGGAAAATGTTCTCAGGCACTCATAGGAATAATATAATATAGTGCTTCTTTGGTGTTCCATTGCTGAGAGGTTGGCTCTAGGTGTTAATAGTAAAGGTTATTAAGAATATTAGGTAAACTTATTGGACATAATTAATAATGATATTTTGGGAATTGAATGGACATAACTTTCTTTTGACTGTTAACTTGCAATTAACTGGCATTTGGGGTTCATTTACAACTGACCACCAGTTGGTGATTATTATGGTTATTTTTTTGTTTTAGGTTTTCCTCCTTGAGATTCGACCATAATACTGATAAGACCCTGGTTCTCAGCAAATTAGTAAATGCCCTCTGTTATAAGACAAGTATACCAAATTCTCAGGAGCTTTAACTGCATACTATCTGCCTCTAAAGAGCAATTGTATAGCCATTTTCACTGAAAATTATAGATAATTTAACAATTAAATTGATGGTAACCGCCATGATCAATCAAACATGACTGCTGATACAGAATTAGCCATGACAGCTGTTCTGGAACTGCCAGTTTCAGAGCCAGTGTTTCTAGCTGTCCTTTCAGGTTTAGTTGCAATGCAGTTCTGGCTTTGGTAAAATTTTCTCTAATTTTAAATGGCTGAACTGATGGATTGGGCCAAATCCACTTAGAAGCACTGAGTTCTAGGTTTCAAATTCCTGGAATTGGAACCTAAACTGTCTAAATGTTGGCCGTGCCTACACAGAGCATCACTAGCAAAGGCGCAGTGGTTGTGAAAAAGAAATAGAAAATGTTCAATGGAAAAGTACAGTCAAATGTGTTTACCATCAACGCATTGGAACATGCAAACTCTATGCAGAGTTCTAGTTTTCCTCCTCCACAAAAAAGGTGTTGTTTTTTGGGGGCTGGGGGGACACATGCTCCCTAAAAAGGAACAAAATGGAAAAAAAAAAAGAAGATATCTGGACATACAAATGAAAACTTCTCTAAGACAAAAACAGAGACAAACATAGAAATGAAAAATCGCATCTATTAATTGTACAGGATATTGGAGTTAAATGTACTGTTTCCAGTATTGCTCCTTTCCTTGCCGATTCTGCTTCTGCTTATGACATGGCCAGGTGCTTTTACTGAAATTAGTGCCAGCATAGCATAAATTTGGAAGGTTTTTGCATTCAGAGTGTCCTTACCTCTAACTAGCTATTGTTTCCTTCTCAAGAAGAAGATCTTACCCTCCATATTTGCTGTCCTTTTCTACTATGCTCTTTGCAGTTCTTATATTTAGAGGAAGGAATTCATCCCCCAGTAGATGTTATAATGAAATTGGAATTAAAATTCATAAATCTTTGGCTGATTGTGAGGTGTAAATCTTTTCTTGGCTTGTAAAGGCTTATATTAAAATAGCTCGTTGATTTTCAGCATGCTATGTCTTCAGAATTTGTTTAAAGTTAGGTATTAGTTATCAGTAAATATTGGTTTCTTAATTTTCTTCATAGGTAAAACCTGGTTTCTTTGTTGTTTTGATAAGTAAAACTTTGGTTTCTTATTTTATGAGACACTGATTCTGGAACCCTTAGAAGAAATTAACTGTTGTATTTTCATGTCTGTCAGAAAGCAGCAGATTTGATGAAGCGATGTGTTGATCTCTTGCAAAGAAGAACCTCCATTGATGCAGAATGTGTGCTGGGTTTAATTGATGAGGCACTGATGATAAGCCCTTATGCAGGAGAATTGCTTGAAAGGAAAGCAAATGCTCTTCTTATGGTAGATACTCTGATGGCTTGAAATTTTGAAGCTTTCTTCTAAGCAGCTTAGACCTTTAAAGGAGTTTCTCTTGCATAATGCACTTGATCTATTTTTCCATATAAGAAGTTGTTTTGTTATTTTACAGCTACAGAAGTATGAAGATGTGATTCAGTTGTGTGGGCAGAACCTTGACCCTTCTCTATCAAATATTAATGATTCTGACATGCAGAACGGCTCTTTCTCTATTCCTTGGAGCTGTTCAGTAATGATTAAGGCTCTTTTTTATGTGGGAAGACTTGAGGATGCTCTAGATTTTGTTAGGAAGCAAGAGGAGTTTCTATCTCTCACTGAGAAGTAAAATCTCCACCTAAATGCAGTTTTCTTGTTTTTTCAAGCTTACTTATGTGTTCCTCAAACAATTTTTAATTTGCAGGGGTGGAAGGAGTTTGGAATCTCTTATTCCTTTAGCTGGAATAATACACGAGCTCTTACGCCATAAGGTGATTGTATTTCAGTCCTTAAGATATTTCCTTGTGTTGAAAGAGCCTTTTTTTTTTGTTTTTTGTTTTTTTGTTCTCCCTTGGATGATTGACTATTATCTTGACCTTCAAATGCTGGACTTGAGTAGTATGACAAGTATGAAACATGATTAGCCCTTAATTCTATTGTATGCCTTGCTTAACAATTTAAAGGGGGATGCCTGGCTCCCCATGAGGTAGCTGATGGATTGTTTTTATTTTTGATAATAAATATGATGATTTAAAATTTATTTTGGCATCTTAAGGTGCTTGATATGATTATCATTTGCTAGTTTCCTGTTTTGATTGTCATCTACTTCTGATTGATAAATTGAAGTGAAGAATTGTATGTTTGAACTACATTGATTTTCTATCTATTGTTTAACTTTTGGTAATTTATCTTTTCTTTTCCCTTTTAAATATTGAATATCATATGAATCAGCAACATTGTTATGTGTTTCTATATTCGAAACTACTAACAAGTAATTCTTCAATGTTTTGACGCTTCAATTTCTTGGAATGTTAGTTTGAAGACTTGCTTCAATTTTTCTAAGAATTTGAGGTGACAGAACTTGTAGACTATGAAGAGAAAGTTTTGTTGGAATATGGGGCCTATTTACAAGCTTGTTAGGAAACAAAAAAAAAAAAAAAAAAATGATGTGCAGGAAGTGATGTGACCTTGTGATTTTTGAAGCTTAGCTGCTGGGGGATGAAATAGTCATATACTTATCAAATCTTCAGGATCAGACATGAATAATGCTTCCACATGAACGGCTAAAATTTATAACCATGGGGCTAAAATTGCTCCTGTTAATACAAATTGGGTTTCTCTAGGGCTATAAGATAAGAGTTTTGAGGTTTAGGCAATTGTTTGGAAGCTTACATTTTCTTCCTTGGAGTTGCATGATGTTACATGCACTAGATGAAATTTAATCTTTTACTATACATTCTATATTTGTGATTGTCTCTTCTATTTTGTTTATTCACTGTTGATTGATTATGTGGGATTGGAAACTTGAGAACTCGAGCTCATTTTGATTTGAATACCTTGGGATTTTGAATACCTAATGTTGAGCCATTATCTGTCGTCTTATTATTTTTTTGTTCATAATACTCTTTAACAATAAGTATGTTAATTAGTCCAAAATATAAATCCTCGTTATTCTAAGGCATCTTTTCTGCACATCAATATCTGTTATGGAGTCATCTCTCTCTCTTTGCTGAGTTCTGTTATGAAGTCTGATCCAACTTTGTTTTGTCATACACTTCTTGAAATTTTATTTATTTAATTTTTATTCAGGTGGCAGGAAATGAAGCATTCCAATCAGGAAGGCATGCAGAAGCTGTGGAACATTATACTGCTGCTATATTATGCAATGTTGAATCACGTCCTTTTGCAGCTATTTGCTTTTGCAACCGTGCTGCTGCATATCGAGCTATGGGCCAAGTTACAGATGCTATAGCGGACTGTAGCTTGGCTATAGCCCTTGATGGAAATTACTTGAAGGTTTTCCTCTAAGACTGTATTGTTACAGATTTGTTTGTTTGTTTTTAATAATATTATAATTTTATTATGTAAAAATTACTTTATTTATTTTTAATGTCATTCATGCCTTAAATATGTTTAATTGTCTGAAATTCCTATGGAGATTAGTTTTAATTTAATTCTTCCAATTTTAGTATGATTACTTGGAGGGAATAGCGTAATCTCTTGAGATGATCATAGATTTGTTAATCCATCTTAAGGAGTTCATGTTATAAAATTGGCAGATCTGCATGAGGTGAATGGGAGGGGCAAGAGGAGGAAAAATTGTGGTTGGAAATTTCACATTTGGAATTAATAACTTTGTCAAAGAGGCTGAGAAGTAGTATCCAAATGCTTGGGTTAATTAAGGATGCTCAATTTCAATTAGTTTTTACTGTGATGAATTATTATCAGTGCATTATTTGTTTGAAGTAAATGTTAGAACATTCTTTTTTTGTATTTAATTTATTAACTTGAACTAGAAGGTCAAACGATTTGGTAATTTTTTTCCCCTCCTCTTCTTTCCGATTGATGCCTGGAGCTTTTCTCAGTGAGCTTTTCATTGTCTTTTGTTCTTATTAGCACATAAACTAGTGGATCCTCTGGCTATTCCTTTCCCCCCAGATTTATGGCAGCAATTCTATGTTTCATTATATTTTTTCATTACGATTCCATTTTCACCCTCTTCCTCGTGCTATAATGGCACAGATTTGTTTTTCTTTAGTCCCCTTCTCCAATGGAAATATCTTAGGTGTAGGCTTAGGATTATTATAGATCTTAAAGGGGTTATGCTACATGGTTTATTGTTCCCATCTGGAAGATTAAGTTCTGATTCAATAAGTATGCTTTGCATCCTCTTCAAGAAGTTGAAAATTTACAAGATGTTAGATGGAACTTAAAGTTAGCCTAAATTCCAAGTTCTTGATGCAACTACCTAAAATAGCCCATGTACTGTACTTACATGTCTCACTAACTTCATACGGTCTCACCATTAACAAGATTAATAACAAGGATATTGTTGTAACTTCCTCAAGGTCAAACGCTTTTCTTAATTCTTGTATACATTCAATTTCAGATAGATAGTGTGGATGATGGTAATATTAAAAACTAACTAATTAATGTGGAAGTTGGTATCAGGGTAGAATTGGAAAAGGAAATATTAAGTGCAACCTTTATTTAGAAATAGGACAAGTAATTTGAGACAATTCAAAAAGAAAACTAGGCCTATTAATTTTAGCTTGAGGGATTATTTCATAGCATCTATTTGATGATTATAGAAATTCTAAGTTGGGCTAGTTTAGTAACCTTGCATTTTTTTAATCTAATTTAGGGTCCAAGAACCTAGTTGCATGAGTTCTCCTTAAGGACTCGTGGAATCCCATAACTAAAAGTGTTAAGATACCATATTTACCCCTAATTGAAAAGTGTACAATTGCTCGTGAACAAATACTCATTTCCATAATTGAACATCTACATTTTTCAATTTGAGATGTCTGGAATTGAATGTCTAAGCGTAAAGTTCCACCAACCACCTCATTAATTTAAGGAATTTATATGCCACTAACTCATGTGATTTCACCATTAACCATATTAATAACAAGTATATTATTGTGACTTTCTAAAGATTAAAGACTCTTCTTAATTCTTATATTAAATTAAATTGGACATTCAATTCTACAGAGAGTAAAATTTAGTGATGGGATTAAAATTTAGTGAGGATGATGGTAACATTTTAAAAACTAACCAATTAATGTAAAAGTTGGTATAAGGATAGTATATTTGGAATGGAACAAATCAAAAGGGAAACTAGGCCAAGTAGTTTTGGTTGGAGGGAGTATTTTCATAGTATGTAGTTTATGATTATAGAAATTCTAAGTTGGGCTGGTTTAGTAGCCTTGCATCTTTGTTGTCTACATTTAGGTCCAAGAGCCTAGTTCCATGAGTTCTCTATTCAATAATGTGTGCCTTTTTTAATATAAATCTATAAAGAGTCTACATAATGCTCTTTTTAAATGTGTGGTTTTTTAATTGATCAGTGAAGAGTCACAATGTTCTTTGTAATGGTTATAGGACGCAATCAAAGTTTAAGGTGCAAGCTTTAGGGTCCTAGGTGTGACTCCTTGTGCTTATCCCTATCTCTTGGTTCAGAGCTAGGGATTCTCTGTCTCATGCCCTTTCTTTTAACTTGTGTTTAATCATACTAAAACCTAGGTGTTATATAAATATTATAAAAACCCATTAAATTTCACAATTTTCTTACTAGTCTGAAATTCCTGCAATTTAATAACTATTTCATCGTAGTTCTCCTACATAAAAACGAAGCAAAACATATTATAGGTTTTTGGGGGAGCTTTGATGGTCTTGTCCTACATCACTACCCTTAACTCTTTCTGCATTGTACTTTAAAATTTTGAAGGTAACCTCGTAGAACTTTGTTTTTCCCTTGCCTTCTTTGACTATAATCACATACCTGCAGGCATTTTCCAGGCGTGCTGCACTATTTGAGATGATCAGAGATTATGGGCAAGCAGCTATTGACCTTGAGCACATTGTATCTCTTCTCACCAAGAAGCTGGAGGATAAGAATAATGCATCTTCGTCTTCTGAAAAAATGAACTACTCTAATGAGCTTAAACAAACTCAACTAAAGCTTTATCAAATGGAAGAAGCAGCTCGGAAGGAAGTACCCTTGAATATTTACCTGATTCTGTAAGTTTGCATGAAAGTTTTCTCTACTGTGTATTTTTTAGTCTAATAATTTCATTTCTTGGACTTATAACTAAGGATCATCAGTGCTTTAAGTGATGTGACATCTCATTATTCTTGAAAGTTTGTTAATAGGCTTTTGAGCTACCCAAATTGTTTTTGCTGCATTTCCTATGTTTTGGGGGTAAAATAAGTTGGAAATCTTTTTGAGACCTTTGGTTTTTGTGGCAAAAGTTTTTATCTTGTCATGGTTTAATATAGAGTTTTACTCATCCTTATAAAAGTCTTCTAGCATGTGAACTTTCTCTGATTTAAGATTACTTGTTAAAACAAGTCAGCAATTTTCTTCATGTAGAATGAGCACGCGTGGAAAGAGAGTGTCTATTCATTTTGTGTTTCAAAACATCAACATTTTTCTCCTTGCATACTTCAATATCAAGCTACAAAATTATTTAAAGTGATAGACCTTGTGGCAAGGTAGTCTGTGCTCAACATGAAATAGATAAAGTTCTTTTGTCTTTTCATATCTTACTGCAAGATCATCATCTTTGACAAACTTATTAAGTAGTGTATAACTTGAGAAGGAAATTGAAAATTAATTAGAGGAATTGATGTTTTATTTTCAAATGCACAACTAGTGCATATTATGCTATTATGCTGAACCTTCTGTAGCTTGTACATGCTTTATAAGTTTGATTGTGATGGTGTTAATGCTTTGGGGTAGTGTTTGAGTAATTTTTAACGCAACATTCTGATGCAGTTTTTTTGCTTCCCTTCAGTTTTAAAACTTTATATACTCCATTGTTTCAAGTGCTTTTTTTTTTTTCTCTTCTTTTTCCAAGTCATTGCAAGAAACAGAATTACCTTCATAGCATTGGATGGCTGCTAATGTGAAATTTTCATATTAAAAATATTGAGATGTTCACAATTTTAAATCAAATCCTATTTACTCTAAATGATCTCCAAATTTGATTGTGTCTGCCATTTTTCTGATGTTTGTCTGTGTTGCTTCTAACCTGTATTTTATGTGGGAACAACTATTACTGACATTCCCGAAAAATTCAAAACCACTTCCACTGCAAGTGAAATTTAAAGGATTTTAGAAGCTAATGAGATAGAAAAGAAGGATTAGCAATAGAAGATACTTTGTACTGATGATTTCATGCATATTTCTGTATTTTAATCACTAAGTGCTTTTTCTTTTTTCAAAATATTTTAAAATTTTAAAAGATACAGGAGATGCTGTGGCATATTAGTCAGCAAAGCTGGCTTGCATGTATTAGGCAAAACAAAGAAAAAAAGAAAAAAAATTGCATTTATACATGTCTTGCCTATAGTTATGGACTTTGTTTGGAGTATGTATGTTTGTTTAGCTACGGGATTCATGATGATTCTTTTCTGATGTCAGGGGAGTCGATCAATCTGCTACTGCATCGGAGATTAAAAAGGCTTATAGAAGAGCTGCACTCAGACATCATCCAGATAAGGTTTATAGCTAGATGGAAATGCTTTTTGTAAATGGATAATTCTTATTTGTCCCTTTCTAAGTGAAAATATTATGTGATGTAGGCTGGTCAATCACTAGCAAGAAGTGAAAATGGAGATGATGCCCTTTGGAAGAAAATAGCAGAAGAAGCTCATAAAGATGCTGACAGGCTCTTTAAAATGATTGGAGAAGCATATGCAGTCCTATCCGACCCTTCCAAGGTACTCTTGTTGTGTCACTTTATGCTCCTCAACACCACCTGGACATAAACTCTCTCAGACATATTGGCCAACAGCACCAAAGCTGACTGCATCTTACTTTGAGACCCGAATCATGGGGTTTTGCATTTCTAAATTTGCTGACATTAATATCTGTGAATTGCGAATTCCAGGCACCACTGCGATGTTATTTTATTTTTTGAATTATAAATTTAAAGTACTACTATTTATTTAAGATGATATTAGAGGAAATGTTCAGGTTGAGATTAGAATCTCATGCTTAGTAAAGAAATTAAACAAAGATTCCTGATAAAGACAAACTGACAACTTTTAGGTCCTAAACAGAAAATATGTTGGTCTTTGCCATGCTGAGCTGAATATCTAGCTTTTGGAATATTTGTCATTTCCCTCCATGTTATACTGTTTCTGGAACCATCAAGTCTGCAATTCCTCGTCCCCCATCTTTAGCTTGACCTGAGATATTCATTAGGGGGGGGGGGGTGAATGTAATACCCAATCCCACATTGGGATCTCATGAGACTATGATATAGTATATAAATATGGGCTTAAGTACCCATTGTCAACTTGGTATATCCATTTTGGCATAGCGAGGACGAGGACGATTGACAAGTAGTTGACTTGATCGTGAGTACTACTAGACTCAGTTGCATTTCTGGCCCAAGGGCTCGGGGTGTGACATGACCAAAGGATGCTCTTGGTCTTTTTTCCTTCGTTTTAATTTTTCATATTTGGTATACTGCTATGGAAATGTCAGGTTCCTTATCCAGTTTACAAAGGAGTTGGCTTAGCATTCATCCTGAAAAAATTGCAGAACAGGTCCAATTGCAGAATAGGTGCAGTGAGAGTTTAGCTGAATTTGAAGCCAAAATTCAGCTGTATAAGTGCAAGATATAAACAGTTTCTCTATATATTTGTCATGGTTATGGCAGAATACAGATGATATAGGACCAACTGCGATTTCAATCATTTTTGTTCAATGTTTTCAGTCTCCCCCCCCCCCCTACTGACCTTAGGATGAGAACTAGATGGTGTTTGAGCCAAACCAGACTGGTGCCAACTGATTTTGGCAGAAGAAGGATGCACTAATCTTCATAGCTTATGTGATAGAGAACACTCCGTTGGGGTTATGTTTACAATTCTGTTTATCCTGGATAGAGAATTAGGTAGGAATCGCCTAGTATCAATAATTTCAGAATTCTCCTCCCCCTGAAGTCATCGACTGAGTATCACCACTTGTACATGATCACCACTTATACCAAACTACCTTCTTGCCCCAACTTCAAGAATTTAGGTCTTGTTAATTTCATTATTGTTTAATTCTCGAACTAGGATGTGTTCCCTACTTTATATGCTAGGTGTTTTTTTTTTTCCTTCGCCCCCCCCCCCTCTTTCTCTTTCTCTCTGATCTGTATAAAAGTTAACATTTATCTGTGGATTTGGTGTTCTTTTGTATGGTCATTGTCTACATGATAGTCCTTAAATGAATAAGTTGAAGATTTTTATGTAGCACAGAAATTTTCTGTGTAATAGATGTTCTTTTGTCTTCTGGTTAATTAATTGTTAATCATGAATATATCCAGAGGTCACAGTATGATCTGGAAGAAGAGATGAGAAGCACTCAGAGTAGAGGCAGTGGAAGAAGCACATACAGAACGCAGACGGATTACCAGAACTGCCCATATGAGAGAAGCACTGGCAGGCGGCAGGAGAGTTGGAGATCTTATGGGAACTCTCAGCCTAAGGGTCCAGAAAGAAGTAGATCAAACTGGTATCCGTGATAACTATTTTTGGGTTCTATGACAGGACCTTGAAGTTCTGAGTCAGATTATTTGTCTGTGGCCGGTTCTGTTTGAGCCTATCACAACCACCTCAGGGCAATCTGATGACGTTGGAAAGAGGGATGGAATGTTTAGAAACTTGCAAGATGGCTAAATGGTTAGACCGATTGCTGCCATCCAGTTTGCAGGTCACAGAGCCTTGATGTTTGATTTCGATGATGAAGTCAAGATAGATGAATTTATGAACACATTTTCAGCAAGAGAGTGATGAGTGCTTAAGATAGATGAATTTGTGAAACATTTCAGCAAGAGATTGATGAGTGCTTATGTTTTGATCCATGTGTTGTAACAAGATAGGTTATTATAGCGTTTGATGTAACCCAAAGGATTCACTGTACATTATATAGATAGGAACTGTCATTCTCAGGTGCTGCAGGAATATGTTTTCATGTGCACAGTGACAACTACCTCAAGAGGTTGCAAGAAATTCTTGATTGATTTATAGAACTTGCAATCATGACTACCACAACATTGAAGAGAAGGGAAGCGCGCCACCTGTAGTTGAATTGGATGCATATTTAATTCAACAATCGTTTCTGATGTAAGTTTTGTATCTTGAGAAGTAAAATTCATTGTACAGGTTTTCATCGGTTGGCTGCAAATTTGTAAATAATACGACCAAGAGTGGAATCGTTTCCGGAGTAGTTTTTTGGTGCTGTTTACAGATTAGCATTGAACTTTTGAATGGAAGGGATTCTTTTTCTCTCTTTTTTTTTTCTTTTCCTTTTTCTGAGGAATTCACGATGCATATCAGGACATGCTAATGAGTTGTTGAATTTTTATTTTAAAAAAAGAAGAAGAAAATGCAGCTACGTTAACAGAAGTTATTATCTATTCAAGTGGACATATAATAATTACATATTTTCTATTCAAGAAGAAAAGAAAAGAAAAGAAAAACCTAATAAATTTTACCCTATAATTAGACCCGTAAGCAGTTTAGGCCCTGAACATTCCGTCAAATCTATATCCCAACCCGTGGGCGCGATCTCCGTCAAAGGTATAACGTCATTATTATGAACTACTGGTTCATAAATCTCATCCTCTATTTCTTCTTCAAGACCAGAAAGTAGCTCCGCATCAACAATTTCAGAATCATCCCAATTAATTTCATCTATAAACATATCGGGATTTGGCACCGATATTTTATTGCATGGAATTTGGCGGCCATGAAAAGTGGCCTTAAATCGATTCTTTGCGTTGTGAAATGCTTCCTCTGCTGCTGAATCGTCCCAATCAAGAATGTTTTGGTAGAGATGTATATATTTCTTGGCTTCTTTAAACCTTCTCCACGTGAATAATCCAATCTTGGAGCAGAATTCTCTTTCCCATGAAGGCATAATTATTTTTTCCATTGGCTGATGAATGGGATTTTCTTTCCCAGAATTTCTTCTCCTTGTTCGTGAACTATTAATATTGCATAGATGATGATGCCTTGTGTCCCAAGAAACGCCTCGTTGACGCTGAAGATTTTGATTCTTAACTTCTTGTTCTCTCCAATTCCTCATAATTACTAGTATTTTTGGCTTAAAGTATTAGCTTAGTGGTAGATCCAAGTCCTGATAATTGTGTCGTCGTTATACGTGTTTGAGTGGTGGTAAAGAAGATATTTGATTGAAAGAAATAATAAAGAAACTAAAAAATAAAAGGGAAGGAGAGTTTGAGAAGATTTTCTTATAATTTCCAATTCTCATTGGAATGGAGGCTTTAAAGTGGGTTAAGATCAGTGCATGGGAAAAGGTTATATATAAAACTAACTAATGTCGATCGTGTTTTCCTTTTCTTACTTGGATAAGGATTTCTATTCGCGACTATGAGTAGGATTTTTGTTGGCTATTGGTAGTAGGAGTTTTATGGATTTATTATTATTATTTTGACATTTATGCTAAATCTGGATACTATTTTAAGTTTCCTTTTCTATGGGTTGGATTATCTAACGCATGCCCTTTTTACAATTTTAATGGTTTTGATTTCTAAACTGGCATTATTTAATATTTGGATACGATGGGAAATTATGTCAATACTTTAATTAAATCATCATTAGATTAATTTTACTTGATACAGGAAAAAAAGGTTCGACGAGGAGTTCCTAATTTAATCTATTCCAGTAACTATTCCCAGTCGGCATTAATTTCAAAGTTAGAACAAATCCTGACTGAAAAGCTCAATTTGGACAAAATGTTTTTCTTAAATTCACCATCAAAATAATTTTTTAGTTCCAAAGTTTATATCACATCAAAATTGTAATTCTTTTTCTAATTAACTTCATATATGAGTCCCACATATTTATATAAACACCATCTCAAACAATTTATTAATTATATTTACACTATAATATTATCAATAATGTAGAACTCAAAAAATATCTAATCAAACTTTCAATTTCCTAACTCAAAAAAGAAAAAAATATATTTCAATTTCCAATATTTTTTATATGAAGGGAAAACAATTTTAGTTTTTTTTTTAAGATTTAATTGTTATGAAAACAAAATTTTTAAGGAATAGGTGCATTGAGAGTTTAGCTCTCAAGTCTCAATGCCCGCCCCGTTGTCCATATAATTAAGAACCTTCAAAGCTTTTTACTTCTTAAAAATTAGGGAAGGAAGCTGAAAAATCAAATGATTGGCCCCTATATGTATTCGAAAAACTCACAACCAAGATTCGATTCACAAATCAAGTGCATGAAAATTGAAGAGATGTCAAGAAAGTCAAGCAAAAAATCTAAGAACTCAATCACTCGATAATTTTTTAAGGAAAATTGGGTTGTATTAATATTTTTAAAAAGTACATATAAATAATTGAGTGCTATAAATTAAGGTAGTATAAAAAGCTTTACTGATTAAACAAAAAAATATACGTATTTTTATGTAATTTTATTATATTATTTGTATTTAATTTCATTTAAATTATGTTATTTTATGATTATTTTACATTTCCTATTAATATTTTTTGTTTGTTGTTTTTAGATATTTATTGTATTTTTGTAAAAAAAAAAAAATTTACTACAGTGGATGACATGTAACAGTGTCATGTGTATAAAGGAAGGCTCGTCAGCCATTTCGTTAGTAAGAAAGCGAATCAGACAATGACAAGTAGAACTCGATTTTCAAATATGCGAGAAATAAATGACGACGACGCATGTCACACGTAGAGGATAGCGATGTGGCTAAATTTAGATGAATCTCGCATTTGGCAGATACGTGCCATTAAGCACAAAATGGATAGTGATCTGCGTGTCAAACTTCGAACCAATTAAATAACGACATGTGGCAAGGACGACAACTCAAAAAAGGCACAACTAATCAGATGGCGACACGTGGCGATTGATATAACTTTCTCCACTTCACGCGTTTTGCCCCAACTTTTCAGAAACTCCACTTTGTTCCCCACTACTTTTTATTTTTGTGATATTTTAATTATTTTTATTCCAAATTTTCCCCTGTAAATTTCTATAAATTTGGCATGAAATTTATTATGTTCGTACAACCTTCTACAACCAAAAACTCTGCCAAATTTTCTTACCAATATTTTGTAATATATCTTAGGTATTTTTATAATTTATTTTGGAATGTTTTTGGATAAGATTTAAAGAATAACGATGAATTATTACCTGGAGAAATCCAAGAAAACTTATCCTTCATATTCTTGATTTCAATTCTTAAAATTCTTCATTCGATTCATGTATTGTGAGTAGTTTATTTACTGTTAGCAATGACATATATTAAAGTTATTAATTAATTATATTTTGAAATAATTAGCGTTACATAAAACAATGAAATTTATTTTGGACCATGACTAAATTAATTTAAAGAATGATCGGTTTTACCACTCTAACTTCTAACTTTTAACTACTAACTTTCTAACTTCTAACTTCTATATTTTAACTTTTACTTTTATGTTGTTTAATTTTTTTATTTACTTTTTGTTATTTATTTTATGTCATTTATTTTATCGTACTATTGGTGAGTAAAATCACAAAATTTACTTTTCGTACTTTAAATTTCGTAAATATAGAGAGTAATATCTTCATATTTTATTATTTTGTACTTTTTATTATGGGAGGTAAAATCTCCCTATTTTTACTTTTTATGGCGAATAAATCTCCAAATTTATGTTTTCTTTAATATTTGTAGTTTTGTAAATATATAATTGTGTAACCATTTTCTTTTATTTTGCAAGTTTAATTGTACAAATTTTTTTAATTATTTTAGTCTTGTTATTAATAATTTGAACATTTATATAATTTCAGTCATTATTATTAAATAATCATGTTTAATTAATTAGAAATTCTTTTTAATTTACATGATTAATCAGCTAAGATTGTTAATCTTTGATTGATAATCATAGTAGCATTTGTTAGTTTAATTAAGTTGCAACTCTTGACTTAATTAATTTAATAGAGAATTATATGATTTAAATTATGTTTAATTGAAACTCATTATTATATATAATTTAATGTTGGTGATGCCTTCTAAACTTAACGTAATTTAATTAAATATTCTATTCACGTTGGTTAGTAGTGATATTTAATGAAATTAAAGATTAATATGTATGAGTTGATCGAGATTAATCTAATTAATAAGAATAGGAATCTGTTTGAGCTGTTCAAGATTATAAAATAAACATAATTTATTCTATTAAATAAATAATTTGATACAAGTTCCTTACTAACGTCTTTTATTAATTTCTTTTCATTAATTTCTTTTCAAAAAATACAAAAACAAATATATTTCTTTTAAGTTTGTTTAATTTAGCTGTATTTATATAATTTTAAAACTCTCCCAAAATTTAATATTTGATTAATAAATTTAAATTTAATATTTTTTACAAATCTCCGTGGATACGATCCTTATTTTACTCTATTTACATAAGAATATTAAATGTTAAATTTGATAGTCACACAATAAATTCGTCACATACTAGCGACACCAGGTGAACAAAAGGCACCATAAAATTTTGGAAAATATTTTTTACCACATGACAAAATTTTGGCAATAGATTGTAGATAAATTTTAGAATTTTAATATTTATTTATTTAGCATTCATTGATTTTATGTGAATTGATATTTCATTTTATTAATTGTCAGAGGATAAAAGTTGTTTAATGTCAAAATATTAGTATCGAAGATGCTATTAGCTTCTCAAATCACCACTATTTTGTCCACCTAACTAATCACCACGTAGACTCATCTAATACCAATTTTAACGTACTTTGCCTTAGCCAAATTTTGGTGTTCACAAAAACACATATACTTGATTCAATTTATATATAATTCTATTTTATGGGTTTAAAAATATCTAACAATTTGAAGCTACTCATGATCTACTCGGTCAAAATCGATCAAAATTTGAGTTGAGATCGAGTTTGCTCGTTAATTGCTTAAGTCGAGTTGAAGTATAAAAATATTTGAGTCGATAATTTATCTATACTTACAAATCACCTTACATTTTTTAATTTTTCTTATTTTTTTAAAAAAATTAAAATTAAAATAATAAAAATATAGCTCAAACTTAAGCTCCAAAATTAATCTTATCTTCGAGTTTGAGTTATTATAATGTATTTAAACTTAAACTCAAATTGACCTTTAATCAAGTTGAATCTGTAATAAATCATATTATTAATTCAATTGTTGTGTACTCAGTCTTATTCATCTTTCGTGTTTTGATTTGTTTTGTTCCTAACCAACTTGACTTACGGCAATGGCCTCACCGATGAAAATCAATGCATGAAAAAAGAAAAGGAAAAGGAAAGTTCGTGACTTGTAACAAGAAGGTTCCAAATTACACGAAAAGACTTGACTTTGAGGAATCTGAGTCCAATGAAAGGGTCAATTCTTACGATTTTTCCTCAAACAAGTATTGGTCCATGTTCTCTTGGAAAACTTGACTTGGAGAAAACAAGTCTGTGTGACACAGTTGGAGTGTCAATATGCACATTGCCCAAAAAGTTTTTCAATTAAAACAAATTGTGTTGGTTTCTTCCATCCGTTCTTATTTTATGGATTTGGTCACTCCTCTGAGGAATATTTTTGAGCAACAAAGGACCAGGAATCCAATTGCCTGTCTTATGTGCTTCAGCTCATCACAAGACGAACCAGCATACTGCATGATTCAGTCAACTGAAGGTTAATTATAATTGTGAAAGGAGACGAAAAATCAAATTTTATACGGTAGTGTTACTTTTGTCAAAGGAGCGTTGTTTACGTAAATCTTGCCTTTGAAAAATAGAGTTGCCTCAAAGTCTTTATTCTAGAAGACCTGTAAACATTATTATGAAGTTCTTCATGTTTCTTATTATGTTTCGTATGTTGATGAGGCAAAAGCTATCTCCAGCAATGACTTGTGCCTCTTTCAATTTCATATTGATCATATTTCTCCTACCATTTCATGTTTCTGCTCAAAATAATGGTATTGTGGCTGTAGGTAGCACTCTCACTGCAAATGCAACTTCCAGACCATGGCTCTCCCCTTCTAATGATTTTGGATTTGGGTTCAGAAGAATTCAAGATAAAGATATGTTCTTGCTTGCCATATGGTATGAAAAAATACCCGATCGAACCATTGTTTGGTTCAATAATACAATTGATCCCGTTCCACAAGGCTCCACTCTTGGACTTGATAAATTTGGACTATCTCTCCTAGATCCTCAAGGAAGTTTTGTTTGGAGGACTGAAGTTGTTCCTCTAGATTATGTTGATCATGGTTTTATGAATGACACGGGCAATTTCATCCTCATGGGAAGAGATAATCTCAGTCTGTGGGAAAGCTTTCAATCTCCAGCTGATACATTATTGCCATTTCAAGACTTGTTGCCTGGGAGTGAGCTTATATCTCGACGATCAGAAACTAACTTCTCGAAAGGAAGATTTCATCTCCGCTTTCTTGACAATGGGAATATGGTCCTTAGGACGCGAAGCGTGCCCACAAATAAGGAAGATGATTCTGAATACTATAATAGTCAAACTTCCGATGATGCGAATAATGGATCGGCTTCTGGCGTCCGAGTAGTCTTTGAAGAGAGTGGCTCCTTGCGTATATTGAGAAGGAACAATAAAACAACAGATATTAGTGAGCCTCCTATACCCTCAGCTTCTGAAAATTATTTCAGGACAACTTTGAACTTTGATGGTGTCTTCACCCTTTATTATCATCCAAGGAATTTTTCTGGCACGCCAAACTGGACAGTGGTTTGGTGGGCACCCAATGATATATGTTTTGATATTACTCATACAGATCGTGGCAGTGGGGCCTGTGGCTTTAACAATGTTTGCAGACTCGGTGATTCTGGAAGACCAATATGTGAATGTCCAGAAGGCTATCAGTTGGTTGATCCAAATGACATCAATGGAAATTGCAGGGGAAATTTTTCTGAGAGTTGCAGTGATGTTGAGCAGGCTCCTTTACAAGATCTATACGGTTTTGTTGAACTCAGAGAGACAAATTGGCCATTTTATGACTTTCAGTTGTTATGGACTTCCAATGCAACTGAGTGCAAGGAAGCTTGCCTGCAGGATTGTTTCTGTGCTGCTGCTGTTTTTGGAAGTATTTGCTGGAAGAAGAAGTTGCCTTTATCAAATGGAAGGAAAGGAGTTAGAGAGGCAGGGACAGTTACTTTCTTGAAATATAGGAAAAGTGACGTTCCAAAAGATCAGAAAACTGCAGAACCAAAACCAGAAAGAAGTGGCACTTTGATAATTGTGGTATCAGTTCTTCTCGGTGGCTCTTTTTTCGTTAATTTTGTGTTAATCACTGCTCCTTGTTGTGGCTTTTCCCTCATCAACCGAAAAAAGAAAATGAAACCTCATCTTACTAATAATAATGCTGTGGAAATAAATTTGCATTGTTTTACATACAAGGAGCTTGCAGAAGCTACAAATGGATTTGAGGAAGAAATTGGAAGGGGCTCTTTTGGTATTGTTTATAAAGGCATGATTAGAATAGGCTCAAGGAGCACTGTTGCAGTAAAGAAATTAGATCGGGTTGCACAAGACACAGAAAAGGAGTTCCGAGCTGAAGTAAATGCAATAGGCCAGACTCATCACAAGAATTTGGTTCGCCTGCTTGGATTTTGTGAAGAAGGCCAGCATCGTTTGCTAGTGTATGACTACATGACCAATGGCACCCTATCCAGCTTCCTCTTCAATACACCAAAACCCAGTTGGAGCTTAAGGACACAAATTGCAATGGGTGTCGCGAGGGGACTTACTTACCTGCACGAAGAATGCACAAGCCAGATTATCCATTGTGACATAAAGCCTCAAAACATACTGCTGGATGACCATTACAATGCTCGGATTTCTGACTTTGGCTTGGCAAAACTGTTAATTCTAAATCAAAGTCGGACAAATACTAATATCAGAGGAACGAAGGGCTATGTAGCTCCTGAATGGTTCAGGAACAACCAAGTGACATCAAAGGTTGATGTTTACAGCTTTGGTGTCCTATTGTTAGAGATCATTTCTTGCAGAAGATGCTTGGGAGTTCCTGAAATTGAAGGAGGAGAGATTCCAATTCTAACTGATTGGGCTTGGGATTGCTTTCAGGAAGCAAGATTGGACACTTTGGTTGAAAATGATATCGAGGCCTTAAATGATAGGAATAGTCTAGAAAAATTTGTAAAGGTTGCCATTTGGTGCATTCAGATGCTTGAAGGGGTTGTGGAAGTCAAGAAACCATCATGTCCATTTCCTTTTGCCTCTGCAGCTTGAGCCCCTCGGTCTTGAATTTTTTTTCTCGCTTTGAAGTTTTCAAAATTAGGCTAAACATGTCAAAAACTTCGTAATAATGCTTTTTATCTGTGATCATTTCATGCATACTGTGGTCTCTTGTGTGAATTTGAATCTTTATGTTACCTTCATGGATGCTAATGATGGATATTATGTGCTAAATTTCAAGATTATCATCGCAAGTTGTGCTCTCTTTTATTTTCCATTGCATATGTAGAACTCTATTGGAATTCTGGATTATTCTGGACTACTTTGTAATAATGCTTCCTCCTGTGATCATTTCCTGCATTGTGTGAATTGAATCTTTGTTTGGTTTACTTCATGGATGCTAATGATGGATGCTTCCTCGTGTGATTATTCTGGTCTACATTCCCCCTCATGCATTCGTCTTGTCTGAATTTGAATCTTTATTTAGTTTACTTCACGGATGCTAATGCTGAATTCCTCCTGTAATATTCTGGTCTACTTTGTAATAATGCTTCCTCCTATGATCATTTCATGTAGCTAATTCCATCTCGTGTATATTTATTGGATTACTAAATGTCAAGATTATTTCTTGTGCGTTATATGATGGATCACTGTGCTAAATTTCAAGGTTATTTTCCATTGCACATGTACTATTGGAATTCTGGTTTATTGAGCTCATTTGACTGCTTAAATAACAAGCGAATGATTGACATTTAGGTGATCCATCATTAGCATCCATGAGGTTATTCTAATCATTTGAATTTCTAAGTTTATTCTTCTGTAGAGCTAAAATAGACGCAGTCAATCCAACTTTCTTTTACACTTCGAATTTTCTCAAGCATTCATTGAACCATAAAGATCATAAGAATTCTTTCCTACCATTCAATACAGATAAAAATACATATGACGAGAGAGAAAGAGAGATTTTAATCCCCATAATATGTGTAATAAAAAGACGAGCTTTTAAGTTAAAGAAGGTGAATGAAGTAAAAAGAACAAAAAAAATTTATTTTCCCAACTAAAATCAATGATTCTATTTCAAATGAGAGAGATACACCTCTCCACATTAATGTTTAAAGAACAACCATATTTGAAAGAAAGAATATAAAAGAAACAATCAGAATTCATGTTTGTTTCTATGTTTCTTGCCTAAATAAGAAACATACAGGAAAATAACTATATTAAATGACAATTTGAAGGATTCTAGGAAGGCTTGTATAATTTCTCCACCATTTTCTTGTATTCTGTGCAAAGAAAAATCAAAATTCAGTACAAAACCAAGAAAAAAAAGGGAGATCCTTTTTTTATAGCTGCAAAAATTAGTGAAAGAACAAAATTCTTAAAAATACCTTCTTGATTTCCCCAAAGTGCAGCTGCTTGTGTGTTCAAAGGCGAGCTTGTGTTTGGTTCTAATTTAAACAAAAGGGGGAGAAAACAGAAATATCAGGAAATAGTTTAAATTAGAATACAAAAACCCAGATCTCACAACATATTGAAACTGCATAAAGCTTACCTCCCAGCAAACTTTGGATAGAAAGAAGTATTGTCCTTACATCATAAGCAGATGACCATTTATCCTATTACAGATAGTTGTGAACATATTTAGACTATATAAAAATACAAGAGTCAAGGAATTGTGGAAGTAGGAAAGGGAAGTTTTTTTTTTAATACCTGCAGAATATCCAAGCATATATTTCCATAAACATCCACATTTGGATGAAAGCAAGCAGTCTCAAATTTAACCTTCGGAGGCTTAAATGGATAATCAGTAGGGAATGAAAGGGATAGTTTGTATTCTGTTCCTTCAAAAACAGTATCTTTGCTGCCTGTGATTGTCCCTTTCCAGCAGAATATGTTGTCTTCCTCGGGAAAAGCAGATATTCCAGAATCGCCACTCATCTGCGGATCCAAATAGCAGAAATTTCAGAAAAAAATGCAGTCAAGATATTGTTAAAATAGAGATCGAAGCATAGAGCTGAATAAAGATACTTACCATTAAAGCCATGAGCTCAGATTGCAACCTGTTATATCAAGCACAAAAAATTAGCTCGCATTGAACAAACATTCCTTAATTAAGAAATACATCTGATCGTCTGGGGAAATCAACAGAACTCTGATTGGGGGTTTAGGATTTCAGTAGAACAACATAAAAGTCCAAGCATATAGCAAAAATACAAGAAGAAATTTTTAACTGAGAATTAAGAATCAAGGCCTTGTGCACAAATGAAAACGAATCAACTTCGGGATTTCATATGTTTTATGAACGCCTGCTCAGGTGATTAATTCAACAGAAACCTTTGCGAATTATGCTTTATTTTTCACACATAAAACCCTAAATCAATAAATCTTTAAAAGAAAACAATTAATTTCAACACCTACATAGACACAAATTCCAAAAGAGAAATTAAATCTAAACTCTTCACAAAAGAATTCATAACTGAAATCAAGAAGATCTAACTCAGAAAATATAAAATAACCCCAAATCACGAAACAGACCTTTTCAGAACGGACTGGGTATCAACGCTCTTTACGGGAGGTAATGGCTGCTTGGAAGACGCCACAATTGCCGGCGCTGGAGAATTGCTGATGTTGCTACTTTCTCTGTTCATTGTGGCCATCCTCTCTTTGATACCCCTTCTTAACAAACACTTAACAAGAATGAAGAATCAAGGTAGATGCAGATTCACAGATTCTCTAAATGGGTGAAAACCAGAAAATAAAGCAGGGAGATTGAAGAAGAAGAAGAAGAAGAAGAAGGAGAGAGCAACAGCGAGAGTCCTTCCTCTTCTTGAAATTGAAATCGGGAGAGACAGTTAGAGATGAGATAGAGTGAAGATATGGATTTCAATGTATTTAAGTGTGGATTCGGGTTTGTTGTTAGTTTGGGAATTCAAAAAGTTTTCGAACGTTAAAAGAGGGTCGGCTCCTTTCTGCCGGCGTGTTTGGTGCTGTTCTATTCCAACGGCTAGTTTTGTTACTTTTGGAGCTTAAGTTTTACTCCCTTCCTATGACTTGAATAATAAAAAATGAGACGTAAAAAATTAAATTAAATTAAATGTTTAATTTCTTAAAATAAATATTTTTCATTCAAAATTACACAAGTAATTATTTTAATTTTAAAAATCATCTGTTATTAATATACATAGTTTTATTATAAACTTAATAGAATAATATACTTAAAATTAGATAATCTCTTTAAATTATTGTACTAACTCAAAAGTATTCAATTATAGTTTTTTTTAAGGAAAGAAATAAGAAAAATACTAAAGCCAACTTTAATAGATTGTAGGGCAAAACTGGGTAAAATTCTAAGAGTTTGTGATTCAATAAATAAGGTACAAATTGGTCAAAAAAGTATTCTAATTTAGAAGGTCATGTATCTATTGGGAAAATTTACATATTTGGGACATGAGGTTAAATAATACCAATAAGATACCTAAGGTTTTTTTTTTTTTTTTGTATGTGCACTCAAATTTATTACTCATACAAGTTAGAGCATTATTTCAAAAAAAAAAAAATACAAGTTAGAGCATGCTAAAAGTTATATGTCAAAGAAATCTGATGAATCTTTAAAAAAAAATGCAAAAATTGCTCGTGTAGATTGAGGTATTGGAGGAAAATTTAACAACTAACTAAATTACCCTCGAGAAGCTCCCACACGAGCATCTGTTGCATTTTTTCCCTAGAGGTTTTATCAGATTCCATATACATATGCATATATATATATATATGTGTGTGTGTGTGTGTGTGTGTGTGTGTGTCTACAGGTCATAATATGTCAAGGGTACTAAAAAGGTTTAGGGCTTGGGGTATCTTGTCAGTAAATTGCCCTAAGTTACCAAATGGGTGATTTTTCCCATCTTTTGTTTAGATGAATCGAAAGTTATTCTAATTATTGAAAGGCAAATTAACGAATTTTGTCCTTAAAACTTCTTTCCTTCGGTAAATTTAAGTCCCTAAACTTTAATTAATAATTGAATCCTTTAACCTTTTTCATTATTACTGCGATGATACCCAACATTTTCCACATCAAATAAGGTTAAGTAAAATTTTCATGGAGTGCAAGAAGATGACGAAAAATCTTTAGCCTAACCATATATTCAGATGTTCAAGATCCAATATTATATCTTAAACTAATTCCAAAAGAACATGGCTCTTTACAAATCTGAAAGCCAATTCTTTTATATTCATACTCAAATTCAGACTAACTTCTACAAAACTTACTACAGGGCACCCAAAAAGAAAAAGGAAATTTCAGGAAATTCAACACTAAAAAGTCATTAAGGAGGCTATGCCTTAGAAGATGTTAGCTGCCTTATGTTGTACTTGGCCAATTCCTTGTAGTTCTTAACCACCCCAATCAGGCAGATAGTCTGAAAGACACAGATCAAGGCAAAAGTTACAATAAGATAAAAAGAAGCCATAAGTAAGCAGAGGGATAATAAAATCTTCAATAAATGCAATTCATGATTGGTTAACTACAAGAGTCTCTCACAAGAAGAACTGTTATCTACAGTTGGTTCTGAATTCTCAAAAATATCTCTCAAGGGCTAATCTACTTTAACATCTCCATTTCATCCTCATAAGCATAGAGAAAACACCCACTTTCTGATTGCATCTCTTTCTTTTCAGACCAAGACCAAGAACATTCATGGAGAATGAGAGAAATCAGCTAGGTGAAAGACACTGAAAACAGAGCAAGACAAGGCAAAAGGGAAATTGCTAAAATGCTTACATAAACTGTCTTCCTATATGGACAGTGAAAGAAGTTGATACCTAAGAAAAGATATAAACTGAAATGATAATAATAATGATGACCCCTAGATTTCATGCTGAAACTCTAATAAGAAAATCAGAAGAAATTGGAAAACCTAATTTCTGGCAAAAACTATAAATTACATTAAGGGTGGACTTCAGGTTGGACAACCAAAAATAATAATAATAAAAAAAAAAAAAGTCTACTAGTCTCAAGGAAATTTTTCTGCTGCACAGGCAAGCAACAGTTGGAAAGATTAAGCAAAGATTCTACTACATTTGTTTTTCTTTTTTCTTAGGTTGCCACGAGCAAGGGTTTGAGAGGTAAAATTAGGCAGGTAAACTATATTTTCACAAGTACTTTAACATTAGCCTACTAATTTAACCTAGGCTCCAAATAGAGAGAAAGTAGGAGAGCTTTTGACTCCAAGTTACTGCATTATTCTTATCATTAATATAATTAGCAGTTGTAACCCATGTGTTAGTTGGATTTAATCCCTTAAATTAAAGTTGAGAGTAGAAAAATTCTTGGTATGAAATGTTTATATTAGAAAAATAGACATTTAATTTTGGACATTCCAAAATAAAAACATGGATATTCAATTGTGAATGGAAAGAGTAATAATTTTGTAGCCTTTCAATTCAGATATTTGCACTAGTTTCTTACCTTGACAACCTGAACAACTATATTTATATCTGGGTTACTAAGATCAACTTTGTGTGGTAAAGCAACAGATTTTGCAACCGCATTGATGATTTTCATTCGGTCAATACCAGTATTTGCGCGAGCATCATAAAGTACAGCAAACTGCAAAATAAAATTTGTAATGTCTTTGCTTAGTCATGGAAAAGGGAAATGAACAAGTGAAATCATGATGCCAAAATATGAAAGTCAACTAGGATGGACTAGAAAGATTTATTCTTCTTCCAGCAAATAACTAAACAAGCAGAAATATATTGAAAATGATTAAGGATAGTGGAACAAAAGTCAATCTTGGCAATAAAACTAGAGGAAGATTTCTTTCTGGAAGGAATACACTTCGGTAAACATTGATGCAGAAATGCCAAGACTAGAATTATTAGAAAATCAAGTCGAAACTGCATATGAGTACTTCGATTTGGAGATACAAAGTTTTCTACATTCTAGTGAATTATGTGTCAGCATCAACCAAATGAGGAAAATTATAAACATTCTACTGATTTTAATGGACAGGAAAAGATAAAAGTCACCTTGTGTGGGTTCTGAGTCTCTTGAGGGAAGTATTGGGCTATGAGGGGTTTGATTGCTCTTGTAATTTCCTCTTCTGACGCATAGCATGTTATTTCAATTGGGAGAACCCTCAAAATGAACCTAATGCATATTGTAACATATTTAGCCAGATACATTATAACATCCAACAGCAGAAATTTGCAAAGTCAAGCAAACAAAACCTAGACACATGTTTCCTTGTAGAGGCAAGGGAGGTCATCATGTATTGCACGATATCCTTAGGACTTGGATCACCATCTCTTTTACGCATTTGGACAAATACAACACCATTGCAACCAGAGTCAAGCTTGCTGAAACGCCTCTGAGTTCAAAAGAAATTTTAAATTGAAAAGGAAAGAACTGTCAGCAAAATGCCATGTTCTTTCACCTATAACAGCTGAAGCATAATACCATTATCTCATTGTCTTTTTACATGATATTAAATATAGATTTTTAGCAGAAGCACAAACATGAAATTAAAGATAAAAAAAATAGTTTTGCAGCAAGTCCAAAGGGAAATAACAATAAGGTAGTTGTCTCAACGAGACAGAAAGAGCATCACCGAAGATCGTTGTCAAGTGTTCACAACATGAAGATCACTCAGTCATCCTGAATAGATTTTATGCATAATTCCATTAACATGCTTGATTATCAATTACAACAGTCTTTAAGTACACGTAGACAGGAGATATTAGGCTACCACTTTCTCCTCTTTTTTCTTTTTCTTTTCTTTTCTTTTCTTTCTGTGACGATCTAGAAATAAATTAATACAATTAGCTCATAAAATACTGGCAACAAGGAACCAAAGAAATCACATGCACTGTGACACACACATAAACCTAAATACAGTACAGATGATGCAGGATATTTTCCTTTCAGTGGTGAAACAATAGAAATTCTGCAAGTAGTTGATGTTATGTTCTATGAAGGTTTGAGAAAATAAATTAAGTTTTTTATAAGCTTTAGAGTAAGTCTAAAGCCATAGGGATGAGGATTAGACAAAAGATTCGTACCAAGAAGAAAAACCAGAAAGAAGGGCCTACCTGAGCATCTCCTTTCACAAAATATTCTTCACTATAGCACTAAGAAATAGAGTTGATACACACTTATAAAGGCCATTACTTAACAAGTAACTCTGGATTGCTTAGTGTCCAAGTAATTTTGGAGGCCATGTTTGGCTTTTGAACTCCTCTATCTGATCCAAGCCACCACACAATACATCCTACTAGGTAGGCCATAACAAAACAACCTGAAATACCTTTGTAAAAGAAAATACATAGATAATAAATAACTGGAAACTAACTAATCTAAACCAACTCCAAATTTGAATCTTGCCAAATGAACATATTTGGAGTTTTTGTTTTTCCTTTCTCTAGTAGAATCTTCCAAACTAAATTTTAGATATAGTTAACTCCATCGTGAAAATAAATATCCATGTCTGACTTGACACAAAAGTTTAGGAGAAGCAATTGACCATTTGACATTTTAACACCTCACCTGCAATGAATTGCTGTCAGCCTCATACATTATAATAGTCTCACATCCATGGGTTATTATCAAAATTTAGATTAAAAAACATTACTTTATTGTTAAAATGTGCACACTATGTTTCAACAACTCAAGAAGGAAATGAGGACTGCCCTCCTTGTTACCATCAACTTCAGTCTCATAACTGTTAAGCTCAACAAGATTTTCATGAGTTATATAAAGCATATAAAGCTTCAAGGGGAAAGTAAAAAAGGAAAAAAGAACCAGTATTATCAGGCACAAAGAAAGCAACATGACAAACCAAGAAAATTACATTCATCTATTAATGTATTATAGGGGTAAAAAGCTTCATATGGCAATGAATAATTAAACCTCATCCTTTAGTCTAGAAGAACACATGATAAACCAAGTGAATTTCATTCTTCCATCACTGTATCAACACAATCTCATTTCAGAGTTCTCACACATAGATGTAACAATCTAAAGAACAGCAAATTACAAGTTAATGTTAACCACACATGCAATACAGTAAGGTAGCCAAGTTTTATAGCAAAACAGCACCTCAACTAAGACCACTATAGAGCTTAGCATATGTTTCTCACTGATATCATATGTTGACTTGGAACTTGTTAGCTAACACTGTGCAGCTTATCAAATACATCCTTAACAACATAAAGGAATCAAAACAGCCATTCATAGCCTTAACAAGTCTTTTTATATTAAAATGTGCTACACCCATTTTGCCAGCAACACGTTCTGCTTACCGTATTCTGTGACTTAGTCTTGCCTAAAACGTGTATATTAACTGACCTTCCTTAACAGTGCAAATAACAGAAGAGCTATAAAATTCACAAAGGCTGCTAGAAAAGAAATGAAGAAAGGACCAAACATGATATATATCCACAGTTAAGGGGGGCAAAAAGAAACCCAACTTAACTTTGTCAACAGATATTTCCACTCACCTTACTTTTGTCTCCCAACTCTGCTAGCTCAGCTTCAATTAGTTTATCAACCGATTTCTCCTCCATCTTGCCAGCTGTCAAATTTGGAGACTTCCCTGGAGTTATTTCCACACATTGTTTCTTATTTGGAGGCTCTCCACTATTATTTTTATCATTTCCATGGTTCTTCAGGTTCTCCTCCTCATCACCTTTGTCATGCTGCCTTTGCCCATCAAGACTTTTTTCTTCTCTTAATTGATGTTCTAGCTTTTCCTCTTCCAAAACCTCAAGGTTCACATCACTGGTTATGTTTGAAGGGGGGTTATCTTCATCCTTTGGGCCTTTTTCAATATTCTCCTCACTTTTCTCAGTGACATCATCTCCATCTTCTTCATCATCTTCACTACTATCAGAATATACAAATTTAGTTTTCTTATTCGACGATTTCTTTGCTATATCTCCATGTTGTGAATTAGTCTGTGGTCCTTGCACTAGCTCCTCAAAGAACTGTAGCACCCAAGAAGAGAGGATAAGTTTCTTGATATCCTTTTCAGCTCCCATCAGATGACAAACAAATTATCAAAAAGAAAAACCAACTGTAGCATTAGACACTTATTAATTTTACATATAAAATACAAAACTGTAAACAATAAAGAGTATACTATCTAGGTAACCCTTTTAACTTTCAGAATATCCATGTTTTTACCCCTCCAACTAAAAAAGGGTTAAAGAGTTGCCCTCCAATCATTGAAAGGATGAAATTTCTCCCTTTCGTTAAATTCTTTCATCAAAGACTAACAGAAGTCCCATTTTCTATTCTCAAAAATTGAATAAGTAAAATTTATTTGCAACAGAAAGAAATTTGTATGTGTTTTGAACAAATAACTAAAATGGAGAGCCAAAATAAAAAATGACCTTAGGTTGTTTTTGGTGTCAAGAAAAACACATTACTACTACACACTAAGCTCTCATCTGAACTTCAAATTCCTACTAGTACAAAATTATCATTTTCCCTCTTATCTCATTATTTCTTTTCTCTCCCCATCACAGGTTTAATTTTGCAAGACACAACTGATAGCTTCGCATCATTGAGTGAATGCTTCCATTGCAGCACCAGACTCCAACCTCTAATCCTATCTTGATCTCTCCATTACCTCTTGCTATTACCTTTTTTCTTTTTCCCTTTAACGAAGTGTTTCATTTGCAGTAATATTGAAAATTGCAATATTTAAAAGAATTCAGATTAGGTAGAAGAAAGAAAGGTTTGTAGAAGTTGACTTGTCTTCAATAGAATTAGACAGCAATATCAGCCTTCTCATGTCTTCCCAAGCTTTTTGATTTACTTTCCTTTCGTGAAATTTTGTGTTTGTGGCAGTGGGTGACAATAGCGAATTTGTCAACTGGAATTAAAACTTCTTATTTTAGTTTCCTTGCACCTTCATTTAATCCAAGGTTCTTTTTTTTTTGGTTGAAACTGTAGTAGTTGAAGCAGCAGAGATGCAGTACGCAATTAGGGCTTAATAAGATATATTAGTTTTGAATAAAAATAAAATCTTTAAATACCATTAAATACATAGTTTCTCCAATTTAACAAGTAGAGAGGAAAACAAAAAAGGGAAAACAACAAAAGACATAGAAAGACAACAGCAATATTTATTTATTTAGCAAAACATGATATATTTTTGCTTCTTAAAATTGATAATATCTACAAGTACAATCATTTAATGTTAAATGTTGGCCCCGAACCAGGAGTCTTCAAACCACTACCAGGGCTCTAAGATATATCATCCATGACAAAGTATCCATTTGTACACAATCCACATTCCCAAAGACTAAGTTTCTTGGTAAAAGCACCAATATGCTGAAGACCAAAAGAAAACTTGTCCTCAATTAATACCTAATGAAGATTTCTACATTGATTATCATGTATATTCAACAAAATACTGGAATGAACAAATAGAAGTATGAGCCTATCGCCGTCAGCAATTCCCCAATAGGAAGGTAAGAAGTGTACCAAAAAAATATACTTTTTATTAGATTGACAAATGGCTCCACTTTTCCTCTCCCTCTATTTTCCTCACTTCCAGAAAGCAGATGAAGATTTCTTTCCTAAAAAAGGGATCAACTGAAATTCGCTTCCAAAAAAATTAAATTCTTTTTTTTTCTGAGTTTCACTAACTATCATGTAATTCTAAATCACTACACTATGTGTAAAAATATACTTGAAACCTAATATATTCCTAGAAAATTGCTCTTCCAAATCAGTTTGCTCCCTTTAAACAGATATTACAAACATATTAAACTCCTTTACAGTTGTGAAATTAAACCCTAAAGAAGGAAATTCCAAACACAGTAAAGTAACTCTTACCGACAAATAAAGCTAATGGCCTAAGACAGTTAAAACCAAATGACCAAAAAACAACAGACATACCGAATCAATGACGTTAATGGCTTCATGAGACGCTTGACGTTCTCTGCCACCATCACATGTTATGAAGAACCCTTGAAGCCCTGGGCGTAATGGGTATCCTCCCTTCTTCACTGATTTCTAGAATATAAACAATCAAAGAAAGGCCAAGAAAAATCAGCAGAAAATGCAGAGATGAAGACAAAGAAAGTGAATTACATTGTGGGGAAGATAATGCTTTCTCTTCTTGCTGAATCCTTTGCCGTTGATGGCCTTCCCATGCTGCTCAGTAACCATTGGAGTCTGCCGGGTAGACGCGGGGATGGTGGCGACGGGGAAGAGAGGGCGACAAATTAAAGTAGTTCAAACCCGATCAGAAATGAGGCCCAGTAATTTAAAGATAAAAAAAAAATGGCCCAATGCAGTTGGCTCAAAATTTCTGTAGAAAAGCTATCTTAACCCAGTATGCAGTAGCAGCTTTGATTTCTTCAGCAAGTTTTCCCTATTTATTCTTGGACAACACTAGTATAGTAGTATCTAAGGTTGCAAACAAATAGACCACCTAGCTAGTCTAGTTCAAACTCAATATCGACTTCAAAATCAACGTGATTCCTCGAGCCACATATGTATATATATTTTATTTTATATTTTAAATTAAAAATATTTTTTAAAAAAATTCAAATTCGAGCTCTCGATCTCGACTCGAAACCTATTTCGACTCGAAACCTATTTCGACTCGAAACCTATTTCGAGTTCTGAGTCCCTTAAAATTTTGACAAGCCGAACTCAAATTCGAATTTTTAAACTCGAGCTGCTCGAGCTCGACTCGACTCATTTACATGTAAGGTTATATATCTAGTGTACATCAAAATCTTTTTTTCAATTCAACTTAAAAATATCTTTTAAAATATTTTCTAATCTCAAATATGAGTATGTAGATGGGAGCACAAGATTATTACTAAAAATAAGTTTGAGCGTGAGATTGACACGAAATTAAATTTGAGTGTTGAATTGAGATTTTAAAGTTTATGTGTTGGTGTAGTTTGTCCTTTATTGTTTTAGGTGAAATAGATAAAACAACATTAAATTGGATAAGAAATAGGTATATCTCATGATGGATTGAGAGACATTCATTAATTAACTGATTTTTATATTATTTAATAAATATATTTTGTTTAAAATTTTGTTAATTATGTTATTTTATAGATATTTTCACATTTTTCCTTTTTATTTCTTTGTTTGTAATTTTTTTAGTACATTTAAGTTCATTTGGAGATAAAAAAAAATATGGAGAAGAAAAAAAATTACGATGAAAAGTAACTCGGGTAACAGTACAATCGCTAACTATTATATTATATCACATCTTACGTCATGAATAGTAACCGTCGATAGTCAACAGTCACCTACTATTTATTATAAAATGACTATTTTGCGCATACAAATTTCCCTATAAATACCATAACTTCATTTCTCATTTAACAACCAATTTAGCTCCAATCTTCTTCATTTATTTTGCAATTTTTTTCTCTAAATGTTATCTTTATAGAAATATAGTTTTTAGAATTTTTAAAATAACTTTTGAAATGTTTTTATTATAAATACAAAATAAACGTTATCCGGATAAATTCATTATTTCAAAAGAGTTTTTCTTTCCAATTTCTACATATTTCATCTTATTTCTATTAAATATGTATTGTGAGTAGTTAACTTTTGTTGACAATGATATGTGTTAAGGTATTAATAAATGAGATTATGAGATAATTTTTCTTTATACTTAATTTTTGAATTTTATTAACTGGACTTATGGTCGATTGATCCGTCTAATATTTATTTTATCATATATTGGTGGGTAAAAACCATCAATTTTACATTATGCAATTTTAATATCGCAAATGGTTGGCCAAGTTGGCTAACTAGTTAAAATTATTTTTATATCTTTAATTTCTTTTTATAAAATGTTGAATCTCCATATTTTTAGATTAATTTTTTTATATGGCAGGCAGAATCACCTAATTTATTTAGTTAATATAATCCAATATTTATTTATAGAAATATATATTTGTGTATTTATTTAATACATATATGTATATAAATTTAGTATTTATATAATTCGTATTTTAATTAATATAATTGTGTGAATTAATTGGATTGACAATAGAATTAATAAATATGATTATATAGCTACGATTATTAATCTTATATTAATGATTCAAGTAACATATACTAGTTTAATTGAGTTTCAACTTTTGACTTAATTAAATTAGTAACAAAATTATATAATTTAAATTGTATATAATTTATGTTGACTATTATATACAATTTAATGTTAGTGATATCTTATTTGATTAATGCAATTTGATTGAGCATTATGTTCACGATGATTGATAGTAGTGTTTAATTAAATTATATATTAATTTGTCTGAATTTATCGAGATTAAGTTAATTAGTAATGATATGAATATGTTTGAGTTGATCAGATTCTAAAATCAACTGCTTAATAATGTATTTATCTATAATTCATCTCATAAAAAAAATATAATTTGATACTAGTTTAACTTTTTATTATTGTATTCTTTTTATTTCTTTTTTAATAGTTTAACTAGTTCTTAAACCAAATGAAAAACCCTCCAAAATATTTTTTTTATTAACAAACTTAAATTATAAGATTTTACAAGTCTATGTCTCTACTTTATCTATCCACATAGAAATTATTATGTTAAATTTGAGAGTCGTACAAAAGGCTTCGTAAAATTTTGATATCGTTGCTAAAGATTTGTTCAAAAAAATCTCAAATTTTTTGTTTGTTAATTGTTTTCTCTTCTTTTATTCTCAATTTTGAATCCTTATAATTTTTATTATGTAGTTCTAAAATTGGTGATGTGTACTCTTTTGAAAATAATACTTTAAATTTTGTTGGGAATTTTGAAAATATAAATTTTCATGTTATGACATTTGTGCATCATGATAGTTATAGTGATTATTATTATTCATCTAATGATAGTTATAATCATTATCCTTTTATGCATTGTAATGCATAAAAGGAAACATCACCTTCCAAAAATCATATCTTCCCAACAAAATTGAAACATCAGCTTCCAAAATTGTAATTTTTTAACATATTGAGGATACAAAAGTTGAAATTTTAGAAGAGGATTTTTCTCAAGAAATTTAAAATGATTTTAATGCATTTCATTTTAATTTTTGTCAAGATGATTTTAACATTGATCACATTGATTTTGTCTTGCCATATGATTTTTAATGAATTGCATTTATCTCAAAATTTTATTTCTTCTAACTCTTTGTTTTATGAATTAATTGAGGACTTTTCTAATCAAGTAAATGAGTTTATTAGGTTTGGACCACAAATAATGAAAGTTATAAAAATGGATAGTCCACCAATTCACAACATGGAAGGGATTGAATAATTAATTATGAGTCTGACGAGTGTAAGACGTTAAATGAGGACACTTAATAGGAGGAGGTAACTTATTGCTTTCTTTTTTAATTTTTGAATTATTTGATTTTCCTTTTATAACTTTTAGCTTACAAACGTAACATAAATTGTGGAATACTCATCTTCTCGGATACTAAAAGACAACGTGTTATTAATTGAATAATTAGATGTCCCATAGTGATTAAATACAACTTTAAATAGTCATTGTCTACCAATAATTCCAGATTGGTGAAGTCATTGTCACCAACATTGTTTTTTTTTTCTTCTTTTTTTAATAAGTTACCAAGACCGTTTTGAATTCACCCTTCTACATTTTTTTTTCCTAAGAAATATGAAATTCGTGGAATGGCTTCGTTAGCCTTATGTTTTATGTGAGTTCAGTTCAGTTAATTCTTCTAATTAGAATGCATCACCTATTAATACTACACAAACCTTTTTACTTTTTTTTCCTTTTCTTTTTCTCTCTGTATAATGATTCTATTGTTTTATTGATGAAATGCCAAGGAAATATCAATAAAAAAAGATTCAAGTGGAAAAAAATAAAGGTAAATTTCACACTACACTAAGAAAGTACGTTTTTAGGCAAATATTTAGATTTGATTTTGAGAGTGACTATACTAGTTAGACTTTTTAACTATTTGGTCAACTTTCTTTTAATTTCTTTATTTTTTATTTTCAAACTATTTCTTACAAATTCAACCTGAATAAAAATGTGATCAAACATGATATAAATATAACTCTGTATAAATCAATCACAATAATATGTTTTTTAGATAAAAAGTTTAATATTTTAATCCATCCTGAAGATATTAATGTAAACATGCATTTATTTCCGATTTGAACAAAACTAACATATTTAAGTAAATATATTACATGAAGAAAATTATAACGTAAATATATCTAGCATATTAAAATTTCATGACTTTTAAACGCAACATTAAAATAATAAACGCAACACCTTTAAATTTTGGAATTTCAAAAATACCCCTAACCCCAAAACACTATTTTTCCTTTTCCTTCTACTTGTTTAAGCACTCACAAGATTCCAACAACTATCTTTCCCATAGATTTAACTTCAACCTTGCACAAAAATGCAAGGAATTGCAATTTATATTTTGTTACAACTATCTCATGGTAGGAAAAAGTAGCTTTTAAAAACATTTATTGAACCAAGTACTAAAAGTCAAACAAAACAAGTGAGAAAAAACATGCAAGCTGTTTCAGAGAGAATTTGAAGTTGTCTATCACCATTTGGCTATGGCACCATCAACATCATATTGAGAAATTACTCCATGCAATGTTTATGAATATTCTCAGTTACACCATGCAAAGTTATGAATACAATCTCAAGTTTGCAAAAAACTAAACAATAAAATTTGCAACTTCAAAATTATTATGTGTAAAGATTTGATGCTCTACCCAAGTAGCTTGGCAATATTCACATACATTCTGCCTAGGTTGCTGAGCACGATTTCCATCCACATGGCAGTAACCCTCAAGCATGGAGACTAATAACTTGACACTTCAAGTTGAGTTTTCAAACTATATACTCGGTCCAGGTGGTTGAGCATATGATAAAAACATTGAGTTAGAGTTATTCCAGTTATAACTTCTTTGCGAGTTAAAACAAAAAGAAATAATTGACAAAACAATAAAAATACAAAGAAGTTTGTTAACACAATTTGACCAACTCATTGCATAGTTTGTGGAACCCTCAGTCATATTAATTAACTAGTAACATACAAATAATTAAATCAACAACTTCATTGTATAACACCTAGTGAATCTAGTTACACTTCAGTGTGAGTTAAAACCAACACTACAGTTGACACCCTATATCAATTTTAGTAGCACCAGCGCTTCCACTCAATCGGTCAGTGTGATTGAGTAGAACTTTGATTGCCCTTTATCTAGCAAAGAGACTTTTCAGAATGTGAGGGTGATAGTAGCTACAAATCGGTCAAAATCCCACAATGAAACTCTCCAAAAAAAAAGTATTTAGACAAAACAATTCACAACTTAATAAAGTTGATCATTGCATAAGAAGACTAACTCAACAATAAGCTCACACAAATTTTCGTTCAATAATTATTCTCAATAAATTATGAACTCATGAGTCTTCCATAGTCATCCAGTTGTTCTTATAGAAAAATGATGATAAACATAAAAAATTATTTCATGATTTTAGGATATAGATAGCTCCATCAATCCAAGATTGTGTATTATCTAACTTGCCATATTTATCAAGATACACCAGATGTCAATCACCAAAACTTATGAAATTGTTAATCAATTATCTCTAACCTTCCAAAACAATTTTTCTACAAATCTTTTGGATAGTTACCCAAATATAAATTTCCATTTATCTTCCATAAAAATTGCTCAAAATTTCCACAACAATAATTTCCACTACATCATTTTTTGCAAAGCCTCATTCCTCGTTCCAAATAGGTGAAGGCATCTATTTTCGTTCAATCCAAATAACATTCTACTTGAGGTTTATTGGAGATACAATTGGAAATAAGTTCCATAAAATAAGTCATTAGTTTTTTGTTGTATGCATGAGAATGATAGATGCATATAAATTCATGCATATGTTGGATAAATGAACTTTGTCATCAGGCATATGTATTTGTGAATATACTTGATTGTATGCATATATGTTTTGTTGTATATATTTGACAATACAACAAATGAAAACATTGTTCTGTATATTTCAAAAAATATATTTCTACAGATTTCGTATAAACTTTGTTTTACATTTTACATTTGTTCTACATAATTTATAGAGTTCTAGAACTTTCTTTGTGTCTTTGCCATGTATAGACAATAATGATGGAGAGTGTGTTTTAATTCAAATAAGTCTTTATTTATAAGAGGGGCATTTATGTGTTTTTTTATATACTTTTAAAGTTCTGCGTTTATTAAATGCAAGTGATTCATTTAAGAAAACTTAAAATTTTCAAACATTTTGAAGACAAATAATGGAAATTTACTTCGTTTTCCTTTTTTGCAATTACTGATTGGTGAATTTAGTCCCTAACTATTTTATCTTTGGTGGATTTGGTCAATAACCTTTTTTTTTATGGATTTGATCCTTAATATTTTATTTTATTTTTTTATAAAAAAACCTCATTTGGTACATAAACTTTTTAGAATTGGTGTATTTGTCCCATTTTTATTTTTATTTTTGCACAATTCAATAGCTTTTTGTCCAACTTCAATAAAAAATATAGTCAACTCAATTGATTAGTGGATATATTAATTGATTATTCTCTATTATATATTAATGGATATATTAATTGATTATTTTATTTCTTAAATTCAAATATAAGATAATTATATTTCTAATCAAAACAAAGTTTTTATTGCAAAAAAAAAAAGCGGCTTTCCAAATTTTCCATTCATTTCTTAAATTAAAGTGGGTTGTCTAATTTTAGGTTGAAGTTGGAAAAAAGAGGACCAAATTATGTGGGAAAAAAAAACTTGGACAGACATACATATTAAAAGGTTATGTGCCAAATCAGTTTTTTTTAGAAAAAAAGAGTTAGGGACCAAACCCACCAAAGATAAAATAGTTAGGGACTAAATTCACCAATTACTCACTACAAAATAGTGAATTTCCAAATTTGCCATTTATTATTTAAAGGAGATTAATGAATTCATCGATTTTGGCCAGAGGTGAACAAAAAAGGTTAAGATGGTGTGTAAATAAAAAAGGTTGTGACCAATCTTGCTAAAAATAAAAATATCAAGGACCAAATATGTTTTAAAAATAAAGTAAGGACCAATTCCACAAAAAAAAACATTTAGGTTTCAAATAATTAGAAAAGAAATAGGAACCAAACAAATCAAAACTAAAATAGGTAAAAACTATATTTAACAATGAGTGAATTGAAAAAAAAGTCACCATATTTTCATTGAGCAATACTTTTGGTATGGTTTTTATGTAAAAAATATATTCTTGAAGGATATTATAGTCAATATTCATCCCTCTTCTTTATACAATTGTTCTTTCTCACCGCTGCTCCCTTATTCTCTTTCTCATCATCATCCCTCCCTTTTATTATGCAAAATTTACCTCAAGCTCAAGAACTTTCTTTTTATGACAGACTTATTATTTTGCAAATTACCTTTGTGTTAAATTTTGCATTTCTTGTTCCTTTCTTGCTTAGTAGATTTATCTTCAAATGAGTTTCATAACTATGTTTTGTTTTTCTATTTCTTGAATGAATAGACGTAGATTTGAATTAATTATAGAGTTTACGCATGAGATTGCAAATCGTTTACTAATGGTTGTTTTTAGCATATGATTTCTTCTATTGATTTTGAAATTTCTTAGCTATTAGTATAATGTTATAATTCATTTACTAATTCATGAGAGTTGATGGAATCCTCTTTGTATTAAAAGTGACATTACTTGGTATGTTTTGTAAAAGTGACCAATTATTGAAATGATATTTGGCTTATGAGCAAGGCTAAACTTCCAATTATGATACATGAATGATTCCACAATCAATATGCAAAATGACATTTAAGTAATATGATATTTTTTCACTATTTTTAAAGTTTGATGACAAAAAGTGCTATTCAATGAAATTTTGGCAAAATGGGTTGCCTGACCCAACACATTGGATCAAGAGAAAAGCTTGGGTCGGATCAAGCTAATCCAAATTTTCATAAATTTATAATTATGAAGCTCAACCCTATATAAATTTAGTTTAAGAGTAAAATGATATCGTTTAAATTTAAAATGATGCATTTTCACCTTGGCCAATGAATCGACCTAACTCGCCCAAAAATTGGTCAGAATGGGCCAGCTAGCATGAGCCAAAATAGGGTTGAGACGTGTCAAATCGAATTCTCACGAGGTTAGTATGAAAGACATTCCAACTCCAATTGTCATGCCTAATTACTCCCGCACAAATGATATTGAGGGGTAATACAACTTAGAAGCAACCACAGGGGGCAAAGTGCTATTAAAAGCAGAGATAACATCCATCCGAGCAACAGATAAGAAAACAGCTTCCCTCTTCTCTCACTCGCTCTTTTTAACTTGTGCATGCAATCCTGCCTTTTTCTGAGATTCATGCTCCAATGGCGATTTCTTGCTCTTGTACGGTAAACTACAACCCAAAATGCTTATATTCCTTCTCTAATCTTCAATCACGTTCCACATTCTTGCCATTCTTTAAGCTATACCCACTTCGGCCCTCTTTTTCCTTGAGGCCAAAAGCCAAAAAACACCTGAAACATCTTCTCAAAATCAAGGCCACTGCCACTCTTGAGTCTGGAAATGGCGCAGTTTCAGTGTCCTCTGAGGGTAGCAGTTCAATCGCTTCTTTGTCTGCCGACTATGGCAGACTTTACTTCCCTTTGGCTGCTGTTGTGGGCCAGGTCTCTTTCATTCTCGCTCTCAATACTCTTACGGTCTTACCAAATCCTCTGTTCATGTTATGCATACATATACAAACCAATGTCACATATTTATAGTTTCATTACTGCTATACGCAATTGGGAATTTGCAATTTGATCACTTAACACGATTAATTTTGTGGGTGATGGAACAGATTCTTTCTGGGTGTGGTAAAATAAATTATAAGTGCAAATTTCTTATTTTGGTTTCTTTGCATATCTGTCCCCTCAATTTGATTTGGTTCTGAATTTTGTCTGATCTGTGATGTTGAATTTGCAGTAATTTTGAGCTATTAAAGTCCCACCTGTGCGGTTGCTTGAGATTTTATTCCTACTTTTTATGTAATGTACCATTTGGCATGACCGAAACAAAATTGTCTTGGGAGCTTTAGAATTGTATCTCTGGTACATGTAGGAGGTGAAAATGGAATGGTGCAACTTCATAAACTGGCCATTTCAATAAAGAATATTTTTTTCTTTGTTGAGTGAGTATTTTTCATCAAAGGGCACCTAAATTGAAACCGAGAAATCCTAAGTATCTTTAGTAATGAATGATACTTTTCTGCGTCAAGGAAGGGTAAAATGGATGTGTATAGTTTATTGAACAATAAAATTTTGAGCTAAGTATCCAATAACATCCATTGAAACTTTTGATACCACTAGAGATGAACTGATCTATTTAGGATAAAATACAATAGAACTCACATGGAGTTTTAGATACTATTTTTATGCATTGTAGCCTTAAAATGAACCACTAAGCATTTTTGAAGAAAAGTGCAAACTGGCTAAAGATAGATTTAGCTCAACAATGCGAATGTTATAGATCATCCGCAGAGAGTTTCTTCAATTGAATATATTGTTTATATTCTTTATTTTAAGGATTTTTTTATTAAGTTCTCTACTTTTATAGAATTAAGTTTCAAGGATGTTTGTTAATTTAGTTAATACTCGGAAATTGAAAGAATATAGTCTCAGAGTCATTGCCTCTTTATCTATTAGTTCGACTTATCAGGGGTTATCTAGTCTTCTCTTCTCATTAGTTGGTAATATCCTAATTGTGCTAAACTGCTCGTTGATAAGCTCACAATTTGTTGTACATTTTATACCCTTCACTATTAATTTGGGTATTATTATCATATTTTAGTAGTTCTAGGCTAATTCAAGAGAGTGACTAAAGAATAAAAGTTGTTAATATACTCAACTCTTGAGACTCATATGATGTTTCCTTTACATGTAGTTGAATGTGGATGAATAATAATAGTTGAATAATCTTTATTTTTCCCCCCTTTTGTAGCTTCTTTGGTTGTGTGCCTTAAATTTCATTCAACCTCACTGGGAGTTCCTAGGTTTCTTATTCTACTGAGCAGTCCTCTCTTTTCTCTCTAAATCTAAGTGTTCTTTCTCTGGAGTAACATCTCACTTCATATATAGCACCTTGTTCTTTCTCTTGAAAAATTTCCTTATCTTTCTATCTGCATAGCACCTTTCTTCCTTTTAAACCTTAAATTACTGTGCCAGAGAAAGGCTGGAAGAAGGCTAGTAACTCAAACTTGTAAAAGATGTAGTTTGGGCACTATCTAAAGGATCTTACATGGCTGTTTGAATGAAAAATTAGGGTTACGGTTTGGTTGGGGAGGGGAAGTTCATTTGGTGAAATGACCTATTTACATTATTTGGTTAGAATGTGAAAGAGAGGGGAAGTAAATCAGGAGAGGTACTGATCCCCCTCTGCATCAGGATTGCTTCCTCTCCCAAACTTGGATGTTTGCGAGAGAAGAAATGTTTTAGAGAGGATAAATGGCATAGTTGACCGGAGTTATCTCATTTCTTTAGTTTTACAATTAAGAGAGAGATACAATGATAAAAATTGTAAATTAGTAAATACTTCTCTCTACTTTCCTCTTCCCTCCCCTGCTCTCCTCATACCAAACAAGATCAATGTAAAAGAGAAACTTTTCTTAGGTGATATATTTAACCCCTTACCCCTCCCCTTCTGTGAATCAAGTTATGCCTAAAAATAGAAATTTTTGCTTTTTCTTTTGGTATTGATGTGTTCAAAGCTATTATATCTAGAACTATTTCCTGCTGTTCTTTGTTAGTTCTCCTCAATTCATATTTCATTGTGCTAAATATTTTTTTCTTGATTTAATAAAAAGTAATTTCTATTGGAACTGTGATGCAAAGGTTATCAAAAAGTACTGCCTAACTTTTCCGCTGAATATGTCTGTACTTTGTTGAAGGTATCATTGGTGCATGTCATGTTATCTCCAAATACTGATGCCTAAAAGAGTGGACTAGTTATCGAACCTCTGTCCCTTAGTTGTCATATGATTCTTATGAATCATGTAAAAATGTAGGAGAGCTTTTAAAACGAATTGTGTCTTTTGTGAAGTTATGGCAGACAGGTTTGTCTCAGGATGTTAAGCAACTTTTGTACTTCAAATACTGATGCCTAAAAGAGTGGACTAGTTATCGAACCTCTGTCCCTTAGTTGTCATATGATTCTTATGAATCATGTAAAAATGTAGGAGAGCTTTTAAAACGAATTGTGTCTTTTGTGAAGTTAAGGCATACAGGTTTGTCTCAGGATGTTAAGCAACTTTTGTACTTCAGCTTAGAACAGAACTCAAAGTTGCTCCCCAAAAGGTAAAGCATCAACACGAGCCAAGTAAGTTCAATCTGTTAGGTTCTTTTGTTCGTTCCAGAAAAGAAATGATAGACAAGAACTTACTTGATTATGATCCCATGGAACATCCTTAAGACCACATATGATGTTCTTCATGTGTAAATGTTTCGCTGAGAGTTGATAGAAAGGGATAAAGGCGTTGGGATGAATTACTTTTTAATCCAAGCATTAGGTGCTCATATGGAGGACTTTAGATCCTTTGATGGTAGCTATTTATTTAATGCATGAATTTGGTGTAGAAGATGTGGAACGAATTGCGTATTAAGGGTGGTGAGGGGGTAAGGAGACTGATTGTCAACTCTTTGTTCATTTATTGGTGAATATGATCTGACATAATCTTTTGAATAGTTTATCCTATATGTACATATATATATATATATAAATATAAATATATATTCTCCCCGAATACAAGAGCTGAATTGGTGACTTTGTTCATCTTTCCTTAAGAATAAAATAAAGTTACTATCTAGATCCCCCATAGTAATAATAACTCAAGGGTGGGGGAACGTTATGTGAAAATGTGAAAAATAAAAGTGTTAATTTTCTGGAATCTATCTTCAGTTGTTGATACTGGACATTATTTTCAAGTTTGTTTCTAGTAATGGCTGTGATAGATATCCTACAAAGCAGTTATTGTTTGTCTAATATTTCTATCTTCTCTAATCAAATGTTATCTTCACATCTTATTTTTCGGTCACAACAAATATTGTCTTAATCTCTATTATTCACCTTATAGATTAATTGGAAACAAATATTGTCTAGCGCATAAGTTGATGTTCTATCCTAAAAGATTTCACCAACGCTAATAGCTTGAAATTCAACTTGTAAACAGGATGCAATTAAAACGGCTCTTTTGCTAGGGGCTATTGATCGTGAAATAGGAGGGATTGCAATTTCTGGAAAACGGGGAACTGCTAAAACAGTTATGGCACGTGGGTTACATGCAATTCTGCCACCAATTGAAGTTGTTGTTGGTTCAATAGCAAATGCTGATCCTGCCTGTCCTGAAGGGTAGGGTCTCCTGAATCTAAGATCTCTAACAACATATATATTTTACTTTTGAAATTTTGGTAGGATATTTCTCGATCATTGTATATTAGTAAGGTGTATTGAATGCATCTTGATGTCTGCTCCTTCAGGTGAGTTTTTGTTTCTCCCGTCCAGTTTTCTTTGTATGCAGTTTGCACCTCAATTTATTTTGCTTAGTTGAATAACTTTTAATGTGAACAGTATTAGATATAATGACCCTTGCATATATTCTGCATATGCTTACAGGGTGGGTAAAGGATTACCTAGTTCTTCTGCTGTAATATATGAAATTTAAACTTAAATGAGCTTACACAAAATAATATGATGGTGCATTCATAGGTGGAAGTGGCTAGACTAGATGCACTATTTGTCCTATAGGTGATCTAGTGGATGGCTACATGGTATCTACGTTTGGCCTATCTTTCAGCTTTTAGAGAAAGGCACCAGAGATTTTAGGCTTTCATCATATAATTTCGAGACAAATGACAATTATCATGCCCTCAGTGGATCACCAAAATGTTATCCTGAAGTTTGTCTCTCAGATGTTATATCTTTAGTGGATTAATAACTCAACCTCCAACTCTGGACACAAATATGAACTAATTTGTGTCTTCAACTTTATGGACTAATTTGTTAGAGAGGATTACCTTTTTGAGACTAATCATACTGTGTTCTTGGACTATTTATAGCTAATATGAGTTTGAAGTTGAGTGGCTTATTGGCTATAAATTCTCAAATAACTAATTATTTCAGGACACAAATATTCAATTACTTATTGGAGGGATTTGTTACAAAAGTTTACGTTTATTGGCTGAAAAATTCCTACTGCTTTGAATTCTAGCAATAAGTGAAATTTTGATCTATATAAGATAGTGAGACTACTATCTTGAGCATTTGTGAATCATTTTAGATTTCTGCTAAATTGATATAAAGTCAACTCCAGGAAATTTTTTTCTTAGCCATATTTGGCCCTAGAGCTTCCATATTTCATTTCTCTACCTTTATAGATCCCCAAAATTTATAGAATTTGCTAATAGATTCCTTTTTCTTAGCTGCAGGGGGGGGGGTCTGGTAAGAAAATGCATTTGAGGAGCACATTTACATGAGATGGTTTTTGAGAAATTCATAGTTTTTTTTCCTTTTCCTCTTTTGCTCTTTTCTCCCACTCTTCCCCTACCTTTGTACCCTAGCCAACCTCACTCCTGCCATCAATTAGACACCTCTTACTTCAATCACATTGGCTTCTAGCTAGTACACCACCAAAAGCAACAATCAAAATACCCCCAAACAAACCAGTTGTTGAAAAGAACTAATAGCTTATAAATATAGAGGGAAATAAGGGTGCTAGGAAGGGAAATAAAAATCAGAGTGGATGCTTTTGGATCTGAACCAAAATCAGTTATCAAGTCAAGCTGCACATGAACTTTCCTGGAGCTCATCTTGTTAATAAGTATTTACTGCAGGAAAGCTCTATGTGATAACTGTAAGTTATCTCATCCTTGAGGAATAAGACTGCTGGTGGTTGGTTGAGAAAAACTGTAAACTAATGCAGGAGGTTTCTCAACAAGACTCTCAACTTGATTACCTTGTTGTAATCAAATCCCTTTCCTTTTGGTTGAGAAATCTCAATAAGTTGCAGCTTTTGAAATTTGCACTTTAGTTATGTAGTTACATAATCAGAAATTGCGTTCACAAAATCTTGTGATCACCCTCTTTTTTTGTGGGGGAATTTCTGTATTGTGATTGTTAGACAGCCTAATATATATTTGGTAGATGTTTGTCATTATGTTAGACAGCCTAACATAGAGTAGGTAGACAGCCTAAAAGAGAATATGTTAGGCTGTCTTAACATTCTTATGTGTATATATATGTAACCATATTGTCATAAGAATAGACAAGAAGAATCATTTCTCTTTGAGCTTTCACATTGTATCACAGCAAGCAGAAATCTCTCTCTAAAAAGAGATTTTTTTTTTTTTTTTCAGTCTGACGACCGCGCTCCTCCCACATGCACTGGCGCGTGAGAGCGCGTGAGTGCTCGGAATTCGCTCAGATTTGTTTCAGTTTGCTCACCTCGATATATTCGATCTGTTTTGTACCTATTTTGATCGATATCGGTGAAATGTTGGATCTTATTCATTATAGGTTTGATTTTTCCTTTGGAAATTTTCTGAATAGCCTTTTGAGTTCTTGTTTTAAGGGTCCTATTGATAAGATATGGAAGAAAAAAAGTCTGTTGTTTCGGATATGATTCCAGTAATATCTAAGATAACAGATCACAAACTTAATTAATTGAATTATCTTGATTGGAATCGAACTATTGAATTATATCTATTAAGCATTTGTATGGATGGTCATTTAACTGATGACCCTCCTAAAGATGAGTCTAGACTGCCTTGGATGAGAGAAGATGCTCGTTTGTTCTTATAAATTCGTAATTCTATGGATAGTGAAGTTGTTGGTTTAGTTACTCATTGCTAAACAGTTAAAGAGCTAATGAACTATCTAGAATTTATGTATTCCAGAAAGGGAAATATTTTTAGAATGTATGATGTCTGTAAAGGTTTTTATAGGGCAGACAAGGGTGATAGATCTCTCACCCAATATTTCATGGACTTTAAGAAAACTTATGAAGAACTCAACATGTTAATGCCTTTTAGTGCTGATGTGACTATACAACAAACTCAACGAGAGAAAATGGCTGTTATGAGTTTTTTAGCTGGGCTTTCGTCGGAATTTGAAATTGCAAAATCACAAATTCTTTTTGGATTAGAGGTGCCTTCTCTAAAAGATGCTTATAGTAGGATTCTTCGGACAGAGAATTCGTCGTCTGTCCAATCTTCTCAGCTTAATAGTGTTCTTATCAGTCATAATAACATATCTCAATTAGTGAAGCAACCATACAAGAATGATGGTGGCATGAAATTCAACAATTATGACAAGAGTACTAGTATTCGTGAAAAAGAGTTCGGAGAAATAATTTGTCACTATTGTCATAAATCAGGACATATGAAGTGAGACTGTCGAAAATTGCAGAATAAGAGAGCTCAGTTTGCCCATGTTGCATCTACTCCTGACATTCCTGAGCAGTCTGTTGTAATATCTGCAGCAGAGTATGCCAGATTGACTCAATTTCACAAAAGTCAATCTAGTCCTGTTACTGCCATTGTTGAGTCAGGTAAACCTAATAAATGTCTTGTTTCATCCTCTTCAAAATGGGTCATTGATTTAGGTGCTACAGATCACATGACAGGTAATTCTAGCTTATTCTCTACCTTTCAGTTACATAAATCTACCCCTCATGTTACTTTAGCTGATGGTTCAACTTTTTATGTTACTGGTTATGGCACCATTAATCCCACACCATCTCGCTCGTTGTCATCAGTTCTTAGTCTCCCTCAATTGTCATTTAATTTGATTTCTGTTAGTAAATTCACTCATACTCTCAATGGTTGTGTCTCATTTTTTCCTAATCATTGCTTATTTCAGGATCTCGTGACGAAGAAGATTATTGATAAGGGACATGAGTCTGGAGGTCTCTACATTCTTGATACATCAATACCAAAATCTCTAGCTTGTAGTGGAAGTGTCACTCCATTTGAAGCACATTGTCGGTTGGGTCATCCTTCTTTTCCTATGCTTAATAAACTTTGTCCTCAATTTTCTAGTTTATCTTCTTTTGATTGTGAGTCTTGTTAATTTGCCAAACATCATCGTCTAAGTTCTAGTCTAAAAGTTAATAAATGAGCAATTGCTCCCTTTGAGTTAGTACATTCTGATGGTTGGGGTCCTTGTCCAGTTTTATCTAAAACTGGGCATCGTTACTTTTGTTGATGATTATTCCCGAATGACACGATTATATTTGATGAAAAATCGTTCAGAATTGTTCTCTCATTTTTCTAGTTTTTGTGCTGAGATTCATACTCAATTTAGTGTTCCTGTGCAAATTTTAAGAAGTGATAATGCTAAAGAATATCTATCTGACACTTTTCATACATATATGGTCCAACAAGGTATTCTTCATCAAACATCTTGTGTAGACACACCTTCTCAAAATAGTGTTGCTGAAAGAAAGAATAGACATCTTCTTGAAACTGCTAGAGCTTTGTTATTTCAAATGCAAGTTCCTAAACATTTCTGGGCTGATGCTGTTTCTACACCTTGTTTTTTAATCAATTGAATGCCTTCTTCCGTCCTATTTGGTCAATTCCCTTTTCTTACTCCTTTTCCTCATAGGAACTTGTTTCCTATTGAATCTAAGATATTTGGTTGTACTTGTTTTGTTCGCAATGTCCTTCCTTAAGTTACTAAACTTGATCCTAAATCTTTGAAGTATATCTTTCTTGGATATTCTCGTGTCCAAAAAGGATATCGATGTTATTGTCCTAGTCTTAATAGGTACCTTGTGTCACATGATGTTACATTTTTTGAACATACACAATTTTCTCCCTTATCTAGTTCAACTAGTCAGGGGGAGGATGATGAGGTGCTTATCTATTACGTCACACAAATACTTGATTCCCCTATCACCGCTTCTGTTCGTCCTCCTATAACACAAACCTATTCCTGATGGGCACCACCTACTCTTGACTCAACTACAGTCCCTGAACCTATTATTGCCCCTGTTCTCGCTCCATCTCCATGTCCTGATACCACAGCTTCTTTGTCATCGGATCCGGTCTCTAGTGATGATCTACCCATTGCTCTTCGTAAAGGTAAACGTATATGCACCTATCCTATATCTTCCTTTATTTCTTATCACCATCTGTCATCTTCTTCTTGTTCGCTTATTACATCTCTAGATTCTATCTTTGTTCCTAAAACTGTTCATGAAGCTTTAGCTCATTCTGACTGGCGCACTGCTATGATTGAAGAGATGAATGCTTTGGATGCAAATGGTACTTGGACCTTGAAACAGTTACCTGTAGGAAGCAAGACTATTGGATGTAAATGGGTGTTTGCAGTTAAAGTTAATCCTGATAGCTCTATTGCTCGCTTGAAAACTCGCCTTGTTGCTAAAGGATATGCTCAGACATATGGTGTGGATTATTTTGATACCTTCTCTCTTGTTGCTAAACTTACATCCGTGCGGCTCTTTATTTCTATGGCAGCTACTTATCACTGGCCTTTGTATCAGTTAGACATCAAGAATGTTTTTCTTCATGGTGATCTTCAGGAGATAGTCTATATGGAGCAACCACTTGGTTTTGTTGCTCAGGGGGAGAATGGGAAAGTGTGTCGTCTTCGTAAATCTTTATATGGCTTGAAACAAAGTTCTTGTGCTTGGTTTGGTAAATTTAGTCAAGTTGTTGAGAAATTTGGCATTAAAAGAAGTAAGTCTGATCACTTTGTTTTCTACAAAAGATCTGGTGGAGGCATTATTCTATTAGTTGTGTATGTGAATGATATTGTAATAACTGGTAATGACTATATAGGGATTTCATCTCTTAAAACCTTTCTTCACACTCAGTTTCATACCAAAGACTTAGGAAAACTAAGGTACTTCTTAGGAGTTGAAGTGAATAGAAGTAAGAAAGGAATATACTTATCTCAAAGGAAGTATATACTTGACTTACTATCTGAAACAGGAAAGTTGGGGGCTAAACCATGTAATGTCCCAATGACTCCGAATATGCAACTCACAAAAGATGGTGAATTATTTGAAGATCGTGAGAGATATAGAAGATTAGTTGGAAAGTTAAACTATCTTACTGTGATTCATCCACATATCGCCTACTCAGTTAGTGTGGTAAGTCAGTATATGTCATCTCCAACTGTTGATCACTAGAAAGCAGTGGAACAAATTTTGTGCTATTTAAAAGGAGCACCTGGACGTGGAATTTTGTATGATGATCATGGTCATACTAAGATTGAATGTTTTTCAGATGCTAATTGGGTAGGATCTAAGGAAGATCGAAGATCCACTACTGGATATTGTGTCTTTGTTGGAGGCAATTTGGTTTCATGGAAAAGCAAGAAACAGAATGTAGTTTTACGGTCAAGTCCAGAATCTGAATACAGGGCTATGGCTAAGTCTGTATGTGAGATAATGTGGATATATCAACTTCTTAATGAAATAGGTTTTAAAGTCTCAATGCCAGCAAAGTTATAGTGTGACAACCAAGCTGCACTTCATATTGCCTCTAATCCAGTTTGTCATGAGCGAACCAAACATATCGAGATTGATTGTCATTTTATTCGTGAGAAGGTTCAACAAGGCTTGATTTCTATATGTGAAAATTGAAGAACAATTAGGAGATATCTCCACAAAGGCTCTCAATGGGGTTAGGGTTGATTATCTTTGTAACAAGTTGGGCATGATTAACATCTATGCTCCAACTTGAGGGGGAGTGTTAGACAGCCTAACATAGATTAGGTAGATGTTTGCCTTGTTAGACAGCCTAACATAGAGTAGGTAGACAGCTTAAAAGAGAATATGTTAGGCTGTCTCAACATTCTTATGTGTATATATATGTAACCATATTGTCATAGGAATAGACAAGAAGAATCATTTCTCTCTGAGCTTTCACAGTGATGAAATTGGACCTTTGTGGAGAGTCTTCAAATCATTGTTATTTGTTAAATTTTCACTTGCTCTAAAAGTTTAAGCTTATAAAGAGCGATTAAATTCTCCTTCATGTATGGGTCGAACACAAATTTCAATAATAGTCCCAACACTTGGAATAATAACCATATAAATGGGCAGAAGTAAGGTTTGACCACAGGACCTCCCACACTAATACTATGTTAAATTTTCCTCTACTCTAAAAGGTTAAGCTTATAGAGAGGGATTGAATTTAACTATTTAGCACTACTTTTTGCACTTTTTTATTTATTTATATCGTTATGCTTGTACATGATCATTTCAATTTTCATGTGTTATTGTCAACTTCATAGTTGTTTGTGGACTATATTACTTTGTGAATTTTTAATAGAACTTTATGTTGTGATACTGTAATCCTGCTTATGTAATTTAGCTCAGTTCATAGTTCTTCTCTTTCTTAATGAAAGATATTAGAATATCCTACTTATGGTATTCATATTTTGAAATATTACCCATTGCTAGTTTCATGGAGTTGTTAGTAGTAATATAATTGATCTTTGAAGGTGGGAAGATAGACTTGCTGAGAAAGTGGAATATGACCCTGCTGGTAATATCAAGACCGAGATAGTCCGATCACCTTTTGTTCAGGTAGTTTTTCTTGTAGAATCTTTAATTGCATGAAGTGGTTTAGCTTTCTATGTTTTTTACCACCTCATTGGCTTTCCTTTTGTTTATGAACACCTCATCTAAAAGAGTGTTTAGATAAAATGGTAACTTAACTCAGTAGCCAAGAGGTATGTCTAATGTTCAAATCCAATTGTAACCATTTATATAAATTAAAATCATTGGGCCAGCCCACACATGATGGGGCTAATTATAGTTAAATGTGTAAATTACAGCTCCTCTCTAACAATTTAAGATTTTAGATGAGGTGGTAATATAAAACTCTTAAATTTTTGTATTTCCATATGTTTCACAGATCCCACTTGGAGTCACGGAAGATAGACTAGTAGGATCTGTTGATGTTGAAGAGTCAGTGAAATCTGGAACAACTGTTTTTCAGCCTGGTCTTCTTGCAGAAGCTCACAGAGGAGTCCTATATGTTGATGAGATAAATCTTTTGGATGAGGGAATCAATAATCTGCTGCTTAATGTGTTAACAGAAGGAGTTAATATTGTAGAAAGAGAAGGAATAAGTTTTCGACATCCTTGCAAACCTCTTCTAATTGCCACTTATAACCCAGAAGAAGGTGCTGTACGTGAGCATCTGCTTGACCGCATTGCAATAAACCTAAGGTATAGATGGTAATCAATAAACTATAGCACATCATTTCTTAGTATACTTTATATGTTTGGTCAGTAAACTCAATTAATATCACTATAAGGATTCTATATCCTCCTTGAAGAAACATTATATTTGTATGGTTAACATTTATGAAATTACCTTTTCCAGTTCTCTCGGTGATTTGTGACGATCAGAAATGAATTATCTCATTATGCAATCCTTATAGTGATATTAATTGAGGTATACTGAAATTACCTTTTCCAGTTCTCTCAATGTATAGAGCAATTAATGTGACGTTCAGAAAATACCTCTCTCAGTGGTGATTCTTTCTCGAAGATCAAGTATTGCAACCAATTCCTTCCATTAGTGACATCATTTTTTTGCAGTGCAGATCTTCCAATGAATTTCGAAGAGCGAGTTTCAGCTGTTGAAATAGCAACACGGTTCCAGGAGTGCAGTACTGAAGTTTTTAAGATGGTGGAGGAAGAAATGGAATATGCAAAGACTCAGGTGACCTTGTTGTAATAATATATCCCATAGCATTTGAAAGCTTCTGACATCTGACCTTGATAAAAGATATAAGATCAAATTGAGCAATACAGTGCAGATTAAGTTTAACTCAATTGCCCAGGATGTTGGCTAAGACAAAACCAGTGGGGGATGTCTAGTGTTATTGCAATTCTGTTGAATTTGTGATGGAGGAACCCAAACAATTGACAAAACCTGAGTACTTCAGGAAGTCATAGTAAAAAGATCATGAAAAGGTTAAAATCTTAGATAAGAATTGGAATGGCTTGAAGAATGATTTCAATATATCAACCAGTAAAAATAAGGACAAATTATGTCCTTGCAGCCTTATCCCCATATGTGGTTTCGAAGTAAAATAGTAGAAGAGCAATTATTTAATTGTCTATGACAGTGGCAGACCTAGGAACGGGAATTTGTAACAATACATTGATAACGTCACAACTTTGAAAAATTTAGTAGGGGCCAAATACTATCTTTACTAATATATATATTATTTTTAAATCATGGAAGAAGTTTAGAAGTCCTTATCTTTTTTGGGGGAAATAAAAGGACTTGTGGTTGGGAAGGAGTTTTAATTGCTCTGGTGTGTGGCAAACCTAGTTTTTCATGTAACCATGTTCATATATCTAGAAATAAGGCTATTTTCATGAACTTTTTTCTACTTTGTGCTTCAAGTGCATGCCTCATCTTATTATATAAATTTGCTAATCTCTATCCTTGGCTGTCTATTCACCTAGGCACATAAGTGATCTTACTTTACATATTCAATATATGATTCAATTCATGAAGGAAAGGCTGTATCCTGTTTGTTTTTTTTCCAAGAGAAAATTCTTAAGGAATATTCTATCATCAACTTTTTATGCTTGTGTCATGCTATTGGGTGGTCTCCAGAAGCATCCCTGAATGATTTGGTGACTCCAATTGTAATTCCGAAATTTTTGTCAGAGGATTGTTGCCCATACAATTTCTTCCACGGAGGAAAATCTGTGTTCCATTAACAAAAGAACCATTTAACCTAGCATTGATATGTAAAGTTCAGAACTGAACTGGGGACCTGTTCCTTTCTTTTAATACCTCCAGAACTTTCTTCCAATACTGCCTGTAATTGGCTCAAACACTGCTGAAGGAATAAAATATCATAGTTAACTTTAGGGGACCAAGGTTGTAAGAATAGACTTGCATAGCTCCATAAATGTAACATCACGGGAGTGCACAAGTGGTAATAGTAGGCAGTTTCACTGCTTAAAGGTCTAGATCCCTTTGCATGGATATATATTCTGGGTCCCCCATTCTGCAAATTCTGTCCTCAAATTTGTTCTGGGTCTTGAAATATTTATGCATTTCTCAACATGAATTTCAAGTTGCAATTGAGTAAGATCTGATTCTTAATTATTGCAATTTTCCTGTAATTAACAAAAAGAAAAAGAAAAAGGACAGTTCTCTTCAGAGGGAAAATAGTTTTTACCAACTTTTGAGTTGCCCTGAGTATACTTATATTGATTAATTTTCAATAAATTAGTGCAGCTGTTGAAGACCAAAACTGAGAAAATGATAACATAAAAAAACAAAAAGGAGTTGTAATAAGCCACCTGGAAAAATGTGAATTTAGATCTGGAAGCTAGTTTATGATGCAATTGTTCACCCTCTGAATTGAAAATTTTGTGACTCCATAACGAGCTTTGTACACTTATTGTATCCAAAAATGCTATTGTCTGTCTCTATCTTATGCTCTAAACTGTGTTGTTGCATTGTACTCTCAATTTGCCAATATGCTTAGTTTTTGCTCTGTTTGGTGCTTGTAGCTGTTTAAATGAATCAGAAATGTCTTTATTAACTCCCTGATGTGTTGTTTTATGAATAAATTACTTCTCCAGACCAGATATCTTTTATTTTGTTGAGTTGATAAAAATGAAATGGTTCTGTGAAAGAAATAAGAAAACCTTTTTTTATCTAAATTAAGCGCAAAACCTGGAATGATCTGACAGGTGATAACACTAGTTTGTTTCAAGGTATGCAGATAATTTTGGCTAGGGAGTATTTGAAAGACGTTAGTATCAGCAGAGAGCAGTTGAAGTATTTGGTCATGGAAGCGCTTCGAGGTGGTTGCCAGGTTCTTAATACTAAACTCTTCTTGACATTATAGAAGGCTCCTTGAGTGAAATTTTTATAAGATTCTAACCCAATCTCATCAGTAGCCTATAAAAGCTGAAGGACTACTAAATGGAAGTTCTATTCATGGAAAGATGTATCAGATTATACCAAACTCCTGCAGGATCTTAATTCTAAATGCCTAAGATTTTGGACAGCTAAGGGTGTCTGTGATTGTGGATCAACGAGTTTAAATAGTTCAGGTAGAAAATTGGTAAAGAGAGGGAGAAGAAGTGAAGGGAGAGAAGAGATGGCTGGATACCAGGGTCTAGGATATTTTGAGGTTCTCAGCAGCGATGATGAGATGTTCCTGATTGCTGGAAAATATTCATTATTCAGGTGTTACTGGCCAACATATGAACCACAATTAACTGAACTATCTAATCCAGATCATCTAGACAAGCTTGAAGAATGCTAATTAACTATAGCATCCCTCTAGCAAGCCCATTGATGAACCGGATTATCCCCACCATAAGAAAAGTTAAAACCAGTCAAAACCTTAACATGCTATCTTTCTTCCAATAAACTATGAAGATCCATATTCTCCATCATGATTCATGAATATGTAAGCACTTTAATTCTTCCCTATATTTCACACTTTTATTTGTCGAGGGATAATAATACTTACTGTTTTTTCGCTTTTCCTCTCTTTTTTTGGGGTCGGGGGTGGAAGCTGGGAAGAGGTAAGAAGAATGTGATGAACTGAATCTAGAGATTTGCAAATACCTTCTGTCAAGAATTATTTAAAATTGTGAATAAGTAGTATCTGAAACCTCCTCTAGGAAGTTGACTTAAATACAGTCTTTCACAACCAGTAACATTTTTCTCCTTTATTTTGTGTATAGGGGAGAGATTGAAAGGACATAGATACAATTAGGCTTCTAATTTCATATGAAATCACTTGATGTTACTACATGCAGGGACATCGAGCTGAACTATATGCTTCTCGTGTTGCTAAAAGCTTAGCTGCTCTTGAAGGGCGTGACAAAGTTAATGTAGATGACCTCAAGAAAGCGGTTAAGTATTTTCCTTATTTTTTCCCCAATATCTCCCAATGCTGCTGCTTTGCATTTTTGAGGTAACTCTTATGTCAAATTTTGGACTAATTGGCATTTCCAAATGTGGTACGTTTTCATAGCCTTTTAGGAAGGAAGTTACTATAATATTCTAATTTATTTAATCCTTCTGGTCTCTGTTTTAGTCAAGAAATATTTGCGCACTAGGTAGTGCAATATGGACTTGCTTGTGTACATATGACAAGAAGATGTTAGCTGAGTACAAAAGCTTTACCTGGTTTTGAATACAAAGTATATTTTATTTTGTAAGTTTCAGGAAATTTTTTTTATTTTTATTTTTTTTCTATTCCCATTAATATGGTGCTAATTGAGGAAATTTTGGATCTGGATATGTGGTTACTGGTTATAATAGACCAGCAATTCTGCAAACTTATTCAGTACTGGCTTTGGTACTGTGTAATAGACTGCTGTCACATAACAATTCCAAATATTAGTTCTTTTAAGTTTGAAAAATTTACAGTGCTTCCTTCTAATTTCAGAAAAGGCTATTTCTGGCTCCTACAGGTTCTAAACAAACTTCTTGCCCTATCGTTCTAATGTTCTTCTCTGTAATTTGTATGTTTCAGGTAGAGTTGGTCATCCTTCCACGTTCAATAATCAATGAAAACCCACCTGAACAGCAAAACCAGCAGCCACCGCCACCTCCTCCCCCTCAGAATCAAGATTCCGCAGAAGAGCAGAATGAAGAGGAAGATCAAGAGGTATGTGAACAATGAGTGATGGCTGAAACAGTGGCAGAGATATGTGCTTAATCTAAATGTTCTTCTCCATACTTCAATCTTTCTAGTCTCTGTTTCTGCAATCTACTACAAAATGATTTTGGCAAATGATATGATCACTTCGTTACCAGGATGATGATAGTGAAGAAAATGAGCAGCAGCAGGAACAAATACCTGAAGAGTTTGTCTTTGATGCAGAGGGGGGTTTGGTTGATGAAAAACTTCTCTTCTTTGCACAACAAGCACAAAGGCGGCGAGGAAAAGCTGGACGTGCTAAGAATGTTATCTTTTCTGAAGATAGAGGTCGCTATATTAAACCAATGCTTCCAAAGGTTAAATTTTCCCACATTATCTTGTTGCTATGAGCCGTTGGTCATATTTTATGCTGTTTGCTTATCTGTGATCTGGAATGTTCTTGCAACCTTAAGTGGACACTGTTTTAAATTTATTCTGTGTAAGATTTCTTTGAGTTTCATATTCTCTTATTATAGTTCTGGGACTTTATGCAGGGCCCAGTGAAAAGATTGGCTGTTGATGCTACCCTTAGAGCAGCTGCACCATATCAGAAGTTGCGAAGGGAGAAGGACATTCAGAAGAGTCGGAAAGTTTTTGTAGAGAAAACTGACATGAGAGCAAAAAGAATGGCTCGAAAAGCTGGAGCTCTGGTAGGATTGTACACCAGCTAAAGTCATTTACATATACCTGTTACTCTTTTATTCTTTATCCAACACTGAAACCTTTTCTTCTTTAGGACTGTTGTAAATGCATTGAATCTTGTTACCTAGCTAACTTACAATCCAAATGAATCACTCCAGTGTCTGTTTGGTTAAAATTTTCCAATTTTTGTATGTTGGATATTCAAAACTGATCTTTTGGTCATTGATTATGTGCAAGGACGGCTTCATTAGGTTGAATGTTCATAATATGTAAGATTAGACACAAGTTAAGAAAATATTCATGGCATTTAAATTCTTTTTTTCTATTGTGAACTTTTTCTTAAGTGGTCTATCATCCATGGCAGGTGATATTTGTTGTTGATGCTAGTGGAAGCATGGCTTTGAATCGGATGCAGAATGCCAAGGGTGCTGCTCTTAAATTATTGGCAGAAAGTTATACAAGCAGAGATCAGGTTTATCTTGTTGCAAATATAGGCTTTTAAGATATTTTGAAATATCATCCTGTAAGTTCTTTTGTATACTTGCCTTTTCCATGCATTATGTGAAAATAGTTCATTAATCTAGTTAAGAGTTACTTTGGATCAATTTATAGTTTCTAAATTCTTCCATCCATGAGAAGTTCAATTGAATGATCACCAGGTTTTTGTAAGTATTTTTCACTCCTCTGTAACATGTTGACTCACCATCTGTAGGATCAGATTTTTACTTCTGAGCAACAACAGATAATTGTTTACTGTGTTAGCCTAGTTCATTTCTCTGAATCATCGCCTAGTTCCATGGGATTGATAGGATTGCTCGTAAGAAAGTACTAGTATGAAAGATCCAAAACTTAAGCGGGCCCGGACAAGTATTCTAGGATTCTTGGTCTTTTCCTATGAAATATAGTGAATTATAACGAACTTATTTCAAAAAAGTTTCAGATTTAGAAAATGGAAGAAGAAAAATAAAATGGGAGAAACTCAGTCCCACACAGCTACCAAGGTGATATGCTTATGGAATTCTTAAAAGCAAGAACTGATATACACAGCTTTTAAATTGTTATCTTTGTGTTTGGCTGAGAAGATGAGTATTGGCATCTTGGTAGTGTTAGAAAGAATGCTAAGAGATTCCTGGTGAGGAATGTGGAAATGATGAAATGATGATAGAAATGCATATGCTGGCTTTAGCTCTCACACGAAGAGAAAAGTTGTCTGTTCTCCTGCTGGATAATCATATGTACTGATTGGGTGTTCTACTCATCCCTACTTACGCTAAAGCTGCAAATGCATCACTTAAGATAAAGGGGGGAAACTCATTATCTTTTATTTTTAATGGTTGTTAAATAGGTGAGCATCATCCCCTTCCGTGGAGATGCAGCTGAAGTCCTTTTACCTCCTTCCAGATCTATTGCAATGGCTAGAAAGCGTCTTGAGAGACTTCCCTGTGGTGGAGGTTCTCCCTTAGCTCATGGTCTTACTACGGTATGAGAATTCAAATGAACTTCTGGCATCTTATACACCTCCTTATCATTTAAAATGAATTCCTTTTTCCTAGGAAGTGTAAGCATGTCTTTCAAAATGGTCATATCTCTTCTCATTTCAGTGGGTCATATCATATTCTCTTTGTTGAATGTTAACTTCTTTTGGACCACGTTTGACTTGATAACTTGATCATTGCATAAAATTTTGTCCATTGTTTCCAATATGAATCTGCTTAGGCTGTCAGAGTCGGGATGAACGCTGAGAAAAGCGGCGATGTTGGACGAATAATGATTGTTGCAATAACTGATGGAAGAGCCAACATATCACTGAAGAGATCTACTGATCCAGAAGCTGCTTCAACGGATGCACCCAGACCTTCTGCACAGGAGTTGAAGGTAAAACTTGTGAAAATGTAGATAATAGACTATCACATTGTTCAGGTGTTGCATTGGAAAATACCTGCACATGAAATGCGCTAACTAGTTCCCTTGGTACATATACTTGAAAATCTCATATGACTTTCTGGACAATCCAAAATATTTCCAGAATTCCTGATAAACTTTCTCTGCCAAAATTTAGACTCTTAGCATATTTTGTAAGTATTTCCAGTAATTTCTTATTTGATTTACTAATTTAACTTATAGGATGAGATTCTTGAGGTTGCTGGCAAAATATACAAAGCAGGAATGTCTCTGCTTGTGATAGACACAGAGAATAAGTTTGTTTCGACAGGGTTTGCTAAAGAGATTGCAAAAGTTGCTCAAGGTTTGTTTCAGAAGATAGCCACTGATTTTCATTCAGATTATTGGCAGACATTCATTAAACGAACTTTGTTTTACAGGAAAGTACTATTATTTGCCTAATGCTTCAGATGCTGTCATCTCAGCAGCGACAAAGGATGCACTATCAGCTTTGAAGAACTCTTAACTTTTGTCAAATTTATCTCTAACATTTGACAAAATTCAACCAGCCAACTCAATCGTGGAAATTTTGTTACTCTATAACTGCAATAAGTTTGGTGTAACATTTTCATATTTTCCTTAAAAAAATCATTTGCTCTTATTAATTGGGGCGTGTGTTGGTGTTTTTTTTAATCTTTTGTTTTTTTCCAAGGAAATCAATTTTTGTTGACAATACATATAGTTCACTTCTTTGACTTTATTTATTTATTGTTTTTGCTACTAATCATGTATTGAGAGGGAAGAAAATTTTGCCAAAAGCATGGATCCTGTATCAGAGTTCATGGATGGTCGCATAAGCATCCTCTCAGTACGTGGTGTATTAGTGGTAGGTGCAGGTGGAATAGCCTCGTCTAGGACTTACAGTTTTCACTCATGCAGTCATGCCTAAGGAACCAGTTAACTTATCCTTCTCAAGGGTCGATCACAATGATAAGTGTGCAGATAGAATGTAAATTTGTATATAGGTTTATACGTCTGCCAAATTGACTGCTAAAGTAGGCTGTTTGTCTACTCTAATTGTAGGCTACAAATATAGGATAGGAGTCTTATACATATATATACACACGAGATTATAGATAGTAAATGTGTAATTAAAGACTGTAAATTAGAAAAAGTTTAATTATATGAGTGATTATTGGAGTAGTTGATTGATTTGCTTTCTTAATTTAGTCTCTACAAAGCTATATATATATATATATATATATATATATATATTTGTGTGTGTACTATTCTATTAATGAAATACAAAAGTATTCTTCCAATTCTCTTGTTTTGTAATGAAAAGTTTAATTATATGAGTGATTATTGGAGTAGTTGATTGATTTGTTTTCTATACAAAGCTATATATATATATATATATATATATATATATATCTATCTGTGTGTACTATTCTCTTAATGAAATACAAAAGTATTCTTCCAATTCTCTTGTTTTGCAACATGTTATCGAGTCGAAAATACCTATTTTAGTCTGAATCATGTTATTTTGGCTTCTCTTCTTGTTGAGCAGCTTCAGTTTCCTTTGATTTTGCTCAAGTGAGCAATGTTTTTATTCTTTGAGTTACCCACTTTGAGTGATTTTTGCATCTCATGTGAAACAAGTCCATTTTGCAGGTCTTTGTTCCGATGACCGTCTCGACTTCTGTGTTACTGATGTGGTGTTAGTCTGCTCATTAGAAAAGTCCTTTTATCTTCTATTACATAGTGTGATTTGCTTTTACTTTGAGTATGCTACAAGCTCGTTTCTTTGTTGGTCGAAGTGTATTTTCTTATGATGGCGGCTCAACAAAAGAATATGGTTATTCCTAGTATTATCCTTATTCTATCTAAAATCACTAAACAAAAGCTAAATGAGCCTAATTATAATATGGTTATTCCTAGTATTATCCTTATTCTATCTAAAATCACTAAACAAAAGCTAAATGAGCCTAATTATTTAGATTGCTGTAAGACCATTCATTTGTATTTACGAAGTATCTCTTAGGATGATCATATAACTGAGGATCCTTTTACTAATGAGACTCGTATTGAATGATAAGAGTAAATGTTCAATTGTTATAAATTTTCAACTCTATTGAAAATGAATGTCGGTCATGTTTCTCATTGTATGTCAAAGAATTAATAGAATATTTGACCTTTATGTTTTCCAGTAAAGAAAATATATCTCTTATTTTTGATATTTGCAAGACATTTTTTTGGGCTAAACAACAAGATTAAACTTTGTAGACTTATTTTATGAATTTCAAACGCACTTGTAAGGAATCGAATGCATTGTTACATTTTAGTATTGATGTCAAAGTTCACCAAACTCAATGTGAACAGATGGCTATTATGAGTTTTATGGTGCTATGTTACAGATTTTGACTAATCATGAGATTATCTCTTTGAAAGAAGTTTTCACAAGGGTCCCCCATACAAATACCGGTTCATATGCTTCACCTATACAACATTGCATATGATACATTTGGTCAATCTAGGAATGATAGTAGACATAGTAATAATGGTTGGAATGTTGGAACACAGAAGACTGGGTCAGTAGCTTGCTACTATTATCATGAACAGGGTCACACTAAACGAACATGTTAGAAATTACTAAAAAAAATCAAAAGCCTTTTGTGTCTTGATTTGCACATGTTGTCACTATGAGCGATGCTCTTCACATATCATCGGATCAAACCATTACTATATTTGCAGATGAGTATGCAAAACTTACCTAAGATGCATTATGAAACTCATCTCAGTCCTCTCAGTCCATCACTACCCTTGTTGAATTAGGTAAAACTAATACATGCGTTATTTCTTCCTCTACTAAGTGAGTTATTGATTATGGTACAACAAATCATATGACATGTAATTCCAATATCTTTTCAACCTCCCAATCACACAATTTTCGTTCCTTAGTTAGCTTAGTAGATTGTTCCATTAATTCGGTCCTTGGTTCTACATTATTAATCAACACTTTTTTTTGTCATTTGTATTGAGTCTACCAGAATCAAGAGGTTTGTATGTCTTGGACACTAAGGTTTTCTAGATCATTGCCGGTTGGAGCATCCATTTTTATCCTTATTAAAGAAGTTATGTCCTCAGTTTTAAATTATACCATATTTAGATTTTCAATTTTGTCAATTTGCAAAACATCATCGTTTGTCTTTTGTTCCTCAAGTTAATAAATGAGCTAGTTATATGTTTGAGTTACTCCATTCAAATGTTTGGGGTCTATGTCCTATTATATCTAAGATTGGATCTAGATATTTTGTCAAATTTGTGGATGATTTTTCTCGTATAACTTGGCTCTGCTTAATGAAACCTTGTTCTAAGTCGTTTTCACATTTTAAAGCCTTTTGTTCCAAAATAAATACCCAGTTCCATGTGTCAGTACAAACATTGAGAAGTGATAATGCTAAAATATGTTTCTCTGATTCCTTTTAGACTTAAATGGCTCAAATATATAATTCTCCATCGATTTTTTTTGTGTTGATACTCCATCCCAAAATGGAGTAGCTAAAAGAAAAAATATACATCTTATTGAGACTACCAGGGCTCTTTTATTTCATACAGATGTTATAAAGATGTAGTCTCTATAACGTGTTGTTTTATTAATTGTATTTCCTCATATGTTTTAAATGATCAGATTCTATATCAAATTTTGTTTCCTAATAACTATGTGTTCCCCGTTCAACATCGTATCTTTGGTTGTTCTTGTTTTACTTGTGATGTCCACCCACAAGTATCCTTGAGTTAATAAATGAGCTAGTTCTATATTTTCAATCTTGTTAGTTTGCAAAACATCATTACAGGTTTCCTAATGGGTCAATGGCTCCTCTAAAGGCTCGCTTGGAGCAACCACTTATTTTTATTACCTAAGGGGAGTATGAGAAATTCTATCGACTTTGAAAATTGTTATATGGACTGAAACATAGTCCACAAACATAGTTTGTAAAATTCAATCTGGCAGTATAAAAGTTTGGGATGAAGAAGAGAAAATATGATCCTATTGTTTTTTTATAAACAATTCACATTTGACATAATTCTACTTGTATATGTAGACGATATTGTCATCATTGGAAGTGATACGTATGAAATTTCATTTTTGACATCCTTTTTGCAAAGCCAGCTCAATATTAAGGATTTGAGACACCTAAAATACTTATTGGGAATTGAGGTGGCTAGGAGTAAAATAAGCACTTTTTTTTGTCTCAACAGAAGTATGTTTTGGATATGTTGGCAGAAATTGGGAGTCAAATAATGTAGTACTCCAATGTTTCCCAACTAGAAATTCACAAATGAGGGAGATGCTTTTGATAATCCTGAACGATAAAGAAGATTAGTTGAAAAGTTGAATCATCTCACAGTAACTCGTCCAAATATTGCTCACCCAGTCAATATTATAAGTCAATATATGTCATTTCTTACAATATGTTATTTGACAACTTTAAACAAATCTTGAGTTACTTAAAAAGAGCTCCTAGACGATGAATAATAATATATAAGAATCATGGTCACAACAATATTGATTTTGAGTGTTTTTTTTTAATGTAGACTAGGCATGTTCCAAAATTGATCGAAGGTCCACAACTAATTATTGTGTCTTTGTCGATTGTGACCATTTGATCTCTACAACATTTATGAAGACCAAAGAGCAATTGGGAGACATTTTCATGAAAGCACTTAATGGAGCTTGGGTTTCATATATTTGTAGCAAGTTAGGTATAATTGATATATATGTTCTAACTTGATAGGGAGTGTTACGAGATTTTAAGCTACAAATGTATAATTAGATACTATAAATTAAGAATAGATTGATTATATAAGTGATTTTTAGAGTAGGAGATTGATTTACTTTCCTAATTTAGTCTTTACAAAGTTTTATATATGTGTGTGTGCGTGTACTATTCTCTTAGTGAAATACACAACTATTCTACCAAATTTCTTGTTTTGTAACAATATACATATGCAATTCATGTTTTTGAATATTGAATAGAGAGCTCAAGAATACTTTGATTACATAATATCATACTTACTTTGTGGGTTTGAGAAACCATAATTTTTTGGTTAACAATGTGTATTAACATCACACTTTTGAGAAACTAAAAGTCTAATTCTTCATCCTCAAAGGATCTTCTATTAGCACCACTATCATAGGGAGGTGTGCCACCATCAAAATAGTTAGAACCCAAAAACTCATCTCTGAATTCCAAGTACGTGAAGCACAAGTGTTGTTGCATCTCTGCCTCTGAAGCACTTGAATGCTTTACCCATTGGCCATCATAACAATACGACGACACTTCTATTAGCTTTGTCGGCCTCTCCCAAATCTTCTCCAAGTGTCATCTCTCACATACACCTTTGTTTTTTAAAATGGATCATAGTTTTTCCTCTTGATATTCTTGGTTCTATGACATTTTGGTGTTGGTTTGGCCTTTGAGTATTAGTTTGCTGTCTTAAAAACTTTGGTGAATCTAAATTTAGTTTCTGAAACTAAGTTTTGTTTCTTGCTAACTCTTGAAACATATATATATATATATATATATACATCTATTGTTTCATTTTTTTTTATTGGTGTTGCATATAAAAACATCAAGTTGAGCAAACTAAGTTTTTCTAATTTCCTGTCAAGTATAGCTTGTGGCTGTCCATTTCTCAACTTATTATTGGTAAGATATGGTTGATACAAAACTTGTTTATGATGTTCTAGTACTTTCTTAGATTTAATTATATGAATTATCTTGTTTGGAGTCAAACTATGTAACTATATTTGCTGAGCATCTTTAAGGATAGTAATTTGACTTATAATCCTCCTAGAGATGAGTCTAGACTGTCATGGATGAAAGATAATGCTCTTTTATTTTTACAGATATGTAAATTTATAGATACTGAGATAGTTGGTTTGATTAATCATTGTAGAACAATTAAAGACCTCATGAACTATCTTGAATTTCTGTATTTTGGAAAAAGAAATATTACTCGAACATATGATATTTATAAAACATTTTATAGTGCGAAAAAATTAATAATTCTATTACCCAATATTTCATGGATTTCAATAAAACATATGAAGAACTCAACATGCTAATATTTCTTTTTCCAAAATACAGAAATTCAAGATAGTTCACGAGGTCTTTAACTGTTCTACAATGACTAATCAAACCAACTAACTTAGTATCCATAAATATACATATCTGTAAAAATAAACACAATATTTCATGGATTTCAAGAAAACATATGAAAAACTCAACATGTTATTACTTTTCAATATTGATGTGACTATCCAACAAACTCAGCGAGAGGAGATGACTGTTATGAGCTTTCTAGTGATCTTTTGCTCGAGTTTGAAATTGCAAAATTGCATATTCTTTTTGAGTTAGATATTACTTTTATGAAAGATGTATATAGTAGAGTTCTTTGTACGGAGAATTCAGGAAAAAGCCAATCTACTCAGCCTAATTATATTCTTATTAGTTGTAATCAAGAAAAACAATCATTCAAAAGTATTGGAAGTAATAAAGACATGAGATCCATTAACTATGACAGACATACTGGTAATGGTGGAAAGGAGCCAAGATAAAATATTTGTCAGTATTGTCATAAGTTAGGACATATGAAGCAAGATTGTAATAAATTGCAAAATAAAATAGCTTAGTTTGCCCATGGTGCATTTACTCCTGAAATTTTTGACTCATTTGTTGTAATATCTACAAAGGAGTATGCTAGATTGACTCAACCTCAAATAACAATGAAACCTCAATCTATCTCTATTATTGCTATTGTCGAGTCAAGTAAACCTAATAAATGTCTTGTTTTCTCTTTTTCAAAATGGGTCATTGATTTAGGAGCTACAAATCATATGATAGGCAATTCTAGTTTATTTTCTACCTTTTAGTCACATAATTCTATCTCCCTTGTCACTTTAGTTGATAGTTCAACCTTTTATGTCTAGCACAATTAAACTCACATAATCATTTTTCTTGGTTTATGTTCTTAGTCTCCCACAATTGTCCTTTAATTTGATCTCTGTCAATAAACTCACTCGTACTCTCAATTGTTGTCACATATTTTCTTGATTATTATTTGTTTCAGGATCTTATGACGAAGTATATTATTGGTGAGAGACATGAGTCTAGAGGCCTTTATATTCTTGATACGCAAATACTCAAATCTATAGCTTGTACTGAAGTTGTCACTCTAGTTGAATCAAATTGTCGGTTGGGTCATCATTTTCTCCATGTGTTAAAACGACTTTGTCCTCAATTTTCTAGTTTGACGTTTTTAGATTGTGAATCTTGTTAGTTTGCCAAACATCACCGTCTATGTTCTAGTCTTTAGAGTCAATAAACGAGTGAGTGATCTATTTGAGTTAGTCCATTCTAATGTTTAGGGTCCTTCTCCAGTTGTATCTAAAACTGGGTTTCGTTATTTGTTACTTTGGTTGATGATTATTCTCAAATAACATGATTATATTTAATGAAAAACTGTTCAAAATTGTTCATTCATTTTTCCACTTTATATGCTAAGGTTCCAATTCAATTTAGTGTGTCTATGCAAAGCATAAGAAATGATAATGCAAAAGAATATTATTCAAACACTTTTCATAATTATATGTTCTACCAGAGTATTCTTCATCAAATATCTTGTGTACACGCATTCAAAAATGGTGTTTCTGAAAGAAAAAATAGACATTAGGAAGAGGTCTTGTGTAGACATCTTGTTCTACCAGAGGTGTTGGGATATTGTCTCCGGGAATGTTTATTAGACAATTCTGAATTTCTCAACGATGGTCGTCTTCCTATGGGCTTTTTAGCTACTTCTATTATTCTTTTCCCTAAAAGGAAGGGTACTTGTAGATGGACTAAGTTTAGACCCATCAGTCTGTGCACTGTATTCAACATCTTAGCTGTTGACCACATGCTTGAGTTCTTTATTACCTCTTATTATCTTTCATCAATAGAGCAGTAACATTCATGACAGGCTTATTACGGATAATGTGCTACTGGCCTAGGAGATAGTTCACACGCTAGACTTGCGGGCCTGGGGTAGCAACGTTATTCTCAAGTTGAATATGATGAAGGCTTATGATCAGATTAATTGGGGTTTCTTGCTGACTTTTATGGAGTATTTTGGTTTTGATCATGTATGGATTGATCGGATCCAACGGCGTATCTCTGATTGTCATTTTTCGATCTTGATCAACGGCCAATCCAGTGGATTCTTTCGGTTGACTAGGGGGTATCCATCAGGGTAACTCGAAATCTCATTCACTGTTCGTCATTGCTGCTGATTAGTTTTCCAAACTTCTCACACATCATTTCACATGATTCCCGATAATGCATTACCTACATAGGGGCCATTTTCTTGTCTCGCATTTGTGTTTTGTCGATGACATGAATATTTTTGTCAAAGGCAAAAAATAGTATATTTGTAAACTGCTCGATGTCCTTGAGCACTACGAGATGGTTTTTGATCAATTGGTGAATCGAGACAAGAGTGCACTTATTCTGCCACAAAGATCTTCCCCTGCTTTCGTTCGTTGAACTCAGGATTTGATTGGTTTCACACATCACCAGCACTCCATTACCTATATGGGTGTACTATCATATCAGGGTCAATGACAAACTTTTTTTATATGACAATCTCGTACAGAAGGTTCGTAGCCGGATCTCTGGATGGACATGTCGTTTATTATTTCTGGGAGGTCGGATCATTTTGTTGCATTTTGTCATATCTGTCATGCTTATTCATATTTTTCAAATCATACAGCCTCCCAAGGCTATTTTAAAGAGGCTGGAGACTTACTTTGCCAGATTTTTATAGGATGCTCAAGATCAAACCCGCAGACTTCATTGACGTAGGTAGAAGTCTTTCTATCTTACGCATGAGAAAAATAGTCTTGGATTTAGAAGATTATAGGATGTTGTTGATGTTTTATCCTTGAAAATGTGGTAGCGATTCCGTTCCCAGGATTCCTTGTGGACCCAATTTAAGTTGGGAAAATATTGTGTCGAGACGCACCTGTCCCTCGTTATAGGTACTTATACTACTTTTCGAGATTGGCACAAGTTGCTTCAGGTTGACCCATGAGCTGAGAGTCACATTGTCTGGCTTTTGGGTCGGGGACAAATTTTTTTTGGGCATAACTGTTGGATGGGAGACACTACTCTTGCTCAACAGTTGCTCGATTCCTCTCAGACTTCTGCTCAGTTCAGTAATTTTTTCGAGGATTTTGGCCTTCTTTGTTAGACGGTTCCTTTTTCGATGGTAGAACAGATTGTCAGTCTGCTATTATCAGTTGATATCTCAGACAAGATGTTGTGAAGAGATATGACGAATGGTAGGTTCAACCAAGTCGGTGTGGTAGATAGTTAGGGAGCCTTTCACTGTTCGAACTCGTTTTCGCTTATTATTGGGATAATTCATCCTTACGACTATATCATTATTTTGTTGGAGACTGTGGCATGGTTTGATTCTGGTTGAGACAATTATCAGGGACCAGATCTGAGTGTAGTTGGCATCAAGATGTCACTGTTGCCACTAAGAGGAGACAGTACAACAGGTGTTCGTCGGCAGTTCGATTGGCGCTCAGGTATAGGCTTATTTTCTTCTATTTTGCAAGTACTAGTTCATCAGCAGGATGACACACACTATCAATTCATTCGCTGGATTCATCAGGCTGACACATATCTAGAGGACACATCCGTATCATCGTGTCTTTGCTTATTTTTTGGTTAATCTGGGCGACACACAATTATGCGAAACATAGGATCATTGCATGGAGCCTTGACAGATCATTAGGCGATTTCACATACATATCTCATTTCTCCATATGGGACGCATGTTTCAGCACATGTACTGGTAAAGAGACACATTCTTTGTTTCGCTCTTTGGAGTCGCATTATCTGCCCTTCATCGCCCCTGCCTATAATTGTTTCTTGGCATAAACCGTTTGTGAAATCCCACAAAGTGAACACCAACAGATGTGATAAGAATGAGAGGGCTAGCGGTGGTGAAATTATCAAAGACAGTGGCGGACAGTGCGTTCGCACTTTCTGTTTGTTTTACGATACTTGCACCTTTCTTGAGGTTGAGTTGCAAGTTATCTTTGATGGTCTTTTTTTGGCTTGGGATTTAGGGCTGATGACATTATGGATCGAGGCAGATTTTGTACTAACTGTACATTGCATCACATAAGAAAAGGAGGTCTGTGACACATTCAGTTACTTCTTTGGAGTATTCGACAATAGCTATGCATCGACAGAGACACTGTTTCCCATATCTTCTTCTAAGAGGAGAACCAAGTTGCTAATGACTTGGCTTTTGAGAGATTGAGACGTCATGATTACACACTTTTCATACCTTAGAAGTTGCATAACAGGACTAAAGCCTTTATACATATGGATAGAGTTGAATACCCTTATGTTAGAGGACTCTAGATTTTCCATATATTTATGTATTTTCTATATATTGGAGGTCAGGTTCATATCCCTATTATTTCTTTGTACTTTATTTTATGTTTTTTATTTATGAGATTCAATAGGTCTTTTTCCCCTTAAAAAAAAATAGACATATTTTTGAAACTACTAGAACTTTGTTGTTTAAAGTGAAGATTCCCAAACATTTTTGCGCTGATGCCATATTTACATCTTGTTTTTTTATTAGTCGAATGTCTTTCTCGATTCAATTTGGTGAGACTTCTTTTCATATTCTCTTTCCTACTAAGACCTTGTGAAAATAGTAAAGCTTTTAATGTCTTAATTTTGGTTAATGACAAACATTGATGAGGACTAATGCCTTGTTTGTACAAGTGATAGAGTTTTTGGATTCATGATTTAATCAATGCAAGGACAATATTTCAAGTCTTCAAAAAAGTATACAAGTCAAGACTATCAAGATTTGAAGACAAGCTTTTAGTAGATTAGATAGGAACTAGATGCATAGTTTTAGAGTTTAATATATTTTTATATCTCTAGTTTTACATCTAATTGAGTAATGGTTTTTAAAGGTTGTTCTATGAAAGTAAAACGTTTTTGTTAAAATGCACTTCATAAAGATAAAACATGAGTTGAGTATTTAAAATGATTTTTAAAATACATGCATATACTTAAAATTGATTGGAATTTTGTATTGCATGGTTTGGATGCATGTGCGGTCGACCAGACTACTCAACTCATTGTCCGCAAAATGTCCAGAGCTCTCTGGTACACTTGCGGATGATGGTGCAGTTGATCGGACTACTCAGCTCATCGTCCGCAGAATGTCTAGAGCTCTTTGGAACATTTGTGGATGATGCCACGGATGACCAATCTTATATGCGGTCGACCGCACTTCTTCTGAGTGGGATTCAAACAACCATTTTTATGACTGCTAGTGCATACATATAAATTACCAATTATTTAAAAAACTTGTAACTACGACTTTTTGAGCAAAAATCTAATTCTTACTCTATATTGAACATCTTGAAATCATTTTGAAACCTTTTCATGACATTTATATTGTGAAAATCATTCAAGAAGGGTTTTTATATTCAAAGGTGAATTTTGAGCAATCTTGGCAAGCCATTACTCCAAGAGGTGATTGTGTTTCAAATTGATATATCTTCACATTAAGGTGATATCTATCAAACTCTATATCTCTTATTATTGATTGTAATTGTATCAAGGTTGCAAGTAGCATAAAACCCTAAGTGTTAGGGTGAACCTTGTGTAGGTTGTTTTGTATTCAAGGTTTGTTTGTAAAACCTTTGGATGAACCTTGAATTGAATTGTATTGTGAGGATTCACTAAGGAGAATGATGAGATTATTGTATAATCAAGGTTGTGTTGTAAAACTCAAGGGTTGAGTGAGTCTTGATTGGTTGAGAGGTTATTTGTAAAACTCTACGGTGAATTGGGTGAGCCTATTTTGTAATCTCATTTATTTAGTAAAGGAATTTGGTAAAATCCTTGAGTAGGTAACTCAAGGTAGTGGATTAGGTTTTGTTGGATAAATCAAACCACTATAAATCATTGTGTTCATTGCTCTACTTTTTGCATTTCCTTTGAACACATTTTTACTCACACAACTAGCACACAATGTGTTTGATATTTGTTGTCAAAGAGGTGTTTTATTGAATTAGATTGAAAAATCGGATAAAAACCTAAGTCACTCCCCTATTAGGTTTTTCAGCTTGTTTTATATTGAACCTCATATACTTGGTTGCATGGTCGGTTCTGCCTTGAGGCCATTGAGATGATTGTTATTGGACCCTTAAAAATTTAAGGGTCCAATATTTTTCTAAATTTTTTTCTTAATGTTGTAATATTGAGGGAAAAATTGGAATATGGACTCTAGACCATCTTACTATCAAATCCTACTAAGGAATAGATATCAAAAGCCTATGAGAAGAGAGTTAAAAGATAAGTTGCATAAGGTTTTTTTTTTAAAAGCAAAACTTTTATATGTTATACGGAAAAGATGAATGGTATGTTTCCACATTCATCTATTGCAATATATATTACAATGGCATCAATAGAGAGAAGTTTAGGCATAAATAGAGAGAAATTTAGACATCAATAGATCAAATGTTTTCCAAATTTAGATTAATCAAGACTTATTCCAGTTAATCATATCTCAAGAAGACTAAATGATTTGAAATGTTATTTATTGAAAAATAAATAGTTCAAATATTTAGATTTGTAAGTATTTGATTAGTATTTTTAGTTCCAAAATTGCGAGACGTATAATGTTTAAATAAAATTTTCGATAATATATTATTTTTTTAATAATATTTTATGTTTTAAATTATTGTTTAATTTATTATGAGACTTCACATGTTTGTTTTGGAATATATATGTGTGTGTGTGTACACATTTTTTGGAGTTTGTCTTAGGCCCGGTCAATTATAGAACCAGTGCTGCATGGTTGTACTTGTTTTGTTCAAGATGTCCATTATTAAATTACCAAATTTGATCGTAAAACTTAAGTGTATTTTTCATAGGTATTCTTGTGTGGGAAAAGAATATAGATGTTATTGTCCTAGTCTTACCTTATGTCAGTTGATATCACTTTTTTTTAACATATACCATTTATTTTTCATTTTCAAGCTCTGGTACTCAAGGAGAGGATGATGATTTGCTCATCTATCATGTTACATTATCTTATAATCCTTCATCGCCTTTCGTTTGGCCTCCTATAACACAAACATATTCCATCCAGACACAATAAATTCTTGAGTCTGTTGTGCACTTATTCCTATGTCTTTATGCCCTGATCCACCAATCTCTTCGTCATTGGATCTGGTTTTGAGAGATGATCCATCTATTTCTCTTCATAAAATTAAACACACATGCACCTATCCAATATCATCATTTGTTTTCTATAAGCATTTGTCATATTTTTCTTATTCATTTGTTGCATTTCTTGGTTCTGTATTTGTTCCTAAAATTTTTCGCGAAGCTTTAGCTCATCCTGACATAATGCTATGATTAATAAGATGAAATTATTGAAATACCAATGGTACTTGGACCTTGGTCAATTTTCCTACAAGGGTACAAACTATTGGATTAAATGGGTGTTTGTGGTTAAAGTTTACCCTGATGGCTCTATTGCTCAATTTAAAACTCGCATTGTTGCTAAATGATACACTTAAACATATGGTGCGGATTATTTTGACACATTTTCTCATGTTGCTACACTTACTTCTATGAAGCTCTTTATTTCTATGATAGCTACTCATTATTGACCTCTATATCAGGTAGACATAAAAATGTCTTTCTTCATAGTGAATTAGTGTTCTTCAAGAGGAAGTCTATATGGAGCAACCGCTTGGTTTTGTTGCTCAGGGGAAGTATGTGAAAGTTGGAAAAATATGTAATCCTTTACATGACTTGAAGCAAAGTCCCGTGCTTAGTTTGGTAAGTTCAATCAAGTTGTTCAGAACTTTGGCATGCATAGAAGCAAATCTGATCACTTTGTTTTCTACTAACTATCTAGTGGAGGCATTATCCTATTAGTTGTGTATGAATGATATTGTAATTACTTGTAGTAACTCTACAGGAATTTCATCTCTTAAATGATTTATTCACATTCAATTTCATACAAAATATATGGGAAAACTAAGGTATTTTTTAGGAGTTGATGTGCACATGAGTAAGAGAGGAATCTTCTTATCTCATAGGTAGTATGCGTTTGACTTATTATCTGAAACAAGAAAGATGGGGGCTAAACCATGTAATGTTCCAATGGTTCATAATACACAACTCACAAAATATGGTGAATTATTCAAATATCCTAAGATATATAGAATATTAATTGGAAAATTGAATTATCTTACTGTAACCCATCCAAATATTGCCTATTTAGTTAGTGTGGCTAGTCAATATATATCATCTCCAATCGTTCATTGTTGGAAGGAAGTGGAACAAAATTACTATTATTTAAAAGATGCACTTGGACGTGGGTTCTTGTATGATAATTATAGTCACACTAGAATTAAATATTTTTCAAAAGCTAATTGGGCCAGTTTAATGAAGACAGAAGATCCACCTATGAGAATTACGTTTTTGTTAGAGGTTTTGGTTTTATGAAAAAGCAAGAAACATAATGTAATCTCACGATCAAGTACATAATGTGAATATAGGGCTATGACTAAATCTATGTGCGAGATAATTGTGGATATATCATTTTCTCGATGAAGTAGGTTTAAGGTCTCAATTCCAGTCAAGTTCTGGTGTGACAATCAAGTTGCGCTTCATATTAATTCTAATTCAGTATTTCATGAATAAAAAACCTATCGAGATGGATTGTCTCTTTGTTTGTGAGAATATTCAGCAGGGCTTGATTTCTACTGGTTATGTGAAAATTGGAGAACAATTAGAAGATGTTTTTATAAAAGTTCTCAATAGGGTTAGGGTTGGTTATCTTTGTAACAAGCCGAGCTTCTATGCTCCAATTTAAAGGGGAGTTACAAATGAAAAATAAATTTGAATACAAGTTTATAAGTTTATAGGTATGCTAAATTGGAGGCTAAAGTAGATTGTTTGCCTAATCTAATTGTAGGCTACAAATATAGGATAAAAGTCCTATATATACACACACGTAATTCATGTTATTTAATATTGAATAGTGAAAAACCTAAGAGGGGGGTGAATTAGGTTTTATCCGATTTTTCAACCTTAATTCAAACAATGCTTTCTAAGACAACAAATAACAAACACTTGGTGCTCAAACAGTGTGTAAAGTAACATGTTCAAGAAACTAGCAAAGAACACAACAATTTATAGTGGTTCAGTTTATCCAACAAAGTCTAATCTACTACCTTGAGCTATCTACTCAAGGATTTCACAAAACCTTTCACTAATTTAGTACAAGAGATTACAATAAAGGCTCACCTAATTCTCCTTAGAGTTTTACAACACAAACCTCTTACCCAATCAAGGTTCACTCAACTCTTTGAGTTTTACAATACAACCTTGATTATACACTTATCTTTAATACAATAATTAATGAAATAGATACACTTAAGACAATCACAATTATCTATAATTCAAGGCTCGCTCTAACCCTTAGAGTTTTAAGCTCAATGTAACCTTGAATAAACTTACAAGATAAGAATAAGAAGAGTTTGATATAGAAATCACCTTAATGTGAAGATATATCAGTTTGAAGTATAAACACCTCATTGAGTAATATGTTTCTCTAGATTGCTCAAGAAAACCAATGATTTAGTAAATACCATTCTTGGATGATTTTCACAATATTAATGTTCAAAATGATTTCAAGATTTCTATAAAGAGTAGGAATAAGATTTTTGCTCAAAAAGTCGTGGTACTGAGTTTTTTAAACAATTAGGTATTTATATGTATGCACCAACGGTAATAAAAATGGCTATTTGAATCCCACTCAGGAGAATTGCGGTCAACAGCATATTAGACTGATTGTCCGTACCATCATCCGCAAGTGTTACAGAAAGCTTTGAACATACTGCGGACTATGAGCTAAGTAGTCCGGTCGACCGCACCATCATTCGCAAGTGTACCAGAGAGCTCTGGACATTCTGCGGACAATGAGCTAAGTAGTCTGGTCGATCACATGATCTGTGATCAACCACACATGCAGTTAGGTCAACCGCACATGTATCCAAATCATGCAATACAATATTTCAATAAACTCTAAGAGTTTGTGGAATATATTTTATAGAATTTTAAGTATATGCATGTATTTTGAAAATCATTTCAAATACCCAACTCATGTTTTATCTTTATGAGGTGTATTTTGAATAACGTTTCATTTTAATTGAGCACTATAGAAATTATTACTCATAGAGATAGATCTAGAGATATCTAAAAAATAACAATACACCTCTAGATCCTATCTAATTTAGAAACCGCTTATCTTCAACGCTTGACAACATACGATCTTTCCTGAAGACTTGAAACTTCGATCTTACATGGATTAGACATATGAATCTTAAAAGATCAACACTTATACAATTAAGACATTAATCCTAATCAATATTTGTCATTAATCAAAATTAATACATTAAAAGTTTAAGGCTTTCAAATACAGAGTTAAAAAATACTTTGATTACAATGAGTTATTTTTTTAATTAGTTTCGGTTAAAGCCAACAACAAAAATATGCAAAACATCATGCATTTAAACATTTGATAATGTCTTTGATTAATATTCAAACCAATAGTCTCACTTTTAAGACAAAATTATAACAAAGACTTTCTAGTGGATTTTTATCTAGTCTTTAATTATTTAGGGAGACAACTTTTGTACATTACATTTATATCTTGTAGTTGGTTGAAATAAGTCTTCTTCTCATGCCATAAATCAAAGTCTATGCTTCTAGACCCTCAATCCTATTGAGACGACTTAATTAAGTCTCACTAAAAGGTGGTTACTTGAATATTACTTCTATACAATTATGCCTCACCAAGACTAGAACCATTGTATTTATCCAAAAGAAAAGAAAAGAAAAGAAAAGAAAAAGACTACAACCATTGGAATGCATCACTTTTCAATGACCGATAGAATCATTCATGACACAATATTTCCACCTCATATATAAATTTAAAACAATAAATAAACATGATATAATCGTGGTCTTAAACTAATTCAATCATTAACTATTAAGAGGTTATAAAGTTACTCATTAAAATTCAATCACAGTGACTCTAAGACTACAACAACAACGCATAAACATATAGGGAACGCAGTATTATTTAAATTACTATAAACTATTATTCTTGTGATTGATCCCATATGGTCAGTAACTTCCACTTCTCATACGGTCTTTGCCCCTTATAGTTATTTCTATCTACGCTTTATCCTAATTTAAAAGTATTAAGGATCATTGCCCCGTGATAATTAGATCACCTCTTTCTTGTTCCCTGCCTTTAATGTTTTTAATAAAAATCCAAAAATATAATTATTACCTCTCTATATATATATATGAACTAAATAATTAGTTATAAAATTATAGATTTTAATAAAAAATAATTTTATAATTGTGTACATAAATTTGATCAATAATAAAATATATACATATGTATATTTATTAGAATATATATACACACATGCGCATGTGTGCAGACACAGTAGATAAAACATGGACGATTGTTACTGTTTTGGCTGGATAATAAAAAATAAAAAATAACTAAACCACAAAAAAAATATATTAAGGATTTAAGCTATCAAAATTAAAAGTTTAAGACTTTAAAACACAAAAATTAAATGTTTGATGCTAAATTCACACGAATTCCTTTAATAAGGACAATTTATTTGTGAGGCAGAAACACGAAAGATATTATTAATCAAGATCAAGTATACGAAAGAAGCCAACAAAAGGTGGACCCTGTTTATTTGTTCCACATGTGAATCAGCTGGATTTGGATTGTATTGTATCATTCCTCCCCTAAGCATAACGCACAGAATAATCATTTGGTTGGGCATGAGATGTCAGATGCGAACGCCCAGAAAACTGATGATTGGAGGACTCGTATTTCCATGAAAAGAAGGAGAGAAAGAAGAACAAAAACAGAAAGGAAGATCAAATTCAAGTCATGGGTTTCTCCAGAGACAACCTCACAGGGTTTGTTTTGGCTCTTCTTTCAAGTGGGTTCATTGGGGCCAGTTTTATCATCAAGAAAAAAGGACTTAGAAGAGCTGCTGCAGCCACTGGTGTTAGAGCTGGTCTGAATCTTTTCTTTTCATTTGTTTTAGAATCTCAAAGTTTTGATCTTTTTAACATCTGGGTTTGGTAGGTTTTGATGATTCGCAGTTACTCTTGTAAATTTTGTTCCCTTTTCAACTGTGAGAAGCGGAAATTTTGATCTTTTCCCCTCTGGATTTTTGGGTTTCTATCGCAATGTTCAATTTTCTTAATAAGTTAGTCTTGTTGACTTGATAGGTGGTGGTGGCTATACATATCTATTGGAGCCTCTCTGGTGGCTTGGAATGATAACAAGTAAGTACATAGATATGAATATTTATCTAATCCCGGGATGTATATTATCTTTACATAAGGAAATCAATGCCAGGTTGAACTTTTAAAAATTTGATCTATTCAAATTTGTGGATCGAGAACTTGCTCTTCGGCTAGGTTGGGGAAGGAAGTTTGGAACTGAGTTTTATTCCATTTTGATTTTTTTTTTTCAGTTTCATGTGAACTGACTGTTGTACTTTCCGAAGGATTGCTTTTCTACTTTGTTTTTCATTTTTGAGCTTATTTATTTTCCTTAAAGTGGTGGGGGAATTGGTTGGTTGTTTTATGTCAATGACTGTCACTGATTGCCTGCAGAATCTTTGTTGTCTGGTTTTTGATATAGTGATTGTTGGAGAGGTAGCCAATTTCGTTGCGTATGCTTTTGCTCCTGCTGTTCTTGTCACACCTCTGGGTGCATTAAGTATAATTGTCAGGTAATTGAGTTTTGAAAATTTCTTTTACAATTCGCCTAGTGGTAAGATCATCATCCAACTAGGTTAATTGGATTATCTAGCTCCTATTTCCTGATGGTTCTATGGTATGTTGTAGTGCTGTGTTGGCTCACCTTTTATTGAAGGAGAGGTTAAATCACTTGGGGATTTTGGGCTGTGTCATGTGCATTGCTGGCTCTATCATAATTGTAGTTCATGCACCTCAAGAGCGTTTAATCTCTTCTGTACAAGAAATATGGCATATGGCAATCCAATCTAGTAAGATACTGCTTTTGATTGTGAACATATATACCTTCATATAGAATAGCATATAAAAATGACTAATGCTATGCGCCCTTTTGTTTCAGCCTTTTTGCTTTATGTGGGATCAGTTGTTATTCTGGTGTTTGTCCTCATCTTCTATTTTTCACCTCAGTATGGGCACACGAATGTGCTCATTTTCACTGGCATTTGTTCGCTCATCGGTTCCCTCTCGGTAAACTTGAATTCTCTGTTGCACAGGCACTGTTCCTTTTCCAAAATTATGTCTCTTTTCTTTTTGTCTAATTTAGAATTCATTGTGGATGCCTAGCAGAATTGTTAAAAGTATTACTTTTAGGGCTTCTTGCAAACAGAAATAGTTAATTCTCTGAAGTCTTTTCATGCTTTGGGAAACTAAAGAAATTTTTTATTTCCATATGTTTTTTTCCTTTCAGTACCCCTATGGAAACTGTTGGGTTTCCTAATCTAAAACAAAATCGTCTAACATAGCAAACCACTACTAATTTATACTCAAATATATACACATTTTGTTGTGGTTCCATTTACCTCTGTTTCTATTGGAGAAACGGAATATATTGAAGTTTTGCAGCATAATCATTCTGATTTTCCTTTTACTTATTTTTTCTAGTTTCATAAAGTTTAATAAAGAAAAGTATTAAGGAAAAGTAATATTTTTTCTCGCTATTTATGTCATATTTGATCCCAGAACTATTAAATGTTCCATTACCATATTAAAGAGTTTCTTCAGTAGCCTTTATTTGTGCATCTAATGAATTCCGTGGTTTTTATAAGTAAGAGAATATCTTTTCTCCTTTGTCACCATTCATCTGAAATGCAGATTTTGATATAATGCCGATTTTACAGGTGATGAGTGTTAAAGCCCTTGGAACTGCACTGAAATTGACTTTTGAGGGAAGTAATCAGTTGATCTATGCAGAGACTTGGTTTTTTATGTTTGTTGTGGCTACATGTGTCATCACTCAGATGAACTACCTCAATAAGGCAAGTAATCATCTCACCAAATACTGATTATGATAAACACAAGGCCTCACTTTTCAATTGATCACCCATGCCCGGGAAATCATATCCAGAACCCTTATTTTCCACCCAAAACTGCAGTGTAATCCTTTGTTTTCCCTCTCATAAACTTTAATTTCTGCATGGTTAAAAACTCCTTTTTTCCTTCTTGGTTGATGTTTTCTCCTTATGTTATTTATTTATTGTTATTATTTTACTCATATTCGCTGTCAACACTTAAGAATATTTTATAAAGTAGCAGTACACCTTTTTGACATTGGTACATTACAGACAAGCCAAAAGAAATATTTATTTGTGGAATATGTCAAAAGATGACTATTACTGATTTGACTTCATATAGAAGTAAAGATTCCAATGAAAAGAATACATATTATCCAACTTGAATTTATTACCTTATATTGATAAGAGATCCTGATGCCCTGAACTGCCAAAATTTCTGACCAGAAGTTACTTATTTGGCATTTCATCACAAAACATAATGCCATCATTGTCTATTAAACAGGAAAAAGTGTAGATGTATAATAACTGCTGATAGTTGCTAGAATCATATATGTGCTCTTAGAAGATAGAAATTGTTGCTTTTATCTCATTCAGTGCATTATTTACGAATCTAAAACATTCTATATGAGTTCTTTAATCGTTGTGCGAGTGCAACGATCACGTAATGAACTGGAAAGAATTTCCATTAGAATATTGTAATTGACCTAAGTGTCGCAACTAGAACTTGGGAGACTTGATCCAAAAAAGTAGAAATGTTGTGAATTCCACTTAACTTCTATGTGATCTGCATTCCAGTAGAAAATTGAGTCTGTGGATATAGCAACTTATTTCCTTTTGTATATGATCCCTTTTCCTAATAAATATTGTAATGTTTTTAATCTTCATAAAGTATATTTGTGCTTATATATAGAAACAAACCGGCATTGATACTTTTTACTATCACAATTCATAAATTAATAAATTAAGAAACTAAATATTCCTCAGTATAGGGCAATTCAGTGTTTCAATTTATTTAAGGTAATAATATTAAGCAACACTTTTTAAGTGTTATGAGAGCCTTGCAATTGGTTATGTACACTGTTTGGTACAGCCTGAACCTGCACCAAACTGCAGTGTATAAGCAGACAAGGTTTCTCTAAAAGAAAGCTAGGTCAGATCCTGTGTCACTGACTTGAATTTGCCTTTTGCATTTAGGTAAGTTTATTTTGTTTCTGCAAATGTCCTCCTCCATCCTCTCCTCCTTTCCTCTCATACATATCTTGGTTACTTGGACTTAGGACTGACTATAATCATGAGCTCCAAGTTTGATAATCAACAAGTACTGGGACATTGCTAGATTGTGGCTGTTTGGAGATCTTGGGATTTCATAATACGGAAACCGTGAGAGTATTGGTAAGTGGATAAAACTTTAATGCCAAGAGAAGACAGAAAAAGATAGTTGCAAGGGAGAGAGAAAGTAGAACTAATCTGGGTCTTGGGGCTTAGAATGACAAATAGATCTTGAATTTGGACAAGAGCGGCAGAGATAACAGATTATGCGCTGCATCACATTGGGCTCTATTGTATAGGTTTTTTTTAAAAAAAAAAATTTGAAAAAAGATGGATTATGATATTGCATCAAATTCCAAGTGACCATCAGATTATGTCCAACGTACTTCAGTGTAGAACCTGTAATCTTGTTTTGATGATCCAAAGCCATAGTGATTCTAACTTGATAAAGTCTTGATAATGCTATACTTATTCTTGTTTGAGGATATTTTCAAATAAACTCAATAAAGGACATGGCACCATGCTCTGTCTCTTTTCTTTCTCCTTTCTTTGGGTGCCTTGAGGAGATTTTCAAATAAGACTTGATGAAGTCTTGATAATTCTATACTTATTCTTGTTTGAGGAGATTTTCAAGTAAACTCGATAAAGGACACGGCACAATGCTTTGTCTCTTTTCTTTCTCCTTTCTTTGGGTGCCTTGAGGAAGTATGCTAAGTTGTAAGGGATTAGGGAAAGGAAAGGCTCTAATTCCTTATAAAAGCTTCAGCAGGGGCCATATTTCTGATAAATGAAGGCTTTAATAAATTGTAAACCATCTACTAAGGCTAGTGTCTCTGTAATTAGATACTAACACAAGTATCCCTGCTAATATACTCCTTCCGTTTCATATTAAGTGTCATTGAAGAAGTATAGTTTTGTTTCATATAAAATGTATTTCTATTATCATTTATTATTATATTTCAATTTTATCCCTATTTAAGTGGAGAGAATGATATTAAATGTCTTTCTAGTATCATTTATTATTATATTTAAATTTTATCCCTATTTAAGTGGAGAGAGAGGCAATGAGAATATGATTTAGAATATTTATTAAGGGTAGATTTGGAACTTAATATATTAAATTTGTATTGTTTTCAACATCTTTAATAAGTATGATGGAAGGAGTACATTAATGTCATCATAGATTATTTGAGACAACATATTCTAACTTCAAGTTATGGTAATGCTCTTGCTCAACTTTAATTCATGTAGTAAAGGAAGTGATAATCTAAGTAGAAAACAACCTTTTCAGTCTCTATTTTTCTGTGTCTCCAGACTTTTTTGTCCTTGGTCTTTCATCTTCTAGATTGAACACTAGTGTTTCTTTTCTCGATGTAACTACGAGTTTATACATGCAAATTATACACCTTGGTTTGCACGTGCTTATTTATCAATATATAATGACTCCTTCCAAAATTGAATATTCACTTTTTTAATGTATACATATTTTTTTATACCACAAATAACCTTATCAATTTAAGGGATTATGGTGTATCTTGGTTACTTTCCTTTATTTTTGTACTAAACAAAAAATGAATATTCAATTATAGATGGAGGGAGTATCATGTACTTTGTTATTAAATGTAATTTATTTGATCTAATATTCATCTGATGTACTTTTAACATGTACCTTATGTTTCAGGCCCTTGACACCTTCAACACTGCAATTGTCTCCCCCATATATTATGTCATGTTCACATCACTTACTATCGTTGCAAGTATCATTATGTTCAAGGTAAGTGCTAATTGACTGCTTTCCTTTTACACTTACTACTTATGACTTGCCAGATGTTGACTGAGTAGTAGGAGAAAATCTTATGGTTAATCGTTCAGTTATTCGGAAATGTAGTGAAAAATGAAAGACTTTACTGCTATGTTCAAGTAATCTAGCTCTACTGGCTAAACGATTTATACATTATGATATTTCTATCTTATATTAGACATCTGATGATGAAAGAGTTATTAGAAGAGAATAGGAGTATCTTCATGCAAGTAGGTCAATTAAGAACTATGCTTTTGCTACTTACCAGGACCTGGAATATCCTGAAGAACTGTGTTTTTTCTACGGTCTATCTTGTAACTTTGCCCTACTGGCAAAGCATGTTATTCTCTGAGACACATTTCCTTTAAACAAAGATTCCTCATGATCAAAATAAAAACTTGTTCATGGATGTAAATGCATCTGAAAGAAGTGTATCTTCCAATCTATCAATGACTGAATTCTAACCCAAAGAATTATTCATTCAATGGTTTCTAATTTTCTGTCATTGAATGTTATTTCAGGATTGGGATGATCAAAGTGCGGGTAGCATCGTATCAGAAATATGTGGCTTTGTTGTTGTTCTTTCAGGGACCATCTTATTACATTGGACTAAGGACTTGGAGAGAAGCTCATCTTTCAGAGGTATTGGAAGATTCTGCTCACCAGCATTCGTTCAGTTCCAAAGTCTAATCATCAAAAGTTTAATTTCACTCTCTTCACTTAATTGTTTCTTATTGAACTGAACTCAGGGAATTACACACCTCTGTCCCCTACACTATCTACAAGGTTGTGTAGTGGAAATGGGGAATTATTGAAGCATGAAGATGAAGAAGATCCATGCTCCGAAGAAGTCTTGCCCAGAAGACAAGAATTATACACGTAAATCACATCCTTTTAAACTGAGTTATTGCTATGAGAGCTCCAGTGAGGTGTCAGATTGCTCCTTCCAAGTTCTCCAGCTGACATTAGGCAGTGTTTTCAAAATGTTCTCATCAGCTCAATTTCCAGCTCCTGAGCTGAAGACAATGAGCTTTGCTGTTTTTGATTCTTAATGATGGAGTGGATTGGGAGGAGTTGATGCGGATTTGGTTGGAGAAAGATCTAAACTAGGCTAGGTGTTCTAGACCGCTTCTCACACAACTTGTATGGGTGCTGCATCTTGATGATTCGAGAGGGGATTTAAATGACCCAATTCTAGTGTCCCTAATTGCTGTGAATAGATGTACAGTCAAATTAGCAATCTCTACGTTTGAAGCATCCATGTTAGATGATGTTCAGAGTGTCGATTTCCGATCTAGAAGAGGGATTATTCTTCATACAGAACGCAATTGTGGGAGCATTTTCACTGAATATGGTTTACATGGTAGGGGTGGTATCCGGGGCTGGGGAGTAGTACTTCACATTATGGCTTACAAAAAGATAAAAAGTGTGTGAATAGAATTTTTTGCTGTATAGCGTTTGTCATTATTTAAAATTGTAACCTATATTATTTTGTGACAGTGGGTGGATTTGTCCTCCACTTTGGGCGCTTTCAATTTTGTTCACCAGGACAGATTGTATTCATTAGGGAAGTAGGGAACATAGTTTTTATTTATTTTTGAAAATTCCTCGGTATCTAAAATCACATTTAACCCGACCAATGTTGAATTTTGTTCGACAGATTCATATCCTTATAAATTAGATTAATTTTGATCAGTTCAGACAGATTAATCTCTAATTTAATTAAATACTACTATCAACTAACGTATATAGAATGTTCAATCAAATTACATGAAATAAATAAGGTATCAGCATTAAATTATATATAATAATCAACTTAATTATATATAATTTAAATTATATAATTTCGTAATTAATTTAATTAAGTTAAAAGATGCAATTCAATTAAACTAATAGATGCAACTTAAATAATTAATACAAGATTAATAATTCTAGCTATATAATCACATTTATTAATTAGATTATCAATCCAATTAATTCATACAATTATATTGGTTAAAATATGACTTATATAAATACTTAATTAATATATATATAAATATATTAAATAAATACACAAATATATATATATATATATATATATAAAGAAAGATTGAATTTATATTAACTAAACAGATTAGACGGTTCAACTAGCCATTTAAATAAATTAAACTAAAAGTATGAAGGCTCGGCCTTTCATAAAAGGGAATTAAAGACATAAAAATAAATTAAACTAGTTAGGAGGTCGCCCTTCCATAATAAAGCAAATAAAAAACATAAAAATAAATTAAATTAATTAGGTGGTTCGATCATCCATTTGCGATAGTTAAAGTGCATAAAGCAAATAAATAAAAATTAGACGGATAAATCGACCATAAGTTCAGTTAAATAAATCAAAATATAAATTAGGTATAAAGAAAATTATCTCATAATCCCATTTATTAATAACTTAACACGTATCCTTGTTAACAATAGAAAATTACTCATAATACATATTTAATAAATATAAGTTGAAATTTATAAATATTGAAAAGAAAATTTGAAAGATAAACTCCTCGGAAATATTGAAATTATCCGGACAGATTTTCTTTACTAAATATTACAAAAGGCCTTGAAATATTATTCTACAAATTATGAAAAATATGTTAAGATAAAGACAATAATTAAAGAAAGAAATTTCAAATGAAATAGAGAAGATTGGAGCTAAATTGGTGAAGAAATCATAAAAATAAGCTTTCCTATTTATAGGTACAAAAATCAGGGGCAAAATGATCATTTCGCACCCTAAAGTCTTGAAAATTTACTTGGTAACCTAATTTTTCCAAACTTCGCCACGTGTCGCGTCCTCACTTGTATTGCGCCACTTATCATTTTCTTATTGTGTCACGTTATCGGATGACATGGATATTTTTTTAACTTCTCCAATATTTCTTTTTTTTTTTATCGCCCTAATGAATTAAAATACACTGAAAAACTTACAAACAAATGAATAGAAGGGAAACGTGAAATATATCATTTAAATAACATAATTAACCGATTTCTAAACAAAATATAGTAATTAAATAACATAAAAATCAGTTAATTTATGAGTACATCAATGTTATTCCAAAGAAAAATGGAATAACTATTATAGAGAACTCTGAATATGAGAAAGTTTCTACTAGACTCCAAAATAGTTGGAGAGTCTGCATAGATTGTAGGAAACTTAATGCATCAATTAGGAATGACCATTTTCTCATTCCTTTCATGGATCAAATGTTAGAACATCTATCTAGTCGTTCTCATTGTTGTTTCCTTGATGGTTATTCTGGTTATTTTCATATTGCTATTGCCCCAAAAGGCCAATGTAAGACTACTTTTACATGCTCATTTGGTACTTATGTTTATAGAAGAATGTCTTTTGGTTTATGCAATGCGTTTGCTACCTTTCAAAGATGCATGATGTCCTTATTTTCTAATTTTGTCACGAATATCATTGAAATTTTCATGGATGATTTTACTATATATGGAAATTCATTTGATTCGTGTTTAGAAAATTTGGAACTTGTGCTTAAACAGTGTGTTGAAACTAACATTGTTCTCAATTATGAAAATTGTCATTTTATGGCAGAACAAGGAATTGTGTTAGGGCACGTAATTTCACCAAAAGGGCTGGTTGTTGATAAAACCAAGATTGATGTGATTAAATATATTCCTTATCCATTTACGATAAAAGAGGTAAGATCCTTCTTAGGCCATGCTGGATTCTATAGAAGGTTTATTAATGATTTTTCTAAAATTATTCAACTTTTATTCAAGTTATTACAAAAAGAATATAAATTCAATTTTGATAAAGGTTGTAAACAAGCATTTAAATTGTTGAAAGAGAAATCGATTTCATCACCTATAATTCAACCCCTAATTGGAATTTTCCTTTTGAGATAATGTGTGATGCTAGTGACAAAGCGGTTGGAGCTATTCTAGGTCAAAAAATAGATAAAGTTTCTCATGTGACAAACTATGCATATAAATTACTTGATGATGCCTAATCTAATTATACCACAACTGAGAAGGGAATCTACTATGTTATTTTTTATCTAGAAAAATTTAGATCTTATCTGTTGAGAATGAAAGTAATTGTTTATTCAGATTATGCAGCTCTAAAGTATCTGTTAAAGAAGAATGAGTCTAAATCAAGACTACTGAGATAGATTCTCTTACTCCAAGAATTTGACCTTGAAATCCGAAATAAGGGAACAAAGAATCTTGTTGCTGATCATTTGAGTCGACTAACATGTAAAGATAAATCATCTTTTATCTCTGATTTATTTCCTGATGAGCATCTTTATGCATTGTATGAAATTACACATTGGTATGCTGATATGGTTAATTATATTATAACCAAAGTATTTCCAAATCATTTATTTAAGCCTCAAAAGGATAAAATTAGAAATGACTCAAAACACTATATTTGGGATGATCCCTACATATTTAAAAGCTGCGTAAACAATGTCATATGCAGATGTGTTCATGAAATTCAATCCATATTGAATTTTTGTCATACTTTTGAATGTAGAGGTCATTTTGGACAAAAATGAATTGTTAGAAAAATTCTGAAAAGTGGATTTTATTGACCTACTCTTAACAAAGATGCATATTACTTTGTTAAATTTTGCAATGAATGTCAAAGAGTTTGTAATATATTTAAGAAAGATGAAATGTCTTTGAAGACTATATTAGTTTGTGAACTTTTTTATGTATGGGGCATTGATTTCATGAGACTTTTTCCTTCGTCTTTTGAAAATACTTATATCTTACTTGCAGTAGATTATGTATCCAAATAGATTGAAGCTAAGGTCACTTGAATAAATAATTCTAAAGCAGTTGTGACATTTATCAAGGACAATATATTCCATAGATTTGGAATACCAAAGTCCATTATCAGTGACAGATGTACGCATTTTTGTAACAAGGGAGTAGAAACTCTGTTTAAAAAATAACATGTTTCTCATAAGGTTTCTACTGCCTATCATCCTCAAACAAATGAACTTGCTAAAATCTCTAACAGGGAAATTAAGTCTATTCTAGCTAAAGTAGTCAATTCCAGTATGAAAGACTGGAGCATTCGATTGGAAGATGCTTTTTTGGCATATAAAACTGCATTCAAAACCACTTTTGATATGTCACCATTTAAGTTGGTTTATTGTAAAGCCTATCATCTACTTGTGGAATTAGAACATAAGACATTTTGGGTCATTAAACAATGTCATCTTAATCTTGATGATGCACAATTTTAATTGAAAACTGCAGATTCAAGAATTAGAAGAGATTATAAATTATGTCTATGTTAATTCCTGGATTGCTAAAGAAAAGATGAAATATTACCATGACAAAAATCTTTCAAGGAAAAATTTCAATATTGGTGATAGAGTTCTACTTTATAATTCTCGTTTAAGACTGTTTCCAGAAAAACTAAAGTCAATGTGAATTGACTCATTTGTTATCATTAATATTTTTCATCATGGATCAGTGGAGGTAAAAAGTCTTCAAATGAGTAAATTTTTTAAAGTGAACGGTCATCTCCTTAAACCTTTTCATGAAGGATTTGTTGGACAAATTTTCGATTCCATTGCTTTTGAAGACCCACTACCATAAAAGAATTGAATTATGTACTCGTTGAGTCTAACACATTAAATAAGGGCGTTGTGTGGGAAGCAACCCATTGCTTTCTTAAATACTTTTGAATTGTTTGATTTTCCTTTTTCACTTTTTAGCTTGCAGACCTAGTTGAAATTCTTGAATGCACGTCTTCTCGAATATTGAAAAATGGTTTATTTAAGTTAATTAAATGTCCAATAGTGATTAAACACGGCTTTAAATAGCTTGCTTAATTGTTGAAAGAATCACAAAATGATTTCTGCTAATTTCCTTTCAAGAGTAAATTCCATCTGCAAGGTATTTATTTCTTTTTTACATTTTAGTTTGTCTTTCCATCCTTTCTTTCTATCTCTTTGTTACATAATGGATGATTCATTAATGAAAATGAGAAGATATTATCCATTACTCCCTATTAATTATCTGAGAAAAATCTATCCGATGAGATTGGAGAGTATGAAATTACTAGTATCCATTGGAATGTTTGAGGATATTAGGAGGATAATTTAAGCTAATGTCCGAATTAGTGGTGAACATCCAGCTTTTCCCAAAGTCCACCTGGGTTGGGAAAGAATAGTTACGCAAAGAAATGGAGAGATAAGAGAATAAGAGAATAAGAGTTTGTTATAAATGTGCTAGATAGAACTGCGATGCAGTTGCCGTTAACTTGGATATTTATCCGATAATCGAGAATACAAAATTGCTTTCATTAAGAATGGACTGACTAAGAGTCATTAGATGATATTAAACTGACTCTTGATTAGCATTTTAGTGGATACGTTCCAATGGAAATTCTCGGGTTATGGAAACAATTCAAAATTGAACAACTCCGGTATAGTCTTTGGTATCTAAATTTAAATGATCTTATTTGCTAGTTTTTAAGAAATCTGGATGAGTAGCATACCCCCGACTCATAGAAGGTGTTTGAAACAGTTACTGAAAGTAAAACCAGAGGAAGATGTGAGCCACAATCACAACTACTTGTTTTTATTTGTTTCTTTCTTGATTTATTTTATTTGTTTTTTTTCTTTTTATTGTGTAACAGAATCACTTTTGAAGTTACTATAAAAGATTCATCAATTAGAAGTCTAACAAACATCACAGTGTTTGGAGAAACGATCGTGGGTGCTACTGTTTTGCATCTAACTGCTACTATCCAAATGGGAAGAGTATTAGTTCATCGAAAGATCGATCTAGTATACAGAGGAGGAATTGCTAGATTAATTGGAGAGGTTGCTTGAGCACACCAGTCATACCAAACACTTGTTTAGATTGAAACAAATAAACCAAACAAAGTTCTCACGGTAGGTGTAATTCTCATTCTTCTGAAACAACTATATGGAAAAACAATTGGACACGAGATACAAACAAAATCATTTTATGAACGCATGACACTTATGTTACATAACTGTGATGCTTTCATAGTCATACCAGGAGGATATGAGGTATTAGAATGTTTATTCAATTTAACATTCCGGTTTAACATGAAATTACACACTAAATCAATTTGATCTTTTAAATGTTGATCACTACTTTGATGGTTTGCTAGCATTTCTTGATATAGCTGTTACACATAAGCTCCTATTTTCAGTAGCATGAAGAATAATTGTATCTGCATCCACAACCAATCAGCTATTCGATGAATTAGTAACTTTTGTATTAGATATAGATCCAGAAATTCCTTCAATTAACTGATCAATTTCCGGTAACAAGCGAAAAAGAGATTCAGTGGATTTAGAGTTAAAGTTGTAAGTTTTTCTTTCCTTTTTTTTTAAAATAAATGTGTGTTATTTTTTTAAAAAAAATTGTGGAATAATGTTCTTATTTTTAAAACTATGTGTTTTTACATTGAAGACAATGTAATTCCCAAGTGTGGGAGGTGGTTTGAGTAAAGAGTTAAATGATTAATTTCATTTGATTATTGATTCACACCTTTAAAACATTGTTTTTAATAACTTGCTATTTTATTGAATAAATCATACATGTATTATAACTTTTTAAGATGTTAGGTAATTTTGTGTTAAAATTTTCAATCCTTTTATATAAAATTTTTTTTCGAATAAATCAATTGAATATCTTAACAATTTGACTAAAATATTCTTATTTAACTAATGTGGCTAAATCTTTTATGTTAAAAGCATTAGTATTGTGATTTGATGATAATGTAAGTTTACCGTGCATTTTAGTACATTTAAGATCACTCTCTACGCACTAGAACTTGTTCTTTTACATGCTTGAAACGAAATTTAAATAAGATCTTGGTTGATTTGGGGATGACATAAGGCCTTATTTGATATTTTGAGCTTTTCTGAATAAACCATAGTTATATATATCTCTCGATTCTATTTTGAGCCAACAAATATGAATGGTTTCATTACCATTTAATTTATTTGATAAATAGCCTCGTTTATTACTTTTCTATCCAGATACTTTATTGAGAATGTATTAAACTTAGGTTAATTTGTATCGAAAAGTTATGAACACTGTTAATAAAGGATTATGAGATATTTTCAAAAATCGAAAGTTAAAAAGCTCATAGATATGATCTCTTCAAAAAAAAAAAGAGAAAAAGAAGAGAAAGAAAATAGAAAAGCAAAAAAAAATAAAGCGTTATCATGGCTAAGGTTTTCTTCAAGAGGTGGTAATTCATTCTCAATTTAAACTCTTGAAATATTTTATATATTTCTATCATTCATTTGTAGCCAAATTTCGATCTTAATATTACAAGCTTAAAAGTCCTATTTGATCAAGATGAACCAAAATTTTTCATCATTAGTGGAGAATATGTGAGTTTACAAGTTTATAAGTTGTGTTGAGAAACTAAGACTGTATTTTTATTTACATAGTAACTTTGTTATTATTCTTTCATTATATTGATAGTATGTTTTAAAAAAAGAACATTTATTAAGGGTTTTATGTTTTCACTGTCACATTTTGTTAACTTTGAATATTAATGTTAAACTTGTAAATAATATTCAAGCACAAGAGCACAATTGTTATTTAAATAAAAAGGGGTTAATTGTGAAAGTTGTATTAAAATTAATATAACACTTTATTACCTTATTAATCTTGTTTAAGTTATTTATACCTATATATTTTGTGTTTATATTTTGCTTGAGAGCAAGTAAAGTGATAGTGTGGGGAATTTGATTTACTCATAAATTAACTGATTTTTATGTTATTTAATGACTATATTTTGTTTAAAAATCGATTAGTTATGTTATTTAATGGATATATTTCACGTTTCCCTTCTATTTCTTTGTTTGTAAGTTTTGCAGTGTATTTTAGTTCATTATGGAGATAAAAAGAAGAAAAAGAAATATTGGAGAAATTAAAAATGATATGGCGTAATAAGAAGATGACACGTGGAGCAATAAGAAGATAACAAGTGGCGCTTCTAGAAGTTGCAATGTGAACCAATGAGGACACGACACATGGAAAAGTTTGGGGAAATTAGGCCACCAATTAAATTTTCAAAACTTTGGGGCGTAAAATGATCATTTTGCCCCTGATTTTTGTTCATATAAATAGGTAGCTTATTTTTATCATTTCAACACCAATTTAACTCCAATATTCTCCATTTTTTTTGGAATTTATTTCTTTTATTATTGTCTTCATCTTAGTATATTTTCTAGAGTTTTTAGAATAATATTTTAAGCCTTTTTTTTAATATTTAGTAAAGAATATATGTCTGGATAATTTCAATATTTTCGGAGAGTTTATTTTTCAAATTTTCTTTTAAATTTTTATAAATTTCATCTTATATTTATTAAATATGTATTGTGAGTAATTTCATTTTATTAGTAAGAATATGTGTTAAGTTATTAATAAATGATATTATAAGATAATTTTCTTTGTACTTAATTTCTATTTGAATTTATTTAACTGAACTTATAGTCGATAAACCTGCCTAGTCTTTATTTATTTTGTTTTATGCACTTTAAATATCGCAAATGGATGACCGAGCCACTTAATTAGTTTAATTTACTTTTATGTATTTTATTTTCTTTATTATGGAAGGCTGAGCCTACTAAGTAGTTTAATTTCTTTTTATGGAAGGCCGAGTCTTCATACTTTTAGTTTAATTTATTTAAATGGCTAATTGAACCGCCTAATTTGTTTAGTTATTTATTTCTATCATTCTTGTTTTAACCAATATAATTATGTGAATTAATTGGATTGACAATCTAATTAATGAATGTGATTATATAGCTAGGATTATTAATCTTGTATTAATGATTCAAGTAGCATCTTCTAGTTTAATAGAGTTGCAGTTGTTGACTTAATTAAATTAGTAGCGGAATTGCATAATTTAAATTGTATATATTTAAGCTGATTTTTATATATAATTTAATGTTAGTGATGCATTATATGTTTAATGAAATTTGATTGAGTTATCCTATACACGCTGGTTGGTAGTAGGTGCTTAATTAAATTAGAGATTAATTTATCTGAGATTATCTAGATTAATCTAATTTGTAAGGATAAGAATCTGTCTGAGCTAATAAAGATTTTAAAACCAACTAGTTAATAATGTATTTATTTATGATTAATCCCATGAAAACAATAACTTGATACTAGTTCCTTACTAACGTCTTTTTATATAATTTGTATTCCAAATTCTTTTTTAATTCTATTCACAAATCCAAAATCCCAAAAATTATTTATTTTAATTGTTGTCATTATCTTATTTCTCAAAATACCAAAAACCCTCCAAAACCCTTTCCGATTAATTATATTAATTTAAGAGTTGACAAATCTCTGTGAATTTGATTCCTATTTTTCCTATCTACATAGGAATTGCTAAGTTTAAATTTGAGAATCGTATGACATGCTTCGTCAGTCGGTATCACCCATTAACTACGCCACTTTTACAATAGAAATTTTTCTTCAATAACCTAGATTACTGACTGAAAATTCAAATTACCAATGGAATTTTTTCCTTGGTAATTAATTTGCTGTTTTTTTAGTGCAAATTGTTTGGAAAGGCAAGAAATAAATTACACTTTCACATTCTTGAATTGAGGTTGAGTATAAAAACATTTTGGTAGTGTTTCTAAAATGGATGAGCTCAAAGTAATTCATAGTGAAACAACTCCCATGTTTTATGATAATTAGCTTGCACCAAGAGTACATATTAGCTACAAATTCAATATTTTTCATGACTGCAGAAAGCATGTAGTGTAGGGTCGGTCATGAGATTTTGAAGGTCCTATACGAATGTGAAAAATGTGGTATGTTGACTATTATTTTCTCAGGAAATATTTCAAAAAGGCGGTGAACAAATAAGTGTTTTTCCTTATTTTCAAAAGACATTTTTCTATCCCGAAATTTTTTATTTTTTCAACTTATTTTAAAAAAATTACACCATTTTCATAAAATAGAAATGTGATTTAATGTAAAACTAACAATGTCTAACAAATAAAAATAATAATAAAAAGGAAGAAAATTAAACCATTTTCATTCAATAGAAACACAATTTAATGTGCATCTAACAAAGTTCAACAAAGAAAAAAAAAAAGAATAAAAAGGAAGAGCTTCTAGGACAAATCTGAAGAAAAAATAAAATGTCAAACAAAGAATTTTTTTTTAAAAAAGAACAAAGTTAAACCATTTTTCATAAAATAGAAGTACAATTTAATGTACATTTTACAAGCCCAATAAATAATAAAAAAGAATAGCTTTTCGAACAAATATGAAGAAAAAAAGTGCCAAAACAAAGAAAAAAAAAAGAATTGACAAAGTGTGTCGCACAACTCTCAAATTTAACGTAACAATCTCTATATAGATAGAGAAAGTAGGGATTGCATGCTCAAAGATTTGTCAACTTTTAAATAAAAATAATTAATCGGAAAATATTTTTGGGGTTTTGATATTTTTAAAAATATTAATTTAAAAAATATTAAAAGAAATATTTTTGGAATTTTGGATTTGTGAGCACAATTGAAAATTATTTTTAAATACAAAGTTTATGAAAAGCATTAGTAAGGAACTTGTATCAAGTTATATTTTCATTAGATTACTCATGAATAAATGCATTATTGAGTATTGATTTTAGAATTCCAATATGCGTTGACATTTTAATCTCTAATTTAATTAAATATCACTACCAACCAACGTGAATAAGATGTTCAATCAAATTGAATTAATTAAATAAGACATTATCAATATTGAATTGCATATAACAATCAACTTCAATTATATACAATTTAAATTATATAATTATGTTACTAATTAATTAAATCAAGAACTACAATTCAATTAAATTAGTAGATGCTACTTGAATTATTAATAAAAGATAAAAAATTTCTAGCTATGTAATTGTGTTTATCAAATAGGTTGTTAATCCAATTAATTCACACAATTATATTAATTAAAATATGAATTATAAAATTACTCAATTATATATATAATAAATACAAATATATATATTTATATTTATATAAAAAATATAATTATATTAAATAAACTAATTGAGCAGTTCAACATGTCATTTAAAGATATTAATCTAAAACTTATAAGGCTCGACATGTCATAAAAGGAAATTAAATTTGTTAGGCAGCTCGACAAGTCATTTGCTATATTAAAATTGCATAAAGTAAAATTGACGATTTTATCCATCATTATATGATGAAATAAAGACCAAGCGGATAAATCGACCATCAATTCAATTAATTAAATTCAAACATAAATTAAGTATGAAGAAAATTATCTCATAATCTCATATATTAATACTTTAACACATATCTTTTTTAACAAAAGTTAACTACTCACAACACATATTTAATAGATATATAAAATGAAATATATAAAAAATGAAGAGAAAAATTGAAAGAAAAAATCTCCTAAAATTTTGAAGTTAATCGAACAATATTTCCTTCCTCATTATTACAAAAAGACTTCAAAATCTATTTTAAAATTTCTGAAAACTATATTTATATAATAAATATGATATTTAGAGAAAGAAAGTACAAAATAAATGAAGAAGATTGGAACAAAATTAATTGTGTAAAATGAGAAGAGAAACCTAGGTATTTATAGAAAAACTTAGGAAATTCTAGCCCAAAATGACATAGTTTGCAGAATGTTGCAGCACTATTCATCATTCAAAATTAAGTAATTTTGTCATTGGTATCATAGAGTGTCTGACTGTGATTTTGACTAGTTGTCAACGGTGATATCATCATTAGATAAGAGGCATAAGAAACCATTCACAATCCTTTTGGAAAAAAACAGTGACGTTTATCATTAACGGGGTATTGTTTACTGAAGTTACTGTTCATAATTATCTTTTTTTTTTTACATTAGCTTGCACCAAGAGTCAAAAGAATAAAAAAGAAAGCTTCTTGGGTAAATCTAAAAAAAAGAAGTGCCAAAACAAAGAAAAAGAATAAAAAAGGTACAAAATTACAACATTTTTATACGATAGAAATACAATTTAAAATACATCTAACAAGCCCAACAAAGAAAAAAGAAAGAAAAGAAAGAGCTTCTGCTTCTGGGGCAAATATGAAAAAAAAAAGAACAAAATTTTACCAATTTCATACAATAGAAACTCAATTTAATGTATATCTGAAATAAAAAAAATAATAATATAATGTACATCTAAGATGGTCCAACAAAGAAAATAAAAGGAAGAGAAGGTGGGATGCTTTGGGAGCAGGGAAAACCTGGATTAGAACCGCACCTCTCAGCGCAAACTATTTCAAGTTTTAACCAAATCATATTACACCTCTCACCAAATCGAGACACAGCATTACACTTATTACTCTTCCAAAAAATCATATTTCCTTCAATAAACACATAATATAGAGTAGTTGGTCTCTTGTGAACTTTGGCACCTCTCCAATCTGCATCTAAAAAGCACTCAATATGAGTATGGCTATGATTCTTATATAGTATTCCTTGTTCAGGAGCTGCCAATGGTGAATTGTTGGAGAAGACTTGAATTGGCTCACAGTTACAGCACTAAGAGACACAAAATTTTCCTTGGTATTGGTTGGTAAATTACCAATGGATTTGTAGGTATCACCCATTTACTACATCACTTTTACCGTGGACAATATTTCTTCAATAACTCAGATACCAATTGAAAATTAAAATTACCAATAGAATTTTTTTGGTGATAATTAATTAGCTTTTTTTTTTTAGTGCCAATTGTTTGGAAAAGCAAGAAACAAATGGCGGTTTCACATTCTTGAGTTGAGGTGGGAGTATTAAAACATGGACTAAACTGACAAAAATATTTTGGTTGTTTTTTCTAACTGAATGATGAGTTCAAAATAATTCATAGTGAAACAACTCCCAATGTTTATGATAATTATCTTGTACCAGGAGCACATATAGCTACTTCAATATTTTCAATGAGGGCATAAAAGCATGTACAGTAGGGTCAGTCCTGAAATTTTGGAGAACTTATGTGAATGGGAAAAAATATGGCTTATTGGTTCTTATTCTCTTAGGAAAATTTTCAAATAGGTGGGAACAAATAAAATATTTTTTCCGCATTTTCCTAGCATGAAATTTCTTCTTTGTTCATCAAATTTTAACAAAATTACACAATTTTCATACAATAGAACACACGATTTAATGTGCATCTAATAATGCCCAAAAATAAAAAAAGAAGGAATAAAAAGGAAAGAGTTTTTGGGGCAAATCTTACAATAAAAACACAATTTAATGTATATCTAACAATTCTAACAAAGAAAAAAAGGAAGAGCTTCCGGAGCAAATGTGAAAATAAAAAAGTGCCCAAATAAAAAAAAAGAATAAAAATTGAATATAATTACACTATTTTCTTACAATAGAAACAAAATTTAATGTACATATAACAATACCCAAAAAAGAATAAAAAAGGAAGAGCTTATGGGCAAATATGAAAAAACAAATTTATCCAAACAAATTTGAGGTTGTATCTCTTGATACAAAGTATTCTAAGTTTCAATCATTTAGTCTATAGAAAAAATGTTATAAAATGTGACCCATTTAATTTATAAAATTTTGTGGCCCAATGCCACATCTTATCTCACTTTTGATGAGTGAGTGAGATCCCTTAATCACTTATCAGAGGTCCCTTAATTAGGAGGGTTATAAATCGAGGAATGTGCCCAAGTGATAGAATTCAAACCCTGGACAAACCTTCACAATATTTCAGTGAAAATTTGCTCCACACGGGATTCGAATCTGTGTTGCTAGAAAATTTCTTCCTACATCACCATATACCTTACCAACTCGGCTATGCGTTTGGGGACTATTAGCTCACTTATGCTCAAATTTGTGAGTGATGTAGAGATTGATTGTCACTCATGTGTGAAAGAGTAGAGAAAGCTTAGTGGAACCTTGCCGGATCCATCTCAACAAGTGGCTAGGGGAAATGTTTACATAGGCAAAGAACTTTTCCACTCGCTATTTCACTTCTTCCCATTCAAAACTTATATGGTACAAATTGAGAGGGAGTAAAGGAATATTGTCCTTATATTATATTATGTAATCAAATTTTGTTAATATCGGGTAGCGATCTTGGATTGATCATTGTGCAGCTAGTTTCCTCTTATAATTCAATTAGGGTTTCTTCTATATTGTCTTATTAAGCTATATATGTAAGTAACTATACATGTTTTTTGCATGAATATCAACAGGAAAGAGAAATAGGGAAAAGAAAAAGAAAGTAAAATAAAAGGATATACTTTTTAAAGAATTTTAGGTTATCTATAAAGCCGTAATTGCCTCTAAATAGTCATGTGCAAATGACTTGACTAACTGCGCATAAGTGTTATATATGTGTAGTTTGGCAATATAAAAGAAAAAAACACCTTTTATGGTTTCCTCTGCAATATATTGCCTCTGTTTTCTACGCAACCTATCTTCACCATCCATTGGTCACCAACATAATCAACCACTTACATTCCATTTCTTAACTTTAAATCCTACCAAAGACTCATGCCAATTCATCATCTTTTCTTTTCATTTTGGATCCTAAATAAAACAGCTATAAATCTTTCCGAACATAATTGTTCTTTCAAGTGGGTTTTTGGAGCAAATTTCAAATCACACTCTAGCCTTCAGTTAAAACAATCTCTTTGGCTTACAACTTAGCAAATCCAAAGAGAAAGATATCCAAGAATAAACTAGTAAATATCAGGAGGGCATAACTTAGTTGGTAAGTCATTTCACTTACTTCCTTAACGTTGATAGGTTCAAATTTATAACGAAAGACGGGAAACATTTACAATCCTTGAGAAAAAAAAAAAATATATATATATATATATATATATATATATATCAGGACATGAACATTGAGTATGTTTATAGTCATTGAATGCTTGCTGGTTTGGCCCGAGAAATCCTGAATGAGAACATAAACATAAAAAGCAGGTAGAAAGGGAAAAATAAGTAACACCTTGACAAATTTAGAGCCTCAAAAGAGTGCTAAAACAAATTAGGAGATAATATAACTTCTTTACACAGTAACGATGTGGCAAAGGAAAACTAGTCACAAGCATTAAGTTTGAATTAAATCCTGGAAACAATCAGGGGAGTGGTGTTCTGTAGGTATGCACAAGCAGCTGCAACTCCACTACCAAGCTTGACAGGGTAACCAACATCCTTGAGTACCATCTCCACACCAGCAAGACAGCCTAATAGTTGCAACTGTAATAAAGAACATAACAAATAAACAAAATAAGATGAGGAAAAACAAAGTCTTCAATTATTGGATAAACGTGTTCAAGGAATTTGAGTTTGCAACTCAATCCCCAAAATCATGTAAGACATCAATGTGCAGAACTCTGGGTCCATTCTCATGGGTAGGCCTTTAGCTGGCAATGGATTACATGCATGAGAGAGAGGACGTGTTAGGGATGAAGAGCATCTAATCAAATCCCAAGGTTTCATAAACTCCATAACTAGTTCTCTTCACCTTTAACCAAATGGTTTTAAACTGGATGTTCTTTAACTACATGCACAATGGACAGAAGTACTTTGAGAAAAAGCTAAATGAGGCTTATAAGATGAAAGAACGAATTTTGGGAGTTCAAAAAGACAGTAAAAACAGGAACAGTAACTTATCTGTTCCAAAGTTGTAATAATAGTTGACTATCTTAGTCGGGTAAGATTGATAACTCACGGGAAAAATTGGATGCAAATTTTAGAAATACATGGAAGTAGATGAAAATCTAGTTGACTATATGTACATGACACAATAAAATCTGTCTTTTCTGGACACTATGTTGATATACAACACATAGGATCGCCAGTCCCTCATTCTATTTCTTTCTCTGTCCCATAGTAGAAAACTGTCAAGCATCCTATATTATTTCTAAAACTGTCGTAGAGAAGTCACTTGTCAGATTATTATAGAGAGGACAAAGAAGAGGACCAAGAGAGGTACCGAGGATCCGGAGTAGAGATATACCTAAAAAGTCTTAGCAGATTTGCTATTGTGGCTCTTAGGTAGTTTTATCAATTGTAGAATGCAAGTTCATTTAGTTAGGAACCGCTGAAACTAGATGTTAGAGGCTTATTTCTCCCTTACTCTCCAGTCTTCTCCATGTTGCAAGAAGAACAAAAGCAGATGTGTCACCATGAATTTGTTTTTTTGTCAAAAAGATGACTTTTCTATCCTTCTCTGACCAGACTTAGAAATTTAATTCTTAAAAAAAATTTATACACATATTGGCACCCACTTGGAATTCAGAGAAAGGATAGTGATACCTCATTAAGATTGCCAAGATGCCCTATTCTGAAAACTTTTCCAGCAACTTTGTTCAGGCCGAGACCCAAGCTTAAGTTGTATCGTTTCCATCCTCTTTTAACAATTTCTGCACTATCAATGTAAGGAGGAACGACCACAGCAGTGACTGTGTCACTGAACCACTCTTCTTTTTGGGTGCAGTTCTTCAAACCCCATGCTTCCACAGCAAGCCTTTAGGACATTCACACTTTACAAATCAAAATCCTTGCGAATATATATAACATAGACAGTGAATATACTACAGGCCTACAGAATTTCTTGCAAATTGAGAAATCATGGGCAATCACACATTGAAATGCAGATACAAAAATCAACCTAAAATAATCCAGCAAGTACCTGGTTGCTTTACCCAAGCGGGCATGCCTTGCAATAACATTATCAAGTCCCTCCTCAAAAATAAGATCCAGTGCTGTTCTTAGTCCATATAAAAGCTGAATGGAAGGAGTATATGGCCAATATGTTCCCATATTATAGAACTTCAAATAATCTTTCCAATCAAAGAAAACTCGGACAGATTTTGCAGTTTTGCTGGCCTCAATAGCCTTTGGGCTTGCACACACAATTCCTATCCCAGTGGGAAGAGAAAGAGCTTTCTGTGAACCAGTCAGTGCAACATCTACTCCCCATTCATCCATGCGAAAATCAAGAGCACATATGGAGGACACCCCATCCACGAGGAAAAGAGCTGGGTGGCGATAGTGATCTGGAATCGCAAGATAAAAAAAAGACTGCCTCAAAATAGGCAAAGATACTCATAATCCACAAAACAAGGCTAGTATTGACACGTCCAATATACATCAAAAGAAAAATGGGCGATCTCAAAAATGTGTCATGCAAACTACTTTGAGCCGTCAACACTAGCAGATAACAATAAGACCAAGAAGCTCGGTGACTCTAGAAGAAAAAACAGAAGTATGATGTCTTTGCAGGATTGAAATTGTATGATTTTAAACCAGATTCCAAATGATAGATATCGACTTCTTACCAAGAAGTTTCCTTACAGTAGCCAAGTTGTTGGTAACTCCAGTTGCTGTCTCATTGTGAACAATGCAAATGGCCTTGATGGTATGTGATGTATCAGCTGCCAGTTTTGAGGCCAAAATTTCAAGGTTTGCACCTTGTCCCCACTCACTCTCCACCACATCCACATCGAAGTTGAGGCGCTGCTGTTGATCAATCCACAACAAACTGAATTGCCCAATAAGGAAAGAGACAATCCGGTCTCCTGGTGACAATGTGTTTGTAAGTGCACTTTCCCATGCTCCAGTCCCTGTCCCAAAAGAAGCAACACCAGTTTATCAACATGAGTACATTAACGTTTAATAAAATGTTTAATTGTAATTGGCACAGAAACAGAGGCTTTTCCATATGCTCAAAAACTCATGGAAGAGGCACCGATGAACTCCATTCGTAATTTCATCAATTACTCGTCGATCAAAAAAATGAGTAAATTTGGCCAATCATCTATCCTATCTCTTGAATGAAGAACTTTCGAATTAAAATGCAATCATTGACAAGCAGAAAGGCTTTGCAATTAAGAGGGACAGAAAAGTCTCAAGAAGTATCAGTGACATAACAAGACTCAAGTCTATATGATTAATCACTGATTGGAGATAGGACGATAAACCTGTGGTTGGAATCATGAATGGGGTTCCTGATGTAGTCTTAAAAATCTTCTTCACATCCTCAAGCAAAGTTTTAGTCATTGCTGGAATAGCTGGAGAGCGATAATCTTCATTGTTCCTGTTCATAGCACGAATGACCTGTTCCGGGATATTGACAGGTCCTGGAACAAAGAGATGGTTCCGTCCAGGTCCATAAACATAGTCCATCTTCCTGGTGCTTCTGAAAACAAAATCTTTTCAGCGAAATAAACAATTTGATTGTTAATTCGATCTGATTATTTGGTACTTTTATTCATCTAGAGCCCTTCTATTACCCCACAATAAAATAATTTTTTTTAAAAAATAGAGGAATTGAAGCTAACAATTTAACTTGCATTTGGATAACTTCAATTCCCTCTAGGACCAAGAAAATTTTCAGAAAACGGATAGTCATAGAGAAGAAATTGACTTTCGGGGCTTAAAATAAACTCTCCAAACTTCCCTAAGCCAAGTAACTAATTCTCATCTTTTTGGCATGGAACTCTTTATGCAATAGGTTTTTTTAAATTAGAGGAAAATAGGAGGGGAATAAAAGGAACTCTGATAGAAAGGTTACTGAATTAACAAATATTGGCAGTAAATACAAGGTTTCTTCAACTTTTCTCCTTCAGCAATACTACAAGTTGCTAGCCTTCTACAAACAAACGAGATTATCATCAACCATACCCAAAAAAAGCCTCCTCAAACCCATGTTCACGAAGAATATAGTTTTCATAAATACATTAGAAACAAATGCATAAAATGTCAAAATTCTATGTCATTTCCATCCAAAAGATTTCCAATTTGCATGAAGAATATGGTTTTTACACAGTACATTTAAAGGAAGACAAAATCCCTATAAAAAATAATGACATATCCAAAAATGAACAAAACAACCCTTAATTTAAAATATTTACATCTTACTAACTAACTTACTAACTTAACTTGCATACTCTAAAATTCAAAGACTCTTCTTTATTCCTGTATAAACGAACTCTCTAGAAAAATTTCATCAAAGATATACTTCTTTCTGGCCACATAAATCAACACAAAAGACATGCAAAGTAATCATTTATAAACGAACAATAAACATAAAACAAGAATCACATGTCATCTCCATCCATAACTTCAAAAAGTATATATGAACAAGAAGAATATATATAGAAGAACTAATACAATTTTCACTAGAAAAATTAAAAAGATGATGAAACAAAAGAACTGGGATATCATCATATCATATTGTTCAGAAGAATTGAAAAGAACATACCGTTGAGAATTAGAAGCTGATGATGAAAAGCTGAAGTTTCCACCCCCCAAAAGGTGGCTGCAGAGTTGTGGGAAGCTGTGAAAGGGCCAAAGAGAGTGTCCAAATTTTTATAAGAGCGCGGGAGACCAATCAGTTGTTAGAGATGGGGAGGACTTGTGAATTACGTGGCAGATAAGAATGCACAAAATGTAAAATCTGAGGCTAAGATTGGGTGACATAAGAAGCAAAATTTGATTAAGTTTTAATAGTCTAAATTTTCTCTCTTCTTTAACAAACAGCTGAGCTGCTATAGGATTTTAATCCATTCATGACATGATTTTGCACAAAAGACCTTTTCAAGATTGTAACAAATTCAGATTGTCAAAGCATTTTCATGATAAAATCTACACTAGAGAAGCATTTTTCAAGATGAATTTTACCCTATAGGTATGTTTTGATGCATATTTTTTCCTTTTTCAATACGTGAAGAGAGATTATAACATTTTCTTCAATATATAGATAAATAAACTATATATGTAATTTAAAAATTTTCTAACGGCTACAAAATGTATTTTAATTTATCGAGATATACTTAAAATTAGTATATTTGAAATCTTCTAAGTTATCATAATTTGATCTTTTATGTACTTTGATATACTTCCTTTCCTTTTTAGAAACATAAAAGATACTAGCTATGGGTAGCTTTAATCAGACTTTTCATATCTACAAAAGACAAATTGACTATTCATTAGCAAATACAAGGATTCAAAATGGAATACTAAAAGAGGTGTGAAGCTGTTAGTATAAAAGCTAAGAAGTATTGGATCCAAAAGTAATTTTTTAAAATAAAATAAAATAAAAAATAAAAATGAATTCAACTAATTAAAATTTCCATTTACTTGATGTGAAAAATGCATATGGATATGGAAGAAGTTAAGACACATGATAGGTTGGAAAAGAGTGTGTGAGAATTGAGATGAAGGGATAAAGTGGTATGAACCACACTTCAATTAGGAAACTCAAAGCCACACAGCCCTTTTCTATTTGTTTTTTTGTGCTATCTTTTTCCCATAATTTTGTTTCTTTTCTATCTGTGATTTTGAGGCCACTGCTTGCTGGAATCTGTCTAGGATTTCCCTCCTCTGCTAGAAACGACTACCACGTTCGGTAGAGTCAAATAACATCAAGGATAAGGAAAATCTTTATTTCTTGGACGTTGCTAGAATTTATGAACATTTTATCAAAATTTCAATTTTTTCATCTATAAACTTTTAAAATTCTTCCATTTTCGCTTTTGCCATCGCTAAAATATTACTATAAATTTATAATCAAATGGTTGGATTTTATTTAATAAATAAAAAGGTCAAAGATGAAGCAATTTTAAATGAAAATATTAATCGGATTGTAATTTGAACTAATTTCAAGAATTTAAATATTAATAGAAATATTTTACATTTGAATGGAATGTAAAAACTCACTACATATTTAGATGGAAATTTGATGTTTTGTTTTTCCTCCTAAGACAACATTTCTTCAGCAATACTTTTTTAATATCACCTTTGCCTAAATCTCGAGTGTGTGAAAATAAATAAATAAGAAAAAAGAATGCATGGAATAAAAAATATATAAAATAAATTCACATTAACTCAATTAAATGATATGATTAAATGATATGATATGTGCTACTTAAATTCAAGACTTGGTATTTCATTTAGTAATTTCCCGAAGGCAATCTATAGAGGATATCCGAAATGTGTTTTAGACAATTAAGCTTCAATAGTCAATTTTTTTAGCATTCGGGTATCCCCATGTACAAAAGGGATGGGCAAATATTCAAAAAAAGTGTCTATCCACGTGCACCTACCCCAACGGGGACGGAGATTGCGGATAGTGGTAGGGTGGAAATGAAATTGGAGATATTGTTGAGTATCCGTTTATTTTTAAATATATAAATACATATATATATATATGCTTTATTATTACATAATCATATATAAAATCTTCTTATAAATTTTGTAACACTTAAATAAATATTTATATTTAGTTGTTATCAATTACTCATCATTAATTATATTTATATATATATATAATTGTTATATTTGTAAATGATATATATACGACTCCATTTTAATTTTTCTTTTTTAGAAAGGAAAATCATCAATTTATCAATTATTAAATATTATAAACTAATTAAGATAGTACAAATATTAATCAAATAGTGCTAGCAAACTCACTCACAATATTAGCTATAAATCATGTTCATTCGAGTTTTTAGTTATGAATGTTTAAGTTAACATATTAGTTGATTTTAGGTATTTTGAAATTAAATTTTGAGACAAAAGCTTCTATTTTTTTTTAATAGTTTTTTTGTCAAGAGTTTTGTAACAAGAAGTTTTGTCTAATAAGAAATATCACGTTAGGTTATACAACTTCATCAAAAAATGATAATAAACCATCAAATAAATTATCAACATTCAAAATGGCAATTAGATATTACTCTCTTTGTCCCTTTTTATAAAATATTTTATGTAATTTCAAACAAATAAATAAATTATTTTATTTCTTATTATACCCTTATTTATTATACTTGGAACAAAGAGAGTTGATTCTCTCTCTCAATGAGTATTTATTATGGTTAGAACAATAATAAAATAAGAGAGGTAAAATAGTCTATAATATACAAAATAGCCATAACAAGTAGCAAAACATCATATATTTATGAACAAATGAGTTTGTTTGATTCATCTTATAAAAATGAATGGATAGAGTATGTAATTTTAAGTTAAGCCAAGAAGTTATATTAAATAATTGTTCTATTATATCATAACTATGTGACAAAAGTATGAATACATCATAATGGTTCATCATTGTAGTTATACGTTCATAATTTGAGTTTGTTTGTACGTATCTTAGTCCTATCATAAGCTCTACTAAGAGAAGATGGAATGATACCTGCTGTGAGAGTATGATTATTATGTGATGTTTTAGTAACTATTCCAATTAATTATAACTGTCTTCTCAATACACTAGACAAATTGAAAAATCTAAGAGGATAGTGAATTAGGTTTTATTCAATTTTTGCAACCTAATTTAATTATACACTTTTAAGGCAACAAAAATCAAATACTTGGTGTGCAGTTCGTATGTGTAACAAAGTGTTTAAGTGAAAAGCAAATATAAGATAAGAAATGCAATGATTTATAGTGATTCGGTTTGTCTAACAAAACCTAATTTAGTACCATGAGTTATCTACTCAAAGATTTCATAAAACCTTTCACTAATCAAGTTGAAAAACCTAGACAACAGAAATTGAAAAACCTAATAGGAGAGTGAATTAGGTTTTGTTCGATTTTTGCAACCTAATTTAATTATGCACTTTTAAGATAATAAAAATCAAACACTTTGTGTGCAGTTCGTATGCGTAACAAAGTGTTTAAGTGAAAAGTAGATATAAGATAAGAAATGCAATGATTTCTAATGATTCGATTTATTCAACAAAACCTAATTCACTATCTTGAGTTATCTACTTAAGGATTTCATAAAACCTTTCACTAATCAAGTATAAGAGATTACAAAAGAGGCTCACCTAATTTACCTTACGGTTTTACACAAAATCTCTCAACCAATCAAAGTTCACCCAACACTTAGAGTTGTACAACACAACCTTGATTTTACAACAATCCTTAATACAATAATTAATCAAATTTACATAAACAAGATAATCACAATTATCTTCAATTTCAAGACTAACTCTAACCCTTAGAATTTTAAACTATCTGCAACTTTGAATATGTTTACAAGATATGAATAAAGAATATTTAATATGTATCAATTTTTTGCTCAAAAATAGTGTTTATAAGATTTTCAAACATTTTGGTATTTATACATGTGTTCCAACGGTCATAGAAATGAATATTTAATTCACAGTCACGAGAGTTGCAGTCGACTGCTACAAAGCTTAGTCGGCCGCTAGATCTTCCGCTAGAACATTGAATCCCTCTAGACAGTTAGCAGATAATGTCTGGTATATACCGATCGACCGCTAGATCGTTCATTACATTATCAGACTCCTCTGGATAGTTAGCGAACAATGTCTGCTACTATTCGGTCAATCGCAAAAATGTTCACTACATTACCAGACTCATCTGGATAGTTAACGAATGATGTCTGCTATTATCCAACTAGGGGTGGCAAAACTAGCGAACCGGCCTGGCCCAAACAAGTCAAGCGATGTAACTGGGCCGGGCCGAAATTGTACAAGCTTAGAATATTGAGGCCCAATCCAACCTCTACATGGGTCATGGGCCAACGAGCCAAAATGATCCGAAAATTTATAAATTTTGACGGATGGTTCATTGAAAGTATTGGCCTCTGAGATAATGTTATTTGACGAAAGTAGATCTCTTCAAAGGCTTGATATTTTCCATTGTCCTAGACTGTCATTTGAACTAGTGGAATATTTGCGAAAGCCTTCATTCCAAAATTTTCGATGGCTTAGTGCAGGGCTTACATCTTTGCCTCTTTGGCTAATAAAATAGATGAATTAGCTCTAATCTGCTCTGAACGACTGTGGCTAACTGTATGTCTGGAGGGTTGCGAAAAAATAGGTTGTCATGATGGATGGCAATTTCATTAGTATGGTGAACTGATCCTTTTATGTGTTTCCTTTTTATTACTTGTCTTTTATGTGCTATCACACTAACAAGTTCTCTCAATTCAAACTAGAATGAAATAGGAGAAAAACAAAATTAAACTAGAAGAAAATGTTGCTTGAATAAAATAAGATTAAAAAAAAGCCTAATTTCTTCTTGCAACTGCAACTTACTAGAACAGAGATTTTGCAATGATGGCGATGGCGACAGAGCAAGCCTGTAAGGAGACTAAAGAGCATCAGTTATGGTGTAGAGCTTGCAGGTTAGTAGCGTCGGATTGTCGTAGTCTCGCAAAGCTGCTCCTGCTATCGTGTGGCTATCTCCTATCTGGCTGAACTGATGGTCAATGGCACATAAATGAAGATAATATGAGACAGAGGTGTGAGATGAGAGTTGAGATTGTGAGAGGCTGAGAGTGACTTGTGAGGTGTTGTGTGTATAGGAAGAGGGGCTTAGGGCTAACCGGGGAATAAAAGTTACAATCTTACAAAACAGAACCAATTGTTATTGTGAGAGTGGCTTACAAATTTTTTTTTATAGGAACCGAGTCGGCCCGTCAACCTGCGGGCTAAAATGGCCCGAACTCATTTGGCTCGTGGGTCAACGGGTCGAGCCATTTATGCCTGATTTTTTTCTGGCCAGGAAAAATGAAACCCAACCAATTTATATTGTGGGCTTTTTGGGTTGGCCCGATGGGTCGGACTTATTTTGCCACTCCTACATTCGGCCAACCGATTTGAAATTTTCATCACATCAAAAGTTTTATGTTTCCTCTTTCTTTTATTTTCCATAGTTTGAAATTTTCATCACATCAAAACTGTCTTGTTTTGTCTTCTTTTATTTTCAAACTGATTTGAATTTTTCATCACATCAAAACTTTCTTGTTTTGTCTCTCTTTTATTTTCCATAGTTTGAAATTTTCATCACATCAAAACTGTCTTGTTTTGTCTTCTTTTATTTTCAAACTGATTTGAATTTTTCATCACATCACAACTTTTTTGTTTCATCTTTTTCTCTTATTTTTCACAGGATTTGAACTTTTTATCCCCTCTAAACCCTTTCATTTTGTCTATCTCTTTTATTTTTACAATATTTAAATAGTGTTGAATCATTTCCTTTCATTAAGAGATTTATGACTTCTTCTTGTACTTCATTTTCACATTTTTTTTCTCATGTATATATTTAGTTTGTTTTTAAACTTCTTATTCTACTTCATTATATATAAAATGAATGATTTAATTTTTAAATTATAAAAGTATTACACATTTCTCTTTATTAATGCATTAACAAAAATTTATTGCATGAGAATAGAACAATTGAGATTACAAATGTTCAAAGGAATATTTGAGGACATTAATAGTTAATTGAAGTCAATGCCGGACTAAGTGGTGAACATTTATCTATTTTTCATAAATGTCTGCTTGATTTGGATAAAAGTAGTTTCGCAAAAAAAAATGTAAGAGATTAGAAGTATGTTACATATGTGTCAGGTGAAAATGCAATACAAAATATCATTTTCATGGATAGGTATCTAGAAATCGAGAAAAAATAAAATCAATTTCATAAAGGATGGATGACATTCGATTGACTCTTGAAATGCATCATTGTGTAAGTAAGTATTCAACGATAACTTCTAAATCTATTAAATAAATACAAAGATGAACAACAACGTTATAGTTTTGAAAATTTTACTGTAAACGACCATGTATGCCAATTTATACAAAAATTAGATGAGAAGAAAATCAATTATGCATTGTGAATGTATTATATGAAGTTAGTTTGTTTTTTTATGCACATTTAAGAAATTTTTTAATGCACTTGTTATTTAAGATTTTAATATGTTCTTGTTGTTCAAGGTTTTTAGCGGGCGAAGACGGGTGTGTTTGCATACCATGGGAGATAGATCTAGACTTACTTCTTGTTGTAACTTACACACAAGGAGTTTGAATATTGTTCAAGGAAAGGCCTAACCCATAACTTTGTTAACATAGTGTTTAATTGATAATGCATTTGTACACTTTATCAATTTATTGATTTATCTAACAAATAATTAAATATAAAATAAATGTTAAATAATAAAACTTTCAATACTAACTCCAGAAAATCTGGTTAATGCAACCAACAACTAGAACATCTTCAGCTCCCTTTTTGCATCCAAAATCTATAAAACTGCCCATATATACATGAGGAATTAAAATCAGAAACTAAATTTGGATTGAAATTTGAAAATCAGTTTTTTAAAATGAGAATAATTTTTATATTTGAATAAAAAAAATTTAGTTGGAAATTGAAAATTGATATGATATTTTTTGAATCAATAATTTTAGTATAAAATATAATTAATAAATTATTGATTTTTTCATCCCACATTATTGTGTTTTAAATTAAAAAATAATAAAAAATATTATTTATGTGAATTTTGTATGACAAATGTATGGAGTTAAGGAAAAAAATTAAAATTTGAACGTGATAAAAACTTTGAAAGTAAAAAAATTATTTTGATATATATTTTTATGAAGAATGATGAATTTAATTTTAATTTTATATTCTTAACCAAATTAAGCCTAAATCATTTAGGCCGACAATGGAATGAGCTTTAAGGGCTTTTACAGTAAACTCAATAAACCAAATTTACCAAGAAAAGAGAGTATCCTCGGCAGAGTATAGTAATTAATGTTTAGCCATCAGCCACCATTTTATACTATTTCATTGCTTCAATGTCCATGTAAAAAATTACTTTATATCACCAAAGATATCGCCAAAGATAACATTGATATTAAATTTTCTTTTTCAATTCACAATGTCTTGAAGTAACTGTCACCTTAGCATGCCATTACAGAGATATATATCTATTTAACATGTCAACTTAACAAATAAAAATAAATATCACACTTTTAAATAAATTCATAAATTAATAAATGATACATTAATAATGTAATTTATTATTGACCTTATACATTGAAAATAACTATTAAATTTTACCGTCAACTCATTTTATATTAATTTGGCGTGTATTGACATTTCACACTTTGGAATGTCATTTAAAAATTTATTCAATATTCACACCAAAACATTATAGATACAATTATGAATGATTATGTAACAAGATGACATGTAAACCTATCTTATTTTGAGTTCCAAAATCATCTCATAAATACTTCAACACCAATAACGCCATGTCAGGATTAGCAGAGAGTCCTACCTGATCATATGGTCAAAAGCACCAAGGGTTAACAAGGTGACAAGAGTAAAGTCAAAACCACTTGAAAAAAAGATCAAAGGTGATAAAATCAAACTTCTACAGCGGCACTTATGGAGGGAGTATAATATAACCTGCAAATAAATGACAGTCCAAAGAATGCATCCAGTTCAGTCAGCTGCTGAATGATCTTTGAACGAGAAAAGGAACAACTTAAAATACAGCTTATCATGAGAAAAAAAAAACAGTAACTTGGGTAGAAATGAAATTGGTAATACAAGTGTCAGCTAGAAGTGAGATACCTGGCAAAATAGTAGAGCTGTATCACAGCAATCTCTGTAAGTAATGCTGAGAAAAAATCTTCTTTTCTCGTGCCCTGAAATTCAAGGAATATTGTGAACTAAATTGCCCTTTTCGAGTCAAGTTTTAGTCATTGAAAGAAAAAACCACAATCTAGCAAATCCATGAGGAGGCAAACTTAAATTTCAGATTCACTAAGCAAAATTGCATAATGTACACTTTTGTTAAGATACATACAAAATGTCATTCCCATAGTTTTACAAGAGATCACCATGGGTATCCTTTTTCACTATGTACTATATACGAAAAGAAATTAGTGACTCATGATTGAAGAGAAAAGACAAAAATGAATTATGCGGAAGTTCAATGTATTCTATTTTCTCAAATAATCTCCACCCCGCTTGAGGGATCTTAAGTTCTCTCTGCCACTCCATCAGTCAGATGTTCACCTCCAAGGCACTGTGGCTTGAAATTGATTAAACCTTGAAAAGGTCATCTGGCAAAATTTATGATGACGCAGGATTACAGCTTTCAGGGAATAATATGGTGCTGGAGCAGCCAACCAACAGGAGAAAACAGTCTTTTACTTGTGGGGACCAGATCCTTCACTGATCCAACATGGCTAACTACTTGATACCTGAGGAGAAACCATGTCTTGGAGGAAAACCAGACTGCTGCCCTCTGTAGGGCCTCCCATTGCCAAGGTGTCTGTTATCAGATGGAGCTGCCCCAAGAATACCAGATGAGTTTGGATCAGGTAAACGGGCACCATTAATCATAGATCTTTGATATGATGGCTGAATAGGCTGAGCTTGGGAAGCTTCAGCTTCAGCCCTTCTCCTCCTTTTCCAGGCCTCAAATTTTTCCGTATCAATGCCTCTGTCCATTAGTGCAGATGTTTGATCTCCAGGAACAGAACCATTTATTTGGGAAGGCCCCACTCCTGCTGCCAGTTGTTGCTCTTGTTTAAGTTTTGAATAGATCTGATGAAGCCTCTCACCAGACAGATTTGAGAAGGTTGAGACGTAATTCCATAATCTTGTTCTCATCCCTATTAACATACCAAGTCATGAATCAAATTTTAAGTCTTAGCACAATGCTTGAGGACCAACTATCCAAAAAGAATTATTCATATTCTCAGAAATCAAAAATCAAAGCAAAACAAAACAGAAAGCAGATCATCTAAAGAGCATACTTTCTTTCTTATATGGCCCCTCCTCATATTCTAGGACAATTTGGTCAATTCTTCGTCCTAGTAGCTGCAAGTAGTTCCGAATTTTGGACAGAACCTGATATAAAGATTACAGAATAAATAGCAAAACATGAAGAAAATGGTGATGGAAAAAGGAGATAGGAAGGAAAACTAAAATGAACCTTATCCTTTGGAAGATCAGCACTTGTAGACTGCAATTTTTGGAGACGTTTGAGAGTCTTTTCCTCATCAGCCATGACATCTTCACACCACTCTCTCCATTTTACTTCCTTGAACTGCTCATACACTTCCTCTGTATCAGACATTTCACCTTCCTCCTTAACTAAAGGTTCCACCTTCTGAGGCTTTGAAACTTTTCCCTTGGACACTAGTAAAGTTCCAGGAGAGCCAGGTTTCCCTTGTCTTCCCTTTCCACGTGATGAAGTTAAAGTCATCCCCTTTTGCTTCTTACCCTTGCGGCCAGATTTTGTATTAGTGTTCTTTCCACCAACTGCCACAACTTCCTGGTATTGACATTCCAAGCAGCACGTGAATTGGTAACTTGCACTCAAGTTGTTCCAGAGATGGATGTCAAAGACAATCATCTCAAACCAATGAACTACAACAGATAGTGACTTCACAGACAAAATATTTGCATATGGCTTCAGCATCAAGAAAGCAATCTTGTTCAACCACCAATAATATAAGACAGACATGTAACTAGGAGTAGAGAGCAGCAACTAAACAATAACATTCTTAAATAAATAAATGACCAGGTATGGATTGCCAAAAAATGCTCCAGCTGTGTGTTATGCAGCTAGAATACATTTCCCTTGTGCTTGTGGCACACTAAAAATCAGGAACCCGATGAAGCCATTTGCTGCTAACTCATGTAAAGAGAGTATCTAAAACAAAATTTTGGTGGACCATTAGAACCACACACATCTTGCTCATTTTGTTTAAAAACAGGTGAAATAGAGAACAAAATGCATAACAGAATAGGCAAGGGAATCATTTCAACTCCAAATTGTCTAACCAGAAGCTAAAGAAAGAAACCAAGAATTTACAAACTCAAAGAAACAAACAAACACCACAAACTCTTGAAGAATCAAGCGGGACGGGGTCAAATTCTTTTATGTCAACCACAGTCCGCATTCCAGACTAAACACCATTCATTTCCTACAAAATACCCATGTTCCTGAATTTGAGGAATAAAATATACCCCGTATCTGTCTTGGCCAAGCTTCCTTCCTTTCTTTTCTTTTTTTTTGGGGGGGGGGGTGTGGCAAGGGGGGGGTTGTCTGCATTGGGGAAGGCATGCAAGAAAACAAAACAATACATATGTGTTTCATTGAGCAACTCCTTCCATTAACAGCTTATTTCATTTACAACAAACTGTAACCATTTTAACGGTTTCTTTGATCAAATGGAAGCATGACTTTGACTCGCTGCATAAACTATTTCATTGGGAATACCAAAGATAAATGTCCAGATCAAGAAAGATGAGTTCTAAATCCTAAAAACTATGCTACCAAGCACTCTTTCACATTCATATCCACATATATAGGCATGTCCTTTCAAACAAGATTAAGAAAATGAAGCAAACATTAGGTCCCCTTCCATCCAATCTCCCAGTGCTTTTTTTTCATCTTCTACAAAGAACAGCAGGATGAATTTCTCCCATCAATCATCTCTTTTAATTCATCCTATGAGCAAAGGAGCATAACAGAATAACAAGAATACTATTGCTTAGCAGAAGATAAGGCAAAAAGCCAACCTTGTGGGACATTCCAAATCAACTTCTATTCACATGGAATATATTGACGAATTCAGATGCAGTAATTCTTTAATCTAATATGCAAATGCAATAACCCACCATTTGTAGGAGTTGGGATGCTCGTTCTTTCAGCTGGGGAGCTCGCGGTAAGAATGTCTCATGGTGTTGAAGTTCTACCGGAGCAATCTTCTTTGTAAGACCAAGCTTCTCATCTAATCTTATCTTCTCCCAGTTGCCAAATCCATGATAATGAATTCCAAGAAGCAGCTTTGCATCATCCTCTGCCCACACCAACATGCATGCATAAACTTAGGCACAAGTACAAGGACTAAGCGAACCCTCTCCACCCAAATAATCAAGGGCTTCTAAATTGATAATAGGAATGAGAAAGAATTAGCTTACTTTGGTTCCAACCACACCCTTTAGACCATGTGGCTGGTTTAAGGTAAGCCAACGATCGGAACTGAATAATTGGATCTTCATACCGACTAATGCGCTTTGCTAAGAGTTGAAGCTCTTCAACACGGCTTAGTAGTTCATCAGCCTTCACAGGGACTCCAAAGAAATCCAACAAAGGCCCCTATACATAAATAAGATCCTCAGCTCTAGAGAACAAAGATACATGGCAAATATATGCTAAGTCAGATTTTCAAAAACTAGGTAGAAGTTGTAAAGGAACCAACCCTTGTATCAGGACTTTCCACTTTAACCGCTTCCCTGCAACCATCAATAAGAGCATCATATAATTCAATCTGTGCTTCTGTTGGAGCAGCTTCAACTGCTCCACCAACTTCTGAGGCTATTAGATTAATTTGGCTGTCATTCCCAAACTTCTTAACCTGGTCCAAGAATAAATATCTATGATTTATAGTTCAATAGTCATTATTACTTTTAGAGAAAAACAACAGCTCAAACAGAGCGAGAAACCACAGGAAGGAAAAATATCAAGTGGTATGTCACGACATTTATATAAGCATATGTTCAAAAGATATGGCAGATGAAAAATTATCTTCAACTCAATGTGATTAGTTTACTTTTCTTCATTGTTCATACATTCTGTATTAAAGAATAGTTTTGGTCCATTCGGATTAATATTACTTGACAATCCCAAGAAAACATTGCATGAGCATAATAATAATATGTTATGTTGATAAAATGGTAACGAACATGCACAAGCATAATAATAATAATAATAATAATAATAATAATAATAATACTCTCTTCATTTAGAATTGAATGCTTTTGACCCTTTTGACCCTGATTTAAAATTAAGGAAAGCCTTAACTTTAACTTAACTTTAATTAAGTTACCTAATTATCTTTCATATTAATGAAATGGATGGTGGGACCCATGAATTAGTGTGATATAAATCCCTTGTATTAAGATGTAGAGTGATGGAATCCATGAGTCTCTTAAATTAAGGATGTTATTAATGAAACTTTGGATAAAATACATGACTAAAATAAAAATTTGAATCTTCAATTCCAGACAGAATGAGTAATAATAATAATAGTATTTCAATATCAGTTATGGTGAAAATATCTACCCACTTGACAACCCAAGAACAGACATAAGAATGGTCTGCTAGCAAAACTCTACAACAATATTGAAGAGACACCATACTGCGCTTATAATATTCAACCAAAAATATATGGCAGAAAAGGATTATAACGATGTCCAGGACCATTAACAGCAACAACGAAGTAGTATTGCAATCATAACTACAGGAAACTAAAAGAAAGTTAAAACGAAAAGAACTTCAGCATACCAACAAGCAAAGAGAGATTCAAATAACATCGACAATCTAAAACTATATGCATATTTACAAATACTAGAATACTTCTACTACCTCTAGTAGACAAGGAAATATAACATAAATATACAACTAAAGCTTACCGCACGAAAAAATCGTGTGGCGTCTCTCTTTGACAAATTTCCATAAGACCACCCTCTCACTTGAGCAGTAGCACCTTCAATCATGGGTGGCAAGTAGCCTATATCTGGCTTGCGACGCTTTGATAACCTTTCCTGAGAATCCATTCCCTTCTTTTTCCTTTTATTAGTATTCTCTAGAGGGTTGGCCTCTGCATAGCTTTTGATATTTCGAGCAGCACGAGGAGCCAGAGCTTCCTATTTTCCCAAAGAGAAATATTTTAAGAGAATAATTTTGAGAAAAAAAAAATACAGTAACTTGCACCAAAAGTAAATGCGTGCTTTAGGAATCAGTTGAATACTTCAGCTTGAGTAATAGCTTCTGGTTTTATCATGCGGCTCCAAAAGCTTCCATCATCTTCAGCACTGCAGAAATTTGCAACCTGAATCCAGTTGGGAAAAGGGATGAAACATTTGAGCAGAAATAAACCATAAAACATTTATGAACAACATAAAATGAAGGAAATTTTGCTACAAAAGAAAGGAACTGGAGAACAATTTTAGTGAACAAGGGAAAAAGAAATACATAACAGTACTTGGGAAAATTGGCAAAATGCCAGGGGAAGGATAGAAGAGAGTCCCATTAAAAAATAAAAATAAAAAGAACCAAAGCATAGTAAGGATATAAATGCTTATAAGGGACAGAAAACTCTAATTACGGAAGTATACTCACCGTAAAACCACGAAGCAGGTTAACTGCTTTATCGTCACTGGTTTCTTTCTCTTCAACCTTTTCTGCTCTTTCAAGAATTTCATCAATATTCATATTTAGAAGCCTTTTTTTGCTTTCTTCATCATTTCTATCTTCCTTAAATAGTTCCTCTGCTCCAAACCTCAAGATAGCTGAAAGCTCATTCTAGAATCACAACAACCAAAGGATGATTGCAAGATGTCAAAAAAGTATTTTTAACAACTGAGGCCTATAAGACACCTTCTTTGTCCTCCTTTTTCCTAGAAGGAATATTGGAGGGCTAGGCATCTTGAAGAGTTGTCAAATATGAAGAAACTATGAAAGATGCATCAATAAAGGATCTCATTTATTTGAAGTAAAAATTATGAACACAGTACAAAAATAACATCCTGTGAAATCTGTTACTTACTTTATCAAAGGAGCTTCCCTTCGTTGCTTCTTTCTTCTCCAATCTGCCTTCAGCATTTAGTTTCTGAATCACTAAATGGTCAAGCACCTAACATATGAAAAAATATACATTAATGCAAAATAATGTAATTATTACCTACTATCTAAAAAAAACAATAGGTACAGATTAGGTTAAAGAAAAAATGGTAGAAAGGAGGTTTTCTATAATTAGTTTATGTAACCGATTCACAGAAGACAATAGCATAAGCAGATGGTATCCATGCTCAAACAAAAGTACTTCAGCAAGTTTAAACTTCAGAAAAGCATGAGAATATTAAGGTTAAGATTGGTATACCATCTTTTTCTTAGCTCGCTCCAAGATATCTTCCTCAACACTCTTGCTAGTAACAAACCGGTAGATATTTACAACCTCTTGCTGCCCAATCCTATGAGCTCTACTCATTGCCTAACCAAAGAATATAGAACAAATATCAACTAAAGAAACTACCTCAAAAACGTCAGTAAAAAGGGTTCCAAATCAACTGTTGTCCATTTAGAACCTGTAAATCATTCTGAGGATTCCAATCTGAATCAAATATAATAACCGTATCTGCAGTTGCTAGATTGATACCCAAACCTCCAGCGCGTGTTGAAAGAAGGAAACAGAAATCGTCACTCCCCACAGCATTAAAATGCTCCATAGCCTGCTGGCGCAACTCAGCCTTAGTACTACCATCGAGCCTTTGGAATTGAAACCCTTTAAGTGACAAATATTCTGCCAGTATATCCAGCATTCGAACCATCTGTTTGAAGGATAGCTCAGTAAGCTAATTGTGCCAGATACAAAAGATAACAACTGCCATGCAAGGTTTCAAGAATCCTAAGGCCTAGCAAGGTAAAATCAGCAGAACCTCGGTTTTATTTTTACAGGAGGATAAACCAGGTGTACAGCTCAACACTAAATACAAAGAAGCCCTGAAGCATTCACAAGTATAGTGCAAAGAAAGGCAACTATGTTGCAACAAAATGATGGTTTATTTATTTAATGTTGATACATCAGAAGGTCAGAGGAAGTGAATCACACCCAATACTGGTCACTTAGTAGGGGAGGTTCTAACCAATTGAGCTATCACCTCGTCAATGGTGGTTTAAAGTAGTTATTGCATAATAAACACAATAAAGCACAAGAAAATGTAATAAATACGCAAATAATGGCATACTAAGTTCCCCTAGATTTTGACTCATTGTCCAAAATTACAAGAATGGCCTGTCATAAACAGTGCACTAAATCAGTCACATTCTTCCATCTTAGATGTTTAAAATTAAAGGCTTGAGAAATCTACAAAAAGATTTTTATGTTCTCATCTTCAGTTGTTATCTACAAAAGGATCCTACAAAAAGAATTAATGTCGATGAGCAAAAGGGTGCAACCAAGAATAAGTTACCATTCATATTTACAAGTTATTCCCTACGTCCATTAATATAAGTCGTTGGGTCCACTTTTACACAAATAGAACTTTTTTTGTTCCTAAAATGCCCTTAATTATTAGGAGGTGTGTTTTATTGAAACTCGTGCTTGTCCAATTAAAAAGATGACAGAGGTGAGAAAAAATATAGAAATAAATGAGAGTATTATGGGAAAAAATGGGTAAAATATCCCTCTAAGTCATAAAAAAACTTATATTTAGATACAAACACAAATGGCTCAAGCAACTTATATTAATGGACTGGGGGCGGGGTACTACTTTAAGCAGAAGCCAACTTGGGAACATATAAGTCTTCCAATGGAACAAGAGAAGACAATCCAATTTCATCCAAGTTCAACTAATCCCATTATAAGAATGAAATTCAGTCAGCTTTGACAAAATCCATCCTTCATAAAGAAGCTAGAAACAAAGCCAAAACTACCTGAGAAAAAATTAATACACGGTGATTGGTCGCATGCAATCTATTGAGCAACTTATCAAGTATAACTAGCTTCCCACTGCTGAGTATTATCCTCTCCAGCTTAGTGCTACCAAGGATGTTTGTGTCCCCACCATAACCATGGTCTGCACTTTCAAACAAAAATGGATGATTGCAGCATTTCTTCAACTCCACCACAATATTTAAAAGTGAAACCTGCAAATTTAGAAAGAAATTCAAGGCCACTGATTTTCAATAAAAGATAACAATGCCCACTTAAATTTAAAGCCATCACAGCATTAAACATTCACAGTCAACTAATAGTATTCTGTATTTGAAACTCTCTTTTTTCTTATAAGTAGTATTTGCAACTCCACTCCAGTGTCATCAGGACACAAATGTCCAGGAAGATAAATATTTGTCATTCATTCAACTATCATGTTGTGCATAAATAAAAAGATTTTAACACAATCATCAGAGAAATCTCGAGCAAATTATCCACTAGCAACTATGCCTTTTGTGCCAAAAAGAGTTCAAGAAAGCTGCATACCAAAAAGAATAGAGAAAATGGGAATAACTATACCTGATTCCCACGAACACCCTTATTCAAATCTTGGAAGTTGCGTTCCAGAATCCACTTATAGTACCTTCATAAATTGCAAAAATAAAAATAATAATAACAATGAAAGGAAAAGAAAGCTGAAAAGCACTTGAGAAAATAGGCTATAGCATATCCTGGAAATAAAACTTACTGTTTCTGGAGTGGTGACATCTCAACCCTAAGAATGCGTTCAATCTTAGGAGGCAAAGACTTCTCAACATCCTTGATAACCCTCCGGAGAATATGAGGCCTCATTTCCATGTGAAGATTTGTAAGCTATGACAAATTTCAAGCACACCATGGTCACTTTCAAGCTTACAAAACAACCACCAATAGATGGAATAATCAAACAAAGGAGAAGAAGCAGGAATTAGAGGATAATGAGGGCAAATTAGTACCTCAGTTTCATCGAATGAACCAAGATTATTGTAGTTCTGAACAAAGTAATCCTTACTGTTAAATTTAACAGGATCAAGAAAGTGAAGCAGTGCCCTATTGTTAATAGAAAAATAAACATGAAATTAGCAAACACTAATACTCAGATGCAGAAGAGAAATTTAAGACCACAAAGAGATGAGGTTTGAACAAACAGAACCCATAAGTTTGCACATGCTTAAAACCCAGAAAAATAAAAAGACAACTAACAAAGATATTCTTTGTTTTCTCAAAGATAAACCAATCATATCTTCTAAATACACCAAGGTAGTATAGAACTATTTGTAAAATGAAACAAGTACAATTTTACAATCATGTAGAGCACACTTAAGATATGTATTCTTTCACCTCAAAATCTCTCCCCAAATCAGAACCAACATTGATTTGAAGACAATAACGACAGGAATACACAGAAGAATATATTCAGTCTACTCATACATTAAACAGATATACACAACAGTTATGAGTAATAAAGTCCCATAACTCAAAATGCATTGGATGCATCCTCCCCAAAACTCCCCCAAATCCACCTCTTGTTTTCTAATTGTGAAGGAAGACAGAGAAGACAGGGGACAGTAATAAAAGGGAAAAACTAAATGCAGATTCTCCGGATCCATGAAAATCAACCAGGTAAAATGGATTCAGAAGATATTAAGAAATTCCATATTATTTTGTAAATCTTTTGAGCTAAGTCTTCAGCCATAAGACAAGAATGACAAAAGAAAATAATTTCCCCATGTCCTCATTATCTCAGATGAAATATCCAAGCCCCAAAGCACAAGAACACACCCTCAGAAATTTTATATTAGTCCTACAGAAAACTCATGCATAAAGATACTTTCCATCTGCCCTCCAAACAACAACTCAGATAAATGAACGATGCTTTACCAGATCCAGCTTATATCAGTTTCCCCTTCATACACAGATTTTGCTTGACCTAATAAAATAAAGTAATATGAAAGGGACCCTTCATACAAGTATTTATAAGCAATGATTTAGACCTAAAGGTTAATTACCACAACTCATAAACATTGTTTTGCAACGGGGTGCCTGTAATAAGCAACTTGTTCTTGGTGCTGAATTCCTGTAGAATCCAAGTATTTAAAATTAAAAATAAATAAGTAAACACCAATATGCAAATAAATAACAGTTAAAAACGTATCAATTTAGCTGACAATCTTATAATACCAGCAGTGTCATATACAGAGATGCTTCACTGTTCTTTAGCCTATGTGCTTCATCAACCATAAGGTAGTTCCACTTGATTTTTGAAAGCACAGCCTTATCCTTCAGCAATACCTCATAGGTAGTCAACAAAGCATCAAATTTGGTAATCCTGCCAGTTTTCCTCTCATTGTAAAATTCATATTGCTGACAAACCTGCAAGCCATAAAATAAAAAGTGGATGCAAACCAGCCAAAATAATAAAATTCTGGGGTTCAGGAAGCGCCTTCAATTTTGTTGCAAGCAATGCCTTTAGAGATATTACCTAGTAAAGCATAGATTCCTCTAATGAAAATGATTAATGCATGATGAATGAAATACCATATAATTATATTATAGCTTCTGGGGATTGAAGAAACCCCAGAACAAAAATCATAATTTTCTTTTTTGTTGGGAGGGGGGGTGTTGGGTTTAGCAATGTCTTCCATAATATTATCACCTAGTAAAGCATACATCCTTGCTCAAAATGATTGGAAGATAAGTATGCACAAATACCCATCAAACAAATATTATGGTACCATAAAACCAAATCTAGGACATCCAAAACACAGTTATTCCATGCAAAGATTCTTAAGAAATGATGGGAAAATATTTCTCCTCCACATTCTTAGGGATCCCTTTTCTATATCTGCAGGATGAGGAAAAGTCATTTCAGGTATCCTCTCCACTGATGCTGTTCCTTAACCAAGGATTCTTTGTGGTTTTGTTCCACTTTCCTGCTTTCAGTGCTGTGACACTTGGTGGCATAGAAATGGATGATGAATAGATGGATGACGGATGAGTGTAATTGAGAACCGAATGGACACTCATCCATTCATCGCGCACCTATTTGGGTTGTAGTTGAAAACAAATATTTGCTTATAAACAGATTAAGAAATTTATAACCCATTGAGACTAAGGGCAAATTATATATACATATGAAGGGCACAAATAGTTGTAAATAAATACACACACACATATATATACATACATATTTGGGTTGTAGTTGAAAACAAATATTTGCTTATAAATCATTGAGACTAAGGGCAAAATTACAGTGAAATCCCCTAATGTTCATTGCAATTATAGTGTACTCCCTCTTCATTGAGAATGTTGACTTTGACTTGTAGTATAATCCATTCAACTGTCAACTGTATAATTTTATGCAAACGAACTTGCTACTTCCAAGTGAAAGAATACTCATATAGGATAAAAGATGGCTGGCAGTTTAGCTACCCCAAATTTTAAATTTTTTAAAAAAAATCTATTAGTTTATCAAGCTATTAAAGAGCCAAAAGATTATACTTTTTTTCGTGAAATTGTCATTGAACAATTGTTTCTCCCTCTCAAAATTCAAATATCACTTTGATATTTCCCAATCCCAACCAATATGTTGTCCTTTTCTCTCACTCTATTATTTTATTTTTTTTTTTGGTTTGGAGTTTTGACATCCAAAATCCATCTCCATAACCCTTAAAACAAATAAGACAGCAAGTCCCATGACAATGACTCAAGCTACTCCAATGTTTTGTTTACTCAACTCAATGTGACTGAGAGCGAAATAGTTAATCTATCCATGAAATGTGATGCAGAAAAAAATCTTAAAGATCCTTAATAATTTAGATTCGCTCAAAAAAAGGTACCAAGACGGTGGAGGCGCTTGCCATTAGCACTCTCTTCAAGCAAAAGAAAGGAAGTGATTACTTGGCACCATCAGATCAAGGAATAAGAATAGCCTAAGTCCTGAAAAATCTGTCAATAAATGACAAACTCCATTCAAGTGGTCCTCCTTCTGGAGAAATGCGCATTTCCTTAAAACAGTTCAGGAATATTCCATTTTATGTATTTTAGAATCCTAGTTTTATTTAGTTTCCTAATTAATTGTTATCTTGGAGGACAACAATTCCTTTTAGGAAAGTATTCTAGGTTTAGTCTCTCTCTCTCTCTCTCTCTCTCTCTCTATATATATATATATATATTCCAACCTTTGTAAAAGAAGAGATACATACTTTTTGATAATTATATGGAACAGCCTTTGGCTTTTGTTCCTCTTGAAGAACTTAGGGTTTGCTAAATTAGCCCCTAAATTAGGATTTTTTATTGTGTTTCCCAGTGAAAACCATGCCTAAGACATGAATTGAAGGCCCTACCCTTCTTTCCGCGCTTCCGCCAATAGAAAAATGGGTAAGATGGAAAAACAATATACTCCCTTCCAATCAGAAAATCTTGTCAAATTTTTGACGAGGTAAGAATCACCAAAATCTACAAAAATATAAGTTAAAATGATTACAAGAAGCTTACATAAGAATTAACAATTGAGTAATTATTTTCTCTCCTCTTTCATCTTCTGCAACTAAACCAAGAATTTTTATCTTTTAGATTTTATTTCATTAACTCTTTTCCCTCTACTCTTGCATCTTCTTCAATGTATTTATGATAAAATTATTAACTAGTCCAAAGTATAATGTAAGAGTAAAACAGGGATATAAGTATCAATTACTCTATTGACTTACAAATATAGAAACTTTTGACAAGATTTTCTGACTGGAAGGAGTATTTGTCTGTTCTGTTATTCTGATGTACCTCCATGTCAGTGTAGTTCTCCCTTTACACTAAACTATTCTTCTGGTTAAATGCAATCTATATTTTTCTCTTCACCTCCCCCAGCCCTAAACATAACCAGACTTCACAAAAATTACATGAACAAGTTTTATCCAATTCATTTTATCATGTAATGATATTGACAAGTTTCCCAGGAGCACAACTGAAAATTTACACTTTTGCCTTTTTTTTCTTTTGGGAGGGAAGGTCGTTTTTAAGGGAAGAGAAAATAAATTTAATGGTCAAAATATAATCATGCAAAAACTTTTTGAGGCCAAAATTAAAATGTTAGTATTTCTTTGAGAATTTCATATATGGGGCTAAATTGGTGAGGCACTTCACCAATTTACATTCATTTATTACTAATTACAGCCAATCTTCAGACAGAAGCCTTCATCATTATGAAAAATGCTTTAGCTCAAAACCAAGGGCATAGAACAAACAATTGTTCATAATTAAAAAGCTCCATTAAATGAACAAAAACAGTTTATGCAAAAATGTTCTTGGAAGTAAAAGTAGAATAAAGAAAGCAAAAGTTGCAGTGGATGTATTTCTACATGAACATAGAAAGAACTGCAAAGGGAAGAGATAATAGAAGATACCTCACGGCTTGCACGAGTTCCAACATATACAATAACATTCATGCTAGGGAGCCACTTTCTAAATTCTTTTGCCCAATTAGATAAAGTTGATAACGGAACAACAACCAGGAATGGGCCATGAATTTGCTGCGCATTCTGCAAGAATAAAAAAGAGCACATGTTACAACAGAATCGGAGGACATTTTACAGGAGATGAGGGAAAAGAATGAGACCTGTAAAAAGCCTAACATGGAAACCGACTGCACAGTTTTACCAAGGCCCATTTCATCAGCTAATATTACATTTGTATCATTTCTCCAGCTATGCAATAAAGATGCTAGTTAGTGTTTGAGGAAAAGTTCCTGAAGCTTATAACTAAAATACAGAGAGCCAACACTAACCTATTAACGAGAAAATTTAAACCTTCAAGCTGATAATCTCGAAGCTTTCCACCCTTTAACCACTCAGGCTGTTCATCAAGCTTCCGCAAGCTTCCTAATTCATTAACCATCATCTTTGGAAATAAGAATAATTTAAATGCAATAGATATGCATCCAAAGTTTTCTTCTTTTTTTTTTCTTCTGAAACAAGTAAAGGCAGAACGACATGGTTGCACCAGAAACAGGAAAGTAAGCCAAAATAGTAGAATAAATGGGTATTGATGTTTCACAATGTTAAATAACTAGCCTATGCATAATCTCATAAAGGAAGTCGTAGTAGAATAATTCCATTATGGCATCCAATGTATAAAGTAGCATCCCTCTCTAACAACTAAGGCTTTTCAATAATGTGGTAATTTAACGAAGTAACAAACTAGTAAGTTTTAATATGCTGAGTTATTAGCAAAAAGTGGATCTTTCCAACATCTAAGGTGGCACACCGAAGTATGCGCTTTACAATTAACACTCCTCTCTAAAAACTTAAGCTAGATGGAAATTTAACAGAACCCAATTGATATTCTGAAAATTTATGTAGGTGAAATATATGATTGGTACGGTCCCTACACCAGTAAGCAGCCCAAACGCTACTCCACAGTGGAATCAAGGAGGCATGGCATGCCGAGATACCTTCCAGTTAACAAGAGAATTCGAAAATATATTTATACAGGAATAGAACAGTACCTCATGTAGATAGACAGACTACTTGAGAAGATCAAACAGGAAATATATGTCCAAACACCTATAGACGGGATGGGAGAGGTCCTCTCCAGCTTGTCTAATAACTGATGGGAAACATCCTCTTCACTTTATATAATGACTATATTTAATGAAAAAGGATCCAGTGTCTCTTTCAAAGGCTATCAGTAAAACAACAATGATGCTTTAATCCTGAAACCAAAACCACTTGCCATCCCAGTCTCTTGTGACAGAAAGCTATCTATTGATCAGTAAAATTTCTTCTCTAACAGGTTTTTGTATTGACAAAGCTTCTACTGATCTTTGATCACATATATTCTTCTCTTCCATACACAGGATCAGAAAAAGAGAGAGATTTGATATTGGGAAGAGATATCAGCCAAAGTCCTATCAGGAATACACAGAGAAGAGATCTCAATGTAATTAGGAAGGCTAAGCTGGATGATAAAGATGCACAGGCAAGAAAACCACCAAAAACTAGGGAAATTTAGCACTTTCTGTTCAGATTCTAGACTTCGCAGAGCTTTTTATTGCTCATGAATATTTCTGTGTAAATTATGGTCAGGATCTAGAGCCATCGTTAATAGTCTGAGTGTCTTATTAGAAGATAAGAGATCTTCCAATATTGAGATAGTCTTGAAAGGAGCCCTTCCGAGGCGGGCCAACCAAAAATAGATGTTGAGTATAATGTTAGGCAGCCTAAAAAGGCTGCTATGTTTGGCAGCCTAACATAGCTGCTATGTGTATTGTTTCTTCCACATTTGTGTGCTTATGAAAGCTTATATATAGGCACTTCTTGTAATCTAAATATTATGTTAATAGTATACCTTTCTACATGGTATCAGAGCCTCTTCCTGAGGCCTGAATCTCTCCTTTGAGAGTAAAAAAAAAAAAAACCAAAACTTCAATTCTTCAAGTATCTACTTCAATCATTTTTGAAATTCTTCATCAAAATTGACACCATCAACTCAAAGGCCTGCCACATGTGCGGAGCAAACAGAACCTGAAGCGCCGCAGCCGAAAAACCACGCGCCTAGCAGCCTGAAGCGCTTGGGACCCACGTGCCGGCTTCTAGTGATAAGAATTCTGCGCCGATGGTTTCTTCAGCTTCGCCTGTGTTTGCTTAGTCCTCCCAAGGTGTCATTTATGTTTTTAACCCTTGATTTTTAAAATAGGTTAGGATTTTTTCTTCTGCTGCTGCATTTCTTCTGTTGCACACCTATTCTGAACTTAAGTTTTATTCTGCTGATGCGTTTCTTTTAGGTTATATTGGAGTGTATCTGGATTACGATTTCTCTTATGTTGTATCTAGGTTCAATTTCTTTACCTTTGTTTTAATATATTTGAAGCATTTTTCAACCATGGCTGAAATCATGAATCCCACTACCTCATCTCCTGCCTCATCTCAACCCAAGATGTATGTTCCTAATTTATCTAGTAGTGTGGTTATAACAAATGAAAAGTTACTTGGGTCTCAAAATTTTCAAGAATGATTTTCTATTATAAAATTATGATTTATGGAACAAGGGGTAGTTGATCATTTAACTACCAATTCTGAAAACATTCAATATGAACGAGATGTTTGGAAAAGACTTGACGCGTAATTTTGTAGTCATTTATGGCAGTCACTTTCCTCCGAATTATCTCCAATGTTCCTTCCCTTCATGACTTGTGAATCTGTGTGGAAACACGCATAATCATTATACACAAATGATATTTCTCGTTTCTATTATGTTATTAGTGACATGCTAGATATCAATAAATTGGAAATGTCAATGGAAAAGTTCTTAGACTTATGACTGAATTCAATAAACTCATGCTTATTGGAGGATCACCAGCAAAACAAATTGCTCAGCGTGATAATTTTTTTTGTTATTTTTGCTCTTACAAAGCTTGAGCCAAATTATGAGCAAGCTCGTCATGGCATTCTTGGAGATGGATCCGTCTCAAATACTAAAGATATGTTTAAAAGACTTCTTAAGTCTCTTCTGCTTCCAAGGACATCACAATATCTTCTACAATAGAGCACTCTGCTCTTACTATTCCAACATACAATTCACAGAGACAATTATAGAGGAAGAGGTCGAAGAAGTTATCGAGGAGGCCGAGGTGGTCATGGTGATCGTGGCACAACTCGATTTTGTGACTATTGTAACAAACCTGGACACATAAGAGAGGAATGTTGGATACTTCATAGCAAACCAGTAGTGCCAAGAATAGCACAAGCAAGTCAGATACCTCTAGTATATATACTATCTCAAACATCGAGTATCAAGAGTTTCTTCAACTCAAAGCTGCCCGAATATCTATTCCTCCTACTACACATACTGCTATTACTTCACAGTCTAATTCTATGTGGGTTTTTTATTCTAGTGCCACTGATCATCTTTCTTGTAATCTAGATCTTTTCTCCTAAATTACATACTCGAATTCACTTCCCTCAGTTACCTTTGGTGATGGCTCAATAAGGGTTGCAAAAGAAATTCGAGCCATTACTCTTCTTCCTTCTTTGTCATTATTTAATGTTTTGTATATTCCCGATTGCCCTTTCAATTTGATTTTTGTTTACTTACTTATTCTTTTAATTGTTTTGTAAATTTGTCTTCTAACTCGGTGAATGTGCAGGACCGAAAAACGAAAGAGATGATTGGTACAGGATATGAATCTCGAGGACTTTACTTTTTCTCGTGTTCTACCAAAACTGCATGCATTGCTTCTATTTCTCCTCTTCTAGCTCACTACATCAACTTATTCCTCACTTGTCAAATTTAAAGTCTTTAGAATATGAGTCATGTCAACTTGGGAAATATTCACGAGCTTCCTATTCTAGTAAACTTAATAGGCGTGCTACTACCCCTCTTTCTTTAGTTCATTCTGATATTTGTGGGGAATTCTTGGCTATCGGTATTTTGTTACTTTTATAGATGATTTTTCTCGTTGCACCTGGGTCATTTTGATGAAAAATCGTTCTGAGCTCTTTAATGTATTCCAGAAATTTTATAATGAAATAAAAAATCAATTTAGGGTGTGTATCAAAACCCTGCGCAGTGATAATGCCACAGAGTATTTTTCTGAATCTTTCACTACTTTTTTTTCCTCACATGGCATACTTCATGAATCTTCCTGTGCTCGATCTCCACAACAAAATGGCATTGCTGAAAGAAATAATCGACACCTTGTTGAAACAGCTCGAACCTTGCTTATCCATCAAAGGATTCATAAAAGATTTTGGAGAGATGTTATACTTCACTCTTGCTATCTCATAAACCGAATATCTTCCTCTATTTTACAAGGTAAAATTCTTCTTAATATTCTACTTCCACAAGAACCTCTTCATAAACTTCCGCTGCGGGTCTTTAGGAGTACCTGTTTTGTTCATGATTCTACTCCCGAACAAGATAAACTAGATCCAAAGGCAATTAAATGTGTTTTCACTGGATATTCTCGTCTTCAAAAAGGCTTCAGGTGCTATTGTCCTAAGACTTATCGTTTTTACACCTCTTTTAATGTTACCTTTTTCGAGTCTTCACCCTTCTTTTCTACTACAACCATTGATGAGTCTGATTTCACTGAGGAACCCACTGAGACTGCAAAATTACTTCTTGTTCCTACTTTCTCTGGGTCACCACCTCAAATGGTGCCTGAAGAAGCAATCTCTTCACCTCATACTGAGCTTTTGCCCCCAATCCAAGAGGAAAGACTTGTGTCACCTTTCCCACACATATATTAGCATCGCATTCGCCAGTTACGTAATTCACAAAAAGATCATGAAAGTCCAGTTTATTCATATCCTATGCCGTCGAATCTTTCTGACTCGGTCCAAGATTCACCTATTGCCAATTGCATAAGTACCAAATCTACTCGAAATTCTTATCTCATCTATAACTTTCTCTCACAGAATCGTCTTTCTCCGTACTTTTATTTCCCATTTGTCTTCTATTTCTATCCCTAAGAATGTTCAGGATGCCTTGTCTCAGTCAGACTGGAGGCAAGCTATGGCTGATGAAATGGAAGCTCTTGATTCTTCAGGAACTTAGGAGTTACCTTTGAGCAAAACAGTAATTGGTTGTAGATGGGTATACAATGTAAAAGTTGGCCCAGATGGACAAGTGGACAGGCTTAAACCTCGACTTGTTGCTAAAGGTTATACACAGGTATTTGGTGTTGACTACACTGATATTTTTTCACCCGTAGCCAAAATTGCTTGTGCATATTTTCCTGTCAATGGTCATTGCATCAATTGGATATCAAGAATGCCTTCCTACATGGTGAACTGAACGAAGAAGTGTACATGGAACAACCACCGGGCTTTGTAGCTAAAACAGGAACTTAGTTTGCCGCCTTAAGCACTCTCTCTATAGCTTGAAACAATCACTCAGTACTTAGTTTGGCAGGTTTAGTAGAGTTATTCAACAGTTCAACATGGCTCGGAACAAGGTTGATCATTCTGTATTTTACAGACATTTATCAGGGAAAAGCTTCTATCTGGTGGTTTATGTTGATGACATTGTTATCAATATAGATGACACAGAGGGCATATGTCAACTTAAGAAACATTTGTTTCAATGCTTTGAGACTAAAGACCTTAGAAACTTAAAATATTTTCTTAGTATAGAGGTTGCTCCATCACAACAAGGGATTTATGTTTCTCAAAGAAAATATGCCTTGGATATACTAGAAGAAGTAGGTATGACATGTTGCAAACCTGTTGACACACCCATACATCCCAATGTCAAACTTCTTCCAAGACAGGAGGAGCCTTTATCTTATCCTGGAAGATACCGAAGATTAGTTGGCAAGTTACTTTATTTGACAATCACTCATCCTGATATTTCATTTGCAGTTAATGTGGTTAGCCAATTTTTGCAAGTAATATGTCAAAGAAAGTCATTGGAAAGTTGCAATTAGAATTTTAAAATATGTCAAAAGGTCTCCAGGTACGGGCTTGCTTTATAAGAATCATGAAAATACAAAAATTGTTGAGTATACAGATGCAGATTGGGCTGGTTGTCTTTGGGATAGAAGATCAACATCAAGTTATTGTATCTTGTTTGGTGGAAATCTTGTGTCATGAAAAAAGTAAAAAACAAGATGTGGTAGCTCGTTCTAGTGCAGAAGCCGAATACCGAGTAATGGCTCTTGAGACGTGCGAACTTATTTGAGTGAAGCATCTTCTCACTGAGCTTAAGTTCTGTAAACTCAATCCTATGAAATTAGTTTGTGATAATCACGCTGCTTTGCACATTGCATCTGATCTTGTCTTTCATGAGATAACCAAAGAAATTAAAGTTGATTGTCACTTCATACGTAACAAGGTTGCTTCCGGAGACATTGTTACTGCGTTCGTTGGATCAAATGACCAACTTGCTGATGTATTTACTAATCTTTGAAAAGACTTAGGATTAAATACATTTGTAGCAAGCTTGGAGCATTTAATTTATATGCTCCAGCTTGAGGGGTGTTGAGTATTATGTTAGGTAGCCTAAAAAGACTGCTATGTTTGGCAGCCTAACGTAGGGGCACTTCTTGTAATCTAAATATTAAGTTAATAGTATAACTTTTTACAGTAGCTAATAGAAACAATTGTTTGATATCCACATTTATTCAGAAGGGAGGAAATTTTGGTTTTTATCATTATATCAGAAAAATGAAAATGAAGAAGCTCATAAAACCTATCCAAAAAAAAATGTTGTTTTGTAGGGTAAACCAAAGTTAAACTACACAACTAAAAAGGATAAAACCACCAATGTTAAATAAATTATTGAACTGAATACGAATAAATATTAAAAAAATAAGACTGGATGATGTAAATATACTTTGCTTAAGTAGAAGCATCATTAAAAACGATGTATATATATATGCCAGAAACGAAATTAGCCAGACCTTTGATCTTTTTGCGCTGCAGATCCACAGTTGCACCTTGTACCATATTTGCAGCCTCACGGGCCTGCAAAGCACCAGTACTTCTAATCACTCTAAACCAAAATATATAGAAACAGATAAAGCAGGGGAAAGAAATAGATAATGACCAAGAGGAACTCATTTTGCCAGATAGACATACAAGTGTGACAATCATCCCAAGTCACAAGATCACACAGTATATTTATGAAGTAAAATTTTCACTTACATTTTCAGATCTCTATTCAAGTTATGTAATATCAAATAAAAAACACAAGTTTTAACCCTACAGAGGAATAAACAAAAACACACATGGAACTAGGAATAGACTAACGAACTTATATGCAGATGTGCGTGAGAAAATGTTTTCAAGGGGAAGGACTGAGAAGTTCTTGTTCATCTTTCTTGAAATAGAAGGCGCTATTATTTGCATAACATTACTAAAAGGATAAAATTTGAGGGCCCTGTTTGGATTTTATCGCCAGATTCATTTGGGTAATAATAGCTCTACGTTTGCTCAATGCGACTCCACATCTTATTTTGTGACTTTGGAAATGAGGGACCCCAAAGGCAATATCTATCCATACAATAATCCTTTTGCCAGCCAGTTTTCTAACAGATGGCATATATTCCACTTGAAGAACGTCAATTCAGAGTAAATATCATGTGCCAGAGATAATGCATAAAACATAATATTGATGGGATAGGCAAACCCTGGACAACTTAGCAATTTTTAGGGCTCAACCACTAAAACTTGACAACTTTGGAACAATGTCGAAATGTATCATCAATGTTTCATCACAAAAAAAAAAAAAAGCGTAGGAAAAGAACATGAAAAGCACAATGGTTACCTTGTATTCATCAATGGCATCTTGAGCAAATGCGATATGTATATCCTTCTCCCTGTAAGTAGAAGACCAAAATAAGTATTCAGAGTTTAGTGATACTGCTTTGAACATGATGAAATATAGACTTCACATTAACTAGCAAAAGAGAAAGCAAATCATTAATGAAAGTCTATTCTTTTTAACAACACTGCTTTCTACAGAAAATTCATGATATGTTGATAAAATGCACATTACCATAAGGAAACTATACAAAATATAGTCGAAAATATATTAACAAAAAAATATTATAGTAGGAAGGAATGGGATCTATTTATACCAAGTTGCTTCAGCATATGACAGCCCTTGCCATTTGACTAAATACTCAGGCCCCACATCACCTGAGATATCTGTGCTAACTCTTTCAGCAATTATTCTCTCCACCTTAATTTGCATTTCGCAATACCATCATGAGAGGATCAAAAATAGGTAAAGAATGAAAAATCTAAAAACAACAATAATAAGCCCAAAGAACCAATAAAATACCTGACTGTTTTGCTTGATAATATCCAAGTCCATTTCCTTGCTCACATCATTAACCTCAATCTAATAAATCAAATTGATAAATAAAAAATGATGGTAGTGTACATTATTAGAGCAGCCAAAAATTGACAAAACATAGTTTTCTCATGAAACACAGAACACAAACAAATAGTAGGATACAGATTCAAATTATCTACAAATGCATTGGCCAACTAAGTAGTCTCTGCTAAGTCTATACCACCTTTTTGTCAACTAAAGCAGCACTAGTCCTAGAATGGCAATGCCAATTAGAAACCAACCAGAGAGGTCATGTCATATAGCAACTCTCAACTTTCAACCACACCTTTCAATAACATAAACAAACAAATCCAGAAACATATTCAAGCATGTTTCTGTGTGCACAATTGTGCAAATGAATCATCTATATTGTCCACAGATTATTTTTCATGAATTCATATGAAGTTACAAGTTGTCAGTATAAGGGATTACCTCTTCACGAGTAACTGTCCTCCGATATTTCACATCTTCTGTTACTTTTTTTGTATAATTCAAGACCTTTTTAAAACCACTAAGCTGCAAATTTACAGTTTAAGATTGATCAGACATTTGATAAATGGAAATAAACAAATAATATTTATGCAAATAACTCTAACAAATACAGCTTACAACTTACATTCTGTAGTTCAGCAAATGATTTCCATTGACAGTGCAAATGCGACTGCCCCTTCCATTTTATCAAAAACTCCATTTCATTCCAATCTGGTTCTGAGTCAAACAAGTGGCTTAACAGCACAGGATCTGTAGATCTCTTGTTCCTAAAAGCTTCTTCAGCTGTGCCCTTTGGCTGATGCCATAAGACCCTTTCAATTATGTCACCATCTTCTTCTTCAAACTCATCCTTATTGTTTTGGATTCCAGGAAAAGTACAAAAATTAGTTAAGCCACTAGCAGAAGAAATGGGACCATAATCATAGGACTACTGCAGGAAATTAAACAAGAACATCTCCTATGCATCATAACTCAAGCATATGCAAGGAGATGCTTAATGTCCCAAAATACTACATAACAGAGCAATAATGAAGATATCAAACACATAGGGTTGCATGTCTATGGAGCCATCATTTTTTAAGCTCCTCATACAAGTGTTGTCAACTACTTGTCAGTCCTTTCAACTCATGTGGTACTGCTTTTTGTCACATGATAAACAAACAAATAAAGGATATCTCAATGTAGTGGTGGCAATTGTGCCATGCTCAGATTGGCAGATCACAACCCATCATGCTTCGTGTTGCAGGTCGTGTCATCACAGATAAATTACGATAAAATCGTCAACATAAATAGAACAAGATTAATAAGTCAAAATAATATAACATAATTTAAACATTTCAAAATATAATTCACACACTTAATCAAAACTAAATCTTAACAAAATTCATAATCTTACAAATTTCATTTAAGGGTAAAGCATGAGTAAGGACTAGGTGAGGTGTGAATAAGGACTAAGCAATTAAAGGTTATGGCTAAAAATTTATAAAGTCAAAGGAAAGCTTTTTTCGCCTTTTGGTAAGTTAAAGACCAAAATATATATATATATATATATATATTCCTGAGTTAAAGAGTTAAAATCCAGCTTTGCAAGGCACCATCTAATTAATCAGAACTCATTTATCAATAAACATATCGACATACATCAACCCTAACCTGCCATAATTGTGTTGTGTTGTCTCATATTAGCATATTATGTCCAATACTGCCACCACTATCTCAAAGGAACCCTCATTCCTCCATCCCACATCAAGTACAAAGTTATTTGTGTTTGATTTACAAATAGAAACCAACAAACTGAAAGAGATTGAATATTTTTAAAATAGTTCTCCATTTCAGGCTTAGGGCTGCATACTCCTAATGTTACCAGGCTCCACAATGCTGAAAACTCATGCTCTATGTTTTCCCTTTCCAAAAGAACTATATCTATACAATCCACATAACAGATATATACTGTCATGAAGAGCAGTGGCAGTCATGGAATTTCACCTAAACAGATATACAAGCCTTGGCATGTAGATCTATCTATATGACTGCATAAGAATTTCTTGCAAGCAAATTGTGTACAAGATAATATAAATTCCATAACAAAAAGAAATTATTAAAACCAGCAATTTCCGAACGTTTAATGGCGCATCCTCACCTTTTGGCTCTTCTTTTTCTTGCCTTCATCAAGTTCTTCACTCTCTTCACTTTCAGCATAAGATACTTTCCGAACTGACCTAGTGGAACTCCGAAGTTCACTGTTCCTAGCAGAAATGTTTGTGGGTGCTAATCGACGACCATTCTTTCTCCAATTCTGTGCACCTCTCCTTGCATTTCTGAAATACACATCACTATCATCCTCTGAGTCATTTTCAGATGATGAATCTTCGTCAAGTGTGGTTCTGCCTCTTTTCTGTCTATCAGTTGATTTGACTAATTTAACTTGTCGAGCAGTAGGTTTTAGACTTCGTCCACTTCTGCCCTTCTGTTTACCCTTTGGTTTCCCATAAGACACATCATCTTCATCTGAAATATTCATATCATCATCATTATCAGTGTTATCATCTTCATCAGACTCTTCAACATCCCAGTCTTCATCCTTTTCCTACAGAGAAATGCAAAAGCTGAGTAAACAAACATTCACATGCCTTAGCTCACTTTGTACCCAAAAACTCAAGGCCAGTGTAGAATTATTTGAGGGAGACAAAACATGGAGGTACAAAAAGAAAGGAAATTGCATAGAAGCCATAGAGAAGCTAGATCAAGTTATGTTTGCACAAGGTCAGAATCAGGAGTAATTATTTCAAATTTAAAAATAATTTCAAAAAAATAAATAAAATAAAACAAATTGCAGGATATCAGGATACAACAAGAACAGTTAAACACCTAACTCAAGATCACAAAATATGCTATGACTGAAGAAACCCAAACTACTCTAAAGGCAAGCTGATATCAAAGATCTCAAACTCAATCCTTCATTTTCATGTTTTTCTGTGTACCACGTGTGTATCTTGACCAAGACAAAGACTTTCTCAAAGGAATACAAAGATCCATAGACACAATACCTATATCAACAGAACAATAAAAAAGAAACCCCTTGATCCAGCAAGACACACAATGATCATGAGAAAAACAATGGCAAAAGCAAAGAACCTATACAATCAATAGAGCTCTAGCATTTTATCAGAATGCTTCAGACCACTATTATTATGTGTTTAGTAGTCAAGAATGCTTTGATCAATTATTTGATTACTCCAATTTTTCAGAAATTAGTCTCAGAACCTTTGTTTAATTACATATTAGTGTTTGGTTAATTTGGGTGTTCTATTATTTAGGTCTGCTCTAAAAGGTCATCTTATATTATTAAGGTGACACTTTTCTAGTTTTGCTAGTGCTAGGACTGAGGAAGATTTATTAAATTATAAACATTTATGTACTCCCTCCATCCCAACCAAATGACCTACTTGGATGATGTCCCTAAATATTCAACACTTCCCCTAAAAGGAAGGCCTTTTTAATACATCATATACAATAAAAAGTCAATGTTCTATGACAAATTACTTTCATATAAATGTATTTGATATACAGAACTTCATATCCCATGTGTTTCTTCTATCCTATATTGCAACTACTAAGAGACCTGCTCCATCCCAAAGGTGCAGACGTGCCTGATGTAGAATTCAATGAAAAAGCATGATGCAAGCAATAGAGACTTTCCTTTTTTTATAAGAGATCTATTTACTAACAAATGAATAAATTATGTTGTAACAAATGAAAAAGAATCCTCTGTGAATAGCATTCACAATGAATAGACAGCTTCTAGTTTCTACTTATTCTTGGAATTGCTCCAAGAATCAATTCAACAATGCATATACTTGAACAAATCTATGACAACTTTCTGTAAAAGTTAAGATACTTGTAATATATTCTGCAGTTTTGTTGGAACAATGACATATGGCAATAGGAAAAGCAAACTTAGCTTGTAGGAACCCAGAGACGTTAATGCAAATTCAAAAACAATTACAAACTCAATACTTTTAGGAATACTTCCTTCTGTTTCTGTTGGATTCTTCTTCTTCTGACATTTAAACTCCCAAAAAGGTGTTTTAAGTATAAGAGAGTTGTTCACAGGTTGCAAATTAGAGAAGAATGCTGGCAATTGCAGGAGGCAGTGGCTGCAGTATTGGTGGATGTTTGCTCCAAGGAGTTTCATAAGTAATCCAAGGTCACTAGTACTATCTAATCACCAAAAGGAATTGAATGTGAACATAACATCTTCAACCGTTTTAGTAGGCAGAAAGTCAATTCAGCTTCTGTTTTCCACATTTTGTTACTGTATTTGTAAAAGATTTTACTGGTACATCCAGGTTCCTTACTATGTTAGGAGTTTTTTCTTGAGGTTTGCTGTCTTGGTGGATTTTGTAAACTATGTATTGTATGAATAAGTTGTGGTACAATGGCAATGGGTTAATTATTAACTACATTTGGGAGCAATTATCAAACACACTATAATATATTTAAAAGTAAACTCCCCCCCCCCCCAAAAAAAAAAAAAAGAAAGAAACCTTTGAGGGGGCCTGGCAATGTAGACCCATCCCTGCTTGTGGAACCTATAGAAGAAAATACTTGAGCAAATCAAGCAAACTTAGGTAGTTTGAACTAATCACAGGAGAAATAGCATGAAACAGAAACTATAGCATCACAGCACCTCAACCCAACTTCTTTTATTAGTCCACGTACTTTCACAAAGCATAGCAAGGAAATACTATTTTTTTTTTACCAAAGAGATAATAGAAGAAATAGCCAAAATTAGACAAATGAGACAGCCCCAAAAAATTTATAACACACACGGAATGTGCGAATTCATTGCTAATAATCAATCCCCAAATTGATGCTTCAAAATTATCACAGTTGATCTTATTCATGACACAAAGAGGACCCAGAACTTTCTACACAGTTTGTGCACAATTTCCTAAAATCTTAATTTACCAAAAGATTCTGAATCAAGAAGTTTGATAATAGATATGTTCTTTCTCTCTTCTGAATCAAAATAAACCAACAAAAAGAATATAACTAGCGATCTGTAACTTTATTAATAAAAACCTAGTTCTTATATTGATTTTTCACAAAGTTATTGAAAAATGTACGCTTGTTAACAATGTTTATCTAAAATAAGATACCTACCTTGCTTCTCCTGCGGCCACTTGCGGCACCATAATGCGGATCAAAATCTGCATCATCAGGATCATCTTCTGTAGGTAATGAGAAAATCCGGTGATATATAGATAAGCAGACATGGAAGGTGGGTTATACAACTTTGTTAGGTAAATATTAATAAAATGGCATTCAATATGAACCTCAAATGACTGCAAGGAAAAATGCAGGCAAACAAAATGCACATACCATCACCTTCATCGTCATCATCCTCAAAATCAGCATCATCATCATCACCATCATGATCATCATCCAGATAGACAGATTTTGAAACTTTGGCCTTCCTGGATGCACTTTTGTTAGCAGCAATAGGGCTTCGTGATAGCTTCGAACTAAAACTAGTCGACTGGTTTACCACTCTGCGATGCAATAATTCGCTATGATCATTGTCATCCTGCTCATAATATTCATCAGACAACTCATCCAAAGGGACGCTCCGACTCTTACCCACATCTTTCCGCCGGTCCTCATCTTCTGACATAACCCTATCCTCTTCCCTACCATCAGAAGTCTCATTTTCTGATCCTTCCTCATTCTTATACTCTGAACCACTCTTGGATTCATCACCCGATCCAGAAGCACCACAGGACTCCATAGGTTGGCAGTCCTTCCAAAAATTAGAACCCGCTTTCACCTCAGTGGCCGTTCTCCTTGAGGATGGCGGCAAATTACCAAACCTACTATTCTCTTCAATAATAATCTCGTTGTCACTGGAAGTGGCCTCCACTTGCCCATTATACCCTACTGCTTTGTCCAAATTCTGTCCTTTCTCATTCAAATCGCTCTGCCCAACCACTTCGTTTGTATAATTTCTATAAAAGGCCATTTCCACCGTATTACATTTAACTCCTATCTACTGTGCTCGCCACTCTGACACAGGCAAAGGTAAGTGTTTTGTATAACCAAAAACCGCAAAGCAAGACCCTTATTGATTTCTTCAAAATTCCCTCCAAAAAACACTGAAACAGAAATACATACCTTAGCAGTCAACATTTCACCATTTGCTACGTAGCAAATATACAAAAAATAAGAAATTGGACTAAAGAACTCGACCATGAATTGAAGTGAGACGCAAAATCCATTTTAAACACAGCATCAAAATAATTAATAATTTCAAAAGGCCAAAAAATCAACGCGTGAACACCATTTAAAGTTGGAAGCGGTCGAGAAACAACAAGAGGAGTGCAGTCATATTGAAAACATTGGATCGGCAACTCAAAACAACGTTCCATGCAAAATCATTTGAAAACTTTCGGTTAAAAAGAAAACCACTAAATTTTCTGAGAAAACCCTAAATCCACCCCACCCCTGCCCAAACAGAAAACCCTAGCTCGACCCGGCAAGATTGGTAAGACAATAAAAATTCGCAAAGAAAAAGCCAGCCCCCATGAATTGAATTCATTTGCAAACGCTCACCTCTATAAAAATCCTACAAAAATTAGAGGAGGAGTGCGCAGGTTAACAATCATGCGCACGTCGGTAAGTGACGTAAGCAGAAATGGCCGGCGGTGGAGATGGCAGCCAAGGCCACCAGAAACGGTGTCGTAGATAGGGAGGGGGTTTGTTTACTTTTACTACTACTCTTACCTCTCTGATTCTTATTGCAATTATATAATTAATATCCGGAAGAAGAGAAAATAGGGGCTGAGATGTATAATTGTACAAGGACGGATGCTAATCTAAGCCTTGGGGGTTGGATAACGATCCTTTCAATTGTAATCGAACGAAGAAAGGAAAGAAAGTGAAGAAACTTTGTTTAGATTTACCAGGTCCGGTTCGATGATGTCCAGAAAAAAAAATAATAATGATAAAATCCACAGAGAGAGAGAGAGAGGAAATATTCATAGAGAGAGAAAGGGAAAAATAGGAATATTTATAATAGTATAGGCGTAAATGATATCTTTGTCTTTCATTTGTTGTATTATTGGTGGTGACTTTGGCTCAGGCCTATGAAGGGTTGAACAGAACCCACATTAGAAATAAATTTGGCTTCTAAATATGATAAGGCTTTGGGTAGCTCCTGTTGATGTTGATTACCAAGGATAGGTAAGCTTATAAGTACAATGATGGATATTTTCCCTAATTGATGGTAATAAATAGCAAATAAATTTTGTTGCCATACTTTAGTTGCACCTTTTACATAAAATATAGATATATAATATTTTCTCTACTTTAGTTATAATTTTTTTATAATTATATATTTGAAATTTGTTTTCTTTTAACCCTATTTTTCAATAGAAATGTCTATTATATAAAAAAATGTATTCAATAACGCACAACTATGATTAATAAATACTATATTTTTATTATTAGATATTGTACCCTCAAATTACCATAGAATCCAAGTAACACCTTCTTTAATTTCTTCACCAATTTCATCTTGTTTAAAAAAAAATGCATCTAAAAGTTAGTTATTCTTCTTCTATAAAAATTTGTTTTTGTATTTACAAATATATGCAATTTTTGCTGATAAAATGTATGCTTCAAATTTTGTTTTGAGAATGCAATAATTACATCAATTTTGTTGTCAATTTTGTGTAAAAAACTATTATTATGTGTTGGTAATGATTAAGCTGTGTTGGAATATCATTATATGCTTAGATTATGTGTTGAAAATTGGGTGAAATATCGAATTTGGGGTGGCGCTACACTACTAGGTGTGTTCGGATCAAGAATTACAAGCATTCGTGCACAACACCCACTTATCTCGTTCGAGTATATATTTAGTGCTCAGAAGCTACATCCAAGCATTTTATTTAGTGCTCAAAATTTGCATTTGGGCATAAAGAAAACATGTCCAAGCAATGCTTCAGGGAACACATATTTTCCAAAACAAATTTAGAATAAAAAATGTAATCTTTGGTACAAAAACAAATTTACCTTAATTTCTTCTTCAAATATACATTTTACTTCTCTATTTTAATATATATTGCAGTTCATTGAGATATTTTAAATTTTATAAGAAACTCAAAAAGTTCTAAAAAAGATGTTAGAGAGAGAAATAAGACAGTATAGAGAGACAAAAAAATAAAGAATGATTGCACTATTTAGCAACTCCCCCATTCGCACACATATTGTAATGTCATCAATCCCACATTTTGAATTCATGAGATTATGATATGGTATATAAGAATGGGTCTAAGTACTAATTTTCAACTTGAGATATCATTTTTGACATAGTAAAGAAAATTGTCAAGCATTTAATCATAAGTCTTGGCAAGCTCATAGTCGCATTACGAGCCTAAGAGCTAAGGGCGCTATAGTTGATATCAAGAAGATACAATGATATTATAGTAAAGAACGACGCTTGCTCTACCCACATAGGATGTATTCAAAGGAACCTTCTTACAACACTACTTTTGAAATCTCTCTTAGCAATATAATTTATTGTCGAATATGCAAACAAATTGTGGGAATGAGCAGTACCTGCACCCCACATGGAAAGTATTCAAAGGAACCTTTTTGCACCTTCTTACAACACTACTCTCCAAAATCTCTCGAGATGGAGAATATGAAGCTATTTTTCAATCTCAAACAAACGGAAATGATACTTTTCAGAATCTCTCAGGATGGAGAATATGAACCAATTTTGCAATCTCTAACAAACAGAATGGCTACTTTCCAGAATCTCTTAGTACAGAAGATGAAACAATTTTTCAATCTCAAGCAAGCGGAAAAGATAAGTCTGGTGGAATATGCAAGTAAATTCAATTATCTAGGTAAGTATTTGTCGATAGTAGTGGATAATCCTATAACTAAGCTATTTCACTTTAAAGAATGATTTTCAAATAGGATTTGTGGGAGGTTATTTGCAGTGGAACTAGTAGATTATGAAAAAGCATATAGGAAGAGTGTTTGAGTTGAGTTGGCAATCAAAAGAGTCGATGAAAAAAAGTTTAAAGAATAAGGCCTACAATTCAACAATCCAAAACTCTGAATTAGATATAAAAAGATGACCAATACTTGACAAAAATGAATAATGTTTGCCTAAAACATCCATGGAGCCAAAGTCGCTAGTGAAATTATGTAAGCATTATAACCGAGTTCATCTTGGTGAATGTTGTTGGAAAACTAGGGCATGTTTTGGTTATGTGAAGTGTGTGAAGTTTGGTCACAAAGTTGGCATGTTTCCTTTGTAGCTCTATAAAATTCATTTTCACATACAAAACTCAATAATTCAAGAAAGATAAGAAATGCCACATATAAGCACGTAAGGCCATCCCAACTAATCAACACAAATCATATTCTCCTTCATTTCCATAATCTCAAAAACTTAAATTAGAAAACAATGATAGCTATACTTAACCTTTTAAAACTATTTTTCTTCCTTCTTGGTTTTGATGAACTTAATCTTCAAGTTTACTTCAAATTCCTCATTTGTGTTATTTATTCGTTGTTGTGCATGTTCTTAAACTTCATTTGTCCTCCAAAGTGGTTAGTTTTCAAATAACACAAAGTAAATTTAAACAGTAAATAACTTTTAAACATTGCTATTAATACTTAATTTGTCTTCCCCTTTGTCATTATTAAAAAAAATGTGTAAGAATGAATAAAAACAAGGTTAATAAGTAAATAAAGAAATCTATCAACTATGAAGGAGTCATCATAGGGAATCTTAATCCATTCAACTATAAAAATCAAATTAATACAAAAGGAGTTCAAAATGTAGCAAAAAAAAATTACATAAGATTGTTCAGGAAAAAAAACTATTAATGGGGTCATCATGAACAGGATGACAAGGCTTTCTTGCATAGAATATAGGTGATGAAAAAAATAGTGTTGCAGTAGAATCTTGAGGAATTTGTGGAATATCAACACTAGCTATGGTAGGATCCTCATTTAAGTGTGTTGACTCATCTCTAGTAAACTAATCCAGAAGAAAAGTAGCACTATGAGGCATGAATAGGTCATCAATACCGTGAGAGGTCTCAACTCTAGTGAATGACTCTAGTAGAGGTGGAACCTCAACAATATCATGAGCAAAAGGTATGGGATCAATATCAATGTCAATGTGATAAAGAGCCTCGAGATATGCCTTGATTAAATTGACTTGAGAGCCAAAGAATTTGACCCTTGATTCAACTCTTGCAAGTAAGGTAGAAAGATCTTTGAAGTGAGAACAAAAGTGCTAAACATGGAGCCGATTTGAGTTGAAATTTGTTCTAATACATTCCAAATGGTTGTATTATGGACTGTAGAGGGCTCCTATTTAGTTTTTTTTCAGGGACCTCTTCGCTTTGTATATCTGCTTGCATCTTAGCCTTTCCTTCTCTCAAATATTCTCGAATGGAACTGTCAAGAGGAACATCATTTTCTTCCTCATTTTCTATAGTAAGCTTCATTTTTGTGCCTCTTGAAGTTTCAGTAGGTTCTTCGAAAAAATCCTCACCAATATCATCACTTTGAATAACTATTGGAAGCTCTTTTCTTTTTAGCCTTGCAGTTTTCTTAATGACTTGAGATAGTTCTTTTTGAGAAATTTCTTATTTAATTCCCAATCACCATTGAAACATAAGATTTGCATTCTCTTGTAGGCTGAAAAATCATACTTATGTATGTACTACTAGTCATCAACTTTAGGTAGATATATCTTGAAATGCTTGAACGCTTTTGTTAACAACCTTTTATAAGGTAAACTCTTAGTTAATTTCTTATTTTTCTTATAAATTGTGGTAATCATGTGATCAGTCATAAGATATCCAAGATAAATTATTTTACCTTTATACAACATGAGCATGATAAGTTAGTGGGCACAAATACGACAGTACACATGTGATAAATGATTCTATCTTCAAAGCTAAATGTAGTTGAATCACTTTTAGCCAGATAGACAAAGGTTTTCTTATTTGTGAATGCCTTTTCAAACTCCTCAACACAAAATTTCCTACGATAACTTACTTCATGAGTGTCATAATACTCAATCCAATAAAAAAGAACCCTCAAAATTCTATCCAAATCAATGAGTAAATTTGATGTCCACTCCATGTATTATAGACGTGTACAAATAGATTTTGGAACCCTCGGGCTTCTCTCTTTCAAGATTAGTATAAAATTGGAACACATAATTATTGTAAATAAGCTCATCATGCAAGATTATGTTAACCTTGAACATCAATGTATTTCAAGTTATTTGGAAATGGAAACTCACTAAGAACGATTGTGTTTTCCTTAATTATGTTACGATTGTCGTGGTAGACATTATATCAGGTTTCATTCTTCTTAGACTTGAATAGTGATGAAATTGTGTTCATTTTTTTATTTGGAACCAATGGAGATTTGCTTGAATCACCTTGGATGCAATATTATTTTCTTCCACTATATCTAGGGTTTGAAAAAGATGATAGAAATAGGTTTATAAGAGATTAGGTTATTTTCCGTTATAAGTATAAGGCGGATTTTGAATGGCTATGATGGTTTTGAAGAGTTTCGGATGGTTGTGGACTATTTAGGATGAAAAGAGAATGAAAAGATTTCTCAAAATACCCAAAATAGAAAATTTAATATAATAAAGTCAAATGAGCATACCATAATTTAAAATAGTCAAAATCCCCAAATAGATGGGCCAAAATCCCTAATTTCAAATAAATCTCAAATTTGTAAATTTAAATCCAACAACCAACTTTACAAACATGAAATTCATAACCAAGTAAAACTAAGCATATGTATTTATAGTTCTAAATCAAGAACATTATTTAAACAAAGTTCAAAAATGATAAATGAATAGCCATCCTCCATCACCATAGTGCAACTCGTCAGCCTATAAAAGATTTTTAGAAAAAATACATGGGGTTAGTAGGACTAAGATTTGATATTGTACAAGGATATACACATTAAATTATCATGTAATCATATATAGTTAATGTATGTCATCGAGTCAAAACTCCTCTTTAATCGGGCTAAAACTTCTATTCAATCGAACATAAGTCCCTATTTTATTAGGTCAAAACTCTTATTATTTGACAACATATACAATAAACATTTATATGCGCAATTATAAAGTCATTGTACACAAACTATAATAAAATTTAAAAGTGCACAATTAAACATAAAAATATAAAGCACATATAACATGTAATTAAAAAGAAAATATGTAGTTAAATAAAATTAGAACTTCCACCTTAAAAGAAGACAAGAATGTGTTATAAGTTGCGTGAAAAAACTAGTTTCATAAGTCCTCGTTTCTTATAATGAAAATATTTAATTGGATTAGTACCTTGAAATTAAAATATTATTTATGTACTTAAAAAGACAATATATATATATATATATATATATTAAAAAGAGCTTTTTGAAAAGTTGAAGAGAATAATTGACATTTTAAAAAGTTTGGGGACACTTTTTGAATCATGAAAAGATACTTTTTCGAATTTGGAAAACTTTGGGACTAAACTATAATTTCATAGAAGTTAAGGGTCAAGTCATAATTTTCAAAACATTTAGGGACTAAAAATGATATTTTTGAAAATTTGGATTGAAACATAATTTCTATAAGGTTTAAGGTCTAAAATGGGATTCCTAAAAATAATATTTTCTAAGAAGTATTTGGACTAATTTGAAAATTCTAAAAATATTTGTCGTAAATTTATAAAATTAGGTATTTGGATTTGGAAAATTTAGGATTTATAAATTCTATGGACCTAATTGAAAAAAAAAAAAGAAATGTTTTTGAATTACAAAAATACCCATTCCCTTTAAATATTTTATTTTCTCAAACTCAAACCCTAATTTTATCTTTATTTTCACTTACTCTAAACTCTAGTAGTCACCTATTCGCTTACTACACAAACTCTAGCAACCATCTTCTTGTTCTCTTCCCCAACCTTAGCACCACCACTACTACTCCCTCTTAGCCATCATTACTATTCATCCCCTTCCCCTTAGTCGTCACCACTACATTATCTTCCCCTTTTTCACGCCACCTCACCCCACTCTTTTCCCCCTACTCATGTTGTTGCCCCCTCCTTTTTCCCTCTCATCACGCCATATGGCTGCAAGGGTCGTCTGCTATGTTGTCCGAAATTATAAAGTTTGGTTATTGGACAATTTCCAATAATGCGTTTCAAATATGCGGTCCACCAAAACTTTTCAAGGGGTTGTTTGCAATTTTTTGTTCAAATGTTCTGGACAGCTTAGGGCGATATATTTACATCTTGCGGTCAAGTGAAAGTTGTCATCCACAAATTTGGTATATTGCCCTATAGTCTTTGGGACACTAGCGCAGTCAATCGAACATTCTCTATGTGTCATCTAAAAGTTCATTATGCCAAAAAGATATTCCTGTCTTGATAAACTTTTTAGCTACACATCAATACACAAGTTAGCAATTATATTTACCAATGCCCAAAAGCTTTTTAAAGGCTAAAGGCTCAGTAAATATATCTACTAATTGGTCATCCGTAAGTACAAAATCAAAAGATATATCATATTTTAAAATACGATCACGTAAGTATTGATGTTTAATGTCTATACTTAATTTTGACATGTTGTATAGGATTCTTTGTTAGATTTATGACACTAGTATTGTCATAATTAATAGTCACACACTCAAAGTCTAAGTCATAATATTTTAAAGTAGTTTTCACCCATAAAACTTGTGCACATAAACTCTCAGCATATATATATTCAATTTCAATAGTAAATAGAGACACGCATGTTTATTTTTTACTATACTAAGAAACCAAAGAGAAACAAAAAAATTGACAATTTCCATTTGTATTCTTATGATCTACCCTACAACCCGTATAATTGGCATTGATATATGCAATTAAATCAAGTTCTACACACTTAGAAAACTATAAGCCATAATCAATAGTCCCTTTTAAATATCTAACAATACGTTTAACAACAATTAAATGAGACTTTCTTGGAGATTATTAAAATTTAGCACATAACCATACTAAAAACATAATATCATGTCTACTAATAGTTAAGTATAGAAAACTACCAATCATACATCTATATTTAGTTTGATCAATCATCTTACCATTTTCATCCTTGTTCAACTTGATACATGTGTCCATGTGTAATACCTGGTTTCTAATAAAAAAAATTTGAATTATTTTACTCCTAGAAGCCTACTTGAATTAGAAATTCTAATCCCAAATGTTTTAGTTCAATAGAACTCAAACTATTAGGAGATAACTGTCCCTATAAATAACAAACTTACTCCAAAATTTTATTCATCAAGTTTTTTTATTATTCAAGGTGAGTAAATTAAAAACCCTAAGTTATATTTTTCTTCCTTCCTTCATCTCAACTCCGCCGGCGACAAAAAATATCATAACTATATAGATCTTCTTTCTCTTGTTTCCCATTATATCTCCATAAATCTTAAATGTTTTTCCTTTGCTCTTACCTCTCTATTCTTCTTTTTTTTCTTTTTCCTTTTCGTTCTTTCTTCTTTTCTTCCTTATGATGGTTGTTTGAAGAAAAGAAAAGAAAAAGGGAATGAGAAGATTAGGGCTAGGGTTAGGGTTTTGTTTTGAAAAAGGATTTTTTTCCCATAAAGTTTTAGAACCCTAAATCCTCAAATTATATATATATATTTTTATGATTTTCATATTTTATCCAAACAGATTTCTAAGATTTTCAATATAGCCCCAAAGTTTCTTGAAACTTCAGATTTGACCCTATGATTTTCCAGTTAAGTTCTAGAGCACCACAAAGTTCTCAAAAGTTACGTTTTGACCCCAAACCTTCCAGAAAATTTTTCAAATTACCCTATTTTAGAAATTAGTATTTTCTATAAATTATAGAAAAGCTCAAAACTTTTTGAAAAGTGAAATTTAACCCTTAAGGTTCCTAGAGCCTACCAAATTACCTCAATTTATTTTATTAATTATTTAGAAAAATAATTATTTATTTTATGAAAAGTTGAAATTGTGAAAAAAATAATTTAGACAAATTTGTAACTTGAATTCATTTATTTTACTTTTATGGATTTGAACTATTTGAGAATGTTTATGGATTTTTTAATATTCATAATAATATTTAAGAATTAAGAAATGTTATTTTTAAATTTTATATAATTTTTTATTTGTAAGAATAATTATTTTATTTTATGTACATTTAAAAAGTGTACTTATAAGAGTATTTAGATATTTTAGTAATAAATTGAATTCAATAATTTAAAATAAATGCTCTTTTGCAGTTTGACCTTAATTACTTTGTTATTAATTACTAGTTTTGTTTTGTGGTAGAGACCGTTAAAAGGCCCTTAGTAAAATCATTATTGGATTTAAAGAAATTTATAGATTTGGATTGAATGAGATAATTGTTTCCGTTTAAAAATACTCTTATTAGTTTGGGTTACTGGGTATCCAATTTCCCATTAATAAATTTGTTTGCTTATTACTTTTCAAAAAAATAAAAATAAATAATAGTTTGCTTATAGAAAGTGAAAGCTCTAAGCAGACCCTGCACTACTAAAACTGCATTTCTGATTTCTGTCATGGCAAAGCCATCGGCTCTCTCAAGGCTGGATAACCTCCAAAGACACTTCAATCCGGCTCAGAAGGTACCATAGTACCCGTATCTCTTTTCGAATTTGGCACAAATCCGCCAAGCTTAGTCACACTTCTTGTTGTGTGTGTGTGTGTGTGTGTTTTGATGTTACATTGTTGTGACTGCTTTAGTTCAATCGGTTTGAATTTTAACATTTGAAATTGTATAGTCAATCTTCCGACTTTCATACCTGGAGTGTGTACAAATAAAGATGTTCCAAGTTGAGAAATGTCTAGTTCAGGACAATTCATCTCCAAGTCGGCTTATAGGGTTTTGGTTGGTGATCAACCTTCTGAAATAGCTATAAATGGATGAAAGTATGAAAGCTTAAGGCCCCCTTTGAGGCATCCACTGTTAATGTGGCCAGAGTAGGGTTAAATCCAATGAATTCCTTTTCCTAGATCAGGTAGACGTTAATCCTATAAGTGATTTATGTGGCAAGATGATTGAAGATACGCAACATGCCTTCAGGGTTGTAATAGGGTGGCTGAAACTTTGAGAGCCCTACTGGCCCCTTCTACTTATCGAGTCTTTGTTGATTCACTAAAATACTGTGTAGTGGGTTGAGGATAATCTGGCCAAACCTTCTGGACTTGGATTTGGAAGCAAAATAGGAGTTGTATTTAGAGAAGCAATTCATTTGTTTTGGTCTTGGAGGAATTCTTTACTGCATGACTTAGATTTCAATCTCCCCCAAGTCATATAGTTCACATGAAAACACCTAGAGGGGTAGCTCTCAAGTTGAATACTGATTGTACTGTGGACCAATGACGCCCTTCATTGTAATTATTTCTTGAAGTTATTAGTATAGATCCACATTTCCACAAAAAAAAAAAAAAAAAAGTTTAGTCAATCTTGTTGAATTTACTTGTTGCTTCTGAGTTTCCATCTACAAGTAATGATATGATAGTTTAATATCAATTTTTTTTTTTGGTTGTTTTAAGGTTTCTTCCATTTCAAGGGAATTATTAGCCTAATTGACAGTTGAATTGAATAATGACTGTATTCCACAGGCTGGTTGTGATGGTGGTTTTGCTGGACTAGTTAAGATATCCCCTGAAGTTTCTGATGCTTTATCGCGTGGGGAAGCAGTTGTTGCTCTTGAATCCACTGTGATAACTCATGGTATGCATATTCATTATTGTTGTTTGTATTTGAATTTTCTAAAGTAGTGGAGAAGTTTAATGGTTTTATTTCCTTTCTCTTGGTTTTTCTGGAAAGTTACCTGGCTAAAAAGGATGCCTCCCCCTAATTCAAAATGGACACATATATCCATGATTGATGCACATGTGCTCCTCACAAATATTTTAGAAAAAAAAATTTGGACAAAAAATGTATTCAAATTTACTACATGCATTGAAGTTTGATGCACATGCCCTCCTCACATGTATCAAAGGCCATGCATATGAGAAGAATTCTACATGTCCTTTTAGCCAAAGGTAATGGCTTAAATATTAATTGTAAAGTCAGTCTATTTTAAGAAAGCATACATTATTTTGAGAATCTCAAATAAAATGAGGGAATTCATTTTTTTTTAATGGAAGTACTTTACAATTTGAACATGTGCTCTGAATTTTGTGGATCTTTCTTAGAACAACCAAATAATTTGGTGGGATGGGTATCTAGTTAGGTCATTCTCTTCGCAATCTTCTCAGGACTTGATGGAAATGAAGGGTTTGTTCATACTTTTGCCATTTGGGCTGTAATCTGATTAGAAAATTAAATTACATCTTATAAAGTACTACTGCCAGTATTTTACTTAGCTGCTTTTGTTCACTATGAAGCAAATATTGCCTTTATCAGTATGTTGGAACTTCGATTTTTGAACTGCTCCTTTATGCATATGAACTCCTCACAGAAATGAAAACTGGAAATTTTTATCTTTTTATGGGGTTAAAATTGGTGGTAGAAAAACATCTCCGTTGTTTTGCCATTTTTTGGTGAACCTCAGTGAATCAATTAATTGAATGCTTGGATATATGTCAATGTTTGACAGCAGAATTTGATGGCTCATAGTCTTAGGAGTATCTTCCCCAGATGTGATCACTTGTAGGAACACTATTGATTTTTGTTTTTTGTGTTTTATATGAACTCATGAAAAGGTAAACTCGTATCATTGTGATACATGAAGTTCAGATGAAGGGTTAATATTCAGATTGGTGACTCTAGAGTAAAGGACTATGAGAGAGAACAAAAGTTTCAATCAGGAAAGGAGAAAAATAACTTCAGTACAAAATAATTGGCATGAGATAGTAAAATCACTTTTGGGTGTATAAACTTTTTAATTTGGTTACTATATGATTTTTCATTGTTTGGCTCTCTGTCTCTTACCATCTGTATCTAGGAATGCCCTATCCTCAGAATTTGGAGACAGCTAAAGAGGTGATGGCTGTCGTCAGGGAGAATGGAGCTATTCCTGCTACAATTGCAATTTTGGATGGGATACCATGCATAGGTACGGATTGTGAAAAAATTTCTGTTATTAGTGAGAGTTTTGTGTCATTTCCTCTTTGTTAGCAACTTGTATAAATATATGTGTGAGCAATATTACACATATTTCCTCTTTGATTCCCATACATTGTTTGCATCTGATCAAGGTACAGAATTTTGTCAGATCAAGGAATGAGAGATGCAGCTCAGTGTGGGTTATTGAGGAATATCATTGATTAATGGTAGCATGAATAAATCAGATAAATGGGAAAGTATTGTGGGATTTATAAAAGGACGCTGGTTGAGTGCATAGATAGAGATGGCAAGAAAGAGGGAACTGTGTGTAAATTGGACAATATTAAGAATGAAAGTAAATGAATTCAAACTGGAGGTGAGGATTTTAGCTAGTCCATGAATTATAAAATGACAAGAAAACCCAACATAAAATAAGAAAATTGTGAGGGAAAAAAAATATATTTTCAAGTTTCTGAATCATTATTTGGATGTTATAGTTCTTAGAGACTGAAATTAGGTAATAGAGATGGAATGAATGATTTGTCATAGTTTGGTCTCAATACTATCTGTCAATCTCAGACCAGTCACATGACAATTTATTTATCTTGGTGTTATCTAATTCAGTCAAGAGGATTTTTATCCCTAAAGTAAGGTGGTAGCTCAGTAGTTAGTAGTTAGTAATTCAGTCAACAACTTCCTTCATCCATCATTGTCAACTGACTCACCTTTTATTTATCACAATATATAAGTGTTTTTTATTACTGAATTGATTTCTTAATCAAATTTATTAAATATAATGAATATTAATGTCTTCTGTTTGTTGTTTTAATTGTTGTTGTGATTATATTATTATTATTATTACTGCTACTGATAAACCAGGGAAATTATCTTTTCAAGATTTCGTCTTAATGGGTGTAGTTAATTAATTAGCTAGATGAATTAATTGCATGAATATCTAACATTTACAAGATTTTGCATTTCATTCTTTTACAATGTTGAAATGAATTTTATTCAAACAGTTTAAGTATGTATGGAAGAGTACTTGATTGTGTGACACGCAGATTTATTTTATCTTATCCATTTTAAAATTTTAGTGCAATTCTTACTATGTTCAAGTTTGATTTACTAGTTTATCAAAAAAAAAAGTTTGATTTACTAAAAATGAACTTTTTTTGAGGAAAAAATAGAATGAACAAACTTTTATCATTGGGAATATAAATATATAGTTTGTTTTTTTAAAATGTGATTTTAGGTTTTTAAAGATATCTTTTAAACATAAATAATAGCTTCCAATGATAGAGGAGAGGACATTTCTTGTATATAAAGAACATAAAGGAATTTGGAGTGCCAATATCACCTTCCTACCGGGTACATATAAACAGTAGAACATTTTGTCCAATTTCATATGTTGACGTTTGTTTTTAAAAGAATTTTCACTTTTCTATTAAGCAAGGAATACTAGAATCTGCAATTGCCTCCATGTCTTGTATTCTTATTACCTGTTTATAATCACTCTTGTTCTTTCATTTTCTCAACCTTATGTTTTCCCAGCCTGGGAACCCCCTCCCCTTTATACTCATTTAAGATTTGAAAATTGATAATCTGAAAGGAAAAAGAGAAAAATAATGTCTTACCTTTACCTTTTCATTTTGGACCTATTTTTGTGTGCTCATGCTTCTTATAAGTTGGTGAAATTAGTACTTTTTGAAACCTTTTTTGAATATTAATTTATGAAAAAGCGGTTTTTTACAAAATAGTTTTTTTATTGTTAAGCTAAAATGATAAGCAAAAAAGCAGCTAAGAACACCTCAAAACGGCTTTTGGGCAAAAGGTCTGAAAGTAACTTAATTATAGGCAATTGAGAAAGCCCATTTGCTTGTAGGTTTAAGCATAGAAGAACTTGAAAGGCTGGCTAAGCTGGGAAGGAAAGCTCGAAAGACAGCTCGCCGGGACATTGCACATCTTGTAAGTGAATTTGAGGATTGCTAATATATACCACGTGCTACATCCTGCAGGATTTCAGATACAGTTCTCTGGATAAATTGTTTTGCATTCTTTTTTAATGTGTCTATGTAAAATTCACTGTCATCTTTAATTTGGTAAGTTAGCAAGTATTTGAGTATAACTCTGATAAGGTTTCTAGCCGTCACCATGCTCCTTTTCTCCCCATCTTTTCATGTTATTTTTTCTCTCTCTTCTTTTCTTGTGTTCTTTTTCTGCTATTTTGGTGTTGAAGTGGTGAATGCCAGAATTGGAGGATATGGTTAGGGTCCACTCCATTTTGTTATTGGGGAGAGAATGAGGGCCTTTTCAAATTGCATAGATTAGTAAAAACATCTTGGAGAAGAGATAAAACTGGAGGATTAAAATTTAAGCTTCTTGTCTGGTTGCCGGAAAGAAGAAGAGAAGAAAGCAAAGAAGATAAGAACCAAACCTATACATTAAACTAGTGCATTGGATCTGAATCTTGAATGCTTCCATACAGGCCTGAAATATTATATGAACTTTGGTAAATATTTGCACAATTTAAAATGCCAACCCACTTTGGTGTACTGGGAAAGCATTGTTTTTATCTATGATTTTGTAGAACATCATCAGTTAAAGTTCAAAATGCAGATGTAAAATAATCTATGTAGACCCAATAAACACACACTTCTTTCTTCTGGATAGAAACCCAATAAATGTATTATAATCTTGAAGTAAAATTTGTCTTTCAGTTTAGTATGAGGCATGATTCTAATTATAGTTTGTTTACTTACTTCTTGCTATCTACTAATGAAGCTCTCCTGGGTATGCATCAACATTGATGTTGTACCTGAACTTTTGTTAAGCCATATGAAACTTTCATTTGTATATGCATGTCACTATCTGCATATAATTTTCTTCGCTTTTTCTGTGCAGCACCATCCTTTAGGATTTTGTGGATGGAACTTGTTTTACTTTATGGCATTTGTGACTGACAATTTGAATTGCTCGCAAAAATGTAGATGGTGCTGTGAATATATATATGTGTGTGATGTGGGCTTGCAAATGTGTGTATTGATATTAGTTTATATTTTTATTGTTTAATTGACTATCTATTGGTCTCTTTAACTAGCTTTCACTTTTCTAGGTGGCCACTAGAGGGAATGGAGCAACTACAGTTTCAGCAACAATGGTTTTTGCTTCTATGGTGATAATTGGAATTCTCCTTTTCCCAATTTTATTATCCTCCCAATCTGTAGATAAACCAAATCTATTTAAAAAACAATGTACTACCCTCAAGGCTCAAACTGCAAAATTTCCACAGGTTGGCATCCCAATATTTGCTACTGGAGGTATTGGAGGAGTTCATAAGCATGGAGAGAACAGTGAGTTTATTCCTTTGGAGGAACTAAAATATTACATGAGCTGTTTTGCTTGATGCCTCTTTTCCTTTTTGACGGATCTGCAACCATTAGAATGCAACTCTGTGAGTGAAACTAATTGTGAGGACTGAGGCTTCTGAATGTTTATACTGGGGCTATTGTATATTGGCTTGGCTTCTTAATATTGGGAAAACTATTATGGAGAAAAAGGCAAGAAGTAAGAGTATAGGTTTAACTTTGGTATGTTGCCTTCCACTGTTAGGTTTGTAAGTATGTAATTGGTATTTAACCTCATGTAGAAATGATTAGCATCAATAGGAAGTTACGAGCGTGTTCATTGTTTTCTTTGGAGATTTTCACTGTTGAAAATTGTGATTAATGCTCACAAAAGAGGATAGTCAAAATTAATGTGGCAATCAATGGTTTACAAACATATCTATGTAGGCAGAGCTATTCAAGCTGGTCTATAATGTAAAGAAGAAAGATTTACTTGGAAAGATCAGATGGTCTAGGAGAAACTGAAGCTTGGAGTACATTTCATTGTTCTAAGATCCTATGCTGATCTGCTAGATGGCTTGCTTTATGAGGGTATATCTTTGGATGTCTGGTACTTGTCTTTTTCTTTTGGTATTCCCTTCATTGAACATTGAGTATCCCCCTTTTGACATGGTACAAAAATTTAGGAGAGCCTTTGACAATAAGTACACCATCCTTGATATTACACTAGTTAGTGGTGGATGAATGCCTTAAATTGAGGAAATTATGTGTAACATTTAGATGGAAAATAGGTTTATTTTAGGAAAATGAACATACAAGTTTGGATGCAGTGAGTACACACTTGTTGTGCATGTTGGCCAATTTTGGAATTCAGAATGTGACTTTTTGTTATTACTCTGAAGAAAAGGGAACATGCAGCCTTGTTTGTGGATCAATAAAATATTCCCAAACGTTTTCATTTTCTGCTGACAGTCCTTTCTGTAAAGATACACCATTGATTGATGAATCGGGTATGTATATATATATATATATATATAATATACATATATGTGTATATCTGTATATGTATGTATTTGTTGGAATACCTGCTCTTGGTTGCTGGAACCTTTCTTAAAGCTGCTGAAAACTGTACTTTTGAGAACAAGCTGTATTAGAAATATATATAATATTTTATTGTAAACAGCATCAATAAGTAAAATTTAAGTTGTTTTGAAAAGCATCCCTAGGATAGCTTCTCTAAATCAGGTTTCTTCAGATTTTGTTCCTCATCTTTTAGGCTAAAATTTGAAGCAAAATGTAAATGAGAACAACTAAAGACAACTTTTGGCTGGAAGAAAAAATAAAAACAACCTAATGCTGCTTATTTTAAGCAATTGAGAACAGGGTCTTGATTGAAACATAAAGATGTAGGGGAATAAATTTTTTCTACAAGTACAACTTTTTCTCATTTTTTGTTTTTCTTTTTAAATTTTTTTGAATGCCTTATACAATAAAGCAACCTAATGCTTGTAGTCCTGTCAAGTTTTTTGATAAGCCGTTCATAGACATGATAATACTTTCATTACAATCTGGTAGCTGAACTTAGTTACTTATGGGTGTTTATTGGAAAATGAAGTTACTAATGCAGCCGTAGGATGGGGAAATGTAGAGTAAAGTTTGTTTCTATTGCAGCTTATCTGTGTGTTTATATGTTCTAGAGTTATTAAGATTTGTTCCAAAATTAACTTCACTAAAAAACTCCAGATAGGTTGTGGCTTGTTTTCGGTATCTCATAAGAATTTGTTTATGCAGCAATGGACGTATCTTCTGATCTTACTGAACTAGGAAAGACTCCAGTCGCGGTTATCTCTGCTGGTGCAAAATCAATATTAGATATTCCAAGAACTCTCGAATATTTGGTAACTTCAGCTTTATTGCAAATATCATTATTATTTAAAGATTGATGTAGAAAAATGAAAGACCTCATTTTCTATAGGAAACTCAAGGAGTTTGTGTTGCAGCTTACAAGACTGATGAATTCCCAGCCTTCTTCACCCATTCTAGTGGTGTCAAGGTTAAATATTGTCACAACATTCCTTTGTTTTAATGTTATTTTGATTCGTCTAAATTGGCATCTTGGAGACTGATGTTGCATAAAGCATTATCTTGATTTAATGCTTAAGAGAAATTTAATATCCATTATGCAATCATAGTAGCTATCTACTTCAATAAAATTCTTAGTCTATATCTAAATTTTAGACCTGAGGTGTAAGTTTTAAAAATGAGAGGGAATATGGCTTTCTCTTCTACTGTTAGAAAACATGAAACATGCATGTAATCTATTTTCTGCATTTCAAACTGTAATAAATTTACTCCTTTCATCTGAAATTGAATGTCCACATTTTCATTTTGAGATGTTAGGGATTGAATGCCCACTTTCTTAAAATAATCATTTTTTTCTTTTAAAGTAACACTAACAACTTTCTTAATATAAGAGTTTTACGTCCAACTAACACATGTGGTCCCATCATTTATAACAGGGATGTAGTGATATTATCAGAGATCTTTTTGATGTATGTGCTTTGATGAACTAAAAGCACAAAATTCCCCCCCCCCCATTCCAAACTAAAGTTTCACATTTATATTTTGGTTTGTTTCAAATTTACAAATTTAAACCCAAAATGAAATGTCCATTTTTAAAAAAGAAATATATTTTAAACTATAAACTTCCACCACTGAAACTCCTTAATTTAAGGAATAAGTCTACTAACACATGGTCCCATCAATAGCCGCTTTAATTAGAAGGGTTATGGTAGTGATTTGTATTTGGTTAAGTGCTCTCACAAATTATTGTTTCTAGTTAAAGGTGGACATATGAATGTCCACAGAATACTATTGATGAGAAATGTTAACAAAATTTAAATTGTTTCCACAGGCCCATAGAAGTGACATCATTGTGTAAAAGAGGAAACTGTGATGCTAAATTTCATTCTCAAGAATTTGTATTTGAGTTTATTCTGATATCCATAGGATGCTCCAGTAGCTACTCACAAGTTTCCGCAGTATAAATTATTGACCAGGGATGGAAGTATTCAACATAAGATCAACTAGAAAGTTCTCATTGTACCATCATAAAGTGAAGTACTCTACTTTTGAAGATCTTACTGCAATGCCAAGAGACTTCAAATTGGTTTTTCATGTTTCAACTTTTACTGAAGTTTTGGACTTGACCTGTGAAGTTTGCTATGAGTATTTACATATGAAAATATCTGTTGAAGTCCTGATATAATATGCTTATCTTACTGATCTGTTTCTTTTTTCGTGGTAATATCTAGGCACCTTGCCGTGTAGACACACCAGAGGAGTGTGCTCACCTAATTGGTAGTGCACCTTTCTTTTTTCCCCTTTGTAACTGTTTTTCTTGGGTTACTTTACATTTCAAAAGAATGACACTTCTCTGTGTCGCAGATGCAAATAGGAAACTGAATCTGAAGACTGGAATTTTGATAGCTGTCCCTATTCCGGAAGAACATTCAGCATCAGGAAGTTTAGTCGAGTCTGCAATACAAAGAGCTATAAAAGAAGCTAGGTAATTATTTCTACTCTTTTTGTTGCTATTTCCTTCGGAAACTGTCTAATGATAATATACGTATTTATCTTGACTTATTCATGATGAGTAACAGAAGCTAACAAATTTGGAGCTGATATGGCAGGGAAAGGAGCATAACTGGAAGTGCGGAGACACCATTCTTGCTTGAGAGAGTGAATCAACTAACGGGAGGAGCCTCCCTTGCTGCCAGTATCCTTGATGCTCTAACATCTTTGCTTGTGTTTCAAATCATACATAATTAACATTTTAACTAATCAATATTATAGTGGAATTTGCTCTTTAGTTCTTGTTCCTAGCTGAAACCTTTAGGTTATGGACTGATAATGGAATATTAACCTTGTTCAAATATCCTTAATGAGTCACAGATATCATACTCCTGAAAAATAATGCTACTGTTGGTGCCAAAATTGCTTTCTCCCTTGCTCGGCTTAATAGATGTAAGTTTTTACTTCTCAGTTTTCTCCCCATTATATGGGCACAGTTCATAAGGAAATTCTTAAGCCGGATTTGTCCATGCAAGATCTGATTTGAGTACTTACAATGTAGAGTTTCTTCAAGTAGTTCATGATGTCTTTGTTTGAAGGTTTGAAAGGACAACCTAGGCTATAGAGTTTGATGGCAGATTTTATAAGATTAGGAAGGAGGAAAAGTAGAGGATTAAGATTATGAAGGACCACATCTTAAGTGTAATTTTTAAACCCAACATGCAGATTGCAGAACAAGCCACAAAACATAGAATAATGAGCAGCCTACTGGTAAGGTCCCCTAACAAAATAACCAAACTAACCTTGCAGGAGGAAAGTACACAAAGCTGTAATTAATTGGAAACAAGCTAATATAAAACAGCTCCAAATTCTCTCCAAATGATGGCACTTGGTGCTTTTGAATTTATGCTCCCCCCCCCCCTCCACCCTAACCCTCTTGTACTTTCCAAGGTTTGCTATGTTTTCAATTCCATCACCATCATGTCTTCAGCTACAGTTTGTGGTCCATTGTTCTCTTTATTGTTTTTCTTGTCCTTTGGTCTATATCTAAAAAATAATGTAATAAAATGACAACATTGTTAGGTGAATTTAGTATTCATGGATCTCATGTAATAATAAATACGTTGTATGACATGCATTACATATTATTATGCCTTTAGAAAGATAAAAACTTTTATATGCATGTGATTTATAAGGACAAGATTATGTATAAAATTATTTCCACTGAAACAGTTTATTGCCCAGATAGAGCGAAAGGCAAAAGCTCTCTTTACTATTTTGTAGTGCCTTTTTGAATCTCAAACTATATTTTTAAGTCTCTTTCTGAATCTCAAATTATTTTCTTGCCCTTTTTTTACTCTCAAACTTTTTTTTCTTATAATTTCTTTAGTCCAACTATTTTTTATTCTAGCAAATTGGTCCACTGTGGCTCATCAATTTGGTGAAAACCGCCGAATACGATGGTGGGATCAATAACTAGTTGGAAAACTATGCAAAGAAATATTAAAAATATTTTAGGGGCCAACATAGATCTGAGAAAATAATTAGTCCTGTTACTCGTTCTCCTGGATATGTTTTTACAAGCATATAATTAATCGTGTGAATTTGGTTTTCACCTATCAAAGAATAATACTTCATTTATTCAGAATTGAATGTTTAGACATTTTTATTTTAGTTTGATCGATATTTTTCATCAAAAAAATATTTTAATAATTTTTTTTAATTTAAGTGATTTATATATTTTAAATTTGCAGTCTTTATTGCTTATAACATTAATTTAGGTGATTTATATTCAATTAACTTATAGATTTCATATAAATTATTATATTAATATCAATAATAATTTAATAAGTTAATTAAATTTAATAATTTTTTAAAAATTTTAACTAAAGTTAAAAGTAAGGATTAAGTTCCGATGAATGATGTAATAATAAAATCCCTTTGTCTGTCCACATCCACTTTTCCTTTGGGCGCTGATGATCGATGAAAGTCAAAAAAGGCATGGCATGTTTGTTTCCTTGAGATTAGAACATTTTACCATCTTATGAATTAACGATAATTTCCTACTTCCTATGATTTGTTTTCAGATGATGCTGATTCACAAGGGCTGAGGTAGTATGAACCATATTCTATGACTTGAAAACATTCTTGCTTAGATCAACATGGAGAAGCTTTAACTTGAGAGAATAATGATTTCAAGAGATGCTTTTATGAAGTTTTCATGCATATGGATGCATTGATGATTTGATGTCAAGTAGGTTTTATATATTATAATAAATTAAAATATAGTTAATAAATTTGTTAATATATGAAAATTAAAATTAAAATATCCAAAATGTATATTTTATGTATAGCATGACTATTTTGTTTTAAAATTTGAACTTCAAGGGAAAGTTCTAGACACAAATTGTTTTTTATTATATTTTACTGGAGAAAAAGACGAAAAGAAAAATGATGTCGAAATGGTATATGCTAACCAAACTCTTTATGTAAAAGTTTAAAATGACTAATATTCTGAATAGAAATAATACTATTTTTTTATTGAATGTTCATTTTTGTAAAATAAGTATAATATTAATTCAAAGTTTTATTAATAATTTATTTTATTTAAAATATTTACATTTTACTAATTTTATTTTTGTGTTGTAATGACATATTTTAAGGGTTTTTATTTTTATTTTGATATCTATGCGGAACATAGATAGTATATTTTTAGCTAGGGAAATCGGTGGCGACATTCATGATCATATTGTGTCTTCTTTTTTTTTTCTTTTTTTTTTTTGTGATGAAGATAAAGATTACGACGACAAAGAAGAGCAATTTACCATGCTCAACTAGTTATTCTTAGGGGGGATAAGTATTAACTCCTTCCGCTGGTCAAGAGACGCAGGTTCCATTTTTGTCAAATGCTAGAAATGAATTTGTATATTTTGGATTAGGCCACTAGCATCTCTCTAAGGTTAGTCAGTTGAGTTGAGTTGTTGAGGTAATTTCACGATTTACATCCTCATTCCATTGAGAGGCTAGTATCGGGATTAGGGTCCAAAACTAAATATGCACAACTCGAAATTTGACTTAATAATAATAATAAAAAAAAGGTTTATCATTAGAAGCTAAAATGAAGACTAATTTAGATAGCCTTGGATAAATTATGCAATCGAGTTGATAGAAATAAATCAATTTAGAACTGGTGGACCAAGAAGATGGAGAAATGGCACCATCCTCTGGAGCAATTAGACCGTGCAAGGAATCCCTTAGCAATTCTACTTGTTCCTTCTTCAGAACAACTACCGAACCCAGCATCTATCTTGACATGCTAACCAAGGAGGGAATCTCCAAGAGCACATATGCTAAACATACCTCTTTGGCAAGTTAAGCAAAAATGCAAATCATAGCCTAATCCTCCTGTTAGCAAATTTAGTCTCCAAACTATTTTTTTTTAAAAAAAATATCATTAATCTTATTTTTACTTTTTTTAGTCTCGAAACTATCTTTTGAGCAACTAATATAATGGTTCTTTTTTTGAAATTTTTAACTTTTTTTTTACAACTATTACACGTTTTATGACAAATCTTTTAGTGATTGTGTTAAAAATTTACAGCATTAAATTTTGATTCACTAGGAAGTTAATGTGCAAGTGAGTATTTTACTCCTTCCTTAATCAATGCACAAGTGTTTTTCTCCATCATGATTAAATCCTCCTATCATATTACCATGCTTGTCCCAAGAGTAGAAAGCTTGCTTGCATAGGTACCATCACATATCACCTCATCCTTATACTTCCCAATAGGAAATGATACCTAGAGTTGTTGGTTTACTTTCATTTCTCCACAATCATTGCAACTTATAAGGGTTTGGAATATTTGAGTTGAATTAATCCCATTTGACCACTAAGAAAGCACTAATGTAAATCTCAGTACTATACCATTAATGACACTATGGAGCTTATCATTTATATAGCACCTTGTATGAAAGACATTTCTCGCTTTGTTGATGAGGATGTTCCATAGTTTGTGTATATTCAAGATTCTCCTTACAATTAAAGTTTCTCTTAGTGTCCATTTGTGGGACATCTCCATCACTATCTTCATCATAGGCACAATCTACTGTCTGAACATATTTCTCTTTCTTGAACATTGAGAGGAAATATGACCATAACTTAAGCATTTGTAGCACACTAGCACTTAACATAAAAAGGAATGATAGGATACTTACGTAGCTAGGGAAATTGATGACGTTAATACTTACTTGAAGAGGTTTATAGTTATCTTGCCTTTTTTTTTGTAGAAAATTCAATAGGCTAGGTCTTGAAATATATATTTTAAAGAAGGGGGAAAAAATATTTAAATGTGGTGTCTAGTTTTGGATGGTTCCTTAACCTCCCCTTCTCCTTGTCTTAGCATTGAGAAGATAATAACAATTTGAGGGTTTTTTGGCATTTGGAGAAAAGAACAAAAACAAAGTTTTTGGAGGCATATTGGTTAGCTTTCTTGCAATTCCCCACAATTGCCCCACTAGGAAACAAAACTGATGGCATTTCCTTTGTCTTTGTTAGGGCATATTTGGACTGAAGTTGGTATTGGCGAATATTAAAGTCTCTGCCCCCCCTTTGGTCAGGCTTTGATTCCCCATCCATCTTAGGTCATGACAAACATACAACAAAAAAGTTGTTCCAAAGTCTAGAGAGATAAAGAGTGTAGAGACAAAAAAAACACAAGGACACAACCCATTAGTTTATTTTATGTGAGGCCTTTTATTTTTGTTTATTTGTTTTTTTCTCTTTTTCTTGCTTTTCATCTTCATTTCATTTCTCTCTAGGATTAGAGATAAAAAAAAAAGTTACAAAAGCTTTTGTGTGAATTGTTTTTTTTTTCTTTTGAAAAAGTAATATTTTTTGTTCAAGTGATTTTTCTCTTTCTATTTTTTTTTTTAAATTAAAGGTCTCACTTCTAAAGCTTATCCAAAATAATTGACATTCAAATTTTTAAATAAATTAAATTTTATTAATAACTTTTTTTATAAAAAAATAGATTGATATTCAATAACATATAAATATTATCGCCAACCACATTTATAATAAAAATAATTTAATAATTTATTTATAATCTAAAATTTTCTTTTAAATTTTGTACCAAATCAAAAATATTCAATTTTGAAGACAATACAAATTGAAAATGAATGAAGATAAGTTATGATAACTTTCCTATTGTCTCATTATAAGTCACTTTGGTTAATATGCATCTTTTATTATATTGAGGTTTTAAAGCTAATCAAATTTCCTTCCGTGTTTTAAATAAATTTGATATTTAAATGTTATATATAAGCATAATCGAAATTCACATAAAAAATAAATAGACAAATAGATGCAACTTAAATGATAAATCGATTTTGCATATGATTCTAAAAATCATGAATTTGAGTCATAATTTTTACAGTTGTAATGTATTTAAAAAATTGATAATGCATTTCAATACTATAAGCACTGCATGAATATTGATATTGATAGTCTTCTATTTTGATAAATTTTTACTCGAACTTAGAAATTTTACTCCTTTAAAAGATAATATATAAGATATATGACACAGTTAATGAATTTTTCGCTCCCTCCAAAAAAAATTCCTTCCATTTTGATATAGAATGATACTCTTTCCCTCAAATATAGGATATTACCTATTACTTTTGGTCTAAAATTAAATATTCATGTTTTATTTTGAGAAGTTAAAAAAAAATATCTTTTGAAATAAATATATTTTATCTAATATTATATAAATAAATTTTAAAATTAAATAATATTAATTATATGAATAATATAATACTTTCTCCATTCAAAATTTAAATGTTCATATTTAATTGTATTTAAAGATTAAAAAGCTGATTTTACTTTGAAAGAGACTTACTATATTTTATTGTTATTTGTTATTAATTTTGTTAGTGGTGAAAGAATTAACTATTGATGTAAATTATTTATTTTAAATAAATTATTAATGAAATGTTAAATTTAAAAATATGTTTATTTCAATATAGTAGACCTTCAATTATGAAAATATTTAAAAAATAAATGTGAACAACTAAATTTTATAAAAAAATAAAAAAGCGAAGCATTTTACCTCCAGGAAAAGAAAAAAACAGCGGGAGGATGGGAATTGAGAAACATTAGGTGGAAGGGTAACGGATTCAATTTCTTTTCTTCTTTGTTTGTTGTTGGATATCAGACAAAATTGACAATTTGGGTTTTGTAGAGAGAGAAAGAGACAAGAAATGAATCTAGACAGAGAGAGATAGAGAAAAAAAGACAGGTGGAGTAGAGAGAGAAAGTACAGTAGAAAGAGGGCTCTTCTTCTCACAAATTCCATGTTTCCTCAGAAAGCCAAAAGTCACAAGGAACCCAAAACAGTAACGACAAAAAACTACCCCCACGCATTGTCGACAACGTAGCAATGAAGAAAATCCTTCAAAAACCGACCAAGGCTTCCCTAACAACTTTAATTCAATCTACTAACCAAAACCCTTTTCTCTCTCTATCTCTTTCTTTCTTTCCACAAGAGAAATTCCAGCGCTTACTGAATCAGAGAATTGATGATTCATTGGATAATATTTAGGGAATTTTTCTGGGTCTTTGGTTAATTGGAAATCCCAGTAACAATTGTTTGTTCCTGTTTTAATTTGGTGAGGTTTTTGCTGTGTTTTGAGGTAAATTTTATTTTCTTTTGTTTTGGATTTATTATTGTCCGTTATACTCTTCTCCGCCCTGTACCGATTTCGAGTTGGTTCTTCTTATGGGCAAAACTTACACCTTTCTGCTGTGTCTAACTGAAATTTGAAGTTCCCAGTATCTTTTTGCAGTTAAGTTTTCTCTTTGCTTTATTTGTTTGCCTAATCTCACTTTTGTCCCTGAAATCTTTTGCTCTGTGTGGACAAATTTAGAATCAATAGGATTCAGTTCCACTTTTTCGTCTTTTTGCTTAAATTAGGAAGAATTTGCATAGTATGCAGTGTTTATTTGTTGTAAAAGAAAAGAAAAAAATGGTTCTTGATTGAAGAGTTAGACGTTGAGTTTGGTATCTTATTTTGAGGAACTAGGATTTTCTTGAGAACCCAATTCTAGAAATTGTTCTTCTGCACCAATGTTTCAGGATGATGGATCATCATCTGTAACTTCATCGCCACTCCAAATGTTTCCCATGGTCTCACTTTCCCCTGGCCTCGGATCTCCATATCCATGGCTGAAGGAGCTAAAATCTGAAGATAGGGGGCTTTATTTAATTCATCTATTGCTTACTTGTGCAAGTCATGTTGCCACTGGTAACCTTGAGAATGCAAATATGGCACTTGACCAAATCTCCCATCTTGCCTCTCCTGATGGTGATACCATGCAGCGCATTGCTTCATACTTTACTGAGGCTCTTGCTGATAGGATCCTTAAATCTTGGCCTGGTCTTTATAAGGCTCTACACTCCACTAGAATATCAATGGTTTCTGAGGACATTCTTGTGCGGAAAATGTTTTTTGAATTCTTTCCCTTCCTTAAAGTGGCTTTTGTAATCGCAAACCAAGCAATTGTAGAAGCCATGGAAGGTGAAAAGATGGTTCATGTTATTGATCTTAATGCTTCAGAGCCTGCACAATGGCGGGCTCTTCTTCAAGACTTGAGTGCAAGGCCTGAAGGTCCACCTCATTTGAGAATAACAGGGATTCATCAGCAGAAAGAAGTCCTGGATCAAATGGCTCACATCTTGACTGAAGATGCAGAGAAACTGGACATTCCATTTCAGTTCAACCCAATAGTTAGCAAGCTAGAGAATCTTGATGTTGAAAGATTACGTGTTAAAACTGGGGAAGCTCTGGCCATTAGTTCAATTTTACAGCTGCATACTCTTCTGGCTTTTTCTGATGATATTCAGAAGAGGTCTCCTTTAGTCTCAAAAAATCTAAATGGCCATCATTTGCATCGGGTAGTACAGATGAATCAAGGTACTCTAGGGGAGTTGCTTGAGAAAGATTTGGTAAATGGCTGTAGCCCAAGTAGTGATTCGGCTTCATCATCCCCTCTATCATTCACTGCTTCAGCAAAACTGGATAGCTTCCTTAATGCTTTGTGGGGTTTGTCGCCCAAGATAATGGTTGTAGCAGAGCAAGATTCTAACCATAATGGGGCAACACTGATGGAGAGATTGTCAGAATCTTTGTATTTCTATGCTGCATTATTTGACTGTTTGGAGTCTACACTACCGAGAATTTCAGTAGAGCGGTTGAAGGTGGAGAAGATGTTGTTTGGTGAGGAGATTAAAAACATCATAGCATGTGAAGGAGCAGACAGGAAGGAAAGACATGAAAAACTTGAAAAATGGATTCAAAGATTCGACTTAGCTGGCTTTCGAAATGTAGCTTTGAGCTACTATGCTATGCTGCAGGCAAAGAGATTATTGCAAACTCTTAGTTGTGAGGGATATAAGATCAAGGAAGAGAATGGATGTGTGGTTATTTGCTGGCAAGATCGACCTCTGTTCTCAGTGTCAGCTTGGAGATGTAGGAGATGAGTCACACAAGGTTTCTAAGATCTCATGCACTGCCTCTCTCTCTCTGTAGAACAGAAACTAAGTTGTATGAGAAATTGGTCCTGAAATCAAGTTTGTAACTCCTCAGTTATCTTATCTAGATTTATGTTATAGGTTGATTTTTTCTTTAACTAATATCTCTAATCAGTATCTGTGAACATTTTCAAGGGCTTGTGTTTTTGTAGCTTGGGAAAATCAATAATTTATAGCTTCTTTGAATGCATACTAACAGCTGCAACTTTGTAATGGTATGCATCGACATTTCCTATCAACATAAAAACCTGCACAGGGGAGGGAGGTTTCACTGACAAAAGGTCTTTGGATTCTTACTGCACTCCTCCGGTGGCCTGCTTGATGATCCCAGTTCCCGAGTGTATCAACAATTCTGTTGTGTCTTAATTTAAGAAAATAAGTTGTTACTTAACATAGTTCTGCAATTGAAGCTTAGGTTGTTGATGCATTCAGCTTGAGGCATGGGCATGGAAAGGGGTTCAGAAACTCCTATTTTGCATTATTTTTTTGGCATCAGTTAACTTCTTAAAACATGGATTCAACCTATTTATCTATTTAGACATTTCATAGTATTTTAAGGGGGTCTCAAGCAGGGAGTTAAATACCTGCAACCATCCCACAGAGTGTAGTTGGTAGCAGGTAAGTCATTTCCACATCTCGTTTAATATATGTAGCACCCCTATTTTCAATTTTACCGTTTAACTTCATCTCTATCCTCAAACTCTTTCAAATTCAATGGTATCTAACTATGTATTCAGTTATTTCGTAAATATATGAGTTTTATTTGTTAAAATTGAAGAAAATTATGTTGATATTAGGTATGAATAGAATTGATAAAATGGTGTAATTTGATAAATGGAAACTTGTTTTTGATGATTGGATAATATTTAAATTGTATCTAATTGCGTTGGTATCACTTTAATTTGGTGAAAAATTGATAAAAAATGGAGAAAAATGGATTCCTCGTTGTTGACGCTGTTGTTTCCTGTTCATCCGTCGGTCAGAGAGGGGCATTGGTCTGCAAGCTCGATCGAATGGATCAGATCGCTCGACGAGAGTAGATCTGGTCCTTCCAATCGGACCTGAAACCAATATTCCTATCTAATCAAGTTGTGCAGACAGGTTTGGGTTGTCCACTCAGGCCTGCGAATGGGCTGAACTTTCTTTTTAAAAATAAAATAAAATTGTTTAATGTTTTTTCTGAACGTGACTAAATTAAATTGTAGTTGTTTAAAATTTATGTTTGAACGTTACTAATTAATTGGAATTAATTTGATTGAAATTAATTGTTTTCAACAAATAATATTATTAAACAATCTATTACTATATTATACATTTTATAATATTATCAATAATGAGTCTTCATAAAAATATCATATCAAACTCTTAATTAGCACCCAATTATTTTTTTATTCAAATATAATAATCCCTTTTTTTGGAAAAAAACACCAATAACCACTTCTTATTTCCAAAAAATAAAAATGAAAAACATTTTTTATAAATTCAATTCATACACCTTTGCTTTCTTCTGTCACGCATAATAAAATGATCAAAGACTTGGGCCTTGGGCTCTTGAGTAAATTATACGGTATGAAGGTCATACATGAACTTGTACGAGGATTGCATACATTGGAATTTGAATTTGGGCCAGATATGTGGGCCCTAATTTATGAGTTGGAATTCGAATCAAATGAGTAATGAATTGAAAATTTTGAGTTCTTTCTCATTGGTCCATTCTGAATATGTGGAGCAATCTTGATCACGAATTGAAATATATATTTTTATTTTATATTTTTGTTTGCAATAAAAAAATGATTATTTATTACTATAAGTGCCTATTTCTTAAATGTTGGTTGTATATATTTTAATTGCTATATTGTGATGTGGTAAAAGTTCTTGGAACAAATTACTTCATTTGTCCCAATAGAAATGTGGGTCCTGTTGAAATGTTGGTAACCTTTGTTTTTTCTTTTCTTTTTGATAATTAAAATGTTGGTGACCTATCTTTTCCTCAAAAATAAAAAATAAAAAATGGTATCCTTCAACCATCCTATTCGGAACTATGGAATATTATTCCCTTTTCTAAATGTGGGTTCTCTTGGAGTTTATTGTTATTTTTTGGAAGTTCTTATTTGGATTAAGATATTTCACTAAGAAAAACTTTTAATTACTAATGGAATAGAAACAAAATATCAATATACTTTTTTTCTTATGATTTTTTTAAAAGAATATAATTTATCGATATTTTCATTGGTAATTGGTTAGTAATTTAATTTTATCAATAGGTTTACCTACCAATAAAAATTAAAAAAGAAAAAAGAAAAAAGGAAACAAAAAAAATATTATATTGGTAATCTATTGGTATGATATTGATAATAAATTATACTACCAACGTCGATAGAATTTTTGAAAATTATAAAAATATAAATATTTCCATAGGTTAGTATTCCTTCGATAATCATAAGTATTTTATTTTTATCAAGAAATTACTAATGGATGACTAACAAAATATAAAAATAAATAGAAAATAAAAAGAAAAATTTTCTACCCGTAATCTAATGGTATTAAAAATCACCAGTTTGAAAATTATAAAAAATATAAATATTTTCAAACATAAGAAACTAAAAAAGTTTGGGTACTAAATTTACAAATTGTTTAAATTTTTGAAGTCCAGGTCTCAATAAATTTTTTGTTGAAAGCACCAAAATTGTAGATCCGAAATAGTTTAAGGACAAAATTTGTAAATTAAAAATACTTTAAGAATAAGAATATGGACTAAATATAAGAAATAAAAAAGTTTAGGGATTAAATTTTGAATTGTTCCCGTGAAAAACCATTTTCGGTCTTCATGATCAGTTAAAAATAGTACTACAGTGATAGGAAGTATGAAAATTGTAAATAAAAAATAGTTCAAAGATAACAAAAATATATGAAAGAAAAAAAGATAAGAGACCAAACTTGCAATTTTTTTGAAAAAAAGGGACTAAATTGGATAATTTTCCTTCTTTTTGCCCTAATAGTTCCATCCTCATCCGTGGAGTAAATAGGCACGGCTGAGGGTAGTTCACTTGTCACATAATCCATTTTTGTTGGTGGGAGTTACAATTGGCACATGGGACTGCACATGTTGTAGAGCACCATGTCGCTTTCAAATTTTCTCTTGCACATATCCACATGGATGGGATAAGAGACCATACAGTATCAAATGTTCCGCTACATTTACAATTTTACCCTTCAACTAATTCTTTTGATGAGGAAGAGAGAGAAGTAAGGTGGTGGATTGTAAATTGAGAGATGTGTCCGACTGACAGATACATGTAAGAGAGAGGCAATAGGATTCAAACCCCATGACAAACATTTACAATATTTCAGTGAAAATTTGTCCTACACGAGATTCGAATCTGCATTGCCGGAGGATTTCTCCCCACATCACTACATGTCTTACCAACTCGGTTATACCCATGAGGACCCCTTCAACTAATTCTTCAATTGGACTTTTTAAGTAGTGGAATTTTATATTTTTTAATTGAAATCATCCGAAAATCTACTTGAGTTGAACTCGTCATTTTATCTAGAAATGTTTTTGAAGTAGTAGAATTTATGAAAATATAAACATAGACCTAGGCCTATTATGGGAGAAGTATACATATAATTACTACATTTGCAACATAATATAACACATAATACAAGCATATAAAACTATTATGTTTTAATAAATGAACAAGATAACAATTTTAAAAAATATATTTCCTTCATCCATTAATATAAGTCACTAGATCTATTTTTACCCACATCAAGGAACTTTTTTTTTTCTTAAAATGCTCTTAATTATTAGGGGTGTGTTTTTATTGGAATTCATGCTTCTCCTTTTACAAGCATAAGATATGTGAGAAAAAATATAATAATAAATGAGAATATTATGAGAAAAATGAATAAAATATTCTTAAAAATTTGTAAAACGATTTATATTTAAGAATAAACATAAATGACTCAAACGACTTATATTAATGGACGAATGAAGTATTATATCTAGAAAATAGCAGCATGCTTTGATAAGAGATTATAGAAATGATTTAAGCAATGATAATTATAGAAAATCAATGATAAGAACTTAATTCTTTATGGGATAGATAACTTCATTAGAAACACGATTCCTAACTATCAAATGTTAAAAATACTGCTATAATATAGGCAATAAATCTTAACTTTGATTTATATCTCTCGTCCATTAATTTATATAGAAGAAGAATAGGTCATAATTGCCAGCCTTTTTTAGTAAGCTAAACTAGCCTTTATTAATACTGTTTTTCTCTCACGTACATCATAAATATGTAATAATTTAATATATTTATTTCAAAACATGAGCAATCAACTTTTTATATTTTAATTCCCTAAAAAAACTTTTAATATTTTAAGTAAAAATAGAAATAATCTGATAACTTAAGATAAGTGATAAAAAACTTATTAATGCTTATATAATGTCACGAGTTCGACTTTTGTTTCAATTGAATTTTTTTGCATTCAACTCTCATTTCGGAATAATAATCTGCTATCCTCTCCAGACAATGTAAATAATGAATTATGTTTAAAAGACACTGCAATTTATAAACAACATTTCCACTAGATGGTATTTTCCCAAGAGGCACTCAATAATTTGTGGGACACAAATAGAAGGGGGAAAGTTTGATATGGACAATTATTAGACCAAATTTCATGTATATATATATATATATACACACACACATGATATTGTACATGGTACATGGACCCTCTATAAATAACTGTCTTTCTTTCAAAACTTCATACAACCCATCTCTGTTTTTCTTCTACTTTTACACATTTCACAAAAGGCAATGGCAGTAGCCAGGAAATCAAGCTTCATCCTCTTTTCTGTTACTTTAGTACTACTCTTTTTGACAGAAATTCATGTAAGCCATCATCTCTCTTTTTCCTCTCTTCTCTCTCTGAAAACTTGCTATGGCATACATAGTCTTTGCTCAGTTCAATTTTAAGTAAAATTGGTATGTTATAAATTACTTAAAGGTTTCAAATGTAGAGTTTTTTTTCTTCTTTTTTCTCTTTGACCAAGCATAATGGTCACCTTTAACTTTACTAAAAAATCTTTTTTAGACAAATCAAGATATGCACTTATTATTATTATTATTATTATTATTATTACAAAGGAAGTATGGAGGAATAAGATTATATGAGATTGAACACTATATCATTCACTCGCACAAACAAGTGAAGGATTGATCAGTAAACTACTTTATTCGTCCTAAAATATTATACTTGTATTTTTTCTTTTAAAAATCATTTTTTCTATATTAACATATAACATTACGTAAAATAAACTAGTGTAAAGAGACTACATTAAGGAGGGAATCGTTGCATTTTTCTTTTTATTTTGGTTATATGTCGCCAGTACTAAATTACTCATTAATATCTTAGGAGTGTTAATTAGTGTTTTAGTTCTAAAGCAGTTGATAGGCATTGATGTGTAATATTTTTAATTAATGTTATTTGCACAATATATTTATTCGCATTTTTGCTTGGGAGAACCGTCTAAGAACTTCTGTGAATAAAATTTTTGTAGGCTTCTCAGCTGGAGCAACTGGGAAACAACGAATTGGTAAGACAACTAGAGTACTAAAATGTTTCTATTTATTACTTTTACAGTTTTACTGACTTGAAATTTTTCTCGACTACAGTATGGTATCACTCAAGGAAGTCTTCATCCACAAGGTGAGTTAATTATGTAAATTAATTACTACACCCTCTATTTCTAAATTGTTTGAGTATCATCCTTTTATCTCTAAATATAAATTATTTTTCAATTATCAATACATATTTATAATAATTTTCCCAACATATTTATAGAGGTTCTTTCTGTCGAAAAGAGTAAAAATTATAATTAGAAATGAAAAAGAGAAATATAAATATGAGGGTATTTTAAGCCTATTAAGAGGTAAGAACCTTTAATATATGTGAAAAAAGTTAAAACAATTTATATTTAGAGAGGATTATAGAATGTTTTTATTTCAATGTACTTTAGAGTTGAATTTTCAAGAATATGATTCAACAAATATATGTCATTTATCTGTGTTGCAAATAATAATTGGAGCTTTTTTTCTAGTAAGGTTTGTTTAAGATAATTTATTGTTCTTTGTTTGTGCAGATTGTGCTCCAAGGTGCACAACAAGATGTTCAAAGACCGCTTTCAGGAAGCCATGCATGTTCTACTGCCAAAAATGCTGTGCAAAGTGTTTGTGTGTTCCTCCAGGCACTTATGGTAACAAGCAAGTTTGCCCTTGCTACAACAATTGGAAGACCAAGAGAGGAAGCCCCAAATGCCCATGACAAATTTACCTTTGTCTGAACTCTGATTTTTCACCTTCTGTGAACCTCATACTAGTATTTACCTTAGTACATCCTCCAAAAAGTGGAGAGTAAGAATCAACCAGAGCACTGTGGATTATTGCTCTTAATTAGAGTTAATAATCCCTTACCTCTTATTTAATTTGTACTATATATTTATGATGAATGGAAATAATTTCATCTTGAATATTATGAATTTGTAGCTGTCAATGAAGTACCCATTATAGCAAGTCACTCATTAGACAGAACTGATACTTCACAGCTCATCTGTTTCCCCTTTCTTTCCTTTTATCTTTTTTAGAGGAAATTATCACTTCTTTTTTAAAATTTTTTTATGAATGTGTCTTTTTATAGCAGAAATGATATGAGAAGGCACATTTTAATACATGCTAAAAGGCAAAATACAGAACTCAAGATTCATTAACTTTTAACTGATTCATCTCCTAAAAGAAATTCATAGATTGATCCTTTAACATCTGAAAAAATTCCACATGCAAATTGAACATTTGGACCACCTCATCAGGAAAAGAGGCCATCCAAGAGAAGAGATTGATAGTCAATTCAATTTCTTACAAAGCTGGACTAGCTCAGAGTGTTATCATTGTACATTTGTTCATGGCAGAAATATGCAATTACATCACCTACATAAATGGGAAGATTTCAAAATAATATATGTCCTATTAGATTTTAGAATCTAATTCAAACCCTAAAGTCATTTTCTTCTCATCATTTGATGTCTTTTTTTCTTCTTTCAAATCATTCAGTTCTCTTCTTAACAAACCTGATTTTAATTGTTTCATAACATCTTTGATTTAATATGTTGAACCAGGGGGAGTTTTACAATGCCAGACTGGCACCAGCTATTCTCTAACCAAAATCTCAAAGGTTGCACACATTACCTGTCGCAGTTTTCTCAAGTATTCTAGATTTGTACGAGAAATCTAATTGGAAACTAGAATTAAAACAATATATTGTAAATTAAAAACCTAAAATCTGTAATTTGTTTAGAACTTCTAATAGAAGGGTAAAATAACATCTTCGCCTCATTTCAATTATTTACTGTATCACAAGAATTAATACAAGTTTTGAAAATAATAATTATATTACTAAACTTCTCATTTCAATTATTCACTGTATCACAAGAATTAATACAAGTTTTGACAATAATAATTATATTACTAAACTTCTTAAGTTACTCTAATTTAATAACTAGTGCATAAATATTAATTATTTTTAAAAAATATACTCTACAATAAATAAATTATATACAGTTCATCCAAACACTTTATTAATAATAAATGTAAAAGTGTAAAAAAAACATATTAAAATTAAAAAGTGAACAATTAAAATGAAATGCGTAAAAAAAATATACACATTTAAAATATGACGAATTAAGTATTTTTTATTTATTTATGCTATAGAAATATATAATTTATCCTAACTAAACATAATTGCTAAATGCAGCACTCTATTACTTAAAAGCAGTACCCCATTTGACAATTATGCCCCTTAGCTTTCTCTCTCTAAGTTTCAGAAGAAAAAAAATTCTCTCAAATGAACTAATGAAGAGTTTGAAGAAATTTTAACAAAATGTCAATTGAAGATGATTTTAACTCATGTGACGACGAAATAGAGGTACATTTAATGTTTTGTATACATAAATTTATATTAATAGTATAAGAAATTGAAGAACTGGAGGTCTTACGACGACGTAGGTTGAAAGCTAGTTGTCCGTCTGCGATTGAAGGTGAAAGGGGGTGTGATCCCGAAAGGTCGAACATGGTGCGATCTCGAAAGGTCCAAAATCTTTCGACCTTTCGCGACAGTAGGGCAAACAAGTTTTTTCCCGGAAGATCGAGATGCTTTCGACCGTCCGCGATAGTAGGACGAACAAGTTTTTTCCCGTAAGGTCGAGATGCTTTCGACAGTCCGCGATATTAGGGCGAACAAGTTTTGTCCCGGAAGGTCGAGATGTTTTCGCCCATTCACGATAGTAGGGCAAACAAGTTTTTTCTCGAAAGGTCGGAGCATCATGGCCCTATCGACGCAACCGGTCAAATATTTTTTGAAATTTTTTTTTAAAAAAATTTGTATGAGGAAATTGTACTTGAAGAATTTCCGAATAAGCCTATAAAAAATACGCAAGACTTTATTACAAATCGTGTACCTTCATGTACCTTGTGTCCAACTACTCAACCCAACTCATTTTCCATATGGTACAACTGCTGCATCACATTTCTATCATCTGATTCTTGTATCTTGAACTTGATACGAGCATTGTAGACATTCTTAATCCAGCTTATATTGCTTGGAAATTTTTGTTTCAAGAAGTTCAAGATATCTTTGGGCTTCACTTGATTCTTAGACAATCCCTCAACCTCCTTCAATTCTGATGGTTTCAATCTTGCAGCCATAAGATGACCATGCAGATAAACTCCAATGTGAAGATTATGAGTGTCATTAAAGACCTCAAGAAACTAATGATCGATGGATGACCTCGAACCTCTGAGCAAAAATGGACATCTTAACTTCTTTGTCAATGTTTATTTGTACTTACTATCGGGCTTAATATCAGTGCAACTCATCTTGTACCGACCACTACTTTCGCAACCAATGAACACCCTTTTGTCTTTATTGTACATTTCTTTTATTAGAAAAATATTGTGTTTTACTGCTTTACTACGAGCCTACTCTACCATTTCCTCTCAATCGAAAAATGCATTTTTAATAAAATCTTGCGTCTTGTCTATAGGCTCATTCGGAAACTATTCAAGTACAATTTCCTTCAACAAAATTTAAACAAAAGATTATAAATACTATAAAAAAAATTTAAAAAAATTTTCAAAAAATATTTGACCGGTAGCGTCGATAAGGCCATGACGCTTCGGCCTTTCAAGAAAAAACTTGTTCGCCTTACTATCGTGGACGAGCGAAAGCATCTTGACCTATCCGGACAAAACTTGTTCGCCCTACTATCGCGGACGGTTGAAAGTATCTCGACCTTTCGGGACAACTTATTCGCTCTACTATCACGGACGGTCGAAAACATTTCGACCTTACGGGAAAAAACTTATTTGCCCTAATATCGCGGACGGTCGAAAGCTTTTGGACTTTCCGAGATCGCACCATGTTCTACCTTTCGGGATCGCACCCCTTTTCACCTTTAATTGCGAACGGTTGACTAACTTGCAACCTATCGTTGACATAGAATTTTCAGTTCTTCAATTTCTTATACTATTAATGTAAATTCATGTATAAAAAGTATTAAATATACCTCTATTTCATCGTCACATGAGTTAAAATCATCTTCAATTGACATTTTATTAATATTTCTTTAAACTCTTTATTAATCCATTTTAGAGAATTTTTTTTCTTCTGATACTTAGAGAGAAAAAACTAAGGAGCATAATTGTCAAATAATGTGCTGTGTTTAAGTAATAAGAGTGCTGCATTTAGCAAGTCTCTAACTAAATCACGAGCAAGAATTTATTAGATAAAACTATTTCTCTTCAAAAATAATGTTATTAATAAATTAAATATTAAATCGCATCTTAAGTTGTTTATTGTTAAATAGAAATAATCAATGAGCTTTATTTAAAAGTAAAGAAAGATAATTTATTACTAGAACTTTTAATATCCATGACCATTTTAGATCAAAAGCAAAAAAGATTCATCTTTGCATCCACCCCACCCCGCCCCCCCCCCCCCCCCCCGCTTAAAAAAAAAAAGCAAGAAAACTGAGGTTGATAATTTGTGTAGAGGTAAACGAAAAAAACGATCGAAGGGGAAAATTAAGATAAAATTTGAAGTTGCATTTGCTTCTAGAATTTACAAATCTGCCCCCAAACAAGCTGCTGACCTACTAAAGATTTACATTTATCATCCTCATTCCCCCACACGATTTATATCTAGGGAAGAAAAAAAAATGAAACAGCGAAGTAAAGCCACAAAAAAAAAAAGAAAATACAAGGCGAGAAAAACCGAAGAAAAAGAACTAGGGGACGAGAAAAGCCCACAAGCAAACCTCAACTTCTATGTGATTGCAACCCCGCTTCCAATGCTTGGTAGAAAGAAAGAAAAGGCAAACCTACAGATCAATGATCTTCTCTGGGACTGGAAAAACACTAAGAAAATGTAAAACCAAAAACCATGGCATTTACATATAATGTGGCCACAAGTCAATGTGTCAAGTCTTCACTTCCTACACCAACACTCGATTTGTCCATCATGCGAACATTGTACTGTTCATACACTCTTGTCCGGTTCTCTGCCCACCAAAGTTCTGCTTGCTTCTCAGTAAATCGCTTCCGGCTGCAGTTAACCATTCATGACCATGTTCATATTCACATATAATCTTTTTCTTTCTTTTGTAAGCAATAAGAGATTTACATAATAATGGTTTACAAATGCATATTCCATAACATAAGTCATTTCTTTTATTGACATACAAACTGTTATTGCATTCACCTAATCACCAAGTTTCTTTCAGCTGGAAATTTAGCTACTTTGTATCAGTCTTTAGAAAACACCTGAATATGCTTTATAATTATTGCTTCATGTTGCTATACTGTCCATACTCCAAACAGAGGAAATAAATTATGTGCATTAATAACTAAGGAAATTGTATCTAGGACCTTTCCTATACTTTATATTACTTATTTTGGCCTAGTTATATATTCTTCTGCTGAAATGTCATGATTTAAGTCATGTGTAATACTCCCTCTATCTGATATTAAATTTTCACATTTTCATTTTGAAATATCCAAAATTGAATGTCCATTTCTTAAAACAAACAAAATTTTCATTTAAAATTTCACTACCATCATTAATTTAAAAAATTTATATCTCACTAACTCATATATTTTTATCGCAAACCACATTAATAACAATACAATGATATTGTAATAACTTCTTTAATGTAAAAAAATACTCTTCCGTTCATGTTTCAAGTCAAAAGTGGACAATCAATAGGGAGTATTAATTTCATCCCAATCTTTCTATACTCCTTGCACTTGAAACATTTAGAAAAACAAGAATTTTTGCAACAAAAGTATTAATCCCTCCATTTAGAATTCAATATTCACTTTTGACTTGAAGAAATGTTTTTGGAAAGTCTATTGTGTGAGTTACTACATTATCCTTGCTATTATTTAGTGGTACTATTTATATAATGCAAGTATAACATGGACCAAGAGGTCATTTCTGAAATTTTAGATGAAAAATATATTTATTTTAAAAAGTGGACATCCATTTTCTACCACCCAAAATAAAAATCAAAGTATGAACATTTAATTTTATATAAAGGGAGCATTAGTTATGCAGGCATATTAAAATACTTCAATTATTTGAGCTGTCAGCCAGTTACAATATCTGATGTTGCACAAGATGGATGCTCCTACAACCCCAAGAAGTGAAACTATAAGGAGAGTTGTAAAATGGCATTTATATTTAGATGACCACTTGTGTATCCAAGTACCTCAGTGAGCCTCTATTAGCAAGAATGGCGTGGTCATTGCTCATTTAATACAATAAAAAATATAAGAGTCAAAATATGACATCACAGAAGAGCAAGAGCTCAAGAAAATGTACCTGAAGCGTACTCGCTTTAAGTCTTTGGCACCTCCAGGTAAGGAGGTGAGTGTCATATACACACCAGGTTCATCTTGTTCCACCCATTCATTTTCATTACGAGAATCAACTTCTCTTGTTCTGCCTCCATTTCTTGTTGTTGCTTCTTGGTGAGGTCGGTTGTGAGCAGAACTACGATTAGTGCCAGCACCAGAACCAATTTGAAGCAACTGAGTATTTGATTCAAATGACTCAGATTCTTGGCCAGATGCTTGACCATTCAGTTTCTCAATAGAAGTATTTGTGATGTCACAGGAAAGAGGATTGGAGCCCAGTGAAGTAAAGGAAGGAGATTTAATGCTTCGAGCAGCACCAACAGGCAGTCTTTCAGCCATTTCCTTCAACTATCATGGGGGAGAGGGGAGAAAATACTATTAGTGACTGAACTGAGTTGCCCATCAATCAATCATTGCATTATCACTCTCATTCTATCTAAAAGATTGTCGAAATTTGCTGCAGTTGTATTCGTTAATGTGTTCTAAAACTTGCACAACATTGTAAGCATGTCTTCTTTGTCTTATCCTATATCCTTAGAAAAGAACTATCAATTTATTGTTTACTTTATTAAGAAACAAGTTCGATGCCATTTAGGTAATAGGTTAGCGCCTTAACGGTCAAGTGCACAACTCGTAGTTCAAGAGACCAAGAGTTGAGGAAGTATAAAAAAGGAAATAAGTTTGACTAAGAGGTAGTTTTATCAATCTCGATTCTTGATTAAAGTAAACTCCAAATATTTATCCTCTTCTTATAAGTAACAGTTGGTCAACAAATTGTACCATAAATAATTAAGAGTCCAGAGTGTGTTGGTGTCCATGTAGGATAAGCATCTTCAGTGTCTATGCTTCATACATCCTCTATTGGAGTCACCTCTAAGCTATCTGTTATAGAGTGTCAGTTGTTGATCTTTCTCTTCATTTGGCATAAGAATGTCATATTAGCATTCTTTTATACTATAGCTTAACCACCACAATTTATACTTTGATTTGTTTAGGCAGACACTTTATCAATTGAGTGTCTACCTGATGAATTAGCATTTGTAAACACACTTCCCTTCTTTTTTTTTGTGCGGAGGGGGGGGGGGAAAGGGGGTTCTCTTTTTCCCTGATCCAGTCAGTGTAAAAAAAAAAAAAAAAAAACCAAGAACAGATTACAGTGAAATAGCAGAATCAGCAGTAAAATAGAAAGGAAATAACATTCCTCATTCCTCTTGTCTTTCTCATTTTTGGTATGAAAAGTTGATATCAAAAGAACTTCCTAATGGAAATCTCATTCCAGGAAATCATTCATCATCCATGGTGGAAGACCTTGACAAGATATCCTAGAAACATGAAGAAGACTTGCTGACTTCTCTACCATTTCCAAAGCAACGTCTAATAAAAGCCAAATTTATCTAATGTAACGCGTCACCATGTCAGTAAATGATAAAAATAATATTAAAAAAAACATATATGTTTTCTCTTGATGAATTATTTCATTCCCTTTATTCTTTCTATTCTTCTGAATCTAGACTCTTGTGTCTTCTAAAATTGCAGAACTGCTTCAAATATTAACACCATATAGCCCCCCATAAGCTAAAATGGTACTGCATCAATTTGGTATCCAAAGCAAAAGATCCCTCCCTCCCTTGGTTTCTTTCCTCTCTTCTTCAATTGCAGTTGGCTACAGATGCTGAACTTACCATAAGTTGAATGCTCTCTCAGGAGGTATTGAAGCTTAAAGATTATGTAACTTCCATATTTAAAAATGCAAACTAGTTTAATCTGCCCATGGGTTTTACCCTCCCTCAAAGAACAAAAAAAAACACTTCATACCAATGTTTTTAAGTCACTGATATCCAGCAGCACAGAAAAACAAAGATGATGATTATCTCCAATGCTATTAGCAAATAAAGAACACCTTTTAGACAGGCAAGCAATCAGAGAATAAGGTCTTACTTGAGCAGTAAGCGACTTGATCACTTCTTTAGCTGCTTTGCATTTGGCTGTCTCTTCCCCTGCAATTGCTATAGCTTCCTTCAACTGTTTGGTAGTTCGTTCTAGTTCCACTTCCTGAAGTTGGGCTTTCCGAGAGAGACTTTCCACCTGAAGAAATATTTGGTTAAACCTATATTGCAAACAAAGAAACCTTACAGGACTATCAACTATCAGATTCATTTTCCAAAAGCAAATTATGTCTTATCTGGTAAGTGTCCAATTTTAGTGCTACAAATAAAATAAAATTTTCGAAACAATACACGAAATAAATAGGTTTAGGGCTATTCATTGAATACCTTTTTGCAGTATTTCTAGAAGAAAAAATCATAAAATCAGAGACCTAAATTTCTTAAATGCTTTGACAACCTTTCATCTAGACAACTTTAGCTAATATAGAAGGAAATCCAACTTGATTGCTCTTATGCCCTCATGAGCTACTTACACAAATATTAAATAAACCCACAAGGAAAAAATTGCTCATATAATCCTTTGTTATTAATGACCTATCTGTCAGTTGATAATCAAACTAATGGAAAGTAATTAATTCAAGCCATGGACAGTATTAGCCGGATTCACTGGAATGACTGCCAAATAAACATACAAAATTTGTGTACTATCATATTTGAGTTTGAAGAAGCAACAAGTAACTATTAAAATGTGTCACATCCACAATGCCTTCATAAGACCACCAACAGGAATATAGACCCAAAAATATATAGCTACTTTTGAACAACAGGAGAGAGGTGCTCTGTGTCTTCATAGAAATATATGCAGTATTATCTCTAGTAATATACAGAGAAATAAACATAAAACAGATGTACTTCTAATTGTTCATCAATATTATTGATTCTTTTGGGAGTTAATGTTGAGACTCTCGAGGTGAAGAACAATGCAAGATTCTCTGAATGAAAGTTGGACAAAAACATACCTGAGCTCTTAGTTTAATAACCTCTTGGCTCAGACCATCATTTGTTCTTTTTGCATCATCTAGAACCACTTTTGGTGATGTAAGTCCCCCTAAAGTTGGAGTTGGTGTAGTAGAACGAGGTGGACTTGCCCGTCTGGATATTGGTGATGTAGCTCGAGAAACAATTCTTGATCCAGGAACCGATGCTGAGAAGAACTTTTTGGAAGACCCAAATACTGGATTAAAAGACTTAGAGATATTAAGTGTTCCCCATTGAGAATTTCCATTTGGAATAGGAGATACACGACTGCTGTTAAATTCTAACTTTTTGTTTCGCTTGGAAGAGCGGCTTTCGACCTGCTTTATAGATTCCATTGAAGAAAATCTGGCCAGATGAGGACGAGATCTAGCATCCAGCTTCTGATCTTTGTCAACAAGGTCATTTATGGCCTGATTAACACTGCCTCTTCTACCCACAGAAGAATGAGATGAACTGTCAGTTTCCACTGTTTTCTTTAGCTTACTAAAACAATTATCACAAACCCGATATGGTTTGTTCGGATTAGGTGCCATTGATGCCCTCAATGACTTCTTGCTGCTGCAAGAATGACAAAATACCAGTCCACAATTATAACAGTTATGGCGTTTTCTTTTGAAATTAAATGGTAGCCGGCAGCCAGAACACATCGATTGATCAATGCCTGAGACCCACTTATGCAGGCAGATAGCTGCGGTGAAATTAGTACCACAAGCAATACTTTTGACTTGCTTGTCTTTCAAGGCTTCTACTAAAGTTGGTGAACTTCTGTCATCTGTATCCCCATGACCCAACCTCCCATTTGCTCCTTTTCCCCACGTGTAAACTTCAGTTCTTGAAGTCAATACTGCAATGTGGTAGGCACCACAAGCTATCTCCTCCACAAAACTCTTCGCAAGTTTTCCTTCAACACGACATGGGAGTTTCCCATCAGCCTGAGGGTTTCCTAGCTGACCATAAACAGGACTTCCCATCGTATATACTTGGCCAGAGGTTGTAAGAGCAACTGTCAGGCTATGTCCACAAGCAACCTGACAAAAATTGGGTTCAACAAGAGCAGCAACACAAGTAGGCACAAGTCTTGGTTCTTTGTCACCATGACCAAGTCGACTTTTGTCCCCATCTCCCCATGTAAACAATTTTCCTGATGAACAATTGCTAGAACTTGAATTTCCAACCATGACTTCAACAACTGCAGCAGTATGCCAAACACCGCAGGCAGCTCTCACAGTGCGTAGCCCTTTGAGGGATTCCACTTCCCTAGGTTTTGAAACACTTTTACGATCTCCATGACCAAGAACTCCAAAAGTTCCATCGCCAAAAGTAAACAATTGTCCAGCAGAGGTCACAACAGCAGTATGCCAGGGCCCACAAGAAATAGATGAAACATGTATACCCTCAAGAGGACCATTTACTCTTTTCGGAACCCAGTGACTGACTTCATTACCATGGCCAAGGAGACCAAACTGACCATCACCCCAAGTGTACAAGTCACCAGAAAGTGTTACAGCACAAGTGTGGCGTTCACCACATGCAACAAGCTCAATATTCGTACTGTTAAGGGAATCAATAAGCTTTGGTTGTACAACATCAGAGTCGACACCATGTCCAAGCCTGCCTCCCAGCTCTTCACCCCAAGAAAATATCTCACCTTGCTTAGTAACTAGAGCAGCATGACGTCCACCGCAGGCTATATTCTGAACATCTAGTACCACTGCAGATTCCATAGCTTTTGGCAATAAAGAATCCAATTTGGCACCAAAACAACTACCAACTCTGTGATGTCCACCGCCCAAAATGCCATCTCCAGTGCCTTCACCCCAAATAAAAACATCTCCCAAGGCATCACCCTCATCATGGCCAGATCCTTGACTTGATGAGCTGACAGCACTCGAAAGGCTTACCCTAAAAGCATCCATTCCCACTGACTTCATCTGACCATGCATGCCATCAGAACCTCCTGATGACAAGGAATGAACAGAGGCACTAGCTGAATCTGAGGGAAAGAAACCCTTGGGAGGTACAGCATATAATATGACATCTGAAAATGCTTTATCCAGGCCGTTCTTAGGGGGACTATCATATGGGCTATGAAGGCGAAGCTGATCATTGCCATCCTGACATGTAGCAGTAGACCTCATTAGATATTTTCAGGGAAGGCATGCATAATCTGGATATGTAGAGAATGTTTTATCATTTGGATTATTTAGCTCCAAATGAGTGCAAACACAAGAAGAACCTAAAAATACCTTTTGCAAGCTATCGCCGCTACCAAATGGAGAATTCAAAGGAGAGCTTCTCCGCGTGTAAGTTCGGGGACTATTGGCTTCAGACGAAACTCCATCACTCCTTGACTCTGCTCTCCATTTTCTTTGATGACTACGAGAAATTAATGCCTTCAGACCACTAAACCATACTTCAGCTTCATCTTTATCCTTGCATATCTGGAAGACCAGCCAGTCAAAAAAGAAGAAAAAGGGAGGGGGAGCAAAGAAGGGAAAGCACACTTACCAATTAAATTGGAAGCAACAAAATGATATAATTACTCCAATCCACAACCCTAATAGGCATTGTTGAATAAAATATGCACTTACCAAATCAAGTGATCTGTCATTGTATATCAAAGAAAAGGACTGATACTCCTTCTCAGGCCGTGGATACCGTTGAAAAATTGGCTGTAGAAAAAATAAATTCGATTGACATTTATGAAACACAACTAAAATGAGACTTTAGTACATCTTTCAAAGAAAAGTAAACCATATGGAACCCACATGACTTTTTTCAACAAGAAGAACAAGTTTGCAAGGCATAAAACCAAACAAAGAAATTGTTGTTCTTGAACAGTCTAGTATAATAAGTACTTAGAAAATTTCCTTACAAGAAAGGAAAAATAATAAAAAAATGAACTCCAAAAAAGCCCCTGATCTTCTCCCCAAAACAGACCCCTTGACATTCAATTATTCCAACATGCCCCTATGATCTTATCAATTTCCCAACAACTACAATCATTGCCTGACCCAAATAAATTAGATCAAATGTCCCATTTTATGGGTCAAACCACACTGCCAGACACCATTACCACCACCAACATCCTTCACAACTTTTGCCTTCCTAACCAAGAAAACCATCTTTCCATGTTTTTCTTCTATCCTTCTCCTATCTTTTCCTTCCCTCTTGTCTTCTCTTCCCTTTTTCTGCCAAGAAACTCAAAAGAGCAGTGTTGACTAACCCATAACTCCTGCCACCATTACTTTCACCATGATCACTCAGTGTCCACTATTCTCTATCTTGCCTTTTCTTTTCCCTCAATCTTCCTCTCCTTTTTCATTTTTCCCCCAGAGCATCAACAATAGCAGTCCCTCTTCCACACAACTCTTACCCTCAATCTTCCTCTTTGTTTCTCTTTATCTTTTCTTTAACTCTTCCTCTCCTTTTTCATTTTTCCCTCGTGATACCAACCACAAGTTCTCTATGGTACATCTTCCGTCTTTCCTGTTCTATCTTTGCCACCTAACCATGTCATAGCCACTCACTCCATCACATAACTGATTTCATCCTCCCAACCCAAGAGTCCTTTTTTCAGTTTCCTTCATCATTGGTCCTGTGTTGCTGCACCTGTTTTGCATTAAAGTACAGAATTCTGCTTTGAAATTGATCCTTTCTCCACTTGGTTACTGCTCATATTCAGGAAGAAAGAAAAAGAAATGGATATTTCTTTAGGGCAGGAGTTTTTTAATAAATTCTATGTGAAATCTATCCAGAATATACAGGTTAGTTGACCTATTGGGTATGAGTCTAGTAAAGATGGTACTTCTAGTGGTACAAGTAATAAGATCAGGAAGGTGCACTTGAATAATGAGGCAGTCTGTTTTCGGGAAGAAGTTTAGGAGTTGATTAGAATTAACCCAAATATTTAAACTAGGGAGACCACAGAAGACAAGGTCATTATTCATACAAATATGGACGAAATTTCTGAACTCATTACAATTGGTCTAAGTATTTCTACCTGAAAGTTCCGATCAATGACTAGAATCCCAATCAGTGACAAGCATCTTAAAATAGGTAAAGGAACTTGATCATTATATTATTGTAAACATCTATCCATTCATGTATGTATAACAAAGGAAGGGGCTGATTATCAAAATGTGGGTTCAGCACTCGCTCCCTATTATAGATTGGATCTTAGGCTTTTTCCTGCTATGTTTAAGAGAAAAGGTCTTTCAAGAAAGAAAGAAGTACAAGACCTTACCCAACGGAAGGAATTAAGCAACACAAGGTTTCAGCATCCAGATACATGCCCCCAAATACATTAAATATATTTAGACAGCAATTGATTCCACCATCCCCCCTCCCCCAAGAAAAACAAAAAAGAGGTAATGAGCATATTTTGGATGTAAATTTTAAACCCATGCTACTTTATCCAATACTTGAAGTGGTCTCAATTGAGACAGTGATTAAAAACAATAACTTCTAAAGATAAATACTTACCGTGCGCTGCCCAGAAATAATTCTTGACACGTGACTTAGTTTAAGGTGCTTCTCCTCTTTGCCAGAGAACCATATCAGAACAGACTCATCCTGCAACACACCCAATGACAAATTTTAGACACACCATAATAGCTTAGGCAGAGAAACAACTCATTCTAGAATCCAGAAACAAAGCCTCCTCTCCCCTGTTTTGTTTTAGACACATTATGATAAAGAAGGTTGATTACATTCTTGAAGACAAACTCATTAACTAAGACGTGATTCAAAGTCGCCAGAAACAAAGCCTCCACACTCCTATTTTGTTTTAGACAAATTATGATAAAGAAGGTAGATTGCATTCTTGAGACAAACTCATTAACTAAGACACATGATTCAAAGTGGCCTCTTAGCTGATCTCATACACAGTTATTGATAGTGTCGCCCATTTTACCCCAACATGACTGGTCTGTTACTATATGTCTGTTTATATATTTTAAACATAACCATGCTAGAACAACTGTACTCCATGGCTTAGTTTGTGAGGTATTTTTTATTCTTTTTTTTTTATAAAACAAAAATATCCGAAAGATATCACCACACTTCTCAGATAAATTCTCTTTAAAAAATGTCTCACACCATGGAGCACAAAGGTTCTAAAATTTTGACATAAATAGAGTTATATTTCACAGGTTATTTATAGACAAATTAGTAAGCAACTAGCCTGAGGATCTGTATTTCAAACAAGCAAGCCCATGCAACTTAATTAACTAAACTTTTGCAGAAGTACCTTTAGATGTTGATAACTAAGAACAGTGGCTAAAAGAAGCGTTTTCTTCACACAATAGAATCGGTGCAGCAAATACAAAATTCAACCTCAGCAACATTTGCTGAGAAACAGATAAAGAAAAGAGCACACAAAAATGAAAAGGACGGGGGTAAAATCAGGCTTACATTTGCCAGCCGGAAGGGACAAAATTTTGGCTTCCCCCTTCTTCCATACTTCAGTAGATATGCTCCCTTCTTAAGGGCAGTAATAGCCTGTTGCAAAGATACATCAAACCAAACGTGTTTATTTTAGCTGCAACATGTTTGCACCCAGGAATACTAAAAATACAGTTTATTTAACACAGAAAAGGGAGAAATCAATTCACAAAATACTTCCAGCCTATAACTTAAATGAGAGGAATGGAGAAACAAAAATGTACACAAGCAGATAAAACTCTATTTAACCATCTAGTTTGCATTTGGTAAGTAAAGGAATCGAGTAAAAGCAGATCATCTGACAAAGATTCACTAGTTACAGAAAAGAAGTCCACGACCTAAGCTTCAATCTACTCATGGTTAAGTAACTGAGATTCTTATCCAAAACCTTCACCCCCAAAAGAAAAAAAGGAAATTTGCCCGAATCATGGACAATGTGCATAACCAAAATATAACAGTTCAATTATCTAAGACAAACAAGGACAGATGGTCAAATGCCAAAAATCTTATTCATTGCCAGGAATACTACTCAAGAAGGGAATGAGGCTACAGTAGTGTTCAATGGAGAATTGGAGATAGACATGTCTCATTTACAAAAAAAAATGTGAAAGCTTGAATTATAAGGACACGTACAAAAGAATTAACCAACAAGCAAACATTAGCAACAGTAGCTATCCAAAGATAATCCCTGATGAGTCAATGATATTGGATTCTTCTTCTTCTTCCTCTCTCTCTCTCTCTCTCTCTGAGAGAGGTAATCCTGAAGTAGGTGCAAATGGGACGAGAAGGGAGGAGAAATTCCATAGGAATTGAGCCCCTGACTAATGGCCTCTTGCAGTTTCATGATAATGGAGAGTTGGAACAAACACCCAAAAAACTCCAGAGCAAATGTAATCATAGGCGAAACAATTATTATCAAACTATCAAGCAATGCAAAAATCATCTAATCACGACAAGAGCTAAGATTATCACATTTATAAGCTAAAATTCATTGAGTTTTCACATTTTATGAGCTTTGTAGCGTGACATATATTAGGTTTTACTTGGTGTCAATTACAAATGCCATGCTTCAAACAATTGCCAAGTCACTCACATGTCACCTAGGATGTCAGCAGTTTAATAGACAGAAAAAACATTTTCAGATGCATACATATAGCATTATAAATGTACTAAACTATTTGGGCCTGATTGGAGTATGAAAATAATGAGCTCAAATTTTGACCAATCTTAATGAGCTGAAGCCAGAGTTCAGTACCCAAGATTCAACTCAAAAGTTTGCATATAGTACACATTTTGTTCAAGTATAGATTTTTAATTAATCATATAAATAATGTATAATATAGTACACATTTTGTGTATATCATAAAATATTCATTTTGTGGACATTTGAATTTGAGCTCAATGTACTAATTGAATTTTGAAACAAAAACAATTAAAGGTTCTTATATCCATTCAAACTCAAGCTTAAGAATAAGGCTCAAATGAAACTCAAACTTGATTTTCCCTATACAAAACATCTCAACTCAAAAGCCTACTAGTAAGTCTTGATTCAATTCATATACATACCTAGCTAGCACAGCTATACCCCAGAATAAAATCAGCATCTTGAATCACTGCTTCTTAATACTATAAATTGATGACGCAGTTCATCCAAATCTGTGGACTTGACTAAGGTTTATTCTGTACAGCCAGATTTAATTTTGGCTTAGCAACAATTTTTTTAAGTAATTACACTAAAAAAATTATGATAAAATCAGAGTTCACAACTGAGCTAGTTGAGTTCCCTTAACTTGTCACCTGCTAAAAACTATTGGTGCTCAGTCCAGATTCTATGATCAGAAACAGGAAATACGAATATACTCAGTACCTATATCCATGTCTTTGATGTTCTAAATAACTTAAAAATAATGTCACATTGATGTTTTAAGATCAAGTTTTTCTTTAAGAAAAAAAAAAAATCAAAGTGCAAACAAGAGAGAAACGTGAAGACAGCTAAGAAAACAAGATAATGATTAAAGAAAATAAATAAATAATCAGATAACAAGAAATTCAACAGAAAGTACTATAAATAAACCTGCTCGATGTCCCTTTCAACCGTTCCACCAGTTCTGCCAGCATCGGAATTCATCCTATCAGCACGTAACATCCAAGAAAACAGCCTTTCAAAGAAGCCCTAAATTTTCCCCCAAAAGGCAATCTATCAATCAATCCGCCATTTTTCTCAGCTACAAACCCTCCCATTCATCTAGCGTATCATTATCACTCACTCCAATTACAACAACAGCCGCGGCTTAACTTTTCCTCCCTTTTTTTTCCCCTCACATATAATATTATATACTCTCTCCCAAAAGGAAAAACAATTCAATTTATAGAACGATGATCTTCTAAGCACAGCAATAACAGTAACTGCAGCAACTGTAAGAGTTGTTTACAGCTGTAAAAATGCAGTTAACAGTACAGAAACTTTACACAACAATTGTGAATCTTGACTAAGTAATTTCACTTAGAACAAAGCTTCAATTAAAAAAATAAAAATAAAACAAAAACCATCCACAGTCTTTCAATTCCTGGAACATACTAAAAGCAAACTGAAAGTTTCTTCAACTTTTTGCTGTCTATTATATTTCGAACAGACATCGATCGAGCCCCAAACACAGAAATAATACTGATACTTCACTGATTTTGAGAATTGGCGGCTTTATTAAGCTCAAGTTTCTCTGACAAGCTTTTATCAAACTGTGTGTGTGTTTGTGTGTGCGAATCTAATGGAAATGAATGCTTTTGATCTGTGGCAATGGGTTCTTACAGCTGAAATGGAGTGGGGTTGGGCCTGACGGTACATTGGCAGGGAGGGGGTACGGGTAGGGGTGGGGGTGGGGGTGGGGATGCTTAGGGGTGTGCCGATGAATGATGATCTTAAAGGGGAAAGTGGACTAAGGGAACTACAAATTTTGTGTGGTGTCGTTACCTGCAATGGCAGCAGAAAGTGGAAAAAAAGGGACAGTAATAAGCGAGGAGTGAGAGTAAAAAAGGCGAGGACTGGACTGTGAGTAAAACTGAGAGAGAGAGAGAGAGTGGGGAAAAACTACTGCTGGATTGATTTTTATATTTTTTTTTTTGGATAAAACACAAATTTTCAATGACACTCAAATCTAAATTGGAGAGATTCATTTAGAAAAAATTTACATGTCTTAACTATATCTTATAATCTTTCGGTCCAAAATTTAACATCTATATTTGATTTAATATAAGAAATTATTTCATAATATTCTTGTTATTAGTGTGGCTAATGATATATTCATTATATAAAATTTCTATATCTATCTAACAACATTTTATCTTATAGAAGGTAAAAACTCATAAAATTTACTTTAAATATGTAAAACTCTTTTTAAAAAAGAAAATTCAATTAAATGATCCTTTACAAATTAAAAGCTAAGTCCATATTCAAATCTACCTATTATATGTGGCCTATATCTTGTTACATTTACCAAAGGTAAAATGTTAAAACATCTATACAGCTAAAATGTTAAAACAATAGAATGAATTGGAATATGTCTAAAAATTCTGTAAATAAAATTTTTCATTAAATACTAAAGTCATTTCCCTAGAAATGTTTTCAAAAAATGTGAATAATATAAAACATGATTATAACTAGCGAAAAAATATAAGAGTTAAAAAGTTTGATAGTAGACCGATCATGTTTATAGGACTTCAATGGTGGTCATAAATATGCATGACTCCACTACCTGAGGGCCTATGGATGGGCACACATCCATGACGAGGACAAATCTCACCTTAAGACGGAAGCATGAAAAATATTTGTAATCTAACCCTATGAAACTATGATATTTATTAAAAAATATATATTACACAAATTATATATTAAATAGAAAATAAATAAATAATAATAGTCATATTAAAACATGCTTCCAAAAATTGTAAGGCAACTTGACAACTGATTACAGTGTCAACTACTAGTTATCCCAAGTTACCGGTAAAGATATATCAATGTTGCACCCATGCATTATCTCGAATGGCTAGTTTATCTAGTAGCCAAAGTAGGATATGACCATTGAACTTGTAGTACAACTTATTCACAAATAATGTTGCCCCAAGAATGTAAACTATATGGGTCATCCAACACTACATGGGTCATCAACCAGATAAAGATGTGATGAATTCTATATACATAAAAGTTACAAGTATCATTTGTAATAAAAGTTACTAACTTAAAAAAATATACACGTAAATAAGATCTATACATTAAAAAAATTGACTCAATAATTAGGTTTCTTTTCTTGAAAAAGTGTCATATTATTTTTAGTTGAGTGGAATATTTGTTACTTCAATTTCTAATTATATTAAGAATTTTATAGATTTGTTGTATGCTTTATTCGTGATTTTATTTGAATATATTATATATTGAAATATTTACATTTTAAGTTTTTACTTCAGGTTGGCACATGCAGCCAAGAAATTAGATTAAGTTGAGCATAAAAAATGCCAGCCAATTTTAAGAATAAGTCGACTAACCTATCAGACCACTTTAAATTTAATCTTATTTCGTCCAAAACAATGATGTTTTGACCTTTTAGGTTAAGTCAATCATCAAGTTAGGCTGAACGTTGAAATCTCGAGCCCAAAAAATTCAAGCCGGCTTGACCAGGCTTGATTTTTCCCCTTGGCACGATTATGTCGGGTCAGGATAAACAACCAAAATTGCCACTCCTATACTTGAGAAACCTCGTTCCTGAACATATGAAAAAAGAAAATTAACTATGAAGTTTTTTAAATATTAAAATACACAAAACATTAGTTGTATTTCATATATATTAACATGTCTCTCTCATATATATATATATGATGCGACATGACTAAGATATCTCTTCATTAACTTAAGGTTCACCAAAGGCAACACATCTTAAATGCTACTCATTGGGATCTCTTGAATCAGTGTCGGTGCAACTAATTACCTCAATCTTTGGTAAGGTCAGTAGCTCAAAAGTGGCTCTTAACTAGCAACATTTGTTTCCTCGATGTTTACATCTACCCTGCTCATGTCTCGATCTAGGGTGCCCTTATCATTCTCAGTCTCAAAATATGTCACATTAAGTCTAATATCTCTCATGTGTGCAATAGACATATACCACATATATTATTAGAACTTGTATGCAATGGATGTGGAAGCCTACTAGAACATGTGCTTGGTGGAGACATACATTTAATGTCTTTTGTACCCTCTAGGAAATATGCTCGTAAACAAGCTAAGGATACCTATGTGTTTGTAATTGCTCCCACCATTGTCTAGTAAAGGCTATCACATTCTGACTAATAATCCTATCATCATGGTCATCCTCTTGTGTGTATATCTCAATAAGCCTCTTACGTCTATAAGACATCTGTAATTGTATAATAACCAAAATTAAAATTAGCAATAAGCCATCAAATACAAGTAAAAAAACATTTGAAGAATAAATAAATAAATATTTGAAATAATAATAATTTTTTAAAATAAAATCCCTCATGGTGTGGGATTTTATGCATTTTTATCATATTTTGTGAGCTTTTGAGTCTATGAGCATTCATACTATATCAAGCTCTATTCTTTTGATTGGGTGATTATCATGCATAGTTGGTTTTTTTCTTATAAAACTTGTTTTGTTAGGCATGTTGAGATGCCTATTTGATTATTGAATGAATTTAATAAAAACACGAAGCGACAATTTTTTAACAGCGAAACAAAAGTCTCTATCTTCTATTGAACAACGAAATTGGAAAAAAAGTGCAACCACAATTTTTTAATCAAAATTGAAGAACCTTTGTCACAGTAAAAGTTGACTACATGGGATAAAAACTTGGAATAGAGGTTATGATTTGTATCTATATAAAAGGGAATTAGAGAAAACCACAAAGAGAGAGACCATACACCTGGATTGAGAGAAAAAACACATGGTTTTCAAATATTGTTATTAGCTTAAATTTGTATTGTTTCTTTGAAATAATTAGATTTCTATGGATTACTAAATCCTAATTCCAACACAAGAATAATTGAAAGTTGAATTTCCCTACAAAAATTGTGATATCTAATAAGTTTTTATTGTTTCTTTTGCTATATCTATTTATATATTTTTTGAATTATTAATGATTATTGTTTGATTAATTATAAAAAGTGCACATTGTATGATTGTTAGAACAATATATTGTCAATTAGAAATCCTAAACCCATAATTGTTTAGAGTTATTAATCTACATGCCGAAATAATATAATTCATTTTAAGTAGGTAGTCTATTCATATTATTGAGGATATATATATATATATTCTACTTAAAAAAAATTGGTTTGTGAATTTATTGGTAGAATTGGTTGTCTTTCTACTTCGTAATGTTATTGGTAAATTAAATCCTAAAATCATATCTAGAGTCATTTATTGGCAAAAGTAATAATCAACGAGCTTATCTTGGTTATCAAGGAAATAAAAAAAAATCAGTTATTGAAGCGTCTCTTAATAACCATAACCAATTTTGCAAAGGAAAAAATAACACATTCTTTATATGGTGAATTTAGGGAATTCATTCTAAATTATACCTTGCATTGGATCTTTGTTAATTTGATCATTTATTTTTATATTTGTTTCAATTTAGATTATTTGATACCAAAATTCAAAATCCCCAAGTTTTATTTTATTTTATTGTTAAAAAGAATTGAATTAACCATTTTTAGTTTTATCAAAAATACCTAGAATCATATTTTTCTTTTTTATAATTATGAATGATTTACTATTCATAAAAAACATTCATAATATTTGTTTTTTACTCATAAAACTATTTTTAAACAATTAAATTACTCAACCACTTCTATACATGCCCGATCTAGTGTAAAAATGAATTCAAAAACTTATTAGCTCGATTTTGAAGGGCAAAACCTTCATAATAGCATTTTCCTTCATAAAAAAATCCATCCCCACTTATTTTCCCTCTCAAATACACATCTACTCTAGAGTAGTTGTACATTTCGGAGGGAAAATAAATTGTGTAGGAGTTTGGATAGAGAAAAAAAGGTGTTAGGAAGATTTGGCTCATTAAAATCGATGTTAATAAGTTGTTAATTTTTGTACCAAAGTTGTGATGTATATCAGTGATTTTGATAGTTTTAATAGTGCAAAAATTGTTTATAGGTATAAAAAAAAGATTATGAGTATTTTTTATGAATTGAAAATAGTTTACGAGTATGAAAAAAGGAAAAAAAATTATGAGTATCTTCTATGAATAAAAAATAGTTTATGGATATTATATGTCACAATTTCTTTTATTAATTATTTGAAATTTAATTTCCCAAAATGTATAAGTATATGAATGAAAACAATAAATATGAATAAAGGATACTAAATAAAAAATATGAATCACGCGATTATGGGTCTGTCAGTATCCACGATCAACATTAATGGATCTATAAAAATTTTATAGTGGTGCCCATATATATATAAAAGGGAAAAACGAAAATCATAGTACAATTATTAATTAAAAAAAGTTTACAATTGTGATCACATCATTACAATACAATATCTTGAAAATAATTCATGATCGCATAATTACTAATACAATCAAATACATCCTTTTCAATAAACGTGACTAAACAATTATTCAACCATTCATCACACATTTTATTCCGCAAATCACATTTTTCTAAGTTTCATTGCGGAAAATGATTGCTCCACAGTTGTTGTAGCTATCGGTAAAATCAATGCCAATTTCTGAAGCAAATACACAAATGGAAAAATAACACTTGTTTTTGTCTCAGCCATAATTTTTGAAAGATCTCCTATTCCATTCAAATTACCAAACCTTTCAACTTCACGGACATATGCGATATAATTTTCATGTTGATTTTTAAGTGTTACAAGCTCAACACTAGAATACTCACATGGATAAAATTCAGCTATTCTCAATAATTTTTACTCATCAAATGCACTAAATGCATTACATGGACTCAAGCAAGCAATACAAGTAAGCAATTCAATATATATTTCATTAAAATGACTATTGAGCTCATGAAGTTACATATCTATGACCTTATAAAATAAATCCACTTGATAAGGATGGAAATTACTAACTTGAGAACTTTTGCGACGACTCCCTTTAAAATATGCTTCCTCAAAATTCAGAATCTGAATTTCATACTTATTGCACAATGAAGACACATCATTTAGCAAAATGTTTCATTCATCATCTCTTGTTTGTTGTAGTCTTTTCTTGGAAACTCTTACAAGTGACATAGCGTTTACAATCTCATGATCCTTCATTCACAAAGTTATATTCAACTCATTTGTAATTTCCAAAATCATCACCATCAAATGCATGCAAAAAACAAAGTAAAAATATTGAAATACCTTCAAAAGACGATGTGTTTCTCTTTGGTCTTGATATGTGCTATCACTTTCAATATCTTCAAGCACATTCAAAATTGAAGAGAACAATAATATGATATTCAAGAGTGATTCATAGTGAGACCCCTAACGAGTATCAACAGGTCCCTTGATACTCATTTCTTGGTTCAAATCTCAACCAATTTGAAGTTCATTAGCACATAATTATTCTTTAATAACTTTTGTTTGTTAATCTCTAAGTTTGTCTCAACGCTTACAAGAACCTCCAATCACATTTAACAAACGAGTAACCCAATCGAAGAAATCATTAATAGCAAAATGATTTTTTGCAACAAATACAAGTGTTAATTGCAATTGGTGAGCGAAACACTGAATATAATGAGCATATTTAGTTTATCTCATAATCAAAGTCTTCAAACCATTAAACTCATATCGCATGTTACTAGCTCCATCATAACCTTGTCCTCGAATTCGGGATATATTAAGTTTATGCTTTGATAGCATTGAACTAAGAACATATTTAAGTGAAGTGGCTGAAGCATTTGAAATATGCACTATACCGATAAATCTCTACATTACAAATCCCTTTTTATCAACATAATGCAAAACTACTGTCATTTTTTCTTTACATGAGATATCAAGAGACTCATCAACCAAAATCCCAAAAACATCATCTTCAAGGTCTTCAATTATAGCCTTTGTCGTTAATTTAGTAGCAGCATGAACAATATCTTTTTGAATTGAAAAGCAATCATTTGTTGATTATCAAGAGCATTCTTCAATACAACACTATCAACCCTTTCATTTAATTTAGATAAATAATGTAAAAGTTCAAGAAAATTACCTCTATTACTTGAACCTTCATGCTCATCATGTTCATGAAAAGTCAATCATTGTCGCAACAAATATCTTACACAATCAACAAAGGCATTCAAATGCATTTTGTACTCATTCTTAGCATGCTCTGTTTGCTTATTAAAAGCAGAGTGGAGGGATTGAGTTTGCTTTGTCAAACTTTGGCATTTTTATACTGCCAGATTATATGCAATTTCATCATTGTGAAGATCGAATCTTTCTTTCTTATTCCAAGCCTTGAATCATTCACTTGTAAGAGAATTGAAACCACTATGGTTTTTAATTTCATTCTTGAAAAGATAAAAACATAAACAAAATGTTGTTTCCTTTGTTGTAATGTTTTCTAGCCAATATTTGTATTCATCAAACCAAGCAGGATTAAATCGATTCATCTTACCACCAAAGTCTCTTGATTGAAAATTATGATGTTGGGGTTGACAATGACCCTTTTGGAGGTACACTCTTCTAACATTATGTCGATTACTGAGATGATAACTTTCAATTCTCAACATTTTTACAATATCAGTTGGAATAGCATTTAAGTCAATTTCTCTAAATTGGCTTTTATCATTCAATAATGATGGATGCACTAAACTTGAAGATGGAGGAGTAGAAGAACCAGGAGATTCAGAAACATCTTGCTCTTTGTAATATTTCAACATAATTCACTAATAAATAAATTAGAAATAATAAATTATAAGCATTGTAACAAACTAAAAAATAATTACATAAATCCACATAACAACTAATAAACTATATAAATAATTATACTTAAGCAAAATTGAGCTATTTAATCAAATTTCTACACCATTTGATAGTTTTTTTTTAGTTTTAAATGTACACATTGATATTCAAGCACTATGATGCATAATTCACTAATAAAGAAATTAGAAATAATAAATTACAAGAATTGTAATAAACAATAAAATAATTACATAAATTCACTTAACAATTGAGAAACTATATAAATAATTATACTTAGGCAAAAATTGAGTTATTTAACCAAATTTCTACACCATTTCATAGTTATTTTTTATTTTTAAATGAACAAATTAGTATTCAAGTACTAATCAACATAATTCACTAAAAAAAATAGAAACAAAAAATTATAAGAATTGAAACAAATAGCAAAATAATTACATAAATTCAATTAACAATTGAGAAACTATATAAATAATTATACTTAGGCACAAATTTCTAGTCTATTTGATAGTTCTTTTTTAATTTAAATATTCAAATTAATATTCAATCATTAGTCAACATAATTTACTAACAAAGAAATTACAAGTACTAATCAAGAATTAGAAATCCCTAATTTTACAATAAGTCTCTACTTTTCTATTCCAAACCCTAATTTTAAAAAAAAAAACAACTTGGAAATTGTAATGAAATTCATTATTATTGTCCTTAAGTTCTATATGCCATCAATTTCAAGATTTTTAAAAATATTATCTAAATTAATCATAAAAATTAAGGCTTGAATAGTTGATGTACTCATAAATTAACTGATTTTTATATTATTTAATGGCCATATTTTGTTTAAAAACGGTTAATTATGTTATTTAATGGATATATTTCATGCTTCCCTTCTATTTCTTTGTTTGTAAGTCTTTTAGTGTATTTTAATTCATTATGGAGATAAAGAGAAGAAGAAGAAATGTTGGAGAAGATAAAAAAAAATCCATGTCATTCGATGATGTGACGCAATAAAAAGATGACACGTGATGCAATAAGAAGATAACAAGTGGGGCAATCAGAAGGTGACAAGTGGCGCTTTTAGAAGCCGCATTTTGGACTAATGAGGATGAGATACGTGGTGAAGTTGGGGAAATTAGACCACCAACTAAATTTTCAAGACTTTGGAGTGAAAAATGACCATTTTGCCCCTAATTTTTGTGTCTATAAATAGTAATCTTATTTTTATGATTTAGACACCAATTTAGCTCCAATCTTCTCCATTTCTTTTGTAATTTCTTTCTTTTATTATTATCTTCATATGAATATAATTTCTAGAATTTTTAGAATAGTTTTCCAAGTCTTTTTGTAAAATTTATTAAAGAAATTATGTCGGGATAATTTCAATATTTTCGGGGAGTATTTATTTCAAATTTTTGATCCAATGTTTATAAATTTCATCTTATATTTATTAAATATAGATTGTGAGAAATTTCATTTAAGGATATGTGTTAAGTTATTAATAAATGAGATTATGATATAATTTTCTTTACACTTAATTTCTATTTGGATTTATTTAACTAGGCTTATGGTCGGTTTACCCGCCTAGTCTTTATTATTTTTACTTTATGAACTTTAAATATCGCAAATAGATGGCTGAACCACCTAATTAGTTTAATTTATTTATGTCTTTTATTTTCTTTTTATGGAAGGCCGAGCGAGCCTCCATACTTTTAGTTTAATTTATTTAAATGGCCAGTTGAATCGCCTAATTTGTTTAGTTAATATAAATCTAATCTTTCTATATATATATATATATATATATATATATTTGTGTATTTATTTAATATACTTATATCTATATATTAATTAAGTATTTATATAATTCCTATTTTAATCAATATAATTATGTGAATTAATTGGATTGACAATCTAGTTAATAAACGTGATTATATAGCTAGGATTATTAATCTTGTATTAATTCATGTAGCATGTACTAGTTTAATTAAGTTGCAGTTCTTGGCTTAATTAAATCAGTAGCGGAATTATATAATTTAAATTGTATATAATTAAGCTGATTGTTATATACAATTTAATGTTTGTGATGCCTTATTTACTTAATGCAGTTTGATTGAACATCATATACACTGGTGTTTAATTAAATTAGAGATTAATCTGTTTGAGTTGATCGGGATTAATTTAATTTGTAATGATAGGAATCTGTCTGAGCTGATCGGGGTTCTAAAGCCAATTACTTAATAATATCTTGATTTATGATTAATCCATTAAAAATATAACTTAATACTAGTTCATTACTAATGCCTTTTTATATCATTTATATTCCAAATTCATTTTTAATTCTATTATCAAAATATCAAAAACCCCCAAAACTCTTTCCGATTAATGATTTTAATTTAAGAGTTAGACAAATTTTTGTGGATTCGATCCCTACTTTCCTTATCTATATAGGAATTGTTAGATTTAAATTTGAGAGCTATATAACAGGTTTCGTCAATAGTTTAATAGAATCTCTAAAATTTAAAAAACAAATAAAATGCTAAGAAATAGGAAAAAAAACTCACATAAATGAGATAAAATAATTAATTGGAGTTGTAGAAGAATGTCCTTCCATATTTCTTGGAAGGTTGAACACTTGGACTTGAATTTTTGGAGTAGCTTGCACTTACAATGAATTTCTTTTCTTTCTTTTGCATAGAGTTGGAGAGGACGAGAGGGACAGATCTTTTGGGAGAGAAAAAAAAGTAAAAGTTACTTTTAATCTATTTACTTTATTTTAAGTGGGTTTCATTCTATTTATTTTTTAAATATAATGGATTCAATTTTTATCTTCATACATATATATAGAAAATAAATTTCTTCAAAAAAGAATAGGATTTCAAGAACCCCACTCCTCTTTAATAAATTCAGCGATTAACGATTAAATACTTAGTAATCGTTGTTATTATGTTAAAATATATATTTCAAGTTGAGAATGAGTATTTATACCCATTCATATATACTATAGCGTTGTCCCGTATAATCTTGGTGTGAGATTGAAGTATTATCTTACTTAATTAACCCTTCGAAACAATTAAATGTTGCCTACTTAAATAATTAGTACAATATTGGATATTATATATTTCACCCATAAGAATGGAATATATCTCACTTAAATCAACGTTTTACAATCAGCTTAATTCTACTAATTGAATAATTTGTAACAAAAAAATATTAAATAATTAATCATTTACAAACATTTAAATATTACATAAATCAATCAAATAATAAGTAATAAATATATTAACTAATATATTATTGTTTTCCGGTTAATTTAATTAAATATTTAGTTATTTAATTATTAGTAACTATTAAATACTAGAAATATAATTAATTATACTTAATTTCACTATTTTATTAAATAAATATTTGCTATTAATTTATTTATTAATAAGAGTAATTAATATCTAATTTTTAATTTAGTAATCGAGTTATTGGATGCCAAACCCATAACCCACTATGACCCATTTAATAGAAAGGTGCGGCCCACTTCAGAATCCAATTACGACCCAATTGAGACAAAAACCAACCCAAGTCAGCCCAATACCCAAAACCTAGTAAATAAGTAAATAACTAAAAAGTAATTCAACATTTAATAAATATTCCATATTTCAGTTTTTTTAAAAAAACAAAATACAAATATTCCAGATTTAAAAATTTAAAAAAACAAAAAAATTAAAAAATTGACAAAATTAAATATTATTAAGTAAAAAATAAGTATTATTTCATTAGATATTTATAAATTCAATAGATAAATCAAAATAAAGAATTATAAATGAATTTATTTCTCAATGTACCCCTAAATAAATAAATAAATTTTACACAATATTTAATAAATTCAAATACAGTCATTCAATAAAAAATATAACTTAAATTGTAATTAAATAATACTCCACTAAGTAGCAAACTAACACTACTTAATTAAATTCTAGTAACATAAACTTTCTATTTCTCTAAATATTAGTAATAATTACTTAAATATTTATTATATATTAAAAGAATGATTTATTTTGTTATTTAAATTGTTTTAACATTTATTAAATATTAAAATTATTAATATTTATTTTTATGAATTTATTATTAAACTATTATGAATTTCATCTACTTTTTTTATTAATTTATTAGCAGTTTCTTATTAATTTAGTTAATAATTATATTATGAGTTGTTAATTAATTTTATCTATTTTATTATTAAATTAATATTCAAAATTAACTCGAATCTATTTGGGAGATATAATTTAATTAGTTAGATTATATCAATGATTTAATATCAGGAGTTTGAATGGCGACCTCAACAAATATTATATATATATATATATATATATATATATAAACAAATCCAATATATAAATCTAAAACTCTTCATAAGTACCAACTTCAAAACCCACGCGCATCTCATTCATCTTCAATACTACTTGCGGCTGCAATGTCTAGGATTCACGATTGAGTTACACGCTTATTCTACAGGAATGTCCGACTTAGGTTACTGCTTGAGAATCGTCGAAATTTTTGGGAGTTGCTAAATGCAGCACCCCTATTACTTAAATGCAGCACCCCATTTTACAATTACGCCCCTTACCTTTCTCTCTCTAAGTTTCAGAAGAAAAAAAATTCTCTCAAATGAGCTAATGAAGAGTTTGAAGAAATTTTAACAAAATGTCAATAGAAGATGATTTTAACTCATGTGACGACGAAATAGAGGTACATTTAATGCTTTTTATACATGAATTTAGTATAAAAAATTGAAGAACGGGAGGTCCTACGTCGACGATAGGTCTAAGGGCTAGTTGACCGTCCGAGATTGAAGGTGGAAGGGGGTGCGATCCCGAAAGGTTGGACATGGTGCGATCCCAGAAGGTCCAAATGCTTTGGACCGTTCGCGAAAGTAGGGCGAACATGGTGCGATCCCGGAAGGTCGAAATGCTTTCGACCGTCCGCGAAAGTAGGGCGAACAGGTTTTGTCCCGGAAGGTCGAAATGCTTTCGACCGTCCGCGAAAGTAGGGCGAACAGGTTTTGTCCCGGAAGGTCGAAATGCTTTCGACCGTCCGCGAAAGTAGGGCGAACAGGTTTTGTCCCGGAAGGTCGAAATGCTTTCGACCGTCCGCGAAAGTAGGGCGAACAGGTTTTGTCCCGGAAGGTCGAAATGTTTTCGACCGTCCGCGAAAGTAGGGCGAACAGGTTTTGTCCCGGAAGGTCGAAATGTTTTCGACCGTCCGCGAAAGTAGGGCGAACAGGTTTTGTCCCGGAAGGTCGAAATGCTTTCGACCTTCTGCGAAAGTAGGGTGAATAGCTTTTGTCCCGAAAGGTCGAAATGCTTTCAACCGTCCGCGATAGTAGGGCGAACATGTCATGGCCCTATCAACGCTACCGGTCAAATATTTTATGATTTTTTTTAATTTTTTGTATGTTATTTATAATCTTTTGTTTAAATCTTGTAGGAGGAAATTGTACTTGAAGAGTTTTCGGATGAGCCTATAGAGTAGGCTCGTAGTAAAGCAACAGAACACAATGTTTTTCTAATAATAGAAAGGTACAAGAAAGACAAAAGGGTTTTCATTGGTTGCGAACGTAGTGGTCGGTACAGGATGAGTTGCACTGATATTAAGCCCGATAGTAAGTGCAAAGAAACATCGACAAAGAAGTTAAGATGCCCATTTTCGCTCAGAGGTTCGAGGTCATCCTATGGCTGCAAAATTGAAACCATCAGAATTAAAGGAAGTGGAGGGATTGTCTAAGAGTCAAGTGAAGGCCAAAGATATCTTGAACTTCTTGAAACAAAAATTTCCAAGCAATGTAAGTCGGATTAAGAATGTCTACAATGCTCGTATTAAGTTCAAGATACAAGAATCAGAGGATAGAAATGTGATGCAGCAGTTGTACCATATGGCAAATGAGGCGGGTTGGGTAGTTGGACACAAGGCACATGAAGGTACAAATGTTGTTAGTGACCTAATGATTTGTCATCCAGATTCTATAGATTTGCTTCGAGTGTATCATTATGTGTTGATCATGGATTGTACTTACAAGACTAATCGGTACAAGATGCCATGTTTCGAAATCGTAGGAGTGACCCATACGAAACTAAACTTTGTCACAGCCTTTGCATTTATGGGAGATGAAAAAGAAGATTCATACGCATGGACACTACAAACATTCCGAAAGATTCTTCCCATGTCATCATTCACTGGTGTCATAGTTAGCGACAGAGAGCTTGCCCTTATGAATGCCATTGATGAGGTTTTTCCAGATGCAACGCACTTATTGTGTAAAAGACATATCTCATAGAATGTGGAAAGTTATATGACAAGGGTTGCGGGTGACAATAGTTATGGAACAAGCTTCTCTCAAGGCGTATGGCGTATTTTGGTTGAGTCAGCTACAGAAGATGAGTATGAAAATAACTTGTTGACAATGAAAACAAAATATCACAAGTTCAAAGGTGTCTTGAAATATGTAGATGATACATATTTGTCAAAATATAAGGAAAGATTTGTTCGTTGTTGGAGGGATCGACAAATGCATGTTGGTGGTACCACGACCAATAGAGTGGAGAGTCAACATTCGGTGTTAAAGAAGTGTTTAATGACATCGACAGGTAGTTTTGATACAATTTTTCCCAAGTTACAATGCATGGTGCAAACTCAAGTTGGAGAAATCAAGTCTTCATTAGAGAAATCAAGGATGAGAACACTTCATCTTACAAATGATGCATTCTATCAACACCTTAATGGGAATGTCAGTCATTGGGGGCTAAAGTTAATTCTTACCCAACAAGAGATAGCAGAGTCATTGGAATCACTTGATGATTGTGATTGTTTCTTGAGTCAGACTCATGGTCTACCTTGTGGCTGTCAGGTATTTATGTATATAAACTTAGATACTTCTATTCCATTGGATGACATACACATTTTCTGGAGAACACTACTAAGTGATAATGAGGTAGATTTGTTGATTATAAGATGTTGTGATGAGATGTTACAAAGGCCGAGACATATTACAGACCAACTTGCTGAACAATTAAAACAAATGGTGTTTCCTGAGGAGCAAGACTTGGAGGAACCTGAAACATGTGTCAAACCAAAAGGCAGACAGCGTAAGAATTCAACTAGTAGGGAACCATCATGGTACGAGAGAACTGAGAAGATGTTTAGCAAAATGACTTCAAAAACTACTGGCTCTCGTCATAGTAAGGGTAAGGGTCTTGTCCCACATCTTCATTTGGTGATTTCATATCTCATTCAGTGTCTCGTATAGATTTGGATCCGCCCCGTCACTCAAGTTATTTGTCTGATATGGAGCGACCTTATACCTCTGGTTATGTTCCTGATTTTGAGCCTCCTCGTCACTCTAGTTATGTGTCTCATACTGGACAACCAAGTACTTCTGTCCCCCTTGCTGACCCATTATTTTTTGTCAGACATGAGAATCCATCTTTTGTGTTGGATTACATTAATTGTGTTGTAAATGTAAAAGGGGATGGTAATTGTGGGTATAGAGCAGTTGCTCACCATGTGTATGGTGATGAGATGTATTGGGCAAATGTTAGAAGAGATATGTTTCAATCTATTGATACCCATTATGGTAGGTACATCATGCAATTTAAGACATATGAGCGGTTGAATAAAATAAGGTAGATGATTGATCACATCTATGGTCCGGCAGAACGTGATAAGTGGATAGAATTATCAGAGCTCGGATTTGTGGTTGCCACGAAATATGATGTGGTGTGTGTTTGTTACTGGAAAAAAAGTAGTGTTACATATGTCCCACTATTTAGTCAGGAGACTGACCATACTTGTATTGGCTACCGTGTGATTAATATGACATTCCTTCAGGCAGCTGAACATTATGTATCGGTATATAATATGATGTTTTGATTGTGAAGACAATTTAATTACCTATAATAATGTGGTTTTGATTTATTTTCCTTTTTTGTAGGTTGTGATGAGAGATAATTTCCCCACACCTCCGGTATCTAATTTATGGAAGTGGTGGCGTGACCCAAATTTTCACGAGGATTGGCCTTCTATTATGTCAAATCAGATCTTACTGTGGCAATCATTACTATAAGACATTTGTAGTCATGTTTATTGTTTATATTTTTATTATTACTGCAACTTTCATGAATTTGAATTTTATTGTAATTGTTTTAAATTGCTCACCATAATCTCCTCATTTTTTTATTTTTTCATTATTATTGCATCTTTTATGAATTTGAATTATAATGCAATGGTTTTAAAAAAAAAAGCATGATCTCCCCTGTATTTTGAACATATAACTGTGTCATATAGACATATAATATAAGACCAATTAACATGTTATCACAATTGTTTTAAAAAAAAACAGCATGATCTTCCCTGTATTTTGAACATATAACTGTGTCATATAGACATATAATATAAGACCAATTAACCTATTATCACATTTCACAATATTCATACAATATAACAAAGTCTAATAATACAATAAAAGTATGAAAGTAGGTGAGCCCCTTATACAACACAACACAATATAGCTAGCCACCAATAATAAATAAAGTCTCATAACACACATCTAACACAATAAGTCCACAATATAATCAAATATGCCTAGAACGGCGTCTATAGCTAACACCGTGGCGGGCCACAGAAGTACTCCCCCTAGCTTGCATATAAACTCTTGCCTCAGTCATGTCCTCTGTATCCTCTGTGTCCACACTAGGTGCCACATCAGCATCAGCCTTAGTCTCAGGGTCATCAGGTATATCTCATCCACCATCTCACAAAGTGAGAGCATTATATGCCCTAAACACACGCTCGTAGAACTCGGCGTGACCCAATCGATGCCCAGCATCTCGCATGCAAGGGTGGAGGAGCCGAACTGCCTTATTTATCCTCTGCAAATTAAAGCACAGTCATTAGAATTACTCAAAAATCTGGCAGAGTCTCCCCTGCAAATAGAATGTTTTACCAGGACATAAAGGTCACTCACAACACAATAAGCTCAATCTCAACATCAATATCAAACCCAACCATCGAAATATGCAGTTTCAATTAAAATTCAATAGTTTTGTCACTTTAAAGAACACGAATTCATTTTACCTCCAAATGTGATGCCTGTCTAGAGGACGGAACATGGATGCAATCGGGTATGCGATCCGATTTCTGAAGGCGTGGATGTGTGCGCTGAGTAAACCACTCAATATACGCAGATACCGTAGCATGTGGCAATCCTACAGGGACCCTCTCTCTCAAGTCTACTACATGTGACTCCGTAGTCCACCAGTTTGCTAGGTTTGCACTGTACTTGATCACGTTTCGTCGTGGATCTCGGTGTCTGATACTAGTCTCAGGTGGAGTAGGTGAGATAGGTATTCGCTGAATGTATCCAAACTGACGAGCGACACGCATAGGCATATAAGGCTCCACCATATCTAAATAGCGTATACACCCGTGAAACCTTAACATCCAGCACTTCTCGACATCCTCTAACGGATATGGCATCCAAATAACCTTTATAAAAAAATTAGAGTTAATAGGATAAATATGAAATTTAAACAATTTTAACCTTTATAAAAAAATTATAGTTAATAGAAGAAATTTAAAATTTAAACAATATACCTGAGATGTTTGTAGCTCATCTAACATCATCCAATATGCACGTAGACTATCGGTAGACCTACACTGGGCTCTAGGTGACTGCCACCTCATGGCCCAAGGATCGAAAGTAGTCCAGTTAACAAGAGGCTCATGAGGTCTGAACATAGGAAAATGCTCGTATATCCATGACTGCAATAAATTAAACAATTAAAGAAATGAATGAAAATTCTTAAATTAAATATTTAAAGATAATTTTTAATATGAAGTCTACTTTGTACCTCCAATAATGTCAAACAACCAGCTATCTGACTACATTCTGCCCTAGTGGCAATTCCCAAATGCCGATATAAGTAAGCTAGCGATGCAACACCCCATGAATGGTGTGGAACAAGATGGAGCTGACGAAGCGCAGGCAATAGTAAACCAGTGACCATGTTTGAGGTCTTGTCAACAAACAATGTACAACCTAGCAAGTACCAAAGGTAGCACTGTGGCTCAACAATGTCACCTACATCCAATTCCTTACACCTACTAGAAAGTGTCTTCAGCTTGATGCCACCGTGCTTCCAGTGAGTGTGAAGTGAGACCATGCTAACCTGAATGCGCTCACTGATATATGATAGAATTGAATCCTTATCAGCAGTTATTGCTACCCGCAAGACAAAATCATAACATGTTACATTATAACAGGAATACATATAATTTAAAAATACAATAAAAGTGATATAAGAAACATACCTCCGACTTAGTAACACTAACATCCAATCCTAGAATGAACTGGACGTCATGGAGTGTCACGGTCATCTCTCCAAATGGAAGATGGAAACTATTAGTTTCAGGCTGCCATCTCTCTACGAAAGCTGAAATCAGGGGAACGTTCACGTTTGTGAACATGCACCGACTCATGTGGCTTAATCCAGACATAGCAACCATCTCCCTGGCCCGAACTGATCGAGGCTCATCCCAAAGAGGCAAGTAAGAAGTACGCAAATGATATTTAAGTATACCCCTTTCCTACAATTATGTACAAAAATATAAACCAATTAAACAAACGATGCATTAAATAATATTTTAAAAAAACTAATGAAGTAAAAATTTATTAATTCCAAATAAAGACACGTACCTCACAACGCCATACGTCATATGCCACATGACCCATAAATCCCTTAAGCAACTCTGGGATCTCTGGTCCTCCTGGAGTGGCAGTTCTCAACTCCCACTCATTCCTTGGCCCGCTCGATGTACTAGAACTGGTCGATCGAGAACGACGAGAAGATGAAGGCAAAGCTGCCGGAGGCGTCATGAATCCAACACCCTTACCCGCTCCACGTCGACGTGGAACGGGTATCTCTGGATGAACCTCCGATGGCCCGGCATCTGCGCCGGGAAGGTCTATCTGCACATCATCGTCATCTCCTCCGTCGCCAGGATCGATAAACTGCTGCTCATCTATCTCAACATCAGTAATGGTCTCCTCCCGAACGGAAAATCCAGGTGTCGACACAAATATAGATCCACCAGGAGTCATAGGACCTCCTACAAGTGGAGAATATGTACTTCCTGAATGACGAGATAGCACGTTACGCAACCTTCTGAGCGAGTTTGAAACACATCGATCTTTGAAGCGGCCTTCACGTTCCGCCATTAGCTTTCGTAATTCGGACTCTGAAATTGATCTCTTATTCGACATCTAAACAAATTTAGACAAAATTAATATAACAATTTAAACAACTATATGAAATTAATATTACAATTTAAACTATTATAGCACATATAACAAAACAACTACAATATAAACAAAATCAATTAACTAATAAATCAATTAAATCAACTACATATATTCATCATATTAAATTCAATAAAAACTAATATTAGATAAAGTTAAATATTAAACTAAACCAATTAATTTTAAAACTATAATGTGACATCTACGCAAATTAAAATTAAAATTAAAACTAATATATTATATTAACTTAATTATTATAAACAAAATCAATTAAAATCTAAACATGTCAATTAATTATTAGTTTATGTACATCATTAACAATAAAATTATATACTAATAATAAAATTGATGAAATTCAAACATTTCACTAAATTATATCAATAAGAAATTCATTTTAAATTAAATTAAAATATATAATTATATAAGGATTTTGATTCCACTAAAATTATAAAATTACACTAATTTCATTCCATTCAAATTATATAATTTTTTTCCTGATTTTATTATAAAAAAAAATTGGACCAAACTGGACCAGCTCGCCCGCTCGGACCGAACGGGCGAATGCAGCTAACATCGGATTGGGCCATATCTACCCTGCTCGTCCAACCGAGCCGGTCCAGGGAACCATTACCCGGCGCGGGCGAAGCTCCCTGGAGCCGGTGCGGGCGGAGCAAGGATCACCCGGCGCGGGCGGAGCAAGGCGAACAGGCGCGGGCTGGACGGTCTCGACCGTTCCAGTCTGCGGGCATCGATGCCGTCGACCGGTCGAGCCGGCCGGACGACATTTTCAGGCCAAATTTTTCCATATTTGATTTCTTATTTTTCCCACACAATTTCAACTTTTTAATCCCATATAAAACCAATTAAATGTATATCAATCAAATCTCAACATATAACAATCACCAAAACAAGTTTTTAAAGCATCAAATTCATCATTCAAATTCAACCGAAATTCTAGCCTTATTTCTTCAATTTTGCATCAAAATAATACCAAATCTAACAAAAAAAACTTATTAAACATTTATAGATAGTAGAAAACTAACCTGTTTTGACATTCGTTTCGTTAAAAACGGCTTTAATTTGACTGTTTTTTGATTTGATTTGGGATAAAATTAGTTGAGGGAGAGAGAAAGAGAGGTGAGAAGGGTATAATTGTCAAATGAGGTGCTGCATTGTAGTAACAGAGCGCTGCATTTAGCAATTATGAAATTTTTAGTTGCTTAGGCGGAAAATCAACGACGGTGGCGAGGGAGAGAAGACGGGTAGATCACACTTACGCGGGAGAGACAGATAGAGGTTGGGGACCCAAAGAGGATAATTTGTGGGTACAAGGGTATTTTGGGAAAAAAATAAAATTTGAAAGGGTTTAATAAACAAACGTCTTTATTTACTATTTAGATATCACTTTTAAATTCTTACTAAAGAACGCTTTAATTTAAAATATTTAAATCAAATACTGCTCGGACATTTCTGGACAGCGAGAGAGTGAAGTTAGAAAGCCGGGAAATCCCTCCAAAAGTTTCCCCACTTTTCAAGTTTGAATTTAGAAATGGCTAATGGAGGCGGAGGGGGGCGGCCAATAAAGGTATTGAATGTGGCGGAGAAGCCTTCGGTGGCCAAGGCGGTGGCCGGAATTCTATCGAACCAACAAGGACTGAGAATAAGAGAAGGACGATCGAGATTCAATAAGATTTTCGAGTTCAATTACACCATCAACGGGCGGCCTTGCTTCATGTCCTTCACGTCCGTTACTGGGCACCTCATGGAACTCGATTTCGATGAACGCTTCAAGAAGTGGCATTCTTGTGATCCCGTTCAACTCTACCATGCTCCTGTTCGCAAATATGTACCCGAGGTACTATTGTTTCTGGATTGCGCAAGTACATTCGGTGGAGGCCCTTTGTAACGTAGGGAAAGTACCTGCTTATATGCTGTTAAATTGCTATTTAGTTTATTTTAATTTCCTCTTTCCATTATTTGTAGCTTTCGTCTGATAGTTTGAATTTTAGATAATGCTTGTTAGGTTTAAAAAGGGTCATTTTGGATTAGGTTTTTTCAGCTTTTATCACGTCCTGTGTCAGTTGTGTACCTCGATTATTTATGCATATTTGAATTGTGTGGAGTTATGCATGCTGTTCATCATTCCAATGGAAATGATTTCTATCAATTGAGAATGAAAAATTAGAGAATGTGTTTAGATTGAGTTGTGGATTGCAAATCAAATCCAAATAACAATTCAAATTTAAATTCAATTTTTAAAACCCCACGTCCCATGTAATTACATTACATATCTTTTTTAAATAGATTTAATCAAAATCATATATTTTAAAATTAAATTAGCTATGATTTAATTATGTATAGTTTATGGGACCAATTAATATCAAATCAAACGTAAGAACTTCAGAATTCAATCCAAGCTCATTCTCTAATTTTATTCTCAAAAGAAAACAATTTTTCTTTCTAAAATCCAATCAAAATCCACCTTTAGGTGTTTAAATTTGTTCATATGTATTGGTTTCAGCCATACTAAATTTTGGTTTTCTCCTGGACATTAAAAAATAAAAAAGTAAATTGAATAACTAAATAAGACCAGAAATTTGGTGCAAATGTTCAAGTTGTAAATCTGGATTTACACTGGTCCAAACAACCTATGGGAAATCATAATTCCAAGTCACTACAAGTGAAACAGTACTAGTGTTAAATATTTGGTTTCAAGATTTACTGCCATCAATTACATCTGAAGGGACTCTAAAGATTAAAGAAAGAGGAAAAGCAACAATATGAACAATACCAAGTTAACATACTGCGGGGACAACCTTTGGTTTAGCACATTTGTATATCCATATATTACTTATCATTTGGCAGTCCTAGGATATAGTCGCTTTCTTTTGCAAGTGATGAATTCTAATGCTGCAACATGATAAAATGAATAAAAGTTATATTCAGTGGAAAATATCTTATGGTAAAGTGGAAATGTTTTTCTATTTTGATGTTTCTAGAAAGTACTGCAATTTGGTTCTTCACTTTGTGATGAGTGGTTGTGGAGTGTCTGGCAGGATGAGTAGTTCTAGAATTGGATGTGTATGGTAATGCTTTAGTTGATTATAAAGTATGTTAATGTTTTGCAGCTTAGGTAACTTTCAGCATAGAATAGGTTATGAAAAGATATCAGACTATTATTACTTTTGAACGGTTTTCAAGAAATCTATTGGATATACAGAATTTCTTTCCACCTAGTGAAAATTTTTTGGATTTCTGCAACAAAAATTGATGGAAATTATAAATTAGATATTTCTGAGAACCACATATATTGTTGCTTTTTTAAAAAAAAGTTGTTATTGTTGTTGTTGCTAAGAACATATTACTGTTGGTTCACCTGCTTTGTTTTTCTTTTTTGTATGTTCTAGGATAAATCGGATATTAGAAAGACGCTAGAGAATGAAGCTAGGAATAGCCAATGGCTTATCCTGTGGCTTGATTGTGATAGAGAAGGAGAAAATATAGCATTTGAGGTGATGGAAGTTTGCATACAAGCAAATCATAATTTAAATGTATGGAGGGCTCGTTTCTCTGCGTTAACTGACAGGTATTATGGCTAGCTCTCATTTGTGTTCCATTTTTATTTATTTTTTGTTCCTACAAATTTTGTGATTAGGCCGTGCTGATTTTAGAAGTTCTGTCTTTTGCTCAAAATATTTTGATGCTCAGGGAAATTCATCATTCAGTGCAGAATCTTGTCAGGCCAAATCAGTTGTTTTCTGAAGCTGTTGATGCTCGACAAGTAAGTAGTTTATCAGAAGTCTTTTGGTTTGTTTCAATTTCTTATGGCCGTTTATTGACATTCCTGAGCAGTTCATTTTCATTACAACAACTAAATGAATCACAGTTTGAGATTTGATTTCTTTGACATTGGAACTTCTTTCTATAAGAAAGTCCTTTATCCAAGGAAAATTTCATTTCAATTAATTGTAAGGTCCTTAGCTCAACAGTTGGTACATTCTTCATTCTATCTGCTTTAATGAGTGATGATTAATTGGCTGATGGTTATAAGTCAAGGATTCTATTTCAAGCTATACATGCCTTTGTTTTGTTCATTGTGAATGGAGTTGATTCAAAGGGAAATGCAGGAAATAGACCTTCGGATTGGTGCATCATTCACTCGGTTTCAAACGATGCTTTTGAGGGATGCATTTGTCCTTGATTTAACTACAGATGACAGGAATGTGATTCTAAGCTATGGTCCTTGCCAGGTAGCAGATCATTCAGTTCGTTTAACAAATATTTATCATTTTAGCAGCGTGCAACTCTTCATCAATCTGAAATTTGAATTCTTGAAGTTCATAGGAAATGGAAAAAGAATCTGTGCTTTCTTGGATGTTCACATAACATGTCTCTTATTCTGAAGTATCATACTTTGTAACTCTAATTATTAATAATTTCTCTATTTCTTTTGCAGTTTCCTACACTTGGTTTTATTGTAGAGCGCTACTGGGAAATTCAATCTCACGAACCTGAAGAGTTCTGGACTATTAACTGTACTCACAACTCAAATGAAGGCACTGCTACCTTTAGTTGGATGTAGTTTTCGTGAAGCTGCTGATATCATATTTATTTACTTCTTGTTAATAAATACTTGCAATGTATTAAATCTGTTTTTGTGACCATCTAGGCGCGGACATTTGTTTGATTATACATGTGCAGTAATAATTTATGAAATGTGCATCCAGGAACCCTCTGCCACTGTGAGTATTAGTTAAGCTACTTCTTTCCAAGGCTTAAATATGGGGGGACTTTTCACATTTGTAACTTTATTTTGTATTCAGGTTACAACGGTTAGACAACAGGAGAAACTGAAATATCCTCCATATCCGCTGAGTACAATTGAGCTTGAAAAGCGTGCATCACGGTACTTCAGAATGAGTTCTGAACACACCATGAAGGTCCGGGATTTCAGTTGAAGAATGTATCTTTCTGTTTTCTTCACAATCTTATTTCTGTTAATTCCACTAGTTTTGCCAACTAAAGTTCTGATTTATCTCATCCTTACCTCAATAAGGGTTGAAATGGCTGCTTGTCTATTGCATATGAATTATTCTGATTTGGAAGCATTACTGCACTTTAATTTTCAGATAATTGCACAATCAATGGACTCTGCAGCTTAGAAAAGTGATCCATGAAGAGGGAAAATAATTATAGTCGAACCTCAGATTCCATCTGTGTTCTAGTGCTTTGGCTGCTAATAATGGCTGTCAGTCATCCCTGTTTCCACTTTCTGCCACTTTACCTGCTTTACGGGCTATACGTGTGTTGATGTGTCCATACAAGGACATTCCTTCTCCCTGATTTTATTATCTGAGTTCAGCATGTCTGTTATATATCTAATCTAACTGTTGAACTAGATGTTTGTGCCACAATCATAGTACAGTTGTTTCAAGAATATGTTAAATGTTTCTACTGTGTTCCATCACCTGTCTGGCAAACCTGTGTCATATCTTGCCCTGTCTGCTTTTTATTTCTCCCATGTGTGAAGTTTTATGGAAAAGTATTGATAAAGTTATATTTTTTCACTTCTACTCTTTTCCTATATAGGTTGCAGAAGATCTATACCAAGCTGGTTTTATTAGTTATCCTCGTACTGAGACTGACAGCTTCTCAGACTTAACCATCTTGCGAGTAAGTTACTCATTGTTTTTATAAACTTTGAGCAATCCATTTCATGTGGTTCGTAGATGCATAAGATGGTTCTGATAAAACTTTCCATCCTTGAATTTAAAATTTCTTGATAAGCCACTAATGAAAGCTTCTTGTTCTTGAAGTAGGTTGAACATATTCGCTCTTCAATTTTTGTCAGTTTCTTTGTGGTAATTTTACAAGGGGTTTGAAAGGGAAGTTGTGGATGTGGTTGATTGACAGTATCTTTGATCATATTAACTATACTTTATTTAGGTTTCAGTTTTAGATTTATCATTTATGCTTGAAAATTCTGATGACATAATTGTTTGTAGTAGTTTTGTTTATGAAGATTTAAGGGACTCCTTGAGTCCTTTGACATAATTATTTTTGGACAGAGAATTGTGGAAGAACAACAGCAGCACCCGCAATGGGGTTCATATGCCCAAAGATTGTTGGACCCAGAAGCAGGGCTCTGGAGAAACCCTGGCAGTGGGGGACATGATGACAAAGCCCATCCTCCCATTCATCCAACCAAGTTCACATTTGGGGAATCTTCATGGAGTCAGGATCACCATGTAAGCACATATATCTTGTAAATTTTGGTCAATATATGAGTGTGCGCATTTGTACATATATACATTATTTTTCTTTTGGAGTTTATATCTTTGCATTTTATTTAACTTGTTTTCTTGCAGAGAGTATATGAATTTGTTGTTCGGCATTTTCTGGCTTGTGTTTCTCAACCAGCCAAAGGTGCTGAAACTACAGTTGAGATTGATATTGCAGGGGAACCCTTTTCTGCATCTGGGAGAATGATAATTGCTGTGAGTTTCTTTTTCAATTCTAGATATTCTTAACTATATATGTCGGAATATAACAAGGTCTTCATATGTATCTAAAGCTATTTTCCCTGTTTTAGTTTGCTTGTGTTTCTCTAAACTAATTTACCTTATTCCGGCAGAAAAATTACTTGGATGTATATCGATTTGAATCTTGGGGCAGTTCTATGATCCCCACGTACGCTTTTGGGCAACAGGTGTATTGCTTACCTTCTTATTACTAATCTATATTTCTAGTTGCATTCTTTTGAATAGGGGAATTATATAAGTAAATACCCTTATGTCTTACAGCATGCTATATAATGAGTTTGATTTGATCAATTTCATGATACATTACACCTGCCACATCTCAGTTTCCTCATTAATGCCTATATGGGATTGGCTTGTTCTTTTATGGTGCCAGAAGATCAACACTATTCTTTATGCTTATTGACATATATTATATGTGGAAAATATTGGGACGTGATGACAGGATGAATAGAATGTTATCTTTTCTTTTAATCTAGTGGTGAATCATATTTACTTCTGGTCTGAATTTGCTATCTGACTGCTTCTTGTGTAATTGTTCTAATACTTGACATCCTTTGATAACTGAAATATCCATTCAGAAACTATTTGGTCATAGAGTTGGTTTTGAGGTTTCCGAATATTGATGAAAATTGAGAACAAAACTGGAAAACTATTCCTTACCGTTTTCCATTTTTTATTCTTTGTGTGCCCTATACACTTTATTCTCATTAAGCATCTGAATCCACCTAAGACATTAGCAACTCAACTTTTTCCTCTCTTCCCATCTCCCTCTCTACACCCCCTGCCTCCCTCCCTCAATTTGTGCATTTAATTTCTGTCTGCTTACGCTTACAGCCTCAGCCCTCCACTCCCATCTACATCTCCCTATCTCCTTTTTTTTTTTTTTTTTGCGGGGGGAGGGGGGAGATGGTAAGTTGTTTCTTGCAGTACCAATTGGAAAGGTTAGAAAGATTGCAAATCCGAACAGCTGACTTCTAAAGATCAGTCCAGGAAAGGATACTGGAGTGCACTCAATTTTCTCAGAAGATTTATCCTTATTCCCTTCTTTTCTGTTCCTCTTACTCTTGCTAATCTGCCGATCATCAAGTCAGCAACCTTTTCTTCCTGTCCATCTTCTTCTCCAATTGACAGTGGCTCTCTATCCTCTCCCTCTTCACTCCTTTGTTTGGTTAGCACCTGCAACCACCTCAACAATGGCTCCTAGTTGATGAAAGGGAAGTTAGTTTTTTTGGGAGGGGGGGTAGCAACTTATAATTTTATGAAGTTAAAGGGTATTTTTATAGTTTCCTCAATATTATTAAACAAGGTAGATGTCTTTTAAATTACTTTTAAGAAATATCAACTTTTATCCTAATCCAAATGGAAGACTCAAAAAATCCAAAATTTGGATTAGAAAGTAGCATTTAAAAATTAGAAATTGATGACTATATCCAAACACAACTATTCTTATTTTTTTTCCTTATTATTTTGTGACTTACAATTTATTGTACTTTGCAGTTTACACCAGCAACACTGACTCTAGATTCAGGAATTACTAGAGCACCACCCTTATTAAGTGAGGCTGATCTATTGAACTGTATGGACAAGGTGTGATGTCCTAGTTCTAGCTTATAGTGTTTCTTGTTCTCTTCTGTTTTCTAATCCTATTTCTAAAGCTTTTTAAGAGAATCATTAGAAAGTTGATAATGTATTCTTGTTATTTGTCTTTGGTAGGCTGGGATTGGTACAGATGCAACAATGCATGATCACATAAAAAAGTTGCTTGATCGATGTTATGCAACTAAAGACTCAAATACTCGTTTCTTGCCAACTAATCTCGTAACCTCCTCTATTTTATCTTGTTTATTTGTTGTCATAAACTTGCATTAGTTTCCTTATTTTCCTTTCATTATTATTTTTTTAATTATTACCATTATGCACAGGTGCTCGGATTAAAAACTAATTGCATAGACCAAATACCATGTCCCAAAATGCTTACCCCAATTAAATTATTAAGAGTCCTAAAGTAACTTTCTACAATTTGCCAATGTGGTATTCTGCGGTTTCATTGAACTAGAAATCTTAACTATATACTTTGGGTTCTATTAGGCCGATATAACATTTTATTGGTTGTTCCTGATCTTTGCTTACATGGTTGGGCATATTCTTAGTTTTATGCTACACTCGTATCATCCTTGTAAAGTATCACTATAATTTCTTTGAGAGTTTGTGGTTGGCTTGTGTGCCGTGTGATTTCACTTCATTTTTAAATACTTTTTCTGTTCCAATATAATAGTCCCATTGGAATTGCACACAGATTAAGGAAATGATTAGATGCCATTAACTAGTGATTAAAAAGACTAATATGAGCTTCTCTTAGATTTCTGAAAGGATAAGTGAATTAAAGACAACGTATTCTCTCTCTTTCTCAGAAAAAAGAGAAAATCTATAAATTTTAATTTGGCCCTTAGTAGGTATAGAAAGAATAAACTGAAAATGGAAAAAGGAAAAAGGTCAGTTCATTCTTTATCAATTGAGTGTCAATAAAAAATTGTTCTTCCTGAATTTATTAGTTTGATTATGTATTTTATCTATTCTATTTAAAACACTTCTTTACTGAATGTCTTAGTAAAATATCATCATTTAAGGTTTTTATCCTCTCTTGTGTGAAACAAGTTTTCTTTCTTCTGATTATTTGTTGAGTCTAAGGAAGAATACTTTTGCTTTCCCATTTTCTTTGTTCGAGATATGCAGAGCGAATCTGGTGGAAGTTGTACAGTACTAACTACATTCAGTTAATGCTTATAGGAAAATGCCCAAAAATTAATTCTAAACATTGAAAATTGCTAATGTTATCAATACAGAATTTGGTTGATCAAAATAAAAGACGGGTAATTTTGGAGAAAAAGTAATTGGTAAACTCTTGATTTCCTAATAGGACAAATAATTTGTAACAAATTAATTCTTGAAGTGGTACTATTCTTTTGTAATGGAGGGAGAATATATTATTTTTCTTTTAAATTTTTGTTTAGGAACTAACTATATTATCAAATTTTCAGGGTGAAGCACTAGTAATGGGATATGATGATATGGGGTAAGTGATCATTGAATTAGTGTAATTGTAGCTTGTGTACTAGATAACAAATTTGATCTTGATAAGTGAATCAGTGTACTTGTGGCTTTTGTGCCATAAGAACAACTCCTTATTGTAAATAACGAACACAATGAAGTTCATTTGATTGTTCTCTCATGACACATTTATTCCTATTTCATCTATCTTTGGCATCTCTTTTCTGTTTGACTCATAGTCCATTGTCTTGTTCCTGATGTACTGGTAGAGTTTCCAGTCTTTGGGCCAGATAAAAGTCCAAGTAAAGCAAGTCTAGTTGAAAAGAGCATCTGATATAGAATTGTTTCCAGTTTATAGAAAATAAGTCTTCTTTGGCTTCATCCATTCAAGATTTATCTCTTGATTTCTTTAGCTCTCTCTTTTTGTCTCATCATTATGGTGGCTTCTCACTCCTTTTTCCTTTATCTTTTCCTGTATTCCCACTTTCATTATCAAGCTAGTTCAATGCCCTTAGATTCTTGAATCAGCTGGAGCCATCCTTCAAAGGGCTATGATTTATAACTATGTAAAAAGTGGTCACAGAATTTTCAATATCTGCAAGTGTAAACTTGAGTAATTGTAGTCTTCCGTAGTTGTTTTAGCTTGTCCACATTATCAATTATGCTGCTAGACTCATTTAATCTGTGCAGCTTGCTTTTCAGCATTTTGTAATTCCAATTGAAGAGAGTATATTCCAGTTGATTAATAGTATCCTAGGAAACACAAGTTATTTGCTTGATAAGTTGTACCTTCTGTACTTTCTGTAATAGTGTCACTCACTTGTCTCCTAAGAAACACAACTTATATACTTGTACATTTAATATTCATAAGTTATAATTCTATAAATACTGATGTATACACTATATGATCTAAGACATGAATTGTGGAAACCATATCTCCGTGCTATGATGGAGGCTGATATGAAAGCAGTCAGCATGGGGACTAAGAGAAAAGCTGAAGTTTTGGAAGCTTGCTTGGAACAAATGAAAGCGTGCTTCACAGATGTAAGTTGACAACCATAATACATGCTTATTCAGCATTTCCCCAACAGCCCACTGTAAAAGTTCGTGCTTTATTTCCTTTTGCCTTCTAGGCACTTTTGTTTTTTTTTCTCAAGTATGTGATCATTGCAGATAGAGGAATATTATCATTTCTCTGATAATTTGGTCATTGCGTGGTTCTTTTATTATGACCTGGCCAAATATGTCAATGTAAAACAATTGTGAACTAATATACTAAGAGATGCTCTGAACTTATTTATGATATGTTGCTGATATATTGGCATGGACATCCCTTGGTTTTAAATTGCTAAGATTATCAATGTCCATGTGACATTAAATTCACCTGATATTAAACTATAAACCATTATTGGGATGTTCAGGATAATATTTCATGTAAAGAGGAGCTCCAGATTCTTTCTTATTCCTCTGATTTTATTTTATCTTTTCCCAATTGAATGTTAGTTTCCACTTATTTGGTGAAACTGTCATTTTACAGGAGGAATTGATTATGTATTTTCTTTCTAGTTCTTTTATATCAGAAAGATGCATGTTTAAGTAGGATTTTACATTTCCTGCTAATCACAGGCCGTTTTCCAAAATAGGAGTAAAACGATTTTACTGCAAGGAAATCTGGCTTGTGAAACCACTCTCTTAAGTTACTCAGAGGAAAGTTAGTTACCTCACTTTGCATGATTTTGATTCATATATAATGCAGTATTGTGTTATGTGCCTGTCTTTAATAGATGTTATGTTGTTACATAACGAATTATATTAAAAGTAGTAAAGTTAGAAGTAATGAAAATTAGAAACAAAGAACTATATAGATGAGTTTAACTGATGACTTTCTAACTATAGAAACAATGTTTAAAGAAAACTAGGAAAGTGGAAACCTTGTGGGTGGCTTATCAAAGGGAAAACTAGTTAAAAGATTAAAATGCAATAAGTACTAAGTTGAATAGAAATCTGAATTCATGAATTCTATATATCTGGTTGCTAAGGAATTCTTAGATTCTACAATCATTTTGAGTTGCCAGCATCATTTCTTTTGTGGGTTATCAAACATCTTGAAGCAGGCAAGAATTGTAACTCACTCTTGAAAAAATTCTCCAGGCAAGGACAAACAAAGGAAAACTCTTCGAAGCCATGTCCATCTTCTTTGAGAGGTTTTTACATTGTGCCATCTTCGACAAGCTATATACTATACTACACTCCTGATTAATCTGTGTGCTTTCTTATGTAGATCAAATAGACCTCCTGGCAATGAGCTTCATGGAGGTGATGTTGTTCGGAGATGTGGTCTTTGTCATGAATTGGATATGGTGCTCCGGCAGAAACCAGTAATCTCTTTCATCAGTTAGAGAAAACTAGGAAGATATTTCTGTGCCATGACTTTTTCTTGGTCATCTTCTTATGATGTCTTTTTGTGATACCATCTGCATTCTTCAGAAATCCAGGAATCATAAAAAAGCATCACAAGCTTTTTAGAAAATAGGATTCCCTTAGTAGGAAAACAAATTCCTCTTCTAAGCTTGTATTTAATCTTGATTGTTAAGGATCCAGAAATCATATAATATTCACTTGTTTAAATCATAGCACACCAAACAACTGTCTTGTGTGGTGCTTATAGTAATCCAAGATCATTAAGTCTGACCTAGTGAGCAATTAGCTTAATCTGTACTATAGACTACAGTTTGGGACATTGGAAAGGAGATATATGTTTAAAGAAGGGAAAAGAAAAACTAAAACAGTACGATCTAAATCCGTATATCCATTGACATCTAAAAAGGGTTTCTATCATATTTCATCTCATCCTTATATAACAGATTGTTCATTTATTGTTTTATCCTTTTCCTGATATTGAAAGAATTAATTTCCCCTCGTATGCAGGACGGAAATTTCATGGTTGGATGCTTGGGTTTTCCATCAGTAATTGCTTCTTCTACCTTGACCTTCATTATGTTTCTTATATCAAGTTTAGGGATGCTTTGCAGAAGAATAAAACCTACATTGGAAGAGACATTTCATATTTCATTATCTTAAGAAATTTATGATGATCTTATGGAATTATCATATAAGCATTGATGGACATCAGTTGGAATTTTACCTCCAACTTAAGGACTAAATACACAAGTTATGAGTTTCCTATTCCAACTCTTTTCTCCTCTGCAAAAACTTGCATCTATTTGCTCTATCAGTGCAGGAATGTTGTTTGGCTCCCCGGGTCCATATCCCAGGCCGTTGTTACCTCAAACGTTTGCAGTACCTGCACTCCAGGTTGCTTTCCTTTTATCTAGTTTCGGCTTTATGAATGATTACTGAGCACATTCTTGATATTTGATTACTTTGACATCTTAGGAATAGAAATTCCTTGTTTGAATTTCATCTGTACTAATTTATGCGAACCATTTCCAGGTCCCATTTTCAAGATTCAGTTTAAATTTCGTCAGTTGGAAATACCTCCCAATTACAACGTTGATCACTTAGGTACAATCAATATCCAAGAAATTCCTTTCATTCTTATGTTCTCTTAGTATTTGTTACTATTTCCTATTTAGGTCTGATTTCCAGTTGTAGAAATTCATTAGCAGATTTTATTTTATGATTGCTGTTTAACCTTTGACAAGAGGACATGTTGCTTTATGGTTTTGGCTTTAGCATGATTCTGATATTTTGCCTTCTTTAACTGTTGAGACCAGCCTCATGCAAAATTTCAAACATCTGATGTTTTTCAAGCTACTAAAGACGGATTTGTGTTGAATCTAGTTGATGAGATTCATTTGACTTGTATAACATGGTATCAATCCTAATAGGGATTAAGCTTGAAATTTTATTTCCATTTATTTTTCTCTTTAATAGAGCAAAATGAGGAACTGGGGCTCATAGAGCAAATGAGGGACATAAAATAACTTTTCCATTCATATTGCTGTTTATTCTAAATTTAATGCACATTTAATAGAATTTGTCCAAATCTAGTTCAACAAAACTCAACTGAGAGTTAAATGGTTAATATTTTACGTTGAGCTTGTCAACTGAACCAATGTTGAAATCATCTGGAAGCGTTGCTATGATAATGCTAAGAATATAATGAATCTGTGATTAATATTGCCGAAAGTGACATGGATAAACCAGAGGAAATAGGCTGGTAAGGATTTCCATTGATAACTTTTACAATTTATAGCATTTTATTGAACTTTTGTATTTTGTGTTGTGCAATTTTATATTTTCTGCATCTTTGGTTAAAAGAACAGTTTAACTTTTTATCAAGTAAAATGGTGAAAGAAACAAAATATGAATAGCATAGGAACTAGGCCCCAACTGATCTTATAGAATTTTTGTTTCAACTTCTGTCCTCAAGAAATATTCTCACGGTTATTGGAGTGCACTAAATATGAGTAATGATATTCTTTGTCTCTTGTTAATTAGGTAAATCAATTTTTTAAGGCAATTGACTTAATCTATCTTTTGCCAGGTTGCATTGGGGGATGTGATGCTATTCTAAGGCAGCTGGTGGAAATTTGTGGAACAGGTTCTAGGAATCCTTCTAGTGTACCTGGTATGCACTTGACAGTGACTTTGTATGACCTTGTTCGTATTTTAATTGCTCACTTGAATAACATTCACACATGGATGTGCCCGTTTCTTGTTTAGATTTTATTTTTGATGAAGTATATGAAGTGTTTTGCATAGGAATGACAGCGGGCAGGGTGGGGATCCCTTACCCCGCTCTAAATTTATTGGGTATCCTTGACACTGCCCACCGTGGGGATGAAATCACACCCACGCTTCCATACCCGTCCCCGCCCCGCTTTAAGTTTTTTAGTAAAATTTTTAAAATACAAATATTCTAGTATATAAAATATTCATATAAAATCATAAATACATTAAATCCATAAGATTCATAATACATTTAGACATTTAAATAACAGTCATTCCACTCTTGAAAAAAAAGAAAGAAAGAACCAAACACTTCTAAGATTCATGATACATTTGTAGTTTGACTGATGTCATTTAAAATTTATGCCTTAGTGTAATTTATGAACAGAAAGGGTCCACATTCTCAACCTTTTCTTGCTACAAAATCCTATTGATAAATTTCTTGGAACTGTTGGAGATTTGGTGATTAATTGTAAATATTTGCAGTTATATTCTTTCCTTTATTGTTTAATTGAGTCAGAATAGGAAAAATAAATTAGGAGATATTGTAGGATTGAGTTGCACAAATTTAAGGATTATTTGTATCGTAGTTTCCTTTTAGTTGCCAAGAATTATGGCCTTCTAAGTGTATATATTCTGACATATTTGATGAGAAATGTAAGCAAGAATTATTCATTTCTCAATATTCTTGTTTCAGAAACAAATGCAGAAATATAATAGAAGCAACATATCTTCACACTGAAACAATGAACTAAAAGAGAAGCAATGGATATCCTTATTTGCTTTAAATGCTTAAGAATTTATACTCTATAAATCTGAATTTGCTTCTAGTGTTTGATAATTCATTCAGTTGGTCTTTGAAGGGTATTAATTTTGCATTATCCCTTTTTCGCTGAAATGAAACATCACCATCACCTAAATTGCAGATAACTACTTGATTAGCTAAATATTACTTATGTGCAATGATATATTATTAGCATTTAAATATTCCATCATTGCAGGCACGAGTTCACAATTTCCATCATAAACATTATTCACAATTAGAGCATACATGTTCTGAAAATTGTAAAATTCTTTATAACATGTTACTCCCTCCATCCAGAATTGAAAGTTCACTTTTGACTATAATTAGAAATTAAAGAAAATCATTGATTTTAATTAACTTACCAAATTATCTTTTTGACATTAATATAATGGATTGTGGGATTCATGAGTTAGAGAGATGTAAATCTTTTAAATTATTAATGGATTGTGGGATTCATGAGTTAGAGAGACGTAAATCTTTTAAATTAAGGTGGTGAATTGTGTGGACCATGAGTTAGTGTGATATAGATTATTTAAATTAAGGAGGTTATTAATATAACTTGAATAAAAATATGTTTATTTAAGGAAAATGTACATTTAATTCGAATAAATTAAAATAGAAATGTGAATATTTAATTTCTGACGGAGAGTATTTTTTTGTCCTAAAACTAATCAAATTAGAAGGATATCTTAGACCTTCCAAACTAGAGATTTTGGGCTTCAAACCAATCAATTTTGATCATTCGAGCCAACTTTAATAGTAAACATGAATTGGAAGCCAACTCTAGGCTTCTTGGGGCCAAGGGAATAAACTATTGAAGGAATGGAGAGCTTCCATCTCATAAATTTGGTTGCTTTATCCAAGATGAGGTAATGCTGCTTGATTAGTTTTGGATATAAAAGTAGAAGGCGAGGAAATCAAAAAGGCTATATGTGGTGGAAAGAAATGATAGTTCAAACAATTGCATATGGGAAAAATATTACAAGTAGATCTCTTACCTTGTCGTAAGCCTACTAGAGGATTTGTACTTGAACTAGTGAAACCAAGCTGGGGAGTCATTGAAGACAACATTTCACAGGCCTCTATGATAAATTTGCGAGAAAGGAGAATATCCTTGAGCGATTTTAGGGATAGCTTTCCTCTTTATGTGCTACGGAAGTGCTTGCTTTACTTGTTGCCCAAAATCTGTGGAACTTCTCAAGTTCTTTGGAAAATTATTGTTGGAAGCCATTATCTTAGATTTGAATGACAGTTGGATGGATTAGGATAAATTCCATTATCAAATAGGCCTTCTATATATATTTTTTTGCCTGGGGGGAGGGGAAGAAGACAAGCAATAGGGAGGGAGGGGATAGGAGATTAGATTAGACTTAGCATAGCATCAAAGCTGAGACCTTAGTCTTGAGTAACATCTTTCTTTATCACTAGGACAAGTTTTGACATTATAATTCAAACACAAATAGACCATAATGAACTTGGCTCTTAGAATAAATTGAAAAGACAGAAAGATTAAAATGTGTACTAAATGTGTGATGTTTAAATTGAACAATACTTAAGAATGTATATCAAATGTGCAGGGGGGGAAATATTTTGGAAAGATGATTAGAAAGAGCAGAGAAAAAGGAGGTTAAATGTGAATATGGTTTAGCTTGCCTCACTATATTTAATACTTCTGCCCTCACATTCTGATGATTAGAAAGACTCACCCTCTGTGGCTGGTCTAGTTTGCCTCTTGTAACTGACTGTCTATTTAATAATTCTGGTCAGGTAGAGGACAGGGTAATCCTGCATCATCCAGCAGTGGTCAACGGAGCAGTTCTAGAGGGCGGATGGCTTGCATATATTGCAGGCAAACAGGGCATCCTTCAGATAATTGCCCATCACAGGCTCCTCATGGTCGAAGTGCTAGAATGCCGGACTCTAACCCAGAAAATGGATTGTCGGGTATATTAAAGTCTACTATCACTGTGAAAGTAACACTCAAACACTGGCACCTCTATAGCTACTGTTCACCATGATAATATTTCTTGGAATTGGAACCTGAAGAAGTTCTATATGGCTTACCTGTAGAATCCATCATTCATACTGATTGCCTAGCTAGATCAGAAATGAAAAGAATCATCGAAGGAAGCTGCATACCTGTAATTTAGATTGTGATCTGATGCATGCTGTTCCCCCCCCCCCCCCCGCCGGTGGGCTCCATCTTTCCAGTTCTCTCTTTATTTGTTATTAGTTGTCTTTTGTCTCAACAAAAAAAAAGAAATCTGCTTGGCATCAAGACATTCTATTATTGATTATAAGCACATAACTGAATCCTCAATTTCGTATTTATGGTGTCTACAATTCTATTGTTTATGGAGCAGAATTTTACTGCCATAGATAGGTTTAGAGGTGTATCTAATCAATCTATTACTTCCTAAAATTTGCAGGAGAGCCTTCAATCCCTTGTAACTCATGCAGCGCACCTTGTATTTTGAGGACTGCTAATACTGCAAACAACAGAGGGAGAAAGTTTTATTCTTGTCAACTGCAGGCCTGCAACTTCTTTGTGTATGTCAACCTAGATTTTTTTTTTCTGCTAATTCTGTGAATCTGTTTCGCTAAGAATGCTGTTGGTGTGATTCTCCTTTTAATGATTTATGGTATACTTGTGAAGTGTTTGAACTTGAATTTTACTTATATGCCTATTCAAATATGTTTTTATTATGATTACTGAAATAGTTTAATCTACTTTTATGAGATTTTTCTGAGTATTCTTCTTGCTAATTGTTTCATGAAGTTTCTTTTCCTTCAAAAGAGTCCTTGCGGTCCAATAATAAACAGTATCCCAATTTAGGTTTGATAAAGACCCAAATTTAAGGGTTACAATAAAAGATGATACAGGACAGTTTCTCAAGTACGCATGATCTAAAGTGTGGAAATACGTAAGGGACTTGCAGTTTTTTTCTGCCTTGACAAAAAATGGTGTCTCTATCCAATCAATGGTAAGAAGTGAATGAGAGTAGATAGCAATATTCAGAAATTAAATCAAATTTTGAGAGTTCAATTTTTTTTTTAAGTCTTTAAGGTACCTGTAGTTGGCTTAATCTATCATATTCTGAAACTCTTTCTGCGACATTACTTTATGCTTCAAATTCATCATGGGCTCTCTTATACAGATGGGAAGATAGCATGAATGGAGGCAGAAGCATTCCACGTGCAAATTTGAGCAATTCATCTAATCCCACCAGTACTAGGAGACAGGGTCGTGGCGGCCGGAGAGGAGCACCTGCCAATGAGATGGCATTTGTCTCTGCAACAGGTGAACCTATATCTGGGAGGTGTTTTGTCTGTGGTGATCCATCACACTTTGCAAATGTTTGTCCAAATCGTGGGAGATAAAATGCACAATTTAGGGAAGCATTGAATGAAGTTTAAGCATCTACCCATTTGCCATAGTTGGGATCTACTCCTTGCTTGAGTTACAAGTTCTGTGGGTGTGAGATCTTTTAAGAACTTTAATCCTTGATCAGTGCAATTGTTCATTATCCCTCTAATCTTTATATAATTCTGCTTCTTTATTTAGTTTTATTTGGTCTGTTGTAGTTCAAAAACGTGAGGTACAATTCAGCAAATGCGATTGTAATTTTGATTTGTGAAGTGGCTATCCGCTTTGTCGGTTTGAGACACATGGGCAAATTGGCGTATTTAGTCCTCATCTTTTTACATTTGGTGAGCTGGTTCCTAATTTGTTATTTTTAATGTGATTTTGAGTTTTAAAGTCTATAATTGCTAAATGCATCATTCTATTACTTCAATGCAGCACCCTTTTGACAATTATACCCTTCACTCTCTCCCTCACCCCTCTCTCTCTCTCTCAACCAGTTCTATCCCAAATCAAATAAAAAAAATACTCAAATTAAAGCTATTTTTAACGAAACGAAGGTCAAAACATGTTAGTTTTGTACTATCTATGAATGTTTAATAAGTTTTTTTTGTTAGATTTGTTTTTATTTTGATGCAAAATTGAAGAAAGAAAGCTAGAATTTTGGTTGAATTTGAATGATGAATTTGATGGTTTAAAAACTTGTTTTGGTGATTGTTATATGTTGGGCTTTGATTGATTTACATTTAATTGCTTTTATATGGGATTAAAATGTTAAAATTGTGTGGGAAAAATAAGAATTTGATTATGGAAAATTTTCGCTTGAAAATTGTCTCCTGACTGGCTCGATCGGTCGATGGCATCGATGCACGCACATTGGAATGGTCGAGACATCTAGCTCGCGCCGGTCCATGCTACTCCAACCGCATCGGCTCGTTCGTGCTCCACCCGCGTCGGTCTATGCAGATCTGCCTGCACCGGCTCGTGGGTGCTTCGCCCGTGCTGGTTGATGATGATCCGCCCAGTCTGGATGGCATGCCCTGGACCGGTGGCTTTGGACGGGCGAAATAATGTGGCCCGGTTAGGCAAAGTAAGTTTTGCCCGTTCGTGTTGATCGAGCTATACTTGCTGGCCCCTGTTTGGTCAAACGGGCGGGCCGACTCGATCTAATTTGGTTCAATTTTAATTTTTTTAATAAAATCCTTAAAAAAAATTATATAATTTGAATGGAATGAAATTAGTGTAATTTTATAATTTTAGTGGAATGAAAATCCTTATATAATTATATATTTTAAGTTAATGTAAAATGAAATTGTTATTGACAATTTCATTATAATTCAAATTCATAAAAGATGCAATAATAATAAAAATATAAAAAATGGGGAGATTATGCTTTTTTTTAAACAATTATAATATAATTCAAATTTATAAAAGTTGCAATAATAATAAAAATATAAACAATAAACATGATTACAAATGTCTTATACTAATGATTGTCACAATGAGATTTGATTTGACATAATAGAAGGCTAATCCTCATGAAATTTTGGGTCACACCACCACTTCCATAAATTAGATACCGGAGGTATGGATAAATTCTCTCTCATCACAACTTGTGAAAAAGAAAAACAATCAAAACCACATTATTATAGGTAATAAAATTGTCTTCATAATCACATCATATTACATACCGATACATAATGTTCATCTACCTGAAGGAATGCCATAGTAATCACACGGTAGCCAATACAAGTATGGTTAGTCTCTTGACTGAATAGTGGGATATATGTAACACTACCTTTTTTCCAGTAACAAACATACACCACTAGGCTCATCCGAAAACTCTTCAAATACAATTTCCTCTTACAAAATTTAAACAAAAGATTATAAATACCATACAAAAATTTAATAAAAAAAATTCAACCGAAGATGATTTTAACTCATGTGAGACGAAATAGATGTACATTTAATGCTTTTTATACATGAATTTACATTAATAGTATAAGAAATTGAAGAACGGGAGGTCCTATGTAGACGGTAGGCCGAAAGCTAGTTGACCGTCTGTGATTGAAGGTGGAAGGGGTGCGATCCCGAAAGGTCGGACATCCCGGAAGGTCTAAAAGCTTTTAACCGTCCGCGATTGTAGGGCAAACAAGTTTTGTCCTGAAAGGTCGAGATGCTTTCGCCTGTCCACGATAATAGGGCGAACAAGTTTTTTCCCGAAAGGTCGGAGCGTCATGGTCCTATCGACGTGACTGGTCAAATATTTTCTGAAACTTAGAAAGAGAAAGCTAATGAACATAATTATCAAATGAGATGCTGCGTTTAAGTAATAGAGGTAGTGCATTTAGCAAGTCCCTTAAAGCCCTTTATTTTCTTTTTTTTTTTGGGATATTTCATTTTGATAATTTTTTTATTAAGTTTGATTAGGTCAACGCTTATTGAAAGACTATTTTAAAAATTATTATTTACATTTTTTTAAAGCAATTTGATGTATTTTTCTCTAATTTTTTTGTTTTTAAAATTTTTAAAGGTCTTTATCTTTTTTCATTAAGTGAATTAGGCCCCTTAGTTTTTTAATTAAATTTGATTGAGTCAAAGCTTGTTTTCTTTTGCCAAATGTTCAAGGGTAGTTTGGAAAATTTTTTTTTGACACTTTACTTTCTATTAAAAAAAATTTAAAATGTAAATTGTAATTTTTCAAAAACACCCTTGAATATTGAAGAAAAAAGACTGATAAATATTGAGTTAGTCAAATTTAATTAAAAAATTTGAGAAAATAGCCTATGTTCACTGAATGACAAAAAAATAAGACTTTAAAATTTGAAAAAGAATATTAGAAATCCATCTTTAGAAACTTAAAAGGATAAGAGACTAAATCAGAAAAATATAAACAATGATTTTCAAAAATACTCTTCAACAAACATATCAGTCAAATTTAATAGAAAAATTAACATTATGATATATCTAACCAAAAGAAAAAAGATAAGAGGCTTTAGAATTTACAAAAAAAGAAGAAGATTAGAGACCTAATTCACATATGATAAAAAAGATTATGGACTAAGTATGCTAATTTAGAAAGACAGATGGGGAGTTGCTAAATGCAGCACCCCTATTACTTAAACGCAACACTCCATTTGACAATTACGCCCCTTGCCTTTCTCTCTCTAAGTTTCAGAAGAAAAAAAATTCTCTCAAATGAGCTAATGAAGAGTTTGAAGAAATTTTAACAAAATGTCAACCGAAGATGATTTTAACTCATGTGACGACGAAATAGAGGTACATTTAATGCTTTTTATACATGAATTTACATTAATAGTATAAAAAATTGAAGAACGGAAGGTCCTACGTCGACGATAGGTCGAAGGGCTAGTTGACAGTCCGAGATTGAAGGTGGAAGGGGGTGCGATCCCGAAAGGTCGGACATGGTGCGATCCCGGAAGGTCCAAATGCTTTGGACCGTTCGCGAAAGTAGGGCGAACATGGTGCGATCCCGGAAGGTCGAAATGCTTTCGACCGTCCGCGAAAGTAGGGCGAACAGGTTTTGTCCCGGAAGGTCGAAATGCTTTCGACCGTCCGCGAAAGTAGGGCGAATAGCTTTTGTCCCGGAAGGTCGAAATGCTTTCGACCGTCCGCGATAGTAGGGCGAACAGGTCATGGCCCTATCGACGCGACCGGTCAAATATTTTATGATTTTTTTTTAAAAATTTTTTGTATGTTATTTATAATCTTTTGTTTAAATCTTGTAGAAGGAAATTGTACTTGAAGAGTTTCCGAATGAGCCTATAGACAAGACGCAAGATTTTATTACAAACCGTACATTTTCCGATCGAGAGGAAATGATAGAGTGGGCTCGTAGTAAAGCAGCATAACACAATGTTTTTCTAATAATAGAAAGGTACAAGAAAGACAAAAGGGTGTTCATTGGTTGCGAATGTAGTGGTTGGTACAGGATGAGTTGCACTGATATTAAGCCCGATAGTAAGTGCAAAGAAACATCGACAAAGAAGTTAAGATGCCCATTTTCGCTCAAAGGTTCGAGGTCATCCACCGGTCATTGGTTTCTTGAGGTATTTCATGGCATTCATAATCACCACATTAGAGTTTATCCGCATGGTCATCCTATGGCTGCAAGATTGAAACTATCAGAATTAAAGGAGGTGGAGGGATTGTCTAAGAGTCAAGTGAAGCCCAAAGATATCTTGAACTTCTTGAAACAAAAATTTCCAAGCAATGTAAGTCGGATTAAGAATGTCTACAATGCTCGTACTAAGTTCAAGATACAAGAATCAGATGATAGAAATGTGATGCAGCAGTTGTACCATATGGCAAATGAGGCGGGTTGGGTAGTTGGACACAAGGCACATGAATGTACAAATGTTGTTAGTGACCTAAAGATTTGTCATCCAGATTCTATAGATTTGCTTCGAGTGTATCATTATGTGTTGATCATGGATTGTACTTACAAGACCAATCGGTACAAGATGCCATGTTTCGAGATCGTAGGAGTGACCCCTACGAAACTAAACTTTGTCACAGCCTTGGCATTTATGAGAGATGAAAAAGAAGATTCATACGCATGGGCACTACAAACATTCCGAAAGATTCTTCCCATGTCATCATTCACTTGTGTCATAGTTAGCGACAGAGAGCTTACCCTTATGAATGCCATTGATGAGGTTTTTCCAGATGCAACACACTTATTGTGTAAAAGACATATCTAAAAGAATGTGGAAAATTATATGACAAGGGTTGCGGGTGACAAAAGTTATGGAACAAGCTTATCTCAAGGCGTATGGCGCATTTTGGTTTAGTCAGCTACAGAAGATGAGTATGAAAATATCTTGTTGACAATGAAAGCAAAATATCACAAGTTCAAAGGTGTCTTGAAATATGTAGATGATACATATTTGTCAAAATATAAGGAAAGATTTGTTCGTTGTTGGAGGGATCGACAAATGCATGTTGGTTGTACCACGACCAATAGAGTGGAGAGTCAACATTCGGTGTTAAAGAAGTGTTTAATGACATCGACAGGTAGTTTTGATACAATTTTTCCCAAGTTACAATGCATGGTGCAAACTCAAGTTGGAGAAATCAAGGATGAGAACACTTCATCTTACAAATGATGCATTCTATCAACACCTTAATGGGAATGTCAGTCATTGGGGGCTAAAGTTAATTTTTTACCCAGCAAGAGATAGCAGAGTCATTGGAATCACTTGATGATTGTGATTGTTTCTTGAGTCAGACTCATGGTCTACCTTGTGGCTGTCAGGTATTTATGTATATAAACTTAGATACTTCTATTCCATTGGATGACATACACATTTTCTGGAGAACACTACACTTTCAACCACATGAGTCTACTAAGGATAATGAGGTAGATTTGTTGATTATGAGATGTTGTGATGAGATGTTACAAAGGCCGAGACACATTAAGGACCAACTTGTTGAACAATTAAAACAGATGGTGTTTCCTGAGGAGCAAGACTTGGAGGAACCTGAAACATGTGCCAAACCAAAAGGCAGACAGCGTAAGAATTCAACTAGTAGGGAGCCATCATGGTACGAGAGAACTGAGAAGATGTTTAGCAAAATGACTTCAAAAATTACTGGCTCTCGTCATAGTAAGGGTAAGGGTTCTTGTCCCACATCTTCATTTGGTGATTTCAGATCTCATTCAGTGTCTCGTATAGATTTGGATCCGCCCCGTCACTCGAGTTATTTGTCTGATATGGAGCGACCTTATACCTCTGGTTATGTTCCTGATTTTGAGCCTCCTCGTCACTCTAGTTATGTGTCTCATACTAGACAACCAAGTAGTTCTGTCCCCCTTGCTGACCCATTATTTTTTGTCAGACATGAGATTCAATCTTTTGTGTTGGATTACATTAATTGTGTTGTAAATGTAAAAGGGGATGGTAATTGTGGGTATAGAGCAGTTGCTCACCATGTGTATGGTGATGAGATGTATTGGACAAATGTTAGAAGAGATATGCTTCAGTCTATTGATACCCATTATGGTAGGTACATCATGCAATTTAAGACACATGAGCGGTTGAATGAAATAAGGTACATGATTGATCACACAGATGGATGGTCCGGCAGAACGTGATAAGTGGATGGAATTATCAGAGCTCGGATTTGTGGTTGCCACGACATATGATGTGGTGTGTGTTTGTTACTGGAAAAAAAGGTAGTGTTACATATGTCCCACTATTCAGTCAGGAGACTGACCATACTTGTATTGGCTATCGTGTGATTACTATGACATTCCTTCAGGCAGCTGAACATTATGTATCGGTATGTAATATGATGTTTTGATTGTGAAGACAATTTAATTACCTATAATAATGTGATTTTGATTTATTTTCCTTTTTTGCAGGTTGTGATGAGAGATAATTTCCCCATACCTCCGGTATCTAATTTATGGAAGTGGTGGCGTGACCCAAATTTTCACGAGGATTGGCCCTCTATTATGTCAAATCAGATCTCACTGTGGCAATCATTACTATAAGACATTTGTAGTCATGCTTATTGTTTATATTTTTATTATTACTGCAACTTTCATGAATTTGAATTTTATTGTAATTGTTTTAAATTGCTCACCATAATCTCCTCATTTTTTTTATTTTTTCATTATTATTGCATCTTTTATGAATTTGAATTATAATGCAATGGTTTAAAAAAAAACAGCATGATCTCCCCTGTATTTTGAGAATATAACTGTGTCATATAGACATATAATATAAGACCAATTAACCTGTTATCACATTTCACAATATTCATACAATATAACAAAGTCTAATAATACAATAAAAGTATGAAAGTAGGTGAGCCCTTTTATACAACACAACACAATATAGCTAGCCACCAATAATAAATAAAGTCTTATAACACACATCTAACACAATAAGTCCACAATATAATCAAATATGCCTAGAACGGCGTCTATAGCTAACACCGTGACGGGCCACAGAAGTACTCCCCCTAGCTTGCACATAAGCTCTTGCCTCAGTCATGTCCTCTGTATCCTCTGTGTCCACACTAGGTGCCACATCAACATCAGCCTCAGCCTCAGGGTCATCAGGTATATCTCCTCCACCATCTCGCAAAGTGAGAGCATCATATGCCCTAAACACACACTCGTAGAACTCGGCGTGACCCAATCGATGCCCAGCATCTCGCCTGCAAGGGTGGAGGAGCCGAACTGCCTTATTTATCCTCTGCAAATTAAAGCACAGTCATTAGAATTACTCAAAAATCCGGCAGAGTCTCCTCTGCAAATAGAATGTTTTACGAGGCCATAAAGGCCACTCACAACACAATAAGCTCAATCTCAACATTAATATCAAACCCAACCATCGAAATATGCAGTTTCAATTAAAAATCCAATAGTTTTGTCACTTTAAAGAACACGAGTTCATTTTACCTCCAAATGTGATGCCTGTTTAGAGGACGGAACATGGATGCCATCGGGTATGCGATCCGGGTTCTGAAGGCGTGGATGTGTGCGCTGGGTAAACCACTCAATATACGCAGATACCGTAGCATGTGGCAATCCTACAGGGGCCCTCTCTCTCAAGTCTACTACATGTGACTCCGGAGTCCACCAGTTTGCTAGGTTTGCACTGTACTTGATCACATTTCGTCGTGGATCTCGGTGTCTGATACTAGTCTCAGGTGGAGTAGGTGAGATAGGTATTCGCTGGATGTATCCAAACTGACGAGTGACATGCATAGGCATATAAGGCTCCACCATATCTAAATAGCGTATACACCCGTGAAACCTTGACATCCAGCACTTCTCGACATCCTCTAACGGATATGGCATCCAAATAACCTTTATAAAAAAATTAGAGTTAATAGGATAAATATGAAATTTAAACAATTTTAACATTTATAAAAAAATTATAGTTAATAGAAGAAATTTAAAATTTAAACAATATACCTGAGATGCTTGTAGCTCATCTAATATCATCCGATATGCACGTAGACTATCGGTGGACCTACACTGGGCTCTAGGTGACTGCCATCTCATGGCCCAAGGATCGGAAGTAGTCCAACTAAGAAGAGGCTCATGAGGTTTGAACATCGGAAAATGCTCGTATATCCATGACTGCAATAAATTAAACAATTAAATAAATGAATGAAAATTCTTAAATTAAATATTTAAAGATAATTTTTAATATGAAGTCTACTTTGTACCTCCAATAATGTCAAACAACCAGCTATCTGATTACATTCTGCCCTGGTGGCAATTCCCAAATGCCGATATAAGTAAGCTAGCGATGCAGCACCCCATGAATGGTGTGGAACAAGATGGAGCTGACGAAGCGCAGACAATAGTAAACCAGTGACCATGTTCGAGGTCTTGTCAACAAACAATGTACAACCTAGCAAGTACTAAAGGTAGCACTGTGCCTCAACAATGTCACCTACATCCAATTCCTTACACCTACTAGAAAGTGTCTTCAGCTTTGATGCCACCGTGCTTCCAGTCAGTGTGAAGTGAGGCCATGCTAACCTGAATGCGCTCACTGATATATGATAGAATTGAATCCTTATCAGCAATTATTGCTACATGCAAGACAAAATCATAACACGTTACATTATAACAGGAATACATATAATTTAAAATACAATAAAAGTGATATAAGAAACATACCTCCGACTCAGTAACACTAACATCCAATTCTAGAATGAACTGGACGTCATGGAGTGTCACGGTCATCTCTCTAAATGGAAGATGGAAACTATTAGTTTCAGGCTGCCATCTCTCTACGAAATCTGAAATCAGGGGAACGTTCATGTTTGTGAACATGCACCGACTCATGTGGCTTAATCCAGACATAGCAACCATCTCCCTGGCCCGAACTGATCGAGGCTCATCCCAAAAAGGCAAGTAAGAAGTACGCAAATGACATTTAAGTGTACCCCTTTCCTAGAATTAGGTACAAAAATATAAACCAATTAAACAAACGATGCATTAAATAATATTTTAAAAAATTCAAAGTAAAAAATTATTAATTCCAAATAAAGACACGTACCTCGCCACGCCATACGTCATATGCCACATAACCCCTAAATCCCTTAAGCAACTTTGGGATCTCTGGTCCTCTTGGAGTGGCAATTCTCAACTCCCACTCATTCATCGCCCCGCTCGATGTACTAGAACTGGTCGATCGAGAATGACGAGAAGATGAAGCCAAAGTTGTCGGAGGCGTCATGAATCCAACACCCTTACCCGCTCCACGTCGACATGGAACGGGTATCTCTGGAAGAACCTCCAATGGCCCGTCATCTTCGCCATGAAGGTCTATCTCCACATCATTGTCATCTCTTTCGTCGCCATAATCAATAAGCTGATGTTCATTTATCTCAACATCAGTAATGGTCTCCTCCCGAACTGGAAACCCATGTGTCGGCACAAATATAGATCCAACAGGAGTCATAGGATCTCCTACAAGTGGAGAATATGTACTTCCTGATTGACAAGGTAGCACGTTACGCAACCTTTTGAGCGAGTTTGAAACACATCGATCCTTGAAGCGGCCTTCACGTTTCGTCATTAGCTTTCGTAATTCGGACTCTGAAATTGATCTCTTATTCGACATCTAAACAAATTTAGACAAAATTAATATAACAATTTAAACAACTATATTAAATTAATATTACAATTTAAACTATTATAGCACATATAACAAAACAACTACAATATAAACAAAATCAATTAACTAATAAATCAATTAAATCAACTACATATATTCATCATATTAAATTCAATAAAAACTAATCTTAGATAAAGTTAAATATTAAACTAAACCAATTAATTTTAAAACTATAATGTGACATCTACGCAAATTAAAATTAAAATTAAAACTAATATATTAGATTAACTTAATTATTATAAACAAAATCAATTAAAATCTAAACATGTCAATTAATTATAAGTTTATGTACATAATTAACAATAAGATTATATACTAATAATAAAATTGATGAAATTCAAACATTTCACTAAATTATATCAATAACAAATTCATTTTAAATTAAATTAAAATATATAATTATATAAGGATTTTGATTACACTAAAATTATAAAATTACACTAATTTCATTCCATTCAAATTATATAATTTTTTTTTCTAATTTTATTATAAAAAAATTTGGACCAAACTGGACCGGCCCGACCCGCCCGTTTGACCGAACAGGGCCAGCACAGCCCGCCCGCTCGGACCGAACGGGCGAACCCAGCTAACACCGGACCGGGCCATATCTACCCTGCCCGTCCAGCCGAGCCGGTCCAGGGAACCATCACCCGGCGCGGGCGAAGCACCCAGGAGCCGGTGCGGGCGGAGCAAGGCGAACCGGCGCGGGCTGGACGGTCTCGACCGTTCCAGTCTGCGGGCATCGATGCCGTCGACCGGTCGAGCCGGCCGGGCGACATTTTCAGGCTAAATTTTTCCATATTCGATTTCTTATTTTTCCCACACAATTTCAACTTTTTAATCCCATATAAAACCAATTAAATGTATATCAATCAAAGCCCATCATATAACAATCACCAAAACAAGTTTTTAAAGCATCCAATTCATCATTCAAATTCAACCGAAATTCTAGCCTTCTTTCTTCAATTTTGCATCAAAATAATACCAAATCTAACAAAAAAACTTATTAAACATTCATAGATAGTACAAAACTAACATGTTTTGACATTCGTTTCGTTAAAAACGACTTTAATTTGACTGTTTTTTGATTTGATTTGGGATAGAATTGGTTGAGGAATAGAGGTGAGAAGGGTATAATTGTCAAATGGAGTACTGACATTGAAGTAATAGGGTGCTGCATTTAGTAATTATGGAAAATTCCTCAATGGTCTGTTTGGTTTGTGGAGAGTGGAGGGGAGGTGGGATTTTTTCAAAAATTCCTTCTTTGGTCCATAAGTTTGGAGCAGAGCGGAAGGCCAAAAAAACAAAAAACAAAAATCTCATTTTCCCTCCCTTCCTCTTCTATACTTCACCTCCAAAATTGTGAGATTTGGAGGGGAAGGATAATGTCGTTGTAAAATTATCAAATTGTCCATATTAATATTAAATGAAAAGGATTACAAGTAACTACAATAAACAAAATCAATTGTGAAATGATAAAAAGGTATTACCAGCTCACAGTTCATTGTCAAATTCATGGAATTTGGGAATGAAAAAGGAAGAGGATATTTTGTTTACAAATGTGTCTACCAAAACCTGTGGAAGTGGAAGATGACAAACAGACAGATGATCTTCATTTCCCAATTATCTTTCAACAGGTCCTATCCGTCTTCATGACGAATTCCACGGGAAAATAGTTAGATATCTGCTCTGGTGGACTTGCTCAGACCCTATGCTTAGTGTCACAAACAGGTACAACTAGAAGAGTTGGCCTTATAGTTCCTTAGCCATAATTTACATTCCATGATATTATTGATATCCTCTTCAACTTCAATAATCACATTAGTTTTATTACATAACAAGAATGGTTGGAACACATCATTTGTCATGTCTCACTTTCCATGCAATGCATGGGGTTAAAATACTACTTTAACATGTTACTACTAGAGAAACGAGGACAACCGCATTAATTTATGCAGTAAAAAGCAGTAAATATTTTCATTCAACAAAATCATCCAATTCAGGGACAAGGAAAATAGAACCATATTTTCTCCAGTGTGGAAAGCTTATGGCTATTTCTTGGTATAGCTTCTTGGTATACACTTCCCATTCCATGGCTGCAGCAGAAAATCTAGCCCAGTCAAAAACGCATTGCTGCTTTCCTGAATCCAGATTATTGATAAATGTTTCTGCTTGTAGTTGATCTTTCAGAACCACTTGTTTTAGGTAATTGACTTTCTCCTTTTGTTCTACAGAAAGCAGTTTCAGTTTGGTAGATAACTCTTTCAATTCAATGGACTTCAACTTGGGATACTTCCAACAAAAGAATTGCACCACCTGATATTAAAATGAAATAAGACAAAAGTCATGAAGTTGCTCAAGAAAATTAATTATTTGTAGGGAAATAATTGTACTTAATAAGATCCACTAGCAGACCGGGGTGCCAGAGTAAACTCATGTCCATCCTAAGTACTCAGGTTCGAATCCCTTCTCTCACCATGTATCAAAAAAAAAGAAAAAAGGATCCACTAGCAATAATCCCAGATTAACGCTTGTTGCCTAAAAAATGCACTAAGAAACTTAAGTGGAGAGTAGTCAATTAGGAAAACTCAAGCTTCCTGCAATGAGCTAACTAGTTGAAGAGCAAATCAAATTTTAGATTTCTACTATAGTAAGCACAAGAATATAAAAACCCAGACAATCATTAATCATAAGAGGTCATCTCTAAAGATCATATCTGAAAACCCCCCCACCCCCCCCCCCCCCAAAAAAAAAATATAGAAAAAAAGCAGTTTTCATGTTTGCTGGTGGTTCAGTAACTTATCTGAAGATGAAATCTTAAGGTGTGAAGCAATAACTAAGATCTTAAACAAAATCCCAGAAGATACCTCCCAAAATATTGTTCCATCAAACGTATTCATAAGATTACCATAAAGAATCCAATTTGGCTAGTAAATATGAGGCAGTGAGTTAGTTGTTTGTTTGCAGTCATTAAACAGCAGAAGACTTCACCCATCAAACACCTTAGTCCACTGTAGAGCTAGTGCTAAGGGAAAGGTATGTCTGACCCTTGATAGGGGACAAAAAGAAAATGAATTGCCAATGACCACATAAGTGGACATGGAACTACCAATTCATGTGATAATTCAACTTCTAATTTAGCATTAAGTACCGAAAAAGGAATGGAAATTATGAGTTGAACTTCAAATAGAAAGACTTCCCAATACATCAAAGAATTTCATTTCAACTTAATAACAACAAGATGTTAAGGAATCAACTTCAAATGCTTAGTCTGTGCCATTAGAAAGATTATACACAAATCTAGGCACAAGTAACAAAACAAGGGTTGCCTCTTTGTGAGAGCCTCAATTATATTGATTGAATTTGAGGGTTTCCATGATTAATGTATTATAATAATAATAATAATTTTAAAAATAAAACAAAAATAAAAACACAAGAGAAAGGCACCTGAAGGACATGCGAGATGTTGATAAATTTCATCTCAAACAACTCATCTCCCCATGCCAACAGTAATGGTTCCATCAGTAATTCTAACAACTTGTTAGGTGAATTTACTGCTAAATGACAAATCAGCTCAGAAGAAGAATAAAAATCCAGTCCAAGAACATGTAACCTTGCACAACGTAAGTCAAATCCTGACTGGAATTTTGAAGCTTCATCAGGAGGAAACCAGTACATGGAATAGGATGCTGGTATAGGTAAATGTGAGCCAAACTTGCTATCCCAATCATCCAACGAACCTTGAGAGAGAAATGAAATAAGTTTTTCATCTTCATCATGACCTGCATCCCTACTGAACCACAATGTAAGTGTAACTCGTTCACCTTCAGTAATCTGTTTGAACGATGTAAGCATCAAAAAGAAATTCCAGCATAATATGAATACAAGCTTTAACATTTATATGCTAGAGTCCAAAAGAGAACACACAAAACAATGCATGGTCACTGATATAATCAGAGGATTGCATGCAATGTAGGCTCAACACAAGAATGGGAGAAAAGAAGGAGATCAAGAAAATCAGAAAGAAAAAAGGGAGCCATCGTATCTACCACATCAACAGAGTGCACATTTCTGCTGTCAGCTGTGTACATCACAACATCCTGAAAAAAATGTGACTATTGTCAATGGAATAAAGAACATAATAAGAATATGACGTGCCAGTTCAATACTAGGAATTCAAAAGTTTCTTCACATTGTTGCAAAAAGATGGTAGAATTTTGTCAACATCATGTAAAATTGAATAATCATATTTCCTTTTGCCAGAGTAAATTGACTTATTACACTTACTAATTATATGTATGAAGAACATATAAAATAACAGAGTACTTACACCAGCCATGGGCACAATGGTTGATGGTTCACCGTCCTGAAAGTGAAATAGTCCTCCTTTGAAATCCTCCCCATAACTATTCAAGTAACAGACTGCTTCAGCCCAAGGAAGAAGAACTGTGAGTTTAAGTGATAAACTACAGAGGAAGCCAACCAATGCAACCCTCCCTGCCCCCCCCGGAACCCTGTGAAGAAAAAAAACACACACACACAAAGAACGAGAGGGAGAGAGAGATATACAAAGTTCTCTTAGTTTTGTTAGACCTAGAGGCATTATCAGAACAAAATTTAAATGGTCGAACATATGTCTTCTGCAAGGGAATGTAATTCTTCCAATAATAGTAGTAGAACACAAGTTATGAACCACTAGAGTACAAGTATTGGCATCAGCCACACAACAATACTCTAGCAATGCATTGAAAGGTGGTCCAAGCTGATTATGAAGAAACTAATCATCAGGGTCAACAATAGACTGTACTAGAAATGTTTAGATGCATTTCACAAGGAACTGCACCAACAAGAGTTATCCCACAGCAACTTGTGCCACACAGCCACCCAATGAGAAGAAAAAGAAGACTAAAGTCTTACTCTTCAAAGAAAAAGAAACCCCTTGGAAAAATAATCAAGTCACTATTATTCTACAAAAGAATATGCAGATATTATACATTAAAAATCAATAAGATGGAAGTGTCAATATCCAAAAAGAGACAGATACAAGCAAGAAATGTTACCACAAGGAATAGATGGACTAAAGCAGATCTATGTAAACAGGTAAAAATTTTGGTATTTCCAGATTAGGTGAATTCACAAATTTTGGGGATAACAAAAACAAACCCACTTCACTTAAGGTTGAAGAAAACACCAGAGGTACAAGACTCAAGATATTACAGTCTGAAAAACGAAAAGCTTTGCAGTTAGCACAAAGGTTGAGCAGGGAAGGGCACAGTATTCCCATGGTTTCCAATCCTAATTTTGAATAAAAAGCAAGAATTAGAACATTCTCCTGCCAAAAATACATATGAACCAAACAATATCCCAATGAGTTTTGAGTCTAGGAATGGCAATCAAGACGGGGTGGGACGGGGACCAAGAATCCCTTCCCCATTCCTGCTTTGAGGATTGGTAGGGATTCCCATCCATGGCCTGATAGAAACAAAACCATCTCCATTGACCCCCCCCAAACAAAAAAAAAAAAAGGAAACTAAGGACAAAAATCCCCATTTAGGCCCACAAAAAAAAATTCTACACTATATATGTGCATGTGTGTGTATACACACAATCCAAAAATATATACATTGGGGCATGCAGACGGAGATGGGACAGGATATATGGGGACTAGATGGGTCAGACCAAGCCAGGACAACAATGGCCAAGCCCTGTCCACAATCCATCCTTGCTTAGCAATCCAAAAGTCTATGCACATCCACATCACCAACTAAACAAAATCCCCAGGTCAATCAGGCCACAACTATGATGAGGAAAATTGTTATCCCTAGTTTTGACATCCACATGATTCCTATGCAGTGAGATGGTATGTGGCTTCATTTTGAGATTTTAATCATCATTACTTCCATATGGTAACACATGTATGTCATGTGTGTGCGTGTGCATGTGCATGCATGGATATATACATTAAGTCATTAACCTCCTTATCTTTCATACATTATACGTAATTCCTACAGAATGAGAAATCTTGATCTTCCTTGTTTAGGTAGTGTCCTAAAAAAAGGACAAACTATTACTAATAAACAAAGAGATGATTATTTTAACTTGTCAAAACCAATTATTATGGAAGTCCAATCTCCACCTTCCTATATCTGATTTGAGAGTAGTCTAAGAGACTTTTCATGATGAAAGCTCTATAGCTTTTAATATCTTAATTTTGATTAAATTACAAACATTGATAAGGACTAATGGTTTAATTGTATAAGTGTTGGTCTTTTAGGATTCATGTATCTAATCCATACAAGATCGAAGTTTCAAGTGTTCAGAAAAGAGCATTTGCTATCAAGCGTTGAAGATAAACAGTTTCTGGATTAGATAGAATTTAGAGGTGTAGTGTTATTTCTTTATTTATTTTTAGGTATCTCTAGATCTACCTCTATAAGTAATAAGTTTTATAAGTTGCTCAATAAAAGTGAAATGTTTTTCAAAATACATTTCATTTAGATAAAAACATGAGTTGAGTATTATTTTCAAATTACATGCACATACTTTAAAATTCATAAAATGTATTCCACAAACTCTTGGAGTTGTTTGGAATCTTGTTTTGCATAATTTCAATGCATGTGCGGTCGACCTAACTGAAGTGTGGTTGACTACAGATCATGCGATCGACCAGACATCTCAGAGTATCGTTCGCTGAATGTCCAGAGCTCTTTAGAACACTTGCAGATGATGGTGCGGTCGATCGGACTTCTCAACTCATCGTCCGCAGTATGTCCAGAGTTATCTGGAACACTTGCGTACGATGGTGCAGACGACCTTTCTGATATGCGGTCGACCGCACTTCTCCTGAGTGGAATTCAAACAACCATTTTTATGACCGTTGGTGCATACATATAAATACCCAATTGTTTAAAAATACTCAAATACGCGACCTTTTGAGGATAAATCTGATTCTTACACTTCATAGAACAACTTGAGATCATTTTCAATCCAAAACATAATTCACATTGTGAAATTCATCAAAGTGGGATTGATACTAAATCATTGGGGTTCTTGAGCAACTTAAAGGAAAATATTACTCAAAGAGGTATTTATGCTTTATATTGATATATCTTCATATTAAGGCGATATCTATATCAAACTCTTCATTTTCATATCTTATTTGTTTTGTTCAAGGTTGCATTGAGTTTAAAACTCTAAGGGTTAGAGTGAGCCTTGAATCATAGAAAATTGTGATTGTATTAAGAGTATTTATTTCATTAATTGTTGTATTAGAGATAGGTGTGTAATCAATGTCATATTGTAAAACTCATAGTATTGAGTGAACCTTGATTGGGTAAGAGGTTTGTGTTGTAAAACCTAAGGGAATTGGGTGAGCCTCTATTGTAATCTCTTATACTAAATTAGTGAAAGGTTTTGTGAAATCCTTGAGTAGATAGCTCAAGGTAGTGGATTAGGTTTTGTTGGATAAACCGAACCACTATAAATATTTGTATCATTTGCCTATTTCTTGAATACATTATTTCATACACTATTTGAGCACCAAGTGTTTGTTATTTGTTATCTTTGAAAGCACTGTTTGATTTAAAGAGAAAAAATCGATTAAAACCTAATTCACCCCCCTCTTAGGTTTTTCACATGATTTAGAAAAGCTTAGTAAGTTCCAGAAATGTCCAGAAGCATCCCCATAAAGCTCCAATTGTAGAAGGAACTACGAAACCAAGATCAATAAAATTGATGAAATTTATTTAGAAAAATAGAATTTCCAAAAGCTAGAATATAAAAAAAATTACCCACAGCAAACTCCCGTTGCTTGAGATAAGGTCTGTTATCATCACTATGCCATCCAATGCTCGCTCCTTTTGTCCAACTGAATGATTTCAAAAATAGTGCAAGAATATGAGCATCATGTTTATGAGTAGTTATGCAATGTCTTGTGATTGAATTGAAGTCAGATAGACTCTTTGCATTTAAGGTTGTAAGTGGTGAAATGCAAAATGAAAAGTGAAAGCCAACAAAAACCCCTATTAAGGACAACATTAAGAAAGTTCGAAGTACAACACAAAGAATTTCCTTCTTGATGCAGTCACAAAAACAATCATCACATAAGTCTTCAGAAGGAAAACTTTCCTCTCTGAAACTCAACAAATTATAATTGATGTAGTCAACTCAGGTGACAAGACCACTGATGACATGAGAATCAAAGTTTCAAAAACATACCTAGTTCTCAATAGAAAGATATGTTATGGTATGAACATATGCTGTTTGTGCTGCTGAAACCTCTCTATATTGATGTATTTTATTATGATAATTTTCAAGCTATGATACACATTAAAAGGTTTATTGAACTAATTCCTCATCTCATCAGTTTCTTGATTTCCTTTTGGTCCCACACAAAACATCTCATAAGACGTACTTTTGATGCAACATTATTTGAGCTTCGGTGATGGCTGATAAGGTGTTGCCTAATTTAGGGAGCAGGGAAGAAAATTAGAAGAGAAGAAGAGTTAAGATTTAGATTTAGATAATTTAGGGCGCAGGGAAGAAAATTAGAAGAGAAGAAGAGTTAAGATTTAGATTTAGATTTAGTTGAACAGGAGTAAAGGATAGAATTCAGCAAGAGAAAAGAGGGAAAAGAGGCAAAACCTCACAGCAAAAAAACCCTATTTCATAATTCAATCATCTCCTCTGATCAAGAGCTATTACAATTATTTATCTAGGCATCAAAACCCTAAAACCAATACTATTTCAAAGCTACAAATATTCATGACTGTGGAACTTAAATCCTAAAAAACTTAAAAGCCAAAATCTTTAACTGCAAAGGTTGCCAATTGACTGCATGTAAAATACTTTATTGAAAAATTTAAAAATCACCAAAACAACCTAGACAGTAAACACTAGACTAGAGAAACAATCACACAACTATTACATGATTCAATATTCATTGAAACAGCTAAAATTACCATCAACTCTAATACAATATGTGATCTTCCAAATTTTCTTGGTCTTTTCTTTGCATTCAACATCAGGTCTGTATAGTATATGCATGAAACCATTTAGCTGGAACAACCAATGTCCTTTCAAGTATTGATTTAGAAGACCAGCGTTACCCCTTACCTTTGCTTCACCCCCGGCCCTGAAAAGAATTTGTGTTTTTCAAACTGAAACTCTCTTTTGGAATGGAGGGAATAAATGGGGATACTTACATACAAATCCATCAAACAAAATTATATATGTGTGTGTGTGTAACTTATTAGATCTATTTAAAACTAAACACTGAATTTCTATCCACAACAAATCTCATCTTAAAATTTAAAATATATTATTGGAAGCCGTGTAAAATTATTCTCTTTGTCCCATTTCAGCACCAATTTAACATATATGTCTATACAAATGGATGCATGAATGTAAGCATATTGCCATTACTCTTCATCATTCTTACACCCAAATTGAGCACAGCTTCAATTTTGAGCTTTGAGTTCCTCTTGATTTCTTATCAAACTATAGCATTCCAGAATATTCACAAAAATACCAAAGGCCAAAGGATCCAAGCATCTGTTGATAAAGATTAATTTAACAGTACATTGTCTATGAGTCTACAAGGAGAGAGAGAGAGAGAGGGAGGAAAGACTACCTTATTAGTCCAGTGAATTCAATAACCAACTCAAAATCACATCCAAAATACTCTTCCACCTTCTCCCTGAGCTTCTCTACATATGCCAAAAGATGAACAGAATTAATACTGAACCAAATATCACAGGAACAAATAAATAAATAAAAAAGCTAGATAGGGATTCATTAGAAGAATGTAAACGAATACCTCTAATGGGAACAAGGGGCATAATTAAGTGAGAACAATTGGTGGCAATTAGATGAGAAAGAGTGGTGGAGAACACATTAGGCCTGTACCCAATTGTGCAACAGCACTTGTGTATAAATTCTAACTCCTTCAAATACAATAACGTAAAACGATGAGTACATATTTTTCTGTAAACAAAACCCCATATAAGCATGTCTAAAGGTAAAGAGATGTATAAGGACCTTGCAAACATCTAGAGAGAGGAAGTTGTTAAGAATGAGACGCGGGTGCTCCTCCATTTCCGTCATTGACAACAGCCTGGAGATTTCAACTGCTTCTGCAACAGCTAATTGGTCAGGGTTGCTTCCAAGCTTCAAATAGGGAAACAGATAGGAATTGCAAACCAGGGAAAAAAAAAAGAGAACAAACAAACAATTTGACAGGGATAACCGAAATAGAGAAGCAGGGCATAAGTCCCAACTTATGCAGGAAGCAAAGGGGAAAAAAACTAGTTTAGACCCACAGAGAAATTTAAAAAATGCCTAAAAAATTACAACTTCACAAACATGTAAAGCTATACCATTTCATTACAACAGGAACACTGCAGAAAGGTCATTATGAAATCATTACCACAACCAAAGATCATTTGAGAGTCAGAATGCAACAGTATCAAAAACAAAAAATAAACACGAATACCAACAGAATATTTGCTCACTGATACATATACAACATACAGTTGGTTCACTATTATATGTTCATAATGTTTTTTTTTTCCAAATGGGACAAGAAATTGAGATGAAGAATATGAAATGCATCAGCTGGCACCTCGGAATCACTCTGTCATTCCAAGTCTAATAACTTGGAATCTAATGACTTCTGAACTGAGGAAATAAATAAGAGAGATACAGAATTCAAAGAGGGGCGAGGGAAGGGCCGAGGAGAGCTAGGAGAAGGGTGAGAGTTTTTTTCTTTGTTTCTTTCATATTTACGGGTTTTCAAATTTTAGGAGTGTATTCAGTAGAATTAAGTGGAATTTTTTATATTTGGTATAAATGTTATATTTAAAGTTATATATATATATATATATAATTGTATGTCAACTACTTATAAATTTTATATAAAGATATAATAATTAGATATGGTATTATGATATATATTATTAATTGTGTAACTTTATATTATTAATTACGTAAATAAAAATGAGTTATATTATTAATTAAGTAATTATAAAATATAAAAAATGTTATTATGTATTATATTATTAACTATATTAATTAAATGAATTTATATTATTAACTATATACTAAGTAACTATAAATTAATTTATTAATTATGTAAATAAAATCAATTATATTATGAATTATGTAAATTAAAATGATTTATATTATTAATTATATAATTAAAATGTGTTATATTATTAATTATATAAATTAAAATGAGTTATAATATTGACTAAATAATTATAAAAATTGTAATTATTAATTATATTATTAAATATATTGATTTAAATTAATTTATATTATTAAATATATAACTAGTGGGGTATTATGTGTGGAGGCTGATAAATAAGGGTTAGGTGTTGGAATGTGAGTTTTTCATCTCTCCAAATAGGGTGATTATTTGGTCTAAATCGATTATTTAAATTGAATTTTAAAATTTGATTTAGTTTTTTTGTCTAACGATTCAATCCAATTTGATTTTTGAGGAAGAAAATTATTTCGTTTCGATATTCAATTTTAAACATCTGATCGAACAAAAAATCAAATAATTAATCAAATTTTTTTCTAATTTCATTTTTTTCTTATTTTGACAAAAATCGAGTTACAATGAAAGAACTTTTTATTTTTATTTTTATGAACGTTATATAAATTAAAAAAAATTAGAAAAAATTAATATTTCATTTTAAATATATATAAAGTAAAATTTCACTCTTGATCGAACTTAAATATTTTGGTATTTAATTTTTCGATCTTATAGGTTTATTTTCGTTTTCATCATAAAAAAATTGAAAATCGAGTTTTCAGATCGAATATCGAACTGAAAAGCGGAGGCTAAATAGGAGCTAACCCCTATTTACATGAATGGAGAGAAATAGAAATACCCCATTATAGTTAAACCATGGAAGAAGAAGGGATATAAATAATATTTCTAATGAGGGGGGCGATAGGTAAGAGTCCACGCCTCACTGGCCCCCATTGTCAGTCTCTTAAACTTATTAGTGAGAGAAAACATGACTTAATATTCAATCAATCCAAAAGATATACCTCATTACAAATTCTGAGTCCATGTTTAGAATTGGGTTGGGAAAAAAAAATTCTGAGAAAAGCTACTGGAGATGGTTGAAATTAGCATTGAGATTGAAACAAAAGTTTGCGCCACACTTCTGTTAATATAAATGACCGTTGGAAAATGTTGATTCTCCACCTGTTAGCGTCACCTTCATCGCCGATAACAAACCCACTGTAATTCTTCTTTTATCTTCACCATTCCGTATTTCCGTTTACTTCTGTATTTAGCAATTTGATATATGTCCAATAATTGTTTGATATATGTTCACTTGTCCTGAGGTTTTGTTGGATTTTGAACTGCAGCTAGTGAATTATATACACACACACACATATATATATATATATATATATATATATATATTCAGTGCAGAATGGGAAGATAATTAAAGTGATACTGAATGAATTTGGGAGTGAATACTGTCGTGCCTTCAAGCACGATTTGGTTCAAGCCCTAGAGTATTCTTATTCTTTTCGCAACTTGTTACTCTTTTGCCTTAAATTTTTCATTCTTTTCAATGAAGTTCGGTTATTAGATTATTGCATAATTCTTAAATGTTGCTGCTAATAATATAGTTTTAATTCTTCCAAGATTATGTTTTGAGTTTTGTTTCCTAGCGTGCTACTGAAAACACTGCTTACTTTGAACTTATTTAAGACTGGATATTGTTGGACCTTTCCTTTGCCAATTGATTTCCTTTTAACTTGAGTTTTATTAACCTACTGCAGCGGTTCTATTTTGTGCATATATATGAAGTGCATGCTCACTGAGTGTTGCATTTGTTAGAGAGGGAAAAGCATAGAAAATTGTGCCATTTTTGTTAAATCTGATTTTAGTTGGACCAAGGATTAATCCTTTAAACTTTCAAGTTTAATTGGCACTTGAATCCATCAACTGTTGCTTCTACTCTTCAGGTTTTCCTATATCAGCGTACTTCTTTTGATTAATGGATTGGAAGTAACTAAGTAATATGCCCTGCATGCCCAAAAGTGCATCTCTTATTTGATTAGGTGAACTTGTCAGAGGGATACTTCCATTCCTATTTACTTATTGTTAGAACTAGAAAGCACGCCCCTGTTCTGTATTTCTTAATCTCTCTGCTCTGAATATCTTTGCTGCTTGAACCTCTGAAACAACAAACTTTGTAGTTTTTCTGCTCTGAAGCCATTGAGACAACACAAGTCATCAAAGGTTTTAGATATCTCTTGCAATGACCTTGGAGCACATTCCATTGACACTAGCAGTTGTTAGATATCTCTGGCTACTAACACCTAATGTTCTTCTCCTGGCTGCTCACTTTTTGTTGACAGTGATGTTATATATTTATCATATTTGACTATTTTACTACATATCTGATTAGCTGCATGAGACAATCTAAAATGAAGGTTGATTTGTTATATATCAATGGTGGCCCCCCTATATCCTCCAATTAACATATCCTCCCAATAATATTTATTGTAATACAATATATTCTATTAGCAATTTTGTTGCTGCACTTCAATCTGTGCACCCTGTAATATAGCTTTAAGGATGTAACTTACCTATGGCTGATTGCAAAGAGCTGTAATACTTAAGAAAAGAAGGAAAACTATTATTCTTCATGAATACATAACACAAGATTTTTCTTTTTTTTTTTAATAGGGACTTTTAACTGTGTATTTCTGTAGTATGCCAGTTAATTACTAGTATTGTCAAAACTGCAGGCTTTTCTTCTGCAATTAGTACTTCATTATATCATAAACCTGTTTTGGCATACCTATTTTACAGTTTAATGGGCTTCATTAATTTTCAGTTTTATTTAACCCAGCCCATTAGGGTTTTTATCTCACACATATATATAATAATAATATAAGGATTAAAATATTTAATCATTTTTTTCTTATGCAAGAATCCCGACATAGATCAAAATATCCCTGGTATGACAGCCACCACCAGCCGCTACAATAAGCCTAAAAATCAATTTTCTTCATCATTTACCCTTTCATATTCAAAGATTCATAGTGTTTTTGAAAAAAAAAAACTCCCTATTATCATTCTATTTTATTTTTTTAGTGATGATTTTGTTTAGCATTGTGGTTTAAGTTTGGATAGAGAGGGAGGAAGAAGAGAGGAGGGTGGGCGAGCAGAGGGGGAGGGAGAAGAGAGAAGGTGAGGCGGGCAGAAGAGGGAGGGAGGCGAGCTGAGAGAGGGATGGAGAAGAGGGGAGGGAGGTGGGCAGCCATGGGGGAGGGAGAAGGAGGAAGAGGAAGAAGGAGGAAGGGAGAAGGAGGAAGAGGAAGAAGGGAGAAGAGGGAGGGAGAAGAAGAAGGGGGGGGGGCAGCGGCCGAGGGAGAGAAGAAGGGGGGATGGTGGCTGGTGGGAAGAAGGGGGAAAAGAAAAGAATTAGGGTTGGGTTTTGGAGATAAAGGGGGTATTTTTGTAATTGTTTTTAAAACTTATCCATTTTTGCAAATAGGTCCTTTGAGTTTATAAATACTAAAGTTTTTCCAAATTCAGATACAATTTTACAGATTTCTTACAAATATTTTAGGATTTTCAAATTAGTTCCCAAGTCTTTTTAGAATTTTTAATTTGATCACACACTTCTTAAAAATTATATTTTTACCCAATTCTTTTTAGGAATTCCCTTTTATACCATAAGCCTTATTGAAATTCTGTTTCAACCCATATTTTTAAAACATTTCGTTTTTAGTCCCTAAACTTTTGAAAATTACGATTTGACCACAAACTTTTCCAAACTCGAAAATTTTCCTTTTTATATTTTAAAGGTGTCGCCAAACTTTTTAAAATGCCAAATATTTCCTTTAATATTTCAAAAAACCATTCTTTTTCATTTATATAGATTATTTATTTATTTATTTTATTTCAAACAAATTATTTAGTTTGACTTTTCAAGGTTCTGATTTATTGAATACTTTCAATGTATGAATCAAGGACTTAGGGAGTTAGTTTTTACAACTAATTTAGCACACATTTATATATGCTTTTAAGGTGGGAGTTCTAACTTTATTTAATTATTTATTTCTTTTTAATTACATGTTATATGTGCTATTTATTCTATGATTAATTGTCCATTTTTAAATTCTATTATGGTATGTGTACAATGTCTTTATAAGAGGGGCTTGAGCCATATAAAATAGGGATTTATATCCGATTGAACAAGAGCTTTAGCCCAATTAAACATGAGCTTTTGACTTGATGACATAAATTGACCATTTATGTTTACATTATATTTTTAATGTGTATATTCTTGTAAAATATCAAATTTTACTTTCACTAACTACTTTGTACTTAACCCATTAATTTTATTTTTCTAAAATTGTTTACAAATTGATGGGTTGTGATGCGGGAACGAAGGATGACCAATCATTTATGAATTTTGAACTTGGTTTAAATTATGTTCTTGATTTTGAACTAAGAATATTTATATTTAGTTTTACTTGGCTATAAATATTTATTCTGTTAAAGTTTGTTTTTGGGTTTCAAATTTATAATTTGATACTTATTTGGAATTAGGGATTTTGATTTAATATTTGAAAATTTTGACTGTTTTAAATTAGATTGTTCATTTGATTTGACTATTATATTATATTTTATATTTAGTATTTTTGGAAAATCTGAAATGTTTCAATATCACAATTCAAATTCTTAGTTTCAAGCCATAATCCTTTTTTTTTTTTTTTTCTCTTTTTGGTAGCAGATAGTCAGATTATGGTATAGTGAGAATGATACAATATATGCCATTGTTTAGAGCATGCTCAAGTGCCAAGACATTAACCCAATTACATGCACACCTGATAATCAACGGTCTAAACAAGGACCATCTTGCTTCAACCAAGCTGATAGAGTCCTATGCTGAAATGGGATCGTTTGAATCTTCAAGGCTTGTGTTTGACAATTTCACAAGACCTGATTCTTTCATGTGGGGTGTTGTTATTAAATGCCATGTTTGGAATGGCTTCTTTCAAGAATCTGTGTCTCTTTATCAGAGAATGGTGCTCGAACTGACCCAAATGAGTAGTTTTATATTTCCATCAGCTTTAAGGGCTTGTTCTGCAATTGGTGATCTAGGCCTCGGTAGAAAGGTGCATGGAACGATTGTCAAGTATGGTTTTGAGTGTGATTCTGTTATTCAAACTGCTTTGTTGAGTATGTATGGTGAAACGGGATGCCTAGATAATGCAAAGAAAATATTTGATTATATGCCAAAGAGAGATGGTGTTTCTTGGAGTTCAATTGTATCTTGCTATGTACAAAATGGGCAGGCAAGTGAGGCGTTACATATATTTGGAAAAATGGTAACCGAAGGTGTAGAAACTGATGCTATAACAATGTTTAGTGCTGCAGAAGCCTGTGGTGAATTGGGCTTATGGAGACTAGGAAAGTCACTACATGGTTTTGTTGTTAGGAGGAGCATCCATAGCCATAAGCAATTGGATACTTCTCTTATTGCAATGTATGGTAAATGTGGTGATTTGGTTAGTTTGGAAAGGCTTTTCTACAAAGCTGTTGATAAGAATACTTCTTCATTCACAGCAATTATTTCTTCCTATAATCAAAATGGATACCATGAAGAGGCATTAGAAACTTTTGTCTATATGAAAGAATCTGACGTGGAACCAAATGCAGTTACCTTGATATGTGTTTTATCTGCTTGTGCAAGGCTAGGTTGGCTAAAAGTAGGAAAGTCTGTTCATGGTTTTGTTTTTAGGGCTGCTATGGACTTTGAGAGTGATCTTTTAGAACCAGCATTGGTAGAATTGTATGCCAGTTGTGGAAAGGTAACGGATTGTCATAAGGTCTTTGATGTAAGTCAAGACATGCGTACAATAACATGGAATATGCTCATATCAGGATATGCCCAGGAAGGGATGGGTGAAGTGTCAATGAATCTCTTTAAGCGCATGTTTGCACAAGGCGTTGTATTGGATTGCTTTACTCTATCAAGTGTTCTATCAATCTGTGGTGATACTGGATTTTCTAAACTTGGATGTCAGATACACGGTCATGTTCTCAAGTCAGGATCTTCCAGTGAATTTGTCCAGAATTCACTTATTGGTATGTATGCCAAATGTGGGATGGTGGATTCAGCAGTGGCCATATTTGATGACATCCATCAAAAAGGTGTTGTAACATGGAATAATATGATTTGTGGATTTTCTCAAAATGGAAACTTTAAAAAAGCTATTGCTCTTTTTCATGAGATGTACTCAAATTCTTTTGAAATGAATGAAGTGACCTTCTTGAGCATGGTTCAAGCCTGTTCAGGTCTCGGATGCATTGAAAAGGGGAAATTGGTTCACCAAAAGTTGATTTCCTATGGATTGAGTAGTGACATGTGGATTGATACAGCCCTAATTGACATGTATGCTAAATGTGGAGACCTCCAGATAGCCCAAAGGGTCTTCGATACAATGTTGGAGAGGAGTGTGGTGTCATGGAGTACCCTGATAGGTGCTTATGGGATGCATGGTCATATTGATGCTGCAATTGGAGTATTCAGTAAAATGATAGAATTTGGAATAAGACCAACTGAAGTGACTTTCCTGAATATTTTGTCTGCTTGCAGTCACGCTGGTTATTTGGAGGAGGGTAAGTCTTTCTTTAACAAAATGAGGAGCACTTTTGGCATTGAACCCACCTGCGATCACTATGGATGCTTAGTTGATCTTTTGAGTCGAGCTGGTGATCTCAATGGAGCATATGAAGTCATCACTTCAATGCCATCACCTGTATCAGCTAGCATTTGGAGTGCCCTTGTGAATGGTTGTAGAATACATCAAAGGATGGATGTGGTTGAAAGCATCAGAGAAAATCTGGTAAATATATGTACAGATGATACTGGATATTACACACTGTTGTCTAACTTGTATGCAGATGAAAGTGAATGGGATATGTTTAGTTCTTTGAGAACAAATATTGAAAGGAGAGGTCTTGAAAAGGTCCCAGGATACAGTATGATTGAGATTGATTGAAGAATCCATGGATTTGGGCCAAATGTTAGGTCTAGTTCAATGAGTAAGTACAATTTTCATAATTTGGCTCAGTCCTGTATTTTTTAATTTGATGCTTTTGTTGCTGGACACATGCAGATCACTGAAAGAATATCCTTCAATGAATCAGAGCTAGAAAGTAGAAACTAGCACTTTCTTCCCTACAAGCTTAGAGCTAGCTTTCCTTACCAATCAATTGAAAAAATGGCTAAAACTCATCCAGGGACAGATGGGGGTTTGCCTTATAGCTTGAAATCTCTGTCTATAAGATGTTGTCAAAGGCTTTGGAGTTGCCGTTGTGAGAAGGGTTTGCAGAGACTTCCCTCTCTCAGGGAATTGTTCCTTAGTAGTGTCCATCAACAAGAGACGTGGCTTCCGGAGGATTTGCTGTGGCCTTCCACTCTTATGTCTCTTATATTTCGAGACAATGAGAATGCGAAAACACTCAACTGTGGAGTCCTCCAACACCTCACCTGTCTTCCATATCTGTGCATAAATTTTTGCCCTAAGCTTCAGTCACTATCAGCGGAGGGACTGCCCACCTCCCTCACTGCACTACGCATATATGACTGCCTATATTGGCCAAAAGCTGCACACATTCCTCGCATACAAGTTGATTGGGAACTCATCCCCTGATCAAGGTTTGTCTAGGGTTCATGCTTGAACAATACTCTGCTGCAAAATGTTTTTGATTGCTCATGGTATCAGTGTATCAATTTTTTAAAGTTCAAACATTTTTCATAATTTGGATTTTAATAAAATTCTTACATTTTTTTTTCTTTTAAAAAAAGGGTCATGGTATACTCGAAGTTAACGTTTTCCTTTAAAAGGACAAAAAAAAAAGAAGCATACTAACATTAGTTGATAAAAAGAAAATTATATTGAACTTAAACATGAATAAATGATAATAAGTACCATGCATGAGCTTTAAAATATATATATATATATATATATATATATATATACATAAGATGCACATATTTGAAATTTGCAGTTACTGGGACACTGATATGTTAAGAGGTTAATCATATATCTATCTTCCAAAATAGAAAATAATAATATCAGAGAACAGCATTTTCCTCTTCATGAGTGTCATGTAAAAGTGGACCTAATGATACCATCCTTTTCTCAGTCAAGAGTTGAAGGTAATTGAGATATTTCTCCTCAATTGTTTTACTAGTCTTCATCAAGACAATATCAAAAGACAGTTCAAAGCATTTAAAAAGAGAATCTCCTTCATTCCAAATTTAGATTTGGCCAAAGCATCTAATTTTCTTAATACAAATTCATCAAGATAATAAAATAAATAAATAAAATATTTATATTATAAATAAATTATATTTATTTTATTGTTCTGACTAATGTAGAGAGACATTCAGCTAGTTGGATCAAGAAAAAGAATGCAGGATCCTCTGTTCTCCAGTTCCTAAGAAGTCATTGACATAGTTTCCTTTCCTTTTTTTTTTTCAGAAGGCAGAGTATACTGGAATTGACTGATGCATCACAATGCTATGGCCTCTATGCTGTGTCTAAAGTTCTTGTACCAGACAGTCATTGCTTCTTATATTCAAACTGGATCTTGTACAGCTCTTGCTTCCCTGCGCCCTCAAACCACCACCACAGTCTCTTTTTTTTGCGATGAGGTACTATTTTGGGGCAGCACCATGGGCAAAAAGCTGAAAAATGCATGAGCTTTTTCATTGTTCATGCCTCTTAATATTTTCTGGTGCATATAATAATTAATTTATTTTGACACATGTAGTACAACCTCTACAAGGATAGGATGTCTTGAAGAGTCAATGTTCACCTTTTGTTGGATAGATAAAAAGATTCCTCACAATCCTTATGAAATAGAACAGCCATCTCACCTTTGTATATGATGAACTGATATAGATGGCATTTAAGCTGTCAAATCATTTTCTCAGCTAGCTATGCCAGGAGGGAAATATGAATTGTGGTAATAAATTAATTATGATGCTCTGTAGGTTAAACATGACTGAGTTTATTTGCCTTTTTCTGCTTCGTGCTCCTTTGCCAGATTCACAGTGAATTTGCCTCTGTTTTTCTCCGTGCAGTGAAACAATTTATTGATTTCCTACTCTCACTCCCGACTGAAGGCCATACTTTTATGTTTTCCTTTCTTAACTTTGTTTTCTACAATTTCTGCTCAATAGCCTTTTGGTTTGCGATTCTGAAGTATTGGCACACTGGTCTTGGGATTTGTTGTAACAAAGGTCTCACATGACCAGGTGTCTTGGTGCCAGAATAGCTTTTGTGCACTTCTCATAAACCTCACCCTAATTCAATGACTTCATCAGTTACCACATGAGGCTTCTTTACAAATTTGGGAATCTATATAGATAAAATTCTTTATTTGTAGTGGAACAGAATAATAAATGGTAACCAGATTGACTATCTACCTTAATGTGCACATGTATCAAGACTTAATTCTTTTATAAATTGGAGATTGAAAATTATCTTCACTTCCAAAATTGCAAATCTAAATCATTATCCCAAGTACAGCTAAGTAGAATATAGATATGGAGAATCTTTTGTTAAAATTGAAAAAATTCTCCACGTAATCAACTTTTATATATGAGTACTTGATAACAAATATGATATGTTTTTCATTGATTTTATAGTTATTGATATGAGTACTTGAGGAGGAAAGAATGCTGCAAAAGAAGCGCCAGGTTTTGCTACAGTTGTATAGTGCACTATGCCTTATTACATATACTTTTCTATTTGGATGCAGCATAATAAAATATTGATGCAGAGAAATCTATTGAGCTTACCAAATTAAAGTGACAACTAGTGCTCTAGCATTCTTGCTATCAACCAGACATGATGATTTGGGAAAGAAAAATGTGCAAGGCCATCTAATTAAGGTCCGTTTCTATCTGTAACTCCTTGTACATTAGTCACGTTGTCCAAGAACTTAATCAGTTGTTCCTTTTGAAATTTATAGCCACTTGCCTAAGAGCTAAAGTGGAGTCAGAATTGCAAATGGAGCTAAAATGTCCAAGACAGAATTCTTGATTTGTAATGGAACAGAATTGCAAATCCAAATCATAATCCCAAGCACAGCTAAGTAGAATATAGATATGCAGAATCTTTTGTTAAAATTGAAAATTCCCCACTTGATCACGTTTCATATGAGTACTTGATAACAAATATGATATGTTTTCATTGATTTTATAGTTATTGTTAATCTAATTGATTTTTCGTGAGACCCTAAAATAAACTTGAGGAGGAAAGAATGCTGGGAAAGAAGCACAAGGTTTTGTTTCAGTTGCATAGTGCACTATGCCTTATTACATATACTTTTCCATTTGATGAGCATAATAAATCTTGATGCAGGAAGTGGTGGTATATGAATGATGATGATAAACTTTTGTGCTTATCAGATCCAGAGAAATGTATTGAGCTTACCAAATTAAAGTGACAACCAGTGATCTAGCATTCTTGCTATCAACCAGGCATGATGAATTGGGAAAGAAAAATGTCCAAGGCCATCTAATTAAGGTCCATTTCTATTTGTAACTCCTTGTACATCAGTCACGTTGTCCAAGAACATAATCACTTGTGAAATTCATATCCACTTGCTTAAGAGCTAAAATGGAGTCAGGGCAATGGACTCTGATTCCATTTATTTTTTATGGTGAAGGTTCCACTCCATGGCTTCTTTCATCATTTGCCTAGAGGAAAATAGGATATAATGATAAATGTAAGAACTACTCTGGATGGAACCGTAAAATAGAGGATTATGGGGAACCTATATATATTTCCTAATTATCCAGTGTTAACTAGGAATACAATAGGAATTTTCCATGCTGCGTCAGATGGCGAAAATCCAAATAGCGATTTCCTATATAATGATAAACCATTTCAATCTTATATATATTTATAATCTTTTAAAAAATAAAAATAAAGTATATCTTGATTTTAAATGAATTGCAGAGTGCATACTGAATAGACGACGTAGAGGAATCAGTTTACTACTACTATCACAAAGGCCTGTTCAATAAGGTGGTAATAAAACTTATGAATTTGTATAGAATTATGGCATACTACACATAGTTCTTAAAAGTAAACTAATAATATATGTATGATTATTATGTTTTCCTCTTAAGAGCATCTTTTTTATTTTTGTTCTTTTAGATATTTAATGTTAAGTATTTAAATTTATCTTGTGTTTCAAAAAGATATGAGAAATCATGAGGGAATTTTAATGACATATATTAGTATGTACATTAAGAAAATATGATTATTCTTCTTTCTGAGAGAAAATCATTTATTAATGTCTTTAATACACTATACACATTGTCATATATTTTATGAAGAGGGTCTCCAGGCATGACTGTAGTATATTAGAGACACATATTTTATCTAACAAATATATATTTCTTTTTTTCATAATCTCTGTTATAAATATTTTGGGGGATGGAATTTGTAACGCCCAGACCCCATAGTTCACATAAAGTTTATAGTGATTTGTTTGTAGGAAGAGAATAAGTGATACTTGTAAAACCCTATATCTTTTAACAATAGTAGTTGCTGGAAGCAAGGAAAGTTGCCACTGGATGTACTCCATTCCTTAAGGCTAACATATCTAGCTCCCAAGAATTTGAGACCGGAAACTCCCCATCAATTATGTCGAAATGGCCTTCAACATCTCTCTTGGAAAACTTGACATGCACCTTTCCGGTTTATAGTTTTTTACAGTTTTTATCAGACTGGTACTCTTAATTTTCTACTGAGCTTCCTTGATTGGGAAATATGAAATCGTTTGCAGTTCTTGGACCAATAAACTGTCTGTAATTGATAGATTTCTTGCTAGTTGAAAGATTTTTGTTATGCCAACTGGGCCCTGCTTATTTCAGGTGGCTTCCCTTCTCATAAAGGCATGGAGCAACTGTGAACGCTTAGGACAAGGATACACTGTACTTTGTCGAGCTTCTGATGATCTTAGAACAATGCTGATTGATGCAGAAAAATCCGTGCTAGAAGAATGAATCAATAACACTAGGGGCATTTGTAGAGGTTGAGTTGCAATTTTTGTAAAGTGCGTGCATAACATCTTCTAGGCTTTCGTGATACTAATAATGAGTGAGAATGTGAGATAATGATTAAAAAGAGTGACTAGGTACTTCTCATGTATGGATGGCACCTATTCCATCCTTTCTTCTTCTTTAATCTTAAGGGACTTCTTTGTTTTTTTTTTTAAAATAAGAGTGGGATGATAAAAAATAGTGGTTTGACTTATTAAAAAAAATTTAACAAAAAAATATGGTAATGACACTTGTTAAGATTATAGAAAGGTGGAAGAACTTTATATATATGAAGATGGAAACCCTATAAACTTTCCTAACCCAATGTTGACTAGGATTTTAGGAAAGCTTTAATAAGAAGAAATGCAACTGTCACATATTGATTTTTTTTCTCTAATTTTTGAAAATAAAAATTGCTTCTTAAACTTGTACTACTAATTAATTTGAGGCTTAATTATGACAACTGCCACATAACAGTTTATTTTATTAATTTATAGAGAGTCACAACCAGTACTATCTTTCTTGTGCAATATTCCTTTTCTTCAATTTAATTTTTTTAAATATTCTTTATTAGTTAATTTGAGTAATTAGTTATATAAATTTTTTATATATGAGATGGAACTTTCCCTTTTTTTTGCATAAAAATGTTTGAGTTAATTTATGTAATTACATTGATGTCCTTACTATGCTTGTTTTACTATGTTATACGTTCTATATTTGAAATTAAATGTTTACATTTTTATATTAGGATATCACAAATTAAATATTCACTATTTTAAAATAATTTGTTTATCTAAAGTTATGTTAATAACCTTTGTAATTTAATGAATTTACAACACACTAACTATGATTCATACTACTAATTTAATCAAAAACAAGGATAATGAGGTAATTTCTTTAAAATCAAAAGACTATTCTTAATTTCTAAATTAAGTTAAATGTGTATATTCAATTTTCCAAAAAGTGGAAGTATATTTTGTATAGTAGGTCTTGAGATATGAGTGTAATATTTCATATTACATCTACAAATATATATTTATTTTTTCTCATATTCCTAATTATAAAGTAAAAGAATTAATTTTGTTCTTCTACAGGGTAACATGTTGGGAGTGCTTAAGTAAGAAGAGAGGCTAAGGTAGGGAAAGGGAGAGAAATAATTTACCAATTTGGTTTGGATATATAGGGAGGGAAGAAGATAAAATTTTCTTGTTTGGTTTGTGATGGGAGGGGAGGGAAAATAGAATTAAATTTACTATTATATCATCTATAATGCTTATTCTTTCTTTGTTTAATTTTTTTGTAAATTTTATTTTTTCTATTGATATAACATTGATTGTTTAATAGATGAGAAAACTTACTAGAAATTAGAAGAAGAGAAAATAAGTAAAAGATGAAGTTGAAAAAGAAAAATGACAGAAAAAAGAAGTGAAATCATTAAAATGTTCCTTTCCAAGTCTGCCCACTTTTGGAGATAAAGAAAATGATGGGAGGGGAGGGGAGGCCAAACAAACCCTAAGTAACATATGCCCCTTCATGCATAAATTCAATTCGATCATATAAAGTTTGCCTCTTTAAAAGAAAAAAAAAAAAGAAGAAGAAAGGAGATTTAAAGTTTGGATTCAATGTGTTCAATCATTAAAATTACAATTACTTTAAATTTTGATAATGAGTTTATATTTTTCCTTGAAAAGAATGTTTTATATATACATATATATATATGTATACATATAAAGATATGCATATATATATATATATATATATATGTATGTATGTATATATAAAATGTAGTCTATTATAAAGATATGCATTCATACACCAACAAAAATAAAATATGAAGTTCATAAATTAAAATTTATTGCTAATTTTAATTATGAAGAAACATAAAGAAAATGAAGTTGATAAAACCGATCATTATCTTAGAATTTAGTCCATTTTCACTCAAAGTGTTGAGCAATTGAAATTAAATTATAAATTTCACCTAAGTAACTCTTAAATATGTTGGTCAAGTAATATTTGGAAGAATTATTTTCCACAGATATATATATATATATATATATATTCTATTATCATCTTCCTTGTTTAAAACTAAATTATTGTTAATTGTACAACAACTTAAGAAGAGTAGATAATTTCTTCAATTATCCACATTTATCCACTTGAAGTGTCTCTAATACTTTTGACATTTCTTATCGCATCTAAGTAATTCTTTCTACCATTTGTAGTTAGATGTTCATGATTATTGAAGAAGTCAGATTCTTTAGTTTTTAATAAAAAAGTTAGAATATGATTTGTTTATTGATGTGTGGATTGGTTTTATATAGTCCTAGCTTAGCTTATAACTAATAAAACGATTTTGAAATTTCTTCTTCCTAGCTAATGCCGGACTTCTCTCGAGCTTCTCTGGGATAGAATCAGTTCCAAGTCTTGGATTGACTTTCTCAACCGCGTTCATTATCAGATTATTGTATTTCAACTGATGCCCCTCGTGATCTTCAACTTCAAATGATGTAAAAATGAAATTGATTATGTCAGAACAAAATCAGAAAAGGCATGCAGAAGCTGATGCATGATTCGAAAAGACTCCCCTGCTCAAAAATTTGCTTGAGCAATCCAAGTTAAATATAGAGAAGTAATTGTTTTCCCTTCATCTAAATATTAAGTCATTTGTAATCAAATGAATTAGTAAACAACTTGGGAGCTCATGAAAAGTAATTGGATTTTGTACTGATTGATTTCCTATGAATTCAGATAATTAATCAATTGAGATTTCAATATTTGCATTGAGTCTTTTCAGAAGTGTTTGTTTGATCAACTTGCTTATTCTAATATTGATAGTCAAAGATGATAAGACTGGGAAGTTCAGCCTGGATACCGTTTTAACCTTTCTGTGGATTCTGCAACATATCTGTTCCAGTTGATGTTCTCAGGGTGGAATTGGAGCCAACTTTGACTAAAAACTGAATATGCTTTAAACATAATTTAATTGGAATTTGTTAGTGTACATTCTTGATTTCCATCAGCAAGTAGACTAATATGTTTATTTTTGTAGAATAAATATATCTTCTGTAAACAAACAATAGTAATGTATAGAGATTTTCCACGACTTTTGACCTCCTTTCAAATTGAAAGGCTAAGGAAATTGACTAGGGTTCAGGTAGAACAGCTAATGTGTATCTGTGTTTTCTATGGTCTAAACAGCTAATGTGTATCTGTGTTTTCTATGGTCTAAACAGCTAATGTGCAAAACCTTACTAGTTTCTAAGAGAACTTTACATATTTATGCTCTTGCAGGTGCAGGTTACACAATGGAGAATGATATAAAATGCAGTGCAATTACTGCGACCTTGTTTTGATTTCATGGCTGATTTCCAGACTCATTTGTCTTGGAAATGCTAAATCATGAGATAAACATACCATCAACCAACCTCAGATACAAGAAAACATTTCTCTTACTGACTTCAAGATTTTTCACTATGATTTTTTTTTTATTTTAAAAAAAGGCATGATTTTTAAGGAGGAAATGGAACATAAGACTGAATGAGTGAATCCTCAGGTAAGACCATGCAAGAAAAGTTCACAGGCGAAGCTACCACTCCACTGGATTAACCCACTAAATACAAATTTAATTGTATGACATATCACATATGAAACCATAATAAAGAGAATTATGAATAACTAAGAAAGAATACACGGCACAGTTTGAAGATTAATATAACAGAGGTGCTATATTCAAGTTGAAAATTCATAGTTCTTTAATAATTGGCTTACATTTGTTAACTAATGAAAATATTTATTGGGTAAATTAGATACAACTGCATGAGTTGCAACTAAAAGGAAAAGATTTCCAATATAATCATAGTACAATAATCAGATGTATTATAACAGACCAGAACAGATGTATAAATCATAAGAGAATAAATAGCCCAATGAAATTTGATGAATTCACCATATTTACTAAACTCCATCATGACCTTAATCCCAGCCAACCTTTTAGGTTCAATCACTATTTTCCTCGTCCAATAGATACTAAAGGGATACCCCCTAAGAAAAAAACAAAAACAAATTAACCAATCATTCAGAAAAAATTCTGAATCTAAGGATTCCAATTACTATAAACATATTTTTATCAAACAAAATATAAACATAGAGTGAAACAATCTGTGCAAATAAACCAAGCATTGATAGGAACTTTTGCAGCGTCCTCCTCTTCAGTGGAATAATTTAATAGAGTGGATAAGATCAAATCTACATAAAAAGATCAGAGAAACCTCTCTGTTGTTTACAACATAAACTGTACAAAACGGATATTTACATCATATTCGAATAAATAGCACCAATGAATTCGTTAATCTGAATGTAATATTGTTTTACATCAAATCCAAACAATTAACATATCCTCCCAGACACTATAGAAGGAGGAAGAGAAAAAAGAAGGCCACAGCCCTGTTTTGGGAACAGTTGATATGGCTTGTAATTGTCAACTGCTTCAGATTCAGCCTTCCGAGAAGTCGAGAACATTCCTTTCCTGCTAAACCACGGCCTCTGTCTCTCTGAGATGATGACTTCTTCTTGATGCCTTTCAGCAGCAGCACTTGACATTAACATCGAATTTTTAACAACGAAGGGATGATTCAAAAGCATGGCAGCAGTCCATCTCCGGTTGTGATCTGTATCCAGACATCTTTCTAGAAAATCTTTAGCATCTTGAGATATATTTTGTGGAATTCTTGGACTTCCATATGCAATATGACAGAATAATTCAACCTCAGAACAATTACAATCCCAGATCGGCTGTCCCGTGATCATCTCCGCAACAGTGCACCCGAGAGCCCATATATCCCCCGTTTTCTCTTGCAAATCACACATAACTAATTCTGGCGATGCGTATAGCGGTGTACAATGTCCCTTACGATCACATTCCCATTCTTTCTTGGATAACCCCAAGTCCGCAATTTTAAGTAACTCATGTCCAGTACCCTTCAATCCTGGCGACGGGAAAACCAGAATATTCGCCGGCTTAAAATCACAATGAACAATCTCTTTCTCATGAAGGGTTGCCAAACCTCTCACCAACATGTCCGTATAAGTTGCCACAAGGGATTCTGACATACTTCCTTCATAGTTCTTGATGATCTTGTCCAGACTACCGAAGCATGCATACTCCAAAATAAGATTATAAACCCTTCTTCCTTCCTCTAAACTGACATCGGTCCCAAGGCCTTGAATGATATACGGACAGCCTCTGACTTCTTGAAGGAGGTTGGCTTCGTCTTGAAGAGATGTTGAACGTTTACCACACGCACTCTTGACAGCAACCATTGAAGAATAGTCCATGGACATCCAATAGGAATTGCCGTTCATCTTCCCCGCCAAGTACACGGAGCCATAGCTCCCTTTACCAAGTAGATGCAGTTTCTTCCACTCCATGCCTTCTCTCACTATTTGCATTATTCTCTCAAACTAAGGACGCTGAGAGGAAACTAGGATGATATAATGAATGAGGAAACTCAGGTGATGATGAACTATATATATAGAAAGATGGAAACCCTAAACTTTCCTAATCCATTGTTAAGTAGGATTTTAAGAAAGCTTTAGTAAGAAGAAACCGCATGCAATTATCTTCACTGATTTTTTTTTTTCCATCTATTTTTTATTTGAAACTTCCCACTTGTTGGATTAAAAAGTGTTTAAGTTGATTTGAGTAATTGCGTTAATTAATGTCTTTAATACATTATGCACCGTGTTATATATTTTGTGGAGAGGGTCTCATCATGAATGTAATATATATTACACATGAAATTTGTAACTTATAATATATATATATATATATATATATATAGATATAGATATATATGTACATATCCATATTCCTAATTACAAGCAAGTGAAATTTTTTGTTGTCTTCTACTGGGTAACGTGTTGGGAGTGACTATGTAAGTGGAAGAGGCTAGGAAATATATGCCCCTCATGGTTTTATTTTCTCCTCGAAAAAGAATGTGTTCAAATAAACTAATATATATATATATTGTACTCTTTATCACTTATTTCTTCATCAAAACAATTCACGATGCATTCATACACAAGATAAAAAAATGATGTTCATCAATTAAAAGTTATGGTTAATTTTAATTATCAAGAAACATAAAGAAAATGAAATCAATAAAATCAACGTTATCTTAGAATTTAGTCATTCATTTTCACTCAAAATGTTGAGCTATTGAAATTAAATTATAAAATTCACCTAGATAGTCTTAGAAGCTTTTAGAACCTTTCACTAGGTAGTAAGATATGCTAGTTAAGTAATATTTGAATGAATTATATATATATATATATATATATATGTATTATTATAATCTTCCTTGATAAAAGTAAATAAGCTTTTATTGTACAAATATAAGAAGAGTAAATGATTTATTCAATTGCCTATGCTACTAATGAAATTAGTTATCAAAGTTATGTGTATATTGAGAGTATATATTTTAAATTACATAAATTATAGTTCAATTTTTTCATTTTTATAAGAATTACTAAATAAGGTTTTCACTATTCGGTCCATTTTGTTGGATTCCGCCCGAGTAATTAGTACCGGTCCATTTCACTAAAGCTACTTTTAACTATGTGTATTTCAGTGATAACACAAGATTTTCCTGTTCTTTTTTTAAAAAAAATGGGCTTTTAACCATGTGTATTTCTGTAGTTTGTCAGTTAATTACTAGTATTTTCAAAACTTCAGGCTTTTCTTCTGTAATTAGTACTGCATTATTCCTCTTCTGGTCCATATCACAATTCAAATTCTTGGTTTCAAGCCATAATCCTTCTTTCTTTTTCTTTTTTTCTCTTTTTGGTAGCAGATACCCAGGTTATGGTATAGTGAGAATGATACAATGTATGCCATTGTTTAGAGCATGCTCAAGTGCCAGGACATTAACCCAATTACATGCACACCTGATAATCAATGGTCTAAACAAGGACCATCTTGCTTCAACTAAGCTGATAGAGTCCTATGCTGAAATGGGATCGTTTGAATCTTCAAGGCTTGTGCTTGACAATTTCACAAGACCTGATTCTTTCATGTGGGGTGTTGTTATTAAATGCCATGTTTGGAATAGCTTCTTTCAAGAATTCTTGTCTCTTTATCAGAGAATGCTGCTCGAACTGACTCAAATGAGTAGCTTTATATTTCCATCAGCTTTAAGGGCTTGTTCCGCAATTGGTGATCTAGGCCTCGGTAGAAAGGTGCATGGAACGATTGTCAAGTATGGTTTTCAGTGTGATTCTGCTATTCAAACTGCTTTGTAGTGTATGTATGGTTAAACGGGATGCCAAGATAATGAAAAGAAAACATTTGAAGAATTACATATATTTGGAAAAATGGTAACCGAATGTGTAGAACTGATGTTATAAGAGTACTATATAAGAGCAAGCTGTTACAAATCTGTTAAATATGAATTTACTGCACCTGAAAGTGTTAAATCTGTTATAATTAAAGAACATATATATATATATATAGAGAGAGAGAGAGACACACACACACATATTTGACTCTGAATATACAGAATATGATTATGACTAGATCTTCTTTCATTCTAAAGATGTATATTAGAATCAATTTCAATACTCTTCTTTAGCATATGCTTTAGACATAGTGCTTATATGCTTCATTTCTTTGGGAGGTCCCCTTCACTGGATGTGGATAATCGCCATATCTGGAATTTGTTTTAATGCTGATGAAACACATATTAGAAAATGTGGAATGAGTACAAAGTACTCCGTGGGAAGAGTTATATGTCCAAATTAAATATTAAATGTACATGCATATATATATATATATATATATATATATACATTAAATATTCTTTCAGAAACATTTTCCTTTCTCATTTGGACATAACTCTCTATAGTTTGAACCGAAATTCCCTTTCCCAAATTTGACCCAAAGTCCCCTTTCCCAAATGTGGACCCAAGTCCCCTTTGCTAAAATAGAAAATGGTATAAACATATGAAAACATTTAAACATATATATCATGTAAGCACATAGAACATTTAGCATGGATACAAAGTTTAAAAAGTAAATTAAAGGTATTCCACACCTCAACAATTGCAGATAAACATGAAAGTGTGGAGACTTGTTATGAATTTAGCCTTCCATTTCCTTGTCACCTACAATATGAATAATCCTTCTCAACTTCTAAACAAATTTCTACAGTTAAAATAAAGCATAGACATAAGAATTTGAAGTGATTTGGAAGGCTGAGAAGCATTTGGGGTCAAACTATAATTTTATAAAAGTTTAGGATTAAAATTATAACCCCATTGAGAGTTTTTCTAAAGATGTCTCCTAATTGTTTTCAGTTTTCACATAACATGTAGAAATCAAACCCTGCTAAACTTTCTCACAAACAAAATGACAACCACTCCCGATAAGTTTGCGCTCATGAAAAATTGGATTAGAGGCAATATGAAGTGTAACTTGGTTGTTACACCATAACTCCGCTAGCATTATGACTTTAAAACCAATTTCATTAAGAAGCTCACATACAAACCTAGTCATAGCCTTACATTCAAATTTTGTACTAGAGCGTGAAACTGCATTTTGTTTCTTGCTTTTCCATGAAACCAAATTGCCTCCAACAAAGGCATAATACCAGTAGTGGATCTCCGATCTTTCTTAGACCCTGCCTAATCAACATCTACAAAACATTCAATCCAAGTATGGCCATGATCATCGTGCAAAATTTCAAGTCCAGGTGCTCATTTTAAATAGCACAAAATTTGTTCCACTACCTTCCAGTGATCAACAATTGGAAATGACATTTACTAGCTTACCACACTAACAGAGTAAGCAATATATGGACGAGTCACATCAAGATAGTTTAATTTTTCAACTAATCTTCTATATCTCTCGGACTTCAAATAATTAATTCACCTTCTTGGAATAATTCTATTTGGAATGGGTACACTCGTTTAGCCCCAACATTTCCCTGTTTTCCTATAGTAAGTTAAACATATGATTTCTTTGAGATAAGAAGATACTTTTACTTCTATTCACTTTTCAACTCCTAAGATGTACATTGAGCTCTCAAATCGTTTAGTACGAAACTAAGCGTGAAAAAGGTTTTAGAGGTGAATCCTGAAGAAGTCATTACGAGTGGTACAATTCATCCACACACACAATATAGATATGCCCTCCACCAAATCTTTTGTTAAGAACAGAGTGATGGACTTATTTCTCTTCATGCCAAATTTCTCTCAACAAACTTAGAACATAACTTAACCAGAAAGTTTCGGTTTGTCAAACTCACGAAAGAAGTGTAAGAAGCTCTGATACCATATGTCAGTTGAATATGATGGACTTTCTAAACATAGAGGAGATGTCATCCTCTAATGATAAATGGGTGATAGGAGGACTAATCCTCAAGAGGATGAGACAACAAAGAAGTTCCTGTTCCTCAAGATTATGGATCTCATTCACCAAATTCATATGAATCCTAAACGAGTAATCACAAAAACCGATTCCTCTTTTCAAAGGATTACAGGACATTAATGATAATTTACTAGGATAAAAACAACACAGTAAAATTCGAATCAGAAATGACACTAATGTTTCATTTTTCCTATTGTCTGCAAAGATGAATATGGACTCAACATAGAGAACATGTTCTGATGACCACAAAACTTTGAAACCTTGCAACAGAGAACTAAAGAATGGACAGCTTCAAAGCCAAAATATCCATTTACCACAGGACTGAATGTTCCCAAGAAAACTGCACAAGAACATTACGTTCCATTTCTTGAATGATGAATGATAATCCTCCTCCATATCAAGGCTAATATAATGAATACTCTGGATTTCATTCAAGTTCAAAGCAATATGTCAAGAAAGCCAAAAAACTGAAGAAATGTAAGAAATGTAGTTGTTGTTGCCAAGGAAAGTAATTGAGACTGGAAACTCCCCATCAATTATTTCCAAATGGCCTTCAACATATCTCTCTTGGAAAACATGACATGCGCCTTCTCGGTTTATTGTTTCTGACAGTTTTTATCAGATTGGTACTCTTAATTTTCTACTGAACTTCCTTGAGTGGGTAAAATATGAAATCGTTTGCAGTTCTTGGACCAATAAACTGTCTATAATTGATAGAAGATTTCTTGCTAGTTAAAAGATTTTTGTTATGCCAACTGGGCCCTACTTATTTCAGGTGGCTCCCCTTCTCATGAAATAGAACAACCATCTCTCCTTGTATATGATGAACTGATATAGATGACATTTAAGCTGTCAAATCATTTTCTCAGCTAGCTATGCCAGGAGGGAAATATGAATCGCGGTAATAAATTAATTATGATGCTCTGTAGGTTAAACATGACTGATCTTATTTGCCTTTTTCTGCTTCGTGCTCCTTTGCCAGATTCACAGTGAATTTGCCTCCGTTTTTCTCCGTGCAGTGAAACAATTTATTGATTTCCTACTCTCACTCCCGACTGAAGGCCATACTTTTATGTTTTCCTTTCCTAACTTTGTTTTATACAATTTCTGCTCAATAGCCTTTGTTTGCGATTCTGAAGTATTTGGCACACTGGTCTTGGGATTTGTTATAACAAAGGTCTCACATGACCAGGTATCTTGGTGCCAGAATAGCTTTTGTGCACTTCTCATAAAACTCACCCTAATTCAATGACTTCATCAGTTACCGCATGAGGATTCTTTACAAATTTGGGAATCTATATAGACAAAATTCTTGATTTGTAGTGGAACACAATAATAAATGGTAACCAGATTGACTATCTACCTTAGAAATCATTGATTGGATCCTCTTGGGATTTGTTTTGTTTGCCAAAAAGTTATGAATATGATTCAACAAATTTCGCTGCAATAATTTGATTTAACTAGATTGTTAATGTGCACATGTATCAAGACTTAATTCTTTTATAAATTGGAGATTGGAAATTATCTTCACTTCCAAAATTGCAAATCTAAATCATTTTCCCAAGTACAGCTAAGTAGAATATAGATATGGAGAATCTTTTGTTAAAATTGAAAAAATTCCCCACTTAATCAACTTTTATATATGAGTACTTGATAACAAATATGATATGTTTTTCATTGATTTTATAGTTATTGATATGAGTACTTGAGGAGGAAAGAATGCTGCAAAAGAAGCGCCACGTTTTGCTTTAGTTGTATAGTGCACTATGCCTTATTACATATACTTTTCTATTTGGATGCAGCATAATAAAATATTGATTTGCTTTAGTTGTATAGTGCACTATGCCTTATTACATATACTTTTCTATTTGGATGTAGCATAATAAAATATTGATGCATTGAAATCTATTGAGCTTACCAAATTAAAGTGACAACTAGTGCTCTAGCATTCCTGCTATCAACCAGACATGATGATTTGGGAAAGAAAAATGTCCAAGGCCATCTAATTAAGGTCCGTTTCTATCTGTAACTTCTTGTACATTAGTCACGTTGTCCAAGAACTTAATCAGTTGTTCCTTTTGAAATTTATAGCCACTTGCCTAAGAGGTAAAATGGAGTCAGAATTGCAAATGGAGCTAAAATGTCCAAGACAGAATTCTTGATTTGTAATGGAACAGATATGCAAATCCAAATCATAATCCCAAGCACAACAAAGTAGAATATAAATATGCAGAATTTTTTGTTAAAATTGAAAATTCCCCACTTGATCACGTTTCATATATGAGTACTTGATAACAAATATGATATGTTTTTCATTGATTTTATACTTATTGTTAATCTAATTGATCTTTTGCTAGACCCAAAAATAAACTTGAGAAAGAAAGAATGCTGGGAAAGAAGCACAAGGTTTTGTTTCAGTTGTATAGTGCACTATGCCTTATTACATGCTGGTACTCTTAATTTTCTACTGAACTTCCTTGAGTGGGAAATATGAAATCGTTTTTATTCTTGTATATGAGATGGAACTTTCCCTTCTTTTTTGCATAAAAATGTTTTAGTTAATTTAAGTAATTGCATTGATGTCCTTACTGTGCTTGTTTTACTATGTTATACGTTCTATATCTTAATAAAATGTTTACATTTTTATATTAGGATATCACAAATTAAATATTCACTTTCTTAAAATAAATTAATTTGTTTATCTAAAGTTATGTTAATAACCTTTGTAATTTAATGAATTTACAACACACTAACTATGATTCATACTACTAACTTAATCAATAACGAGGATAATGAGGTAATTTCTTTAAAATCAAAAGACTATTCTTAATTTCTAAATTAAGTTAAATGTTTATATTCAATTTTTCGAAGAGAGAAAGTATATTTTGTATAGTAGGTCTTGAGATATGAGTGTAATATATATTACACATAAAATTAGTAACTCATATTACATCTACAAATATATATTTATTTTTTCTCATATTCCTAATTATAAAGTAAAAGAATTAATTTTGTTCTTCTACAGGGTAACATGTTGGGAGTGCCTAAGTAAGAGTAGAAGCTAAGGTAGGGAAAGGGAGAGAAAGGGAGAAAATAATTTACCAATTTGGTTTGGATATATAGGGAGGGATAGGGGAAGATAAAATTTTCTTTTTTAGTTTGTAATGGGAGGGGAGGGAAAATAGAATTAAATTTACTATTATACCATCTATAATGCTTATTCTTTCTTTGTTTAATTTTTTTTGTAAATTTTATTTTTTTTCTATGAATATAACATTGATTATTTAATAGATGAGAAAACTTACTAGAAATTAGAAGAAGAGAAAATAAGTAAAAGATGAAGTTGAAAAAGAAAAATGATAAAAAAAGAAGTGAAATCATTAAAATGTAATAAGGGTAATTATATAAATATCACACTTTTGGAGATAAAGGAAATGATGGGAGGGGAGGGGGGGCCAAACAAACCCTAAGTAACATATGCCCCTTCATGCATAAATTCAATTCGACCATATAAAGTTTGCCTCTTAAAAAAAAAAAAAGAAGAAAAGAGATTTAAAGTTTGGATTCAGTGTGTTCAATCATTACAATTATGATTATTTTAAATTCTGATAATTAATTTATATTTTTCTTTGAAAAGAATGTCTTATATATACATACATATATATACACATATATATATATATATATACATATAAATATGCATTCATTGATTGTTATTACATATATATATATATATATATATATATATATATTCTATTATCATCTTCCTTGTATAAAACTAAATTATTGTTAATTGTACAACAACTTAAGAAGAGTAGATAATTTCTTCAATTATCCACATTTATCTACTTAAAGTGTCTATAATACTTTTGACATTTCTTATCGCATCTAAGTAATCCTTTCTACCCTTTGTAGTTAGATGATGATTATTGAAGAAGTCAGATTCTTTAGTTTTTCATAAAAAAGTTAGAATATGATTTGTTTATTGATGTGTGGATTGGTTCTATATAGTACTAGCTTTGCTTATAACTTATAAAACGATTTTGAAATTTCTTGTTCCTAGCTAATGTCGGATTTCTCTCGGGCTTCTCTGGATAGAAATCAGTTCCAAGGCTTTGATCGACTTTCTCAATCGGTTCATTATCAGATTATTGTATTTCAACTGATGCCTCTCGTGATCTTCAACTTCAAATTATGTAAAAAAGAAATTGATTATGTCAGAAGCTGATGCATGCTTCGAAAAGACTCCCCTGCTCAAAAAATTTCTTGAGCAATCCCAGTTAAATATAGAGAAGTAATTGTTTCCCTTCATCTAAATATTAAGTCATTTGTAATCAAATGAATTAGTAAATAACTTGGGAGCTCATGAAAAGTAATCGGATTTTGTACTGATTGATTTCCTAAGAATTCAGATAATTAATCAATGGAGATTTGAATATTTGCATTGAGTCTTTTCAGAAGTGTTTGTTTGATCAACTTGCTTATTCTAATATTGATAGTCAAAGATGATAAGGCTGGGAAGTTCAGCCTGGATACCGTTTTAACCTTTCTGGGGATTCTGCAACATATCTGTTCTAGTTGATGTTCTCAGGGTGGAATTGGGGCCAACTTTGACTAAAAACTGAATATGCTTTAAACATAATTTAATTGGAATTTGTTAATGTACATTCTTGATTTCCATCAGCAAGTAGACTAGTATGTTTATTTTTGTAGAATAAACATATCTTCTGCAAACAAACAATAGCAATGTATAGAGATTTTCCACAACTATTGACTTCCTTTCAAATTGAAAGGCTAAGGAAATTGACTAGGGTTCAGGTAGAACAGCTAATATGTATCTGTGTTTTCTATGGTCTAAACAGCTAATGTGCAAAACCTTACTAGTTTCTAAGAGAACTTTAAATATTTATGCTCTTGCAGGTGCAGGTTACACAATGGAGAATGATATAAAATGCAGTGCAATTACTGCGACCTTGTTTTGATTTCATGGCTGATTTCCAGACTCATTTGTCTTGGAAATGCTAAATCATTAGTAGAATATTTCAGTGACCATAGAGTTCTAAAATGGACATCTGCATTGGGAGTAGACCTTGTATGAGATAGAACATACAGAGGTGCTATATTCAAGGGAGAAATTCACAGTTCTTTAATAGTTGGCTTACATTTGTTAACTAATGAAAATCTTTATTGGGTAAATTAGATACAACTGCATGAGTTGCAACTAAAAGGAAAAGATTTCCAATATAATCATAGTACAATAATCAGATGTATTATAACAGACCAGAACAGATGTATAAATCATGTGAGAATAAATAGCCCAATGAAATTTGATGAATTCACCATATTTACTAAACTCCATCATGACCTTAATCCCAGCCAACCTTTTAGGTTCAATCACTATTTTCCTCGTCCAATAGATACTAAAGGGATACCCCCTAACAACAAAATAAAAACAAATTAACCAATCATTCAGAAAAAATTCTGAATCAAAGGATTCCAATTACTATAAACATATTTTTATCAAACAAAATATAAACATAGAGTGAAACAATCTGTGCAAATAAAATAAGCATTGATAGGAACTTTTGCAGCGTCCTCCTCTTCAGTGGATTAATTTAATAGAGTGGATAAGATCAACTCCACATAACAAGATCAGAGAAAACCTCTCTGTTGTTTACAACATAAACTGTACAAAACGGATATTTACATCATATTAGAATAAATAGGACCACTGAATTCGGTAATCTGAATCTAATATTGTTTTACATCAAATTCAAACAATAAGTATCCAAACAATTAACATATCCTCCCAGACACTATAGAAGGAGGAAGAGAAAAAAGAAGACCACAGCCCTGTTTTGGGAACAGTTGATATGGCTTGTAATTGTCAACTGCTTCAGATTCAGCCTTCCGAGGCGTCGAGAACATTCCTTTTCTGCTAAACCATGGCCTCTGTCTCTCTGAGATGATGACTTCTTCTTGATGCCTTTCAGCAGCAGCACTTGACATTAACATCGAATTTTTAACAACGAAGGGATGATTCAAAAGCATGGCAGCAGTCCATCTCCGGTTGTGATCTGTATCCAGACATCTTTCTAGAAAATCTTTAGCATCTTGAGATATATTTTGTGGAATTCTTGGACTTCCATATGCAATATGACAGAATAATTCAACCTCAGAACAATTACAATCCCAGATCGGCTGTCCCGTGATCATCTCCGCAACAGTGCACCCGAGAGCCCATATATCCCCCGTTTTCTCTTGCAAATCACACATAACTAATTCTGGCGATGCGTATAGCGGTGTACAATGTCCCTTACGATCACATTCCCATTCTTTCTTGGATAACCCCAAGTCCGCAATTTTAAGTAACTCATGTCCAGAACCCTTCAATCCTGGCGACGGGAAAACCAGAATATTCGCCGGCTTCAAATCACAATGAACAATCTCTTTCTCATGAAGGGTTGCCAAACCTCTCACCAACATGTCCGTATAAGTTGCCACAAGGGATTCTGACATACTTCCTTCATAGTTCTTGATGATCTTGTCCAGACTACCGAAGCATGCATACTCCAAAATAAGATTATAAACCCTTCTTCCTTGCTCTAAACTGACATCGGTCCCAAGGCCTTGAATGATATACGGACAGCCTCTGACTTCTTGAAGGAGGTTGGCTTCGTCTTGAAGAGATGTTGAACGTTTACCACACGCACTCTTGACAGCAACCATTGAAGAATAGTCCATGGACATCCAATAGGAGTTGCCGTTCATCTTCCCCGCCAAGTACACGGAGCCATAGCTCCCTTTACCAAGTAGATGCAGTTTCTTCCACTCCATGCCTTCTCTCACTATTTGCATTATTCTCTCAAACTAAGGACGCTGAGAGGAAACTAGATGATATAATGAATGAGGAAACTCAGGTGATGATGAACTATATATATAGAAAGATGGAAACCCTAAACTTTCCTAATCCATTGTTAAGTAGGATTTTAAGAAAGCTTTAGTAAGAAGAAACCGCATGCAATTATCTTCACTGAATTTTTTTTTTTCCTTGTATTTTTTATCTATATAGGATTTGAAACTTGCCACTTTTTGGATTTAAAAATGCTTGAGTTGATTTGAGTAATTGCGTTGATGTCTTTAATACATTATGCACCGTCTTATATTTTTTGTGGAGAGGACCTCAACATGGATGTAATATATCACACATGAAATTAGCGACTTATAATATATATTTCCTCCATATTCCTAGCTGGGAGTGACTAAGTATGAGGAATTAGCTAAGAAATATATGCTCCTCATGCACAAATTCAAGATTCAAGGATTTAAATTTTGCCCCAAAAAAAATGGATATATAAATTCTGATAATTGTTTTATTTTTTCCTCGAAAAAGAATGTGTTCAAATGAACTAATATACAAAATATTATATTTATATATATATATATATATATATATTGTACTCTATTATCACTTATTTCTTCATCAAAACAATTCAAGATGCATTCATACACCAGAAAAAAAAATGATGTTCATCAATTAAAAGTTATGGTTAATTTTAATTATCAAGAAACATAAAGAAAATGAAATCGATAAAATCAACGTTATCTTAGAATTTAGTCATTCATTTTCACTCAAAATGTTGAGCTATTGAAATTAAATTATAAAATTCACCTAGTTACTCTTAGAAGCTTTTAGAACCTTTCACTAGTAAGTAAGATATGCTGGATTAAGTAATATTTGAATGAATTATGTATATATGTCTTATTATAAGAAATATTATCGATTATTCAGCCCTGTACTATTTTCTATTTTATTTATGGGTCATTATCTTATATTTCAACTTTTAATAGCTCTTTACTATTTTATAGTTTTTAGTTATGAGCTCTTGTCTTTTATTTGAAGTTTTTAAAGCCTAGCACTTTTTTAGATTTTTAGTTATGGATCTTTCGATAAGTAAAAATGATTTTTTGACTAAAATGACATTCACCTTCAATCTTTTTAGGGATATTTTTTAAAACAAAATTTAAAAACTCATCTCAATAGTTTCTTCAAGAAGGGAAAAGATTTAGTCAATAAGAAGAATAAAAGGTCGAATAACCCTTGAAGATAGGTTTTGAAAAAAAATTGAACAAAAATACTTCTAAAGGGATTAAGGGTGTACGTTATCTTTGCTGAAAAAGAAATTTTATTGATCGAAAATTTTATAACTAAAAATTAAAAATAGTACTGAGCTCTAAAAAGTTGAAATAAAATATTATGGCTCATAACTAAAAATTCAAAAATCCAAAATAGTATAGGACTTTTAAAAGTTGATATAGTTCATTGCAAAAAATTCGATAATAATCCATTATTATAATCTTCCTTGATAAAATTAAATATGCTTTAATTGTACAAAAATAAGAAGATTAAATCATTTATTCAATTGCCTATGATACTAGTGACGATGATGACGAAGACAACAACACAATAATAATAATACCATTTTATTATTTTTGTTACTAGTATTATTATTATTATTATTATTATTATTATTATTATTAAAATTAATAATAAAAATAATAATAACATAAGTATGGGCTTAATCTAATTGGGCTTTAAGTTGGTCTTGGACTCATTTATCCTTTTAATAACAATAATAATAATACCAATTTTATTATTATTGTTACTAGTATTATTGTTTAAAATACCATTAATAATAATAGATAAGTTTAAAATAGATTGTTTTATAAAAATGTATAGTATGGATTCAAATATAAATAAATTACTACAACTATATACAACGTAATTTTATAACTATGTAGTGTGTATAGAAAAGTTGTGTGTGTGTGTACATATATAATGTATATTTATATCATTATAAAAAAAATCAGTATTCCCTAAGAATAATAATTTGTGTAAAACAAAGATAGTTGTTATTATACGAGTATGTTTATTGTTTAAAAAAATATATTTCATGGGGGCTTTCCATTTCTATTTTTATTTTAATTAATTTTTAAAATTTCATTCGGTATTCAATGAAATATCGAGATTGATTTTTTAGGCAATATTACATAGGTATTTCGCTAGGTATTTTTATTTAAACAATTTTTTTAAAAGTTCGTCGGTATTTCGTCAGTGATCCATCAGTAAATCATTAATATTTTATTTAATTAAACTTTAAAATTTCAGTCAATAAATATTTTGATGAATTTTTTATCTTTCAAAAAATAAATTGAAATGAAAAGTCATCAATATTTCGTTGGAATTTCATTGCTATTGTATAAAAAATATTTTAACCAAAAACAGGACATCAGTAATTATGTCGATAATTGATGAAAACTACCAACGAAAATGTTTGGTTCAGTAATAAGTCAATAATACATAGAAATGATCAACGAATACCATTGTGTTTGTAATATAGTGACTTTTTGTAGTGTATATACTATTTGTACTTTGGGAATGTAGAGATAGTTTAATATGGAAAATAACTAAAAATGCCCCCAAATTATATATAATTATTTACCACATACATATGATATATTTTGGATCTTGAAGGATCAAATTTTTGGACCTACGTGGCTTAATGGTTTTTATGGGTTAGGAAGGAAAGTCTCTCCACCTAAAATGTTGCCCACAGTTTAGCTTAACAACATAAGCTAGCAACGTAGACCACGAGGGTTGCAGGCACCCAAATCATAGCAAACAAACCAATGGAAGTAAAAAGATCGTTCTTGTTCCGTGAATTTTTAGCCCATAAATTACAACCGTAGCAAAATGCAATTCATTGATTAAAATGGCAGATAATTTTCAGGCAAATCCGAAATATAACCCGAGGAGTAACTCTCACAAAGAAAAAAGAGAAAAGATGCAAAAAAGCACAAAAAATGGAAAAGAGATAAACCAGAAATAAACAAAGTATTTCTTCCCTTCTTAAGCCAAGACTTATGCATTTAGACAGAGTGTAAATAATTCGTTTTAAACTTTATATTTGGATTTGCTTCATTTGGCATATTTAGTAAATGATTTTTCGCTCACTGATAGCATTTGACTACAAATTTTCCAAAATTGGCTATAGTAAATGGCGATTTCATCCCTCCTAAACTCAAGTCTAGCATTCACAACTTGTGTTTGACTTGGATGGAATCCAACAAAATGGATTCGAATTATCCTTCTTTTTTTTTTTGGAAAATAGTGAAACCTTATATAGTAATTATTATAAAAATGAAAAAAATTGAAATAAAATTTCTTTAATTTAAAATATTTACTCTCAATATACACATAACTTTGATAATTAATATTAAAATGATAAATGAGTCCAAGATCAACTTAAACCCAATTAGACTAAGCTCATACTTTTATTATTATTATTATTATTATTATTATTTACTATTATTGTTGTTGATGTTATCTTTTATTATTATTATTAATGGTAATAATAATGTAATAATAACAATACTAGTTCCAACAATAAAAAATTGATATTATTATTATCTTTTATTATTATAAAATATTATATTGGTATTATTTTTCTTTTATTATTTTTATTATTGTTTGTTGTATCATCATCATCATCATCATCATTATTATTATAAAATATTATATTGTCATTATTGTTATTATTATCATTATTATGTGTTACTTTTATTTTAATAATAATAATTATTATTATTATTATTATTGGCTCAATTTCAAATAAGATCCAAAAACTTTATTTTAAATTGTTTTTCTTTTTTTTTTTACTAAATTACCGACATATATAGCAAGGGAAAAATAATGTTGGTAATGTAAAATTCAACAAAAAAAAGAAAGCGTTTAAATTTTTTTTTAAAAAAATACCAACAAAAAAGTGATATAGTATTTCGTCGATAATTTATTGATGGAACGTGATTCTTATAGGTAATTATTGACGGAATTAAATTTTTTGAGAATAAATAAGGAAAGACTTGAGAGGTAAATAAGGAAAGTTTAAGTTTCTTGGAAAATAAGAGGCGTTCTTGTACTTGGAAGAAAAGGAAATAAAATTGGCAAAATGCCAAAACCCTTTCTGTCTAAGTGGCTTCATGTGATTAAGAAAATCACTACTTAATTATTGATGACCAAGGAAATGACATAATAAATAGGAAATAAGGGTCTCATCGCCACTTATTCTTTTATAACTAGTGAACTGGCCCGCTCCAAGTAGCGGTCATGGCTCAGGTTTTTTTTTACAAATTTAAAAAAGTGTAAAATTAATTAATAAGAATTTAAGATTAAAAAAATCAGTTTATTTTACATGTCTGTCGAGTGTATGATAAAACCTGGTGAAAAAAAATAATGTAGCAAAAGAGTCCAATTCTTTCCAAACACAAAAATGTTCACCTTTAATCAAATTTTCCATTTCAAACATCATATGGATTCTTGATATATGTCATTATTTAGTTATGTAAACTATGAAGACAACACTTCAAGAAAATCTAGAAATCATAGCAATATAAGTTTTTGGATCACTATTAGCATAGAGTCAGCACCCTACCATTAACAAATTGCAACACCCTAGGAGGATTAGCTAGGGCATACCCTCACTTACATGGATATAGAACAAAATCTTTAAAACCATGTGCTAAATTTACATGAAATCCTATTTTTGTCATTTCCAAATTGAAGCATCATGGTTAAACTTGCTTTGATCATAGTGATGGATTCCTTCTATTTTGTTTCATGTGTACATCAACAACATACATAATAACAGCCAAGTTTGAGTGGTTACTTTTGAATTTTCTTGCTAAGGATGAAGTGGTTTTTGGTCCAAAGAAGTTGTAAAAGGCTGCTGATGGAAGTTTATTCAAAAACATTTCCAAGAAGTACAAAGAGAAAAGCTAAACAATATCAAAGCAAATAGCTGCTAGCCATGTAAAGAAAAAATATGTCATGCTACAAAAGTTTAATTTTTGCAAGTATTCGGGAGGAAAATATTGAACTAAGAATGAAGAAAATTGGCTTTATTGTTATACCAATTTAAAAGGTTATCATACAAAATATAACATATATTGTAAATTTTAAGCATTGTAGTATCAAGGATTTTGAAAGTTTGAATCTACTTTTTGCATTTTGAAGGCCCTCGATGCTGCACCATTGATCTCATAAACTATGTAAAATCGGAATCCTATTTTATTAAAGCATGGTATACTCATAAATTAATTAATTTTTATGTTATTTAATAACTATATTTTGTTTAAAATTTGATTAATTGTGTTATTTAATTGATATATTTCACATTTTCTTTCTATTTATTTGTTTATAAGTTTTTCAGTGTATTTTAGTTTATTTTGAATATAAAGAGAAAAAGAATAAATGTTTGAGAAGTTAAAAAGAAAATCATGTTAGTATATGACGTGACACAATCAGAAGAAACCATGTCATCTATCCAGTAAGCACGATCGCGTGAACCGGGCGACAACACATGACAGAAGAGGCACGCGTCATCATCGCCCAAAACCCTGCAATTTTGGGCCGAAGAAAAATAAATTTTTTAAAAAATAAAAGTGACAATGCATTTTGGAAATGCATTGTCACCTCAAGTCACGCCAAGTGCCGCCTTGTAAAAGTCGCAGCGTTGCTCAATGAGGAAGTGACGCATGTCGCCACATGGGAAAAATGACCACCGGTTGTAATTTCAAGGATTGTAGACGTGAAATGATCATTTTGCCACTAATTTTTGTGTCTATAAATAGATAGCTTATTTTTATCATTAATTTACCAATTTAGCTTTAATATTATTTATTTATTTTACAATTTATTTGTTCTATTATTATCTTCATAATTAATATAGTTTCCAGAATTTTTAAAATAATTTTTCAAGTCTTTTTATAATATTTAGAAAAAACATTATGTCCAAATAATTTCAATATTTCTGAGGCATTTTATCTTTTAAATTCTCTTTCCAAATGTTTATAAATTTCATTTTCAATTTATTAAATATGTATTGTGAGTAATTTTCTTTTGTTATCAATGATATGTGTCAAGTTATTAATAAATGAAATTATGAGATAATTTTCTTTATTCTTAATTTCTATTTGGATTTAATTAATTAAACTTATGATCGGTTTACTCGTCTAGTCTTTATTATTTTTACTTTATGCACTTTAAATATCGCAAATGGAAGGTCGAGCCACCTAATTAGTTTAATTTATTTAAATGATCAGTTGAACCACCTAATTTTTTTAGTTAATATAAATCCAATATTTCTTTATAGAAATATATATCTATATATATTAATTAAGTATTTATATAATTACTATTTTAATTAATATAATTGTGTGAATTAATTTGATTAACAATCTAGTTAATAAATGTGATTATATAGATAGGATTATTAATTTTGTATTAATTATTCAAGTAGCATCTACTAATGCAATCAATTAAAATTCATATTGAGAACTTTGAATTTTAATAGATTTTATAAAATTCTAAATTGATGATACGTAGAATGTCGAGGAGTTTTAAATTCTTTCAAATACCATATTGGCAACACCCCTTTTAATATATACTCAGAGGGCAATTTAGCAAATTTAGTCCTTAAACTATTTGATTTTTTCAACTTTGATCCCTTTTCTTCATTTTTTATTTTTTAGTTTCCAAATAATTTTAGATTCTCGCGTTTGGTCCTTCCTCCAACCACTATAGGCTATAACACCATTTTTAGATAACAATTTCCAATTATGAAGTGCAAAAATAGTATTTCACTTAAACAATTTATAAATTTAGTCCCCAATTGTCTTTATTTCTTATGTTTGGTCCCTTTTTTAAAAAAAAAAGACTTTTTTTTCATCCATACACTATTTTTGTACTATTGTTTAAGTCTTTAAATTATATTCGATCTATTTTTTTGTCGTCAAAATATTTTTTATCTAACTTGTTTTTCATTCCAACAATTATTGCGGTAATTTTCAATAAGATCTTATCGAGATGTGAGCTTTAACAATTTATAGAGGGTAAAAGCAATTTACTTTGTCCCTTCACAAAATTATAGGCCTACAATTTTTTTTAGTTGATTAAAATATTCATATTTAAAGTGAGAGTATTAAGTTCACTTTGGAATAATAAATGTTTTTTAGATTGTTGGGGAAATATATTTAATTAATGAGAAAGTACTTTCTCAACAATTTATTAATGTTTTAAATTCTCAAGCTTCCAAATATATGTGTACCACCTATTGATGAGAAAACAAAAAGAAACAGAAATTTGAAAAGTGTTTTTGTTTTGTTTTTGAAATAAGAATATTGTTTGTTTTTATAAGAATATTTTTTATAGTAAATTGAAATGAATTTTGTTTGCAGTTAGGAAATTGAAAGTTTGATAAGATATTTTTTGGATACCACATTATTGATAGTAATATAAAATATAATAAATTGTTTGATATTTCATTTTAATTAAAAAGTAATGGGAAAAAATTTGTATACATGAATATGTGAGATCATAAGATTAGGAGAAAATTTCAAGTTTTGATGTGATAGAAATTTTGAAGATAAAAAATTGTTTTCAGAGATGTTTCTATGGAGAATGATGAATTTAAGAAAAACTTTTTGTCCAAATTAAGACAAAATGTTTTTCATAGTCTTCGAAGGCTATAAAGATAACATGCAAATTTGCCCAAGATACCAAGGTTTGAAGAAACCACATAAGCCAAATTTATTGTTATGCTGAACGCCATAAATGTTTTAAAATTTTCTTCTAGCTGGTGTCATGGTATGGTTGGTGAATTTTGATCTTTTCTTTTTTCCTTTTATATTTTTAAATGGTGAAATGTTGATCCTATAGATATTGATAACTTATTAAATTATTATACTACTAATTCTCTTAGGTGAATAAATAAGAGGACAAAGTATTTAAATCACACTTAAACTTTCAAAAACTTCAAGGTTTGTACTTTTTTTTTTTTTTTTTGTTGACAACTTGCACAAAATCGTATGTTTTGTCTCAAAATTACATTTTTGTGACTATCATCTGTCAATCTCATCTTTTCATCACCCACATGCCGTGCATATGGTATTCGATAAGGGTTTTTCTATACATCTTGATTCTCGAAACATAAGAAAATATTCAATCAAGTTCATATTCTCAATTATATCTTCAAACCCCTCCAATTCTCTATTTGATTCCTTTCTATCGCTGCATTTATTTGTAAGAAGACTATCAATTTATACTTATCTTTATACCAACAAATACATAAAACCCCCGCATTTGAAGAGAATGAACACAGAAAGAGAGTGGAAAGGTAAGGCCGAGAAAAGACAATAACAGCAGCCCATACACACTTTATGGTAAATATTTGAATTTTAACTTTTCAATTTCTCATGGATTTTGTCAGGTTCATGATGTCAACATGAAAAAATATTATTTTTTTACCTGATACTCTATCTGTCTCATTGCAATTATACACTTTGGACTTGCACTAGAATTAAGAAAATTATTAGAATTGATAAAATGCAAATAAACTTCCTAAATGACTCTTATTAATACTTAGTGTGTTACCAAAACATATATTCCCAAGAAGAGTGAACAACTCATCCAAAAATTGTAAACAATGGTAAAATTGTAAAAGTACCTATTAAAATTAGAAATTGGATAATTGGGATGAGATACAAAAAAAGGACAATTGAAATAGGACGGAGGGAGTAAAATATATGAGAATTCGTTGAGGACTTGTAGGTACAATATATGTTTTTCAAAGATGAGGTCTATATTGATGTAGTCATCCACCATGGGAATCAATTATGAACATTTTGAGAATGTACATTAGCTCTTTTTGTGGTTTTTTGGAATGTCTTCAATTACCCTGAAAATATCATTTTTTTTATTAAATCGTTTCAAAGATGGCTCTTGTTCTCCCTATCTAACATTACCAAATTGAATTGAGTAGAGCCTAGTAGTGAGTTGTTTACATTAAAACTCAACTTTGTTGGACAATAGTGGGAAGAAAGAGGTTTCAAAACCTTCAGTGATGGACACAATCTGTATATTGATTACTGTGACAATAATACAATGAATTTGTTAGATATTCATGCCATGGTGAAATAATTGAATTGAGGCGAAAGATTTATGTTACATATTGTTATTTTGAACTAGTTAGGGATTTTAGAACTAGTTTGACATTGGTTTTGTTATGCAAGGTGTGTAGTTGGGTGCCAAGGCATAAAGTAATTGAATTCTACACTGATAGAGGGAAAAGACGAGTATTCTTCATATTTATCATGCCAACCTGATTTTTCTCAATTTGTTAAGTCTTAATTATGCACACTTTTCCAAATAGTAGTTGTATATCCGCACATTTCTACCTAGAGACATGCTTGTTTATTTGATTAGAAACCAACAAATTTGAAGAAAACAACAAGGGCTAAGCAAATGAAGAGAAAATGTAGAGTAAAAAGGACAACCCTTGGAAAAAATAAAAAAATTTTAAATGTTATATGTTGGTCACCTGCAAATGAAAATGAATGAAATATTGACGCCTAAAACAACCAATTTGAGCATACAAAAGAAAAAAACCTCCATTGAATGTCATGTGCATAACACGTGGGTGACAGAAAGATGGGGTTGACGAATGATAGACATAAAAGTGCAATTTTGGGACGAGAAACATGATTTTGTGTAAGTTGTGAAAAATGAAGAAGAAAGAGTTGATGTGCTAACCTTGAATTTTTGAAAAATTTAGATACATTTTAAATACTTTGTCCTAAATAAAATTATGAAAAAATCCTGAATTTTGTTTCAAAACATTTATTTTTTCTCAGCATCAGTCCTTATTCTTTTATTTTACCCATTTTAGTTCTCAATAATTTTCAAGAAAACATTTTCATCATTCCGGTCAATTTTCACTTGATTTCGACAAAATTATCTAAATTTTCATTTTAAATTTCTTATTAAGAGGGAAAAATTGGAAATTCTGAGTGACTGAACAATTTTTTTTTTCTTCCATTCTTTCTACATCTCGTCTTCTTCCTCGCTTGAACTTCTTTGTTTATGTAAAACCTCTTTTGTTGTTTCTTCCACCTCATGACCAAAGCTCTCAAGAACCTGTCTTCCCCGTTGAGGCTTTGCGGATTCAAAAACCATAGTCGATTCCCAAGCGGATTCTTTGGTTTTTTATTCAGCTTTGAAGCATAAGAGGCCTACTAGGCTGGATATCTCGCTTGTCTCGATGGGATTTGGGAACATTCCGGCTACCTTTTTTGTTGGCATAGTGAGAAAGAGGGAAATTTTGGAAGAACAGGGAGATGAAAATTTTTGAGTAGTGATGAACTTTTTAGAACCCTACAACTACTGTTAAGTGCTCCTATAAATTTTTTATGGTGACTCTCAATTTGCTTGAAAAGATAGTTGGAGAAAATTCACTAGAGGTTGCACCTAGATTTTTGACAACTATTAAAGAACATGATTTCATTTTGATAAATTATTTGAATTATCCTACATGCTTGTTTTGGCATATTTGATGGACATGGGCCATAGAGGTGCAAAAACTATTGAATTTTCAGTAGAAATTTACACAAGAACATTATAGATGAAATAGACATAAGGGAAGATGATGATGATTGAACCTAGTTATTGGAGTCTTGCACAATGGATTGTGACATAAAATTGGAGTGATTGATTTAACTATGTAAAGACATATCAATGATCCCCGACATTAGAATAGGATACACAAATAATCCTATTGTGTAATGCATGGTTGAATGATCCTAGCACTAGAATGGGATGCACAAATGATTCGATTGGGCTTTTTGAAGGTAGGATAAGGAATCCTTAATTGGGCATTCAATGTCCAGCGCAAAAACAATATCCCAATTCATTATTTTCCACCAATTTTCAACAAAAATCAAATACTAAAATGATGTCCCAACACAATTTAATTTTTATCCAACACATTATAATCAATTTTACACAACATAATGTATATAAAATCGCATAAAAACCGTACATATATAATCACGTAATATCATTAACTAAAATCACATAAAAAAATGTAAAATGATTTGAAATATATAGATAAACATAAAATATAAACAAAGGGAGAACAACTAACTTTTTATTGCCCTTTTCTTTAAAAATCAATTGAAATAGGGTTGAAATTGGTAAAATTGCCTCGTGGTGGTGTGGTGCATCGAAAGAAATGGAAGGGAAGAGAAGGGAGAAAGTGATGGATGATGCTAAGATTAATTTAATAGTTTGAGGGTATGTTATCTAAAAAGAAATGATGCAATATTTAACAGTTATGCAATAAAAGATATAATTTGCTCTTTACTTTCTATATTAAACTTAGCATTAGTTAAATCCCACCAAACATATTAAATGTTTATTTATATAAACAGATATTACAGATATAAAAATTTAAGAGAAGTTTTTTTTAGACATTAAGAGAAATTTAAGACAATAACACATCGTAACATTACACAAAATATAAAATATTCATTTATGCATTAGAAAAGTGACTAATACCATTATGGTTTTACCATAAAAAGGTATAATATTGGGTAGAGTAAGGTATTGAGGCAGTCACGGCCAAAATTAGGTGAAAAGCAGCGGGGGACTTTAATTAAATTAAAATAACTAGATCAACACACCCACCGCAGAGGCCCCTAACATTACTGTTTCCCCACGACAACAACTATTTCTAGTTTCTTACACTTCACTACCTAATCAGAGCACACTCCTTAAATAAATATTTTAGAGAGAGAAAGAGGGAGTCATAGGAGCTTTGGTTGGTTGCTGCTGCTTTTCTCATTCTCTATCCATCTTCAAAAACCCTCACCCATACCCAAAAAAGAAAAAAGAAAAAAGAAAAAAAAGAGAGTAAATTTGAGAAACGAATTGAAGTTTGGTTCGTTCTATATATACGTAGCAGATCTCCTGAGAGATTGATTTTCAGAGTTTGCTTTTCTCTGATCCGAGCTGACTCAGTGGAGATTCACCAATCCGAAGCTTTTGAAATGTGAATGTGCGTGCGCGCGTATATTTGTTTATAGTTCATTTGAGTTTGATTGAGTTCTGGAGAAGACAGAGAAGAAGGGAATGTCGGCTTCTCTCGCGGCATTTGAGCGTCCTCGTATTGGCACTACGAATACGGTATTGTATTCTGTATTGCTTCTGAATATGTAAATTTATTTGCAAGCTGTGAGTGGAAAATGTACAAGATGGTCTTGATGAAGTCAAGTGGGGTCAAATATAAGAATATGAAGTCAAACTTAATAATGCATTTGGATTAATCAGGCTTTGCTCATGGGAGTTATATATGTGAGGAACAGTTGAAAATCTTGAACTAGGTTCTGGAATTTGGGTAGCTAGTTAATTGCAAATTTTATTTTGTGTTACGGATAAAAGAAATTAGATGGATCTAAATCTTGACAATCATAATGCTCTACCCAGTGGACAGTACCATCCAAAGTGATGGTATGTTGTGACTTGTGCCTTATAACCAATTGTACCGGGTTACCTGTTGTTGGTTTTCCATCCATATATGAAAATATAGGTCTCAGAATGTGTGTTTGGGGTCATGGTGGAGAATGAATTAATTGATGGCAGAGAAGTTACAATACTTCAGGAGAAGTTTAATCTGCAAAATGAGAAGCATAACTATTTTGTTAAGGTCTAGATGTTGGAAATCTGGTTTTTTCCCTTTTCATTTTATAGTGTTAAATTTCTTTTTGAATTATTTTTTGGGCAGGATTTGTTTCTACCCTTAATTCTGCCAGGTTATTGATATTAAACTAGGCAGAAAAAGATGTTAAATTGCAGGAAATTTCAGGGTAGAAAGGATTTCAATGCGGAAGCTATGATATAAGCCAGTTTAATTAAGAATAAAGTAAAGTAAAAAGAAAAGAGAGAGCTCTTAGCGTCACTTAAGAGGGAAGAATAGACCTTAGGTGTCACACTTGGGACTTAAGACATTGCACCTTAGATTTGATTGTGTCACACAACTTTGACTACAGAGAACATTCTGTATACTTTATTTATTGAATAAAACATCATACATAATGAATAGATAAACCCTCTATTTATAAGCTTTAAAACAAAGTCCTAAATCTACTTGAACTTTTGGGACTAAACTTCCAAAACTATAAACCCCTAAAAATTAGGCAAGCTAGGATTTCTAATTCAGGATGAATGAATAAGCAATTATTTGGTTTGTGTATTTCAGCAACTACAATAGGAGCACAAGTGGATAGGCTTGTTTATTTGATATATTGAGAAGGGCAAGTTAAATCTTTTACTACATTGAATGCAATGGGCTTTGCAGTTTTCTTTTTGTTCTGAATAATTCATTTTATATGATGATCTTTTGATGCTATACCTTTGAGAGAGCGATGAAGAGTGTTCTAGTTTTGATTTTGTTTGTTGATTATAGTTCTCTTAAGGGTTAATATTTTCTGCTTAATGAGCTGCAGGTCTTCAAGAGTGGGCCACTTTTCATTTCCTCAAAAGGTTAGTAGACAATTCACTAGCATGCATCTTCTACTAGCTCTTTGTTTTTCTCCTATTTCTTCTCCTAGCAGTTCCATATGTCCATTGAGTCACGCTTCTCTTATGTAAATGAACCAGCGCTAAATCACACTAATAAAGAAGAAAAATTAGAAAGAAAGAAAATGAAAAGGAAAAGGCAAAGTACGTAATTTAGTATAGACTTCAATTCCCTGCTTCCCAACTGGATCTATATGCTGCTAGGAGTCCCCATTACTTCAGCTTTTTGCATAAATCATTTGCCAAAAGCTTGATATTGCAATCATATTCTCTGTTCAACTTTTGAAGAAATGGGTAATTCCAAATATTACATTCCTCATCTTAACCCACTGATCACTTTAAGTCAGCATAATTTAAAAGAAATTGTTTAGTGTTGGAAGCAGAAGTACATATGCTCTGTTTAATTTGTTAACAAAGATTAACTCACCTCTATAGGCTTATTATGTTTTGTGTGTGTGTGTGTTTTGTATCCTGAGATGCATATACTCTTTACCAGGAGGCATATGGGTAGCAGACATAGTACACTAATTTTGGGTGTATGACACATTCACAGCATGTTTAATGAAGAATCAAATGATATACTTCATTGCCCTTACTTTTGTTAGCAAAAATTGAAGGAATGGGGAATATATTTTCATAATTATGTAAGTGGAAACTTTTAAAAAGCGAGGATCAAATTTCTTGGATGAGGTCAAGTGAGTTGAATTTTCATGGTATGTCTAGAAATGAGTTGGTGGTCGTTAGAATTTGATCTACAATGTTTTGATACACAAAATAATAAAGTCTTCCCCTCAAGGCATATTCATTTAATTCTGTTAAGCTTCTTGCAGGTATAGGTTGGAAGTCTTGGAAAAAGCGTTGGTTTATCCTCACACGAACTTCTTTGGTTTTTTTCAAGAATGATCCGGTTAGTATCAAATTTATTTCAAGGGATATTGACCTATATCTATACACATACACAGTATCTTTTATGTTCTCTTGCTTTATTAACAGATAAGCTGATTTTGATGTGATTACTTTGATGTGCTAGTTTCTGTGAGAATATTTTTTTGGTATCAACTAGTCATTTTTTGTGTAGCTGTCATGCATTAGCACAACAAATCTATAAGAATTTGATTCATTTTTTTACCCTTATCATGTTTACCTTATGCGTCTTAAGTACTTTTGCACTTACATAGTTCAAGCTAATGCATCATTATTATGCTGGGCGCAAGATGAACAAGATCCAGGGAGAGAACATGTATTATAAATTTAATTGGTTGCATATAAATAAAAAAGAAAAAAAAGAGAAGAAATCAAAATCTTTGTACATTTTTACTTGGAATGTTTAAGTTCCAAATTAGAAAGGACAAGTGAAGTGTTCCTTTCTGGAATGTATCTTAATAGTTGGCTGGAAGAGTTTGTCAGGAGGTAACGGTATCAAACGTAAACTAGAAACATGTTAGTTTTACAACTGACCAGAATTTTTAGTTTTAGATGATTTAATGGAAAATGTGTAAGTCCAACCAATTTAATGGGGTAGGGTTTTCTTGCTCAGTAAAGTTTTGTTATCAGCTTTACCAATAGCTCATGGGACTTTAATGTCAATGGGTTTCTGAGAAATATAAGGCCCTAATGTGCTATCAAAGTTCTATTTCCTTGTAAAGTTAGGGCAAATAGGGAATAGTCTTTGTTTATAGTTGATGTGTAAGGATATGACTGATATAAGGTTTTATAGTAAATTATAAACCTCCTATTTTGAACATTTCAACTTATTGGATAGCTTGGAATTGTTTTCAGAAATTTCTTGAATACAAATTCCTACAAATTCTCTTTTAATAGTTATTTTATAAACTTCCAAGCATCCGGATTTCTGATAGAAAATAGAAGACACACTATGAGATAAGCCGCTGTGGTAGTTAAAGGTTAGTCTTTTGTGTAAGACATTGTTGGATAGAATCATATTTGAACATCAGGCTTTTAGAGCACCATTTTCCTTTCGCAATATTTTCTTCATGTGTAGCATCCTTCTCAATGAGGGTTCCCCAGTTGACAGTTATGGATTCTTATGCTTTATTAACTATGGGATGTTTCTGAATTTGCTCGAATGATATGTTCTGTCATTTGGTTCGCAGTTTTTGCTGCCAGCAATTGACATCGTTCTTGTGGTTCTATATCTAAGAATAAATAATTGCTTTATAAATACGAAATTTTGATGCATTACTTGTCGCTAGACATTATTAGTGCTTGTGGTAATATTTTTAGCAAAATTGTGTATGAACATGGTGGAAGGCACGAAAATGATAACCATACTGGTTTTTGGACAATTTGGTTTCTTCTTCATATAGTGTATCTTGGAACAAGTTATGTACAAGATATCGTTTGGGCACTGCCAAATTCTTGTTTTATGTGATTGGATACTTTTTTTGCTTTTTCCTAGAGTGCACTGCCGCAGCGAGGTGGTGAAGTAAATCTGACTTTGGGGGGTATTGACCTAAATAATTCGGGGAGGTAAGGATGAATGGTTTACTTTGTCCAGTGGATTGTAAAGATTTCCTCTTTTCTGATAAGTTGAATTATAATAATTGATGATATGCCACCTAATATATTCTACGCAGTGTTGTTGTTAGAGAAGATAAAAAGTTGTTAACTGTACTGTTTCCAGATGGACGTGATGGGCGGGCATTTACTCTCAAGGTACTTAACGAGCTCTACAGGCCTTCTCTGTTTCACACTCTTTTGTTTATTTTTCACTTATAGGTGTGGCTTCTTACTGCCACCTGTTTTCATGTCATCTGCACCACTTTGCTACTTTGAATTTTCAGGCTGAGACTTCGGAAGACTTGTATGAGTGGAAGACAGCCCTTGAGCAAGCTCTTGCTCAGGCACCAAGTGCTGCTCTTGTGATGGGGCACAATGGAATCTTTCGCAATGATGCTAATGACACAATTGATGGTTCTTTTCATCAATGTATGCATTCTTATTTTTCATTAATCATTTTCCCCTTTTTCTTAAAATCTGTCTCACACTTTTTGAGTACTATAATTGTGCTGACATGAATCTTTCTCTTCTTTTTCTTCCCCCCCTTTTTTGGGTTCCCAAAATTTTATTGGATTTCTTATGATTTAGGGAGGGATAAACGGCCTGTTAAATCCTTGGTTGTTGGACGGCCCATTTTGCTAGCACTAGAAGATATAGATGGAGGTCCATCCTTTCTTGAAAAAGCTCTTCGGTTTCTTGAAAAATACGGTAAGGTGTTTATTTTTGTATGCACTTCTTTTGCTTGTGTTTATGGAGGTATGAACTTATGATTCCATAGCGTATGTTCTTCTAACATTGGTTTGGCTGGTTATTAGATTTTACATCTTCAGTTTTGTGTGTAATTATCCCATTCTTGTTGATGAGTAGTATGCTTGTGAGTAAAACGCTTTTTAGGAATATTGCTAAAAGGTGATGATGTCTTGTAAATAATCCTTTTCCTCTTGTATCTTAGGCGGACTGAAGACTTTCCTGGAAGTTAGACTGTTAAGGGAAAAGCTTTTACCTTTTTAAGAATGAGAAGGGGAAATTCATTTGGATAAGGATTGCTATTTTTTTTATGTTAGGTTATTGTTATTCCTCTATCACACGTGGAGTATTATATTAGTATTAGTGTAATAAAAAGATATAGGTGATAGAGGAATATCCTTGATCCTACTTAATTTAAAATTAGTAAGATGGATAAAGTTGGATCCCACTTGATATAAATTTGTAAGAAAGCTGTACTTTATATTTCTTATGGGGGCCTGAAAAAATTGAATTGGAGAAAAGCTGCTTGGTTATATATATTGTAGAGAGAAAATGTTGAGAAAAATTTTCAACATGGGCATTTGTCCATCCTTAGGCTTTGCTTATTTGTTGCTTATATTGGGCAAACAAACAGAACATACAAATACAGTGGCAATTATATTGACTTCGAAAGTAATCTGTAATTTCAATGACAATTAATAAGCAACACCAAGTTAACTGTATCGTCTGTCAGTTGCTTTATTTATTAAGCATAGATTGTGTTATGGGTTTTGTTGGTAGGAATTGAATGTAACTGTTCCAATTGGATAGCAATAGATAATCTATATATGGGGTAACTTGGCGGTGGATTTGAGATATTCAAGATAGACTCAAACAAAAAGAGCATGCCATAAGTTTCGTGGTGATCAATTGACGAACACTTGAATTGTGCAAACTGTATGAGGGAAGAAGTTAAAAGCTGTTGAATGTCATCTTAAACTTTTAGATAATTGAATATGGTATCATTGCATAAGGTCCTATTCTTAGATCTTATTGCTTCTTGTTCTCAAGAAAGGAAAAGGTGTTAATGTGCATGCTCCAGGTCTGTTATTAAAAGATAGGTGTTCTGTTCACGCATGAGGTGGTGTATGGAGTCTAATGTATAATCAAATAGTTTAATCTTTTAGATGAGACAATAATTTAACAAGAGGTGGTGAATGTTATGACACAAGGCAAGTGAAGATTCTTAAACCAAACTAGATGAGAAAAAGAGGGAGGGAAAGTATATAATTGCTTCCTCAGAAAAAAAGAAAATAAAAGTATGATCCATCATATTAGCAATTATTGTGGTCAGGGTGAAGATATGTGATTTTGCGTATGATATTAAAATATAAGATAGAGATGGAAGATAGTTGCAAGATTTTGACGGAAGTAGTATATGGAACAAACTTAGTTTGGGAGGATGCTAACAATGCAGACAAAATAGTAACAAGGATCTTCACATTATTAGGTGTTGGATAAAAAGGATTGGTACGTGTATATAATTTCCTTAAGACCAGATAGATACTTTTGAAGATATCAAAGTGCTTGAAGAGGATAATCAGTTTAAATTAAGGTGATGGAGAAGATACTTAACATTGGGAGTTGGATGCAATGCAGATAAGAAACCATAGATCAGATATTAATTCAATATAGTTCTAAGCCATGAAATATAGATAGAAATAAGCATGAAACGTGATGATTGTTTGACCTGTATAAGATTGATTTGGGAAAAAAGACCGATTTAGTAGATTCTGGACATTTAAGAATACTTTCAGTGCATTGATCAGGTTGCTATTAGAGTATGAGGAAGATCAAAATAATTGAAGGTGACGTAATTGGAGAAAAAGATGTCAATGACTTGCTTAATAATGGGGATGCCTCAGAGTAGATTAGAGGAACATGTTCGTGCTAGACAAATGCTGTGCAGCTACTATGACTTCTTTGATGCAGTCATGTTCTTTACAGAACTTATAACAGTTCGTATTGAAACTTTTATTTTGGAGCTTTTGTAACAAACTACACAAGCCTTCCGGTGAACCCAGGATTATCTGGTGAAAAAAAGAAAAGAGAATTTCATTATACTATTTTACTCTTGGATGTCCCTGAACAGCCCCCCCCCCCCAAAAAAAAAAGGAGGATAAGTAGTGTAATTATTTTCCTGAGCTAGACTAATTATTCTAAAATAATGATAATGAAAGTCAATTATTATGTTGCTTCAGTATGCTAATGAGATCCACTAGATTTCAACAATGCTGGTCAAAAGATAAAGGACATTAATAACCAAGACTCTAGGAGTTGATGCATGGTTAGTTCTTTCTGGAAGTGAATGACTTGTTTGTACTTCATATCAACAGGAATTAAGGTAGAAGGGATTTTGCGACAAGCTGCTGATGTTGAGGAAGTGGACCAAAGAGTTCAAGAGTATGAACAAGGTTTTTCTCCCACTCTTGCTTATCTGTTTTTTGTTTCTTATTTTGCTTTTGCTTATAGCTGTTGTCAGCAACATAATTAGGTTGATTTGAGTTGTTATAATTGGATTAGTACTATGTGAAACTTAAATATGCTTCAACTGCCCAACCCTTTTCTCTCTCATTGTGATTGTAAATTGAATAAATAACATAGTTAAGGAAGATCTCTTGAGCTTCTCATTTTATGTTTAGATCTTAATATCACTCAAAGGCGAATCTGGGCAGCCCAAGGAAACCTTTGCCCACACATCACTTTTCAGTGCCTACACCCCATAAAAACTGTCTCTGAGTTATGCCTCTTGGCCTGTTGCAGTTATTGTAGTTAGCTGTAACTTTGTCTTGAGATTCCTGTGGTTTCTCTCTTCACTATAAATATGTTAGTTGGTTATCATTAGCAGTCTTTACAATCTTTTGCTCAAACTTTTGGAAACCAAGTTCAAGTAAATAATTAACAATCTTGCTATGCTAGGCTCTTGGAGCCTGTTTTAGACCACACAAGGCCTTTTTAAGCAGATAGATCTTAATCTTTTTTTCCTTTCACCACAAAACCATCAAGCCACTCAATAAAGATCTCTTTCTCCAAGTCACCTTTTAGGACAGCTGGTTTGATGTTAAGCTGATATTCTTTCAAAGATTTTTGAGCTGCCAATGCCAGAAGCATTCTGATACTGTCAAGTCTCACTACTAGTGCAAATGTTTCTGAAAAGGCTACCCGAAACTGTTAAGTGTATCCTTTTACAACTAGCTTTACCATGTATTTGTTGACATATCCATCAGGGTTGAGCTTAGTTCTGGATACCCACTTTACGCCAATAGGTTTCTTATGGCTAGGTATGCTCATCAAGATCCATGTTTGATTTTTCTCTATCATCCTCTACTCCTCCATTGCTTCAATCTACTTTGAATCCTTTGCAGCAGCCTCATGTCCTGTATGCTAAAAAACATCAAGGTTACATCTTGCATAAATATTAGCCAGTGATCTTGTACCTTAACAGTTTCACGATCATATCTTTCATTATCAATCATGTCATCATCCTTCTTCTGCTCCTTTGTCAAAATAGGTTATGGAGTTGACTGGTTAGGAACCTTTTTTTTTTTTCCCAATTCCAAGCTGCATCTTCATTGCACCTGATGTCTCTGTTGATTATTATCTTCTGTTTTGAATGTTGATAAACTCTGTAACCTTTGGTGATGGTGCTGTAGCGAAATTGGAGGTTGATTATCACTTAGTACATAAAAGAGAATAATTTGAGGGAGAGAAACTCCACGCTCATCAGCTGACCATGATATAAAATCTATTCTTGAGTGTGGTAGAGTAAATTACAGGTTTTGATAAAAGATTGGTGTCATATTATTTGTGGCAAATGCTATCTGAGGAAATAGAACTATTATGTATGCAGAAGGGAGATATTGGAGCTCTCAATTGTTCAATCAGGTTTTCACAAAATTGAGCATGATTGTTTAATAGGAAGTGTAAATTAGATTGTACTTGTTTCTTGTGAGAGATGGTGGAATTTTGGTGAATCAGATGGCTGCAGGGATGGAATCTGGGATGCAGAATAGAGGGTTATTGCCTTTTGGGTGTCTTTCTTTCCAATGCTAAGATTGTTTTGGTCTTCTCTGAAAGGTGTATGGCATGGTAATTCAGATGGGAGAAATATCCACTTGAATAATTTAGAGATGTGGTTGACTTTCTAGTAAGAATTTTGGGAATCCCATAAAGATTGACCTGGATCAACCTCCAAAGCAATTTACCAAATCCCCAAAAGGTCATGCCTATATTCTTGTTGATGGTGTAGCTCCTTTTAAGCTAGTGGGTTGGTAGGCTGGAGATGTATCAGTAGTGTGCCATTTAAAATAGAATGTCTTCTTTTGGCGTGATACAAAAGATACAAAGATTAAGGGGAGCCTTTGATCATTTTAAGTTATCACATTATCCTTATTATGAATGTAGTTGGTGGATTCTATGTATTAGTGGGATATTAAATCTGTTATTTGTAGAGGTTATTTGTGAGAATTTAGATGGAACACGTGCTTATTTTAAGAACGTGGACAATTTTATTGTTTGACATCCTAAAATAGAAATGTGGATATTTAATTTTGGATAGAGGGACTAATACAGTAGGCAAATTAGGGTAGTTGGGAGCGTGAAGAAGCAAAGTCCTTGCTTTCTAAAACAAAACCTGAGTAATCTCTCAATGTTAGATGTAATGGCTGAAACTCATTTCAGATGGGAAGAAGTGAAAGAAGAATATGCAGTAGCAGTAGCAGACAGAGAACTCAATAAGGTCATAAAATGCAAATAGTCAGAGTTTCGTCAGTATTCCGTTCATGAATGGAAAAGCTGTGTGCATAACATGATACTTAACAGTGATATCTGCATTGTTGCTTGTTGGTACCTGAAACTCATTGTTGCTTGTGCAAAAAAAATTTCAAATATGATATGTATGCCTGAGTTGAAGAGAAATGGTAATAATACGAGTATATGTGGTTATTTCAACCAATTAATATGGTATAGAACACACATTGGCACTTTATGACTGACATGTCATTAATTCTTTGAACCTGTTCTTCGTTGCTCTGCACTTCTGATTTCAAGCTGGTTTGAAACCTTAGGGATATATCTCTAGACATTTTTTGCTTATTGATGCTGTTGAAATATAAAATTATATATTAATTTTTAAAACAGTTTTTTTTTAAAAGAAACTTTTTTTTCGCTAAACAATTTGAAAAAATCTATAACAACCTAGAACAGACCCTTTATCTGAATGCAGCACTTCCTTTGGTGCGCAACATAATGAATATTAATTTTTTCTACAAATTCTCTTCATGTCTTAGTATTTTATGCATTCTTGAGAATTGTTTTCTCACAGGATCTTAATTGTTTAAACTCTCTGCAGGTAGGACTGAATTTGGTCCGGATGAGGATGCTCATGTTATTGGTGACTGCGTTAAGGTGTTTTTTTCATTTTGTTATTGTATTATTATTATTATTATTATGATCTGGTACAGTTCTATTGTTGCCTCACTTGGAGTCTTTTACAAGTTATATTGTCTGGTGCTATTGCAGCATGTCCTTCGGGAGCTGCCTTCATCTCCCGTTCCTGCTTCCTGCTGCACAGCTTTATTAGAAGCCTATAGTAAGTTGTTTGATTGTTACCAGTTTTCAGTCTTTTTCAAGATTTGTTTTCCTGTATTTAGTGGTTCACTAAAGAAGATGGATATATCTGGCTGAGAGAATAGTTTTGCCTTTCCATTTCTAAAGCTTTCTGAAGCAAAAACTAAGGTAAAAAAGAAAAATAACATTTATTTTGTTGCTTTAGTTTTGTTATCAATCTTCTCTCTTTCTTTCTCCATCCACACTGTTATTTTGGTGCGGTAGAATTTTTGATTTGGTGGTGTTCTTAGAATCTAGGTCCTTGTTTGTGTGATTTGCATTTAAAAAGAGTTCTCTGAAACGTGAATAGTGGAAAGAAGGCAGTTTTTTGCTATCTCCATTCTGCCTTATCTGAAGAAAGTGAGACGGAGACTGGATAATAGGTATATCTTTCCAGAAGTGGAATTTTCTCTCACTTCCCTCCATTTTCCTACCACCCTCTTGGTACTCTGTTCCCATCATCTGGTACCCATAATCTCTCTCTCCAACCCTTCTCCACATTTCTCTCTCTTTCATGTTAATGTTTGAAGTATTCACCTTCTCTCTCCACCTACTTTGCTCCGTTCTGTACAAAATTGTCAGTTAGCAATCCAAATGCTAATGTTCTTTCCTTTTACTTTTTGCTGCTAATAGCACTTTGTCTGCACCTTACTTCCTGTTAGGTTCTGGATTGCTCTTCGAGTTTTACCATGACTTTTTTTTTTGTTTGGTTAGATATGCTTCTATTTGGTGCAGTGTCTTGTAGTGCTTTATTATGCAGCAGAAAACAGACTCCTAATGTGTTTTAGCTTCTATAAGATTTAATAGTTCTTTTCAGCTTTTGAATTTGAAAACTATTTGGCATAGTCACAATTCTTGGGCCAATAATATACTATCTATTTTGTATTCTCTCATCCAAACGTATTTCCCTCTCATTACCTGAGCAGAAATTGATCGGAAGGATGCACGGTTAAATGCTATGCGCTCTGCCATATTGGAGACGTTTCCTGAACCAAACAGGCGCTTACTGCAAAGGTACTATGAAATATCTATCTCTCTGTGTTGATTTATATGTCTACATAGGCCAGTTTATTAAAAAAAGAATTGTAGGATTTTATTTAGCTCTTGTTTGTGCTGAAGTGCGCACTACTGGAAGTACCGGACTGTTTTCTCGACTTATTTTACCATCAGGTCTCTAGGGGAAATAGTCATTTTCACACAATCACTCAGAAATGCATCTTAGTATCCAAACTTACCACTTTAATTAACACATGAAGGCATTTTGGAGTAGATATTTCTGAGCAAAAGCCTTGGATGAAGCTAAATTTGAATCATAAGAAATTTGGTGAAAGCAATTTCCTAGTCTTTCTTTTCTAGAGAATTTTGTAGTTATTCAGTTTTAGGGCTTTTTGGGAGTCAGAGGCAGTTTTGGTCTTATGTTAATTGCAGAAATTTGCCGGAAATTTGAGTTGTACAAGTCAAATTTTACTGGCTTCATCAAGTTGAGTCTTCTTTTGGATCCTTCTTTACGAAAGTCAAGATTCTCATGTTATTCTAGGGACACTTGTTATAGTTGTACTAAGATTAGTGTTTAAGAATTCTCCACTTTACATGCACCTTATTTATTTTATTTTCCAGCATGGCTGAACTATTATGAAGTTTGATTATGTGGTGTGTTTGGTAGTCCTTTGCTCTTGGCAAGTATCTTTGTAATATTGGACATGGGAGTTGATGAAACTTTATAATATTAGGAATTAATGAAATTAAAACTTTGGGAAGAGAGCAAGAGGCCAATTCTTCTCTTAAGTTCATGGTACTAAGGTAAGATAGCATGAGCACTGAAGAGTACTCATGTAATTCTATCACTTACAGCAACAATTATATTGAAACGATGAATTAACGGTTATCTTTTAGCATGAAGTGAAGTAGGCTGTCCGTTGTCAAAGAACTTCAAGAGAGTAATTGGTGGGATTTTATTTATTCTGGTGTTGAAGAAATTGGATCTTTCAGGAATAGGATTTTTTTGATGTCATAATTTGCTTGGTTCAGCTTTGAAAGGCATTTTGATCCACAAGGTCTTCCACTATCCTGTTTTAGCATCATTTTGTTCTTTTGTTTTTCCTTGGTTTGCTGGGAGTTGTGGGGGAGGATTTGGCCTGTATGGGGTGTTTTGCAGTTCCCAAATGATGTAAGTAATCTCCTTACATTAATAAACAATGGCAATGATATATGAGCACATGCATCTGCAATAGCACGTAAATTTCAACTTCTACTTTCAATATTTAACTTTCATGTTTGTGTGAAGGAGATGAGGCTTACACATGTTTCTGAATACAAATGCCTTTCTGTTTTTATGCAAATGCCACCTGAGATGATTATCTTTCTTTCAGAATATTAAAGATGATGCACTCTATCTCATCACATGCTTCGGAAAATCGGATGACTCCATCTGCTGTTGCTGCTTGTATGGCACCCTTGCTCTTGCGCCCTCTTTTAGCTGGTGAATGCGAAATGGAGGATGATTTTGATATTAATGGTGATAATTCTGCTCAGCTGCTTGCTGCTGCTAATGCTGCTAATAATGCACAAGCTATCATCACGACACTCTTGGAGGAGTATGAGAATATCTTCGATGTAAGTTGTTCCTTGTTTTGTTGGTTTGAGAATTTGGTCATGAGATGAGTAGATGCTGATTGAAATTGTTGCCTAATTTTCTGATTTGAATGTACTATCTTTTTCTGCTGTTTTGAAACTCCTATTTCCTTTTATCTTCACCATCATGTTAATCTACGTTTTCTAAGATGCCTCACAAATTATTGTAGATTGTGAATGGAGATAAACCATTCTTGTCCACTCCTAAACTAAAATTGAATATATCAGTCATAACATGCCAACATGCTTTGAGGAAATCTCAAGTTGCACTGCGAAAGGTACTCATAAATAAAGATATTTCATATGAAAAGGTTGATGTGGTTCCAAAATTAATCAGCGGCAATGAGATTGAAGCTATTTCATAGAAAAGAATTGGGATGTTGGCAGTTATTGAAACAGTATGGGTTGCTGTAGTTGAACACAGCTAAGGAATCAGAGGAGGAGGGCAATCTGATGAATTCAATGAAAAATTGAAAACAAGGGAATATCTTGAAATAGTGGAAAGTAGATTAGATGTGAAGCGTTTAGCCTTGCCCTTTGGAGAATGGGCAAAAGATGGGAAAAACAGAAACCATTAGTGGTGGTTGCCGTCTTGTATTGTGGCAATGATTATGAGGATGAGAAGGATAAGGTTTTTAAAGAGAAGAGAGGAAGGGAAAGAGAAAAAGTAGAAAAAAAGAAAAAGAAATGGATAATCATTATTACCTTTATTAATTGGAGGCAGGTGAGACCAGCACATGTTTTGGTTGCGGGAAACCACCTTTGTTCCGAAGGATCTGAAAGTTTCTTGTGAAAAGATTTGGTACAGAAAAAGTTGCAAGGAATTATTTGGGACCTAAACAGTAATACATCAGGGATTAAATTGGCTAATAATCTCATAGGGTGAGACTATCTAAAGATCTTCAGTTGACTCTTTGTTTTTTTTGATAAGCATCTTTAGTTGACTCTACTATCATTTAATAGTGGTTACAAGTTTTCAGAATAAGAAAATTGATAAGTTTGATTTGGAAAGTAGCATTGCCCCAGAAAATAAAATCTTAGAAATTGGAAAAACTGACAATATGTTATATTCAATTAACTGGGACAAATAAAGAAATAGAAACTTAGATTTGTTTAGAGGCATACCATGGTTCAATCATGTAATTGCAGTTCTCAAAGGTTGTGAGTCTTTTTGCATGTGTTTGTTGTGTGGTTAAGGTTGCTATGACTTTCGCTATAGCAAAGACTTACGGATTGTTTTAGCTGTATAAGCTGGTCTGCTTTTAGGGGAAAAAAAAGTTGACAGTCCACTGTTTATGAAGGGAAGAAAATATTATTTAGTAATCTTTGCCATGATGGGAAAGTATTGTTTAGAAAATATTGTTTCATCCTCTCGTTCCTTCATCAAGGGCGTGCTAGTTGTTTATGCTCATTGCTTTTGCCATCCATAATAAGATATATACTAATGCTTCTATCTCATCCAACTATTCTTTATATCAGGATGATACTCTCCACAGATGCTCCATTTCAGCAGATTCCAGAATTGAAAATAGTGGAAGTGAAGTTTCAACTGATGATGAAGCTCTTGGTGCAAGAGATAATGGCTATCATGATGCTGAAAATGAAGTTGACCAAGAAAGTGATGACGATCGTGACCGTGTACTCAGTGGAAAGTTAAGTGAAAGCAGCGGTTCTGTTGCCAGTGATCTTTATGACTATAAGGTGCTCTCTGTCTCTCTGTGAGCCAAAGTAGAACACCTTCCTTATTGGATTGTTGTTCTATATTATCAGTACATGCTTAAGTTGTTAATTCTTCCCAAATTCAGCCAAAATGCTATGATAAGCCTCATTTACAGCAGGCATTTGTTGCATGTCTTCCGTATTATTCAAGTATTTATATTAATATACTCATTATTTGATTAAAATATATTGAGGAAAACTGAGATGCTTTTTGTCACTCCTTGATTTCTTTTAGGTAGTAAATACTCAACTCAATCAACATGTTAAGGGAGTGCCGGCATGTGTGCAATAATTTAATATACACAATCGATTGAAGAATAACTTAAATGCCAAAAGCCTTTTAAATTAGTGCACCTGTCAAAGCAAAACAATGAGGGACCAGATGATTTGACTCTTGTAGTGCTAAAATAGATCAATGCTAAGAAATTTTTTGTTGTTCTTCCTTCACAGTATACTTATTTGTATAATTCAGGCCACGGTCCACTAATGCTCCTTGACATATTATTTATTATCATTGCATGAATTTGATTTCTTGCAAAAGCTTACTGGTCAAAGATACTATTCACCACTTACATGGTGGTCTATTGATTTATTAAACTCAGGCTTCTGGAGGTGATGATTCAGATTTTGGATCACCAAAGGATAATCTTGCTTTGCGTTCAAAATCAAATTGTAGTGTAGATTCACAAACACAAAAAGATTCCAGTGGCCCATTCAATGAGCTACTAGACCGACACAAAAAGGGCAATGAGGCTGAGATAGATGCTCGTAGCCAAGTAAATGGGAGTGAATCCCAGCGATCTATGGGGGAGATTTTGTCTTCAATGGATCATGGGAACCTGCAGTCTCTTGCTAGTTCCGAATCATGTACAGAAAAGCCAAGTAAACTTACTTCATCCAGTGCCAATGTCAAAAAGTCAATGTTTTGGGCGAGAAATAATGTAAGTTGGTAGCTTCGCTTATTTTTCACTATACTTTTTGACCACATGCTTTAAGGCCAAACAACTTTGTAAGTTCATTTGATGTCAATATTTTGTGAACTACATAGTTTTATCTGTGGGCCTATGATAAGTCTTCTACTATTAATTTATATATTTAGCAAATTACCATTTTATTCTGCTACATGTTCTCTTGCAATAAGAGCCTTCCCTAACATTATCAGTTTGGCATAGTTAGCTTCTCTATCTGTTTGTTTGAACCATTTTCATTTTAGGTATCGTCATTAAAAGTTTTGCAGATGCATAGCACTGATAAGTGGTGTCTACACAATTCGGATTTTCTGAATTGAAAAACTGTCTTATCATTTGCCAAATTCGAAGTCCCTTGATATTTAATTCTTATATATGCATGCTGGTTAAGGATGTCTTCCCTGAACTTCCAAGGTTGAAGAAGGGAATTACATTTTCCTACATGTCTTGTGTCAATTACTTGTTCTTTGAGTTGGTCTTGTGGATGAATAGATTTTGGTTAGTATAACTATGATTTTGGTCATAGTTCACAAATAAGAATATCCTTTTAAGAAATCTAAAATTAAAAAAGAGGTGCTATACAGAATGGATTCTCAGGTATTTGCTGTTCAAACTGCATTTTCTATTTAGAATATTCATCTTTTCTTTGAAGAAAAAGGAAAGCTAACAGTTTTCTCTTTTGTGTAAACTTGAAGTTACAAACCATGATTCCTTGTTCTTTGATCTTTTATGCAGGCTAGGAAGACACCTTCCACAGAGTCATTTGATTCTTCTGGAGAAGAAGAGTAAGATCTTGTTAAGATTGTTCTTCTTGTTTTCTTACAACAAATCAAGTGAAGTCATTATTTTTCTATGCAAAATAATGGGGCAGATCTCTGCGTGGGTACCTTCCAATATGATACAGTATTTTGTTTGGGGGAGCTTGGGTGGGGGTTGGGATACAAAATTACTTGGTTATCACAAGCGAACTCCATAAAATGTGAATGTCAAAACCAAGTTCCCCAAGTAAAATGCTTTAACTAGATTGACTCACAGCCACAAGTTGAATCTGCCATGGTTATGCTTTCTGACTCCACACCTGACCTTGAAACACATTGTTTGATTTTTACTCTTTCAAGACTTTTCTTTTGGTGATAGACGGATGAGGTCATTAGTGGGTACCATAAGCACTAATTTCTGACAAGGGCATAAAACATATAGATGACATGAATCGTGGTATAATGATTAAAGTTCAATTCTTTAACTTAGTTATTTCTGGGTTTACTAGCCATTAGGATAATAGCTCTTGATTCATTTAAAGTAACTCAAAATTATTCCTAGCCATCAGCATAAAATATTTTAGTTGCTAGTATGGTGTAAGTTATGATAATTTGAGTAGGGATGCCTAAATCAGCGATAAAAGTGGGGTCCAATCCCATTGGGGATGAGAAATTCTAAGATTGGAGTGGGGATAAAACGAGAATTAGAAAATGTGGATAAGCGCTAGGGGGGGGGGGTTAGGGACAAGGATGGGGATTGGTACTTCCTGTGGGAATTTTATTTACATATATGAACATATTACATAAATATTGTACTAGTTGCCTTATATATACATATACACACACTTATATATAATTATATTTATATATTAATTACTTTTGCTTTTATAAATACTTAATAATAGTTAAAATTATATCAAATAAAAAATTTATGTTCCTTTCAAATAATTTTTTTGACAACATTTTTGTTGTTTTTGTTAATTGCTTATATATATAATAAACGTTCAAATAATTTTCATGTATATAGTTAAATATTATATATATATATTTAAAGGTTGGGTGAAAGTGGGATTTTTAGCCTTGTTTCCCTGCAAGTGAAAGCAAGAACTTTTTTGTTCTGTTTCCTAGCTTGGGTTGAGCATGAGTTCATCCCCATGAAGTGGGGAAAGGTATTGGGTTTCACAGATAACACGTTTAGAACCTTGCCTACGAAAATCCTCAGGATCTATGGCTGTACAATTAAACCAATTGCGAGATACGTAGATTTACCCCTAGTGACCGTTAAATGCAGAGAATCGGTACTGCAAGATGCTGCAAAATGTGAAAGTCATCTATTGGTATCCACATGGTGACAGCTCATTTGAGTCTGGCTTGCCAGCACCTGGAATTGAATCACGAAGAGGCCTTTACTACTTTCCTTTTCTGGTAGTTTCAAAGAGGGGAGGTAGGGGATGACGGTTGTATCTTTTTTTCTCACTAAAAACGGAAAGGCAGACGTCTCTGCTTTTTTTTTAATTTATATATATATATATATATATATATATAAAGAACACTTTATCTTTCTCCCTAACTGTTAGGAGAGAAATCTGTAGGTTGTGATAGGGTTAGCATAAAACTTAATGCTTAACAACCTTATCTTCTTATATGATAAAAACAAATCAGATAATTAATCGAAGTTCGAAAATAACTAATTATCTTTCAGTTTCAATCATCCCCACCAAAAGAAATTACCGGAAGAAGACAGACCAAAATTACCATACCAAGTGCAACAAATTTGGACATATATCTGGATTCATTGAACTCAGACCTTATGATCCATGCCCGTAATAATCCGCTCAAGTGTGTGACCTTGTAGGTTCACTTAACATTGGTAGTGGGCCTAAAACACTTTTCCCTAGTCATAGGCTGTCTCTAGCAGGATACTATAACTATCCAAGTTAGCGAAAATAGATGGTCCAATTTAACCTAATTACAATTCAATATTTGGTCCTTTTGTCACACCATATCCAGATTAAGCATAGGCATAGGTTGAGGCATCCTTATATTGCTTAATTCAATCATTTCTTGAACTCCGAGTAGAATATCTAAACAAATGAAATCGATATTATTTATCGATACATTTGAGCAGGCCATGCGTTTTAACAGTCTAACTCATCAAAGATCCCATGAATATCTCTTTCGAGAGGGAGAAATCTATGGTGCTACCCCTATTGCCAGGAAGAGTTTTTTTGTCCTAGCCCAATAATGATTGACCAGGGTTTTAAGAATAAATTTCCTGTTGTTATAGAGTCTAACTATATAGTCATGTTTTTTATTTATTTATTTTGGTTAGAATCTAGTCAAGTGCTTGATGACTAGAAAGCTTAATTCACTATTCATGGAAATAACATAGATATGCCTCATTTATTATAAATTATGAAATGATAATAATACATCTTAATGACCTAGTGCATAACACTAACAAAAGGGTGGGATGGGGAATGTCTAGGGTGGTGTGGACAGGGACTCGAACTAGCTGAAGTTTCATTGCTTAAAGTGGCGGGAGTGCTTTCTATTTGTTGAAAACAACTTGACTGAGTGACTCTATAGTTGAGACAAGGATATCAATAGCACCAGAGTCTGCGACTACTGATGCTTTACTTTTCTAGCATCAATTGTTTCTTCTGTTTGCTGTTAATTGTATTTCCGGTACATGTTTGAACATACGATGTGCTTATCCTACCTAGTTTTGTCATTGTTTGGTTACCATAACCTTAATAAGATTGAGTATGCTGCCATCTTTTTACTGGCTCAACTTTGGACCTTATAATGGCTATATGGGTCAGTGTACAAAGCATTTCTGTGCTTTGAACTTTGCTGGACTTTCATAGGTCAATGCTGAGAAATCCTCAAAGCCTATGCATCTCTTACCTTAGTCTATCATAGTTTTCTCTGTAGCTCCCTGGAGTAAGAATATTGCTCCTGCCGCCAAATTTCTGGCACAGCTGCCAGCTCTGATCTTTAACCTGTGAATGAGTTTTTTTTTTCATAATTTTTTTTTTGGGAGGGATGCTTTACTACCAGCCTGCATTGGAGAACAAATTGAATGCCTCTTTATTTTCCTTATCATTTTGGTCTCTCTATTTGTCATATGAATTTGCACTTTTTGCTTTTATGTAACTGCAATCTGATGGTTTTTTATAGGCTTTCTATACAAAGACTTGAGATTACAAAGAATGATTTGCGTAATCGAATTGTAAAAGAGGTATTCAGAGCTACTGCTTTCTGCTTGTAAAGTATATGTCAGTCTGGTGTTCTTTAACCGGATGTATCTTTGCTTTTGTTTTTATAAGGCAAGAGGAAATGCCATATTGCAGGCAAGCTTGGAGAGAAGGAAACAAGCTTTACATGAGCGCCGCCTCGCACTTGAACAAGATGTATTCTCCTCTTGTCCTTTACAATCATCTCTAGAAAAGAAAGAAAAGAATCCTCTATCCCCTGGAATAAGCCATTCATGGAGTTTTCCTTTTATTCTTGTTCACATAAAATCCTGTCTCTAAAAATTCTGGTTTTAGATCTTTGTTGAAATATAATCAGTTTGCTTTAGCAGTGAATGTGGATGAAAATAAATGGACAGGTTCTCTGGATTTAAGTGTCTTGGTAACAGGAAATTCACCAGCCAGCAAGAATATTTCTTGTAAACCTAAATAAAAGATTCTTCAGAAAACATATTCTTTGTTCTATGTGGTGCATATTTAAGTTTTTCTTAAGCTTAGATCATAAACATGATCCATGATCTGCTTTCTCCCTCCTTTCCGTCACAGGGGTTTTGGAAATGCTAGGCAGGAATTAGATCTGTTGCTGATGGGAAAGGATGGAAATATCATTTTATTTATTTCATTTTTACTCTAGATCTGATGCCATGAATGCATACATGAGCTACTCCCTTTGTCCCAAAATACATGTCCTAATTGCCATTTTGATTTGTCACAAATCACTTGTCATCTTTCTAAATAAGAGGATTATTTGTTATATTTTTCCAACTTCACCCCTATTTAAACTTAGAACATTAATGACTCAATAAGTGGATGTTATTAAGAAAAATAAAATTTGTTAAGATATATATATATATATAGAAATAAATAAGTGAGATGAAATTAGTTTGCTTTTAATAGGGTATTCTAGGAAGTTTATTATTTTATACCATTAAATTCTGCAAATTCTTAAAAAGTATGTAAATGGGAATTAAGACATGTAGTTTGAGATGGAGGAAGCACCATAAATGAGCCATGATGATGCTGAACTATTCCACAAGGAAGATTTCTTTCTTGTATTTTCAGCATGACACTCAAAATGACCACTGAATTGTCAGGCTACGTATATGGAAATCCATGTATGCAAGCTCTTTAAATGTTATTTAGCTCTTTTTGGCAAAGACAATATAAATCTGTTGTTCAAAATGTGAATATTTAATTGAAGTGCCTTTCGATTGGATGCTAGAAATAATTTCATTTGTGTAAATATATTATTTGATAGGAAATAAGGAAATAAGCTGCTTTTAGCTACTCCTTGTTGATTCACCTACTTTAGGATTAAGAAAAATAAAGCTCTATTAAAAATTATGGTAATATCATGTGATATAAGTCCCTGACCATTCTTTTGTGAATAATGTAAATATATGTACTTATTATATTGAACCTTTTGCGGTCTATATGAGAAGTTTATTAATGTGCTTGTCTGCAAAATCACTTGTCATTCAGTTTGATCTTCAAACAAAATGGAGAGATTCAAATCCACTAAGAGTGACCAACCTGTATGCACATGTTGTCAGGTGTCAAGATTGCAAGAACAGTTGCAAGCCGAGAGAGATTTGAGAGCTGCACTGGAAGTAGGACTGAGCCTGTCTTCTGGACAGTTTTCTGGTTCTCGCGGCATGGATTCTAAGGTCTGTAATGATTTTAACGTAGTTCACTACTTAGTTTATGGAGAAGTTCTAATACATTTACACTGAAGACAAGGGCTGAGCTTGAGGAAATAGCTCTTGCTGAAGCTGATGTGGCCAGATTGAAGCAAAAAGTTGCTGAACTCCACCATCAACTCAATCAGCAACGTCAACACCACTATGGCTCTCTCTCTGATGCTTGTGATCGCTATCAGCATGCTCCAAATCATATTACTCAACAGTCAGTCTCAGAAACTCATTTCTACCTTATTCTAACTTCTGAACTGCGAGTACAGATATTTTGTACTTACGCTGGTTTTCTATTATTACCTTTTTCTGGTAGATAGAAAGATGCTTAGGGACAAAATAATTAATCCATTGTGCTCTTGATGCTGGACAATCTTCTTACTTTGGCTAAACCATATCATTTGAGAATAATGTGTAGGTAACAGATGACTGAGATGTTTGATGACTTGAGCCAAATCATTGACTGAAATAGATGCCTGGATCAAACTGACGTACCTGAAATATTTCTACATGCTGATATGGTTATCATTAACCGCTAATATCATGTGGTTTAGCTCTGGAAGTCACCCATGACCTCCTAGTTAGTTGTTTCTTGATGATCTAAAATTATAATTTCCTGGTTGATGGTTCTTCCCCCACTCAAGCCAGGTGGAGGATTTGAAGACCCACTTCTTATTTTGTTAAATTTGCAAAATAAATTTCTAGCAGGATGGGAAATTTTGCTGGATTTTTAAAGTAGCTTTTGATTCTTTGCACATTGAGGGTCTATTTCTGTTTTCTTTTTAGCTTATTTTATGTTAAAAAAAGAGTTATTATACTTTAAAATTTTTTTCGAACTTGAAGATTTAGCAGCTTGGATGAGCAAAAACCTTTTGAAGAAACTATTTTATAAGGTTTGTTACTAAGATCAGTTGAGTGCAAAACAGTTTTGGCTCAACAGGCAGTTGGAATCAAACTAATCCGAAGGAAATGAAAGTAGGAATGCTATATTCTATTTCCTGAACTGAAATATATGAGTTTTGCTTCAGCTTCATTATGCAATTTGCTTATTGGGTGTATGCTTTGAGAGTAACATTGCAGAATATTGCTGAAGTAGTGGTGCAAAATATACCATTTTCTTTCATTCTTACAAACAAAAATTCTCTTTTTTTTTTCTCCTTCCTTTCTTTCGGTTTTTTCTGTTGACAGAAAATATTTCCAACAAGATTTTGATGCAACGCTTGCCTTTTGTAACCATGAAAGGAAACAAAGAACTGAGGTGGGTTTTCTTCTCTCTTTTTTATCCTCTCCTTTTCCATTATCTTTTTATCACTTACATTCTTCATATTTTGAGTTGATATCGTGTATCTGTGCCTAGCAAGTAATAATTTCCCATCCTTTAAAATTTTCCCAAATATCCCTGTGATTTTTCAGCTTGCTTTTCACTCTGGATTTTGTATTCTTTTTTATCTTATTCTTGCTACATTCTTTCCAGAAAGTGTGCACTCTGTTCACATAAATGTCAACACAATACAGGTGAACCTAAGAGTGCATAGCTATATTGGTTCCGCTAACTTGTTAACTTAAAAAAACTAATTCATGAGGCAATATGATTTAACTTTCAGATCTGATTCAAGAGGATTCATGGGCAACATGCAATTAGAGTTAGAAAGAGAAATCACCGACATAACATGTACACACATAACGTAGAAACCAATGAGGATTCTTGTCCTCCAAGAATAATAATTTTGAAGAATATAGATATAACTAGGATTTTAGGAAAACCTAAACTATTAAGGATTTTTCCCAGCATCAGTTCTCCTGTTGGAGAAAAACTTGTCCTTGAGTTTCATAACCTTTTTGAAGCATCCCATGATCAATTTATTGCCCAATTAAACTCTGCCATCCTTTCTTCTCTTCCAAAGACTAGGATATCCCACCTTCGATCAAGTTCCCTCCTTGATGGTACTAATCAATTTGACAGCTACATGATTCTTTGCAGGAAATGTTCTATAGCAGTTACATTAGAAACTACAGTAGATATTATTGAAATTCAGTTCTTCATTAGTAATATTGTGGTTTGGAATGAGCTCTTCCGTAGAGATTCCAGCAGCCTAAGTGGCTTCTTAGGGATTGAATCTGCTGTCATTTGACATGTATCAAACAAAAAAAAGTTTTTTCTTATGACCAACAAAAACTCACCATGTAGATTTAAGTAAGTTATATTAGGAAAATTTTCGAAACACCTTATGCTTGTTGATATTTTCAGCACTCAAATTCTCAGCAACCTTATACCTCCCGCATAAGGTTATGCAACCCAAAGTATGTCCAACATTATTCTTATTTTTATAGATCTATAAAAATTAGATCTATACCCACTTAGGCTGAAGTGGGTAGAATTAAATCATCGTTGGTAGATTAAATAAATTTTTTTTGTCCAGCAAAGGAGTATGTCCAACTCCTTGACTTCCTTTTGATATGCCTAGATCGTAGTCCTCTTGAGTTAGCTCTTGATTTCATGAGTTCATCAAGATGAGTTGCTAGATGATTTAATTCTACCTCAACCTCCTTTGCCAGATCAGGACATTTTGTTTTGATACCAATTGATGTCAGCAGAAATTCAGGAAGAAAGGGAGAACTTTGACTCATGTCGAAGGTTTGGTTTTCAAGGGAAAACCCAATGGAAACCTTAAATTAGAGGCTAAAATACCCTTAAAAAGTGTGTTTCCAGTGGTTTAAATACCCTTAGCAATTGTCACGTGCAAGTCATGAGGGCTTAACTGAAGAAGAGCAAAATTGTAACTGTTTTCGTAATTCAATGGCAAAAGGAAAAAGTTTAAAGTTGCAGGAATAGAAGGTTAAACTACATAAGAGGCATCCTGTTTGCTCTACATTTGAAATTCAGTTTTTCTTGCTCAAAAAATAGGATCATGACTTAAAATTCTGATGTTGGATAAATACCTTTGAATGCAATTTGAGTAATCATTTTATCATACAATTACTTTTCCTTTAGGAAAAATTAAGCTGATTCTTCTATATTATTTCAGGAGCTACTGGGGGCAGATATGAGGAATATTAAAGGGCAACTACTAACATCAGGCAGCAATAGCAGGCAGCCTGCAAGGAAGCAGTTTCTAGAGTCAACAAGTTTGATGGATTCTAAAGGTGCTGAAGTGTCGTCAAGTCTTTCTATTGATGAACTTGGAGTTGTTGACTCTTCCTCAATACCATCTACTTCAAGAGCAGGAGAGGTATGAACTTTCAGTAAATCTTTGCAGTTGCTACCCTTGCATATTGCTTGCATAAAAGGACAATATATGGGAAGCATATGAAATTCTGTAAGTATCTTTTTCACACATCTGGTGTATGAAGGAAAAGGGTGGGATAAACTTTTTGGTGGAGGATATTCACCGCAATCTATGTTGATCTGCTCTTCATAGATTGTTGTGTCATATGCTTTAGTGTCACAAGTGCATAATATCTGGAAGACTGAAACCTATAGGGTTTGAACTGCACAAGCAAATAATATTGCTGCTAATACTAAGAGTTGGGGGGAAAATTCACTTTGCCATCTTAAACTAATGCCTTTTTCAACATTACCATCCTTCAAAATTAAATGAATTGTCCATCAATCAACTACAAAATTAGGGAAATTGGTCAAACACCAATGATTAATATAAATTGATAAGTGAAACAAGTATTATTCTAATGGATTGCAAGGACACGAATCCTAGTGTGGTACAAATCAACATAATAATCAAGTCTTAATATTTTATCAGATTTAACTACAGATATATTTGACTTTACTTTATGTGCATTCTTACTCTCAAGAGTGTATATGTGTGTGTGTTGCACATGCCTAACTTGGATAGTTGCATAGAATGTTCCACTAATAACGGCATGAGCCATCATATTAGTCAGCTAATTTGCACCAACTTTAATTATACGTGAATGATGAAGGACTAGCCCTCTAAAGTTTTCCCTTAAAACTACCCTCAATTTTGCTAGACTGTAGATGTTAAACTAGGCAGAAAATAGAGTTTAGATTACTGGAAATTCCAGAACCAAATAGAATTTTAAATGCTGAAGCTAACGTATAAATAGAGTTAGATAACAAGAAAGTAAAATAAAGAGATGAGAGAGAACTCTTAGCATAGAGGGTGATATACCTTAGTTGTCGCACCTAAGGGAGCCATAAACTTTAGGTTTCATGCCTAGGACCTTAAGGCTTCACACCTTAGGGTTTGATTGAATTATGCAATTAAATTTTACAGAAACAATCTATAGACCATTATTTATTGAGATAGTCGACATACATAATCAATGGAAAACTTCTCTATTTAGTCCCTGTTGTAGAAGTTGCTAAAAATAAGCAACTGTGGCTGGGAAATTACTAAGGTGGTCTGAGAGAAAGATATTACCGGACTGTGGCTCTGCCATCCATAAATAAGTTTAAGAAGCAGAAGAAATGAAATAATAAGCAACATTATCTCTTGAAAAGACACTGAGGATGCATGAGAAGCAGGTGGTGAAAAAGTACTAGTGGGAGATATATTGGACAGTGTATTGATAATTATGTACTTTGTTATGATGGTTAAATCCTTCAATATGTTACAAATTTGTTTCAGGTGATGGACCATGGCAGAAATCCGTCTCTTGCTTCTTCCACTTTGGTGGAATTGACAACACGTCTCGATTTCTTCAAGGAACGACGTTCTCAACTTATGGAACAGCTTCACAACTTGGATTTAAACTATGGAACACCACATGAATTCTTGTACAAACCACCATCTCCTGGATGGAATTGACAACTGGTTCTTGAAAGTGGTTATATCAATGATTTGTACAGATTTTGTACTATAAGATTTACACTGCTTATATACTCATATTTTTTTCCCTTGTTGGTTGGTGCCAATGATATAATCCACTGGCATACAGCCTTTCTAGTTATATCGAGTCTGATTCAGCTTATTAAATTTTGGGTCACTTTTCATGTAACATAATAAACAAATGTGTATGCGTTTTGTACAGTAGTTGGTGAAGTTTGGAAAGTACATTGGTCGGCTGCCCAGATCAAGCTTCTTGGTCTTCCATATCTTGGTCTTATTAGGACTTCCATATCTCATCTGTTTTAGTATGTGACTTAAGCAAATTGTTATTGTTATTAACAGAAGTAATTGGTGGTAAGTTTTTAGTATTATCTAGGTATAGCATGATTAACGGGCGGCCTAGGCTATGCATGGCCTTTAAATCCCAGTCCTGGCCTAGCCAGTCGCAATGGAAGCATGAGTTGTGCCAAGGGCCATAGTAGATCTTGATTTCTGCGTCTGTTGAAGGATTAGGGTGAGATATTGTGAGTCATTTGTGGATTTTGAAAAAGCATTGAGTTAAATTTCTGTATTGAAAACCAGTACACAAATAGGGAGGAAACTAACTGAATTTTTTTTTTCAAGAACAAAAATGACGATGAAAGACCAAAATTAAGTTTTCTTAATTAAAAAAAATTAGGAGAGATTTTTGTCCTGTTTAGTCCATCCAAGGAATTTGATAGTTTGTGTAAAAAGAAAAAAAGCTTTTGGCGGAAGAGAGATTATTTCAACAATTGAGTCACAAATATCTAATATGGTTTTTCACAAAAAGTATGATTTTTCTAGTCTATCCAATCTATTTGATTCGTTACTCGAGTGCAAACATTTTTGGAATCTCTAACAGAGGGACAAATAGTCGATTTCAAAAGAAATTATCAACGTCTTTTAGATATTCGGAGGGGAAGAACTTGCATCAAAATTTCAATTTCAATTTCAATCTCAATTCAACTATGGACTGTGTTCTGAGAAATATTTACCGTCTAAAAAGAAAAAGAAAATGGAGATTTTGTCTAAAGAAATACGTCGGTATAAAACCTTTTCAACTCTCTCAAAATGGAATGCATTCCGAATCTATATGTCATGGTTCCTTGTTTGTAAAGGATACAAATATATAAATTTGACATTTTTAGACAATAAAATATGTAAAATATGGAGACAGTTAGAGACGGCCCTGAAGGGTAAGTTTTCAATGAAGTCTACCCCTCTGCATATTGTGAACCCATGTGGGGAAACTCCCGAAATTCAAGTGATAAAATTTCTGGAATTTCCCAAAGCCCCTCCAGTGCCTCCTTAACTTTATGGTTCCTAAGTCATGGCTGCCTAAAAACAAGCCGCCCGCCCCCTTTCGGAACATTGCATTGCTTGTCATCCATCTTGCCAAAGATGTGGCCATTTGTCAGAGGATTCCCTCCATACTATTGCAGGATTGTACTCGGGCTTGAGATGTTCATAACCTTCTTAGACAACATGTACAAGAACCGTTGAACATGAACGAGAGAAGTTTAACTTGGGGAAAAGAGCTCCAAACTTAGTAAGAAATCAACATTAGAAACTCATAAACAGACGAATCATTTTTGCTCTCTGATACTATTTCAATAAAGAATTAAGTAACTCTAATTCTTTATTTAAAAATCTATTTTAGATAGTTAGAGATATTTTGTCACTAAATTCTATTTTCTAGATAGTCTAGACAAAATCATATTTTGTCACTATATAACTTTTTAAATATAGTTTTTGTTAGAAGTGATATACTTTATACTCCCTTCTTATATTTTATAAAATGTATTAAGAAAATTTATTATTCCTAATTATAAAATGTTTGGTTACTTTTTATAGATTTTTATGTATGTTATTTTCAAATTCATCATTAATTTATTGTGAGACAAAAAGAGATAATAAATACTTATTTTTTTAAGACAAACTAAAATAAATAAGAATATAATGAAAAGTTAAAATAAATTTTGATTTTATGTGAAATTACTTAAATCAGTTTATGAAAATAGATGAAGATAGTATAATTTTGACAAAAAAATGTGAAATATTCAAGATGTAGAATGTTGACGCATAGAGTTAATGAGTTATCATGAAGTAAACATTTCGGAGCTCGTCTGCTGAATCCCCTTACTCACTCCGTGTCGCCTCCTTCTCTTATAACCGCTGCCGCCCATCTGCGGCCGCAACTCTACGCCACCGCCGCCGACCATCACTTCGGTGCTGCTCTCCGCTTGAAGCCTTGAAATCCATTACTGGTAATTCAAAAGCTTTCAGATTTAATCAATATCCTTTTGATTCTATTCAGTTTATTTTATGCACACTCTGCAATGGAAGGAGTGGGCTTTGTTGTTATCTCAGACTAGGAGTTCTGCAATGAGGTTTTGGAGGTTTTATAAGAGTTCGTTTTGTAGCCTTGTGGAATTTTATGCGTTTTCGGGAAAATTCATAGGACTTTCTGTTTCTATTTTATAGGTGTTTTCTGCCATGTACTTTTTCTTCGACTTGTTCATCTACTCTTTTTGAATTTATACTCTCTTTTTATACCTTCCAAAAGCCTCTAAACTCTAGCAGGAACCTGTTACAACTCTAAAGTTAATTGCTTTTTGGCCTAGAAAAAGAGATGGTATAGCTTCTTGGTACTTTTCCAGAGTTTGAATTCACCTTATATTTCATCATTTTGTTCTCATCTAGGTTGATTAAAGTCAAGGTAATGTTTCTGCACTTAATTGAAGTTTTGTTTCTGATTTCTTGCTTTAATTTGCATTTTTATCTGAAATCCATGTGGGTTCAGACTTAGGGTTTTATCCTCGGTATTCAGACATAAAGGCAGATATCACATTTGTAGCATTTGCTGTAACTCGACCGTGGAGATGCAAGGTGAGGAATTGACAGAGCAGGAAACCGCTCTCTATGATCGCCAAATTCGTGTTTGGGGAGTTGATGCTCAAAGAAGGTCTCTCTTTTCCTATAACCTAATTTCCATTCTGTTTATCTTAATGGAGTAACCTTTCTGGAGATTCTAATTAGCTTGTTGCTTGCAAAAAGGATTATTTTGTTAATTTCCCTTTTTTGGGTCTTCCTTCAGGCTGAGCAAATCTCATATACTTGTTAGTGGACTTAAAGGCACTGGGGTTGAGGTAAACTTTACTTTCTTCGGTCTTGATGGATACAATTTTCCAAATGTTGATATTATTTATGCATGGTAATATCACATCTTTGTACCTCCTTTTTCCTTTTTTTTTTTTTCCAGTTGCTGGGATCATTGAATATCTGGTTGTTACTCCTATTTGACAAACTACCATAACTTTTGGGATGTTTCTATTAGCTTTCTTGAAATTGAAAGTAGTTTGTATATTTCAGAGTAATGATGACTTCCTTGTGATAAAATGATTTGACCATTACTGTATTCTTGCAGTTCTGCAAGAATATTGTTTTGGCAGGGGTGGGTAGTCTGACGTTAAATGATGATCGTCCTGCTACTGAGGAACTGCTGTCAGCAAATTTCTTAATTCCTCTGGCTAAGGACAAATACCCTGAGAAATGTCTGGCCGAGCTTTGTTGTGATTCCTTGACAGATTTCAATCCTATGGTTCGTGTCTCTGTTCAAAAAGGTGAAGTCTTTTTCAATTAACCTTTTACCTTATTTACTTTTTTACCTCATGCTATAAATCTCACACTGTTTCAGTCAGAGGCATACTTTTTTATTCAATCGACTTGAAGTTTTGCTATATAGATGCTGCATTTAGTTGATGTTTGGGATAAAAAAAGTTGTAACTTTTTCGGAGCATACATATATCTCACAATAAGGAGCCATTGCGATGTTCATTGGGACATATTTTTTTTATTGCTCTGAGCTTTACATGCCACTTGTCTTCACTGAACATCAGATTCAACTTATCAACCATATGTTGAGATGTTAGTTTTCAGTATATTATGTGTTGCACTTAAGAATCTTGGATATGCATTTTGGGATTGGTATATTTCCAAGTAAAATGGCTAGTGCTGCTTATTGTCAACTGAGATGTTGCGTTATTCTTGCAGGTGATTTGTCAAGCTTTGATGTTGATTTCTTTGATGGATTTGATGCAGTAGTAGTTAGTTGTTGCTCCCTGAAAACAAAAGTAAAACTATGTACCTTCTAGTGCTAGTTTAAAGCGTACTTTTTTGAAAACATATACTTTTCCACCTTTCATATTATTTATTTGGTACTTTTATTCAATTATTGTCATTCTTTGTAGTCTACATTATTTATTCCCTTTAGTGCTTATTTTGCTGCAGAAATCAATTAATGAGAAGTGCCGCAAATCATCGAAGCGCGTTGCTTTCTACGTAGTTGATTGTAGGGATTCCTGTGGTGAAATTTTTGTTGACTTGCAAGACTACACCTATTCGAAGGTTGTAATAATCTATTGTTGAATAATTCCTCTCATTCTTATTAGATTTCTGTACTGTTTATTTTATGCTACATTGTCTGTATGACACCACACTTCTCAGAATTCCATTCTTCCATATTTCTGAATACTTGAGACATTTCATTTTCTGAAATGTTACGCGAAATGAATAGCTTATCTCTGTTGTTTCTCATAATGAATTGTGAAAGAATCATGTGGCTGCTGAACTACCTTTTTCTTGTGATTGTCATCAACAGAAAAAAGTGGACGAGATGGCTGACTGTAAAATCCAGTATCCCAGTTTTGAGGTATGAATCCTGAAATCTCGCAAGTGCAATTCTGGCTGTCATTTAGACTTTGTTGTAATGTATGGAATTTAGCGTTCCCTTTTTCTATTACCATCAAATTGAACTATTGTAGAGTTTCTTTTGGGTTTAGTCCATGCTTAAGAGGACATATTGGAGATGGGAGTTTTTAGCATCATTGTATATGCATTCATTACTATTTGCTACTAGTTTGTAGCACTCCCAGATAAGTTTATGTATATCCCATATGCTGGACTTTGAAATCTCAAAGTAAACTGAAAATATAGTTTCTTGTATAGCTGTAATCTATATATTAGGGTGATGTTTTACACTGCATTTTGAAAATGGTAGAGCATTCACAATTGATCCACATCATTATATTTCCTGTGCCTTCTTGGCCTCATAATCCTTGCAGTTGGCATTCTTGGTTTTGGCACAAAATCCTACTTATGAGTCATGAGAATCTTTGGCTGCTGTTACATACATACAGGACACGAAAGTTCACTAAGACATGCTTCTGGAGAATAAATAGAACTGAATTATACATGCTGTGTAGGACAATAAGGACGAGGAAGCTGAGATGTCTTTTGATGAAACAAAGTGGTGAGAGATGAATAAGAAAATTAAACTTTAGACTTCTTATGCTTGTGTAAGCTATTATAACTCAAAAGGATATTTGAAAGTTGTATGTGATTAAGGTATGCCCAACCCAAGTATAGGAGGAATATGATAGATACTTGAGGAAACAAAGTGATGAAATATACTGATTTTCCACGGTTGTTATCCTTGTGATGAGTGTTATAATACCTGAAGTAAGAAAGATGTAAGAGGTGGTGTTGATGGTTAAGGGAGAAAAGCTAAATAATAAACTTCCTGAAAATTTTCTAGTTGTGCATTTGAATTTTGAGGTATGCTGTTTTGTTTTCCCTCCAGAAGTATGTATTAAATCTTTAAGCTTATAAGGAAACTAGATCATATGAGTAACACCAAGTGATGAGGCATTAATTCACTTACTTTTTTCCTGTAAATTTGGAATCTTGCAGTTATTTTGTTACCTTGTTAGTTACTTGGAGGCCAAGAATCATGAGCTCTATATAATTGTATTTTCTATCTTCGTAAAAGGCACTATTATATCTTTGAAATTCATATATTGTGTTGGCTTTGTGTTCTGCCTCAAGAACCCAGAGTTTGCTCCCCGAAACTGGGTTTCCATTGATTTTCCTATGAAAGCTATCACTTCTACATGAATTGAAGTCCTCTTCTTCTGCGTTTTGCCGTACCTTTAACTGCAGCAAATTTTTTTTTTTTCTATTAAAATGAACACTATGTTTGATGCTTATCTGTTTTGATGATTTCGACCAATGTTTTTCAGGAGGCTATTGGAATCCCATGGAGTACTCTTTCCAGGAGAATGTCAAAGTTGTACTTTGCCATGCGAGGTATTTCGGTTCTGTTTTCACTTGGTCTCTTTGTGTTTCTGACTTCTGAGGATTGAAATCTTGTGGCTGTTGTTGCATTTATGTTTCAGGCTGTACTTGGGTTAATTCTAAAGTTTTATATTTATGTTGAGAATAAAAAGCAAAAAGGTATTTGGATAATATCCATTGTTTTTTTGGGTTGGATGTATGATTTAATGTTAAATGGGGCCATATGTTGGATAAATAATTTAAAATATAGTCAAGAAAATGTTGAATGCATGAAAATTTAATTTAAAACATTTAAAGAGATAATGTGAGGTCCATATGTTGGAATTTCAAATTTTGAGTTTTGGAGGGAATTCTTGGAGAAATATTTTTTAAAAAATTAGTAGAGAGAGAAAAGAATGTTGGTGAGAAAGCTTGGCCAAATGTAGGCTAAAGATTCATATGCTATGAAGGTAAAAAAAGCAAAAATGATTTTATATATTTCCTATTTGAAACATTATTTTCCACACCAAACGGAGGAAAGAAAAGCTGGCCAGGCCCTGGGGGGGGGGGATGGGGAACAGAAAAAAAAAAAGAGACAAGCTACATTACTATGTTTAGCAGAGTTGGTATTTAACAGTCATTTTGGGAAGCTTGATTCTTTGATGGAGGATGCCTTTGGCTTTCTTTCCTTTTCCCTGTCAACAACGTTACCCTGCACCACATTTCCTATGCTAGCTCATGCCCCTTGTCAATAACTTTTAAGATTGCACACTCTTAAGCCTCAAATGTAAGAAAAGAATGAACCAGATAAAAAGGAATAGTTTTTGATTGTACGACTCCAAAGCTTCCTATCCCTTGTTATTTTGGCCTGGATGGTGAATTTTAATTTTTGCATCTGGCATTTGAACTATTATTTTCAGTTTTAGAGAGGTTTGAGGAGCATGAAAGTCGGAATCCTGGAGATACTTCAACTGCAGACCTTCCTATTGTACTAAATTTGAGGAAAGAAATTTGTGAGGCACATGTATGAATATGTTTATTCGTTAAGTTTTTGCACATGACAAATGTTTTATGTCTATAGTAAACTTGAAATCATTGCAAACTTGCAGTCATTAAGTGAATCTCAGATCCCAGATGCACTCCTTGAGAGACTGTTGGCAGGTAGAAGAGAATTTCCTCCAGTTTGTGCTGTGATTGGGGGAATCCTCGGACAGGTGATTACATATCAGCTCTGATTGATAAAAACCTGTAATCTATAATTTAATATTATCTTTGGATCTAAAATTGAAACAATGCCTCTGCAGGAAGTTATCAAAGCAATATCAGGCAAAGGGGATCCCATTAAGAACTTCTTTTTCTTTGATGCCATGGATGGCAAAGGCATGATAGAGGACATATCAATGATGAACGCAGCATAAGGGTGGCTGTTTCCTGGAGGTTCTTCCTTGTTGAAGATGAATTTCTTTAAATGGATGCTTTATTTTTTGTAGGAATTTATCACTGATCCTAGAATGGCTGTTAGCCTTGGCTTGTAATTGATTTCCAGCTGCTTTACTGTGATCATGAGGATAATCTTACTGTTCTTTGGTCATTAGCTTTAGAATATTATGCAATAGGGCTTCTAGTTTGATCATGTAATACCTGGGGGATTGGTAGGGTAGGCTTCTTCTCCTGATATTAGATTCTAATTATGGTATAATTTATAACCCATTTGTAGAAGAGAAAAAGTTTGCTACTTTAGAGTCTTCTTGCTTCAACATGATTGTTTGATCCTGTTATCAGTGTACCGTCTTGCTCTATGCCCAAGTTCTGTCCAATTATTTGCTTGCCTGGAGCCCCAGGTTATATGTTCCATTATGAATAGAGTTTGCTTGTTCTATGGCCTTGAAAAGTTTCAATTGAAATGGTTGTCTTAACTCAGAAGCCAACAGGATGTCTCTCCCGAGGTGCCTAGTGTTTCTTTGGAAGCAACTTTGGCCTCAATTTACAACAGCTTGTGACATTTAACCTATGCTTAGTTACAACAGCTTGTGACGCTTAACCTATGCTTAGTTACAACAGCTTGTGACAATAATTAAAGATGTACAGTATTTGCTTAACTTACAACAGCTAATGATATTAACAATTCAGTATTTGCCTTACATTTTCACTTTCTTCTCCTAAGTTTAATTATAGTGACTGAAGAAGACTAGATAAATAGAGATCAGTTTTTGTTTTTTTTTTTCTGTTTTGAATGAAATTTAGATCGCTGAACTTGTGATAGATTCTTAGGTTATGCCCCAAAAAATTTTGATGATTGGTTATGATCTTAGTTAAGTAATTTTTCTTGTTTTATAACATTTTGGACAAAATTTAAGATGGAAATGTTCTTTGTCATTTGTTTTCTTGGCCAAAATCATGTCCAGTGGGAAAATGTCTAGAATGATGTTATTTCAGTCGTCATGGTTTGAGAGAACTATTGGAGCTGGAGGACCTGGTCGGTTGCTTCACGTGGCAGTAGAGCTGCTTGGAAGTGCGACCCGTGCATTTGCTATGTGTGATTCACGAATTTTTTTTATAAAAAAAATGCATGTAGGGTATGGTCTACATGCATGTGATGATTTTTTTTTTTGTTGAAAAAAGAAGTATACCAAATTCTTTCAAGTGAGTTTTTTCATCTTAATTTGGCATATGTAGTAGTATTCTTTTCTTTTTCTTTTTTTCCATTTGAATGTCAATGTCTGTTGGCAACCGTAGTTTTTGTCTGAGAAATGGACGTTAATAGCCGTTATGCCTTTATATAAATTCAATCTTTTCCTCTCAATTTGAGAATGAAAATAACTCTCTCTTTTTTCTTACATATGTTTCCAAATAGATTGAACCAATTCAGTCTCAATTCTTTCATGAATTTCATGCTAAAATTTGAACTTCCAAATAACTAAAGTCTTCAAAATTCTCTTTGATTTCAAAATGTTCAAAATTCTTTCAATGTTTCCAAATTCTCAAATTATGTCAAATATTGGGAATTATCAATTTCTTGCAATCTTTCATCCAAACACTGTCATATATGGATAATCAATTTGAAATATTGATTTATTTCATGATGCTTCAAGACAACCCTCGAATCAAGAACCCAAAACATGGCTAGGCTCTATGATTTATTCACACTTTCCATCAATTTCTACACAAGTTAACTTGAAAAACATTACATTTAGAAAAAGAAGAAAAAAAAGGTTCACCGCTCTGAAAAATGTTAAATTACAATGGAGGAAGGTACACTTCTCTGACTTAATATTTTTAAGAATGTCATTATAGGGTTGATCTGCTGGATTTTAGTTAAAGATCCAAGAAGTGGCGGATCTAGTGGGCAAGAGGGGTAGCTGCCCCCAAGAATTTTGTAAACTTTGCTACAATAGTGAATAGTATGCATGTAAAATTTAAGTGTATATATAAATATATATATATATATATATATTATAATTTTAAAAAAAATTAAAGATAAATAATCATTTTTAAGATTAAAATGTAAAAAATTATATAAATCATTACACATTGAAATATAAAATTAAACAAAAAATAAAATAAAATTCATAAAAGAGTGAGCTTAGAAAGAAGTCATTTGAATAACATTCGAGGACAATTAAATATCTTGCTAAATATCTTGCTAGTGGAGTGTCTGTGGAACCTAAATAACCTAAATAGCTAAATGTAAGATATTGAGGATAGAAATGAATTCTTTGAATAAGGGTGAGTGTCAAATATGATTTGACGGAAAATATTTCAATCTAACTCCCACATTCTAATGCTTAAGATAGGAGATATCTAAATAATTAAAGTACAAGTAAATGATAAATCATTAGTTTGAATAAAAGGTACTTACTTCATTAATTACAACTAAAAGTCTTTTATAAGATGAAAGACTCTTCAACTACCTCAAAATGAATTCCGACATGCGATTACAGTGTTTCCAAATACAAAGTTCTTTGTATGAGAGATTTTTTAAGCACAAAACTTATTTTCAGGCCAATTTTTTACTCCGATGAGGCATGTAAATGTTGATTACTGCCCAACAATCAACATATGCTTTTAAAGCTAGTTCAAAGCTAAACAAATTGAGGTAAAGGTTGCTGGTGTATAATATAATATACACAAGGTACAAATTTATTAATTAAATTTCTATAATAAAAAAAGAAAACTGGAAAACGTTATCCCTTTCAGTTTGGTTTCTTACTCATATTCTTCTGTTCTAACTTCTCCAACCACAGCCTTGACATCACTGACACTGTCTTTTGCATTGGATTTATACTTGTACCAGGATGCCCAATAGAGATAGTTTCCAAAGTTGAGACAACTTAGAATGGCTAAGGACCAGTAGAAGTATTCCAACTTATTATGGTCCAAGTCAGGTGCTTCCAACCATCCCATCTTATTAGAAGTAAAATTCTTGGTGATGGCATTGACAATACTGACAAAGGCAGTACTCAGGAAATAGCCAAAAGAGAGTGACAACAATGCAAAAGAAGTAGACAAAGATCTCATCCCAGAGGGAGCTTCCTTGTAGAAAAATTCCATTAGTCCAACCATTGCAAACATGTCTGCAATCCCAAATACACCATATTGGAAAGAAAGCCAGAAAAGACTAATTTTCACTGGTGGAAATTTGGTTGATTGATCCCTTCTTTTCACCTCAATTACACCAGCTACACTCATTGAAATGATGGAAAGCGCTAGGCCAACTCCTACACGTTGAAGCGGCGTGATACCAGAGGGGCGACCGGTAAGTTTTCTGGCGAGTGGAACGACTAGGAATTCATAGATTGGTATGAGGATTGACATGAAGAGAAGAGGAATTACTGGGATTGAGGCTGTAGGGATTTCTATGGAACCTAAATGAGCATCCATGAAGTATCCTTGAAGTACTGAAAATGTCTGCAGTTGTGCCAAGCATGTATTCATTATAGTTGTACTGGCAATGATTGGGAGCATTCTTATGAGGATTTTGACTTCTTCTACTTGTGTCATTGTACACACTTTCCATTGCTCTGGTGCCATCTCATCTTCAAGAATGGCTGCTTTGTCAAGGAACCTGTTGAACAATGAATTAGAAGAATATATATTTGCATCAAAAGATCAATTTCTTCTCTAATCTCTATTTGCATTCAACTTATAAAGAAATGAACATTGAAATATGTAATGCCATGAACGAAGATGAATTCCAGAAGTTTTGATTGACCAAGAATTAGATTCCCAGTTTTTCATATCCAGTTGTAGTATATATTCTCTCTCCTTTTATAGTTTAGATACACACAGGGTTTGGTTATATATATGCACGTTCAGAATTTGGCGCAAATATTTTTCATTTATATTTCTTGCATAATTTTCACTTCTTAGGATACTGTTTCTTTTGGCATACCTTCCCACGTAATATATGAAGATGGGTATACACATATACGGTTAAATTAAGATATCTATTTTCAGATAGCAATGATGACTATAAATAATTATCATGCCCATAATCACGACAAAAATAAAATGAGATTCATAAGTTACTTGAATTGACTCGTGTGTGAAATTGCTTCATTATATGGATCTCTTTCTCTATTATCAATTTCATAAAACTCTTCTGTTTTTTCAGGTAGGGACAGTTTCCTGTTCCTTATTGCTGCAACAATGACCTGAAAAAGTAACCAATATAAACAAGAAATAAATTAACTTGGGAAAACACTAGAAATGCATTCTCACATTTTTTTTAAAGAAAATAAAATTTCTCTCAAAAGAAATTTGAAGAAAAAAAATAAAAACAGAAGGAAGAACCTGAGATATCTTGACTAGTGGGCTATTAGATAGGGGAGTTGAGACATAGAAATATTTCCCCCCTGTAAGAAACAAGAAACCAACAACAGCAGCAACTAAACCAAAGAAAAATCCCCAATACCAGGCTTTGTTCATTGCTACCCAGACAACACCAGTCACCCCTATAACTGATCCAATAGTGATGAAAAATTGATAATAGTTGAAATAACTTGCAAGACCTGCTGCTCCTTTTGGAGTTTTTGAATCAAACTGATCAGCACCTAGTGCTGCAACAGATCCTTTAACTCCACCAGCACCTATAGCCAAAAGACAAATAGAGACATAGAACAATACTGCTTGAGCGCCTTTGATACAACTGGATTTTGTACATGGATCAGGCTGCAAGTTATCTGAATATGCTTGGACAGTAACCAAAAGTAAACCCTATAAAATGTGAACACAAACAAGAATCAGCCAAAAGAATTGTATGAAACTCCATACTTCCCTGTTCGCAATTGACCGTATACTTTTGTTTGAGGTCATTAGTTGTGGGATCGTATAAATTAGTGAAACATAAATATATATATTTTATTCTCATGTTGAAGAATAATACTACCAGAATTTCCAAGAATCCAAAGGAGAGGCAAGTGTAGAATCTGCTCATGTAAGTATCTGATATGAAACCACCCAAAATGGTAAGCAAGAAAGTTGAGCCCAAGAAGTTTGTGAGAGTGTTTGCAGCAGTGGATAACTGGAATTGCATCACTAAGTGAAAGTAGAGAACCATTGTTGACATGTTGGCAACAAAACCGATGTTCTCCAATGCTCCCAAAGCTATAATTAGAAAACAACCAATTATTAACAAGTTAAACATACTCCTGCGAATTTCAATGTTAACATTTAACTTAATCTAAAAGTTAAAAAGAAGTCTCAACTTTAAAAGAGTTAACATGTTGTCCTTATTATTAATTTAGATAATGATGGAAAAATTATTTAACAAGATATAAATCCCTTAGAAATTATGAAGTTAGAAATTAAACTCACCGAAAACAAAAGAACAAGCCAAAAATCCACCTCGTTTCTTGCTGGATGGACTAAAGTCATTTTGATCCTGCATAGAGTTGATAGAAAACTCACCAATCTTTAAAAGATGAGTAAAAATTATAGACTAGAAATAGCAACCATACCATCTCTGAAGGCCTATAAGTTTGCACAGTCAGATATGCAAAAATTGTACTTAATTAGGTTCATATCTCACTAAATATACTTAACTATTTATATAGAACAATGAGTTACTTTGGGACATTATTATATATTCCAAATTTTGTGCAAACTATAGGTAAGTTAGTCCAACATAAAGTATATATAATTTCCTGTGGATATGGTGAATTTCAAATGATTTCTAAATGAGAACCATTTGGAAAATGCCCAAAACAAACTATGATACATAACAGCCAAACAAAGAAAGCATATTCGTTAATAACAAAAATTGCCTATTAGATCTGCAAATGTTGAAAGAGAACAAGTTTGTGTATTTCAAATGATGACGACGGAATCAGAGAGAAACTGCCATATTATGGGTATATATATTATATCCTGCTGCTGTCGTTTTATTAATGCTTAATTCCATTATTTCTTTGGTTTCATTTTTTAAGCTTATTGTTTTGGCAGCATGATCAATCCAGAGAGCCATTCAAAAAAAAGAACAAAAGTGAAGGACGATTCTTGCAAACATTTTGGGAACAAAAAGAGATCCCTCACGTTGGAAGTGAATAAAAATATGATACAAGTATTCAAAATGGACCTAAATATACCTATTGTTAATTTAAAATTATATATTTTGACAATTAAAAAATATGTGATTGCCCGTGACCGTGAGTGGTGCAATGCCTATAGTCATGTACTCATTGTTAAATTATTATTTGAATAATTTTTTATCAAGTTTCTTTCTTCTTCTTTTTTTCTTTCTTTTTTACAAGTTGTTGCTATCATTGATGAATTAATTTATCACTACAAATACTAAGCAGCCAGGCCCAGCCATTGGAGGAACATGGACTGCCATAATTGGATCGAACTCATAAAGGGCTATACAGTTGAAAAGGCCCATGGGCCTTACAAACTCCTAAAGCCATGCCAAGAGGAAGTCATGACTTATAGGTGCAAACTTTTTTTTTTTTTTTTTCTTTTAGTGATACCGCTCAGTCTTTAAATTTTAAATTTACTATAAATGATAATCGAAATAAATCGTATTATCTATACTTATGTTCATTTAAGTTTCTAACCAAAATTTCATATATCTAAATATAAATTATATAATGCCCCAAAATTTCATATCCTTGAAATAGGATATCATAGTCTTAAATTAGGTAATATAAATTAAAGTTTAAAATTTAAACATATCTAGATGTGTCACACCAAAACTCATGGCCTTGAAAAAGGATATTAGAGTTGTAAATTAGTTAATATACCTATAATTAGAAATTAGAAATTGAATTGCTAAATTGTAAAAATATTTGCTGACTATAATTTTATGTTTGTTGCTATTTCACAATTATGGAAATTGTGAACTTGATAATTAATTAAGTTTTGTGATTAAATGACAATTTATGTGAGTTTTGTTGGGGGGAGGAAAGAAAAAGAAATGATGGCTTGAAAGTGAATAAAAGATTTTTGATGGCCAAGGAATGCTCTTGATCTTCAAGAACAAGAATAAAGATTCTTGATGGCCCAGAAATGTTCTTGATCTTTAAGAACAAGAATCGATTATGTGCCATTTGTAATGATTTTTTCATCCCATGACACCATTTAGGAGTGGAAAAACACCTCATATAATTATTCTTGTGGTTTTTGATGGCCAAGAAAATCCAACTATAACATAAGTACATCTAAACATCTTAGGTTTTTTTTTTTTCTTCTTGTTAATCATTAATCAATAAATATTTACAATCATAGATTCAAATCAAGATCATTTGTTTCTTTTTTGCGTTGCTGCTTTGATCAAACGTATTTGGAATAGACTGGTTAATTATAGGAACTTCAAGATCCACGAGAGGAACAAAAGTCTCTAATTTAAACATCATTTCATATAAAAAACTTGCTGAAAGAAGTAGTCTTCTAGAAAATTGAGATAAAAATCTATTTCAACAGTCTTATCAAGAAATATTAATAAGGGATGAAAACAATCATTTACATTAAAGAGACAAATAGATTTATTATGTAAATTCAAATTCAATTAAGAAAGTATGTTGAACATTTGTTCTAACATGTTATAACCCTCAAGTAATACTATAAATGCATCGGATTTTTTCATCATTATACCTATGCGTTCGTATATGGAATTCACTTGTATCTCAGTTCTCACCATTTTTCCGTATAATGATTTTAATGGAGTAGAAATAACACCTACCGTTTTAACTTCTTTTTTGTGTGCAACCTGAACAACACACCTACTAATCCAGCATTTCCTTTTTCATATATAACATTAATTTTATGACTACATAACATCTTCTCCAATTCAATTGAAGCTTTGATATATGGTTTATCATTTTAGAAATTCATCCCACCAAACAACCCAATATTTTTAATTGTTCTTGCTGATAAAATGTTTATTAAACTATCTTTAATTGGTGGTGTAAAAATATCTTCCCTTATTGGTGTTGAAGTGCCTTCTTCTCTTCATGATGAAGAACCTTCTATTTTATGATAAAGATATTGAATGATATAATGAAGTATTTGTTTACCTATATAATAGGTTCGTTTGAAGAAAATAAGTTTTGTAATTGAGAATAAATCAATCTATTTATAGGAGTAGATGACTAAATATAATAATCAAATATTAATATTATTAATTTCAATAGAATATGATATAAAAGATCATTTCAAAATCAGATTCCAATTCCAATTCCATCAACCATAATTCACATTTTTTTTCATTTCATGTTCATTTCAAAAAGATTTGACAAATTGATCACTTTTTCACGAATTCCAAATGAACATATATTGTTCATTTTTTTTTGTCATATTATATTAAATTCAACATGATTTGACAAAAAATACCTATTGAAAATCGAATTCCGTTTTTCAAGAGTATACAGATATATACTCCTATAAATATATGTAATAACAACATATGTATACATATAGATTTATATATATTTATAAATGTTAAAAAATATATGCGGGGTACAAAATGAGTGCAGGTACGAGTAGATATCCATTGGATACAACTCCTTCTCCATTCCATCCCTATCATCGCAAAAATCCGTAATTGAAACTCAATCCCCATTTCCTTCCCCACTTAAAATAATCTTCATGCCTGTCGGGCCTGAGATCCCCATTTCAACCCGACCCATTGTCATTCCTAAATATGGTCACGCTAAAGGTGAATTAATTTTCCTCAATCTATGGATGATTGTATTGTAAAGGTGAATTAATTTTTCTATCAAAATATGAAATATGTTGAATGCCATTGACTCCACCCCATGTGGGACTTTATGAGTCATATCATGAACGTAGTTCGAGATTCTATCATTTATATGTACTTCTACTGCCTTAATTATAAGATATCTTATTATTTTTATGTTAATATGTATATTATTTTTAAATTTATCTCTATTTTATTGAGAAAGAAAAGGAAATAATAAATACTATTTTTTTTGTAAAATTACTTAAATGATCTTATAAAAAGATATGGAGAGAATATATATTATATATACAAATTTGAGTCAAATGATTTGGTTTATATTTAACTCAGTTTAGGTTTGTTCTCTCCTTTTCCTTTAAAATGGGTTTTTTATTATTCTTATGACTTATGTTTGTCGTTTTATTAATAAATAGATGAAGAAGAAGAAGAAGAAGAAGAAGAAGAATTGAAGAAGGGCATTTTTAAAATTAATTTGAAGCTTTGGTTTTTAACAATACGTGCAAAAGCGTGAGCCCATCCTCTAGAGAAATTAGTAGCTTAATTCCACCGACACACCTCTTTCATCGGTTCATCCTATCATTTGAAAATGAAAAGGACAGTTAACACTAATAATAATAAAAAAATCAATAAATCATTATGAAACTCAAATTTATTTATCATATTTAAAATCTAAATTACATGTTTGGAGAATACTGCAACTAAAGTCTGCCCATGTGGAATGAATGATTAATGATTGAAGTTATGTCTTGATGAATTAAGAATGGTGTTTTCCTTAACATATTCTTCCTTAACAAACACGTCACGTCAATGAAACTTACCAGTAGTAAAGTCCGACAAACTTGTCAAGCTTCATTGTTGAGCCTGCAAGGGACCAATGTATCGGGGAAAAAAAAATTAAAGTTTCAACCATTAACCTCGTTTTACATTATATATTTCATCGTCACTATTATTGAGAATTTATTTTATTGTTTTTTAAATATAGAAACAATATAAATTGATTTATTGGTAGTGATTTTATTATAACTTGTAATATTTCCAATTGTAACTTATAATAAATTCAACTGGATTACAAAAGATTAATAATTTTATTATTGTTGGAATTTTTAAAAAATTTTATTTTAAATTACCACCCATAAGAAATATTATTTTGGGAAATAGGGAAAAATATTATGAATATTTTTTTATTTTTGGTAAACAAAACTCTAATTTGTCTAAACTTTAAACTAACCTTTTTTTTTTGTTGTAACTTTTAGCATTAACTCCTTTGTTTTCAACTCATGTGCAGATTTCCATTTGTGAATAGGAAGTACATATCTACAAAAAGATAAAATACAAGAATCAATTTATTTGTAAAACTGAGATCATAATAAATATTCTTGGCATTTCCCCTTTTAATTAGACAACTAGTTTTTCTCGTGAAAAATAAATTTTTAAAAACACCCAAAACTTATTCTTAATTGGCAAAGATTTTGCAAATAGCCAAACAAATAAGACCCTTAACTGTAATTTTTGACAAAAGTAAGTTAAGGTAGCTGCATAAGAAAAGGCTGCTGCCAGAAACTTAACATTTAGGCCACTGCTTTATTCTTCTGAGCCAAATCTAAGAACTACTGAGTAGCAGTACTAAGCCATCAACAACAGCAAATTGCGCAAACTTCCACAAAGAATTAATGGACTGCTTCACAATTGTAAGGCCAGCAACTGTTGTCATCTTCTTCAGCAGTCTCTTTCTTCTTCTCTCTCTTTCAGGATCTGTTTCAGCTTACAAGAATTACACAGTCGGTGACTCTTTGGGTTGGTATGACAAGCTTGAAAAGCCTGATGTTGATTACCAAAAATGGGTTGCTGGAAAAACCTTCAGTCTTGGTGATTTTCTCAGTAAGATTTCTGAGCCCTTTTGCTTCACCATCTCCATTTCTTGCTTTTGTTCTTGAAAGTGGCAATTAGTTTTGCATTTGATCAATTTTTGTCAAAGATTTTTCTTTGTACTTGTCTGTTCAAATTCATTGCTTTGTTCATTGTATTGAACATTTAGAGGACAATCGGGTTTTCATTTGTATTCTAACTTCTGTTCTTGAAGTTCAATTGATCTTTCAATATGGTTCACAAATAACTAAATGAATCTGTTGTTCTTTGCTGCATAAATCACTTTTCAGATTAAGTCATATTTTACTCTTTAGTCAAATACTTTGCTGTACAGCATACATGTTAATATGACCATCAAGCACATCAATTAGAAGAATTGCCATTAGAGGAGTCAAATCAAGAACTTCTACAGTTCTTGAACCCATACAAGGTCCTATAATAATTTGTCTGAAATTTGAAGGAAAAAGAAGAAAAAAAGGGTACAGCTTTCATTCAGTAGTGGTCCTCCTTTATCATTTGTTAGAAGCAGTTAATGGCCTTTGTTGTTACAAGTAGGAAAGAGACAAATTGTTACCTTGAAGGAAGTAGTTTCTAGTAAAGAAGCGATGGTTGAAATGATAAGGTACCCACACATTTATTGTCAGAGACTTGGGGGCATCTCCTTTTGCAAACATTGCAAGTAATAATAGTCTGTAAAGTCAATCTAGCATGTTCTGAACTCACTTTTCCATCCCCTGTATTAAAAGGATGTGATTTTGTTTGTTACCGTCAATTTTCACTTCATTAAATAGATTTATCACACTGTAGATCGACCGCAACTATTTTTAATAACAAACCTAATATATGAAGAGATAAAATTTGAACACCAACACGAGATCTCTCACTTTGTGAAATAGAATGATATAATTTATACATTTATCGGATACATCAAACAATGATAAGCCAATGCTTTTCTTCACTAATGTCTACTCCTTATTACAAATTGGTTTTGTGAATGCAGTTTTCAACACAGACAACAATCATTCAGTGATCCAAACATACAATTTTACAACATACAAAAGTTGTGATTACGAGGATGCATTAGACACAGATACTATGCAATGGTCATCTGCAGATCCATCATCAACTTATCCCCACTCTGTATCAGTAGCAGTTCCTCTTCTCAAAGTGGGATTGACATTTTTTTTCTCAGGAGATTACGACGGTGAGCAATGCCAAAATGGCCAAAATTTCAAGATCAATGTGACCTATGGTCAAGGATTGCCACCAAGTCTAAAAAGCCCTTCAGATGAAGCCCCATCTCCAGTGAATCCTGATTCTGGTGATCAAGAATCTGCACCAGATACATTAGTTCCTTCAAATTTCAACACTCCTCAAAATGTCACTGACGATAGTACTGAACCATCAAAGGCTATTCCTCTTTCTCCATTTTCAAACTTCTTTAGGGTTCAATTAATCTTGATTTTACTAGGACTTTATGCTATTTCCTGAATAGTTAGAGTTATATACACAATGTATTTTTTTATATGTTCTGATATATGATTAATGTTGGATTTGCTATTTTTTCATTTACAAATAATAATAAATTACTTTATTCGTCTTAAAATATAAGATACTTTTAGAATTTTTTGAGAGTAATTTTATATGTTCTTTATAATATGATCCTTTATTTTATATTTTGAGAGAAAATAAATGGTTTAATTCAAAATTTTTAAGAAAAGATTACGTGATAATAAATAAATGAGAATATTTTAAAAAATTAAAATATTTTCTTAATATGGGTTAAATGTCTAAATTATCTTATATTTTATATTTTAGGATTGTGACGAAAGGGAATATAATTTAATTATTTTTATTTTTAGCATTATAGAGTTAATTGTTAGATCATTAGTTTCAGTTTTCCAAAAAAAAAAATTAAAAAAAATCAGTACTTTCGAGTCCCGACAATTTATCACATATATGCACATGAATGGCTTGGTAAAATGGTCCACCAACCGGCAAAATGCCCCTGCCGAGAATTATTGATAGTTTCTAGCGGTGCTCTTTTCTTTTCTTTTCTTTTTTAAAGTAGTTTATTATTTTCGATAATAAATAATGAGATATACCATTTGTTACGAAAAATGGAAATAGAAATCATGTGGGTATGAGTTGTAAATACCATTTCTATTGACAACTCATACCCATTTGTCGAATTGTATGGCAAATTGATAAGTTTAGTCCCTTAACTTTGCAATTTTGTAAGTTAGGTCCCAATTCCTTTTTTTTCTTTTTCTTTTTTGGTTGTATAAGTCCCTTAACATTTTTCGGAATCGAACCTCTTTGTAATTTGGATTAAGAGATAATTTTGGTTTTTTTTTTTATATAAAAAAATGGGGTTAACAATACAATACCAAAAGTATTGTTGACCTATTAAATTTAACACCCTTTGTTTTTAGGAATGATCTGAATTATTAGGAGAAAAAAAGAAGAAGTTAAAGGACTTATAAAATGGAAAATAAATGGAATTAACTTATCAAACAATTTCAGTTTTAATATATTCATGCTAGATCAATTTCCAATTAACCGGCACAAGCAAACCAACTTTATGAGTGGTAAAATTAGCAAAAGTCAATTTCTATTGGGCCTGAAAACTATCTTTCCATCCACTGAGGCCCAATTAGTAGACGCAATGAACAGTGTGTTCAAATCAGGTAAGTTAATGAATCAACTAGGAGCTGAATAGTTATAATTATAGTTATAGTCCGACATGGGCTTTTGCCAATTACATTTTCAAATTGTTGACTTTTCTTAACCCTTTTCCAACATGATAACTTGTATGCTTTTGTTCATTCCCAAGATTGAAAGAAATAAATCTTTGAATTTGATCCATGAATCATCTACTAATTTAATAGTAGTTAGCATATATAATATCTTTGATTCTTTCTTTTGGATCCATAAGTGTTCAAGGTGAGAGTAAAATGATAATTCAAATGTTAGAATCATCTACTGTTCTTATGTTTTTCTCTTTTTTTCTTCCTTTTTTCTCTTTTAAGTTTAATAAATTTTGAGTTTAATTTTTATCATTCATCAAATATTACCAAAAAGGAAAACACTCACGGGTATGGAAAACTAAAGCAGGACTCAAAAGTACAATTGTGTTACCAAAGATAGAAAGGAAATGAAAGTCCATTATTTTAATTTCTGTTTAAGTAATAAAAGTGGGTTTTTTCTCTAAATACTGGAGGACCCTTCCTATCAAAGTCAAGTACAATTCCAGTCCATCCTCTCCAATGAGAGAAAAACTACAGATAATAATAACTCAATAATCAGATAGGTAACTCTTACATTTGATCTTTTATTTACGTTCAATAAAGAATACTTATCTTGCATCCGATATTACGAAAAAGAAGTAATGCGACCCAATTTAAATGTCAAGAACAAAATAGGATCAACCATTTCATACAAAAGAGAAGGAAGATCCTTCAAGAGAAAGAGGAACAAATAAATGAAAAACAAAACAATATATAGGGAAATAAATACACTTATCTTATTCTCTTTGATCTTTCATATCTTCATCCCTAATTCACTAACTTACTTGAGATCTCTCTTTGTCAGTTATCTTCCTCTCTCACAACTTGAGATTCGAGTGCATTCCAATTTTTGCACCATCACATTTTCATTTCAAATTGTTGACTTTTCTGATCCCCTTTCCAGCATGATAACTTGTATGCGTTTGAGCATTCCGAAAATTTAAACATTAGATCTATGATCCATGAATCAGGATACAACTCTATCATCTACTAATTTAATATAATAGTTAGCATATATAATGTCTTTGATCCTTTCTTTTGGATCCATAGTAATTCAACGTGAGAGTAAAATGATAGTTCATATGTTAGAACCTTTCCTTCTTATGTTTTTCCCCTTTTTTTTTTCTTTTTTTTCATCCTAATCCCTAAAAATATCTAACTTTTGCAATTAAGTCATCAATCTTAATCTTTTTCAATTAATCCTTTAAATGTCAAAGGTGCACTTAGATTTTAGTGAAAAATAGAAAATATAAGAATATGAAAAGAGAAATTAGTCATTTTTATATTTACGGGTTTTCAAATATCTAATTATTTGTTCTCATAACGTTAGAAATAAAAATAATTCGAACATTTAATTCAAAGATTTCAAGTCTTATTACGAGTCAAAAAAAAAATCTCTCAAGAGTATTTATTCAATTTAAACTGCAAAACTTAATCAAATTGAAATTAATTTAAAACGTCCATTTGGTTTTCAAATTTTATTTCAAAATCAAAATAATTGATATTTTAAAATATTTATTTCTTTTCAATTTTGTAAAAGTTTTTGTTCGCTTCAATTTTGTCAATTTTGTGAAAATAAAATAGAATTCGAAATTAAACTAAGCATGAATACCCTTGGTATATCCTTGCAGCCCTTGCCATTTATGAATGTCAGTGGTATGAAACAACAAATATCATCCTGCCAAAATTCTAACCCCAACCCCATGCCCTTCCAAAAGAGAAAAAAAGAAAAAGAAAATGATTTATCTACTCTCAGGTGCAAGACAAGTGTTCCTAATCATGTTCACCCGAAGGATTAGACTAGAATAAGTCTATTGTTTTTATATATAAAAAAAATGAATAGGTCAATTGTTGAAAATTTAATTTCGAAAAATTTGATATTTTTAAGGACCATATTGATATTAATTATTTTACAATTGCCTTTGGGCTGTTAGTTTTTTTCCCCCTTAAAAATGGAAAATAGACAAAAGTGAGAAAATTTTGATATGTTAAGGAACTAAATTGAAATAAATATTTTATTAGAGACTTGATCACGAAAATCCCATATTTTCAAGAATGAAATTCAAATCAATCCTATTTTTTATTTATTTTTCTATGAAGGGTAGTTCTTTCGAAACTCAAAGTTTAGCCTGTTTCCATGTCTGGGATTCAGTGGAATTCTTATTGCATATTGCCCCAACTACGTTATTCATTAAACAACTCATCAGATGAACAAATTGAACACTTTCAGAAAATCCAAACAAATGAACTCTTCTATTATTGCATCAACAATGCAATTCATACAGTGGATTTTAATAAGTTAAAGAAAGCATAGCAATTATAAGATATGAACAGAAGTAACTGAAATAACATGATTTACTAACAACATGGTTATTAGTGAAGACGAAACATCTTTTGCATACACCCCATTTGGGACAAAATTATCCCCCAAATAATTACACTAAAAATATCATTTAGAATAATAATACAACAATACTGCAGTCAACATCTTTATCTAGTTACTCTCATCAAGAACTGGCAAACAATCAAGCAAGATTTGAGTGGCAGTACTTAGTTCTTGCTCAGATATAATCAATGGGGGTACAAGCCTCACAACATTACCTTTTCCTGCAGTCAATACAAGAAGACCAGAATTTCGACATGCATCCACGAGTGGCGTGGCAGATACATCCAGCTCTATACCAATAATAAGCCCTGTACCTCGTATTTCTTTCACATGCCGGTTTCCTCCTAACTTTTCAACTAACAATTCTTTGAAATATTGACCTTTCTTGGAGACACTGGCCAAAAATCTTGGCTTTGAGATTTTATCCAGAACAGCTATTGCAGCATTGCAAACAAGTGGACTACCAGCAAAGGTACTACCATGATCTCCAAAATTGATGGAGCTAGCAACCCTTTCCGTCAATAACACAGCCCCAATTGGTAGACCACCTGCGAGAGGTTTGGCAAGTGTCATAATATCTGGGGAAATGCCATAGGCTTCATAAGCCCAAAGATGACCGGTCCGGCCTAAACCACACTGAACCTAAAGAAAGTGAAAACATAAAAACCATATCAGTCTCTCAATGATAGAATTCAACTAATTGAAAGTCAAGTAGAATAAGGCTGATCATCAGAATACTGTGATCACACTAAAGTATTAATCATCCGTTTCTTGCATCCTATCAGACCATAAGGTTTCTTCATGTAAGATATCAAAATTTTCTGTGTGCAACTTGGGATTTTCCACTAATTCTATGCAAAATAATTGTTGTAGACATATCATGAGCTGTAATTTCTAAAGGAAAATCTCAGTCACAAAACATCGATCAATAAGTGCCAACTGTTAATATTTTACAAATGTCAAGACAACGAACACAGCAAGAGCAAAGGCAAGGCATCGTGTAAGAATAAAGAGAAGTACAAGCAACAGTAAGCATGACTACAAAATAGAATACTACAGTCTTCGCAATTCTTGCCTTTAATTCCTTTAAAGAACCTTGTTCAAAGGTTACTTTACATTATAGGGACTACCTAATTTCATGAAAATTTCACCTTAACTAACACTACAGAAATCAGCTTCTTTTTTTCCGGTTTTTTTATTTTGTAGCTATCTTTCCTACATATGATTATGAAATTTGATGTACAAAAATAAATATCAACTCAAATGTATAAATTCGAGATGAAACTTTTCAAGAGTATTTGCATACCTCATCAAATACAAGAAGAGACTCAGCATTATCACATGCCATGCGTAATGACTGCAGAAACTCTCTAGTGGCACTGTATATACCACCTTCACCCTGTATTGGTTCCACAAATACTGCTGCGAACCTGCCACTCTGAATCAATTCTGTAGCTGCTTTGCTGTTACCATACTCTACAAAGGTAACTCCAGGCATTACTGGTTCAAAAGGTGACCTATAATGTTCCTTACTAGTTAAAGCAAGAGCTCCCATGGTTCTCCCATGGAACGAATTGCTGAAAGCAATGAATTCCACTGGTGGCTCCCTGTTGTTAGGATGTGATGATCGTTGGAACTTTCTTGCAAATTTAATGGCAGCTTCATTTGCCTCAGTTCCAGAGTTTGTAAAGAAAACGCGATCAGCAAAAGAACGAGCAACTAGACGTTTCGCTAGTTCAAGCTGTGAATAAATTCCATGTCTCATTCCAGCAAATTGGTATTACAGGAACGTACTAAATATTCTGTAAAAACTTAAAAACACTATTCTTCAAATATTCAACATCTCATTTCACAGTCTTATCATCCCAAATATTTCAATTGATAAACTATTCTTCAATAGCACAAACAATCAGGGTATGCCCTATTCTATTTTATCCAAAATTTTGCATTCAAAACAGCACATCTAGCATGCTTAAGAGCAAGCTTCTATAGAGACTAATTTAGTTCAAGGATATAGGGATCACACATAGTAACTTTGCCAAAGAAATAAGAATTTAAAGGTTCTTAGACAGCTCCAAGTTCTAAATTCCACAACACAATTATTGTATAACATATTTTGCTCAAAATCTATTGTATAACAGATAGCTTCCATCAAAAAGCTTTTATGCAATTAAATTACATGTCCAAATAAAAAATTTGATCTGGTATCATCCTCAGCAATTTGTTCTTAGAATTTATTTAATACAAACACTTGAGTCCCCTGCTCAAAGACACAGTATCAAATCATATTTAGTCGACCTAAAAATATAAAATTAAAAAATGAAGTTTGAAAAAACATATTTTGATCTTCTATAGCTTATAGACAATTAATTCATGGATCCAAGGATTCATAGTTTCCTAAGAGACTTGTATATTATTGTCTTCTTCCAAATCATTTTGAACTTTTAATTAGTATCCAACATGATATACAGAATCTATATTGCTTCATAAAATCTGCATTCCATAGCAAAATTCCCAATATATCCACAAAGAAAATATCTATAGAATTTAATAAAATGAATAAAACAAGAAAGAAAAGGTCTTCAAACCTGGGGAACAGAGTAGTAAATATTGCTGACATGAGTAAGCTTATTTGCCTGCTCAATAACTGCCAACAGCCAATCAGGATCACCATGTCCAAGAGCATTAACAGCTATGCCAGAACTCAAGTCCAAATACTCTCTCCCTTCAACATCATACAATTTGCAACCTTTACCATTGGAGAGCACTATAGGAGTTCTAGCATAGGTCCCCACCAAAACCTTCTTTTCTTCCTCCATAATTTCAGTACTCCTACCGAAGTTTTCCCCATTTGATTGTTTGGATGATTTGGAATCAGGTGAGTGCACATCCACATTGAGACATGCCGTCGACACACCTCTAGCACTGCTAAATGAGAGTGAAAAAGGTCTTCTTGGTGAACTGTGATAAAATGAATGGTCGGGATTTATTGACTTGGAACATGGGTTGTTGATGAAAAGACGAACTGAGCTGCTCATGGTAGTTGTTGGGGTTTCCTAGCTTACAGAATTAGTAGGTCAAAAGTAGAGTTATTTGTAGAAGAAATAGAAAGGAAATCCCACCCCTATCTTGGAGGTGGGTCAAGTATTGTGCAAAAGTGAGTATTGACCAAGTTGAACGTCACAAGTTTTGTGCAATCAAGGATAGACAGATAAGCACCACGGTGATTCGAATTGCAAGGCAAACATGTCAAGAACATCATTATTTTGATACATGGAGAGCATCATTCAAGATCATTGAAAATAAATGACAATGGAAAAGCAAGCACACATAATGGAAAGAGTTCAAGCCAACCTACATTGTCTACAGGAAGAGCCAAATTCACAATCATTGATAAGGAATAGGAAAAACTGCAAAACAAACCACCTCTCCTCCTTGTAAAAGGAAAAATGAATTAAACTTCACATGCTTTATCAGGGATTGGTAAATCATAGTGTTAGATGGTCCCACTTTCAGAATCAATGAAGAATCATAAACAGCCATATGTGCTCATGAATTTCCAGTTTCTCTTACCTATTTTTTCTTTTCCAAATTTTCATTTTCCCGTCCACACCCATTTCAACTTGGGAAAGCCCATAAACAGAATACATTCGAAACCCCCTAAATTTAAAGTACCATATATAAATTGAAAGGAGCAGAAAATGTTGAGCTGCTCTCGTAATTCAGGAGTATTGAGTCTCTCATAATGTTCTTAACCCTAATTGTATCAAAATATAGTTTACTTATGCACTTCCCCTTCATCCTGGAAACTCTTCTACATTGCACTTATTTGCACATAACTGAAACAGTGACTTCATCCATTCTGCACTTACCTACCAGAAGTCTAGAAATAACTACTTAATTGCAATGATTGTTGTTATTCCCCTTTCACTTATGCACTTTCTCTTCGTCCTGGAAACTCTTCTATATTGTAGTTATTTGCACCTGACTGAAACAATTAGTTCATCCATTCTGCACTTACTTACCAGGAGTCCTAAAATTAACAAGTTAACTGCAGTAATTGTTGTCATCTCCCCCCCCCCCCAACAACAACCAAAGCTATTCAGGTCCTTTTTATTAGCCTTTTACACATTAGAGGCATATGAAAGTAGTTTCAGAGAAATCTTTACATTAGGCTACTTACCTTCAGAGGTTCATTCAATTTTGAAACTCTTCATAAATGCCCATTTTAGTGTAAACCAAGAAGACTATTTTAATTTATCTTGAGAATATAAAGGAAGATAGATATCATTGGAGCACATAAACTTACATTCGTGTCTTTGTATGGCTGAGTTATTAGGAAGAACCTTCTAATGACAGATAGCAGGAGTTACTCCACATTATACAATTTTGCATAAGGTCTTAAAGCTGATGTTTATTAACTTTCTGTAGTTGGTCATTATTGGATGGCTCAAATCATATTCAACCATTTATAGCATTTTGACAAATTAAAGACATGATCTTTCCATCTGAAATTTGTTCAAACAAACTTTTTATAAGCACCATACATCCACCTCCAGTTGTCCATTTATCTTCTAACTGCTCTATTCACTAATTAGAATGAACCGAAATTCAAAGCAAGTTGACTTCCACGACAATGTTCCTTTGTAAAAGATGAGCAATCCTAAGAGATACAAGAATTCCAAGAGAAACAGCATTACTAGGCTCAAGAAGAACATGAATAGCTCAGCAATTTAATTAATTTCATTTTTCTGCTTTACTTACACATTCTTGCTTGCATTCTAGTTACTCGCCTTCCTATTAATGGTTAAATCACTCTACCGAGTTAACTGTGCAGCGACTTAGTTAAGGAACAGTCATCTCGGGGATAACTCGAAGAAAATTCGAAGATTTTGCGAGAGTTACATACCGAGTCTAAAACACGGAATGATTTTTCCGCGAGTCACGAACTGCGACGACAGCAAGGGATGGCGGCGACGGTAGCGAAGGCAAAGAAGTATTTCTCAGAATCCACTATATATATCTCCTCTTCGATGAGTCTCTGTTTTAGACTTTTAGTTGCTCTATAAGTATGATGACACCCCCCTCCCCCAATTTTTTTTTTCCTTCTTTCTTTCTTCTTCCGGAAGGCGAGGAAGTATTTATCAGGATACATTTATATTTTTGTTTTCCTCTTTGTTGAGTCTCTATTTCTAAAACTACATTGTATATTCCACTTAATCACATTAATAATATATTTTTATTATTTTTTAATTAAAATTACAATATCAAACAACTTATTAATTATATTTTATACATTTTATAATATTATCAATCACGTGGGATCCAAAACATATCATTAAACTTTCAATTCTTAATAAAATAATTTCGTATCCATACACAATTTCATTTCAAAACAAAACAAAATATAATTTCAAAAATCAATCCAAATATACATTAAATAGTCTTTTAGTTGCTATATAATGAAGATGACCCCCTTTTTTAGTGCATCATATCATGATGATATGTGGGGTATGGAATTCGATAGTGCATTTATTGCAAATGATGGGAATTACTTTTTTTTTATTTTTATGAAAATGAAGGAGAGTCTATTTACTTGTCTTTCCGTCTAAATTTTTTTTTTATAAAAAAAATAAAGCAATGTTATTAGTTTCATCGACTAGCTTGGATCCTAAACAAATAAAGAATTAAAATCCTAAAATATGTCATAACTAATCAATGTTTGAGAGATAACTCATTAGAACAGTCTGCAACGGACCAAATGAGTTTAATTTCAAAATTCAAATCATAAATGGATCATATGGCTATTGACTTCTTGTTGTGTCAAGTAGGATGATTATATCTATATGTTAAATTAATTTGACACAATAGGATTAATAAATAAATCAACATAAAAATGACAAATAAGTATTTGACTCATTAATTCACTCATTAAAAACACTTTTTAAATGTTAAGACGCTGTGTATATATAACTTTAGCACAAAATTCAAAAGGGTGACTTGGAGAATTGCTGGCCATATGAACTTTAGGTGTGGAATAAGATTTGGACTTGCTTTTCAATTGAAACTTTTTAATATCATAATAAAAATGTGTTTTGGAAAGAATTCCAAATATAGCTTTTACAAAAATAATTTCTTAAATTTAAAAAATTAGACAAGTACTTATGTCCCTTTTTATAATATATATATATATTAAAAAAAATAACGCAATGTAAAAAATAAATATGAGTTCAAATTATTTCAGTTCGTATTTTAAAAAATAAAATATAATAGAAATAAAAAACGACTCAAACTCAAAATAACTTACTTTTCAAGCAATCATTTTAGAACTTATCCAAAAAAGAATAAGTTATCTTGAACTCGTCATGGAATCGTCGCTGACAGACTAAGGATAGTCGAACCATAGAGCCAAACCAGGGGCAGCTGACCTATTGGTAGATAAAGCTCGACCTGAGAAGGGATTCAAATGGGCTAACCTATGATCAGCCACGAGTCTCAGGGAAAATAATCCGCAAAACAGGGGAAAGACAATTGCTAAGGTTGCAAATCTGCAAGAAACTTTTACTTTTGGGCCACTAACAATTAGTCAAGATTCAACATTTTGAAGGAACTTGATAGTGAGAAGGATGGAGACGATTGGGCAAATTAGGTGAATTATCTCAAGGAGAAACTGCGAAGATTCCATGCCCAATCAAACCCCAATCACTAGTGGGGACCCAGAGTAAAGGTAAGCCTAGTGAGATAAAAAAAATGCGAATAAACATGGGTCAATATTTGAGCTAAGCCCAATTGTTTCTAAATCTAAACAGAAGGCCTATAAGGAAATAGAACTTAAACAAGAGCCCAAATCCCAAAGTAACTGTCCTATTGGCTCGGTACAATAATTTTCTCACACGATACAATGGAAAGTGACGAAGTGCCAATAACCTAACTAATACTGGTATAGAGCTAGGCAATATTTCAAGCCTATTTGATAAGGTCAATGGGTTAGAGATGGGAAGCCCGTCATCTTTTAGCTAGGATTTAAATATGCACAACCTAGATCGTGCCATAGAGAAAGGTAAGGCTACACTGGCTAAAAGCCCTGAAGCCATGAGATCTCTAAAGGGACCCCTAATTCTGGGGTGGAACAACCAGATATGCCCATGGAGACTGACCACCAATTGAGGACAGGGAACATATGACAATTGCATTGTGGGTGGGACCCATACATGTTCCCACTAGTAGATATAATTTATTCAATGAATACCAACATCTAGATGATGAGGATAGACGGATTTTCTGTAGGAATTTGGGTACTATAGGACCACTAAGAGGGTTGATATAGAACTCCTATGTCTAAATGACCAGTTAGTGACTGTAGCTATAAAAAGAGGCCAATCTATTGACTGGATTTTGTTTGCTATGTACGTCTCCCCTAATCGTGATTATAGAGAGGAATTATAGGAAGTACCTGAGGTAGTTGTGCCGCTTAATCAATTCTTCTAGTTATGTGTAATGAGGATAAACATGATAATAGTAGACCAACTTGGACCAAATCTCGCCATATGTGGGAGGCCATCCAAGAATGCCTACGTTTTGATTTAGGCTTCTCTGGGCCAAGATTCACATAGTCAAACAATATAGAGGGACTTCACAATATCAGAGAGCGCATTGATCGAGTCTGGGGCAATATGAGATGCGTTATGAAGTTTCTTACTGCACATGTACAACATCTTCCCATAACTCACTCAGATTATCACCCATTTTTATTACTCTTTATTAGTGTTGAACCAAAACAAAAGTGAAATAAACGTCGCCTTTTCCAGATCCTAAAGGCTTGGTTTATCCATCCTAACTTTGAGCAAGTGGTTTCCGATTCACGGTTCTGTCACAATGGTAATTTGTGGTGTACACTTGATGTCTTCAAGGCAAAAGTCTCCCACTGGAATCAATCAATTTTTGGGAACATTTTTGTTTGTAAAAAACGTTGCCTAGCCAGACTCGCTGGAATTCAAAAGTAATTGTCCACCATTCTTCAAACTTTCTTGTGATGAATGAGGGAAAGTTGCTTTATGAATTTCATGATATACTCAGATAGGAAGAGTCCTTTTGGATACAAAAAGCATATAACAAATGGCTTCGAGATAGGGAAAGGAATACTCAGTTTTTCCATATGCAAACTACTATTAGGCGGAGAAAAAACAGAATTAAACAACTTTAAAATGTCAATGGTGAATGGAGTAATGATCAATGTGAACTACAACAATTGACCCCGGAGTACTACCATCAATTGTACACTATTGAACCCTGCAATCCTCTGCACAATGAGGGCTGTCATTTCTCTCAACTTGGGAGGATAGACATACATTGGTTGAATCAAGCAGTCAGTTCTATGGAAATTCATCATGCCTTTTTTCAAATGAACCCCCATAATGCCTCGGGGCTCGATAATCTAACCGCAACTTTTCTCCCAACATATTGGGGTATAGTTGGCCCATTAATTACTGATTTTATCTTGACTGCATTTCACAATAGGAGCTTTTCTCGAGAGATAAACGATACATTGATTTGTCTTATCCCAAAATAGGAGTGTCCAGTGCTAATTTCTCAATTTTATCCAATCGCCCTCTGCTATGATTATTAAAATCATCACGAAAGTCATTGCCAATAGGCTAAAGCCTTTGATGTTGGTGGCCTCCAACCATGAGAGTTTTATTCCTGGTAGACTAGCATCCGACAATATTTTTACGGCCCAAGAAGTCTTATACTCATTAAGGCGCAAAACTGGTAAGAAAGGCAGAATGATTATCAAGGTGGATTTAGAGAAAGCATATGATAGAGTTGATTGAAAATTTCTTGAGCAAGTAATGTTGACTATGGGCTTTAGCAAAGAGCTAGTGGAATTGGTAATGTTCTGCATATCCACTTCCTCATTGATTGTTCAAACTCGAAAGAGGCTTGAGACAAGGCGATCCTCTTTGCAGACGATTTACTTATCTTTGGTGAAGCCTCAGAGGGTCAAGCAATCGTAATGGAAGACATTTTTGCTATTATAAATTTGGCCAGAAAGTCAAACACAGTAAATCCAAAGTATGGTTCTCACCAAATACTAATAAGGCAATGACTAGATTAATTAGCCAGAAATTTGGGGTTTCTTTAACTATGGACTCAGGAACTTACTTGGGGGTGCCTCTTATTCATCAAAGAGTCTCCAAAAATTCCTTCACGCCACTTGTTCACAAGGTTCGATAGAAACTAAGCGATTGGAAAAGTAAATATTTATCCCGAGCAGCAAAGACCATATTTATACAAACAGTGACTTATTCCTCAATATACTATGCAAACCTTGAGATAGCCCCTGGGAGTTTTGGAGGAGCTAGAGAGAATCAACAGAAATTTTCTTTGGGGGGATTCATAAAGCTCGTGTTTGACTTACATAGTTGCTTGGAACACCGTCTGTCAGCCACGATGGGAAGGAGGCTTGGGAATCCGCTGCCTTAGTCAATTAACCAAGCAATCCTGACCAAATTGAGCTGGAGGATGCTAAAAGAAAAAACAAGAATTTTGGGCTCGTGTGTTGACAGCTAAGTATAGTGGTTATGCAAAGCTTCGGGACTTCCGAAATTCCTCTACTGCATCTCCTATTTAGAAAGGCATAAAACATGGCATTGAGGCAATGCACCTGCATTTGAAATGGGTGATTGGTGATGGTCAGATTGCCCAATTTTGGGTAGATCGATGGTTGAGCGAATTACCATTGGTGGACTATTGTGTGGAACTAGTGCCATAGCACTATCTTAACAAACCAGTGGCAGATTATTGGGATGGGAATGGCTGGAAAATACATAACTGCAACCCCTATTTACCTGACTTTTGGTAGCAACAACTTAATTCTATCAATTTAAATGCTGAAGTAAGTAGTGATGCAACCTTGTGGCGGTTATATGGGAAATATGTTTTTACATCAAAGTCTACATATATGGACTCTCATGGCCTGAGGTTCTCCTGACTAGGACTTTAAATGGAGGAAGATTTGGCAGTTTTCCCGACCTATATGAAGAGTCAAATTCCAGGATTATCCAAAACAATTAGGCAGCCAACCATTTGAAGAAATTGTTGCCAAATGCAACAAGAAAGTTGCCGCCGTTTTTTCTTGAATTTTTTTTCTGCCGCAAATTTCTGTCAAAATTTCCAGCCATTCACACTCCCTCAAATTGGCTATAAATTGAGGTCCTCTTCTCAGTTGTATATCATCCCCTTGAGAGTGGTGATTGTAGAGAATCAATCCAAGAAGAGATTGAGAGAGTTTAAGATTTTTCTTTTTTCTTCTGTGAGTTTGTTTCTTTCTTTGCAAATTCTTTTCTTTTATTTTTCTTCTCTCAAAATATTTTCAAAACACTACAATGATCCTGTGAATCACAACAATTGGTATCAGAGCCATCTTAGAAGTTTTGGTTGAAAATTGCAGAGAAAATCAAATTTCGATCAAAATTTTGGGTTGCTGGAATTGTGCTCAAAATGTATATTTGAGCATACCATTGGATTTGTCTCATTGAAATGAGTTCAATGCAATAAACGGTGAATCAAACCAACGTAAAACGACTTCAGAAATTGAGTTTGAAATTTTGGTACTGTAACTGGAATTTGCAGAATTTGCAGCGCGGTTTAACTGGAGAAGACAACACTGTGCATTTGCTGTTAGGTCCCTGGCAGAAGTTACTGTTCATTTTCAGATTAATCCCTGAACTATCGAATATTTTCACTTTAGCCCTTGATCTATCAGATATTATCAATTTGACCCCTGAACTTTATGATATTTTCAACGGGACCCCAAAACTTTTGAAAATTTCATATTGACTCCAAAAACTTTTGAAAAATTTTAGATTGACCCCAAAACTTTGAGAAATTAAAATTTAACTCCAAAGTGGTTATTCCACCATTTTTTACCGTTCCGGACATAACGGTGCACTCCGTTTTGTGAGATTCATCATCTATTTTGTGAATAAAGCTTTCAAAGTGAAAATGACCATAGAAGAATCAACATCATATTCAGGAGCTATGATTATGCTCAATGCTACCAACTACACGCTGTGGAAACCTCGGATGGAAGATCTCCTCAGCTGCAAAGACTTGTTTGATCCCGTGGAACTGAAAGGAGTAAACCCTGATGCTTCTAAGTCAGTAGAGTGGAAGAAATTGAACCGGAAAACTATCGGTCAAATCCGGCAATGGATTGACCATAGTGTCTTTCACCACGTTGCACAGGAAATTGATGCATATACCCTTTGGAAGAAATTGGAAGATATGTACCAAGCCATGACCGCTCGGAATAAAGCTCTGTTGATGAGGCGTTTAGTTAACATGAAGCTCAAAAGTGGAACTTCAGTTGCTGAACACACCAGTGAGTTCCAAAACTTGGTAAACCAATTATCTTCTGTAGAGATGCAACTTGGAGATGAAACACAAGCACTTCTACTTCTTAGTTCCCTTCCTGATAGCTGGGAAACACTTGTAGTTTCTCTCAGCAATTCGGCCCCAGATGGCAAACTTACTATGACTATGGTTAAGGATGCCTTGTTTAATGAGGAGGCTAGAAGAAAAGACATGGGCATAGATCAGACTCATGCTCTTGTGACAGAAAAACACGGGAGACAACAAGGGAAACAACAAAAGAATAATAGAGGCAAATGGAGAGGCAGAAGTAGAAGCAGAGGCAGATCCACAGATGGCAGAAAACCAACATACAAGTGTCATCATTGTGGAATAGAAGGTCATATGAAGAAAAACTGTTGGAAATTGCAAGAAGAACGAGGCCAAAACAGTTCTCAATCAAATAAATGTGGAGAAACGCTAGTTACTATTCCTGGAGATGTAGCGTTCTGTTCAACATATGACGAGACATGCCTTCATGTCTCAAGAGAAGACACAGAATGGGTGGTAGATACTGCAGCGTCCTACCACGTGACTCCCCACAAGGAATATTTCACAACATACAAAGTTGGTAACTTTGGAGCAGTGAAGATGGGAAATTCCAGTTCCTCTGGAATTGTAGGAATTGGTGATGTGCAAATAAAGACAAGTGTCGGAAGTACAATCACTTTGAAGGATGTCAGACATGTACCAGATCTTCGACTGAATTTACTTTCAGGAATAGCCCTTGATAAACAGGGCTATGATAATCACTTCAGCAAAGGCACATGGAAATTGTCAAGAGGCGCAATGACAGTCGCTCGAGGACATATATGTGGTACATTGTACAAAACTCATGGAAAAATATGTAGTACTGAAAGTCTCAACGTAGCAGAAAAGGAGGCTTCTCAAAATTTGTGGCACCAGAGGCTCAGTCATATGAGTGAAAAATGGTTAACTACATTGATAAATAAGAAACTTATCAATGTCAACAAAAACGTTGCACTAGATCATTGCAACCATTGTCTATTTGGTAAGCAACACAGAGTCTCATTTAATTCCTCTTCAACAAGAAGATCAGAGTTGCTCAGCCTGGTACACTCTGATGTTTGCGGTCCCATGGAAGTTGAATTACTAGGCGGAAATAGATATTTTCTGACATTCATTGATGACGCTTCTCGAAAAATATAGATGTATTTCTTGAAAACAAAGGATCAGGTATTTGAATACTTCAAATTGTTTCATGTCATGGTAGAACGTGAAACTGGAATGAAATTGAAGTGTCTCCGGTCAGATAATGGAGGCGAATACACTTCCAAAGTGTTCGATGCTTATTGCAAATCATATGGCATTCGGCATGAGAAGACAGTCCCACGCACCCCTCAACACAATGGCATAGCTGAAAGAATGAATCGGACAATCATGGAACGTGTTCGGAGTATGCTCAGTATGGCTAAGCTACCAAAACCATTCTGGGGAGAAGCAGTCAGAGTCGCCTGTTACCTAATCAATAGATCACCATCAGTACCATTGGATTTTGAAATTCCGGAGAAAGTATGGTCTGGAAAGAATCCATCATATTCTCATCTAAGAATATTTGGATGTTTAGCATATGCACATATATCCAAGGAGCTCAGATTGAAGCTTGATGCAAGGACCACTCCATGCATTTTCATAGGCTATGGAGATGAAGAATTTGGATACAGATTATGGGATCCAAATGAGAAAAAGATGATCAGAAGTAGAGACGTAGTATTCCATGAGAACAAGACAATAACAGACATTGAAAAACCCTCAATGTCTGAGAAATCAATTGTTGATGCTCAGATTTCAGATAAAGCATCAGAACAGTTCGTGAGAAACGATAATGCAGTACCAGAAGAAGAAGAAGATGTTGAGCAGGGGGAGCCACAACCCACCTTGTCAGAAATTCTTGGATCATCACAAGACTCAAATGATGGTGAATCTCCTCAAATTATTAATCCAGAAGTTCGTAGATCTGAACGAGGTCAGATTCCGTCTAGAAAATATCCAGAATCCGAGTACCTTTTACTTACTGAAGATGGAGAACCAGAGAGTTTCCAAGAAGCCGTATCTCATAAAGACAAAGAAAAATGGCTGCTAGCAATGCAGGATGAGATGGAATCTCTGCACAAAAATAATACTTATGAGATTGTAGATCTTCCAAAAGGGAAGAAGGTACTGCGAAACAAATGGGTGTTCAAGCTGAAGAAAGATGGCAGCAGAAAAAGTGGTGAAACACAAAGCTCGATTGGTAGTCAAAGGATTCCAACAAAAGAAAGGAATCGACTTTGATGAGATTTTTTCACCAGTAGTTAAGATGACTTCGATCAGAGTTATTCTTGGTCTGGTAGCCAGCATGAATTTGGAGCTTGAACAAATGGATGTGAAGACAGCATTTCTTCATGGAGATTTGAAAGAAGAAATTTATATGGAGCAGCCAGAGGGATTTGAGGTTTCTGGTGATAACCTCGTTTGCAAGCTAAAGAAAAGTTTGTACGGTCTGAAGCAGGCACCAAGACAGTGGTATAAAAAATTTGACTTGTGCATGAAGAGTCAAGGCTATAAGAAAACTGCTGCAGATGAGTGTGTTTATATTCAAAAGTTTTCAGATGGGAATTTCGTTGCTCTTCTACTATATGTAGACGACATTCTAATCGTGGGAAAAGATGCAACGAAGATTAGTCAATTGAAGAAGGAACTGTCTAAGTCTTTTGATATGAAAGACTTAAGACCAGCCCAACAGATTTTAGGAATGCATATAGTTCGAGACAGGAAGAACCGGAAGCTATGGCTATCTCAGGAGAAGTATATTGAACGGGTGTTCGAGAGGTTCAATATGAAAAATGCCAAACCAATCAGCATTCCACTTGCCAACCATTTCAAGTTGACCAAGAAGACATGCCCCTCATCTAAGAAAGAGATTGGAGAAATGTCATCAATACCATACTCATCAGCAGTTGGAAGTCTGATGTATGCAATGGTATGTACAAGGCCAGATATTGCTTATGCTGTGAGTACAGTAAGTCGTTTTCTCTCTAATCCAGGAAATGAGCATTGGGAGGCAGTCAAATGGATTCTCAGGTACTTAAAGGGTACATCAAAATTATGTCTTTGCTACGGGAGAGCTGATCCAATCTTGGAAGGCTATACAGATGCAGATATGGCAGGAGATCTTGATAGTAGAAAATCTACTTCAGGATTGCTCTACACTTTTGCAGGGGGAGCTGTTTCATGGCAATCAAGACTACATAAGTGTGTTGCATTATCCACAACAGAAGCAGAATATATTGCTGTCACTGAAGCTGCAAAAAGAATTGTTGTGGCTAAAACATTATCTCCAAGAAC